>JBANSL010000009.1:12627974-13877974 GCA_037127255.1 Persicaria tinctoria | reverse complement strand
CTCGTCCCAGGCCACTTTATGGAGACGACGTCTTTCCAGCGTGGAATTCCAGATGAAGTTTCTGCAGGCCTTCTCGATGCTCTTACAAGTACCTTCCGGAAGGAGTACAGAAGACATGGAATATATAGGTATAGTCGACAGAACAACCCTGGAGAGAGTAACTCTACCGGCAAGGCTGAGCAAGGAAGTTTTCCATCCTGCAAGTTTAGAAACAAATTTGTCAAGAATGAACAAAAACGTACCTTGATTAATACGCTTGTTGAGTATTGAAATCCCAAGGTAGTTGCCCATGTCCTTCGTGGCCTCAATTCCGCTCTTCTCTTGAATCCTTTGCCGAAGAGCCTGCGTGACATTGTTAGATACGAAAAATCTAGATTTTTGGAGGCTTATCTTCTGGCCGGAGCTGTTGTAGAAAGCCTCCAAATAACCCCGGATAGCCTTGAATTGATCAGTGGAAGCCTCCGCAAAAAAAAGGATGTCGTCAGCGAAGAATAAATGGGACAACTCCGGGCCTCCCCTAGCATTGCGAATCGTCTTCCACTTCCCATTATCTACAGCTTCAGAGTTTGAATGACTTAGCCTTTCCATACATAAAAATAAATATTTATGGAGAGAGCAGATTGCCTTGTCGAACGCCACAAGTCGGGGAAATTGCTTAGTAACCTCACCATTCCACAAAACTTGCATCCTCGAAGTTCGGATGCATTCTATGATCCAACTAATCCAAGCTGGCGGAAGGTTAGCACGAGTCAAAGTGTCCTCGATAAAGTCCCAACTCAATCTATCATATGCCTTCTCAATGTCTAATTTTAAGCACATCCAGCCCTTGACACCATATTTGCGCCTCATGGAATGAACAACCTCTTGAGCAAACACTATATTGTCCGAGATGAGCCTCCCGGGAACAAAACTCCCCTGAGTCGGACCAACCACTTTCTCCATGTAAGGTTTCAGCCGAGTAGCTAAAATTTTAGTGATGGCTTTATAAACTACATTGCACAGGTTGATCGGGCAGAATTGTTGGATTTTCTCGAGCTTTCCAACCTTACGAAGGAGAGTTATGAGGGTATCATTAACACCGATAGGAAGCCTGGAAGAAGTGAAGAAGCCCCTGATGAAATCTGAAATACCCAAAAGTATTTATGGGATATTTTATTTTTATTTAAATAAATAAATTCTAGTTACATTATATTATATTATGGGAAAAATAGGAGCAACCTATTTATTTCACAAAAGTAAGTAATAAAAGATTAGAATAATTGTATTATTTTAAAGTGTAGTGAAAGGAATTTATTTAGTTTTTTTTTTGGAAGTAGTGAAAGTATTTAGGAAGGAAAGGACCGTCAACGAGGCCGCCTTCTTCCTAGAGCGTTCTTCCGGACGAGAACCTCCAGTTCTGTATCGATGATGAAACCTCCGTCGGTAGGGCTAGGAATTTATTGAGTTGATTGTAAGTACCCTTCCCTTTTAGTTTGGAGAGATTAAATAAATAAATAAATAATATATAAATATATAGGGAAGAGTTAAAATGTAAAATATCCTTAGGGTGTAAATTTGTTTAAAGTGTAAAATTTAATTTTTTATTCAACCTACGCGCGCTCACCAATCTCGTTTCAAATCCACAGACGCGCTCTCGGACTCACGCACCCAGAGGGCCACACCCACCTGACCACCTCGAGCCACCTCCGGCATCCAGCGCCTAGCCGCACTCGAGCCCACCCCTGTGCGCACCCCCCGAGCCCGGACTTGGCTTGGTTCGAACCTAGACGCGCCCACCCTGACCATTCGAAGCCCCACGTCGCTTCTTCTCTTGTCGCTCTCCACACCGCCTACGAGCCACCTCCGGCCACCAGCCACCACCCACTCGAACTACCTCCCTCAGGCGCACCCCCTGAGACTGGAACCCCCTTGGTTCGTGCCCAACCGAGCTCACACCGAGCCCATCTCCCCCAACAGTGTTGTTCGACCTTTTTGGCTCGAAACCATTCGAAATCCCTAGTTTTATCCTTTTTTCAACTCGAATTTGGTATGATTTCTAACCCTAAACTTGTGTATTACAATTATTTAGATTATTTGAATAATTTAGATTGAGATTGAAAACCTAGGGTTTGATTTAGGAGCGGAATTTGGGGTTTTTTGCCAAAAGCCAAATTGATTGAAATTGATGATATGTTTGTGTTGTTGGGTTGATTTTGAGCTAATTTCATGTTCATATCATTGTCAAATTGTTGATGGATCATGAGCTAATTGGATTTTAGAATTTTATATTGCGATATGATTTAGAATTTGGGTTTTTTTTTGCCAAAAGCCAAATTGACTGAAATTGATTATACGATTGTGTTGTTGGCTTGATTTGGAACTAATTTCATGTTCATAGTGAAGGTTCGATAATATAAAACAATGTAATATAGAAATACTCTAGAAGGGGGGTTGAATAGAGTATGCCCGTTTTTCGCAGAAAGTCTCAAGACTTTTGGAGCTCGTATAAAATCCTTTGAGATTAAACCTCAATCACAAACTTAGACAATCGAACCAAGTGCGGAAATAAGGTAAAGCAATAAGTAAAGGACACGAGTAATTGTTTACGAGGTTCGGCACGAACTTGGCCTACGTCCCCGCCTAGGATTCTTCCACAACCCTAGGATTCAAAAGGCTTTATTGATTCGCTTAGCTTAGGATCCTAATAGCTCACCGAGAAGCCTCTCTCCTATACAATTGCAATCTAGTCAACTCACGTTCCCTTGGAGTCCTAGACCAATCTAGAAGAGCCCCACCTCTCTCAGCTATCTAGTATAATCCTCTTACTCTCACAAATCAATAGCCTAGTGCAACTTCCCGAGTTACAAACTCTCGAGTAACACTATAAATGAATATATCCTATAAGCTCACAGTGACTCTCAAAGGCTTTGAAATAAACAACAAAATCTTGAGCGCTAGCAGAGAGTACACTTGGAAGACAGATCTCGCTTGAATGAATGAAAGCTCATGTAATACTTGTCAGTTCTGTCTTCTTCTTTCTTTCCTTTATAGAAGTAATATGGAGCATGAGGTTCTTCAACACCGGATCTTCAACAACGGCTAGTATGGATCATGGCGCACCCGGATCTTCTATTTTTGGACATATTGAAGACATGATCTTCTTTGAATTGGATCTCCTCAATATGCACCATAAGGAAAGATATAATCTCGACATACTTCCTGAAAGATTAGTCATACATATATATATAATATAAAGGAAGTATATAATAAGATTAAATAATATTCGGACTTATAAAACAGGTTTTGGATTTCATCAACTGTTAATGTTCCAAGACCTTTGACACAAACATCCTGTCAAGGCCTTTGAAACATTTATTCCGATTTTCATCAAGGGAAGGAGTTATCACATAGCATTGTCAAATTGTTTATGGATCATGACCTAATTGGATTTTAGAATTTTATTGCGATATGCTTTAGAATTTGGGGTTTTTTGCCAACATTCAAATTGATTGAAACTGATGATATGCTTGTGTTGTTGGGTTGATTTGGAGCTAATTTCATGTTCACAGCATTGTCAAATTGTTTGTGAATCATGAGCTAATTGGATTTTAGAATTTTATTGCGATATGCTTTAGGTCGATTAGATTCTTCTATTTTAGCATGAAAATCATAATTTAGCCTATTAGCTCAATTGGTAGAGCAATGTGCGTTTGCACAAAGATGTGGGTTCAAATCCCACATATGTTACATAATAGACAAGAGCGTAACAATTGCAAATTGCTAATCATGCACATCATAATCTTAGTTATGCACTTTTGAACCTTAATTATAAACATTTTAATCTTATTTATGCACTTTAATTTTAAAAGCTTATTATGTATGCACATCATAATGTTATATTTGCACAACATAACATTATATTTGCACATTTTAATCTTATTTATGCACTTTAATTTAAAAGCCTATTATATATGCACACCATAATGTTATATTTGCACAACATAAACTTATATTTGCACATTTTAATCTTATTTATGCACTTTAATTTAAAAGTCTATTATATATGCACACCATAATGTTATATTTGCACAACATAAAATTATATTTGCACATTTTAATCTTATTTATGCACTTTAATTGAAAATGCTATTATATATGCACACCATAATGTTATATTTGCACATTTTAATCTTATTTATGCACTTTAATTTAAAAGCCTATTATAAATGCACACCATAATGTTATATTTGCACAACATAATATTATATTTGCACATTTTAATCTTATTCATGCACTTTAATTTGAAATTGTTAAATGCTTGAAAACAAATAGACAATAAGTCCGTTTAAAATAAACATTGCATACCGTAAGGGCGGGGTGCTGCTGCCCCACCCCCACTAACCCCCCTGTCGGGGAGCTCCGCCCCCCGGACCCCCCGATGCGACGCTGGTGAAAAATGATTCAAGACACATTAACAATAATCTTAATTGTGCACTTCATATTATTATTCATACACTTTGTCATTTTATTCTTGCATTTTATCATTTTATTTATACACTTTATATTTGCACAACAAAAAGTGTCGAAAACGGGAAAAAGTGCATTTACCCATAAAATTAGACATATTTACCTATTTATCCATAAAATTAGGCTCATTTACCCATAAATTAAGCATATTTCAATTATAAATTTTTATAATTGAAATAGGCTCATTTACCTATTTACCCCATAATAAATTATTATATCTGCACAACATAAAGTTATATTTGCACAACAGGATATTATATGTGCACAACATCAAATTATACTTGCACAACAGAAAGTGTTAACATGAAAAAAAAAATCATGGGACAAAGGAAAAAAAAATGGCTTGAGAAGGGGGGGGGGGGGGGGGGGGGCACATGGGTAGGGGGCACACGCATGGGGCAAGGGGGGCACATGAGGTTGACATTTTACTAATTAAATTAGGCCCATTAGTAAATAAATTAGGCTCATTAGCAATTTACTTACAAAAATTAGGCACATTAAGAGAATTTTACACCTTAAGCAAATTTTACACCCTAAGTTAATTTTACATTTGAACCTTTGTATATATATATATAGAATAACTATCCAGTGCATTTGCCTCTTACAATACATCCGTGAGAACAATCCTAAGTCATTAGATTAAAATTGAATTAATGGTTAGGATGAGAAGTTCAAATGGTAAAACTAAAAAGAGAAATTTGAGGAAAATAAAAAGATTAAAAAATAAATTGCCTTTTATATATCCATTTACAATGACAAATTGACGGTAATTTTAACTAGAAAACGCTTAGAATATTAATGAATATGAATGAATATTTTGAATATCAGAAGGTAATAAATGATTATTTTCAAGATTGAAATCTCCGTTTATATCTTATCAAAATGTTCGTTTGAGTACTATCTTTATTCATTTGAATAAAGTCTCCCGAATATAAATATATATTCATTTGAATAAAGTCACCTTCATGTGCATAAATATTCATCTGAATAGATATTCATTTGAACACGAGGTGTTATTCATGTTAACAAATATTCATTTGAATACACTCTAATTATTCATTCGAATAAATATTCATTTGAATAAACTCTACTTATTCGTATGAATACATATTTAATTATTCATCTGAATACGTATTCAATTTGAATATATGTTCCATCCACTCTAAATATTCAGTTGAATAAACTCTACTTATTCATTACAATAAATATTCATTTGAATATCCTCTACTTATTCGTATGAATACATATTTAATTATTCATTTGAATACATATTCATTTTGAATATATGTTCCATCTACACCAAATTACGCTTCTCTAACCATTTTTTATCTCCTAATATTGCAACCGTTCTACTACCCGATATGGTTAAATGAACAAAAAAACCATATTCATTGACGAACACACACTCTCACAATTACTCTCACAATATACTACTCGTATAGTTTGGCCAATCAATTACAATCTCACAATTTATATTCATTGACGAACACAAAAAAATACTTCTAACCTATCGCCATTTCCGCTAGCTTTGTACCTGAATCGTCTGAGTTATAATATTCCATTGCAAATGAATATTCTCCAACCGTGATTCTACTCTCTCTGAATATTCAAATCTTTCATTTGAGGTTAATGAAAACCCACATTTGAATGGTTTAAGGAGAGAAAGATGGGATTTGGAGAGAGAAATGTTTTTTTACTTTTTTATTTAAATTATTTAAATCCTTTCATTCAAATCTAACCATCCACATTGTCATCATCCGACGGCTCATATACGGTCTCACAAATGCATTCTAAGGGGTAAATGCATGTGAAAGCTCCCCTATATATATATGGTGAGGTTAAAGTGAAAATGGGGCTTAAGATGAAAATTTTGCTTAAAGTGAAAATGGAAGACAAAACACGCGTGTCCCGGTTTTTTTTAAGGAAAAAACAACTGAACTGGTGTGGACCGGGAAAAAGAGAAAAAAAGAACAGAAGCGGACCGGTCTCCTTCGCCTTGTTCTCTCCTCGCCGGCAGAGAGAAATTCCTCAAAGATCTCGCTCGGCGATGGCGGAATCGAGGATTTTCCAAACAAAATTGGGCGCAAACTGCAGATAATCTCGAGAAATAAGACATCATTGCAATTCAAAGGCACAGAAGCGAGCAGAGGGGGAAAATCCAATCGCAGGATAAATAAAAATCGATTGAAAAAAGGCACAGAGGTACGCAAACCAATTTCTTCATTATAAACTCGATAACTATGCTTAATTTCTAGAATTGGTGAATAAACATTGCATTTCATTACTAAATTACAACGTAAATTAGAATTTCGAACAAAAACATTCACAATTAAGATCAATTTTTGAAAATCGGGATTGAAGAACAACCTAGGGTTTTCAAAAATATAAACCTAACAAAACAATTAATAAACGCATATGTACTGATTCTTTTTATTGTTCAATAAAAGCATGTTCATAGTACATTAACTACATCAATGCTTGCTTTAACTAAATAAAATGCATTTGAGATTCACTATGCACCATATAAACACTTTAGTTTTTTTTATTTTAAGATGTGTTAAACAATGACAGTGATTTTAAGAGCACATATTGATTGATAAATACATTATTTACATCACAGATTGCATATTATAAATGGAGTTTGATATGGAAACAAACAATGAAAATACACAAAGTTCAGATGCATCTACTATTGAAGGTGTTGCTACTACAATACCTTTTGCTATTTTACCTCCTGAAAATGATGTTGAGCCAATACAACAAGAAGAGCACCTGCCTTTTAGAATGTTTGTCTCACCAAATAGTACAAAGTATTGGATACCAATATGCAGTGAGGAATTGAGGCCATCAGGAAAAAAAAAGTTTATGAGACAATGGAGGAAGTAATCAAAGCTTATTTGGATTATGCATATAGGGCTGGTTTTGATGTAAGACATGGAGCGATAGTTAAGGAGCCAGGGTTAATGAAACTGAAGTACTTGTATTGCAATAAGGCAGGATACAAGAATTACAAGAACACAAAAAATATGAGAAATCGGTTGTCTGGAAGAGTTGGGTGTACGGCTAGGATTATAATCAATCATTTCCAGGGTCAGGGGTTTGTTGTGACAAAACTTGAGGAAAAACACACACATACTTTAGTGGATGAATTGGGAAAAATGTACATGAAGAGAAATAGACAGATGCGTACGCATCATAGAAAGTTTGTCCTTGATTGTGCAAAACAAGGAGTTGGGACAGCAAGATCTTACAGATTGTTTCAAGAAATGGTTGGAGGGTACAACAATGTTGGGCCTTTGGCAATTGATTTTATAAATCAAAGAAGAGATCTCCTGACTTATTTTAAAGGCTCTGATGCTCAGGTTGTTATTGATCGGTTCTTTAACAAACAAGAAACATGCAATGCATTTTATTTTGCATATGATTTGGATAAAGAGGACAAGCTAAACAGATTGTTCTGGACTGGCGCTGTTTCTAGGAAGAACTACTCATTGTTTGGAGATATTGTATCATTTGACTCAACCTACAATACGAACAGGTAAACACAAAACACAAATCACTTATTGTTATATTATTTTTATCATAATGCATTTTTTAAAGTACATTATCATATATAAGTACTGTAATTACACTGAAACACGTATGTTTGTTGTCTGGAAGGTACAAGCTGGTTTTCAGTCCATTCACAAGATATGACCACCACAAAGGTTGTGTGTTATTTGGGGCAGGACTTTTGCGAAATGAGAATGTGGAATCATATGTTTGGTTGTTTGAACATTTCAAGAAGGCAATGGGTCACTGCCCAACAATATTCTCAACAGACCAAGACCCAGCAATGAAGATAGCTATAGAGAAGGTCTTCCCTCAGACAAGGCACAGGTCATGCATATGGCACATAATGGAGAAGCTGTCTCAGAAAATTGACAACACAATGACTGGCTACTCCACGTTCACAACAAGGCTCAGAAACATTGTGTGGAACATGGAGATAACGCCTGAAGAGTTTGAAAAAGAATGGAGACAGTTGATGGATGATTTTGGAATGGCAAACCACTCATGGTTGTCTGATTTGTTTCTTAACAGAGAAAAGTGGATACCCGCATACTATAGAGATGTCCAACTTGGCAGATTAGTGAGAACAACATCCATTTCAGAGAGCATGAACCACTTCTTCCGTAAGTTTTCAAACTGTTCAGCAAATTTAATAGAATTTGTCTTATACTATGACAGTGCAGTAGTTTCAGTAAGAGTAATTATGATTGTGCAATTCCGTAAGTTTTCAAGGGAAGAATAATTATGATTGTGCAATTCTGAAACCAAAACTGATCTCGCCACTTCCATTGGAGAAGCATGCATCAACATTGTATACACTGGGAATATGGAAAAAGTTTCAGGAAGAGTTGAGTGCTGCATTATATAACTGCAGAGTCACCAATGTGACAGAGATTGAAGACATAGAAGTGTATACTCTGAAGCAGCAAAATAGAAAGCTGTACACTGTTGAGCACCAGATTGCTAATCATCACTGCTCCTGTTCTTGCAACTTGTTCATCAGAAATGGCTACCCATGCAGGCACATATTAGCAGTTTTGAAAGATTTACAAGTGGAGAAGTTGCCAGACACATTGATACTGACTCGGTGCACAAAGGCCGCAACACTAAGCAATGTGTTTGCATTGGATAATAGTGTTGTCAGACAGTCAAGGGAAAAGGAGGAACAAAAATTGATGCTCACAAATATGCTAGCAGAATTTCATTCATGTGTAGACATCATTAAGGGCAATAGAGAGCAGATAAAACGTTTCACAGACACCTTGACAAAGGCAAAAACAGGAGCTCCTGATATCAGCAGCAAATTCAGAATCATCGTCCAACTCAAAGACAAATATATTCGATGAGTTTGCTGGGGTTCACAGATCTTAAAATATTACAATTCATGATCCAACACATGCAAAAACAAAGGGGAGTGGGAAGCGATTGAAAAGTGGAAAGGAGATATCAATGGAAACACATAAAAGGGGAAAAGATTATGCTCTATCTGCAATCAATATGCTCCTCACAACAGCAGAACTTGCCCAGAAAAGAAAAAATGAGAGCACCAAGCAACACACTTGACTGTTGAGCAAGGAAGCAATTTTTTGTTTTGATTTAACGTTGTTTGCACTTTTACCTGTTATCTATGAACATCAAGGATTTATAGTTGCACTTTTACTTATTAACAGTTTACAACAAGGATCACCAACAGTCTTTGACTGTTGGTGAAGGAAGCACTATTTTATAATGATTTACCATTGTTTTGACTTTTAAGTATTATAAGTGGACAACAATGATATGTGTTTACACATTTACTTATTAGTAGGAAATATCAACAAGCATTGCAATATTAAGAAAATATAGTTTTCCACAAAAAAAAAAACAGAAAGACATGCATAGGTGATAACAGATTTTTTCAGGCAAAAAGCAGTTAGAAAAACGGACAAAATATAACAGTCTATTTACCGCGAACAAAACTCTATTAAATGTGAACAACATAAGGATATAAATGCAATTTTGGTTATTAGAATAACACTTTTTAACCGTGAAACAGAAAAAGTTAGACATGTTTGATAACTCCCTCCCTTGATGAAAATCGGAAGAAGTAATTTGGTCCAAAGGCCGAAGGCCTTTGGACCAATTAGTAAATGGCCTAAAGGGTTTTATTTGTTAGTAATAGGCCAAAATACTTTCATAATACCAACACTACCCCTGATTTAATTAAACTCCATCCCCTCCCTCTCGCGCGATCATCTCTTCCACTTTTCTCTCTGCAACGTCTCTCTCTCACAGGCGATTTCGGTTTTCGACGGTTTCTTCTCTGATCGGTGTTGATATCTACGCCGTTCTCGCCAACTTGCTGTCGGACTTCCTCATCTGACCGGTGTTGTTCTCTTTTCGACGTTTCCGCAGTCCCTCCTCTGATCATTTGTTGCTAATGGCTTCATCTGGTACTTTCTTCGACTCTTCTGCTTCAATGTTGTCGACAGAAACCTCTAATCTTGTTTCCTTTTAGTTGTAGAGATCTAGTATCCATTTTTTCATGCAATTTCTCTTGTTCGTTTGTTTAATTTAGCCCTTTCCTCCCGTATTAGGGTTTGTTTGTTGCTTCAGTTGATGTCTACTGGCTATCAGTTTGTGCTATGGTTAACGTCTCTTCTTCTGATTTCGTTTCCATTATTCCATTTGTGGCATTTGTTGTTTCTCTTTGTTTTCTGATAATTGGTTACAGTCTGGTGTTAGGGTTACAGTTTATGGATTGTTTTATAAAAGGGTTGCATGTTATTACTTGTTTTAATGGTTTGTTACTGTCTTGTGACAGGGGTATACAGTTCATTACTTGTTTTTATGGGTGGTTACAGTGAAGTGACAGTGTTACAATTGATTCATTGTTATAGTTTGTTGATTTTTGGTGATAGGTTTACAGTTTATGGATTGTTTTATAAAATGGTTGCATGTTAATACTTGTTTTAATGGTTGGTTACAGTCTTGTGACAGGGTTATACAGTTCATTACTTGTTTTTAATGTTGGTTACAGCCTGGTGACAGTGTTACATTTGATTCATTGGTTCAGTTTATGATATGGTTACAGTTTGTTGATTTGTTGGTGATAGGGTTACAGTTTATGACTTGTTTGGTGATAGGGTTGCATTTTATTACTGGTTTTAATGGTTGGTTACAGTCTTGTGCCTGGGTTACACTATATTAATTGTTTGGTGACAGAGTTATAGTTCTTTACCTGTTTTAATTATGGTTACAGTCTGGTGACAGGGTTACAATTGATTTATGTTTACAGTTTGTTACTTGTGTTGTTGATAGGGTTCCATATGGCATTCTGATTGTTGTGTGTTTGCAGTTTTTGGTGTGGTTACAGTGTTAGTTTATGTGGTGGTTCAATTTGTTGTTTGCTGGTTATTGGTGACAGTATCTTATTTGTTGTGAAGCCTAATCTTTACACTACATTTATGCTATTTAGGTAAAGAAATTGTTGTGCATACAGAAGATCCTACTGTGGTTCCACCATCTTCTATTCAACCTGCTTCCTTCAAGTATGTTGTTCCCAAAGAACAACGTTTTCATGGGCACATTAATGTCTATTCAAAGCCTGAATTGATTACAACTCTTAAGAATGGTCTGTCTGATGATGACTGGGTGTCTCTTATAGATGGTTGTTTAGGTTCAATTGTACGGGCTAAGGATTCTCTATATTTTTATCAGCAACTTGTGCATCAGATGCTCTTACATGAAGTTGAAACTTCTAAACTTAATGAGATGTGGTTTCAAGTTGGGCAACATTTGTTTAGGTTTTCTCTAGCTGAATTCTGTTGTGTTACTGGTTTGAGTTGGAAAGAACTTCGTGATGACATGCCTCCTTCTCCTCATGTGGATATGGAGGAGTTTTTGGGTGTATCTGAATGTACATTTATGGGTCTTGTTCAACTTTTCCTCAAGGAGCCAACTCAGTCTCCAAAGAAGCTTTCCATGGCGTACTTGTTAGTGATTGAGGGTGTGTTGCTCCCTCAGCGTTCTAAAGCTCTTGTTCGTCAATGTTATGTTGACCTTGTCTGTGATTTGGATCGTTTAAACCGTTATCCCTTTGGTCGGGTTGTATTTATGGAAACAATTGGTTATTTGAAGAAATGTATGAGGTCTGAGCCACCAAAAAAGGGTTCAAGGTTTGGTTATAATCTGCTTGGATATCCCATAGCATTCTTGGTATTTCCCTTTCCTTTCCTTTTATGTTTCCATGCTTTTTCCTTTTTATTTATTATTCTTTACTTCTATTTTTGTTCTTACTGTTGCTTTCTTCCCAGGTTTGGATTTTAGAGGCAATCCCTAAGCTTGCTGGCATCTGTAACTGTCACTTTCTTTATTGTGATGGATTACCAGCATCTCTTGTCTGGTATACTAGTGTACGTGATTACAACATTATATATGATAAGTGTCAATCTATTTTCTCCAAAGATTTGGTACGCATACTTTCTTGTCTTATCTTTTATTATTCTGATATCAGTTTCCCTCTTCCATTTTTTATATTTGTTGTTGTTTAGTTGTATTTTTTGTTTTCTTGATAGGGGACTGTCTACTCTTTATATGCGGCGTTTATGGATTGCCCTGACCTTTCCTTTTCTGATGAAGTTGCTGATGACAGTGTTGATTCTTACGTTTCTTGTTTTGTTGGTATGGATGCTGAAGCCAGTAATGAAGTTTCTCCAAGGAATTTACGGATCCAAGCGTATCTGATCAGGCAATCAGGTGGCCGTCTTTTTGATGGTGGTGTGGAACCTGTCATCCCTTATACTAATGTTCCTACTAGGAAGAAGGACATGATTAGAGCCCCACCTTTGAAGAAAAAGGTGGTGGTGACACCACGAGTTATCACAGAGGGTAGTTCTGACTTTGAGAGTCCTGTCCAACCCAGAAAGCGGTTGGTTACAAGATCAATGGGAAGTGGTGACAGTCCTCTTCCTGTGAAGAAGGGTAAGGTGGTGACACGCACTTCTGTTGTTGATGATTCTGTCAAGAAGATGAGGGTTTTGAGAAGTTCTTCTACTCTAGATCATCCTGTTATGAAGAAGGCAAAGGTGGTTCCATCCCGGAAATCTTCAAGGACTGAGTCTCCTGCTAAGGTTCAAGTAGATGCATTGGGTGGTGAAAAGGGTGTAGATCATGGTGACAAGCCCAGGAGGTTCAAGTTTAAGCTCCCTAGATCTATCCCTCCCACAGGTGATGAGCTTCCTACGAGTGATGATCTTCCTGGGTTGGCAAAAGAGTTTGTTACTAAAGCTCATTTTGAAGAAGTTGTTACTTCATTTAAAAAATCGTTTGAATCTTTTGAAGCTCAATTGCAAGAGTGTGTTTCTAGGATTCTTACCCTAGAGGAGAAAGTGTTTTACCTTGAAGGACGTGTGTACCACAATGATGACAATGAGGCTCTTCTGAAAAGGGAACGTAAGGCATGGGATGAAACTATGAAGGATATTGTGGATGGGATTGTTCAATCCTGCTCTCAGAAGACTGAACATGGGCATGTAATTCAGCCTTTGGTTGAAGGTGATGACAATGAGGGTGATGCAGTTGATTCTTCCAATGATTCCCCATCTTCTCCGGAGTATATTGTTGTTAACTCAACTAAGGAGTCAACTTCAGGAGATGCTGATGTTTTTTGCACTGATGATGACACTCTTGTGGGTTCAAAGGAACCACTTGATGACAGTGTTGTCCCTTCTCCTGTCAGTGCATCTCCTTCTCTGAAGATTGATGACAGTGTTGTCCCTTCTCCTAGCATTGTATCTCCTTCTTTTAAGATTGATGACAGTAGTGTCCCTTCTCCTGGCATTGCATCTCCTTCTCTCAAGATTGATGACAGTGCTGTTGGTATTACTGAAGTCCTTATATCACAAGATGTGCTTGTTACCAGTTCGATCCCTGTTACTGAAGTTATTCCTTCATTTTCGAGTGCAGGCATTACTGAAAAGGTTGTTGATTCTTCTGCTGCTGCTTCTACTGAAATCCTTCCTTCGTTTAATGAAACTGTTGATTTGAGTGTTGCCCCAACTGAAGTAATTGGGTCAGATGAGACTGTTTCTGCTAGCTTTGTTCCTCCTACTCAAGTTCTTGATTCATATCCAATCAATGAGGACATGGTTGCTTCCAACGAGGTTCCTGGTGACAATGTTGTTTCCACTACTGTTCTCCCTTGCTCTACTGATTGTGATGATGACAGTGGTATTGTTGCAACCCTTGTGCTTCCTTGCTCCAATGATGCATGTGATGACAGTGGTTATGTTGATCCCAAAGTTGTGGTTACAGCTAATTTGAATGATGATAGTAGTTGCCTTCCTCCTGCAGAAGCTGTTGGTGGAACAGTTGATCATGGTATTGGCATCATACTTGGATACAGTTCTGATGTCCAAGAGGATGTGCTTGCTGACAGTGGTGGTGCAACTGGTGTTATTGATGATAAAAGCAGTCTATTTCATAACATCACTGATGTTGCCTACCCTCTTCCTTCAGATGGTGAGGATGATCTTGATGTTCCGCTAAGGCGTTCTTATAGGGCGTTGAAATCTGCTCCTGCAGCCCATACTCCTTACACCAATCCTTGTAAACCGAAGAAACCTCGCCTTCCTAAAGTACCTAAACATTCTATTCTCAGCTCGGAGGAGCGTGTTGAATTTTATACCAATTTTAGAGATCTTGGGTAATTATCTACTTTTGTTTTGATATTTATTTTCTTCTTAGTACTGCCATTTATTTTAATATGTTGATTTAACTTGTTATCTTACTTTGTAGGCGTGATGGAAAAATCAGTGGTTGTGAGGTTGATATGAACAAGGTGTTTTTCACTGAATTATCGGGGAGGACAAAATGGCTTCGTGATATTGTAAGTTGATATATATATGTATTGTTACAGCTTATATTGTGGTGCCATCAGTTTGGTGACAGTTAGTGTTTGTTATGTTTTCTTTCACAGCACATAGACGAATCACTTCATCATTTTAGAAAGCGTCTTCAGGATTGTCCTAATCTAAATCCCACCAGTGTCGTTTTAGACACCATTTTTTTCCCTAAGGTTGGGAACTGTGATGTTAATCTTTTGAAAAATGGTGATGCCATTCCGGACGAATTCTTCCATTACTTCCTTGGTCTTTATCTTGGCAATTATGGGAAGACTTGGGAAGGTGCTAAGAAGGTTTACGCTCCTTTCAATCTTGACAACATGCACTGGGTAGCTGTTGAAATTGTTTTGGACGAAAAGAAGATTCTTGTTTATGATTCCCAGCGTAATTTCATTAAAAATGAAGACGTGCTTTCAAAGTTTGCTAAAACGTGTGAAGTGCTTGCTGTTATGTTGAGTAAGACTGTTCTTTTTCCTAAGATGGATGACACTCCCTTTGAAATGGACCGAGTAGATGGCTTGCCTCAAAATGAAGACGGGTAACTTCTTCTGTTTTCCATCTTGTTGTATTTTGTTTTGTGACATTTTATCTGTCCAACTTTTGTCTCTTATTGTTTATTTTTTGCTTCTTATGTAGAGGTAGATGTGGTGTCTACGTCATCAAGCACATTGAGTCTCTGGTTTTTGGTGGTGATATTCAGCTTGTGAATGATGAGTATGTTAATGCATATCGTGAGAAGATTGCATATGATCTCATGAAGAAGCAGTGGACATTTGTTTAGTTATGAAATTTAGGATTGTGTTAGTTGAACTATGTGGTGACAGTGTATCTGCTGACAGTTTAGACTATATTTTGTTGTTGTAGCAGTTGTGGTGATATCCCGTGGTGACACTTGAATTGGTGACAGGTTATTGTGTATTGTGTTGCTGTAAAACTCGTGGTGACAGCCATTGGTGACACTTAGATTATGTATATGTAGGCTACTTCTCTAGTAATTTATATGTTTCTTTGAATCTTTTACTATTTTATCCCTAATATATGTTACAACAGTCTCTATTTTAATAGTGTGGAAAACATCTATGAGTTTTACCTGTGATTACAATGTCTATGTCCCTTTTCTACTTGTGATTACAGTGTCTATGTCCCTGTTTTACATGTGGTTACAGCGTCTATGTTTGTTTTAACCATTCATATGATGAAGGAGAACAGTCCGTCACATGTGTTTTTGGCTTCTCATTAGCCCCCTTTAGGGTTTTTGTTGGCCTTGTCCTAGGGTTTTCCATTTGATTACAGCAATCATCTCTTAACGATGTACTGTACTTGACATTTTAGGGTTTAGGGTTTAGGATTTAGGGTTTAGGGCCTTGGCCCTAAACCCTAAATCCTAAACCCTAAACCCTAAACCATACTGTACATGACATGTTCGTATGGCTTCTCATTAGCCCCCTTTGGGGTTTATTCTTTCATACTCATAGGGTCTTCCTTTTGGTTACAGTGTCCATGGTCATGTTTTAATAGTGGTGAGAGTGCATATGTCATTGTTTATATCTCTATTTTAATAGTGTGGAAAACATATATGAGTTTTACCTGTGATTACAATGTCTATGTCCCTTTTCTACTTGTGATTACAGTGTCTATGTCCCTGTTTTACATGTGGTTACAGCGTCTATGTTTGTTTTGACCATTCATATGATGAAGGAGAACAGTCCATCACATGTGTTTTTGGCTTCTCATTAGCCCCCTTTAGGGTTTTTGTTGGCCTTGTCCTAGGGTTTTCCATTTGATTACAGCAATCATCTCTTAACGATGTACTGTACTTGACATTTTAGGGTTTAGGGTTTAGGATTTAGGGTTTAGGGCCTTGGCCCTAAACCCTAAAGACTTAACCCTAAACCCTAAACCATACTGTACATGACATGTTCGTATGGCTTCTCATTAGCCCCCTTTGGGGTTTATTCTTTCATACTCATAGGGTCTTCCTTTTGGTTACAGTGTCCATGGTCATGTTTTAATAGTGGTGAGAGTGCATATGTCATTGTTTATATCTCTATTTTAATAGTGTGGAAAACATCTATGAGTTTTACCTATGATTACAGTGTCTATGTCCCTTTTCTACTTGTGATTACTGTGTCTGTGTCCCTGTTTTACATGTGGTTACAGCGTCTATGTTTGTTTTGACCATTCATATGATGAAGGAGAACAGTCCATCACATGTGTTTTTGGCTTCTCATTAGCCCCCTTTAGGGTTTTTGTTGGCTTTGTCCTAGGGTTTTCCTTTTGATTACAGCAATCATCTCTTAACGATGTACTGTACTTGACATTTTAGGGTTTAGGGTTTAGGATTTAGGGTTTAGGGCCTTGGCCCTAAACCCTAAAGACTTAAACCTAAACCCTAAACTATACTGTACATGACATGTTCGTATGGCTTCTCATTAGCCCCCTTTGGGGTTTATTATTTCATACTCATAGGGTCTTCCTTTTTGTTACAGTGTCCATGGTCATGTTTTAATAGTGGTGAGAGTGCATATGTCATTGTTTATATCTCTATTTTAATAGTGTGGAAAACATCTATGAGTTTTACCTGTGATTACAGTGTCTATGTCCCTTTTCTACTTGTGATTACAGTGTCTATGTCCTTGTTTTACATGTGGTTACAGCGTCTATGTTTGTTTTGACCATTCATATGATGAAGGAGAACAGTCCATCACATGTGTTTTTGGCTTCTCATTAGCCCCCTTTAGGGTTTTTGTTGGCCTTGTCCTAGGGTTTTCCATTTGATTACAGCAATCATCTCTTAACGATGTACTGTACTTGACATTTTAGGGTTTAGGGTTTAGGATTTCCCTAAACCCTAAAGACTTAACCCTAAACCCTAAACCATACTGTACATGACATGTTCGTATGGCTTCTCATTAGCCCCCTTTGGGGTTTATTCTTTCATTCTCATAGGGTCTTCCTTTTGGTTACAATGTCCATGGTCATGTTTTAATAGTGGTGAGAGTGCATATGTCATTGTTTATATCTCTATTTTAATAGTGTGGAAAACATCTATGAGTTTTACCTGTGATTACAGTGTCTATGTCCCTTTTTTACTTGTGATTACAGTGTCTATGTCCCTGTTTTACATGTGGTTACAACGTCTATGTTTGTTTTGACCATTCATATGATGAAGGAGAACTGAAATATTTTCAAAATTGTATAGATAGAAGAAAAAACTGAAATATGCTCACTGTTTACATTCTTTCTAGTGTAATGAACTGTTTATAGTGACAAATTTATTCAATATAAGAAAACGATAAAGTAAATCGTATTGTCTTCCTTAATGCTTTGCTTCTGATTTGCCTCTGATCTCTATCTCTTGACAGTCTTCTTTGATGCTCTCCCACTGAATTCTCCAGTTGAAAGCTTTCTTTTCTTTTCAGGTCGACCACATCTTCTACGTACCATTGGTGGGTGACATTGCTGGCTTTTGATGTCCTCTGGTACAACCCACTGATCTACATTTAGAGTAGGATATACTGTCTCATGATAAGCCAATTTCCAAGCTTCAGTTTTGTAGTAGCTGCTAATATAACTCAGAACACTCAGGTTTTTTCCCTTGATTACAGCCAGAGCATGTACACAAGGTATCTTTTCATAATCAAATACCTTGCAAGTACAAGAGTTCTTCTTTAAATCAACCATAAACCTTTTCATTCCACCGACAACCTCAAACTGGAATTGATTGAGGTGCTTGACAGTATACATTCCAGCCTCACTGCATCTTATGTACACTATATCACTTATATGAGTTGGAAGCTCAAAGCTGTTGTTTTCAGATTCATTTCTACGATCATTGAACCATTTTGTTATCTTCTCTCTGATTGCATTCAGTAACCCTATAATTGGGAAAGCTTTTTCCAAACCAAAGGCACTATTTAATGATTCTGCATTGTTTGAAGTCATTATATTGTACCTGTCACCTTTTGAATAAGCTCTTGCCCATTTCTCAAACTGTAATTCTTCAAGATATTTCCCCATCTTGCTGTTTGTAGTACTGATGGAAGCAAAGTAGTTGTTGAACTCTTCTTCTGTGTAACTGTTTGCTGCGCTTTCAAACCACTGACAGAGTGCTTTCTTCTTGAATTTTGACATTATATTTTGCTTTAAGTGCCATCTGCAGTGATAATGCTTTGCATTTGTGTAAATCAACTCTATAGCTCTTGCAATGCTTTGATGACGATCAGAAACAAAAACCAGCTCTTCACTTGATGGGATGACTGTTGCTAGCTTGTTGAAGAACCACTCCCAAGAGTGGTTGTTTTCTGAGTCCACCACTGCAAATGCAATAGGGTATATTTGATGATTTGCATCTTGTGCAGAAGCTGTGAGAAGAGTCCCTTTGTATTTTCCTTTTAGAAATGTACCATCTACCACAAGAACCTGTACAATTGAATTCTATTCAGTAATTATTTGGTTACAGTGTAATTTTTCCTTATGAAATGAATCTGTACCTTTCGTAGGATTGGAAATGCTCGGATACATGGTCCAAAGGCAATGAACACATACTTGAACTTTGAGTTTCTCTCAAGTTCAATGAAGGTGACAGTTCCAGGCTTTGCTTGCTTCAGGACCCAACAATATGATGGCACTAATTCATAGTTGTCTTCTGCAGTCCCCATTGTCATCTCTATTGCTAAATCACGAGCCTTCCAAGATTTCCAGTAGCTAACATTCTCTTTGAAATCATTCCTCATCGTGTTTCTAATTTGTCTTGGAGTTGGACCTTGTTTCTCATCTTCAAAACTGTATATATTATGTACAACAGTGAATTAAATATGAAATGAAGCATGATTACAGTGAATAAAATATGTAATGAAGAACTGATTGTAGTCTATATATGTCACCTGTGTTTTATCCTTTCGGCTATGACTCTGTATTTTAGAGGGCGTTGCTTTCCTATTCGTACTTCCATGTTGCAGGTGTGTTCCTTAAAGTATTTCTTAATTATAAATACACTTGAACCACCAATTATGGCGCCATGTATTTTCCAGGTGCAGCTGCTATCCACACACGCTGTTCTGTAATAACATGGATTTGTCTTCTTCACTTTGTAAGCAAACACCTCTTGTGCAGCCAACAGTTCAATAGTCTGTTTGAGATCTTCCTTTGTTCGGAACAGTTGTCCCAAAAATATAAGAATTTCTCCCTTTCTTTCATGTATAGGCTGTGCTGTATATGCTGTGGACATTGTACTGCCTGCACTTATGCAACTTTCAATCCCTGTGTCATCTCCATTACTATTCATATCACATCCATCGTTTATGGATTCTGCATTTCCAGCCTGCACATCAAAGTCCTCTTCCATAGCATTTGTACTCTTGGCAGAACTGTAAGCATGTAAATCCAATTGATTTTCATCATGTATAGATTCTGTAACTTGTTCTTCAGTGATTTCCTTCACAGCTGTAACATATAAAGGCAACGTCCAATTCACATTCTTCAATTCATTAATTTGCAAAAAACTTCTGAAATCAGTCTCTTTCTCTATTGAAAATGGCTCAGTAGTTTCCTTGAATGGATGCAAGTGGCTGAATTGAAGAGTAGGAGACAAATTGTCACTCGTGCTGAATCTGTTCAGTATCTCAGACTTCATCTCATGCATGGTTACAGTCTGATTGATGACAATAATCTTTGATGACACATCCCCAGCAAAAACTAAATCACCATCTTCCAACTTCCATTTTCCTCCAAATTTTACTGTTAACAGATTGGCCTCCATTGTACCTGATCATTGGTGACACGTATTAAATTTCATTAATACAGTGATTACGGTCTATAGGTTACAATGTAATTTTGCTTACAACAGCACAATTGCACTCAAAGTCAGATATCCACATACAGGTTACAGTCTAATTTTGGTTACAGCTACACAGACGCAGTCACACTCAAATATCCACATACAGGTTACAGTGTAATTTTGGTTACAGCAGTATAATCAAAACACAAGCATCTTAAATCAGCAACTAAATCAACAATACAATCTAGATTACAGTTCTATAATCACAACACCAGTCACTTATATCAAAATCGACATCTAGATTACAGTTCAAAGCGGATTACAGATAATGCTGTGATCGAATTTTGGCTTACCTGTTAAAACTCGAATTTTGGCTTACAGTGCTATTTTCGACCAGATCTCGCTTCAGATCTGAATGAAGAGCTCGAAATCGTTGAAAATTGGGGCTGAAATCAACTGTGTTGCTGGAGAAATGGAAGCCAGATCGAAATCCCCCTTCTTCGTCCCTCCGAGACGTGGCCTGCGTTTCTCTCCACCTTTCTTCGTCGCTCCTTCCGTGAAGATGAAGAAACAAACGGGGTTATTATGGCAGGGGCAAAATTGGAAAAAATGGCCTATTTGCTAATATTGCCACCCTTGTGGCCTAAAACTTAAGAATTGGACCCAAAATGGCCACTTAGCAAAAAATCCCAAATCGGAATAGATGTTTCAAAGGCTTTGACAGGATATTTGTGTCAAAGGCCTTGGAGCATTAACAGTTGATGAAATACAAAACCTATCTTAATTATTCGTATATTATTTTATCTTATTATATACTTCCATTATATTATATATATATATATATATATATATATATATATATATATATATATATATATATATATATATATATATATATATATATATGTATGCCTAACCATTTCAGGAAGTATATTCGAGATTATATCCTTCCTTAATACATATTGAGGAGATCAGTTCAAAATAGATCATGGCGATTCAAAGTGTCCATAAATAGAAGATTGAAGATCAAACTGATTCGAAGGAGCCGTTGGAGATTTGGTGGTGAAGATCCTCACGCTCCATGCTCTTTTATAAAGGAAAGGAAGGAGAAGACAGAAGATACAAAAGTGCTACACGAGTTTCATTCATTCAAGTGATCTGTCTTCCAAGTGTCTCTCTTCTAAGCGCTCAAGAGTTTGTTGTCTATTTCAAAGCCTTTGAGAGTCACTGTGAGCTTATAGGATATATTCATTTAAAAAGTGTTACTCGAGAGTTTATAACTCGGGAAGTTGCACTAGGCTGTTGATTTGTGAGAGTAAGAGGATTGTACTAGATAGCTGAGAGAGGTGGGGCTCTTCTAGATTGGTCTAGGACTCCAAGGGAACGTGAGTTGACTAGATTGCAATTGTATAGGAGAGAGGCTTCTCGGTGAGCTATTAGGATCCTAAGCTAAGCGAATCAATAAAGCCTTTGAATCCTAGGGTTGTGGAAGAACCCTAGGCGGGGACGTATGCCAAGTTGTGCTGAACCTCGTAAACAATTACTCGTGTTCTTTACTCTTTTGCTTTACCTTATTTCCGCACTTGGTTTGATTGTTTAACTTTGTGATTCAGGTTTATTTCAAAGGTTTTGGTACAAGCTTCAAAAGTCTTGAGACTTTCTGCGAAAAACGGGCATACTCTATTCAACCCCCCTTCTAGAGTATTTCTTATTACATTGTTTTTATATTATCGAACCTTCAATTGGTATCAGAGCTTTACTCACTGTTTTTGATCTAACAATCTTGTGAGTTTTCGATCATGTCTGGTGATGCAAGCAGAGGATTTGCACAGGGAAGGTCCACAAGCAGACCGCCACTCTTTGTAGGAAACAACTTTGTCCACTGGAGATCTTTGATGAAGATGTTCATCATAGACCAAGATCTAGAGCTTTGGAACATTATAGAGAATGATCCGAAGATTCCAGAGAAGGATGGACCAAATGACACCAAAGTTGCAAAGAAGGAGTCTGAATACAACCAAGCAGATCTTGAAACCATCTCCAAGAACTATAGGGCTATTAACTTACTTTATTGTGGTCTTAGCACTGATGAGTTTAACCGTATCTCTTCTTGTAGGTCAGCTAAAGAGATTTGGGACAAGTTGGTTGTCACCTATAAAGGAACGAGCCAAGTAAAAGACACCAAGATCAGCATCTTCCTTCGAAAGTACGAGCTCTTTAAAATGAAGTCTGATGAGTCAATCAAGGCCATGTTCACACGATTCACAGAAATCACCAACAACCTTGACTCTCTCGGCAAGAGCTTTACCAACGTTGAGAAAGTAAGGAAGATACTGAGGTGCCTTCCAAAGGAGAAATGGGGTCCAAAAGTAACAGCTATAGAGGAAGCCCAGGACCTCACCACTCTACCCCTTGATGACCTTCTTGGAAAGCTGATCACGCATGAGATGATCCTTAATGAAGACGATGAAGAACTTCCAACCAGCACTAAGAACTTGGCACTCAAGTCTAAGAAGGATGAGCCCAAGGATGGATCTGATTCCGAAGATGAAGACGACGATGAGGATGATCCTTTTGCTCTTATCACAAGAGGCCTTGCTAGAATTCTCAAAATGAAGAAGCAATTCAACAACAAGGATGGATCAGAGTCTTCAAAATTTCGAGGTAAGCCTCAATACAACAAGTATGAAAAGAAGACTAAACCGTTGTCTTGTTTTGAATGTGGTGAAACAGATCATCTTGTGAAGGACTGCCCTCAAAAGACAAAGAGCCAGCCCAAGAAAGGTGACAAATGGAAGAAGAAAGCCATGGTGGCTACTTGGAGTGATTCCGACTCTGACTCCGACGATGAGAAGGCCAACATTTGTCTTATGGCTTCTAGAGATAAATCCCACGATGAAAAGCTTGAAGCTACTGTAAGAGAACTTATGGAAAGTCCAAAAGAGGTATTATCGGAATTCCTTTCCAATATGATTGCCAATGAAGAAAAGCTTATTACCCAAACTAACATTCTTATTAAGAGAACTGTGGACCAGGAAAGAACTATTGAGGATCTGTCTATGAGGGTCAAAGGTCTTGAAGCTTCTTATTCAGGTCTTGACATTAAAGTCACGACGCTTGATTCGGAGAAATCTGAACTCAAGCAAGATCTCTCCTCTCTAAGAAATGAGCATCATGACTTAGAGAACGAGAAGATCTCCCTGAATAATAAGATTCTAGACCAACAGACAACCCTTATAAGTTTTACCAAATCCAAAGGCACTCTCGATAAGATGTTGGGTGAGCAACAAAGCTCTCTAAACAAAAGTGGTATTGGTTACAATCCAAAGTTTTTAAAGAAGCAACACATTACCACTTTTGTAAAGGCAAAAGGAAGCAGAACCTCTCATATATGTCACCATTGTGCTAGAAAGGGACATGTAAAAGAGACCTGCCCTTATAGAAGAAAGGATCCATATATTATTCGCAATACATTTCCTGTTCATTTGAGAAAAGAACGGATAACACAAGTTTGGGTCCCAAAAGGCACTATTTTACCAAATATGGTTTATCCCAACAATGGATCCAAATTTGCTTATTGGTCTAGCCACAAAGGTTGATGTTTGTCTTGCAGGAAATCACCAAGGTGAAAGAACACAAATGGATTATTGATAGTGGATGCTCAAGGCATATGAGTGGGAAGAGTTCTCTCTTTCATGATCTAAAAGAGGAATCCACGGGAACAATCACTCTTGGTGACAAAGGGAAATGCGACATTGTTGGTATTGGTAGTGTTGGAAGTGATTCCAGCCATAGTATTAAAAATGTCTATCTTGTTAATGGTTTAAAGTATAATCTGCTTAGCGTTTCTCAATTATGTGATAGTGGTAACAATGTCAGATTTAACAAGAAAAGATGTATAGTGTGCAGAGAAGATACAGGTGAAGTTATTCTGACTGCATATCGTTACAACAATATATACGTCGTAAATGCTGATCAAGTGGCACAAGGGAGCTTAACCTGTCTAAAGGCTTTGACGGATGATCCAAAGCTTTGGCACAGGAGACTCGGTCATGTGAGTCCACATACGCTACAGAAGCTTGTGTCCAAAGGGCTTGTAAGAGGGCTACCTGAGATGGACTTCAAAGGTATTGACATGTGCAATGCATGCACACGAGGTAAACAAACACGTAGCTCCTTCAAACCCAAAAAGGTTGTAAGTTCTTCTAGACCCCTTGAACTTTTAAACCCTTTGGTTGTACTTGTTTTGTTCATAACAATGGAAAAGATAACCTTGGGAAATTTGATGCGCGTAGTGATGAAGGTATATTTCTTGGCTATTTCACGAGTAGCAAAGCTTATAGAATCTTCAATAAAAGGACCCAGGTAGTTGAAGAAAGTATACATGTTATTTTTGATGAATGCAATGACGGTGCTTTGAGTGAAAGTGTTGCAGATATAGATCTTAACATCCATGAAGAGAACGAGGAAGGTGATGTTGCTGCTACCAAGAACACAGAGAAGAGGAACATGCAGGAACCGATTCTTAACACTGAAGAATTGGCCCAAGGTGTTGAAGATTCGTCCAAAGCCCTTGGTATCCAATCCAACAGTGTTGAGACTTCAGAAACTGCTGTAATTGAACCTAACAGGATCACGGAGTCAGATGTACTGCAAGTCAATCCTACAAGTGTGACGAATCAAGGAGCTGAGACTAGCGAAAGGAAATTCAAATACTCCTCATCACACTCATTAAAGGATATCATTTCTGACCCTACTTCTAGTGTTCAAACTCGTTCTAAACTTAAAGATCTTTGTGCTTTTCACGCGTTTGTTTCTCTTATTGAGCCAAAGAAGGTAGATGAGGCACTTCAGGAGCCAGACTGGATCATCGCTATGCAAAGTGAGCTTAACGAATTTGAAAGGAACAAAGTCTGGACCTTGAAGCCTAGGCCAAAGCATCAATCAGTCATTGGCACTCGATGGGTATTTCGAAACAAGCTAGATGAGAATTGTAAGGTTGTGAGGAACAAAGAAAGGCTTGTTGCTCAAGGCTACAATCAAGAGGAAGGTATTGACTACGAGGAGACCTTTGCTCCCGTAGCCAGGCTTGAAGCCATTCGCATTTTATTAGCATTTGCATCTTTCATGAGCATAAAGTTTTATCAAATGGATGTCAAGTGTGCTTTTCTTAATGGTTTCTTAGAGGAAGAAGTATATGTGGCTCAACCCCCAGGTTTTGAAAGCTCAGAATTTCCCAATCATGTTTATAAACTTGACAAAGCGCTTTATGGTTTGAAACAAGCCCCAAGAGCTTGGTATGAGCGCTTGTCCAAATATCTTTTAGAAAATGATTTTAAAAGGGGGTTGATCGACAAGACTCTTTTTATCAAGACCAAAGGAAAGGACATTCTGGTTATTCAAATTTATGTTGATGATATATTATTTGGTGCTACTAACACATCTTTGTGCAAGGAATTTTCTGACATCATGTGCAGTGAATTTGAGATGAGCTTGATGGCTGAACTCAACTTCTTTTTGGGGTTACAAGTTCATCAATCCAAGAAAGGGATCTTCGTCAACCAAAGCAAGTACACTAAGGATCTCTTGAAGAAGTTCAAGATGGATCAATCCAAGGCAGCCAAGACTCCCATGAGCTCAACATTATCTCTAGATCAAGACAAGACTGGAATAAGTGTCAATCAAAAGGAGTATCGAGGAATGATTGGATCTTTATTATATCTCATGGCTAGTAGACCTGACATCATGTTTAGTGTTTGCATGTGTGCTAGGTTTCAAGCTGATCCTAAAGAATCTCACCTCGTGGCTGTGAAGAGGATCTTTCGATATCTCAATGGCACTAAGGAACTTGGACTATGGTACCAAAAGCAAAAGGATTTCACTTTAATTGGATATTCTGATGCAGATTTTGCAGGCTACAAGGTGGATAGGAAGAGCACATCAGGATGTTGCCAATTCTTAGGAGCATCTTTGATCAGTTGGCACTCAAAGAAGCAAAATTCAGTTGCTCTATCCACTGCAGAAGCCGAATACATTGCAGCTGGAGCCTGTTGCTCCCAACTCCTTTGGATAGCTCAACAAATGCGAGATCTTGGCATCAACCTCAAAGGTATCCCAATTAAGTGTGACAATACAAGTGCCATATCCATCACTAAGAATCCTGTTCAGCATTCAAGGACCAAGCATATTGATGTAAGGCATCATTTCATTAGAGATCATGTTGAAAAAGGTGATGTGTCCATATCTTTTATTTCTACTGATTATCAATGGGCTGACATTTTTACTAAGCCTTTGGCAGAGGACAGATTCACCTTCATTAGACGAGAGATTGGGATGCTTAACAAGGATGCACTTTCGTAGGGGGAGCTTTCCCTTTACGAAAGATAAATTCTACTTAGTGTCAAGACCCTTGAGAACCATGTCAAGGTGTGTGAACTAAATGGTGGAGTACATATATCGGATCATATATTTTTTGTTAATATCTTTTTAGATATTTAATCAATTATATTTGTTTTAATCGGATTTCAAAAATTGCCTATTTCTGTGATTTCCTTAACCGTTAAGATATTTTATTTTTGGAACTAAATCGGTTTGTGTTTAGTCCGATTTTAATGGATATTTGAATTTGAATTTGAAAACCCTTCAAATTGGCAATGTAATGATTTCTTTCCTTGGAACCCTAAACCCGTCCCATCACTCCCTCTACTTAAACCCAACACTGTACCCGATTACAACCCACACTCAGACTTTATCCAAACCCTCTCCACTTCTCCATCTTCAACCTCTCAATCGCCTCTCAAAAAAAACCCTAAACAACTTTCTCCATGGCACCCAAAACCAAGAAAATTGTCACACCCAAAAGACTTGGCGTCACCCCCAAGGGACGTCAGACCACTGCTACCTCTCCCACACCTGAACCCGCTCCTCAAGCTATTATCCCAACCGTCGTCCAGAGCACCATTGCTGAGAGCTCGGCCCTTGTTCCCAAAGGCTCTCAAAAGCGCTCTGCGAAGAAGCCGATCAGTGCTAAAAAGAAAGGGAAGAGGAAGATCTTGGCTGAGGAACCAGACGAGGATGAGGAGGAAGATGATCTAGACGCCATCCTGGAAAGAGATGCTGCCAAGGAAGCCGAGGAGGAGGCCTTAAGGAAGAAAAAGGCCGATGAGGAGGCCGAACTTGCTAAGAAACTGGCCGAGGAAGAAGCTGAGCGGATTCGGAAGGAAGCCGAAGCCGAGGAGGAGCCTGAAGAAGAAGGAGAAGAAGAGAAAGAGGGATCTGGAGAGGACGAGGAACCTGAAGGAGATGAAGCGGGGTCCGGTGAGGACTCGGGGTCTGAGGAAGAGGAGGAAGAATCTCCCTCTCCTTCTCCTCCTCCTCCCCCGTCTCCGAAGAAGCGGAAAGCCCCTGCTGCTGTCAAGCCTCCATCCCCCAAGCGCACCAGGAAGGGCACTGTCAAGAGTCTTGTAGCGCCTGTCAAGAGAGCTGCTCCAACAGTTGCGCGCAGAAAGAACGCAGACCCCCCGGCCTATATCCAGGTAAATCAATCCTTGCCCTCCTCTTGGTTTCAAGATGCTGAGACCGCTGGTAAGTGGGTAGACGAGTTTCGAACTCGTAAGATTAGTTGTTCTGATTTGTTAGATGTTGAGTTCTTTGAAGCTTTGAAGTTACCTTGCATTGAGATCCTCAAAAAATCCCCAGCCTAGACCCTTCTTAACCTTGAGACTGTCTACTACCCCCAGCTTACCCGACTCTTCTACATTAACCTAAAAGCCAAGACCGACACTGATGGTTGGTCTTTGGAGTCTGTCGTCAAAGGGGTTAGAATCTCTCTCAACTCCAATGATTTTGCAGATTCCCTAGGCTTACCTACACCAGTTCCACCCGCTGAAATCCACCCCTCAAAAGAAAATTGCATCATCCTAGACCGAACCAAATATCTCCTACCCGAAGCATCCAACAGCACCTCAAAGCAACTCACCCACTCATCCCTAACCCTTGAGGCAAAAATTATCTTTAACATCATTGTTAGATGCCTCCTACCCCGTCTTAACTCTGGCTCATTCCTTACTGACAATGCCATGGTCCTGCTCTACCGCATTCTAAATGGCCTTGATCTTGATCTGACCAACACTATCCTTGGAACCATGGCTCATGCCTGAAAAGCCAGAAAAGGCTCTCCCCTCCCCTTTGCTACCCTTTTGACCCCTATCTTCAAAGCTTCTGGAATTGATGTAAAAAATGAAGAACAGTTGCGTCATACGGGTAAGTTCGACTCTAAAGGCCTTGAAAAGATTGGCATCACTCGGTCTCCCCAAGGGATCTTGAGTCTTGCCACTCCTTCAAAAGCCTTTCCCACTGCTCCAGCTTTCGATGAACGCATGGACAACCTAGAGTTGGGCTTGGAGGAGGTTCGCCTGGATATTAAGGAGCTGCAGAAGGAGATGATGACGGAGATGAGCTGGATTTCAAAGATGCTGGAAGGACTGTGGACGAGGCTCACTGATGATGCTCCGGATGACTAAGCCTAAACCTTAACCCACCCTGTCCCACCCCTGAAACTTGTTACTTTGCTGGTTTGTTAGAAACGTTTTCAAAACTTTTAGTGACTTTTTGGTGACTGTTTTTCCTCCGCCCTTTGTTGAAAGACAAAAAGGGGGAGATGGTCGTTAGACTTTGAAAACCTCTGCTTAAAGGTCTTGGAAGACCCTTGGCTTTTGATTTATGGTTTTCGGTTGGATGTTTTCTTACGTTAAATTTTTTGATCCAACATTTGTCTAACCCTTGCAGGTTCTTAGTCCGAATTCCATTGTATTATCTATTTTTGACTAAGTTGCAGGGATGCACAGGTTTTGTCTTTCATCAAGGGGGAGATTGATAACTCCCTCCCTTGATGAAAATCGGAATAGATGTTTCAAAGGCTTTGACAGGATATTTGTGTCAAAGGCCTTGGAGCATTAACAGTTGATGAAATACAAAACCTATCTTAATTATTCGTATATTATTTTATCTTATTATATACTTCCATTATATTATATATATATATATATATATATATATATATATATATATATATATATATATATATATATATATATATATATATATATATATGTATGCCTAACCATTTCAGGAAGTATATTCGAGATTATATCCTTCCTTAATACATATTGAGGAGATCGGTTCAAAATAGATCATGTCGATTCAAAGTGTCCATAAATAGATCTGGTGGTGAAGATCCTCACGCTCCATGCTCTTTTATAAAGGAAAGGAAGGAGAAGACAGAAGATACACAAGTGCTACACGAGTTTCATTCATTCAAGTGATCTGTCTTCCAAGTGTCTCTCTGCTAAGCGCTCAAGAGTTTGTTGTCTATTTCAAAGCCTTTGAGAGTCACTGTGAGCTTATAGGATATATTCATTTAAAGTGTTACTCGAGAGTTATAGCTCGGGAAGTTGCACTAGGCTGTTGATTTGTGAGAGTAAGAGGATTGTACTAGATAGCTGAGAGAGGTGGGGCTCTTCTAGATTGGTCTAGGACTCCAAGGGAACGTGAGTTGACTAGATTGCAATTGTATAGGAGAGAGGCTTCTCGGTGAGCTATTAGGATCCTAAGCTAAGCGAATCAATAAAGCCTTTGAATCCTAGGGTTGTGGAAGAACCCTAGGCGGGGACGTAGGCCAAGTTGTGCTGAACCTCGTAAACAATTACTCGTGTTCTTTACTCTTTTGCTTTACCTTATTTCCTCACTTGGTTCGATTGTTTAACTTTGTGATTCAGGTTTATCTCAAAGGTTTTGGTACAAGCTTCAAAAGTCTTGAGACTTTCTGCGAAAAACGGGCATACTCTATTCAACCCCCCTTCTAGAGTATTTCTTATTACATTGTTTTTATATTATCGAACCTTCAATGTTAAATCACATTTACATTGGGAACACACAGTTTTTAGGACCTATAATAGGGTAAAGAAAAAGATAAACATGCATTGGGCCTCTCGGCTTTTAAGACAAAAAGCAGTTAATAGAAAGTTAAAACTTTTTAAAGGAGGAAGTTAAAATGGCCGAAACTGCAAAATCTCTGCCTATATATACATAGACACCCCTCCATTAGAAAGGCACAATTTAAACATCAAAAACTGATATCCAGTGCTCTCTTCCTCTTTCCATTTCAAAAACCACCAAAGTCACTCAATCGGAAATGGCAGGAATCAGGCCAGTAGAGTTCACAGAAAATTACTACAGGGAGATGGACGCACTAGATGAAATCCAATACCCAGGATACCACATGAAAATCTTGGAAGAAGCAGCGGAGACGTTCACCACAAGGGAAAGGGGAGATTAAATGGCATCTGCTGAATTTCATCAGACCTATTACGATGCACTCAGACAGGAAATTAATGGAAATGAATACCATATATCTGAAGCACAACGGACACATAACAATGATCTAGAGGCCAGGGTAAGATTTCAATTCTTTTATAAATAATATTTTGATATTTCCAATATAAATGTTAACTTGAAAATAATGTATGCAGTTGGTTGAAGAACAAGAGAGGCTGGAAGATACATTGCAGATGGTTGAAGGGTTTATAGATGCACATGTTGAAGGACTGATTGAATCAGAAGACATTAGGAGGGCCAAGATTAATGAATATCTTGACATCTAGATTAAGTAGAAGGGCAACAAAAAAAAAACTGCACCTTCAAATATAATTTCTATTTCAAAAATATGTATTTTATGTAGTAGGGAATAAGTTGTTATTTTATAGTATTGCCACATTTAAGTTTACCATATTAATATTACTATAAAATATTTTATCGTATTATGTTATTTATTAAGCATTTTAAATATGCAATTTCTGCTATAAAAATATGCATTAAAAAATAACATAAAGTATGGATGAAAAACAGTAAAATGGGAGAGAAAACACAACTTGGAGATATGTATGAACACAAGAAACTTCAAAGATTATAAAAATAACTTTCATTTATAGTTGAACATGAGACGATTAAAGTTGAACAACATTCATTTGTAATTGAACCTCAGAATCCTACATTTTCATGAATTCCTGGAAAACAGCATGTTGTTGCAGGAGTAAGTCAAGTATAGAATAGAATATGGTTTAGAACGACTCCCCTGTCTCAGCAAATAATTACAAGACTTCCTCCCGTTGTAGTAAGAGAAAAGTCAGGATCGAATCCACGAGGAAGCACGTCAGCAGTTCTCAGGTAGCTATCAGATTCTCACAGACAGCAGCAGAGCAGAACAGACAGAATCGCAGAGAAAGAAACAAATAAAAGCAAACAAATAAATCCGGCAAGGGCAACTAAAATAAAAGCAAAGACAGAAGCAAACAAGCAAAAGCAAGCAAGGCAGAGGTACTCGATAAAGCACGTCGACAACAGCAGACAAGTCGACAGAACAGTAAGTAACTCGACCAAAGCTAATCGACCGAGTCTTGTCGACACAGGTTGTCGATATCAATTACTACTCGACACAGCACACATATCGACAAGATTCAGATCGACAACAAAAAGAACTCGACTTCGTTAAAACTTCTCGACGTCGACAAGATATATCGATATCGACAAGATTTTTCCGAGATCGATAAGATTCAGAAATTTAAATGCAAATGCTTTTCGAAAACGGAACACGAATTTCGATGAAATAAATCACTAAACTAAAGACTTCCAAGGCTAGGGTTTCAACACCGCAACGATAGCCATGCAAAGTAACACATAAACGCATAAAAGATCATGCTTTCCATCCAAATAATTTTCGTTATTAACAAATAGGAATATAGAGGCTCTCGCATAAACCCTAATTGTTACTAACCCTTTTCACATAATTAATTCAAGTTGCATTAAGATCACTTTCGCTTCAATAACACAAACAAGGATCACCTTCAACTCTCGCAAAAGAATCATGCTCATAGGGATAGAAGATGAATCACATAAAAATCTGACCTTTATTGCATCGCCTCACATGGCCACCGTTGGGCTCACCCCAGCCCCAGAAGTGGGTGGACTACTCATTCTTCATTGCAATAAAAGACATTGATGTATAAAAAGAAACTTGCATAAAAATAAACCAAAGTTTACAACCGCTCGAAGCCAACTCCGCTCTCGCTTCACAACTCCAACCGGCTGCTCACTCACTCTCTCTCTCTACTTCTCCTACTTACTTCTCTCTGAAATTGAATCTAACTGAAATTGAATGAATAAAACTGAGCCCCTAGGGCCTTATTTATAGGCTTCTAATCCTCGCTAATCAAGGATAGAAGATATCTATCTTTATCTAAAACTATATCTATAACTTAATGATAAATAAATAACATAGTGTAATTAAATAAAATAGATAGACTAGGATTATATCTAAAGTGTGGACATCTTCTTTGGTCTTGATAGATCTTGATAGATTCGGATAGAATTCGTCGAATCTTGGCTTGCAAGCAATCTCCCGCTCGGACTTCTCCTCGAACTCGGCTTCTGGAATGCTCGACATGTCTTCTCGATGTCGACAAATTTCCTCGACATCGACAACATTTTGGTCTTGAGTTCAGTCAACTCGACTTCGTCTTCCAGTGCTCATGTCGAGTTTTGGATACTTGTCGATGTCGACAACTCTTGTCGACGTCGAGTTCTTTTCTCAGCTTCCAGCTCTGTTCGTAAAACGCACTTTCCCGCTGCCTCGGTTGTCGGATTGACGCATATGACCATGCGTTGGAAAGCTCTTTCCGAGGGCTACAACTCTCATGAAGACATCACAGCCTGATTCAGAACGATGTAAACCGGAAATTGGCCTTCTCTCTAGCTGCACCATTCTTGGCTTCTCCATGACTTTCTATTAAGCTCCAAAATGCGTCTGATTTTTATGTGACAAAGCATTGATAATCAAGAAGACTTTAATTTAAGCTCATGAAGGAGTAGATTGGTAAAAGGCTAAAAGGTGGGCAAATTTTGGCAATGTGGTGCTTTTGATCCGGGGAAATGGATCACTTTCAAATTTTGAGTTTCATTCCACATTCTTTCTTCCATACAATTCATCACCTTTCATATTGCTTTTTTCAATAATAATGCTTTTACCTCTCTGACCTTAGCACTGCCTTCTCGCGAGTCACAAACATGGGTGTCATGAATGGCCCCGGATACTTAGTGCTTTGGACTCCTCACAATGTGTCCCATCTCTCCAAACTATTATCTCAGAGAGCAGGGTCAATCTACCTTTATCTCCTGAGGTGATTGGATTTTTTTTTCACTCATTAAATTTTCCATATATTTCAAACAATATCCCGCCAAACTCCAATAATGATAATTAACAACACAACAACCATATAACTTTTCCATAATGTAACATCATTCTCAACATAATCCCCGGATAAGGTAAAGAATGGAAATATTTAGATCATGTGGAGCAATATTCAAAATAAGGCATAATATGGCTTTTGTGATGCATAAGCATAGGTAAGGCTAGGAATTTAAACATATGAGCATTTATATGGAATTTAAAGTCCTCAATCATTTTATCATGCAACATGTCAAAAGCAATTTCAAATTTTACCTCCTTTCATGGTTTTCAAGAAATAATGCACTTCATTGTGACTTCCCTTTACTAGGTAATTTCATGCTATATCTCTAATGAATCCAATTTTGCATCGTCGAGTTCAATATAAGCTTCCATGACATTAACCAAAAATTTCAATGGGGGTCATTTTTCAAGATTTTTGGAAAACATGCATATAAGTACATAAATCAAATAATGCATTCCAAAATAGCCATGTAGCAATTCAAAGCAACAAATTCTAAATATGCACATATAATGTCAAATAAAATCAAATATGCATAAAGTAATCCCTTCCCCCACCCCATACTTAAACATTACAGTGTCCTCACTGTATAAAAAACAAGGGTAAAGAAAGAAACTCACAAGATAGGTGTGCAGATCCGTCGGAAAATCGAGTGAAGTAGTGCTGTAGTACTTGTCGATCTCGACAACTTAGGCGATTTTGAGGACTTGTCGACGTCGACAACATCTCTTCGACATCGAGAACTTTCCTGCCTCATGGATGATCTTCTCGACAGTGGGCTAACTCGATGTGGTTTTGTCGATGTCGAGTTCTTTTCCTCATGTCGACAAGACTGTAGCCATCCCTGCAAGATTCGATAGACCAAAAATATCCACAATAGTATAACCCTAAAAAACAAACAAACAATGTCCAAAAAGTCCCAAAATAAAAAGTCTATTTACAAGCTCTAGATTTTATAGTCGCTAGGCCGACTTTCTCCGTTAAGCTTAAGGTGGCATCTTCAGTGCCCATGTAGCTTGGGCCTCAAATAAGACTCCATTCTTGTCCTTTAGCTGGATCCCTCCTGAATGGATCTTGTTCACCGTGAATGGTCCCATCTTCTTCTTGTTGAATTTGTTAAGAAACCAATGATCCTTTGATTTAGAGACATAGACCATGTCTCCTACTTCGTATTCCTTTGGATCGTCATCGGAAATCCTGCATAAGCGCACATACCAAGGCAAACCTCTCCCATGTATAGATAAATCTTTAATTGAAATAGGAGAAGACAGATTCATACCTTGGCTTACCGTTGTGGATTCGGGAACCACTGGATCTTGTCGATCTCGAGTAATGTTACTCGACATCGATGAAGTGGGTTCATCTGGTGGACTGCAAGTCGAGGAAGGAGAAGTCGAGGAGACTAAGATCTTGTCGACATCGACAAGATTTGTCGACATCGAGTTGTTCTCGACTTCCAGTAGATTTCTCGTCGATGAAGGTGGAGTCGAGGAAGGAGGTGTCGAGGAAACCTGGATCTTGTCGACTTCGACAAGAGTTGTCGATGTCGAGGAGTTACTGTCTTCAGTTGGGTTTCTCGTCGAGGGAGGTGGTGTCGAGGAAGCCTCAATCTTGTCGATATCGACAAGTGTTGTCGATGTCGAGTTGTTCTCTGGTTTCAGTGGCTTACTCGACGATGCTGGTGGAGGTTTCTGATCTTTGTCGATGTCGACTAAACTACTCGATCTCGAGGAGTTTTTGTCGACTACGACCCCATACTTAGTTCATGTGTTCTCCTTAAGGATTGCCATGATCTCCTCCACCTGGGCCTCCATGTCCCTCTTTTCTAGCTCCTCGGGGGTCATATTCCTGACCTTGGGTTCCCCGCAGGTGATGTAGCCAGCTGAGATAGATTTGACCTCTTCCATCGGACCCGTATGCCTTTCAGTTTTGTTGAAGGAATACTCAATGACCTCATCGCTGATGTTGAAGGTGAGCACTCCTTTCCTTACGCTTATGTTGGCATCCACCGTCGCCAAGAATGGTCTCCCTAGAATAATTGGACAAGCAGGATCTTCTTGCATATCAATAATTAAGAAATCAGCAGGGACGAAGAATTTACCTACTTGTACTGGGACATTTTCCACCATGCCTGTTGGAATGACCACTGTGTTGTTGGCCATGTATAGTCTAGCATCCACAGGCTCCAGGGCACCTATCTTAATCTTGGACCAAATCGTCAAAGGCATAATACTAACACTGGCTCCAAGATCACATAAAGCATTAATTTTGTAGGGACCAAATCCAATAGTTATAGCAAACTTACCTGGATCCGGCCTCTTCTCCAATATGTCCAGATGGCTGCACTCCTCTGTGATTTCCGCCATCGATCGCTTTTTACTTAGAATCTCCTTTAAGAACTTGACATAAGATGGCATTTCATTAAGAGCTTCTGTGAAGGGTATAGTGACATTGAGCTTCTGAAGCATCTTGATGAAGCGCTGAAATTTCTTCTCTGCTGGGTCCTTAAGGGATTTCGTGGGGAAAGGTAGCTTCTTTTTCAGATTCGGGGCCAGAACAGACGTCGGAGGCGTTGCAGAGTTCTCGATCTCGACTTGGCCTTCCTCGACATCGACAAGTTCCTCGACATCGAGAAGTTTTCTCGACGTCGAGTTACTGTTTTGTCCAGAAGCTGGTCGATCAGGGCTTTCCTCGACATCGAGAAGTTTTTTGTCGACATCGACAAGATTCTTGTCGACATCGAGTTGTTCTTCAGTGCTGTCCTGCTGCTTTCCGACCTCTGGCTCGCGTAGTTGATGTCCGCTCCTGAGCTTTACAGAAGCTACATGTCCAGTCTTTCCCTTAGGATTTGGTTCTGAAGATCCAGGGAGTGCGCCTGACTGTCTGGGGATTCCTGCTGCTAGTTGACCAATCTGTGTATCAACTGTTTTCCGCCAGATATCAATTTCCCCAAGCCTAGAGTTGACACCTTGCATCTGAGTATAGACGGAGTTGAAAGATTGCCTAGTTTCTGAGTGGTTCCTCCGTATCTCCTCCAGGACTGTCTGTATATCATCCTTCTTTTGATCCCTTTCTGTATGTCCTGGAGCTCTATAGGGCGGGGGGTTCCTAGGGACACCTTGGTTCCATTGTGGTTGCTGAAACCTTTGGTCCCCTATGTAGCGATTGGGACCCCCTGCGTAAGCTGCATCCTCATGGTGCTCTGCCAATCTGACTTGCTCTGTGTGTGGGCACTCAGGAGTGGTGTGCCTTTGCGATCCGCATTCTATGCAAGGCTGGTTGATAGAGAGATACTTTACTTGCTTGATGAGCTTCCTATTCTGGTCTCTGTAGTATTGCTCTCTAACATCAGGATCAATTTCCTTTGCTGGCTCATAGAGAGGCATAGATGGTGCTGGCCTGGCGTATGGGTTCTCTTCATAAGTTGCAGTAGACCCATATTTGTTGTCGTAGTTGGTGAGCTTCTCTAGCACACCCCATGCGTCACTTGGCGGCATCGTCAGATACTCGTAGTGAGTATAATTGTTGATTCTGTCCTTAGTGACTTGGTCAAGAGAATTTCCTTGTAGCGCAAGATCGCAGAATTTAACATCATTCTCAACATAATCCCTAGATAAGGTAAAGAATGGCAAATATTTAGTTCATGTGGAGCAATATTTGAAATAAGGCATATTTATGGCTTTTGTGATGCATAAGCATAGGTAAGGCTAGGAATTAACAATGAGCATTATATGGAAATATAAAGTCCTCCATCATCTTATCATGCAACATGTCAAAAGCAACTTCAAATTTTACCTCCTTTCATGGTTTTCAATAAATAATGCACTTCATTGTGACTTCCCTTTACTAGGCAATTTCATGCTATATCTCTAATGAATCTAATTTTGCATCGTCGAGTCCAATATAAGCTTCCATGACATTATCAAAAAATTTCAAACATTATCAAAAAATTTCAAATGGGGGTCATTTTTCTCAAATTTTTGGAAAACATGCATATAGGCATATAATTCAAATAATGCTTTCAAAAAATAGCCATGTAGCAATTCTAAGAAATAATGCATAAGTAATGTCAAATATGATCAATGTGCACTAAGTAAGCCCATCCCCCACCCCATACTTAAACATTACAGTGTCCTCACTGTATATAAAACAATGTAAAGGGTAAAGAAAGAAACTCACAAGACAGATGTGCAGAGCCGCATAATTTCGAACACCTCCTAGTCCGAGCATTCATGTAGCTTGGTTCTATCCATGACCTGAAAAGTAGAAGACATATACCCAAAAATAGAAACAACCAAAACCAAAAACAATGTTCAAAACCAAAAAACAAAGTCTTAAAAGTCCTAAAAAAGTCTATGTACATGCTCTAGATTTTATAGTCGCTAGGCCGACTTTCCATTTATGCTCAAGGTGGCATATGCAGAGCCCATGTAGCTTGGGCCTCAAATAGGACTCCATTCTTGTCCATCAGCTGTAATCCTCGAGAATGGATCTTGTTCACCACGAATGGTCCCATCCGCTTCTTGTTGAATTTGTTAGGAAACCAATGATCCTTTGATTTAGAGACATAGAGCTTGTCTCCAACTTCATACTCCTTAGGGTCATCATTGGAAATCCTGCACAATCGCACATACCAAGGCAGACCTCTCCCATGTATAGATAAATCTTTGATGGAAATAGGAGAAGAAAGATCCATACCTTGACTTACCTTCGTGGAAACGGAATCGGGCACTACTGTATTTGGTCGATCTCGACTAGGGCTCCTCGAGATTGACGAGGCTGCAGGTTCTGGTGGTGGTGGCTTCATCGAGGAGGAAGAAGTCGAGGAAGGGGGCTTGTCGACATCGACAAGACTGGTCGACCTCGATGAAGACTCTGGCTCTGGTGGCTTGCTCCTCGAGAAAACAGGGTCTGGTGGCGCCGATTGGTGGTCGACCTCGACAAGACTTGTCGAGATCGACGAGGGTTTCTCTCCTGGCTGCTGCGGCGTCGAGGAAGCAGGGGCGGTGCTCTCCGAGTGCTGGTCGACATCGAGTAGCTTCCTCGAGATCGACAAGGGCTCTGGTCCTGGAGTTGGCAGCGTCGAGGAAGACAGGTCTGGTGGCTCCGAGTTTTGGTCGACCTCGACGAGACTACGACGAGACTACTCGAGGTCGAGTAGGGCTGTTCCTCTGGTTTGTTGATCGGCTTCGGTGGAGTCACCTTGGTCTGGTCGAGATCGACTAGGGTCTGGTCGATCTTGACCCCATACTTAGTTCCTTTGTTCTCCTTGAGGATTGCCATGATCTCCTCCACCTGGGCCTCCATGTCCCTCTTTTCCAGCTCCTCCGGGGTCATATTTCTGACCTTGGGTTCCCCGCAGGTGATGTAGCCAGCTGAGATAGATTTGACCTCTTCCATTGGACCCGTATACCTTTCAGTTTTGTTGAAGGAATACTCAATTACTTCATCGCTGATGTTGAAGGTGAGCACTCCTTTCCGTACGCATATGTTGGCATCCACCGTCGCCAAGAATGGTCTCCCTAGAATAATTGGACAAGCAGGATCTTCTTGCATATCAATAATTAAGAAATCAGCAGGGACGAAGAATTTACCTACTTGTACTGGAACATTTTCCACCATGCATGTTGGAACGACCACCGTGTTGTTGGCCATGTAAAGTCTAGCATCCACAGGCTCTAGGGCTCCTATCTTAATCTTGGACCAAATCGTTAAAGGCATAATACTAACACTGGCTCCAAGATCACATAAAGCATTAATTTTGTATGGACCAAATCCAATAGTTATAGCAAACTTACCTGGATCTGGTCGTTTTTCCAGTATGTCCAGCTGGATGCACTCCTCTGTAATTTCCGCCATTGATCGCTTTTTGCTCAGAATCTCCTTCAGAAATTTGACATAGGACGGCGTTTCATTGAGAGCTTCTGTGAAGGGTATGGTGACATTCAGCTTCTGAAGCATCTTGATGAAGCGCTGAAACGTTTTCTCCGCTGGGTCCTTTAGAGATTGTGTGGGGAAAGGTAGCTTCTTTTTCTTAGTCGGAGCCAGAACAGACGTCGGAGTTGCTGCAGATTTCTCGACCAGGGGCTCCTCGACATCGACAAGGGTCTTGTCGAGATCGACCAGTTTGGGCCCAGTCGAGTTGCTGTTCGGCGCAGACGAAGATTCTGGAGATTTTTCCTCGACCTCGAGTAGACCTTTGTCGAGGTCGACTAGGCTCTGGTCGAGATCGACGATGGGTTTGTCGACCTCGACTTGCTGTTCCTCGCTGTTCTGCTGCTCTCCGACCTCTGACTCTTTCAGCTGATGCCCGCTCCTGAGTTTTACAGCAGCTATGTGTCCAGTCTTTCCCTTAGGATTTGGTTCTGTTTGCCCAGGGAGCTTGCCGGACTGTCGTGGGATCTGTGCAGAAATCTGTCCTATCTGCGTCTCAATCCCCCTTTTCCAGATGTCCAGTTCTCCAAATTTGGTGGTGATGTTCTGGAACTGGTTGTTGATGGTCCCTTGATTTCGTCGCATCTCCTCAAGGATCAGCTGCAGATCATCCTTCTTTTGATCCCTTTCTGGATGTCCTGGAGCTCTGTAGGGTGGAGGATTCCTAGGGGGACCTTGATTCCATTGCTGTTGATAAGGGCTTTGATCCCCCATATAGCGATTAGGCCCTCCTGCGTAAGCTGCATCCTCATGATGTGCTGCCATCCTGACTTGCTCTGTGTGTGGGCACTCAGTAGTGGTGTGCCTCTGTGATCCGCATTCGATGCAAGGTTGGTTGACAGACAGATATTTGACTTGTTTGAGGAGCTTCTTATTCTGGTCTATGTAGTATTGCTCCCTGACATCTGGATCAATCTCCTTTGATGGCTCATAGAGGGGCATGGATGGTGCTGGCCTGGCGTATGGGTTCTCTTCATAAGTTGCAGTAGACCCATATTTGTTGTCGTAGTTGGTGAGCTTCTCTAGCACACCCCATGCGTCACTTGGCGGCATCGTCAGATACTCGTAGTGAGTATAATTGTTGATTCTGTCCTTAGTGACATGGTCAAGAGAGTTGAAGAAGATCTCCTTAATGATGTAGGGTGGCTGTCCATGAGTAGGGCAAGATCGCAGAAGTTCCTTGTAGCACTCCCATGCCTTTGCCAGCGGTTCCCCTTTCTGCTGCTTAAAGGCGGTGATTTTCTGGCGGAGATATGCTGTTTTGGCAGGTGGGAAGAATTTGTTCAGAAATTCTTGCTCTACTTGGGCCCAGGTTGTGAGTGATCTTGCTTTCAGCCCTTCCAGCCATTTCAGTGCAGGCCCAGCGAGAGACCAGCGAAAAGATTTCATCTTGACATATTCCAAGGTTGTGCCTTCTGCAAGAGTACGACACATATCATGAAAATTAGTAATATGTTCAAGAGGGCACTCATTAAATCTGCCGTAAAAGGCATTATTTTTAAGCTCTATAAGAAATTGAGTGCGAATTTCAAAAGAGTTTTCAGGGATTAGAATCGCCGATTCAGGCACGACGAGCGTGGGATGCATATAATCCTCAGCAGTGGTTGGATATTGGGCAAGCTCAGCATGTGCTTGTTCCCTTGCTGCTTTCTCAGCGGCGAGAGCAGCATCCCTGGCGGCTAGATCCCTGGTAAGCCTAGCGATCAGCTGCTCCTGTGTTTCAGCGTCCGCCATGGCTCTTTGAAGTCTATTTCTTATGTGTAGAAGGCGCTCTGGTTCTTCTAAACCGTAGTACTCGGGTGGGATACCAGAACGGCGCATACACCTGAAAAGTAACTCAAAGAAACAGTGAGAACTGACTACCTAAGGCGCGATTGATAGCTTCCCCGGCAACGGCGCCAATTTGTTGTTGCAGGAGTAAGTCAAGTATAGAATAGAATATGGTTTAGAACGACTCCCCTGTCTCAGCAAATAATTACAAGACTTCCTCCCGTTGTAGTAAGAGAAAGTCAGGATCGAATCCACGAGGAAGCATGTCAGCAGTTCTTAGGTAGCTGTCAGATTCTCACAGCAGCAGCAGAAAAGACAGAAACACCAGCAGAAGCAGAAATAAAATAGAAACAAATAATCCCGGCAAGGGCAACTAAGATAAAAGCAAATAACAAGTAAAAGACAGAAATTAAAGCAGCAAATGAAAGCAAGGCTCTCGTCGATCTCGACAAACAGTACTCGAGATAGACAAAGGTGGTCGACAACAGTGGCTCAGAATCGAAAACGAAGCAACTCGACAAAGGCAAGTCAACTCGATCTCGACTACTCCCTCCTATCAAGTTCTATCATGGATTTAATTCCATGGAAGGAGCAAGATCTATCAACATGAAGACTTACCACATTAGTTTTATCTTTTTTCTTATGGATTTAATTCCATTAAAACATTTATTTATCTTTTAAAGCAATTTAGATATAGATAGATATCTTCTTTCCTAGAATAGCTAGGGAATGAAGGCTATAAATAAGGCCCTAGGGGCTCAGTTTTAAAGGATTCAATCATTCAGAGACAAGTAGTTCCACAGAGAAGTTTAGGAGTTCTAAGGTTTTTAGGGTTTTGGCTGACAACAAAAGTTGATTGCCGGAATTGTAAAGGCTTTTTGAATATAGTTTTATGCAAGTTATTTCTTTTCATTCAATGTCTGCGATTGCGATGAGGCGTGAGTAGTCCACCCACTTCTGGGGCTGGGTGAGCCCGACGGTGGCCATGTGAGGCGATGCAATAAAGGTCAGATCTCTTTATGCAATTCATCTTCTATCCCTATGAGCATGATTCTTTTGCGAGAGTGGAAGGTGATCCTTGTTTGTGTTATTGAAGCGAAAGTGATCTTAATGCAACTTGGATTAATTATGTGAAAAGGGTTAGTAACAATTAGGGTTTATGCGAGAGCCTCTATATGCCTAGTTGTTAATGACGAAAGTTATTTGATGGAAAGCATGATCTTTTATGCCTTTATGTGTTGTTTTGCATGGTTACCGTTGTGGTGTTGAAACCCTAGCCTTGGAGGTCTTTTTATATATTGAGTTTATTTTCCGTCAAAAAGCTGAGTTTGGGTTTTGAGCAATTGCAATTTACATTCCTTTAAATTTCTGTTCTTGTCGACATAGAGTAGGACTTGGTCGAGATAAAGTACGGTTCTTGTCGATCTCGACGAGAACTGGTCTAGGTCGAGTTGAAGTTTCTGCCCTTTGTCGATTTTCTGTTGTCTGTCCTTGCTGATTCTTGTCGATCTCGAGGAGGGGGTAGTCGAGATCGAGTTGACTTGCCTTTGTCGAGTTGCTTCGTTTTCGATCCTGAGCCACTGTTGTCGACCACCCTTGTCTATCTCGAGTACTGTTTGTCGAGATCGACGAGAGCCTTTGCTTTTTCTTTGCTTTGTTATTTGCTTTTGTTTTATTTGCCCTTGCCGGGATTATTTGTTTCTGCTTCTGTTTGTGTTTCTGTCTTTCTGCTGCTTCTGTGAGAATTTGATAGCTACCTGAGAACTGCTGACGTGCTTCCTCGTGGATTCGATCCTGAATTTTCTCTTACTACAACGGGAGGAAGTCTTGTAATTATTTGCTGAGACAGGGGAGTCGTTCTAAACCATATTCTATTCTATACTTGACTTACTCCTGCAACAACAAATTGGCGCCGTTGCCGGGGAGGCAATCAATCGCGTCTTAGGTAGTCAGTTCTCACTGTTTCTTTGAGTTACTTTTCAGGTGTATGCGCCGTTCTGGTATCCCACCTGAGTACTACGGTTTAGACGAACCAGAGCGCCTTCTACACATCAGAAATAGACTTCAAAGAGCCATGGCGGACGCTGAAACACAGGAGCAGCTGATCGCTAGGCTTACCAGGGATCTAGCCGCCAGGGATGCTACTCTCGCCGCTGAGAGAGCAGAAAAGGAACAAGCACAAGCTGAGCTTGCCCAATATCCAACCACTGCTGAGGATTATATGCATCCCACGCTCGTCGTGCCTGAATCGGCGATTCTAATCCCTGAAAACTCTTTTGAAATTCGCACTCAATTTCTTATAGAGCTTAAAAATAATGCCTTTTACGGCAGATTTAATGAGTGCCCTCTTGAACATATTACTAATTTTCATGATATGTGTCGTACTCTTGCAGAAGGCACAACCTTGGAATATGTCAAGATGAAATATTTTCGCTGGTCTCTCGCTGGGCCTGCACTGAAATGGCTGGAAGGGCTGAAAGCAAGATCACTCACAACCTGGGCCCAAGTAGAGCAAGAATTTCTGAACAAATTCTTCCCACCTGCCAAAACAGCATATCTCCGCCAGAAAATCACCGCCTTTAAGCAGCAGAAAGGGGAACCGCTGGCAAAGGCATGGGAGCACTACAAGGAACTTCTGCGATCTTGCCCTACTCATGGACAGCCACCCTACATCATTCAGGAGATCTTCTTCAACTCTCTTGACCAAGTCGCTAAGGACAGAATCAACAATTATACTCACTACGAGTATCTGACGATGCCGCCAAGTGACGCATGGGGTGTGCTAGAGAAGCTCACCAACTACGACAACAAATATGGGTCTACTGCAACTTATGAAGAGAACCCATACGCCAGGCCAGCACCATCCATGCCCCTCTATGAGCCATCAAAGGAGATTGATCCAGATGTCAGGGAGCAATACTACAGAGACCAGAATAAGAAGCTCCTCAAACAAGTCAAATATCTGTCTGTCAACCAACCTTGCATCGAATGCGGATCACAGAGGCACACCACTACTGAGTGCCCACACACAGAGCAAGTCAGGATGGCAGAACATCATGAGGATGCAGCTTACGCAGGAGGGCCTTATCGCTATATGGGGGATCAAAGACCTTATCAACAACAATGGAATCAAGGTCCCCCTAGGAATCCTCCACCCTACAGAGCTCCAGGACATCCAGAAAGGGATCAAAAGAAGGATGATCTGCAGCTGATCCTTGAGGAGATGCGACGAAATCAAGGGACCATCAACAACCAGTTCCAGAACATCACCACCAAATTTGGAGAACTGGACATCTGGAAAAGGGGGATTGAGACGCAGATAGGACAGATTTCTGCACAGATCCCACGATAGTCCGGCAAGCTCCCTGGGCAAACAGAACCAAATCCTAAGGGAAAGACTGGACACATAGCTGCTGTAAAACTCAGGAGCGGGCATCAACTGAAAGAGTCAGAGGTCGGAGAGTAGCAGAACAGCGAGGAACAGCAAGTCGAGGTCGACAAACCCATCGTCGATCTCGACCAGAGCCTAGTCGACCTCGACAAAGGTCTACTCGAGGTCGAGGAAAAATCTCCGGAATCTTCGTCTGCGCCGAACAGCAACTCGACTGGGCCCAAACTGGTCGATCTCGACAAGACCCTTGTCGATGTCGAGGAGCCCCTGGTCGAGAAATCTGCAGCAACTCCGACGTCTGTTCTGGCTCCGACTCAGAAAAAGAAGCTACCTTTCCCCACAAAATCTCTAAAGGACCCAGCGGAGAAAAAGTTTCAGCGCTTCATCAAGATGCTTCAGAAGCTGAATGTCACCATACCCTTCACAGAAGCTCTCAATGAAATGCCGTCCTATGTCAAATTTCTGAAGGAGATTCTGAGCAAAAAGCGATCAATGGCGGAAATTACAGAGGAGTGCAGCCAGCTGGACATACTGGAAAAACGACCAGATCCAGGTAAGTTTGCTATAACTATTGGATTTGGTCCATACAAAATTAATGCTTTATGTGATCTTGGAGCCAGTGTTAGTATTATGCCTTTAACGATTTGGTCCAAGATTAAGATAGGAGCCCTAGAGCCTGTGGATGCTAGACTTTACATGGCCAACAACACGGTGGTCGTTCCAACAGGCATGGTGGAAAATGTTCCAGTACAAGTAGGTAAATTCTTCGTCCCTGCTGATTTCTTAATTATTGATATGCAAGAAGATCCTGCTTGTCCAATTATTCTAGGGAGACCATTCTTGGCGACGGTGGATGCCAACATAAGCGTACGGAAAGGAGTGCTCACCTTCAACATCAGCGATGAAGTAATTGAGTATTCCTTCAACAAAACTGAAAGGTATACGGGTCCAATGGAAGAGGTCAAATCTATCTCAGCTGGCTACATCACCTGCGGGGAACCCAAGGTCAGAAATATGACCCCGGAGGAGCTGGAAAAGAGGGACATGGAGGCCCAGGTGGAGGAGATCATGGCAATCCTCAAGGAGAACAAAGGAACTAAGTATGGGGTCAAGATCGACCAGACCCTAGTCGATCTCGACCAGACCAAGGTGACTCCACCGAAGCCGATCAGCAAACCAGAGGAACAGCCCTACTCGACCTCGAGTAGACCTGGCTCGGATTCTCGTCCTTGGCTTCTCGAGCAGCTCTTCCCCTTGTCGACTCCGGGCATGGTGCTGGGCTTCGTCGATCTCGACCAGAGTTTGTCGAGATCGAGTAGACTCCGGAGGCTCGGGTTGTTTGGCTTCTCGAGCAGGCTTGCTCGACAAGGCCGTGTTCGGTCATGCTTGTCTAGGTCGAGTAGACCTACTCGATGTCGAGTAAGGTTGACTCTCAGACTTGTTCTGCTGCTTTGACCTTGGACTTCTGTAGTGGTTTTCCGAGCTTTTCCGACTTTCTGTAGAATTGCTGTAAAAGCCTCGATTTCTGCGATTTTAAACAGAAACTGGTGTAGATTCCATAATTTGGCAAATGAACATAAACTACATAGATTCTGTACTATTCTAGCCCAAATGAATGCAATGTATACAAAAATCGATATAAAAGTTGCTGTAAAACATGGCAGATTCCGCTTACAACAAACACCCCATACTTAAGCTTGCTTGTCCTCAAGCAATACTTTTAATTGTCATTCAGGGGAAGAAATCAATACTCTCAACATCTTAGATTCATTTTTATATAACCCTACAATCAATTACCATCCTCGAAAAGGTACTAGTGTCACAAATCCATGCATGTGCAAATATGTAAAAGCAACATCTACTCACAAAAGGAGGGTATTGCATAAACAATTTATTCGTGACAAAGCATTGATAATCAAGAAGACTTTAATTTAAGCTCATGAAGGAGTAGATTGGTAAAAGGCTAAACGGTGGGCAATTTCTGGCAATGTGGTGCTTTAATGATCCGGGGAAATGGAGTACTTTTCCAAACTTTGAATTTCATTCCACATTCCTTTTCCACTTGATTCATCACCTTTCATATTGCTTTTCTCAATAATATTGCTTTTTTCAATAATAATGCTTTTACCTCTCTAACCTCAGCACTGCCTTCTCGCGAGTCGCAAACATGGGTGTCATGAATGGCCCCGGATACTTAGTGCTTTAGACTCCTCACAATGTGTCACATCTCTCGAAACTATTATCTCAGAGAGCAGGGTCAATCTACCTTTATGTCCTGAGGTGATTGGATTTTCTTTCACTCATTAAATTTTCCATATATTTCAAACACTTTCCTTCCAAACTCCAATAATGATTTTTAACAACACAAATACCATATAATAATCTCCATAATGTAACATCATTCTCAACATAATCCCCGGATAAGGTAAAGAATGGCAAATATTTAGTTCATGTGGAGCAATATTTGAAATAAGGCATATTTATGGCTTTTGTGATGCATAAGCATAGGTAAGGCTAGGAATTAACAATGAGCATTATATGGAAATATAAAGTCCTCCATCATCTTATCATGCAACATGTCAAAAGCAACTTCAAATTTTACCTCCTTTCATGGTTTTCAATAAATAATGCACTTCATTGTGACTTCCCTTTACTAGGCAATTTCATGCTATATCTCTAATGAATCTAATTTTGCATCGTCGAGTCCAATATAAGCTTCCATGACATTATCAAAAAATTTCAAACATTATCAAAAAATTTCAAATGGGGGTCATTTTTCTCAAATTTTTGGAAAACATGCATATAGGCACATAATTCAAATAATGCTTTCAAAAAATAGCCATGTAGCAATTCTAAGAAATAATGCATAAGTAATGTCAAATATGATCAATGTGCACTAAGTAAGCCCTTCCCCCACCCCATACTTAAACATTACAGTGTCCTCACTGTATATAAAACAATGTAAAGGGTAAAGAAAGAAACTCACAAGACAGATGTGCAGAGCCGCATAATTTCGAACACCTCCTAGTCCGAGCATTCATGTAGCTTGGTTCTATCCATGACCTGAAAAGTAGAAGACATATACCCAAAAATAGAAACAACCAAAACCAAAAAACAATGTTCAAAACCAAAAAACAAAGTCTTAAAAGTCCTAAAAAAGTCTATGTACATGCTCTAGATTTTATAGTCGCTAGGCCGACTTTCCATTTATGCTCAAGGTGGCATCTGCAGAGCCCATGTAGCTTGGGCCTCAAATAGGACTCCATTCTTGTCCATCAGCTGTAATCCTCCAGAATGGATCTTGTTCACCACGAATGGTCTCATCCGCTTCTTGTTGAATTTGTTAGGAAACCAATGATCCTTTGATTTAGAGACATAGAGCTTGTCTCCAACTTCATACTCCTTAGGGTCATCATTGGAAATCCTGCACAATCGCACATACCAAGGCAGACCTCTCCCATGTATAGATAAATCTTTGATGAAAATAGGAGAAGAAAGATCCATACCTTGACTTACCTTCGCGGAAACGGAATCGGGCACTACTGTATTTGGTCGATCTCGACTAGGGCTCCTCGAGATCGACGAGGCTGCAGGTTCTGGTGGTGGTGGCTTCATCGAGGAGGAAGAAGTCGAGGAAGGGGGCTTGTCGACATCGACAAGACTGGTCGACCTCGATGAAGACTCTGGCTCTGGTGGCTTGCTCCTCGAGAAAATAGGGTCTGGTGGCGCCGATTGGTGGTCGACCTCGACAAGACTTGTCGAGATCGATGAGGGTTTCTCTCCTGGTTGCTGCGGCGTCGAGGAAGCAGGGGCGGTGCTCTCCGAGTGCTGGTCGACATCGAGTAGCTTCCTCGAGATTGACAAGGGCTCTGGTCCTGGAGTTGGCAGCGTCGAGGAAGACAGGTCTGGTGGCTCCGAGTTTTGGTCGACCTCGACGAGACTACTCGAGGTCGAGTAGGGCTGTTCCTCTGGTTTGCTGATCGGCTTCGGTGGAGTCACCTTGGTCTAGTCGAGATCGACTAGGGTCTGGTCGATCTTGACCCCATACTTAGTTCCTTTGTTCTCCTTGAGGATTGCCATGATCTCCTCCACCTGGGCCTCCATGTCCCTCTTTTCCAGCTCCTCCGGGGTCATATTTCTGACCTTGGGTTCCCCGCAGGTGATGTAGCCAGCTGAGATAGATTTGATCTCTTCCATTGGACCCGTATACCTTTCAGTTTTGTTGAAGGAATACTCAATTACTTCATCGCTGATGTTGAAGGTGAGCACTCCTTTCCGTACGCTTATGTTGGCATCCATCGTCGCCAAGAATGGTCTCCCTAGAATAATTGGACAAGCAGAATCTTCTTGCATATCAATAATTAAGAAATCAGCAGGGACGAAGAATTTACATACTTGTACTGGAACATTTTCCACCATGCCTGTTGGAACGACCACCGTGTTGTTGGCCATGTAAAGTCTAGCATCCACAGGCTCTAGGGCTCCTATCTTAATCTTGGACCAAATCGTTAAAGGCATAATACTAACACTGGCTCCAAGATCACATAAAGCATTAATTTTGTATGGACCAAATCCAATAGTTATAGCAAACTTACCTGGATCTGGTCGTTTTTCCAGTATGTCCAGCTGGATGCACTCCTCTGTAATTTCCGCCATTGATCGCTTTTTGCTCAGAATCTCCTTCAGAAATTTGACATAGGACGGCGTTTCATTGAGAGCTTCTGTGAAGGGTATGGTGACATTCAGCTTCTGAAGCATCTTGATGAAGCACTGAAACGTTTTCTCCGCTGGGTCCTTTAGAGATTGTGTGGGGAAAGGTAGCTTCTTTTTCTGAGTCGGAGCCAGAACAGACGTCGGAGTTGCTGCAGATTTCTCGACCAGGGGCTCCTCGACATCGACAAGGGTCTTGTCGAGATCGACCAGTTTGGGCCCAGTCGAGTTGCTGTTCGGCGCAGACGAAGATTCTGGAGATTTTTCCTCGACCTCGAGTAGACCTTTGTCGAGGTCGACTAGGCTCTGGTCGAGATCGACGATGGGTTTGTCGACCTCGACTTGCTGTTCCTCGCTGTTCTGCTGCTCTCCGACCTCTGACTCTTTCAGTTGATGCCCGCTCCTGAGTTTTACAGCAGCTATGTGTCCAGTCTTTCCCTTAGGATTTGGTTCTGTTTGCCCATGGAGCTTGCCGGACTGTCGTGGGATCTGTGCAGAAATCTGTCCTATCTGCGTCTCAATCCCCCTTTTCCAGATGTCCAGTTCTCCAAATTTGGTGGTGATGTTCTAGAACTGGTTGTTGATGGTCCCTTGATTTCGTCGCATCTCCTCAAGGATCAGCTGCAGATCATCCTTCTTTTGATCCCTTTCTGGATGTCCTGGAGCTCTGTAGGGTGGAGGATTCCTAGGGGGACCTTGATTCCATTGCTGTTGATAAGGCCTTTGATCCCCCATATAGCGATTAGGCCCTCCTGCGTAAGTTGCATCCTCATGATGTTCTGCCATCCTGACTTGCTCTGTGTGTGGGCACTCAGTAGTGGTGTGCCTCTGTGATCCGCATTCGATGCAAGGTTGGTTGACAGACAGATATTTGACTTGTTTGAGGAGCTTCTTATTCTGGTCTCTGTAGTATTGCTCCCTGACATCTGGATCAATCTCCTTTGATGGCTCATAGAGGGGCATGGATGGTGCTGGCCTGGCGTATGGGTTCTCTTCATAAGTTGCAGTAGACCCATATTTGTTGTCGTAGTTGGTGAGCTTCTCTAGCACACCCCATGCGTCACTTGGCGGCATCGTCAGATACTCGTAGTGAGTATAATTGTTGATTCTGTCCTTAGCGACTTGGTCAAGAGAGTTGAAGAAGATCTCCTGAATGATGTAGGGTGGCTGTCCATGAGTAGGGCAAGATCGCAGAAGTTCCTTGTAGTGCTCCCATGCCTTTGCCAGCGGTTCCCCTTTCTGCTGCTTAAAGGCGGTGATTTTCTGGCGGAGATATGCTGTTTTGGCAGGTGGGAAGAATTTGTTCAGAAATTCTTGCTCTACTTGGGCCCAGGTTGTGAGTGATCTTGCTTTCAGCCCTTCCAGCCATTTCAGTGCAGGCCCAGCGAGAGACCAGCGAAAAGATTTCATCTTGACATATTCCAAGGTTGTGCCTTCTGCAAGAGTACGACACATATCATGAAAATTAGTAATATGTTCAAGAGGGCACTCATTAAATCTGCCGTAAAAGGCATTATTTTTAAGCTCTATAAGAAATTGAGTGCGAATTTCAAAAGAGTTTTCAGGGATTAGAATCGCCGATTCAGGCACGACGAGCGTGGGATGCATATAATCCTCAGCAGTGGTTGGATATTGGGCAAGCTCAGCATGTGCTTGTTCCCTTGCTGCTTTCTCAGCGGCGAGAGCAGCATCCCTGGCGGCTAGATCCCTGGTAAGCCTAGCGATCAGCTGCTCCTGTGTTTCAGCGTCCGCCATGGCTCTTTGAAGTCTATTTCTGATGTGTAGAAGGCGCTCTGGTTCTTCTAAACCGTAGTACTCGGGTGGGATACCAGAACGGCGCATACACCTGAAAAGTAACTCAAAGAAACAGTGAGAACTGACTACCTAAGGCGCGATTGATAGCTTCCCCGGCAACGGCGCCAATTTGTTGTTGCAGGAGTAAGTCAAGTATAGAATAGAATATGGTTTAGAACGACTCCCCTGTCTCAGCAAATAATTACAAGACTTCCTCCCGTTGTAGTAAGAGAAAATTCAGGATCGAATCCACGAGGAAGCACGTCAGCAGTTCTCAGGTAGCTATCAGATTCTCACAGACAGCAGCAGAGCAGAACAGACAGAATCGCAGAGAAAGAAACAAATAAAAGCAAACAAATAAACCCGGCAAGGGAAACTAAAATAAAAGCAAAGACAGAAGCAAACAAGCAAAAGCAAGCAAGGCAGAGGTACTCGATAAAGCACGTCGACAACAGCAGACAAGTCGACAGAACAGTAAGTAACTCGACCAAAGCTAATCGACCGAGTCTTGTCGACACAGGTTGTCGATATCGACGACTACTCGACACAGCACACAGATCGACAAGATTCAGATCGACAACAGAAAGAACTCGACTTCGTTAAAACTTCTCGACGTCGACAAGATATATCGATATCGACAAGATTTTTCCGAGATCGATAAGATTCAGAAATTTAAATGCAAATGCTTTTCGAACACGGAACACGAATTTCGATGAAATAAATCACTAAACTAAAGACTTCCAAGGCTAGGGTTTCAACACCGCAACGACAACCATGCAAAGTAACACATAAAGGCATAAAAGATCATGCTTTCCATCCAAATAACTTTCGTTATTAACAAATAGGAATATAGAGGCTCTCGCATAAACCCTAATTGTTACTAACCCTTTTCACATAATTAATCCAAGTTGTATTAAGATCACTTTCGCTTCAATAACACAAACAAGGATCACATTCAACTCTCGCAAAAGAATCATGCTCATAGGGATAGAAGATGAATCACATAAAAATCTGACCTTTATTGCATCGCCTCACATGGCCACCGTCGGGCTCACCCCAGCCCCAGAAGTGGGTGGACTACTCACTCTTCATTGCAATAAAAGACATTGATGTATAAAAAGAAACTTGCATAAAAATAAACCAAAGGTTACAACCGCTCGAAGCCAACTCCGCTCTCGCTTCACAACTCCAACCGGCTGCTCACTCTCTCTCTCTCTCTCTACTTCTCCTACTTACTTCTCTCTGAAATTGAATCTAACTGAAATTGAATGAATAAAATTGAGCCCCTAGGGCCTTATTTATAGGCTTCTAATCCTCGCTAATCAAGGATAGAAGATATCTATCTTTATCTAAAACTATATCTAAAACTTAATGATAAATAAATAACATAGTGTAATTAAATAAAATAGATAGACTAGGATTATATCTAAAGTGTGGACATCTTCTTTGGTCTTGAAAGATCTTGATAGATTCGGATAGAATTCGTCGAATCTTGGCTTGCAAGCAATCTCCCGCTCGGACTTCTCCTCGAACTCGGCTTCTGGAATGCTCGACATGTCTTCTCGATGTCGACAACTTTCCTCGACATCGACAACATTTTGGTCTTGAGTTCAGTCAACTCGACTTCGTCTTCCAGTGCTCATGTCGAGTTTTGGATACTTGTCGATGTCGACAACTCTTGTCGACGTCGAGTTCTTTTCTCAGCTTCCAGCTCTGTTCGTAAAACGCACTTTCCCGCTGCCTCGGTTGTCGGATTGACGCATATGACCATGCGTTGGAAAGCTCTTTTCGAGGGCTACAACTCTCATGAAGACATCACAGCCTGATTCAGAACGATGTAAACCGGAAATTGGCCTTCTCTCCAGCTGCACCATTCTTGGCTTCTCCATGACTTTCTATTAAGCTCCAAAATGCGTCCGATTTCTGCGAAATATGACAAAAACTTGTGTAGACCTCCATATATAACAACTAAGCATAAACTACACATATTTTGTATTATTCTAACCCAAATGTATGCAATGTATGCAGAAATCGATATAAAAGTAAGTGTAAAACATGGCTAATTAGGCTCACAACACAGCAAAACATACTAATATATGTGCACAAAACAATCTTAAACGTGGTGACTTGAAAGCCACTTATTCTTTGAAGCTCCTCGGCTACACTCGGAGACACATTGCCCAATACGAAAAGTTTAGATTTATTGGAATTTATTTTTTGGCCAGAACTCTCACAAAAGATCTCCAAACACTGCTGGATAGTCTGCATTTTCTCAACTGAAGCTTCGTCGAATAGAATGATATCATCGGTAAAAAAGACATGAGATAACTCCATGCCATTTCTCACCAGGCGAATGGGTTTCCATTTCTTCATCCTAACAAAATAATTGATCAATTGGCTAAGCCATTCCACATAAAGAACAAAGAGGTATGGCGACAAAGGATCGCCTTGCCTGGCATCCTTTGTAGGAAGGAAACAATCGATGACCTCCCCGTTCCAGAGGAGCTGGAAGGAGCCCACCCACATGTCGGAGAAGCTCGCATCCAGAAGAGTATCTGTCACGAAATCCCATCTAAGACCGTCGTAGGCCTTCTCCTAGTCTAGTTTAAGGAGCATCCACCCCTTACGACCTTTTTTTCTGCTTCATAGAGTCAACCGCTTCTTGAACAATAACCATATTATCCGTAATCAGCTTGCCGGGAAGAAAACTACCTTGAGTCGGGTCGATGAGCTGCAGAAGAATCCTTTGCATTCTATTATTGACAAGCACATTCGAAATAGTTTTATAGAGAACATTGCAAAGGCTAATATGCCGGAATTGGTTGATTTTGCTCGGATATTTAGATTTAGCAATGAGGAAAATCAAAGTATTATTGAGACTAGGGAACATTCTAGAGCGTAAAGAAAATTGACATGAAATTTATTAGCTTTCACATGGAAAGTTTTCATGGGAAACTGAAATCCTCAAATCGATTCGAGGTAATTGAAATTTCTCATGAATTAAACCCGATGCACGAATCGCATTGTTATCCTCTTCTAAAATGTTCGCTCGATGTCGTCTCCACTCTCCAGGGGATATATAGAAGGGACAATTGGTTATATATCCCTCCAAACTTTCTCAAATAGGTATATACCCCTTTAATTTTTAAAATATGTTATTTGTCCCTCAAATAATCAAATAATTATTTATAAATCCAAATTGTATTTTCTTAGTGAATTGCAATTAAAAGTACCCATTAAATCAGGAAAAAAAAACCTAGAAGGTCGAGAAATCCAATCTTTCTTCACCACTCATCGACAACGATGACAAAGCAGGCAGGGGATAAGGCCTTCTTCGATGCCGAATCTGGTAGTCCAAGAAGGTTTCGCTGCGACAACATGCAATCGGTTGTCTGTTGAAGGTAATGCTGATGTGTGGAGGAAGAGGCGACGCCAACTTACCACAAATCGTGCCTGATCTGGGGTTCCAATTTCAAGTTCAAGCTAACCAAAATGTTTAATTTGTTTGAGATTGATGATAGGGTTTCGATTTTGAACTTGGATTAGAGTTTAATTTCTATATCGTGCTTGGTTTAGGTAACTTGATTTGAGGTTGAAGGTAACCTATGCTTTTAAAAGGGGATTTCTTGTTTTTGAGGTTCAAAAAATTAACAAATTTTAAGGGCTTTTTAAAAATGATTTAATGGGTTATTTTAACGGATTTTCGTGTAGCGCCCTTGAGTTAAGGCTTATTTCGCATGGTGTACGAAAGTTTTACATATTTCGCGAGATACCCTCAAGGTTTCTGAAATTTCCGCATCGTACCCTTCCGTTATCTTTTAAACGAAAAAACGCTAAATGAATAGAAAAGAACGTACATCCCAGTTTCAACTTTCGATGACCAGAGGCGGCCATTCATGAGAGAGGTAGAGAGAGGCGTAGAGAGAGGAAATCGATGAGACATGCGACGATGATGCGCGAGTCCGATGGCGGAGATCGACTATTCTACAGGTAAGTTCTCCCTTCTTAATTTCAATTTTAGATTTAGTGATTTATGGGTTTTGGGATTTTATCAACAGATTACGCGAAAAAGGGGGGTTTAGGGTTTTTGGTATACAATCGTACGAATATAGTCCTTGAATTGATTGTCTCTTGTTTAATCATGGATGATTCGTTCTATTAGGGATGGTAGGTAGATGATAGAACAATTCACATTTAGCCATGGATGATTCGTTCTATTAGGGATGTTAGGTAGATGATAGAACAATTCACATTTAGGGATCGATTCAGTTTGGGGTTAGTTTTAGTGTTTTTGTTTTAGGGATTCAATTTTAAAATGAATTTATTAAAAATGAAAACGCCTTGAACTTACATGTGCTAATTGATAGAGCGTGATATCAACTTCATTTTTACCTTATGAATGTTATTAAATTGGTGATTTTTTCTGGTTCTAATTTTTCAAAGAGGGCTCTACTGAAACTGTCAAAGAAGAGATGAACTTCAAATATTTCCATCTGATTCTCATATTATCGTATTTATGAATGATGTGTTGAATCTGATAATTGAATGGAATGGGCTGCTTGACATTCATATGCAAGCTATTAGCCTACTATAATTTTTTAGCAATGTATGTTTTTTCATTGTAATTGTTCACGACTGAGCTGGACTAAAATAGATGTTGGTTTTGTAGCAAATTTATTTTTCATGCGCTTGAACTCTGAGAAGAGGTAGAGCAAAACTTCATTCTTGGTTATGTAACAATTTTTCTTGCCTATTAGCTCGATTGGTAGAGCATTGTGCTTAGGCACAAAGGTGTGGGCTCAAATCCCACATAGGTTATTTGGATATTGAGTTGTTGTCATGGTTGAAAATATATGAGTAAACTAGAATTAAGTTCCATGATGATTCACCTAAAGAATTGAGTGAATTGGTTGTGCTCTTGATCAAATTAATGGAAATAAGGTTGGCAAATTCTAGAACGATTTGAGTAAATTTGTGTTTTTGACTCTTAACTTCTAAAGCAATTAGAATGACAGTAAGTTTTCCTTGAATGGAAGAGTGTTTATACGAGTGGCTTTTTGGTTCTGAATAGGTAATATTTTATCGGATGGTTTATTTGGTTCAGTGTGCCTTATTTTATCGGATGGTTTATTAAGAAACAATGCATTTAACTATCATTTTGAAGCTCATTTTACTGTCATTTTGAAATTTTGGTTATGAAGCTCATTTTACTTTCATGTTAAAAGAGTGTTAAATGCATTTTCAAATTTTACCATCATTATAAATGACTAATAACATGCTTTTGGACATCAAATAATGGGCTGAAATTTTGATAGCTTTTGAGTACAAAACACATTCGAGTACAAATCATCCAAGTAGTGACATCTATTACTGCCCATATGTTTTGTGCCAAAAACGCACGACAATTTGTGCCAAAAACGCATTAAAAACAGGTTTATAATACAAGCCTGAGCTACTGTCCATTCTCCCTTATGATCAAGCTTGTTTCCTATCTCAGCAGTAGCATCTAATTTGCCTTCTATCTCCATTTCTATTTGTTTCTCCTTCACAACACTCTCTTTGTTCTCAGTTTTACTCCTACTTGATTTACAACTCATAATAGCCCTCATGTCTGGTGCTGCTACCTCAAGTTCAGAAGCATCAGTAGCAGACACACTGCTGGTTGGAGTTGTTTCATTGCGCTTTACATCAGAACTATCCATTCCCTCTGTTGTACTTGTAGCTATCCCCTTGGGAACCCAGATTTGTTTAGCTCATGTACCCTATTTTGGCTGCTGTAGGCGATATCTTTCTAGACAATGCCCAAAGATTTTACATTTGCTACAGATCAGAGGCCTCCATTCAAAGTCAATCTTTTGCTCATAAGCCCTCCCATTAACATCTTCAATTTCAATCTTCGTAACAAGTGCTTCCTCTGCACTCACTTCGTAACAAGCCATCTATGTACCAAGGACCAAGACTTAGAACCCAATCTTGATCAACAAGAGTTTGGAATCGAAAGACAAAGACATCATTATGTTTTTGGAAAATCTTTGGGCTCTGAATTTTCCATTCAGTTTCTACAAACGCTTTCATCTTACCAAACATGATAGCATTGCCTGAGATGAACCCATTAACGTGGTTTTCCACTCATCTTCCTTCTCTCTGATGTCTTCCTTTCTAATTTTCAGTTTCCCTTTACACACATCCGGGTGTACAGTAAGCTTCTCGACAGCCTAAATATTTCGATTTTCCTTCAATGACCTCTCTAGAACTAGTGTGTTCTCCTTAGCCTGGAAGTTTCGTTTGACGGCTTCTTAGATGTGCAAGGGATTCTTCTTCTTCTCAGAATTCGTATCTTCTCCATTTTTAGGGTTTTCGCTCTGCAATTTCTGCCCTCCTGTATCACTACCATCTACAACCTCCTGACTCCTTCCCTTTCGATTCTTGTGTGTATCACGCTCCTTGCATTGAATATGCTCAGAACTATCCTTCCCAACAACATTTAATTCCTGAGCTAACTTCTCCTTGTTGTCATTCATGGCGTTCGTACTTGCCACTGATGCGTCATTTCTGCCCATCAAATTGTATCTCACCGGCCCTAGTAGCGTACCAGTTCGCAACTTCAAGCCCATATGAGAGGATGAGCCCAGCCTACCCATGTCGGCGACCACGAGGGCACCCACCGCTGTGAGGGCAGGGATGGTCGGAGGTCGCCCCCAAAGTCCTTTTGCTTTTAACAAATCAACGGTGTTAATAACATTTTTGGAATACAGTGAACGGAGGGGCATATGGCGGAAACTTACGAAACCTCAAGGGTATATGGCGAAATATCCCAAAGTATTGTACACCTGGCGAATTTAGCCTTAGTTGAAGGGCACCAGGCGAAAATTTCGTTATTTTAATTACAATTTATGGAAGAAAATATCATTTGGGTTTATAAATACTTACTCCGTATTTTATTATTTGAGGGATAAATAATTTATTTTAAAGATTTAAGAGATACTCCATCCGTATCGCAATACTTGTTGTTTTATGGTAGTAAAGTTGTATAAAAAAACTTGTTGTCTTAACTATTAATGATTACTCTTTTTATAGGTAATAATTACTCCTTTTAGGTATTTTAACAAGTAAAGTAAACATAGGTTATTTTTTATAGGTAATAATTACTTCTTTCGGGTATTTTAACAAGTAAAGTAAACATAGATTTTGTTAATAAGTGTGCATAGAGCTAAAACAACAAGTATTACGACACGGAGAGAGTATATATCTAATTGAGAAAGTTTAGAAGGACATAAACTGTATAAAACTATGCATATGCATCCGTAAGTAGGTAACCGTTTACACCAGGGTCGGTCCTTGGGAACAAAGAAGCCATACGCATTACGCGTTCCTCTCATCTCCACGTCCTTCCTTGCCATAGAAGAGAAGTGAAAGTGCGAAACCCCCTCTCACCGTCGCCGAGCCACTTCCTTAACGCTGCCGGCGTCACCCCACCGTTATCGGAAGAGCGCAATGGAAGACGACAGCGAAAAGTCGAGCTATGCCATCGGCGTGATCGAGAATAGAGCTAAGGAGGTCTCTGTCTCTTGCTTTGCTCGCTTACTTTCCTTTCCTTAACTCTAATCTCTTGCTTTCTCGATTTTGGTGTGTGTTCGATATTGAAATGGATGTTTACTGATGCGATTCGAAATCGTTAACTTCAAACTAGGTCCTGTATAGTGATCGTTTGATTGTCGAAATTGCCTACCTGCTTGTATTTAGCGAAGACTGAACTGAAATTTTTTAGTCCTGCTGGTCTGTTTTTAAATCAAGAGTGAAATGTCCCTTTAACTGAACAAATATTGTTTGATATTTATTAGCTTTCACATGGCAAGTTGAATTCGTGTAGTGAAGAGTGAGATCTGAGACGTGCCTGCAGCAGAGATTGTTTTTACTAGAAGTGGCATTGCATTGATTGTACGAGTTATATTAGTATGCATTTGTTGTTGATACTTCATTCCATCATTGTTATAGGATATCACATTGAAATTCAAAATCACGCAAATGCTAAGCTTGGATGATTTTTATCCAGGATGAGTGTTTGTCCTAGCTGTTGGTATAAACTCTTGCTGTTAGCTTGTCATTTGTGTGCCTTTGTGATGGTTGTTCTGAACCTATGTTTTCTGCATTCGACGAGAACCATGCTAATGCATGATATTACTATCGAAAACTTCTGCTTGGATTAGGTTAGTAAGATTACTAAATGTTTGTGATAACTATTTTACATCTAGAAGGACTGTTGTTTTAATTTACTTTTCGTATTCATATCAGATAGCAGATAAATACATTTCTTGTCTGAAATTTCTGCAATGACAACAGATAGTAATGCACTGGTTCTTCTATGTGGAACAGGAAGAAGAATGTTGTATTGAAACCTTGATTGTTGATTTCAACTCATATTTTATCTTGGAATTGGATATCTTGGTTTTAAACTAAAGATAGAAGCTATAACATTCTAAAACCATGTAGAGAGAAATCTAATAGACTACTTATTGATGGGACAGGTTGGAGTAGCTGCCTTTGACTTAAGATCTGCATCACTTCATCTTTCTCAGTACATAGAAACTGGCAGTTCTTATCAGAACACAAAGACTTTACTGCATTTCTACGATCCACTGGTGATCATTGTTCCTCCTAGCAAGCTAGCACCTGAAACTATGACTGGAGTCTCTACCATAGTAGATAAATATTATTCTGCAGCTAAGAAGGTGGTATTACTTGATACTGTAGCACATCCACTCTTTCCTTTCTTGACTTTAGACACCTGCAATATTTATGCAGCATCAAATGACCATCACTTTCTTACATCTTCAGGTTATAGTTGCTCGTGGTTGCTTTGATGACACTAAGGTTATATTTGGCCACCTCGAGTTTCATTCCAAGCAAAACTTATCTTTGATAATAACTTCTCTTCAGATGACGGCAATGTCTTCAACATCTCAGGGTGCTGTTTTGGTTAAACATTTGGCTGCTACGGAGCCATCAGTGCTTGGTCTGGATACCTACTACAAACAATATTACCTTTGTTTAGCTGCAGCAGCTGCTACTGTCAAATGGTAAATGTAGCCTGACCTCGCGTGAGATTCTAATTGTTATAATAGTGACTTTTGACATCATGTTTTGAGTACATAGACACTAGAATAGAAGTAAACATTAGCAAATTCATTTGAATGTGCTATACAACATTGCACAAGTTGATGTAATCGAAAATTTTAGCTAGTGGAAATCTAGAGTATTTTTGTCTGACTGGAAGATAAGTTTCATTAATGTTCAAGCTTAATGGTATCATTTTTTCTATGAATTGATACATGCTACTATTCTTACCATTATCTTGATGTATTGATTGCTTTTTAATTGTTTATTTTTGAGTAATTTAAATGTGTAATAAACTATGGTTTGTTTTCCGATAGGGTTCTAGTTAGGCTTAGGAGTCACTTTCCTTGGTGAAATACTCCGTAATTTTTAATGTTCGTGTCAGGAGTAGGGCTTCAAAAGATGTTGCTAAGTTTGTATTAATTAGATGCAGATGCCTTTTCGATTGCCTGTTTTCTTTACGTGATGTGCAATGTCCCTTTATATTGTGGTGGAGAAAAAAGTTTGATATTTCTGTCTTTTTGGTCAATGCTACATTCCACAGGAAAAGAAATCACTTGTTTTTTTTAATTTATTTTAAAGGTTAAAATTTATTGGAAACTTTGTGAAATATTTACAAGGGTTAGGTTAAGGGAAGGAAAAGAAATCACTGAATGTATGCTGTCTGCTCATTATTAGTGTTGGGGAGGCCACAACTTATTGAATCTGCAAATCTGTGCTTAACGAGTGTGATATGTAACATCTCAAGTGTAGGGTTGTTCCGGGTTTCATTAAACAGGAACTGGAAAAAGAATTAGTTCATACTATTTGAGGCATGTACATGAAATAGGACATTGCCAGGGAGCTTGATGTACATAAGATTGAAAGTTGAAGACAGAATGGTTTGGAAAAGTACTTTTGTGAGATTAGAAGACAAGTGGTGCTGGTAGGTGAAGCTTGCAGATATGGTTGCTATGAAGTTTGGCATAGATGGATTATTTAGCTTGGCTGTAACCCGTATGTTATTACATTTTCAGTGGGATTAGCTTTGAAGATGTTTCTATTTTTAGTAGCCCTTTTGTTTCTTCTCATTTCAATCATGTTAAATGAATAGGAAATTTTGAAGTTCGATCAATAATGAGATCTACTCTGCCAAATGGAAGGGAGGGTATTTATATGAAAAAAAAATCCACAGGGCAATTACCCTTTCTCGAGCTTGACTATTCTGGAAGAAATGCATTCCTACCGTTTATTATATTATTATTACCTTTAAAAAATAGTAACATTGAAACTACAGGTAGTAGGAATAGGCATCTGAAGATATTCTGGACAGTGACATTCTAATTGCATCTTGCTCATGGGAATGAGATGCCATTTACAATAGGAACTAGAAAGCTACATTGTGTGAAATCTATAAAAGTGTAAATTATAGAAGTTGAAAAAAAAAAGGTCCTATTTGGTTGAATTCCATGAAGAAATTGTGACCTTAAAATGTCTCTATGAAGATTTTTGGGATCATGTGAATATATGATTGATAAGAACCACTTCATCCCCACTTCAAGATAACAGGTTTCCATGATCCTTGCTGCATTGAGTTGATTGGATACCATAGAAATCTCAAATATTTACAGATGACCTCAATTACTGTTATGAAGTAAGCCAACAAACTGATTTAATATTCTTTTCATTTTGTCATCTTTCTCTAAATGTTCTAATGAGCTTGCTTATCAATTAATCTGAGAGGAATTTGTCATGAATGCTGTTTTATGACAATTGGAATCTGCTTGAAGTCTTTTGCACTGCTAGGATAAGAGAGAAAAGATTAACGAAGAAATATATGTTTTAAACGTTTATATTATAGATCAGTTACCCTACTTTAAGTTTTATACCGCTAGGTTATTGTTGGTGTGCGTGGATTCAGCATTATCGAATTGCTTATTCACCATGTTCATGCTTAAATGTGTTCAATATTCTGCAGGATAGAGGGAGATAAGGGGGTTATAATTACAAGTCATTCTTTGTCGGTATAATATTCTTTGTCTCTATTGTTTCTCTAATTCTTTTTGGAGGAAAGGTAATAGGATGTGATTCGTAGAAGGTCAGAAGCTACTATTCTTACATATTATATTACATCATTCATAATTGCATATCAAATGGATTTGAATGTAGAGCTGGGCTGTGGATCACCACCTCTCTTTCTTCCAAAAAACAAATGAATGCAGAACCCTTGAGAGAAGAAAAAAGGCTTAGTTTTCAATCTATTGGTTGTGAATTGTAGTTTATAATTTATAATGCTCTTCTTTTGTGTAATTTTTCACTTCTTGTTCCCTGAAATTTTCAGGTTACTTTTAATGGATCATTTGACCATGTCAATATTGATGCCACCAGGTGCATTATTATCTTGCAACACAGAAGTGTCTTTATATATCTATATACCCTATGAATGTGGGAGCGGTAAAATAGACCTGATCCCATGAATACTATATAGTGTTGGTAACATTTCTGGCAAATATCTATATACGCCACTCTTGGAAGGTGACACCTCCTAATTTCTATGTCAAGGAAAATGGTATTCTTGTGTTTCGATTTGCTTGTGATGATGACCTGAATTGGGTGCTTGAAAAGGGTCCATGGTCCATTGGTAGCTCTCATCCCCTATTGCTGAAACGGTGGTCGGACGGGCTCCCGATGGACTGGCGCTTGTTTCGTTCCGTTCCGGTGTGGGTACGTTTTCCTGATCTTCCACCGTTGTTTAATTCGAAGGAAATGTTGAGCCGAATTGGTAGTGGTATAGGTACCCCTTTGTGTGTGGATGAGTTCACTGCAAGCCATGAACTGTTAGCGTTTGCTAGATTGTTAGTCGAGGTAAACGTGGACCAATCTCGCCGTTCTTATGTCAAGCTGGTGAATGCCCGTGGGGAGGAAGTCATGCAGAAAGTCATTTTTGAATGGCTTCCGTGGAGTTGTGGCCATTGCAAGTGCATCGGTCACACTGAAGCTGTATGCAAAATGGCTAGACCGAATGCGGAGCATATCCCCTCTGGGGATACCATGCTGTCAGGCGCCGAGAGGGTAGAAAGCAAAGCAGGACAAGTGAACCTGGTTTCCGAGGAGCAACAACAGAAAGGGGCTGCTGAACCTGCGGAGTCCCTTGGTCAGTCGGATGCCTCCCGGGTTTGCTGCAACTGTCGCGGCAACACCACTTCCGTTGGGGGTACTGAATCAGTACCCCCAACGGGTAGATTGGCTTACCCAATCCCGTACCCGCTGCGGGCGCGGGCCGGGCTTAGCTGCCCGCGTGGGCTTTTTCCTCTACCCAAGCCTGTCCAATTTCGCGGGCGGGCGGGACGGGCCGGGCGGGCCGGCCCGCGTTTGCTCAGGTCTAGTACTGATGCGCCACCCAGGATGGTTTGCAGCGAAGCAACACAAACTGATGCGATCGATGAACATGTGAATGAGCCTGATTGTGGTAAGGAGAATGCCGCTACCACATCGGCTGGAAGTGTAGGAAGGGCGTCAAGTGGTACTCAAACTGAAATTGGAAATGACACGGTGGTCACCGATGAAATCTCTGACCATCAAACATCCCTCATTTGTGCTAGGATGGTTGCTTCCTCGTGGGCGGCAGCTTCAGGCATCTTGGCAAAAAATGATGGGCAATTGGAAATTGATGCGCATAAAACTCCGGAGTTGATGAGGTGGAAGGAGACTGATGGTGTAAAGAAGGGCACCTATCTCCTAAGAGGCACAAAATCCTGCATTCATGGTGATATTAGGATGGCCCTTACCATGGACGAGTTGTTCCATGCCATGTCTGCTATAAGAGACCCGAACAGCGGTAAAGGGGATGCTGCTCACTTCATGGATGAGCCGGACATTGAGGAGGTTGGGGATGGCTCGACTGACGTTGGGACGCATAAGCCGGGTTGAACGGGTCCGGTTGGGCCTGTGGTGATGTTGATATGTCTTCCCTATCTACTTTGGCCAGCTACTTACTCAACAAATATGGGCTGAACTCGTTTGCTGTCAAGGTGGTGCTGTGTGAGGATATGTCGACTTCCATGCTACAGGTTCCATCCGGGTGGTGTGACCATGGCTGTTAACTGGGCTCCATGGCTACGGGTGATCAAAACTGCATTGTGAGGGACTGATGCTTCTTGTTTGCTGCTGATGGCGTGAGGTTCCATTGACCCTTTTGCTACATATGGCGCTACTGTCAATTTTTTGTATGAGGGGTATACATTAATTTAGAGCTTAGCTTTTGATTGTGTAATCTGGGGTACTGGATACATTATAATTTTTTGTGTAGGTTTGGTAATGGGTAGGCTGACTGTCGTATAGGCCTTCAATATTTTGATTGGAATCATTCCCCTTTTGAATATGAAGTTCTGGTATATCTTGGCTTCCTAAGATTACATATATTCGAATAGTGTTGAATATATGTCTTCTTTGGTTAGCCTATATATATACTTATACGGTTCTAAATATCGCGTATTGAGGTCGTATCGGTTAGGAGTAAAAATGATATATCGGGGATATATCGGATTTATCGTTTTCGCTAATTTTTAATTATAAATATTATATTTATACTTCAAAATGTAAAAATACACTTGAAAAATTAATATTTAAATTATAAAATTATCAAATAAACTTAATAAAATAAAAACAACTTCATTCATAATGGCTAAAGTTACTTTATCAAAGATGGCAATTCTAAATATCCCCGATATATCACCGATACGGACCCGATATATCGGGTCACAAAGGCTAAAATTGCCTTATAAAAGTTGGCAATTCTAAATATCCCCGATATATCACCGATATTGACCCGATATATCGCCGATATTGACCCGATATATCACGTTAACCGATATATTTACCCGATAAGCCGATATCGTAGCGGATTCTAAATATCCCCGATATATCGCCGATATATCGGCCGATATATCCGATATTTAGAACACTGCTTCTATATATTCAAAGGGGGTAGTGGGTGGTAGGTTTCGTAGTGGCTTCATTTTATTTTATTTTTACGTAAGACTCCTAGTTTAGTCTTACTTTTTGTTACTTTTCGGCTTTTTGCCACATCTATATATTTAGGGGAAATTACAGAAAACCACTCTTTAAATATGGGTATTTTTACTTAACCACCCCTTAAATTAAAAATTACAGAAAACCACCCTTTAAATGTTTTTTACTTACAACTCACCACCCCTTCATCTATTTTCATTAATTTATCATTACATATATTATATTTTAATATCTTTAAACTCAAATTTGATTATAAATATGATCAAAATTTGAATTTAAGGGCTTGATTATATTTTAGTGATCATTTTATTTATTTCTAATAAATAGTTAATAATTTTCAACTTAAAATATGAATTTGATCCATTTTATTTGTTATATGTAACTTTTTTCTTTAAATTTACCTACATTTTATATAAAAAAATAGGTTATCAATTAATCATATAACTTAAATATAATTATTAAGATAATAATTTTAGGCTATATTTATTATTATTTTTTAAAAATAAATAAAATTATCACTAAAATATAATCGAGCCCTTAAATTAAAATTTTGAATCTATTTATAATCAAATTGAAGTTTAAAAATATTAAAATATAATATATTTATTGATAAATTAATGAAAATAGATAAAGAGGTGGTGAATTGTAAGTAAACACCATTTAAAGTAGGGGTGGGCACGGGACGGGACGGGACGGGATTGAGCCGGGACGGGACTCGTCCCACGAAATTTTTACGGGACGGGATCGGGACGGGATTGACACTTTTTTTTCGGGACGGGATCGGGACGGGATGGTGTCTGGACGGGACGGGATCGGGACGGGACGGGCCTTGTCCCGCATATAAAAATAATAAAATATTATATAAATTTGCAAAGTGAAAAATGCTTTCATAATTCATTAATTTGTATAATATGTTGAATACGGTATTATTCTCAACTATATTATTCAATAATAATAATAATAATAATAATATTATTATTATTATACTATTATTAATTCATACAATGATTGTATAATTAGTTATAATGTTGAACATATTTGGCTACATTATCTTACTAGATCGGGATGAAAAGGGATTGAGACGAGATTCACCAGATATTATCTCATTATCGATTGATAATTGGAAAAAATACCGTATTTAGGTATTTGCTTCTTGTTACGAGGCTTCCAACTAACTTTATGTAAGCCATCTTTATAACGATAATAATGATTATTATAATGATAAAAAAAAATAAAAAAATAATAATAATAACAATAATAATGCCACGTTATAATTAAAAAAAAATAATAATAATATTACTTATTTTTATTGTTATTATTATAAAATAATTATACTTTACAGGAAAAAAATATAATATGATAATATAGTAATAATAATAATTTTATTACAAAGTAATATTATTATTTAATTATATTATAATATTATATATTATTATTATTATAATAATAAATTATTATTATAAATTGAAAACTATTATTATAATTATAAATAATATTTGCTCAAATAATAATAATAATATTATTATTATAAATGGAAAATTATGATTATAATTATAATTATAATATTTTCTCAAAATAATAATACTAATAATATATTATTATTATTCTATAATATTATAATATTATTATTATAAAAAATATTATTATTATTATTATTATTATTATTATTATTATATGCGGGACGGGACGGGATTTGCGGGATCCCACCGGGATCGTCCCGCGTTTCGTCCCGCATAATTTTTGCGGGACGGGATTCGCTATTTTGTCATAAATCCCACCGGGATCGGGACGGGATCGGGATTTGCGGGATTTGTGCCCACCCCTAATTTAAAGGGTGATTTTGTGTAATTATTAATTTAAGGGGTTGTTAAGTGAAAATACCCATATTTAAGGGGTGATTTTCTGTAAATTTCCCATATATTTACCGGTTCAGAACTAGATGAACTTGTTGAAAATCGGAAAATGAACCCTGTAACACTTTTGGGAGAAGAAAAAATGTATATCAAACTCTAGCAACTCATTCTAAAGCTTGTATTGGCTAACAACTCGTAAGATCTACAGTTGGAATAAATATGAGGATATAAATTTGGAAATACATATTATTCTTGTGTTTTTATGAAAACATTATCGCTTTTTCTTTCTGATTTATCAGAAGTATTGATATGCATAATCTGCAAGCAGTGTAAAAAACTTGGAACTGATTGAGCCATTACGTTCGGATTTGCTGGGCACCAGCAATAAAAAGAGAAGTCTTTTCCACATGCTTAGGACTACTAGAACCATTGGAGGGTATGTCCATCTAAAAACTGGTTATTGGTTGTGGCTAGAACCAACCTTCTCATATTTGTTTTTTCACAAAGTTATCCTTCAATCAATTTGCTGTAAATCAGGATCAAAAAAAAAATTGCTGTAAATTGTTTCTAAATTATTTTTATTTATTAAAAAATTGGTACTTAAAATTATACTGCCTTGATGCACAATTGATGGTTTTATGGTGGTTTGTAACATAAGTGGAAATCTAACCATATTTACGTGCATTACAGAACGCGACTTCTCCGAGCTAACCTTTTGCAGCCTTTAAAAGACATTGAGACTATTAATGCTCGGCTTGATTGCCTAGTTAGTTGTCAAATTTCCAGTTGCTCTAGAGAATAATAGCAATGTTTTACCATGTTATTCAATTGAACAACTTAATACAGTTTGATTCTCTTGTGGAATCATATTTTTAAGAGCTCATCAATAGAAGATCTGTTAGCATGCTTACATTAATTAGTTGGTTGCTACAGGCTTTTAATGTTAAATACATTAATTAGATTTTACAGCGGTGTAAAGCTGTTTACTTTTTCTGATGCATTTATTCTTTGCATCTTCCTAGTTTGTTCTCTTTATATTCTGTACCTTTCTCAGGAATACAAAGAACTGATTTTCCTCTTCTCCATCTCTCTCTTTACTCTCTCATTTCCTAACATGGTATCAGAGCTTAAGGTGTTCTCCTAAGCTTATTTTTCTGATTTACTTCAGCCTTCTTGCTGAAACTTTCTGGTTTATCCAGCCTTCATTGCTGAGAACCTTTTTCTTGTTTTCTCAGCCTTCATTGCTGGAAAATTTCTTCTAGTTTCGGCATTCATTGCTGAAATTACTCTCTTTTCATTCTCAGCCTTCATTGCCAAACAAATTTAACCTTTGAAGGATGACAATCCTCACAATTGAAGATTCTTCAAATGCCAACTGGAATGCAAATACCGAGGGCACAAGTGTTGCTGATTTTGAAGGACAATCTGCAAGTGCTCCATTCACTCTTGCTTTATCAGGTAATATCTCACATTTTTTACACTCTAGAGCTTCTGAGGAGTCTCGACCCACACAATGGATCATAGACTCAGGTGCCACAAACCATATGGCCCATTCCTCACAACGGTTTCAAACTTACCGGTCAAACCCTAAAAACATGAGAGTCTGTACGGCTAATGGGTCTTTTACTCCTGTTGTTGGCCAAGGAACCATACGTCTCTCAGCTACACTTTTCCTTAAAAATGTGCTTTATGTCCCTGAATTGTCTATAAATCTCATCTCCACTCAAAAGCTTACAACAGACCTTAATTGTCATGTTATTTTCACGCCCTCTTGTTGTATTTTAGAGGACCAAGATTCAGGAAAGAGGATTGTGATTGCTAAGGTGAAGAATGGTCTTTATCACCTTGAATTGCTTCAGGACAGTCCCCACATCCAAGCTTTGTCCACCACCACAAATGCTGGCTCCATTTGGCTTTACCATTATCGCCTTGGTCATCCTTCTTTTTATATGTTAAAACATTTGTATCCAAATATGTTCCAAGGAATTGATGTTTCACAGCTTCATTGTGAAGTTTGTGAGTTAGCCAAGCATACCCGTGTCTCATTTCCAATAAGTGCTAAGAGGAGTGTTTCTCCTTTTCAACTTATTCATAGTGACATTTGGGGACCTTCTCCTCTATCTAGTGTCTCCGGTGCCCGCTGGTTTGTTACACTCATTGATGATTGTACTCGTACAATGTGGGTATTCCTCCTAAAAAACAAGTCTGATGTCAGCCATATTATTCCCACCTTCCACACCATGGTTCAAAACCAATTTAGCACCAAAATCCAAAGGATTCGAACCGATAATGCTAAGGACTATTTTAATCAGACCTTGACATCTTTCTTTCAATCCCAAGGTATTATCCATGAATCCTCTTGTGTTTATACACCTCAACAAAATGGTCTTGCCGAGAGGAAAAATAGGCACATTTTAGAGGTAACCCGTGCCCTTCTTTTTACCAACAATGTTCCCAAATTCTATTGGGGTGAAGCTGTCCTCACTGCAGCTCGTCTCATTAATAGGCTTCCTTCTAAGGTTCTTCAATGTAAAAGCCCTCTTGAGTGTCTTCGAGAATTCTATCCCAACTGGAGATCATTCTCTGATCTTGAACCGAAAATTTTTGGGTGCACTACATATGTCCATGTTCACATTTCTCAAAGAGGGAAGTTAGACCCAAAAGCTATCAAATGCATCTTCCTTGGCTATTCTGCCACTCAAAAGGGATACAAGTGTTATAACCCTCTTACCAAAAAGATGTACATCTCCATTGATGTAACATTTTCAGAAAAGTCACCATTTTATTCTCAAACCAAGGCTCCAGATCAAGAGCAACTACCCTTTGTTCCAGAAAAGACTTTCCCAAACATAGACTTGGATCTCGAAATTTCTCCAAATAAACTTGCCCCTACTCCTCCACTTGAACCTAGTGCACCTTATCCAAGCTAACCTTATGTTTATTCAAGGAGGGTAGGGACCGATCTGATCCAACAAGTTCAAACATCTCCCGAATCTGAACCCGGTAACACTACTTCCCAAGGCATGGAACCTGAGCCTAATGTCATTCCCTCTAACCCTACATCTTCTGTGTTGAGAATGAGAAACAATGTGAAGAGACAAAATGTCCCACATTGAATATGAGAAACATAAAGCCTTAGCATATAACCTAGTGGGCTACCCCACCTAATGCCAATTGGTTTTAGGATGGAACCCCGCTCGGCTTATGTGCTAGGCTATATGCGCATGGGGGCGCACGTGCACACGACCCCCGATCCCGAGTCCCAACGGACTTCAGTATGGTATCAGAGCGGAAAAGCCAAACGGCCCGACTCTCGATCCTGGGCTAGCTAAAAAGAGAATGAGATGCTAGACCCGATGTCCAAGTGTCAACTAGAGGCGAAAGACGACCCTAGTTGCACTTGCGGGGGCGTGTTGAGAATGAGAAACAATGTGAAGAGACAAAATGTCCCACATTGAATATGAGAAACATAAAGCCTTAGCATATAACCTAGTGGGCTACCCCACCTAATGCCAATTGGTTTTAGGATGGAACCCCGCTCGACTTATGTGCTAGGCTATATGCGCATGGGGGCGCACGTGCACACGACCCCCGATCCCGAGTCCCAACGGACTTCAGTATTCTGAACCTATTACTTGTGAATCCAATGACTCTCCTAGTTCAGATAATGATGTACCCATTGCCATCAGGAAAGGCATTCGTGAGTGCATAAAAAGGCCTTTGTATCCATTATCCAACCATGTGTCCTTGAACCGTTTCTCTGCATCCCACCAAAAGTTCATTCAAAACCTTCACAACATTTCTACACCTAAGAACCTTTCAGAAGCTCTAAAGAAAAAAGAGTGGAGAGAAGCCATGAAAGCAGAGATGATCGCTCTAGAGAAAAATAATACATGGGAAATTGTTGACAAGCCAGCGGGGAAGAATGTTGTTGATTGCAGGTGGATCTTTGCTCTTAAATACAACGCAGATGGGTCATTAGAGAGGTACAAGGCCCGCCTTGTAGCTAAAGGCTACACTCAAACATATGGAATTGATTACCAGGACACCTTTGCACCCGTTGCGAAAATGAATACAGTGAGGATACTGTTGTCATTGGGAGCTCACTTTAATTGGCCTCTCCTCCAGTATGATGTGAAAAATGCTTTCCTTCATGGAACTTTGGATGAAGAAATCTACATGAGGGTGCCACCAAGCTTCACTTCTCTTTCTTCTAACAAAGTATGTCGACTAAAAAAAGGCTCTTTATGGGCTTAAACAGTCACCAAGGGCTTGGTTTGGGCGGTTTACAACAGTGATGAAGGGCGCTGGTTATAAGCAAAGCCAAGGGGATCACACTTTGTTTGTCAAACATTCAGCTTCAGGGGGAGTGACCATTTTATTAGTCTACGTTGATGATATCATTGTCACCGGTGACAATGAGCTGGAAAAGGAGCAGTTGAAGAAAAAGTTAGAAGCTGAATTTGAGATCAAAGCTCTTGGTAAGCTCAAGTACTTCCTTGGTATTGAGGTAGCTCACTCTTCTAATGGGATTTTTATCTCTCAACAGAAGTATATCACAGATTTGTTGAAAGAGACCGGTAAAAGTGGTTGTAAACCAGCTTCTACTCCCATTGATCCAAATCACAAACTTGGGCACTTCAAAGATGACCCACGAGTGGATAAAGCAATGTATCAACAATTGTGTGGGAAATTGATCTATTTATCTCATACTAGGCCGGACATTGCTTATCCCATTTCTGTCATAAGTTAGTTTATGCATGACCCGAGACAATCTCATCTTAGTGCAGCCTATCGCATACTTCACTACTTGAAAGGGTGTCCAGGTAAAGGTATACTCTTCAAAAGAGGAAACAAGTTGACCATAGAAGCTTTCACAGATGCGGACTATGCTGGTTCCATTGTTGATAGAAGATCTACCTCTGGATATTGCATGTTTCTTGGAGGAAATCTTGTTACATGGAGAAGTAAAAACAGAATGTTGTGGCCAGATCTTCTGCTGAAGCTGAATTCAGAGCTCTAGCACATGGCTTATGTGAGATGTTGTGGTTAAGAATCATTTTGGCTGATCTAAAGATTAAATGGGAGGGACCTATGGTTCTAAATTGTGATAACAAATCTGCTATTAGCATTGCTCATAACCCTGTCCAACATGATAGGACCAAACATGTGGAGATTGATAGACACTTCATCAAAGAAAAACTGGAGGAAGGAGTGGCCCGAATTGCCTTTGTCAAGTCAGAAGATCAGCTTGCGGATTTGCTCACTAAAGGATTCCATTGTTCCAGATTTGAAAAGTTAACTTCCAAGCTTGGATTGGTCGACCTCTACCATCCAACTTGAGGGAGAGTGTTAGCATGCTTACATTAATTAGTTGGTTGCTACAGGCTTTTACTGTTAAATACATTAATTAGATTTTACAACTGTGTAAAGTTGTTTACTTTTTCTGATGCATTTATTCTTTGCATCTTCCTAGTTTGTTCTCTTTATATTCTGTACCTTTCTCAGGAATACAAAGAACTGATTATCCTCTTCTCCATCTCTCTCTTTACTCTCTCATTTCCTAACAAGATCAATATAACGAGGTTTCGGTTCTTCAATACATATTTTCTTTAATTATGAGAAGCGTATAAATAAATTAACTCTCAGAGAATGGGGAGAATATATCCTGAACTTTGAGTTTCAAGGAATGGTTCTAGTTGTTGAATTAGTTGGGCGGGGTTTCATCTTGGCATTGGCTAATATTGTTGGAAATATAATAAATTAATGTCAGAAAGTTATGTCTGTTAGCTATATTTTTCTTGTAAATTGTGTTAGGCAGACTATTAGCTTCCTATTCTATTTTTAGACATAATTATTATGTTCTTTTTTTGAGCAAATAATTATTATGTTCTAGGTAGTAGGTATTAGGTGCAATTATTCCTATTACTTTCAGATTGTAACCCTTGACCTCCCTCATTCCTTGTATTTATTCTAGGTTTCTCCCTGTATCACTGTATGTATTCAGAAAATATTACCACTCTCTATTTTCTCACAAATATGTACATATCTTTAGTTCACAAAGAGTTAATTCATTTTATTATCTTGAAATTCTTTCGTAATCATGAATTATATTATAATTCATCATGAATTTTCTCTCAAATTTCCTTTTGAGGACGAGTCCTTACTGATAGATTACATAGGTCTTAATATTGTATAGTGGGCCAAAAGCCCATTAAGGCCCAATACCTTTGTAACCTATATATATGATTATCAATGAATGGAAACCCTCGAGGAGGACTTTACATCAATTCCGCTATTCTACATGGTATCAGAGCGATTAGCCTAACGGCCCGTGTCGATCCTAGTCTGGGTTACCCAGTTGTCCAAGTCTCAACTAGATAGTCATTCCTAGTTGGACTTGCGGGGGCGTGTTAAGATGTGAAAGGATAAAGTGTCCCACATCGAAAGTTGAGCATAACAAGCCCTAGTATATGAGTCAGTGGGCTACTCCTTCTATTGCCAATTGGTTTTAGAATGGAACCTCACTCGGCTTGTGTGCTAGGCTACTAGCGCATGTGCGCCCGTGCACACGACCCCCAGTCATCGGTCCGAGTCGGACTTTGATATGGTATCACAGCCTTTTCTTCCTAACGGAACCCTAAATTGATCCTCCCTCTTCCTCCGACCTTCCTCCTCCCCGCCGCCTCTCCGGCCCCTGCTCTCGACACCCCCTCGCACAGCGACACCGCCGCCCTCTCCCTCTCCAAGGCCACCGTCGCCGGATCCACCATCCTCGGATCCCCTGCACCGCCACCCTTCCCCCTCCCTCTCTCGGCCAGCGTCGTCCCCAGGCGCGTCCAAGCCAGGTTCAACGCGCCCGCGCCAGCCCCCACGCGCCCGCGCCAGGTCACCCTCCCGCGTCGTCCCCATGCACCCATACTCTACCTCTCGACATGCCGGCCCTCGCGCCTGTCTGACATCGCCTGATCCAGACTATGTTCCGCCAGCTCTGCATCACGCCTTCTCCTCTACACAACAGACATCTTCAGATTCTTCTTGGTACATGGACACTGGTGCCACCTCTCACATGACGAACTCCTTAGGTAACCTTTCCTCTATTTCTTTTAAGGGCCCTGCCCCCTCTATTATCGTCGGAAATGGTGGTCGTCTTGCTACTTCAGGTATTGGCCACGCCAATTTACAGACCCCAACCCACCCACTACACCTCAACAATGTCCTTATTGCCCCAAAGATTGTCAAAAACCTTATCTCTGTCCGTCGGTTCACTACTGACAACAACGTTTCCCTTACGTTTGATCCCTATGGTTTCTCTGTGAACGATCTTACTACGGGGGTTACTCGCATGCGATGTAACAGCACCGGGGAGCTCTACCCTGTCACACCACCTCCTGCGTCCCGTCAATCGTGTCCGGTCGCCCTCTCGGCATCGTCGTCCAGCCTCTGGCATGCACGCCTGGGCCATCCCAGCGCTGCCGTTCTAGATGTCCTCCGTTCCCAGAACCTTGTCACATGTACTAAAGACCCACGCTCTGGTTTATGCTCTTCCTGCCAACTAGGCAAACATGCCCGACTGCCGTTCCAACGGTCTTTGACCTCTACCCTTGCTCCATTTGATATCATTCACAGCGACATTTGGACCTCTCCCGTGCCTAGCAAGGAGGGTCACAAGTACTACCTCTTGTTTCTGGATGATTACACTCATTACTTATGGGTCTTCCCGTTGCATTTCAAGTCCCAAGTGTTTCCTATTTTTGCCAGATTCCATACCTACATCAAAACACAATTCCACATGTCCATCAAATGTTTCCAGTGTGACAATGGTCGTGAGTTTGACAACAGAGACTTTCACTCCTTCTTTGCCGCAAATGGGATCTCATATCGCTTGTCTTGCCCCTATACTTCTCAGCAGAATGGCAAGGCAGAAAGAATCATCAGAACCATCACCAACATGATGCGCTCTCTCCTCTTCCACGCATCTATTCCCCTTCCCTATTGGCCTCATGCCTTATCCACCACATGTTATCTCCTAAACATTCTCCCTTCCACTACCCTACAAAATCGCTCGCCGGCTCAGACTCTTTATTACGCCGAGCCTAGGTATGATCACCTTCGTACCTTTGGTTGCTTATGCTTCCCTAATCAGTCATCCACTGCCCCCCACAAGCTTCACCCTCGTTCCACCCCTTGTGTCTTTCTTGGCTACCCGTCTGATCATCGCGGTTACATTTGCCTCGATATCAAGACTCACAAGATCATTCTCTCTCGTCATGTCACCTTTGATGAGTCGCGGTTTCCCTTCGCGTCTCCCACACCCCCTGTGTCGTCCACAGAGTCTGAGTCGCCTTTCCCTCACTTCATTCTTCCCCAGAGCTCTCCCGGTGCTCCTGCGTCTCCCCCTCCCCCACCTCCCCCGCCACCATCCATCACTAGACCACACACCCGCAGTGTCTCCGGTGTCTTTAGACCCCGACAGATCGTCTCCATGACCGCCGACTATCACCCCGCTATACACCCCACATCCCCTCCACCACCATCAGCGCCTCCCCTACGCGCGGCGCCCGCCGCATGGCTTGCTGCGCCCGCCACAACCCACTTTGCGGCGCCCCCCGCAAGAACCTCGCCCCTCCCTCCCCTACGCGCGCCCGCGTCCCAAGCTGGCGCGCCCGCGCCCCAACCTGGCGCGCCCGCGCCCCAACCTGGCGCTCCCACGTCCTCCGCTGGCGTGCCCGCGTCCTTAGCCTCTCTTGCTCCCATCCGTCCCGACACCCAATCACCCTCTGCCTCCACCCAGACCTCCCTCTCCCCCATTCCCACCTCCCACAAAACAGCCCTCCAAGACCCGAATTGGCAGGCGGCTATGCTCGACGAATACAGGGCCCTTACAAAGAACGGTACTTGGGTTCTGGTCCCTCGCCCTCCTGAGGCGAATGTCATTCGTTGTATGTGGCTCTTCCGTCACAAGTTCCGCTCTGATGGGACGTTAGAGCGCTACAAAGCACGTCTTGTGGTCAACGGACGATCTCAGCAGGTAGGTATTGACTGTGATGAGACCTTCAGCCCCGTCGTCAAGCCTGCCACTATCCGAGTGGTGTTGAGCTTAGCACTGTCACGCAAATGGGCCATTCATCAGCTGGATGTCAAGAATGCGTTTCTTCATGGTCATCTGAATGAGACAGTATACATGTTTCAGCCGCCAGGATTTGCTGATGCTGATCGTCCCAAGCACGTCTGTCTCCTTAAGCGCTCTCTGTATGGTCTAAAACAAGCTCCGCGGGCTTGGTTCCAGCGCTTTGCTTCACATCTGCTACGCTTAGGCTTCATCGGCAGCCGCTCAGAGGTTCATCTATCGCAGAGGCTCTGACATGGCCTTCCTATTACTATATGTCGACGACATCATTCTCACCGCCTCTTCTGATTCTCTTCGGACGTCCATTATTTCGAAGTTGAGTGCGGAATTCGCCATGTCTGATCTGGGTGAGTTGTCCTACTTCTTGGGAGTTGCTGTTCAGCGTCATGCTTCTGGTCTGTTTCTCTCACAAAGTAAGTATGCTGCCGAGATTGTTGCTCGGGCTAAGATGGTCAACTGTAATCCAGCCGCCACCCCTGTCGATACATCCAACAAGCTCAGTGCTCACTCTGGTCCTTTGGTTGATGACCCGACATTGTACAGGAGCCTCGCTGGTGCTCTACAGTATCTCACTTTCACCAGGCCTGACATCAGTTACGTCGTTCAGCAGGTCTGCTTGTTCATGCATGCCCCCAGGGAACCACACTTTCAGGCCTTGAAGCGGATTGTCCGGTACATCAGCGGCACCCTCGAGCTCGGCACCACGATCACTCCTTCCGCTAAGCTTGATCTTGTTGCTTACACTGATGCGGATTGGGGTGGTTGTCCTGACACACGTCGTTCCACGTCTGGTTACTGTGTCTTCCTCAACGACACCCTTGTGTCATGGTCAGCTAAGCGTCAGTCTGTCGTGTCTCGTTCCAGCGCTGAAGCGGAATACAGAGGTGTTGCCAACGTTGTCTCAGAGTGCTCTTGGCTTCGCAATCTCCTGCTTGAGCTCCGTTGCCCGCTTATGAAGGCCACTCTGGTCTACACTGACAACGTCTCCGCCGTCTATCTAGCTAGCAACCCGGTCCAGCATCAACGCACGAAGCACATTGAGCTTGATCTCCACTTCGTCAGGGACAAGGTTGCCATAGGACATGTCCGCGTTCTACATGTCCCGTCCTCGTATCAGTACGCTGATATATTCACCAAGGGTTTACCTAGACAGTTGTTCATTGATTTTCGCTCCAGTCTCACTGTACGACCCCCTCCAGTTTCGACTGCGGGGGTTTGATAGATTACATAGGTCTTAATATTGTATAGTGGGCCAAAAGCCCATTAAGGCCCAATACCTTTGTAACCTATATATATGATTATCAATGAATGGAAACCCTCGAGGAGGACTTTACATCAATTCCGCTATTCTACACTTACTGGTCTATGCCTCAAGTCATTTATCTACATTCTGGCAGTGGCATGCCATTGTGTAAGGATACCAATTGGACTCATCTATTATATTTCAACTTTAGGATGAACTAATGAGCAATGAACAACTGTTCTTTGGGCTGTCTCAGGTTCTATGCAAATTCCCAAAAGAAACTGGTAAGTTGAGATCCTGAAATGCCTAATAAACTCTAATATCATACTTGCAAGCATGTTCATCTTTTCATCATCTAAAATCTCCAAAGTATAGGTAAAAAAGTACTCTGCAACATGATGGTGGTGACAGTTCTTGATGCTGGTAGCAGGAATGTAGCTTGATTGCATTCATAAGTATAACCCACCCTTCTATGGAACTGTGACATGACCAGTTGACGGTCTTTGTCTTTATTTATCTAGATAGGGTACTTTGCCACTTCTGCTACAAGCCTAACAAAGTTACAAATGAGGCCTTGGGTGTCAACAGTGCTAAGAAAAGCCAAATATTGGTATAAAGTATTATTCTTCTCAAAACTGCCTTAGATGCCTTGCCTTTACTTTCCAAGGTAACCTATGTTTTTTTTTTTTTCTGTAGCTTGTATGAGTTTTCAAGCAATCATCAGAAAGTAAAGCTGTTATGGTTATTCGTATTCAGGTGCTACAAGATGCAAAAAGTTTTCTTCTCAGCAACATCTACAAGTCTGTGTGTGAAAATGAAACTTATGGTGTAATCAGAAATAGGTGACCAACACATCCTAATAGTTCATTTTCATTGCTGCCACCATGTGCTTCATGCAAAACATCTGGAGCATTTGAAAGTTTGGTGAAATGAACATTTACTCACAAAATTCTGTCACAGCAGTTTATGCAAGCCAAAGATTTAGTGACTGGATATTAATTAACATACAAAGCTTGAAATTGACTGCCAATACTTGTTGTCGATTTAGTGACTGGATTTAGTGACTGCCACCATGTGCTTCATGAATTTACTACTCTGTTTGTGAAGATGAAACTCATAATTTCTTATGGAAAATGTACCCAAACATCCTAACGATTTTTCGCAATTTCATTGGTGTCAATACTTGTTGTCGATATTGAAAACATTTGAAAGATTGATGAAATATACATTTAATTAAAAAATGTTAATCACAAACAATATTTTATGGAAGCTAAAGATTTTTGTTACACTTGAAATTATAATTAGGATTTTAGGTAGTTTGGTTCATTTTCTATTTTCTTGTGATGTGGGACTTTATAGGAAGTAACAAAGGATTGGGTTCACATGATAAACAATCTGGGGAAATTATACTTTTTTAGGAATTTTTGCTATCCCGGAAACTTGAAGGGACTTACTAGGGGGCTAGTTATGAGAAAATCCATGGTGCTATAGCAATCAATTATCATAATAATCTTACTTTGTTTAAATCCTCCAACCATCTCCACTCTTTAGAAAAGGGGTATAATAGTCTTTTGAAACATTTTTGGAAGTTGATTTTGAATCAAACAATTGCAACAACTAAATGGTTGCGAATCTAAGCTTTTTTTTGTTGACAAGCATGATTAAAGCATTTTACAAGAATTTAACATTGGATTTTATTCCTGGGAGTTATTTTGCTGTGGGATTTTATTTCCTGAACTAGCCAAAACAAACCCTGGAAATAGGGAGGATTGAAAAGGAAGTGGAATATCTGTAAATTTGAAATAATTTGACGCTGTCACCAAAGTGATAGGAATTCTTTTGAACATGTTATCTATTCAATAGACATTCTTATGAACTTGTTATCTTTTTTGCAACACACCAAAAAGTTAAGTATCAATTCATGAACAAGGGAAGTGCTTCTGGTTATTGAGAAAGGCATTTTTAAGAAATTGGTACTTCAAATAGGAAGTCACTACTATTATAGGTGAAAATGCATAGGACTGCTCTCTTAATCAATCTGTGAGAAATTGCACATAATTGATTTTCATCTTTTCAGAGATCACAGTACTATTTTTCTCATTAAATAAATGTTGTTGCAATAATGTAGTTGCTTAAATATACTGTCCTGCAGAATCGCAGAAGTCATAGATGCAGATGTGTCACATGCCCGAGTCCCTTTCGTTGCCAGGACCCAGCAGTGTTTTGCTGTCAAGACTGGAATAGATGGCCTCCTAGATATTGCACGGAGGACATTTTGTGATACAAGTGAAGGTATTCTCCTTTCTGTTCATGCCAAAATTTTGGAATATGGTAAGGCATTGCTACATTTTAGTACTAATTTGCCATTCTTTTGTCAGCTATACACAAACTTGCAAGCAAATATCGTGAAGATTATGGACTGCCAAATTTGAAAATACCTTTTAACAACAGACAAGGTTTTTATTTCAGCACTCCTCATAGAGATGTGCAAGGAAAGCTTCCTGACAAATTCATTCAGGTTGATCCTAGGGGTTGATTATTTTAACAGCACTGTGTCCACATGGGAAAGATTTTGATAACTCTGATAATTGTGCATCAATATCCAGGTTGTAAAGCATGGGAACAACATACACTTCTCTACACTGGAGCTGGCTTCAGTAAGTCATGAGTTCAATTTCTCACATTTGCTTAACTTTTGATCTTAGCAATCAAGAACTCGTATATAAGGTTTTAAATGATTTCTGGTGTCTAAAAATTGCTGATCTGTTGATAATGAAATTATGGCTGAATGGTTGATGCTCTATTCTGATTCTTTTAATACAATTAAAGTCATTGTGCATATGTTGAATCCCTCTAAAATGTTATACTAGTCACTGAGTTGGATCTGAATGTGTCAACCTATATCTGTTTAAAGTTTAAACGAATCAAGTTGTCATTGCACTTAGTTTGTTTTAGTAATGCTACAATGATTTGCTTGACTTGGAAACATTCTCTCGACTTGTCTGGGGAATGGATACCTACACTCGGAAACATTCATTCATTTGGTTGGCTTGACCCTCTCTGTTACCTAGTAGCCCATCTCTCGTCGTTATCCCTCGTCTGGGCTAGGAGCTGCTAGCACTAGACAGTGGGGGCACCCAACACTTAGGCGGCTGCCTAGGTCGATTTTTAGAACATTGTGTACACCTTGACCCTGCTCCGGCAGGACATACTGGGTTGGTGGTGTTGTAGAAGTCTGATTTACTTCTCTTGTGCTGCTATGGAACATATGAACTTGTCAAACGAGTCATGTTTTACAGCACTTCAGATTCAAGCTGTTTAGTAGTGTCATGGGTAGGGTTGGAGTGTTACAGGTCAGTGCAGGTTTGGGTACTTGACGGGTGAGATTGCTATTTTTTTAGTGAAAAGTTATCTGTTAGTATAAATTCATATGATAAAAAAAAACTATACTTTTTTGTTATTTTTTTATGGTTGCCAATTTGCCATATTGCAATGGTTCCTTATTTTTATATCGACAACTACTCCAAACCTAACAACTCCCAAAAATTTATCATCCGTATGTTTGGGTCATTTTGGGTTCAACATTCCCAAGTAAAAACATTACTTAGGTTGGGTCATGTTTTGATGATTCTAGTAGCATCACATTAATTATTTTACAGGCCATGAGATTGCTCCTCTCTTTGATATGAAAGGATTTGGCTTATCGTATTGACTATTTTGTTTCTACATAACATAAAGCAATCTGATTATTTAACTCATCTTTGTCAATGCCCTTTCTTTTATCCTTTGAATTTAATTGGTGAGTATACTTCTTTGGGCAACCTTCACATGTGTAATTGCTTTCATTGCAGCTGAATGTAAGAAACAGGTCTGCAGCTGCAGAATGCTATATGCGCACTGAACTTTGCCTAGAAGGTTGTACTAAGTATGAAAATTTTACTTCATAACAATACTCTTTTTCCTGTTTTATATTGATATCAGTGATAAGCTACTACAACTTAATGTATCTCTATCGAAGTGAAGCTATGTGTGGGTGTGGGTTATTGACATGTGACTCTTGTTGTAGGTTTCGAACAATATCATACTAGCATATTTGGAAGTTCTGAACATGTGTCCCCCCCCCCCCCCCCCCCCCCCCCTGCTTCAAATTGGAGAGCATGTTTGAACTAGAAAGAATAGATTTGACTCACCAATCCTGCAATCCAGCCAATTGAAGCAATAGCACGGCTGCCTGGAAGGAATGATATGTGAAGTGTTTGTCGAAACCAGAATATTGTGCTAATAAATTGCTTTACGACAGAATGATAATCGGGCTTAGTAGTAAGTAGTAATGGTAGGACAGTGTGTTAATGCCTGATTTGGGGCTGAGAGAAACTTTAAGCCTTCAGCATAGGTGAAAAAACCTTGTCACGGAAGGAGAATTCAGTTTCAATAGAATAACTATGGCTACGGCTCAATGGGGTTAGCCTGGAGCATTTTATGCTTTAGAATTAGTAACTGGCATCTGGGCTTCTCTTAACCAAGTCGGTCTATAAGCCTCAGCATGCTTCAATGTTGGCCTTATGGGATCATTTAATATACTATTAAGAGAAGCCACCTGGGCTTCTCTTATGGGGTCGTTTAGATTGAACTCACAGTTTGCTAGCCAACCTGTTAGGTAACTACAGGCATGGTATTCTCATATTGGTGTTAGCAAGCTCCAAAATGCAAAGGCACGTGTTCGTAAGCCACCCAACCCAAGAACACGAGGCATAAGAGCACATAATACTCGAGCTTTGTCTTTCTTAGAAAGGGAATAAAACAAGTGTAAGAAGTGTGCAAATTATGGGGACTTTAGGCATGGCCAAAATCGTGCACGAATTCTGTATGCACAATGATCAAGCCTGGCTGGGGGGGGGGGGGGGGGGGGGGGGTTGAAATTTCTAATTCAAATTTTGTTCAAAGGCTTGGTGGGCTGGCAACTGAGCATGCTTGCACAGACTTATGCTTACACTAGTTAGGAACATAGTAACACTGGCCTTGGACAATGAGTGCTATGTGGTCAGACTTATGCGTATAGTATGTGGTCAGACATACATGTGGTGCCAAGTGTGTGTGTGTACATTGTCTTCTGTTTGCATCATTATAGTATGGCTGATCCTTTCTTTCTATGCCAGATTTTGGAATTTGACCACCTCGTCATACTTTTATAAGTTGCAGGACTTAATGACTCCATAAGAGGCCATGTTTCTGTGCTCACACTGCTTGCAGAAGTTTTGTGCCTTCTAGATATGATCGTCAATTCTTTTTCTCACATGATTTCTACCAGACCAGTTGATCGCTATAGTAGACCAGAATTTACGCGTAAGATGTTCTTGTTAATTTCTTCACAATATTTGCCAAGACATTTGCGTCATTGCTGACACAGTCATGCATTTGTCAGATAATGGTCCTTTAGCAATTGATGCTGGAAGGCATCCTATCCTAGAAAGCATACACAGTGACTTCATTGTACGCAAAATACTTCCTTGTTATTGATATAATAATAATCCTGTGTCGATGTAGACTTCACTGAATCTTTAAAATTCATTCAGAGAACTCAACTAGATCCTTTTTGCAGCCCAACAATATTTTCCTTTATGAAGCATCAAATATGGTAATCGTGACGGGTCCAAATATGTGAGTTATGCCTTCTATTCTTTTTGGAACGGGCTTTGTTTTGCATGAATTATCTAATTTTCTTTGTTAAGATCGTGTTCAGTACTTCCATTTTGAAATTACGTGATAAGACTTCATCCAATTTTATATTCGTATCTAGTCCATATCCTCTTCAACAGTTCTTTATATTAGCAATGGTTTCTGAACACAATCTAGGCCCAATTTTATATTCGTATCTAGTCCATATCCTCTTCAACAGTTCTTTATATTAGCAATGGTTTCTGAACACCATCTAGGCTATAGCTTCTTCTGTGAGAAATTAACTCTTGGGAACTGATGATGCCCGAAATATAAATAATGATATTCACAAATATCATAAATAAATAAGGTTCCCCGCTATATAAATAGAACCTTATAAACATGAAAAACGGGCGAATACCGGTCAATATAGAAACTCATAACGTACGCGGACGATAAACCGTCTACGACTCTGACATGCATGTCGGGACACTTGTTTTCCATGCCTCACTCCCAAATGTCACAAGGCACGTGACACTTGGCATCCATGCCTCCCTCCCACATGTCACGAGGCATGTGACACTTGACGACGAGTTAGCTTGCATGAAGGTGTGCTTGTACTATAAATAAGAAGGTGTAGCATAATTTGAAGGGGTCGGAAACTGGAATCGCATAAGGCTTAGGCCGGATTCCCTTGCCATGAGCCCCCCTTCTCAAGCGGGATTAGTCTCGGCTAGACCGACACATGATGGAGCCCTGCAGGGAGGACGGTTGTCCGCGAGTGGCTTGAGCTCGGATCGGCACAGGTTCGGGTACGCCGACGGTAATCTCGTCGCGCGTCTCAGGTAAGCCCGATCGCCTGAGCTCGCCAACGTGCAACTTGATCCCGGAATCCGCCGACAAGGGATTATGAAAAAACGGGTTTCGTCACTGGTGCCGTCTGTGGGAACTCCTCAAGCTAAGAGGTAATGGTCAATCGGTTTGAAGTACTATATCTACTTATTGTTGCTTCGTCCGTTGGCGTTTATCAACTGAGTTAAACGATTTTAGTATCATATTTACTGTATGTTGCTTCAATCGATCTTGTGTCTATCAATTTCATTAATTAACCCGGTCCATCCGCGGAGAAGCTCGATCACCAACTTAATTATACCTGCCGATTTAATTGAACGATCGCAGTATCATGGCTGCCTTGTGGTGACTAGCTTAGTTATGTCCGGGTATACTCTCGCCGTCGAGCTGAGTCACCTATTAATTGGCGGATGAAAGTGCATACATATAAATATATGGGCCGCGGCCTTTTGTGACCACACGAGACAGTTGTCGTCTCCAAGGGGGTCGCCGTTCAACCGCGGACAGGTGATTGGGTGTAGAAGGGACTACCTATAGCAGCCTTGGCTTAGACCAACACTCGTTCGACAGTGAACTCGAAAATTCGCCTCGCAAATATCCCGAATACAAGAAGCTCACAAGAAGCTTACAAGGGATGACAAATGCTGAAATTCATAAAGCTAGCTTGAGATTTCCAAGATAACTTAAACTGAAGATTTTAGATTTAGGTGGTAGGAAGACAAAACCCAAATCAGCGCTAGGAATGAGATGCATGCTCAGACATAGTCCCTGGGTGTCTTGCGCACTGCTAACTTACGAATTCTTCCGAACTTCAAGCTGATTGCACAAGCTGCTCACAAGGTAGCTAGCTTGTCCTTCAGGTGCTTTATTCTATTTTTCAAGACAGAGTGAAGATCTGAGCTCAAAGTCATAGGACATAATACTACCGCTCACCTATTTTTTACCGGTACAACCAGATTTGATCGACTGCATCTACGAACTCACTTCTAGTCGACTTCCACATACATCGGGGGATGGATACGAGGGCAACGAAAGAATCGGCGCGGCTGATACATGATCAGCTTGCGCGGTTGAGAAGCAATAGGGAGTTCGCGGTCCCGGATCCCCTAGCCTTTTCACAAATCCCCTTGGCCTTTCTGGCTAGGGATTTTCTCCTAACGAACGCTTGCAAAATTTCGCGAGTAAACTCGTGGGTGGTTTATTGAGCCGCTTCTGGCTCCTTCCTCACCTATGCTTAAACCGTCCGCAAAGGCTGCGACCGAATGACTAATACTCGAAAAGGTTTATGGGCAATGAGACGACGGGATTTCGGCCAAACCGAAGACGTTCGCGGACGAGATCAGGTGGGCGATCTTCAGAGTGGGAGAACGCCTGAATTGCAAAACCAAAGACATTACAAGTTAGCGGATCGTACTCATTCAGCAGTTCGTGTTTAACTTCTCCGCGGACGAGGTAGGCATAATTAAGACGTGAGGCTCTTATAGAGAGAAAGTGGATTTCGATATGATTCATTAATTTCTTAAGAGAAATATATGTGGGATCACCAAAAAGCAATTGCTGAATAATCTATTCGACCGTGCTGCGCAAATTGGGCGACGGCGAAGGTCGTAGCTCGGCTTGAATTAACCGTCGCCGTGGTCGTACGCGGAGCAGTCATAGCACAATTTTCTGTCCCCCGACTGGCCACCCAGAAGTCCTGAATTCGGCTCAGAAGGAAGGAATTCCATGAAGGAAAAGAATCCGGGACCGCAAATCAAAACTCCGATGCAAGCGGAAGAAGAAAACCGCTAGGCTCTGCCGCGGCTGAAGAAGAAGGCCATCCGGCGATGAAGCGTCACCCTATTTAGACGCGGACGGGCTAGCAGGCTATTTAGATGGGCCCATTAAACCACAAAACGCCGAGCCTCTCCACAAATATACTACACATCCCCATGACGCAGGAGCTTAATCTTAATCTGCGTCGGACATCTGGTGGACGCATTGAGCTCCCAGATTGATACTTCGTCCCGAGGCGCTGGAGATTGCTCCGCGTCAGACATCTGGTGGACGCATTGAGCTCCCAGATTGATACTTCGTCCCGAGACGCTGGAGCTTACTCTGCGTCGGACATCTGGTGGACGCATTGAGCTCCCAGATTGATACTTCGTCCCGAGGCGCTGGAGCTTGCTCCGCGTCGGACATCTGGTGGACGCATTGAGCTCCCAGATTGATACTTCGTCCCGAGGCGCTGGAGCTTGCTCCGCGTCGGACATCTGGTGGACGCATTGAGCTCTCAGATTAATACTTCGTCCCGAGACGCTGGAGCTTGCTCCGCGTCGGGCATCCGGTCATAGAGCTAGCCTCCCGGATCAGATATTTTATTAAGTCCCTTAACGCGTGATCTTGCTCCGCGTCGGGCATCCGGTCGTAGAGCTAGCCTCCCGGATCAGATATTTTATTAAGTCCCTTAACGCGTGATCTTGCTCCGCGTCGGGCATCCGGTCGTAGAGCTAGCCTCCCGGATCAGATATTTTCTTTAAGTCCCAGGACGCTGGAGCTTGCTCCGCGTCGGGCATCCGGTCGTAGAGCTAGCCTCCCGGATCAGATATTTTATTGAGTCCCTTAACGCGTGATCTGGCTCCGCGTCGGGCATCCGGTCGTAGAGCTAGCCTCCCGGATCAGATATTTTATTAATTCCCTTAACGCGTGATCTTGCTCCGCGTCGGGCATCCGGTCGTAGAGCTAGCCTCCCGGATCAGATATTTTATTAAGTCCCTTAACGCGTGATCTTGCTCCGCGTCGGGCATCCGGTCGTAGAGCTAGCCCCCCGGATCAGATATTTTATTAAGTCCCTTAACGCGTGAGCTTGCTCCGCGTCGGGCATCCGGTCGTAGAGTTAGCCTCCCGGATAAAATATTTTATTAAGTCCCTTAACGCGTGAGCTTGCTCCGCGTCGGGCATCCGGTCGTAGCCTAAACCTCTCGAATCGAATATAAGTCCCAGGACGCGGGAGCTTGCTCCGCGTTGGCCATACGATAATGCTTGTCTCCCGAATCGAAGACTCTACTAAGTCCCTCTTGAGTGACAGAGGGCCTCCGCTAGTCGCTTTATAAGCTCGCGGAGATAACTCTAAATGAGTTTAAGCTAAGTCCCTCTCGAGTGATAGATGACCTCCGTTGGTAGCTTTGTAAGCTCACGGAAATAAAACTAAGACCCTCTCGAACGAGGAATAAGAATGAGAAACGTGTGCATATGATGCATCATTATCGAACTCCAGTTTAGTCACGACTTAACTGGAATTCGAGGAGCTGTGATGATGCCCGAAATATAAATAATGATATTCACAAATATTATAAATAAATAAGGTTCCCCGCTATATAAATAGAACCTTATAAACATGAAAACGGGCATAGGTCAATATAGAAACTCATAACGTACGAGGACGATAAACCGTCTACGACTCTGACATGCATGTCGGGACACTTGTTTTCCATGCCTCCCTCCCATATGTCACAAGGCATGTGACACTTGGCATCCATGCCTCCCTCCCACATGTCACGAGGCATGTGACACTTGGCGACGAGTTAGCTTGCATGAAGGTGTGCTTGTACTATAAATAAGAAGGTGTAGCATAATTTGAAGGGGTCGGAAACTGGAATCGCATAAGGCTTAGGCCGGATTCCCTGGCCATGAGCCCCCCTTCTCAAGCGGGATTAGTCTCGGCTAGACCGACACATGATGGAGCCCTGCAGGGAGGACGGTTGTCCGCGAGTGGCTTGAGCTCGGATCGGCACAGGTTCGGGTACGCCGACGGTAATCTCGTCGCGCGTCTCAGGTAAGCCCGATCGCCTGAGCTCGCCAGCGTGCAACTTGATCCCGGAATCCGCCGACAAGGGATTCTGAAAAAAGGGGTTTCGCCAGGAACCGATGTAAAATAAAATTCCTCACTTGATTTATGTCATGCTGTGCAGGATTCTAGCTTTTGCAATATGATACTGATTTTAGTTGTCTAGTTCAATATTGTGTGGCTTTCTATTCAGGAGCGGAAAGAGCACATACCTTCAACAAGTGTGCCTCATTGTTATCCTTGCTCAGATTGGTTGCTATGTACCTGCACGATTTTCAACTATAATTGTTGTTGATCGAATATTTACACGGATGGGAGCAGTTGACAATCTTGAGTCTAACTCTAGCACAGTAAAGTTCCAAACTAAATTTCCACATAAACAACCATTTGATTTTGTTCTGAAGTATTGTCGTTATTGCAGTTCATGACAGAGATGCGAGAAACAGCTTTTATTATGCAGAATATTTCTCAAAGGTAAATCAAATGGTCACAATATTGTGTTGGAAGGAGATGCATTATACTCACAAGTGGTATCTTTTCTGTACAACAGAAGTTTGGTTGTCATGGATGAACTTGGGAGGGCTACTTCTACATCTGATGGATTTGCAATTGCGTGGAGTTGTTGTGAGCATCTATTGTCATTAAAAGCGCAAGTCTCTTTCTAGATCCACTTATCTTGGATTTCTCACGATTTATTTATACATATTTTGTGCCTTGGAAATGCTTTGGCTGACTGAAGATCACAGTATATTCTTGTTCTTGAATGACCTCGTAGATTCCCATTTCTTTTCATGAGAAGGTTCAGACTTCATCCTATATTACCTAGAAACAGATCCTTGTGTGTAACCTAGGTCAGGGATTGAGCCATTTAGTAATCTGCTTGGACTTGACTTGATGAGAGTTGGACCTCAAGTTCATCTTAATCTGATCCAGTATTGGCAAAGACTCATAAAGGATGATCTAGCTCAGGTTTGATACGAATATGCCTCAAGCTTAATCAGTGATAGGGAGTTGGGCTCAATCACCTACCTATACAATTGAGTTGCATACCTTTAATTTTAACTAAATTTTAAACTTGGGTAGGATATCTCGTGGCCACGCACACACACTATAGTTAAGAACATAGATGTGATGCTTGACATTATAACAGTCACGGAGTCATATTATCTTGCATAATCAAATTCCATGGCCAATCAGCTGTCTTCCTGGCTTTACTTAACACAAATGAGATTTTGCATTTCATTATTCATTTTATCCTGCCTAATGTTTCTGGTATACTATTTTTGCTACACACATGGAAAAACTATCACAGTTAGCAGTCATGTACCCAAATGTGAAAATTGTTCATTTTGATGTTGACATCAGAAACAACCGCTTGGATTTGAAGGTGGTAGTCTTGTCTTACTGGAGGAATTCATTATTTTCCATTTACTTGTGTTAATTGCCTAATCTTTTTTTTTGTTTTTACCAGTTTCACCTCAAAGATGGACTCCGTCATGTTCCTCACTATGGGATTCTACTCGCCGGAGTTGCTGGACTTCCAAGCTCTGTTATTGAAACAGCTAAAAACATTACTTCAAAAATTGCAGAGAAGGTGATGATATACATATTCATTGTTTCATCTGTCTTGCATATATTTTCCAGTTTTTACTTATTTTACACAATGTAGTTCCTATTTTTAGGGGAGCAGGTATGAGGAAATTTTATAGATCAGCCAGCTATATCTTAATTATGAATTTGGATAATGCAAATGCTAATGGATGGTTTAAAAGAAACATACTATAGAGTTTAATAACTTTATGGAAATTTCTGCTGTATCTGCCTAGCCTTTGATGAATGCCTGTTGAAACTCCTTTCAATGACCCTCTACTTTTCAACCATGTGAAAAAGGGTTAAAAGACCAACCTGTGTAATCAGTACTAATCACTAATGAACTTGAACTTTTTTAGCAGCTCATGATAGTTACTTTCTTGCTAATAAAACCAATGTTTCCATTTTTCGCATACATGTTGATTTACATTTCAGCCAGCTATATCTTAATTATGAACCAGTAAAGTTTTATGGCACATGAAACTCTAATCAGCAGTTTGAGCATGTTGTGTGTTTTGCACATTTGGTCTCACTTTGACCTCCATTACCTTCAGGACACAGCAATGATGGAAGTGAACCAACTACAATATGAACCACTGCACACGCTTTACCGAATTGGTCAACGGCTGTTGTGTTTGAAATACTCCAAACATGACGAGGATTCAATACGAGAAGCACTGCAGAGCCTCAAAGATAGCTACCTCACTGGCAGATCATAAGGGATCGCTGTACATCCTAATTCTTGTGGCACATCTTCTTCTGCTCTTCTACTATGTCACACGTCATGTATCCAAACTCCTGCTGCAAATTACTCTAGATTTTTGTTTGCTGGTTGCCTTTACTTTGTCTTGTTTAACTTCTGGTTAGTGTGGCAACTCTACCTGCCGATTCCTCTAAAGTTTATGTTTTTACTGGTCCGGTGGTGCCTTCCCCAAAGTTCAAATGGAATATTAATGAAGTAAGAAAGAAGGTTGGTTGAAAACAAGGGCGAAAAAATAGGAAAATTTGGTCAAATGTCTTTTTTTTGAAACAAGATAAGAATTCGATTCCCTAGACAAGCCTAGAGAAACCGAGAGATCGTACAAGCTGGTAGATGGACTAATCATCATGTACAACTGGAAGCAAATAACTGAAGCAAACGACGGAAATAAAATTACAAAGAAAAACGTACAAGCCATCCTACGCTGAAAATCACAAGCCAAAGAGAAACGAAACGACCCGTCAAAGGGACGACGCACACAGAGAACTCTGGGGAACATGAGCGGGCACCTCAGATTATGGACTCTAAAGAGTCATCAGATGTCAACGCACATCCATTCCACGACGTCATCAAACATGACAAATCAAACACCGCTCAAAAAGCCTGTAACACAACAAGAATAGCACTGCACATCAACCCGTAAACCCGACTCTAAGCCAAACCATTGTCCCTTAAAAACACTCAAACCCATCCCAAACCCTCAATGACGATAACAAGATCGCAAGCGACTACTAGGTAGTCAAAACAAAGGCAATTGAAAACGGGCCAAAGCAGAGAAAAGGAACAACAATAAAAAGGCATCGAGGCGGAAAAAACGAATTGAGAATTGGTTCGCCAACATGGTAAAACCAAGTCCCGGTAGACGAAGCCATCGGCGGAACCAGGTCGGAGTCGGTGAAGCCGAAAATAGAGTGGAAGCGTCGAAACCGGTGGTAGGTGGAAGAAGCTAGCGTCAGAGTAGTCGTTGGCCAAGGAGAAGAGGCGGTGGCACACCGCCGGAGAAGTCATAGGACCGCCGACGACAGGAGACGGAACAGAGGGTCGAGGTCTTCGGTGGTGGTTTCTGGCACCGGAGAATGGTGAACGATGATACTACTGGGCAAAGGACCAAGAATACTGGTGGCTAGTGGCTGGTGGCTAGTGGCGGGTGGCTGGCTGCTGGTGAGGCAGGAGAAGGGATGGACGACGACGCAAGACAAAATCCTCTCAAAAGAGAGAGGATTTAGCCCTTTTCACCTAAATCTGGTCAAATGTCTATTTAGAAAGCCTAATTAACTAAATGTCCATTTTACAAGGGTAATTAAGTAAGTGTCCAATTTTTTTTATTAAACCCCAAACTAGCCCTCTTTTAATAAAATAAAACAAAACAATAAAATAGATGGAGCCTCTGCCTCTACCTCTCCCCTCGTTGTTTGTCTACCTCTCCCCTCGGTGTTGAATCATCATCCGTCCACATTGGTCTCAAACCCTAATCAATTCTCTCTCTCTCTCTCTCTCTCAAGCTCCAGTGACTGTGCTTCCGACATGAATCTGATTTCGGTTCTCCGACTTCAGCGACTTTCGAGCTTTGCAGACTTTGCTGTTGAGGCATGGATTGAGCGCGTTTAAGCGGAGTAGGAGGCTGCGCGGCCATATTAACTGGGCGAGGAGGCGAGAGCGGAGTGCCAAAGGATGAGGGATCCGGTGGGATTGGGCGATGTAGGAAGGAGCGGCGAAGATCTGATTGCAGGTACGCCATTGATGAGACCATGAGCCGCGAAGGTCTGGTTGAAGGTCTGATTGAAGTCTTGAAGGCACTGGCACCGAATTATAAATTTTGGGGTTTTGGGTGTCGACAATTGCACTGGCATTTGAAGTGAAGAAATCTCACCTGGATTGAGGCAACGACGGCGGGAACTTGGAGTCATGTCTCGTTTCCCTCTCTCTCGTTCCTCAATCTCCAAAGTCTGACTTGTTTGATGATCGAAGATGTGAACTTGTTTTTGAACCTCATCTTCAAGGAGTTCACCAAGATTCAATCTTTCAAGCAGTATCTTGTTTGCTTGGCGGGGCCTATGTTCTTCGCAACTGTCAATCATAAATCGACGTCGATTACGAAGTGGCTTGAGGTCTTATGCAGGATCCTAATGCTATTGTGCGATTGAAGCCGATCTCTTGAAGAAGCTTGGTTGCGATGAAATTGTGAGCTTGCAGGGTCCTTCCAGTTTTGTAGTCCAATTTTGTGATTGTTTGTAATCGAATTTGAGGCTCTTCGCTTTGCATCCGGTAGATGTTATGGTCCGAAAGTCAACGAGGATTGTGTTGAATCATCATCCATCCACATATTGTGTTGAATCGTCGGAGGATGATAAATGTGATTTTGCTATTTGTTTTTGTTATTAAAATGAAGATGATGAATTCTAATTTTTCCAACCTATTGACATGTTCGAATGAAGCAAATGGTTCTTTGGTTACATCATTTTGTGTGATACTTTGTAATTGCGATCATTTTAAGTGGTAATAATATCAAAGTTTTATAGTTGAGAAAAGAATATAGTGATAATGTTCTATAGTTGGTGACAATAGGTTGGTAACAATGTATTACTTACAATAGGTTGGTGACATTTTTTTTTTGTCGTTGGTGACAATGCATTCGAGAAAATAATATGGCGACATTGTTCTGTAGTTTGTGACAATGTTTTGTTGTTGGTGACAATAAATTTGAGAAAAGAATATGGTGACAATGTTCTATATATAGTTGGTGACAATAGGGTGATGACAATGTAATGTAGTCGGTGACAATAGGTTAATTGGTGACACTGTTATGTCGTTGGTGACAATATTTTACTTACAAGAGGTCGATGACAACAGGGTGATGAAATTGTTCATAATTGGTGACACATACATTTGATAAAATAATATTGTGACATTGTTATGCAGTTGGTGACAATAGGGTGATGACACTGTTTTGTCAGTGGTGACAATAGATTACTAACAAGAGGGTGGTGACAATAGGATGGTGACATTTTTTTATCGAGCTAATGGTGATAGTTTTTGTAGAGGGTCAATGTTCAAAATTTGGAAATATGGATCGGTGACAATATTTTGATGCTAAATAGTGTGGTGATGTTAGTTTTTGGAGGATACGATACCGTGTTGACATTTTGTTGTTGAAATAGTATCATGGTAACAATTTTCAATATAAAGTTGACGGTCAAATTTTGAAAATATGGGTTGGTGACAATACCTTGACAATATTTAGTGTGGTGGGACAAGTTTTTTTGTGGTTACATGATCGTGGTAAAAAATATTTGTTGAAATAATAGTTTGATGACAATTTCAGGGGAAAGAAACTAATCAAACTTTTGAAATTTTATTTGGTGACAATATTTTCTTGTGGGATAGTATCATGATGATATATATATATATTTTTAAATAGTGTTATGATGACCTATTTTTGTGTGTTAATGGTTCAACATTTTAAAATATGTGCTGATGACAATGTCTTGGTGATGTATAATGTTATGACGACAGTTTTTTAAGGTCATGGTGACAATATATTGTCATCAACCTCGTCACTAATAGTTGTCACCAACAATTGTCATCAGGAAAATCATCTGTTAGCAGAAAAACTCCATTTGTCGCCGAGAAAAAGTGTTACTGGCAACTGTCACCGGAAGATCAACTGTCATCCAAAAAAATTTGTCACAAACAATTATCACAAGAAAAAAATAACATCAATTGTCTCTAGAAAAGATTTCTCTTCTATCACCGGAAAAAATAAAATGTCACAAAAAATCAATTGTCACCAAAAGAATTGTCACAATTAACTGTCACCAGAAAAATACTCAGTTGTCACCAAATGCAAACGTAGACCAGAATGGTCAATGTTGACTAGTCAATGTTAAAATTAAAAATGGTCCAAGGGGGAATGAGGAAGAGGTATGGACGAGGAAGGAGGGATATTTTTGGAAAAAAATGGACATTTGCTTAATTATGTAAAAAAAAAAAGAACATTTACTTAATTTTCACATCTAAAATGGATATTTACCAAATTTAACCAAAAAAAATTAAGGCCCTTATTAATCTACGGAGTAAATATTTAAAAAAAAATACATACTGTATAAATTATTTCTACTGACACCTAAAATCTATATAAACTAAAATATTTTACAAAAAATGATTGATCCATATAGATAAAACTACCCCGGATTAATTAACTTTGTTGCTATACTCTGTATTGAACAAACAAAGGAAAAATTTGGTGGAATATCCATTTAGAAAAGGCAATTAAGAAAATGTCCATACTTAAAGGGATATTAAGAAAGTGTCCATAATTTTATTGTAATTCCAAGTTTACTTCTACCATTAGTACCCTCCTAATTTGTTCCATCATGCGTCTTTCTTCTTGTCGATCTGTTGCCCTAAAATCCCGTCGGCTTCCCTTCCGTCCGACCCGTCGCCAGGAGCTCCAGTGCCACTCGTCGCCCTCCATCTCCATTGCCCTTCTTCATTTCCAGTCCCACTCGTCGCCGCCGGACCCTCCTTTTCGCTTGGATCTGCATCGAGGTGGATTTGCGCGCGCCGCCGGACTCTCCTGTTCGCATTCACTGGATTTCAGCTCTTGGTAAGTCCCTTTGTATCGGCGTGATTCCGCCTAGCATTTGCTTGCTCTTTTTCGTTCTGAATTTGGCTTCTCTTGTATGTCGAATTTCAGAGTGTTTGGTTCAGATCTGATTCAGTTTGAGAAAGTAGTGGTCGGAAATTGGATGTGAATCATGTGATTAGATTGGTTTGGTTTTGATTGTTTGCTTTCGTGGTGCGATTCCGACTCTCATTTGCCTGTTCTTTTTGAATCTTTGTTTTTTCAGTATAGTTTCGCATTTGGTTGTTATGTTGAGCGTTCGCTTGAACAGATATCTGGCAGAATTGCAGAAAGAAACTATTGGCCTTAGCTTTTTTGTTAGCGAGTCTTGTGAATTCTAATGCATTTGGATGCATTTGCTTTTTGAGTTATCTAGACGCTTCATTGCTCTTCCATATGTTTGACTGGATACCAGTGAATGCACTTTTGATCCTGGAGAAAGCTGGTCAAATTGTTGGTAGATATTTTATTAATAATGTTGAACTTAGTCTTCTATGAATCTCTCAAATTGTTGTTTGTTTGGTGGGCTTAGATTGGTTGCAACCTTGCATACTGAGCTTGTTGACCGAAATGATTTGTTTTGGGGTAGTAGACAATGATTTGACCCAAACTTATACTTACCCCATCATAGGCCAGTGGCCACCATTCCTACTCTTATGTGTTGTCTTTGGCTTAGGAGATAAATCCAATTTCCTCTTTGTTTGTTTCTCCCAAGTCCCACCTTTATATGAATCACACTCCCAATTTCTAGTCTGTAAATATATCATATAAATAAACAAAGTAAAACCCATAACCCACAACTATGTAATTGTGTTAATGTTCTCCCAATTTGTCCAGCCAGTTGTGATATCACATTTTGACGCGTCAAAAACATATTAGTCATGTCAATTGCATATCTGCACCCTATGAGTTTCAATCATGTGTTAATGCAGTATCTTAAATTGCAAAATATGTCAATTTGTTTAATCTCTGGTGACAATTCGTTAACTGTCATCATTTTGAGATGTTAATTTTATGATTTGGGACACCAGTTGCGGATTTTTGTGTGAATACATTGATTTGATGACAATTTGTTTATGTTTTTTTAGGGTTTGTGTGTTTCTATCTACTTCAAATGGATAATCCAAGTTAGTGTTCTTATTTATAAATCTAATTCGTTCTTACTTTATAAGTTGTTAAATTTCAAGTGTTTATCATTGCTTGTTTGTTTTGGTGACAATTGTTTGTTTGGTGACAATTCTTACTTTATAGGTTGTTCAATTTCAAGTGTTTATCATTGCTTGTTTGTTTTGGTGACAATTGTTTGTTTGGTGACAATTCTTACTTTATTGGTTGTTCAATTCCAAGTGTTTATCATTGCTTGTTTGTTTTGGTGACAAGTGTTTGTTTGGTGACAATTCTTACTTCATAGGTTTTTCAATTTCAAGTGTTTATCATTGCTTGTTTGTTTTGGTGACAATTGTTTATTTTGGTGACAATTGTTTGTTTTGGTGACAATTCTTACTTTATGTTTGGTGACAGCTCCTAATTCGGCACTTGTTGTTCTTGGTGACCCAATAGCTCAATGCCAATATATTATTCCTCCTGCACACCGTTTTCGTGGTTGTGCAAATGTGTATTCTAAGCCAGAGATTATAAATCTTATAAAAAAAGAGTTGTCATCAAGTGATTGGACTTTGTTAGTTGATGGATGTTTTGGGAGCATCGTTCGTGCAGCTGATAAGATGACTTTCTATCACCAACTTGTGCATCATATACTTTTGCATGAGATCAAAACTAATAAGAAATATGAAATGTGGTTCAAAGTCGGTCATACTTTATCGAGGTTTTCTCTACTTGAGTTCTGCTGTGTTACCGGGTTGAAGGGAGTAGATGATAATAATGACACTGCTGAAAATGTTTCAATGCAATCTTTTTTTGGTGCTCCTCACTTATCAGTCGCTGAGCTTCTAGATTTTTTCTCAAACGAACCGACTGATTTTGTCAAAAAGCTTCCTGCTGCCTACTTGTTGATCATTGAGTGTGTGCTATTACCCCAAATGAAGCAGTTTATTCGAGAAGAATTCCCCCCTCTTGTGTGTGACATTGAGAAATTATCAAGGTATCCATTTGGTAGGGAGGTTTATTCAGACACATTGTATTATTTGAGGCATGCCATGAGAGCTGACCTATCCAAGTGTACCCGCGGGAGATTCGTTTATAACTTGTTTAGCTATCCTTTTGCATTCCAGGTATATATTTGCTCACCATTTGCTATTTTTAAAAGGTTGTTTAAGGGTTTTTTTTCACCATTTAATGACACTAATATTTTTCATTATTGTATATTTTTAGATGTGGATTTTGGAGTCAATTCCCATGATGGCAACAATCACAAATTGCAAATTTTCTCATGTTGTTGGATCTCCTTCATCTATGGTATGGTATAGCTCCCTCAAAGTGACTTCCATTAGGTTTGATAAGTTTCGAGATATATTCTCTAAAAGCTTGGTGATTTTTTGTTATATTATTGTTTTTTTGCTATAATTTCACATATTTTAGTTTTATTGGTGACATATAACATTTCTAAGTAAACTTTTACTTTTCTTTTCTTCACAGGGCACTATATTCCCACTTTATGCTAAGTTTATGAAAGAACCTGGTCTCCTGTTTGATGAAGAGGCAGCTGATCCTTTAATTGATGCGTATGTTGCTAGTTATGTGGGAAATGAGCTGATTGAAGAAGGTTCTGCAAGGTTCTTAAGGATGCAAGCTCATCTTCTTAGGAAAGAAGGTGGTGACCTTAAAACGGATGGCAATGAAGTTGTTATCCCAAATCCTCCTCCATCTAAGAAAAGGAAAAGAGATGTGCCAAGGAAGCCCACAAAGGATATGGGTGTCTCCACAAATGTTTCTGATGACACGTCTGATTTTGAACCTCCATTGCGTAGTAAGAAGAAGAATGATAAGGAGAAGGCTGGAGATAAGAAGCAGAAGGAGAAGGTTGTAGAGAAGAAGGCGAAGGTATCTCAGAATGGAGATAAGAAGCAGAAGGATAAGGAGAAGGTTGTAGAGAAGAAGAAGAAGGAGAAGGTTGTAGAGAAGAAGAAGAAGGAGAAGGTTGTAGAGAAGAAGGAGAAGATTGTAGAGAAGAAGCTGAAGCATATGGAGCCTGTTGGACATGCTAAAGTTCCTAGTGGTGTTTCACCTGATCCTCTTCCTACCGATGATGCACAATCAGAAATCCCTGTATGGGCCAAACAACTCTCTGATAGAATTGCTAGTGTTGAGCAGATTTGTAAAGGTTTTATGCCTTATTTGGAGAAATTTGAATCACAAATCCAGCAATGTATTGAGAAGCTTGAGGCACTTGATAGGAGGTTCTCTAACCTTGAAGCACGCTCATCTCAACTAACAGTTGGTAGTGATTTTGATTTAGAAATGTATCGAGCTAAACTCGATGCTGACCTTAAGGTTGAGATGGAGGCCATCAAGGAAACTTGCTCCAATCCATCTGAGTTTGAACATCTTTTTGTCAATGTTGGTGATAGTCCAGCTTCTTTTGATGATAAGGATGTCGATAATGTTGCCGATCATGTCACTGCAGTAGATGACACTCGTGTTTCTGATGATGGTGATAATGAAGTTGATAGAAATCAAGTTCTTGACTCTAAAGAACATGGAGCGGTGCCTTGTGGACGTCTTGCTCCAAGACGTTTGAATAGAGTTGTGAAAGCTGGACCTTTGAAGCACACACCTTTCACTTCTTTTAAGAGGAAGAAGAAGGTGATCAAAGGTCTTCCACGTCAACCGAAGCATAGTTTAGTTTCCGCTGATGATCGCACTTATTTATATGAGTGGATTCTTCCTGTTGGGTAAATATTATCTCCTTTTTGTACTTGTTTATTCAATTTTGGGTCACTTGATTATATATAGATATATCATTGCTTGTACTTTTACACTATCTTATATATTTTCTTATTTTTGCTTTTTAGTCGTCGTGTCATCACTGGTGGTGAAAATGATCTTGATAATGCATTTTTTAAGGTACTTGTGGGACATGAAGTTTGGCTGATTGATTCTGTAAGTATTCTTACTTTTCCATCACTTTTATTTATTTATTTGAAGACATTGTTTTAGTGACAGTGTAAAATAGCAATATATTCATATGTTCGTATGTGTTTTGTATTTTTCCAGCACATTAGCGAGGCTTTGTTTCATTTTAGGCAACGTATACTTGGACATCCCAACAAGTTTGCAGATATTCTAATTTTAGATTGTTTTTGGATCCGAAAGTTTATGGATGGGGCTTTCGAGAGTTACAAAAAACCAGCTGATGGTGACAAACTGTTTATGAAATATTTTGATGGATCTCTCCCGCGTACTTTTGGGAAGTCTTGGGTTGGTGTCAAGAAGGTGTATACCCCACTCAATTTTGACAATAAACATTGGGTGGCCTTAGAGATTGATTTGAAGGATAGGAATGTCAATGTTTATGATTGCAATACAAGTCTTTTCTCACTTGGAGAAGTGCTTAATCATTGTGAAGAGTTGTGCAAACTACTTCCAACGCTGATGAGGAAGAGTGGAAGATTTGGAGATTTTGATGACGGGCCATTTTCAGTCAAGAGGATCGATGGTCTTGCTCAAAATATTGGAGGGTATGTTGTTTTTCTATATGTTACAATATATTTCATTTTTTTATATCTAATTTAGCTATAATGTAATTTTTATTATCCTTCTGTTCAATTGCAGTGGAAGTTGTGGTATGTATGCCATCAAATATATCGAGGGTCTTGCATTTCATGGTGGTGTTGAAGCTATTTCAGACGAGTATATGGATGCATATAGGGAGAGGATGGCTGTGGATTTGTTCAAGAACAAGTGTTGGACATGGGAGCTCTAGGAATACAATCTGCACCTATGATTTAATTGTCATTGTTTTAGGATATTAAGTAGTTTAATGTTGCATGGTGCTCATATTTTGATATATACTTATTGCAATCTGACTATCATGGTGAATGTCTCACCTGTTCCCCTTTATTTTGGAAGTTAATGTAGTCTGACAGTTGGGGATTTATATTAAGTAGTACAAATTTGCTTGGTGCTTATAGTTTGGAAGCTATTTTGGATGTTAAGTGTATGAATGTCTCAACTATTTTGGATGTTAAGCTGTTTTGGAAGCTATTAAGTAGTACAAGTCTTTTCTCACTTGGAGATTGTGAAGAGTTGTGCAAACTGCTTCAAATTTCATCTACTTAGAGTTATTATTATAACAAACATACGTTAATATTAGATGACAAACGTGATGCCATTAGCACTGTACATCAAATGTTCGTCTGCTCAAGTTTAGCCCCTCTAGGCATGCTCACCTAGTTCTAGGGTTTCAGTTTTATAAAAAATTACGTTAATATTAGATGACAAATCTGATAACATTAGTACTGTATACACAATTTAGGGTTTAGGGCCTTGGCTCTAAACCCTAAACCATACTGTACATCAAATTTTCGTTTGCTCGGGTTTAGCCCCTCTTGGGTTTATGCTCCCCTTGTTCTAGGGTTTCAGTTTTGCAACAAAAATGCGTTATTATTAGTTGACAAATGTGATGCCATTAGTATTGGAAATCAAATTTTCGGCTGCTCAATTTTAGCCCCTCTAGGGTCTATGCTCACCTAGTTCTAGGGTTTCAGTTTTGTAAAAAAAATGCGTTAATATTAGATGACAACTCTGATAACATTAGTACTGTACACACATTTTAGGGTTTAGGGTTTAGGGCCTTGGCGCTAAACCCTAAACCATACTGTGCATCAAATTTTCGTCTGCTCAATTTTAGCCCCTCTTGGGTCTATGCTCCCTTTGTTTTAGGGTTTTAGTTTTGTACCAAAAATTTGTTAATTTTAGATGAAAAATGTGATAACATTTTAGTTTGGTGACAATAGGTTTGTGACACTTTTTTCTTTGATGACAATATATTGCATAAAGGTTGGTGACAATGCTCTATAATTGGTGACAAAAGAGTGGTGACAATGTTCTGTATTTGGTGACAATAGGTTGGTGACACTTTATTATTTGGTGACAATATATTACATATAAGAGAGCGGTGACAATAAGTTGGTGACAGTGTTCTATAGTTGGTGACAATATAGTGGTGACAGTGTTCTGTATTTGGTGACAATAGGTGTGTGCAAATATGTAGGTGTCAATATGTTTTTTTCTTAAACGGAATTGGTGACAATATGTTGTTGATAGTGTTCTGTCGTTGATGTGCCAATATTTGGTGACAACAGGTTGGTGACACTTTTTTATTTGGTGACAATATATTACATATAAGAGGGCGGTGACAATAGGTTGGTGACAGTATTCTATAGTTGGTGACAATATAGTGGTGACAGTGTTCTGTATTTGGTGACAATAGGTGTGTGCAAATATGTAGGTGTCAATATGTTTTTTTTAAACGGAATTGGTGACAATATGTTGGTGATAGTGTTCTGTCGTTGATGTGACAATATTTGGTGACAATAGGTTGGTGACACTTTTTTTTTGACAATATATGGTTGGTGACAGTGCTCTATGGTTGACAATATATTACATAGAAATGAGATGACAATGTAATATTGATGATACTATCATGTTTATATAACAGATCGTAAGGTTCAAAAAACAACTAATTGACTTGTAATATGGTTCAAAACACAACTAATTGACTTGTAATATGGTTCAAACCAAAACTAATTGACTTCAACAATATTAAAAATATGATTAGTAATGATGACTATGTGTATATGCTGCCTTTGTTTCTATATCTCCAAGCTAGTATTTGCTGACTGTGTATATGCTGCCTTTGTTTCTGTTGCGGTATTTGTATTCACCAAGTGATGGTTTCCGCTTCTTCTGTGGCCTCCCACTCTTCCTTCGAACCAATGGTGGATAGCATTTCTGCATCTTGATGTCTTCAGGAACAATCCACTCCACCTCTGATAAAACAGGATAAATTGTTTCATGGTATGCCAAGGACCATGATTCATTCCTGTAGTACTGACTGACAAAATTCACAACACTCAATCCTTTTTCTTCGATGGCAGCAAGTGCATGAACACAAGGAATTCTTTCCAGATCAAACACCTTGCAAGTACAAGATTTTGCATTCAAATCAACCAAAATTCTTTGCTCTCCACCCAATATCTCAAACTGAAAGTTATTCAAGTGCTTGACGTTTTACTTTCCTGTTTCCTTGCACCTCTCTAGAACAATCTTGCTCACATTTGATGGCATTTCCATGTTGTTCTCTTCACACTGATTTCTACGTACATTGAACCATTCTGATAGCTTCTCTCTAATTTCATTCAGACATCCAATGATGGTGTAAGATCTGCCTTCCCTAAAAATAGAATTTATGGTTTCGGCATTATTTGAAGTCATTATGTTATACCTTTCGCCCTTGCAATACACTCTTGCCCATTTCTTTACATTTGCTTCCACAAGATACTTCTTCATTTCTGAATTAAGCTTAGCAATACACCCAAAGTATCTGTTGAACTCATTTATAGTGTAGCTCCTTGCAGCACTATCAAAGAGGTTACAAAGGTTCTTCTTCTTGTATTTTGACCTGATATTCTGCTTTAGGTGCCAAATGCATGCACAATGGTTTGTAGATGGGTAATAGGCTTCTATTGCTTTTCCAATGCTCTGGTGACGATCAGAGACAAACACTAGATCTTGTGAAGATAGAATTAGTAGAACTAACTTTTCAAAAAACCACCTCCAAGATGAGTCATTTTCTGAGTCAACTATTGCAAATGCAAGTGGATATATATGTTGGTTTGCATCTTGAGTAGCTGCCACTAGAAGAACACCGCCATATTTTACTTTTAAGAATGCACCATCCACAACAATCACCTATTAACAAAAAAAGTTATTTCTATTAATGCTCTAGTGACAATGAGAGGCAAGCACAACATACAAATTATTGCCTTTTAAGATGGAATCAGTATGACAGATGCTTACCTTTCTCATTATGGGAAATGCCCGAATGGATGCTCCAAGTGAGATGAACAAATACCTGAACCTTTCTTTGTCATCCACATCAATGAATGTGGTTGTACCAGGGTTGTTTTGCTTCAGTACCCAACAATAGGCTGGTAATAATGTGTAGCTATCCTCTGGTGTTCCCCTTACCATGCTCTCAGCCAATTCTTGAGCTTTCCATGATTTTCAATAGCTAACCTTCACTTTATAATCGTTTCTCATCATGTTCCCAATCTGCCTTGGTGTAGGGCCTTCATTTATATCTTCAAACCTATATTTTTGTAAAATATTAAACATTGCTCATGTATCAAAATCATATTGGTAGATAATATAAGTAAAAGACAATTAAACTTTCACCTTGGTTTCATCTTTTCTGCCACTACTTTGTATGAAGCAGGATGACGGTGTTTCATTCTCACTTGCATATTGCATGTATGGCCTTCAACGTATTTCTTTACTTCAAATATATTTGAACCATCTATCCTTGTAGGATGTATCCTCCATTGACATTTGTTATCAACACATTTTGTTCGAAAGTACTTTGGTGTTGATTTTTTCACCTTATAACCAAACACTTCTTGCACAACCAATAACTCCACATCAGTCTTGAGCTCCTCTTTTGATTTGAAAAGTCTTCCCAAACACATTAGTACATTACCCCTTTGCTGACCAATAGTTAGTGCAGAACTTTTATACATTTCAGTGTCACCCACACTCCCCTTAGTTAGGTCACTAGTATTCTCCTTATCATCCATAACATCACATGGATTTCCATCATCACTTATATATGCTTCGTCACCAAAATTCGACACAACCATCTCTTCACCAACATACGCACCTTGGAAATACTAATCTGCACATAATATCATCTCATTTCTATTTTCTTTATTTGCCCTTCTAATCGTAGAAATATATATAGGTAATGTCCAATCCACTTCCTTCAAATCACTTATTTGCGCAAAAAAATCTAAGATCAGCATCATTTTCTATGACAAAAGCTTCTTCTGTCCTTTTGAATGGGTGCAAGTGACTCAATTTAAGATCAAAAACCATCTGATCAATATCAAATCTATCGATTACATCCTTCTTTAATTCATCCAAACTCAATGTCTCTTTAATGACAATAACTTTTGAAGTTACATCACCAACAAAACATAAATCACCCTCAATCAATTTCCAATCTCCTCCAAACTTCACTGTAATCAACTTTGTCTCCATATATTCTGCAATATTGTCACCAACTAATTATCAAGTTTATGTTTACAAATGTCATCAATTACATATTGGTCAGATTTTCAAATGAAGACAATGCTATATGTCACCAATCTCTTACCAAGTTCTAAATTGAGCTCAAGCTATACCATAAGAGGATTTGTCACCAACTAATTATCAAGTGTATGTTTACATATGTCATCAATTACACATTGCTCAGATTTTCAAATGATGACAATGCTATATGTCATCGATCTCTTACCAAGTTCTAAATTGAGCTCAAAATATACCATAAAAGGATTTGTCACCAACTAATTATCAAGTTTATGTTTACATATGTCATCAATTACATATTGCTCAGATTTCAAAGGAACACAATGCAATATGTCACCAATCTCTTACCATGTTCTAAATTGAGCTCAAACTATACCATAAGAGGATTTGTCACCAACTAATTATCAAGTTTATGTTTACATATGTCATCAATTACCTATTGCTCAGATTTTCAAAGAAAGACAATTCTATATGTCACCAATCTCTTACCAAGTTCTAAATTTAGTTCAAGCTAAACCATAAGCGGATTTGTCACCAACTAATTATCAAGTTTATGTTTACATATGTCATCAATTACATATTGCTCAGATTTTCAAAGGAAGACAATGCTATATGTCACCAATCTCTTACCAAGTTCTAAATTTAGTTCAAGGTATTCAATAAAAGAAGTTTATCATTATGAATAGAAAAAAGAGAGAGAGATGATTATTACCTCTTCAATCTAAGAAGAAGGATGATGAATCGAATGGTGACAAATTGTCTTTGATTTGTTGATATAATCTCTACCAACAACTCGATTTCGGTTGGATTCACCCTAATATGAACAATCCACCGAAATCCTCTTCGATCGGACTGTTGAGTGACAAATAAGCTTCGATTTGAGAACGAAAATTTGTCCCAAAATCTGAAAATACTTTGAATCTGATGATGAACCTCGCCCAAATCCACCAAAATCTCCTTGGATCGGATGCCTCGATGACAAATTGAAGGAACTGAGGAGGGAGATGAAGTTTGAGCGCTGAATGAGAAGGGAGATGAAGTGCGCGCTGATCGTCTTTTCTAATGGAGGAAGAAACCTAATTTGGGGGAGAAATTAGAACAGGGGTAAAATTGTCATAAATGGACATTTCCTTAATTATGAAAAAAGCGGACATTTTCTTAATATTGTCACCAAATATGGATATTAACCAAATTTTTCCAAAATATCCAAAATAGTTTCAGTCTAAACTCTAAAGGGTTAATTAATTTATTAACTTATTCTTTTCATTATTCTGGTTAATTTGTTTTTTTTTAAAGAGATTTTGAAGGGTTATGTGATAACATATTACATACTAAGTAATGTTTAAATTAATCATGCATAGCATTGTTCATTGAGAATAAAAGCTCAAGGTTAGTGAATTTCTGGTCGCCTTCTTATTTTCCACTAGTTGCTTAAATGACATTGGGTCTTACTTGGGCTTGTGGAGCCCGTGCTTGAGTCCGTAGGTTGTCCTTTGGGCCCAAGGTTTTGCCTTGAGCCCAAAGAAGCCTGATAATCCAAGGTTTTGTTTATATAGATATAAAATGCAAAATAAATCCTTTTATTTATATAAATGATATAAGTTGTCGGTTTTTAATATAAACAAAACAATAAAAATCGCCTGAAATGGCTTATTTAAAATCCCGCAAGGGCTCGAAACACCGCTCGAAAGAGTTTGGATTAAATATCGTTTGGGTTTGACCGGTCCATTGTGATCGGTCCTTCGCTGTTTACTTTGCTCGGGTGGCGTACGTCTCTGCTTTGTTGCAACTTGGGGTTCTTCTTCTATGTTGGGGTTCTGGCAGTCGAAGTCGGGTCTGGCTGGGATCGAGGTAGTATGTATGGGGCGACTCCGTGTTCGGGAAGGAACTTCCTGGAGCTTCGTCTTTACTATCCTCATGGATTCCTGATGTGTTGCCGACCAGCAGTGCTGTTTTAGGACGGTGCTTGGCTTTCGTCCGTAGTCTATGTCCCCTTCGTATTAGATTTAGTTTTCCTTGGCTCGTTTTCTTGTAGGGTGTGTTTCCACTTGTTGTATTGCACTACTTTTTGTTTTCGTTTTCGCTTGTATGTTTTGACAGATTCCCGTCTGTCGAATTGTCGGCCATCGAGATTCAGCTATATCTGATATCGAATTATTTCCTAATTAAAAAAAAAAGCTCAAGGTTAGGTATGATATAATTTATGGTGGTTTGTTTGGTATAACTTTCTATTAATACAATCAATTTTTTTAAGGAAAAATGACCTAAAATAATACAAACTATCACCCGTGAACCAAAAATAATACGAACTTTAAAAATTACCAATATGTATACAAAGTTTGGCCTAATAAACCAATTTTGATATGAACAACATTTCCAATCAAAATTCTGGTCAAAGTGCTAAATTGGCAACCAAAGATAAATTTTGGGCTTAAATTATAATTATCTAAAACTTAGGGGATGTTTAAAAGAAACCTTGATCTTCTTTCTCCCTCCCCCGGGAGCCTGTACATATCTCATTTCCATGGAAAATTGTAAACCGAGCCATATAACCTTCATTGTCTCTCTAGTCTTTCCTGAAATAGAATGATTTTGGGGTCGGAGCTAGCAGTGGAAGCAACCTCGCCCCCTCGCTCCCCCTCCACTAGTCATCTTCTCTGTTTCTCTTTGTGTTCAAAAGCCTTTTGGAATTTTGGCTTACTGGGGATTTGCCTGGAATATTGTTATTGATACGGAGTATTTTGTATACTGTTTTTTGTGGATAATTTGGAAGAAATCTATTTCGATTTCGCTTTTTTAAAAATTAGGGTTCTTGAACCCAAAAATTCAAATTAAAAAATTGAATGAATTTGATTGAAATTATTGTTGTTAATTACGTGTCCAAGTATAATATGATTTGGATCTATAATATCCCTATGAAAATATGAAGATTTGTTATAGAATCGATGCTTAATCATGTGATTTTTTGTGTGTGTTCTTCATCAATGTCTTGTATGCGACTCTAGTCCCTTTACCCACTTCATCTTCTCCCTCCCTCCCTCTCCTCTAAAAAATGAACCCCGACTGTTTGTTTTACACTCAGGGACTTGTAATTAATTGGTATGGATAATGGCTTCCATGAAAAGCAGTAACTCGACAGAGATGCCCGAGAAGCAGATGACCATGTACCAGCCCAGAGAATAGAACACAAGGGAATTAGAATTTTCTTATAAATATATCCCCTGATTTTATATTAATTACATTTTAGGCCCAAAGATTATTCTCAGTTTCCAAATCAACATTTTGACCAGAATTTCGATAAAAAAATATTAGCCATATCAAAATTGGTTTATTATGCCAAAGTTTGTATACGGATTGGTAATTTTTAAAGTTCGTATTATTTTTGGTTCACGAGTGATAGTTTGTATTATTTGAGGTAATTTTTCCTTTTTTTTTAACTATAAATATTTTTGTAAATTATCCTGATCATATTTTAACCCAATTCAATATTATAGTAAAGTAATAAGGGCCCCAGAGATTAGAAAACAATAAATAGTTGTGTGCTTTGCTTCCGTCGCGTAGTCCGTCGTCGGTTTTCACTCCTCAAAGTTGCCTTCCATCACCATGTTTTTTAGTGTTTGAACAACGCTTATGTTCTCTCTTTTGGGGAGAAAAGAAAAAGAAAACAATCAATTACTTCCCTTGCTGGCCTAGTCCTTATTCGGTTGTTTGAGATTCTAAGGTCAAATAATAGTTATTTGTTGTTTCAACACTAGTTGTTGTTTTGACATTCGTTCCAATCTCAATCCGTTCTTCCGTCTCTTTGTCTTTTTTTTATTTTTATTCATTTTCTCTTATTTGGCCCGTTTCATCCGCCTCTATCTTGACTACTCGTAGTCGCTCACGATCTTGTTATCGTCTTTGAGGGTTTGAGATGGGTTTTGGGGTTTCAACGGTCAATGGTTTGGCCTGGAGTCGGGTTTGCGGATTGGAGTGCAATGTTGTTCTTGTTGTGTTTGCAGGCTTCCTTTGGCGGTGTTTGATTTTTCATGTTCGATGACGTCGTGGATGTGTGTTGACATCTGATGGCTTGTTTGAGTCCATAATCTGAGGTGTCCGCTGGTGTTCCCCAGAGTTCTTTGTGCGCGTTTTCCCTTTGATCGGTCGTTTCGTTTGCCTCTAGCTTGTGATTTCAGTGTAGGATGGCTTGTTTGTTTATTTTGTTATTTCATTTCTGTTATTTGGTTCCGTAATTTCATTTCTGTCATTTGCTTCAATCATTTCCTTATGTATTTTTTTCCAGTTGTATATGATAGTTAGTCCATCTACCGATTTGTTCGGTCTCTCGGTTTCTCCGGGCTTGTCTAGTTAACCGAATTCTTATCTTGCTTCAAAAAAAATGCTATATAGTTTTTTTTGCGAAACAACTCGCATTTCTTTCCTTTTTATTTAAAAGGTTGTAAAAATTTATGTTGGGCTTACTATTTAAAAGGTATTGAAAATTTTACTTGGGCCCAGGACAATCGTACTTGTTGCTGGGTCGACTTCTGTTCCGTTGTGAACATTCATACCCTATCTCCGGTTATAGTTCAATGGTCATTTCGGACGTCACCACGTCAGGCCTTGCCGTCATTCTCCAATCACACCCCCCCCTCCTCCAGTTACAACCAACACATAAAATACGATGTGAAATGAAAGATACCTAAACAATCAAACTGATAACTCCACTCCCTTGATGAAAATCGGAATTAGTTTCAAAGGCTTTGATAGACAGTTTGTGTCAAAGGTCTTGAAGCTACGGTTGTGTTGATGAAACACAAAACCTGTACTTTATTATATTATGTCCGAATATTATTATATGTTATTATATGCTTCCAGATATTATTATATATGCACTAACATTTCAGGATGCTTTTTGAAGAATATCTCCTTCCTTGAGCTGAATAACGTGGAGAATAAATTCGGAGATTATGGCTTCTGAGTTTCCAAGAATAGAAGATCGTGAAGAATCCCTCTCAAGCCATGATCTGCTCTAGCCGTTGGTGAAGATCCTTATGCGCCGATTTGTTCAATATAAAGAAAAGGAAGAAGGGAAGACAGCAACATATTCGTTGAACACAAGCATTCATACACTCAAGCCTTCAAGTCAAATCTGTCTTCTCCGTGTGCTCTCTGCTAAGTTCTTAAGAGTCATTTATTTTGTTTCAAAGCATTTGAGAGTTACACAGTGAGCTTATAGGATATTTTTCGAGTGAGTGTTATACTTGAGAGTTTGTAACTCAGGAAGTGGACACTAGACAATTGATTCACTAAGTGTAAAAGGATTGTACTAGATAGCTGAGAAAGGTGGCGCTCTTCTAGATTGGTCTAGGACTCCAAGGGAACATGAGTTGACTAGATTGCAATTGTATAGGAGAGAGGCTTCTCGGTTAGCTATTAGGATCCTATGTCTTGTGAATCAATAAAAGTCGGTTGAATCCTAGGGTTGTGGAAGAACCCTAGGCGGGGACATAGGCCAAGTTCGTGCCGAACCTCGTAAACAATTCATTGTGTCCTTTACTTACTGCTTTACCATATTTCCGCACTTGTTTCGAAGTGTATAACTCTATTGTGATTCAGGTTTGCCAGAAGAAAGAATTACGTCTAATTTCAAAGGGTTTTGCAAAAGCTTCAAAAGTCTTGAGATTATCTGCGAAAAACCGGCATACTCTATTCAACCCCCCTTCTTGAGTATTTCTATATTACTTTGTTATACATTATCGAACCTTCAATTGGTATCAGAGCTTTACTCACTGCTCTCGAGCTAACAATCTTGTGAGTTTTGATCATGTCTAGTGAAGCAAGCGGAGGATTTGCACAAGGAAGGTCTACTAGTAGACCACCACTCTTTGTAGGAAATAACTTCGTCCAATGGAGATCATTGATGAAGATGTTCATTATAGATCAAGATCTGGAACTTTGGAACATTATAGAGAATGGTCCGAAGGTTCCAGAGAAAGACGGACCAAATGGAACCAAAGTTGCAAAGACTGAGGCTGAATACATCCAAGCGGATCTTGAACTCGTCTCCAAAAACTACAGGGCTATTAACTTACTATATTGCGGTCTTAGAACTGATGAATTTAACCGTATTTCATCTTGTAGGTCAGCTAAAGAGATTTGGGACAAGCTGGTTGTCACCTATGAAGGAACTAGCCAAGTGAAGGACACCAAGATCAGCATCTTCCTTCGAAAGTATGAACTTTTCAAAATGAAGCCTGATGAGTCTATCAAGGCCATTTTCACACGGTTCACAGAAATCACCAACAACCTTGACTCTCTCGGCAAGAGCTTTAAGAACGTTGAGAAAGTAAGAAAGATATTGAGGTGTCTCCCAAAAGACAAATGGGGCCCTAAAGTGACAGCCATAGAGGAAGCCCAAGATCTCATCACTATGCCCCTTGATGACTTGGTTGGGAAGCTGATCACACATGAGATAATTCTCAATGAAGACGATGGAGAACTTCCAGCAAGCACTAAGAACTTGGCTCTCAAGTCTAAGAAAGATGAGCCCAAAAATGTGTCTGATTCTGAAGATGAGGATGACGATGAGGATGATCCTTTTGCTCTTATCATAAGAGGCCTCTCTCGAATCCTCAAAATGAAGAAGCAATTCAACAACAAGGATGGATCAGAGTCTTCTAAATTTTGAGGTAAGTCTCAATACAACAAATATGACAAGAAGACTAAACCTTTGTCTTGTTTTGAATGTGGTGAAATAGATCATCTTGTGAAAGACTGCCCTCAAAAGACGAAGAGCCAGTCCAAGAAAGGTGATAGATGGAAAAAGAAATCCATGGTGGCAACTTAGAGCGATTCTGACTCAGACTCCGATGATGAGAAGGCCAATGTCTGTCTTATGACCTCAGGAGATGAATCCCATGATGAGAAGCTTCAGGTAACTGTAAGAGAACTTATGACAAGTCCAAAAGAGGTATTATCGGAATTCCTTTCTAATATGATTGCCAATGAAGAGAAACTTATTGCCCAAACTAACACTCTTATTAAGAAAACTGTGGGCCGAGAAAGAACTATTGAGGATCTGTCTATGAGGGTCAAAAGTGATGTGATTTAGAATTATAGATTTTTCTAGTTAAAAAGTATCCCACGTCGCTTGTAAACAGATAGGAGGTTAGAATTTCTCCTATATATTTTGTAAGGCTTGCTATTTTTTAATACAAGTTGAATTTTTGAGTGAAAAGTTGAGCACATTTGCTTCCTTTGATTCTGGGTTAAGGATCATGTTTTTGGTGAGATGCTAAAAACAAAACCCTTTGGTGAGATGCCGAGGGAGACACCCTAGTGAGAGGAGAAGGTGTCGAAGGGTCGAGATCCTTAGAGTGCGATTCTGAGAGGATTGAGATCGAGTGTGGGAGATTCAAGGGTGAGAGGCATGCGGATCTTGCCATACATATCTGGTTACTAGTAGAAAGTTAATATCTTCAAATAAAGGAGGAACCTCATCGCCGATCCTGGTGGCTCGGAGAGTTCCCGAGCACATCAAAAAGTCTTGAAACTTCTTATTCAGGTCTTGACATTAAAGTCAAGACTCTTGACCCAAAGAAATCTGAACTCAAGCAAGATCTCTCCTCTCTTAGAAAGTGAACATCACGACTTAGAGAACGAGAAGATCTTCCTGAATAATAAGATTCAAGACCAACAGACAGCCCTCATAAGTTTTACCAAATCCAAAGGCACTCTTGATATGATGTTGGGTGAGCAACAAAGTTCTCTAAACAAAAGTGGTATTGGTTACAATCCAAGGTTTCTAAAGAAGCAGCACATTACCACTTTTGTAAAGGCAAAAGGAAGTAGAACCTCTCATATATGTCACTACTGTGCGAGAAAGGGACATGTAAAAGAGACCTGCCCCTATAGAAGAAAGGATCCACATATCATTCGCAATACATTTCCTGTTCATTTGAGAAAAGAACGGATAGCGCAAGTTTGGGTCCCCAAAGACACTATTTTACCAATTATGGTTTATCCCAATAATGGATCTAAATTTGCTTATTGGTCTAGCCACAAAGGTTGATGTTTGTTTTGCAGGAGATCACCAAAGTGAAGGAGCAAAAATGGATTATTGATAGTGGATGCTCGAGACATATGAGTGGAAAGAGTTCTCTCTTTCATGATCTAAAGAAGCAATCAACTGGAACAATCACTCTTCGTGACAAAGGAAAGTGTGACATCGTTGGTATGAGTGATCTTAACCATAATATTAAAAATGTTTATTTTGTTGATGGTTTGAAGTAGAGTTTGCTTAGTGTTTCTCAACTATGTGATAGTGGTAATGATGTTGGATTTAACAAGAAAAGATGCCTAGTGCGCAGAGAAGATACAGGTGAAGTAGTTCTAACTGCATATCGTTATAACAACATCTATGTTGTGAATGCTGAGCAAGTGGAACAAGGGAGCTTAACCTGTCTAAAGGCTTTGACAGACGATCCAAAGCTCTGGCACAGGAAACTCGATCATGTGAGCCCACATACACTACAGAAGCTTGTTTCCAAAGGGCTTGTAAGAGGACTACCTGAGATGGACTTCAAAGGTATTGATATGTGCAAAGCATGCACACGAGGTAAACAAACACGAATCTCTTTCAAACCCAAAAAGGTTGTAAGTTCTTCTAGACCCCTTGAACTTTTACATATGGATTTATGTGGTCCTATGCGAGTCAAATCTCCCAATGGTAAAAAGTACATGCTTGTTGTTGTTGATGATTTTTCTAGATATACTTGGGTTGCATTTTTAAAAGAAAAATCAGAGGCCTTATTTGAGTTTTCAAAACTTTGTAAGGAGTTGCAAACTGTAAGAAACATGCATGAACCGATTCTTAACACTGAAGAATTGGCCCAAGGTGTTGAAGATGCGTCCAAAGCCCTTGGTATCCAATCCAACAGTGTTGAGATGACAGAGACTGCTGTAACTGAACCTAACAGAACCACGGAGTCAGATGTACCACAAATCGATCCTGATGGTGTGACGAATCAAGGAGCTGAGACTAGCAAAAGGAAATTCAAATACTCCTCATCACACTCATTAAAGGATATCATTTCTGACCCTACTTCTAGTGTTCAAACTCGTTCTAAACTTAAAGATCTTTGTGCTTTTAACGCGTTTGTTTCTCTTATTGAGCCAAAGAAGGTAAATGAGGCCCTTCAAGAGCCAGACTGGATCATTGCTATGCAAAATGAGCTTAACGAATTTGAAAGGAACAAAGTCTGGACCTTGAAGCCTAGGCCAAAGCATCAATCAGTCATTGGCACACGTTGGGTATTTCGGAACAAGCTAGATGAGAATGGTAAAATCGTGAGGAACAAAGCAAGGCTTGTTGCTCAAGGCTACAATCAAGAGGAAGGTATTGACTACGAGGAGACTTTTGCTCCCGTAGCCAGGCTTGAAGCCATTCGCATATTATTAGCAATTGCATCTTTTATGAGCATAAAGTTATATCAAATGGATGTCAAGTGTGCTTTTCTTAATGGCTTCTTAGAGGAAGCAGTCTATGTGGCTCAACCCCTAGGTTTTGAAAGTGCGGAATTTCCTAATCATGTTTACAAACTAGACAAAGCGCTATATGGTTTGAAACAAGCCCCAAGAGCTTGGTACGAGCGCTTGTCAAAATACCTTTTAGAAAATAATTTTAAAAAGGGGTTGATCGACAAGACTGTTTTTATCAAGACCAAAGGAAAGAACATTTTGGTTATTCAAATATATGTTGATGATATATTGTTTGGAGCTACTAACACATCTTTGTGCAAGGAATTTTCTGACATTATGTGAAGTGAATTTGAGATGAGCTTGATGTGAGAACTCAACTTCTTCTTGGGATTACAAGTTCATCAATCTAAGAAAGGGATCTTTGTCAACCAAAGCAAGTACACTAAGGATCTCTTGAAAAAGTTCAAGATGGATCAATCCAAAGCCGCCAAGACACCCATGAGCTCAACCTTGCCTCTAGATCAAGACAAGACCGGAAAGAGTGTCAATCAAAAGGAGTATCGAGGGATGATTGGATCTTTATTATATCTTACGGCTAGTAGACCTGACATCATGTTTAGTCTTTGCATGTGTGCTAGGTTTCAAGCTGACCCTAAAGAATCTCTCCTCGTAGCTGTGAAGAGGATCTTTCGATATCTCAATGGCACTAAGGAGCTTGGCTTACGGTACCCAAAGCAAAAAGATTTTACATTAATCGGGTATTCTGATGCAGATTTTGCAGGCTATAAGGTAGATAGGAAGAGCACGTCGGGATGTTGCCAATTCTTAGGAACATCCTTGATCAGTTGGCACTCAAAGAAACAAAACTCAGTTACTCTATCCACTGCCGAAGCCGAATACATAGAAACTGGAGCATGCTGCTCCCAAATCCTTTGGATAGCTCAACAAATGAGAGATATTGGCATCAATCTCAAAGGCATTCCGATTAAGTGTGACAATACAACTGCCATATCAATCACAAAGAATCATGTTAAGCATTCAAGGACCAAACATATTGATGTAAGGCATCACTTCATTAGAGACCATGTCGAAAAAAGTGATGTGTCCATATCTTTTATTTCAACTTATTATCAATGGGTTGACATCTTTACTAAGCCTTTGGCAGAGGACAGGTTCACCTTCATTAGACATGAGATTGGAATTCTTAACAGGGATGCACTTTCGTAGAGGGAGCTTTCCCTTTACGAAAGATAAATTCTACTCAGTGTCAAGACCTTTGAGAATTATGACAAAGATTGTGAGCTGAATGGTAGAGCACATATAACGGATCATATATTTGGTTAATATCTTATTAGATATTTGATCAAATATAGTTTTTATGATTTTTTACCTTCTTTATACAGTACACATTTTATTTTCCAAAAATTCTTATATCCGAGTATTTGTTTTATTTATGGAAAATATTTTTCAGAATTATTCCCTCTTGAATTGAAGTGTGATAAGATGGTTTGAAATTTGAATTGTTTTGGAAATCGAATATTTTCAAAATGGCAGTGTGATGATTACCCTTATTGGAACCCTAAACCCGTCCCATCAACTTAACCCTCTCTCCCCTTTTTAAACTACACACTTTACCTCAATTTCTCACCTCTCCAGAATTACCTAAACCTAAACCCTCTCTTAAACTCCTTCTTCAACCTTTTTCTGGAACCCTAGCCGAATCTCTTCCATGGCACCCAAATCCAAGAAGACCTCCACACCCAAACGCCTTTGCGCCACCCCCAAGGGACGCCAAGCCATTGTCACTTCCCCTCAACCCGAACCTACTCTTCAAGCCATTGTCCCAGCTATTGTCCCGAGCACCGTCCCTGAGAGCACCATTGCTGAAATCAAGCGTTCTCTGAAGCACCCGACGAAGGAAAATCATTGCTGAGGAAGAGGAGGAATAGGAGGATCTTGAAGAGATTTTGGAACGAGATGCTGCAAAGGAGGCCGAGGAAGAGGCCCAGAGAAAGAAAAAGGCCGAGGAAGATGTTGAGTAAGCAAGGAAAATAGCCGAGAAAGAGGTTGAGAAAGCAAGAAAAGAGGCCGAGGAAGAGGCCCTAAGAGCTGCAGAGAAGGAGGTTCCCACTGAAGAGGAACTAGAGGAAGAGGAAGAGGAGGACGACGAGACTGGAGACGACGAGGATGCTGAGGGAGATGATGTTGAAGGGTCCGCTGAGGACTCGGGTCAGAGGATGAAGAGGATGAGGAACCAGAACTTGTTCACTCTCCTTCTCCTCCTCCTCATCCCCCGTCTCCGAAGAAGCGCAAAGCCCCTGCAGCAAAGCCTCCATCTCCCAAGCGCACAAGGAATGGCACTCTCAGAAGCCTTGACGCGCCTGTCAAGAGGACTGCTCCCACAAAGGCTCGCAGGAAGAACGCCGATCCGCCTGCACTTATCCAGGTAAACCAATCCTTGCCCTCCTCCTGGTTTGAAAATGATGAGATGGCTGGAAAGTGGGTAGATGAGTTTAGAACTTGTAAGATATGTTGTTTTGATTTCATTGATCTTGAGTTTTTTGAAGCTTTGAACCTACCTTGTATCTCTCTCCTCAAACAAACCCCTGCATGGACCCTTCTAAACCTTGAATTTGTTTACTATCCCCAACTCACCCGCCTATTCTACTTAAACCTAAAAGCCAAACACAATGCTGATGGTTGGTCTTTGGAATCAGTCGTCAAGGGAGTTAGAATCACCTTCAACTCCATTGACTTCGCTGATTTCCTTGGCCTTCTTAGACCCTGTCCACCCTCTTCTGAAACCCCCACAAAAGAACAGTGCGTTGCCCTTGCCCGATCCAAATACCTGCTCCCCGAAGCATCCAACAACACCACAAAATAGCTTACCCACTCGTCCCTTACTCTCGAGGCAAAAATCATCTTCAACATCATCGTGAGATGCCTCTTACCCCGAATAAACTCTGGCTCCCTCCTAACTGATAACGCTATGGTCCTTCTATACCGAATTTTGAATGGTCTCGATCTTGATCTGGCCAATACAATCCTAGGATCCATGGCTCACACTCGCAAAGCCAGAAAAGGTACTCCCCTCCCCTTTGCCAACCTATTAACCCATATCTTCAAAGCTTCTGAAATTGATTTCAAAAATCAAGAACAACAACGTCATATGGGTAAATTCGACTCCAATAGCTTTGAGAAGATTGGCATTACTCAGTCCCCGCAAGGGACTTGGAGTCTTGCCTCTCCCTCAAAAACTCTTCCCACTGCCTCTGCCATTGATGAGCGCATGGACAACCTGGAGTTGGGCTTGGAGGAAGTTTACCTGGACATCAAGGAGCTGCATAGAGAGTTTTCGATGGAGATGAGCGGGGTGTCTAAGCTGTTGCACGGTCTGAGGTTGCTGCTCACGGATGATGCTCCGGATGATGAATTTTAAACCCTACCCTACCCTAACCCTGAATCTGAACACTATTGATTTTTTGGATATTGGTTTCAAAACTTTTGGTTACTGTTTTACCCTCCTCCCTTTTTTGAAAGACAAAAAGGGGGAGATGATTTGCTGATGGTTTAGACTTTAAACTTTACAACTGTTGTGAACCAAGGGTCTTGGAAGACCTTGTTTTGTTTTTGGTTGGATATTTCTCGCTTTAAAATTATGATCCAACATTTGTCTAACACCATGCAGGTACTTAGTCCGATTTGCTTACGATATATCTGTTTGACTAAGTTGCAGGGATGCACAGGTTTTGTCTTTCATCAAGGGTGAGATTGATAACTCCACTCCCTTGATGAAAATCGGAATTAGTTTCAAAGGCTTTGACAGACAGTTTGTGTCAAAGGTCTTGAAGCTACAACCGTGTTGATGAAACACAAAACTTGTACTTTATTATATTATGTCCGAATATTATTGTATGTTATTATATGCTTCCAAATATTATTATATATGCACTAACATTTCAGGAAGCTTTTTGAATAATATCTCCTTCCTTGAGCTGAATAACGTGGAGAATAAATTCGGAGATTATGGCTTCAGAGTTTCTAAGAATAGAAGATCGTGAAGATTCCCTCTCAAGCCATGATCTGCTCTAGCCGTTAGTGAAGATCCTTAGGCAGCGATTTGTTCAATATAAAGAAAAGGAAGAAGGGAAGACATCAACATATTCGTTGAACACAAGCATTCATACACTCAAGCCTTCAAGTCAAATCTGTCTTCTTCGTGTTCTCTCTACTAAGTTCTTAAGAGTCATTTATTTTGTTTCAAAGCATTTGAGAGTTACACAGTGAGCTTATATGATATATTTCGAGTGAGTGTTATACTCGAGAGTTTGTAACTTAGGAAGTGGACACTAGGCGATTGATTCACTAAGTGTAAAAGGATTGTACTAGATAGCTGCGAGAGGTGGAGCTCTTCTAGATTGGTCTAGGACTCCAAAGGAACGTGAGTTGACTAGATTGCAATTGTATAGGAGAGAGGCTTCTCGGTGAGCTATTAGGATCCTAAGTCATGTGAATCAATAAAAGCCGGTTGAATCCTAGGGTTGTAGAAGAACCCTAAGAGGGAACATAGGCCAAGTTCATGTCGAACCTCGTAAACAATTCATTGCGTCCTTTACTTACTGCTTTACCATATTTTCGCACTTGTTTCGAACTGTATAACTCTGTTGTGATTCAGGTTTGCGAGAAGAAAGAATTACGTCTAATTTCAAAGGGTTTTGCAAAAGCTTCAAAAGTCTTGAGATTATCTGCGAAAAACCGGCATACTCTCTTCAACCCCCCTTCTAGAGTATTTCTATATTACTTTGTTATACATTATCGAACCTTCACAAACAAGACAAGATACTCCAAACATCTTCGCATCCAAGTCAAAATTGATAATAGTCTCTTCTATCCCCAATGATCTTCACTTGCAACTTGTGGTTCTCCTCCTCTAGCTCCAAGATTTTAGTCTTGAGCTCGTCAACAATATCATCCATCCGGGACATATTATACCTGAGTTCTCAATTATCCTTCTACAAATGGTGTTTCTCATCATGCTTCGAATAGTGTTTTCGGCTTCAGGGCTTCCATCGTATAAAATCTCTTCAAACTCATCTCTTTGTGCTTGCCTTAGTTGATCCCTGTCCTCAGCACTGAACCATAGTTCATTATAGTTACGGAATTTGAAAGTGAAGAGATTTGTATTGATAATTAGAAGATGACAGAATGTGTGAATTTGGCTATGTGATGTCATATATATTTATAGACCAAAATAATGCAAGACAAGGACAACTGTCCGTTTTTTGTTCAAATTTAAGTTTCAAATTTAAAATTTAAAATTTCAGCTGTTCAAATTATACAACTAAGTGACGGAACAATTCTATAGACCATTTATACCACATTTACATATGAATCACCCACATTGCTAAAATGTTTCAAATACTACATAATATTTTATTCCAAAAAAATAAACCCATCTTTTTACATTTATAATTCTTACTGCTGAAAAATAATTAAAAATAATTTTTTGGGTATTATTACACATAATTATTTACAAATAATATATATATTTTTAAATATGGTCAAACATATTCAAAATTGATATTTATGTGTAGAGAAAACTGAATTTGTGGATTTTTTTTTACATTTTCAATGTTGAAAATTAGATTTTTGACATTTTAGTTGTGTTGCCTAGCTCTCATGTTGGCCGTCCAGATCACGGCGTATATTCTTCATCCGACCGCACAACTATGCAACTATTGAAGACGTGACATGTGGCCTGCCACACCATATTTTGTTGTTGTCCATGGAAGCTTGTAACGCAGCGTTTGGACAGCAAAACGACGTCATTTTGACTTGCAAAATCCCCCAAAAAAAAATACTACAAGTATCCCTCCTCCTCTTTCTCCATTTTTTTTATTATGAAATATTAAAAGTATCGCTAGTGTATACCCGATAAATATGCCCTCAGGGAGGGAGATGTTTGATTCGGGAATTTTTTTTAAAGCATAAAGTTCGTATTTATTTTAAGATTGACACCGTTAAAATATGACACTTGATTAAGAAATTCTATGATTAAAAATTTTCACTGTGTTTTGTTTCAATGTAAAATGTTCTATAATGATAAATGGGCATCCTAGCCCCGATAAAAAAAATAGATGAAGTTGTCAAATTACACAATTTGACCGAGGAGAGAAAGTGAAAGACGATATTAATTTAGATTTAAATTAATTTAGTTATTTTTAATTTATTTTTAGGGTTGATAAATTTGTATTAGGGATTTAGGGTAATGTTATTATCGATTCCATTAAATTAAACTTCAAGGACGCTAACTAGGGGTGTAATATGAACACAAGTAGTTCGAGTTCGGCTCGAAAAAACTCGGCTCGAGCTCGATCACATTTGAAAACGAGCCGAATACAAGCAGGGTTTTGAGCTCGTCACGAGCTCGAGTAGAGCTCGAGCTTTATACGAACTTCCTCGTAAAGCTCATTTTTAGGGCATAATTGTATATTTGCCCCTAGGGTTTTGTCACCCTTTTATAAACGCTCATTTGTTGAAGAGTGAGTATCCCTTAGCTGTCTCTAGTCTCGCTCCCGATTCCCTCTACCCTTCCAAGTTCCAACCCTTCATTCAATCATTCTTCCTCAATCTTTTCCGATGAATTTGGCGAATGCTCGTGAGCCGAGTTCGATCACACTCCTAAGATCGACAAAAGTTCGAGCTCGAGCTCGAGCTCGGCTCGGTTATAAACGAACCGAATATGAACAACCTACTACTCAGCTCGTTCGACTCGAATAACACCCCTATATCCAGGACTGAACCAACCATCACAAAGAACAATTCAGGAACAACTCCGGTGGCCGAGATCGCTTGGATTGTAATCGAATTTGTTATGGAACTCGACTCTTGTTTTGATATTTTTCATTTGATATTATGTACTCATGAGGCATGACTATGTATATTCACATGTAAATATGTGATTCCCAATTCAAATAAAAAAAAAAAGCTCAAAACTATAGCTAAAGAACAAGATAAAAATCGAGCTCTAAACGAGCTAAAGAACAGGGTAGAAAAAACGAGCTCTAAGCGAGCAAAAAGAGCCTAGACGAGCCTGAGCTCGAATTCGACCTCGAGCTCGGTTTGAAAAAACAAGCTAAACGAGTTTGAGCTCGGTTTGAAAAAACGACCTTAACGAGCTCGAGCTTGGTCCAATGCTCATGAGCCGAGTTCGATCACACTCCTAAGCTCGACAAAAATTCGTGCTCGAGCTCGGCTCGGTTATAAACAAGCCGAATATGAACAACCTCCTACTCGGCTCGTTCGACTCGAATAACACCCTAGCTCGCTAACCTAAGATGGGTCACAAATCTCAGATCAAAATTCATTTCCGACCCGGCCCGGCCTGATTTAGGCCGTGTTTGGCAACGGGGTGGGGGTAGGTGGATGGGGATGGAAGGGATGGGGATGGAATTTCGGGGTGGACGGTGTGAAATTTGTAATCCAGTTTAATCTCGTTCGTGTTTGGTGTTGGTTTCAAGTTTATGGGATGGAGGACAATAACAAGGACAAATTTGCCCCCACTTATTGACATGAAAGGACAAAATTGCCCCTAAAAATTATCCCTCAACAACAAAACCCCATCTTCACTGTCATCAGTTCCCATTAGCTCGAAGGGAGATTGGGAAGACAGACGAGAGGTCGGCGGCGACGACCTTCCCTCCGGCTGCAGCCAAACGCACCTCCGGCTTGCCTCAGCGCAACCGACGACAGCAACGTCGGACTCCATGTAAGTCCTGGATCCCTACTGTTGTCTTGTTCACTGAGTTTCAACGATTTTCTCGATCTCCTTGCGAGCGTTTGGGTCCATGTCTGTAGTAGGGGGTATCGGCAATGTGGAAAAATGGCGATTTCGATGCACTGTTGAGTATAGGATATTAGGAAGGCAACATATTGGGTTGAATTTTGAATCTGCGACTGTTCCTAGGAGATTGAACAAGTCTCCATGTTCGGTTAGGGTTACAATTTGATGAATGATTTGTTTGAAATTGGGTTGAATTTGGAACGAGATTGGGTATGCTTAGGAAGATGGGAATGATCTATTCGAAATTGGGTTGAATTTGGCAACAGATTGGAAGATGAGAATTATTCTGAACCATGTTAGGATAATGAATGATTTCTTTGATTGGTGTCAGGTTCCATTTTACAATTGACATTATTTTTATTTCATTTACTGAATGTCGCATGTTGTCGTATATCCTTTTTGTCGGACACAACAACGACTGTTACTCATTCGATATACTAGCGACCCTCGTCGAGTGCATTTTCGTACCTGCCCATATGGATTCCTCTGCCAAAGCGAAGGGGAAAGGCAAAGGGAAGACCAAGAAAGCAGCGTCTGTTTTCGAGGAGAAGAACTATGTCCCCGCTGCGTTCTACTGGTCTTTGGAATTGACAAAGAAGCTGATGCATGTGCTCCTCGATTATCAGCGGGAATATGGTAAGGATCAGTCCTTCAAATGGGGGCCCATCACCACCGCATTCGAGGCTGCCACGGGTAAGAGGTGCAACCTGTTCACGCTGAAGAACCGAACTCGCGACATGAAGACGATATACCTAGCCCGGGGTAAGTTGAAAAAAGGGGAGACCGGACTCGGATGGGATCAGGCAGCTGGCACCGTAAGGGCACCTGACGAATGGTGGGACAAAAAAAATCAAGGTATGATGTGCTCGCCTTCCCTTTCCCTTACGTCAATGCAAGAGAGAGTGCAATGACGCCAAACTCGTCACGTGACTTCAATTGCGCAGGAGGATAGCAAATTTGAGAGGTTCCTGAAGAAGGGGATCCCTCCGGAATTGGAAGAGTTGTTCGACCAGGTATTCGGAGGCACCGTAGCCACTGGAGAGTATTGCGTCGCCCCCTCCATGGACCCGGAGGCTTTGGCTGCGCTGGCACACAACGAGGCTGAGAAGGAGAGGCTTGATGACCCCTCGGATGAAGACGCTGCTGATGATGCTGATAACCCCGACGCAATGGGGGACCCCAACGGGTCACAATATGATGGTGTTGAACAGGAGTTCTAGGAGTTGTTCAACACCCCTCGCCCTGATTCTGCAACGCCCTCCATGCAAAACGTTCTCCAGGGCATTGTGGATGACGATGCCTCACCCTCTAGCCGGGTGCCTGGAGCTTCAAGCGCAGGGGTGTCACAGCCGTCTAGGCCTAAGCGAGGCCTTGGTTCTGAGACGACCTCCTCCCGTAGGAGCTCCAAGCGCAACGTTCGTGCGTCGGAGGGGACCCGGCTGTTCGAGCGCAGCGTCGGGGTCATCAAAGACAGCGCACGTGACATCATTGACTTGATGAAAAAAGATAAGGAGAAGGATGAGGTGTCGTCTAATGCTCCCCAAGACACAACGAAGGAAGTCTTGGATGTTGTGAGGTCGATGGTTGGGGAGGGCCTGTTCGCCGAAGGAGATCCCCTGTGGTGCTTCAGCTTAGCCATCAAGTCACCTGAGCGACATGAGGTGTTCGTTCAGCTTGACAGCAACGTTGCCCGACTGAAGTGGCTTCGGTGGTTGTATTCGACGAACGACGGTCAGCAGCTGAGCGCCATCCAGCTAGAGTGATCGCTTCCCATCGCCGAGAGACCTCCCTTGGGAGACATACCATAATGAGACCTCCCTTGTGTTTGCTTCATCTGTTTGTTTATTATTACTCCTTTCAAATATCGGCTAATGAGAACTAGTTGATACAGTTATAGACATTTCCGCACATGTTGTGTGGCCGTTATAACGTTTTCCCCCTTGTAATAAACTTGTTCGTTGTTATGTGTTAATGCATTGTTGTTGTGGTTCATGCGCATAAATCACTGATTTCCCCCCTTGTCATAAACTTGTTCGTTGTTATGTTGTGGTTCATTGTCATAAACATCGACGGCTGTGCATGCAGGACGAAGGATTCGGTCACCGAACGTCGTCGTCGACGGCGACGCAGGCTTGCAAAGGGCGTGGCAGGAATTTTCGGCATCCTTGGCATATGGCTCACCTTTGCGAACCACTACTTCAAAAGGGTGCACAAGGTGCCCAGTTCCTAGGAGACTACACTGGGGGACGATGGGTTGACCAGATCCTCACCCACCGGTCAGACGTCAGGAGCGTGAACGCATTCCGAATGGAGAAGGCGGCCTTCACTTGATTGTGTGGCTTGCTGCAGCACTAGTACGGCCTTCGGGGGTCCATCCAACTTTCTGTCATAGAGAAGGTTGCCATCTTCGTGAACACCATGGCCTGGGGGTCCAGTCAGCAAAACTCATGCGAGCGCTTCCTCCGATCGACACACACAATCTCAGAGACAATATCGGAGGTACTAGACGCCATTTGCGGGGGCAACTGTAACGGGTTCCGCGGGCTAGCAGGGGACTTGATACGGCCTCGTGACCCTCATTTCCGAGCCATACCCGAGCAAATCAGGAACGACAACCGATATTGGCCGTACTTCAAGGGCGCAATTGGAGCAATTGACGGCACGCACATTGAGGCTATCATGCCGAAGGATGACCAGATCCGGTTCCGATGCAGGAAGGGTACAACAACTTATAACGTCATGGCCGTCTGCGAATTCGATCTTCGATTCATATTCGTATCCGCCGGCTGGGAGGGAAGTGCGCACGATGCATGGGTGTTCGACCACGCATTGAAGACGCCGGGGCTTCGGTTCCCCCACCCACCGGCCGGGAGGTACTATCTATGTGATAAGGGCTACGCTTTCCGAAATGGGTACATGATTCCTTACTCCACGACGAAGTACCACCATCCGACCTTCGTCGCATCCCAACCGAAAAACGAGAAAGAAGCCTTCAACAAGTCACACTCTTCCCTCCGAGGAGCGATTGAGAGGGTCTTCGGGGTGTTGAAGATGAAGTCCAGGATCCTCCGGCAGGTCCCCAGGTATCCGATCCGTAAGCAGATTTGTATTATTATTGCGTGCTTCGCCCTCCACAACTACGTGCGTGATTCACGCGGTTCTTCAGAGTCCAACTGCGATGAAGACGATCAGATGTTCATGGAGCCTCCAATGGAGAGTGACATCCCCTCCGACGGGGACGGCGATGAAGACGCTTACGACGCGTAGGAGGAAGTTGGACATGATGACGATGACCCCTTTTTCCCACACGACGAAGCGCCGGGGTCAAATGCAGAGATCAAGGCTCTGAGGGACGATATTGCTCAGCAGATTTGGAACGACCGCCGCGGAGGCAGGTGAACCTTGAATGCACATGGCGCTAGAGTGTGGACGCACCTCATCAGTCTTTTGTATATTTGGTACATGGTTCTAACTAGTTCATATGGCCATCACCTTTTTGTATCAGCCATTTTGCCAAAGGCGTATGATGTTGTGGGTAGGTTGGTTCTAGCTACTTCATGTAATGGACATTTGCTTACTGTCATTTTGTATATTGGTACATGGTTCATGTAAGGAATCCAATTTGAAGCGTTTGGCCGTCACGCTTTTGTATAAGTCGTATGGACAAGTGCCTATAATGGTTACTTTTATGTTGTCTACGACATGATCAAAGGAATACGATGAAAGTATGTGAGCAACAAGTGTACTGGAGGAATATAAATTTACATTGCATAACTTACGGTTAGGCTAATGCACCATTGCGAAGCGGTGCAACAACCCTCGGCTTACAAAAAGGGGTAAGCATGCCGAGGTTGCACATACATCGTTCCAACATCCGACGCCCCGAAATGCACAAAATGGGGGCCGAAATCCACAGTTTGGTTACAGGTTCACAACGACCATAAACAACTACAATACAACAGTTGGAAATCTACACAAAAAGAGGTAACAACAGCAGGTGGAGGCTTGATGTCCTAGTGGCGGGCGACCATAGGCACTATAATCAGCAGCAGGAGAAGAATGATCCAGCCGAGGACCCTGACGAGGCAGGAGAGCCGCTGCGCCCGGAGCTGGTCGCTTGCGTGGTCCACCCAGCGGCCACACATGAAGGAGCTCAGCTCGGCCACCCTCTGCACGAGATGGTTGTTGGTCGCCTCAGAGTTGACGAGCCTGCTCGTCAAGGAGACGTTGTGGTCCCTGGTCTCCTGCAGCTAGTTGTGGACGGCAGTCAGGGCGTTCTCCCTTACTGCGTCGGCGGCGAGGAGGCCCCGGACCCTGGCGCGCAGCTCCTTCTGTTCGTCGGCAGCGAAGGCCCAAAGTGCATTGTCCTCCTCGGCGTCCTCGGGGTCAGGACGGTCGGAGTCAGAGTCAGAGTCATCCCGTGCCCGCCTACGACTTGACTGGCCTTGCTCGTATGAGGACCGAAGCCACGGGTACTTCCGAGGGTCACCGCTAGCGTAGCTGCGGTCACTATCGGAGTCAGTCTCGGACTCGGTGTCAGAGTGAGGCCACATGATTCCTACGTGGACAAATGGAAACAACAATCAGAGGAGAAGCAACAACATTCACAAGAGGACAAGAAACTGAAAAATGGCAATTGCCAACACTTCAATTCTCAATTCAATCAAGGGATGGAAAACATCGTGACCCATACGACTCCACATGAGCTGTTGAACAATTGCCAACACTTCATTTGAATATCTGTTCACACTAGTACAATACCTATTGCCACCAGTTATCACCCAAACAAAATGAAGGATCAAAGTAGTCATCATCAATTCATTAGCTATGAACACAACAGTCAATCAATCATATCTTATTCAATTAAAATCTTAGCAAGTAAGACAATTAGAGTAACACTTCAAAACCATAATGCAACCACAACTAGAGTAACACTTCAAAACCATAATAAAATGCAACCACACCAGTACAATACCTATTGCCACCACAACTAGAGTAACACTTGAAAACCATAATGGCTAAAAATATTTGAAATGCTCACTTCATTTGAATTGCCAACACTTCATTTGAATATCTGTTCACACCAGTACAAAACCTATTGCCACCAGTTATCACCCAAACAAATTGAAGGATCAAAGTAGTCATCATCAATTCATTAGCTATGAACACAACAGTCATCACCTAAACAACAATAAAATGCAACCACAACTAGAGTAACACTTCAAAACCATAATGGCCAAAAATATTTGAAATGCTCACTGAAGAACCATTGAGAGTAGAAAATTATTTTTTCTTGACAGAGCACCTCCATTCCTTTCTGCAAGATGATTTCAAAATTGTTTGTGACTTTCAACATAAGAGCAATGTGTGATTAATAATATTGAAATGATCAGTCCAAACCATCACAAAATTCAGGAAAAAAATTGTCACTTTGCAATAATATTGAAATGAGCAGTCAAACACACATTGCAACAACAGACAGTCAAACACAGAAAAATGAAGAAAGATATGTAACAGGATTGCAAATATATGACAAGCGAATAACTACAGATTTCATATGCATAATGAAGATGTTACCCATGGAAGTTAAATTCAAATACAGTAGGATATCGATTAGAGTTCAATTAAACTAGGAATGATATCAGCAAGTGAAAGCCATCGAAGAAACAGGATGAATGTGAACAGATTCTGTGCATTATATAATCCAATTGCAAGCACTGAGTAGCACATAAAAAATTTTCACAAGCAAGATCCTGATTGACAGGGGATGCAAATACCTGATGAGTTGGGACAAAATCCCATGAACACAAATGCAAACAAACAACGAATAAACAAAACCCCGAAGATAACCACAAAAATTAACATATCAAGATCTGCCAACAATGGTTGTAGATGCAATAGCATAAAACATGATGAAATGGCAACTGCAAAGCATGAAGATATACAAATGGAGTGCATTTTTAAGTTGGATGCATAACTGTTGGTTCCAAGTTGGATGCATAACTGGTGGGTGCAACCTACTATAGTGTCCCTTCACACCCACAGACACACTCAAAACAAAACCCTGATGATCAATCGAAAACCCTACACTACTACACATTTGCAGAAATTCAAGAGTGATATTTCAATCGCACCCCAAACATGGAAGGAAAAATCGAAGTTGTCAATGTTAAACTCTAACCGTGAACATGGAAGCGAAAATCACAACTTCCAATCGAAACCCTAACGTTTGAACAAAACCCTATATTTCTTCAATCGAAATGGGAAGGACTGTAAAACCCACCCAAATTCGAACCGAAAGTGGAGCAGTAGTGGGAAGAAAACCATTAAAAATCGAAAGAGATGGAGATGAACGGGATTACCTGCCTTCAGTTCGTCGGCGCAGAGGTCAGGGAAGAGCTCGATGGTCGTCGTCTCTGGAGAGGGTTTTCCACTCGTGCGTGAGAAGAATGGAAGGTCAGGGTCGGATTTATGAGGAGAGAGGGAAGGGGGAGGGGCAAATCCGGGATGGGAACCCTTCGCATCCCGTCCATCTCCCCCAAATCAGATGGACCTCTCACCCGCGCTCACCCTCCGCATCCCCACATTCCCCTTCCCGCTCCACCCCTTCGCATCCCCTGCCAAACGCGCGGACGCGACTCCCGAGAAGCCACCCCCACCCCTCCCACCCCCTCCCACCCCGTTCCAAACACGGCCTTACAAAGGGCACGACTGGCTATAAAACCGAGACCTTCAATGGCGATGGAGGTGGAGAAAGGACCGTTGGGGTTTGGGTTTTGGGTTTGAATCGGAGATCTTTTCGAATTTCAAAAGGAAACTCTTCTTGAAAGCGAGATCTTCGATGGCGATGGAGGTGGAGAAAGGGCCGTTGGAATTCCCGTTCTGGAAACCAGCTTCGCGGAAGTTCACTCCTGGCGCCGACTTTTTTGCTCCTGGAAACGTCGAGAGAGAACTTCTTGCCAAACAGGTTTCCTCTCTCACTGTATCTGAGTTCAAAGTTTGGTTTTCCTTCATTCGAAAACTCAGCCTGCAGATTCGTTGACTGTGTTTCTGTATTGTATTTCAATTTTGAAATGGAAGTTGGATGGAATCAGAATCATGCTTAAATTAGAACATTTCGGTTGCGCGATCACGAATTTCTGTTATCTTGTTGATTAGTGCTTGTATTTCTTCCTGCCGTGTTTGGATTTTGAGATGGAAGTTCCGAAAGCCTAAAAATCCCTCAAATTTTCGGTTTCATTGTAATCCATTAGTTTAGAATTACATTTTTACGGTTTTCTAACAAGTTGATTGTCATGGAGGAATAAGCGCATTTGTTGATGACTACTAGGTAAATTCATTTTGATGGGTGTACAGGATTTTGGATATGGATTACATTTTCGACCTATGGTCAAATCCAGTTTTATAAATTTGTTTCTCTGAGTTAATTAGAGCCTGTTTTTTCTTTTGAGTTTAGGTATCAAAGGCTAATTTTGTTCAGGATAATACAATGTCTTGACTCTTTGCCCTTGAAACAAATCTATCTGAGATGCTGATGGGAAGTCCTTGTGGTTAAAATGCTGTTGTAGTTTAATACATCGGCATATTCTTTGTATTTCATATCTGTTAATTTTATTTGCTAAGTTGCATAGTTAATCATCATGATATGTTCTTATTTGCACTTGCAGACATAGGCTTGTAACTTCTAGTTACACATGGTTAGTAGGTGTTATTTTGATTCTTGATGTGCAGGGCTTGGAAAGTGGTCTTGTATTGTAAGATGGTTGAAAATTAGAACCTCTTTTTCTAACTTTATCTTTGTTTCACCTATATTCAGATTGCATTGGATTTAACCCAGGATGAAAAGGAACAAATTGAAATGATGGAAGATGAAGGAAGGTATTATTGATCTCTTTTAATACCTCCTCTTTATTGTTAAATATTTTCACATCAATTTTCTTTCCTTTTTTTTTAATTGAATATAAAATGCTACATAATATTCCATGTTCTGTTTCTCAAGCTTAAATAAGTTTTGAGCACTACATCAAAGGAAACTGTTGGCAATGGCACGCCTAGTTAAGTGGGTAACTCACTTGATAGTACAGTACTATCATAATACACTCCTTTTCATTTTGGTGAATAATAGGTCTTTATATACATGATCTTTTCCTTTTCATTGCGTGGAATTTTTTATCTCAACCTGGGTTGTTGAGCATTGTTTTTTTTCCTCTTGCCGATATGATCAGCTTGGTCTGGTTTATACAGGTATGTTAAGACTAGAGATCAATTAGGAGACATCTTCACGGAAATCTGAATGGAAGGCTGGGTTGATTATTTTTGGGCAAGTTGGGCATGATTAATATCTATGTTCCCGCCTCTGATGGAGGATGCTGCAAAATATAATTAGCATAATTGTAAGATTTTTATGTGTAGTATTAGCTTAATTATAAGGATCCTATTATGTATTGCTTCTCAATATGTGAGGGTCCTACTATGTATAGTTCCCTCATATAGTTTCAAAGGCTTGCGCATATAGACTCATCATCCTCCAAAGAAGACTATGAAAAATATTATTTTTATAGATCATATAACACGTTTGATAGCTGCTTTACCTGTGTGATTGCTCCTTCCCTTTAAGAAGGATTAGTGGACTCGTGTTTCACTGGTCAACTCTGTTGAGTGTGATATGGCTTTTGAATTTGCCTTGTTGACTCTGTGTATGCCTAATTTTATTCACTTTCATGTCATTGTAGTCATTTGATTAATTATTTTTGCAATCCTTTGATGACTGAAGTATGTTTTAGTCCTTGTGTAAGTATAATTAGGACCCTCTAGAGAGTTTCATAATTTGGAGGTAACGGGATGCAGGAAGTTTTTCTGCCCAATTGTTGGCTGTGGTGCATCATTGAGTTCAGTAGAAGCATTTGAAGATCATTACAGTGCACGGCATATGGTAACCTGTTCAGTGTGCTCAAGAGTATATCCAACATCCCACTTACTCAGTATTCATATATCTGAAGTGCACGACTCTTTCTTTCAAGCAAAAGTTGCAAGGGGTTATCCTATGGTATGTCCTCCCTCCCTCTTCCCTCTCTCAAGTTATGTTGAATATTTTGGTAGGAGTATGCTGAGCTATGCTAAAGTGCTAGATTCACTTAATTGCTTATACCTCAAGCATTGTTTACATATTCTCCTTTCATGGTCATCAAGCCTTTTTTCCCATGAGACATTATCCAGGATATTAACTTGCTGTCATCCTTGCAACCACTTTTTTGAAGTCTGTTCTGAACTGTACCAAGCCATAGTTGTCTATTTTATTTCATCATTTCTTTTTTCCCTTTTGCATAGAGTTTGAGAAAATGAAGTTCATCAATTTTAATTACTGTATTTTGTTGTCTTCTTCCTAGTATATGATTTTCTATCCCCCGTCACTTTCAACAATGTAGAAGATGAACCACAGGTAGGCACTACCTTTTCTTGAGGCTTTAATTTCGGTTGCAAAAAAAAGAAAAAAAGAAATTTATCCTAAATTAGGAACCATATGTCCAAGTGTGACCCAATTGAAAGATTGAGCTAAACTGGCACATTGGCAATCAGAAACCCTAAACGGAAATAATCTAACTCAGATTATGAGATAAATTTGGCGAGTTTAGTTTGGCATGTGTTAACTTGTTACTTTTTAGGTTCTCTATAGTTACAAAAGGCACCCATTGGATCATGGGGAGATCTTATAGTGAAAAATGTGTTTTGAATCAGGTTGGTGATGAAAAAGACTAATTTCCTTGATACCTGTAATCCAAAAATTGCTATGTAGTGAAGTAAACAAATGCATATACCATTAAATGAAATTTCAAAAATTCAAGTACAAAAGTTTTGAGCTTATAAAGAAATTCAGTTTAGGGTTTGTTTCACCTACTATATGAGTTCAGAAAACAATTTTGGTTTTTTTTCTTTGCACATACTACTACCAACATGCAATGCACATCTCACTATACCTTGGGGATCAAGCTCAAGCAGTTATCTGATTCCTAGTTGTAAGGCAATATCCTGTTTTCCTAGGCCTTTGAAGTTTGAAGTTTGAAGTTTGAAGTATTTCTTCCCTGATTTCTAGTTTCCAGGCAATTACCTACTTTCCTTTCCTGGTTTTCCTTGGCTTGGCGTTGTCATTGTTCAAGTAATCAAATGCCCAAATCAGCAGGCCCCTGAGTCCCACCTTTCCTGGTTTTTCTTGGCTTGGCGTTGTCATTTTTGCACTTCAACATTTGTTTCATGCAATCCAATCACTTAGGCCATCAGCACCTGTGCATCCCACTCGGGGTGCTTAACCAATTTCTTCTCCCTTTTTTTTTATAAAAAAAAAAATTCACTCACGTCTGGCCCAAGGTATAGTGAGATGTGCTAAGTGTCTCATTTTTTGCTCTGGTACAGCTGTCTCTAGGTTTTACGTCTTTTTCTATCTTTTGCAATCCTATCCAATCGCATAGATTTCAATTGTGTTTTTGCAGGCCATTCAGGAATTTACTATGTTTTAGTAGCTTATGGATGAGATAAAATTTTGACTTGCAATTAGAGTATGTTTAGATGTCATGGTGATAATGTATTTTTTGCTTATGAAAACTATTGATAAGATACAAATATGTTCATGATAAAAAGGCTTCTTTTTACATCCAAACAGACTAAATTTTATTTGATCATTATAAGGAATATTATGTGGTAGCCTGCTAATAATGAGAAATAAGTATCGGTGAGCGTCTTTTCACCCTAATTTATAACTGACAGATCACAGGTTGGTAGGTACTACTACGGTTGATAAACTAAACCCAATGATATCCAATCGAAACAATTCATTTGCATGCCCCAGTTTACTCAAAAGGCATTACTTAATTACATTTCTAGTTCTTCACCCATGAGCTGTTCATGGTTCTTTGGTATGATGACCGTCAGATGCTTGTTTTGGTAATTTTGAATTTCAAAGAGACGAATATTGCTGTATTCTCAAATGGTTTTCAGCATTAGTTTATCATCCAGTTTTTCTTACACACTTAAGTCATCGTTGTTGACCTTTCCAGTACGAGTGCCCGGTGGAGAGTTGTGGTTTAAAATTCAAGCAGTATAAAGATCGCCAACAGCATCTTGTTGAGAAGCACAAGTTCCCAACTACATTCACATTTTACAAGAAATCCCATCCATCGAAGAAGCAGAGGCAAAAGCGACATCACAAGAAAGCTCTTGATAAGGAGGAGGCTTCAAGTGCAATGCAGGTAGAAGCCATAGATGGGCTCGTTTCTGGTATGTCCAGGCTAAATACCAGGGATCCATCCTCCCCTTCATCCGTCAACTTTGGGCGTCGAAACACCCGAGGCCTGGCCTTTGTTCCCCGGGCTCTTCAACAAGAAAGAAAGTAAGACTTCTTGAAACCTGCCAGGAAAAGTATAGTCAGTGCCCATAGAAGGTATTGTAAGTGTCCTTGGTTCTAAGATTTGAGAAATTGGATTGGAATTCAGACAAAACTCATGAATCTGAGTTCTGCGATTTGGAGCAAAAGCAATGAAGAAGAAAGTGTGTAATCTTTATTTCTGAATTGTAAAAGTTGACAAACTGATATCATACAACCTCTATTTATAGAGATGGATGTGAATTGGCTGACTAGGAACACGAGCTGCAAGTTGCAATTGGACAACAGCAACTTGCTCAAAACAGATTTTCTCGCCAATTCAAAATTAACATTACATATAATATCACCCCCCCTCAAACTGAATCAAGGTCAGTTGTGGACATGCCCAGTTTAGATAATAACTCTTGATGATGCCGAGATGGAAGGATTTTAGTAAGAACACCCACCAGCTGGTTCTCTGTGGGAAGGTAAGTAAGCTCAAGGAGACCATCTATAACCTTCTCCCTTGTGAAGTGGCAATCGATCTCTATATGTTTTGTACGCTCGTGAAATACTGGGTTCTTTGCAATGCTTAAGGCTGACTTGTTGTCACAGTGTAGAGTGACAGGAGTGAGGTTCTGAACTTCCAGTTCTTTGAGCAAATTAACAAGCCATGTGACTTCTGATGCAGCTTGGCTCGTGGCTCTATATTTTGCCTCTGACGAGCTCCTTGAAACCGTGGCTTGCTTTTTAGATTTCCATGAAATGGGATTGGCCCCATATAGAACCACATATCCCGTGACTGAGCGTCTTGAGATAGGACAAGATGCCCAATCTGAGTCTGTGAATGCCTGGAGCCGAATCTGAGAGCCTCTTTGAAGCTTTATTCCATAATGAGTTGTGCCTTTCACATAGCGCAATAGATGCATTAAAGCCTCTTGATGGGATTCATTGGGATGTTGCAGAAACTAGCTTAAAACTTGAACTGCAAAAGACAGATCTGGTCTGGTATTTGTGAGGTAGCTGAGCTTTCCAACCAAACTCCTGTAGGTAGTTGGATCTGCAATCAATTTACCTTCATGAGAAGCAGATACTTTGAAATTTAAAGGCAAAGGAGTAATGCAAGGACGAAGATCTGAAATATTGGCTTCTTTGATCAATTCATTGCTAAACTTTCTTTGACTAAGAATTAAAGCATTATTAGATTTAATGACTTCAATTCCTAAAAAATAATTGATCTTCCCCAAGTCTTTGATGTTGAACAAGGCATGTAATGAATCCTTGAGCTTCTGAATTTGCACCAAGTCAGATCCTGTCACCAATATGTCATCTACATACACAGTCACTATAGTGAGATGACCATCAGTATGACATAAACATAATGAAGAATCAAATTTAGACTGAACATAGTTAAGAGTTTGTAAGGTAGAAGCCAACTTACTAAACCATTGTCTCGAGGCTTGTTTCAAGCCATACAATGATTTCTTAAGATGGCAAACCTGTTTTGTTGGATTTGGAACACCTTGAGGCATTGTCATATAAACTTCCTTTGGTAAGTCTCCATGAAGAAAAGCGTTGTTGACATCGAGTTGATAGATGTCCCAACCATTATTAAGAGCTACTGATATTACAGTTCTCACTGTTGTCATCCTTACAACTAGAGAAAAAGTTTCTTCATAGTCCACCCCATACTGTTGTATGTAACCTTTGGCCACAAGTCAAGCTTTAAACCTTTCTATTTTCCCATTTGCCTTGAGCTTTATTTTGTATACCCACTTGCATCCTATTGCTGTTTTGCCTTGGGGTAAATCTACTGTCTCCCAAGTGTTAGTTTTCTGCAGTGCTTGAATTTCTTTGTCCATGGCTTCAACCCAACGTGGATCCTTAGCAACTTGAGCATATGGCTTAGGTTCAGTAGGGATATCACAAGATGAAATAGCAGCATGACAAGCATAAGGAATGTGCATTGAATCTGTAAAACCAATGAAGAGTGGAAATTGCTCAAAATTAGCCCCAAAGTTACACACATAATCTTGCAAATATGAAGGTCTTTTGATGTTTCTAAAAGGCCTTCTATCTAATGATGTATTCTCGTCTGAATTGGATCTAGATGAAGATAGATCATTAGAAGATACCTGAACATCATTTGTAGATAGAGAATCATCAGATTCACTCAAAGTATCCACAGATGATGTTTCATTTTCATTAGGTAAAACAATATCATTATTAACCACAACATCAGGTATATCAGCATTGTCAAAGAATATAGGATCATCAATCTCACGAAAAAGAATTTTTTTTGGAAATAGCCAAAAATAAGAAAAATATTAGGGAACTAGCCAAAATCCGAAAGAATTTAGGGAATTAGCCAAAACAGGTTAAAGTCGCTGTTACAGACAACGACTTTACCCAGGGTTTTTAAAAAAATATTAAAAAATGTAAGTCGCTGTTTATAACAGCGACTTACATGTATTTCGTTTTTTTTTTTAAGTTTTGGCTTTAAATTCATTAAAATTCACAGAAATGAAAAAAAAAATTGTTTTTAAGGAGAGTCGCTGTTATTAACAACGACTCTCCCTTTTTTAATTTTTTTTTAAAAAAATTTCTGGCATTAAAAACTGAAAACGAAAAATAAAAAATAAAAAACCCAGAGTCGTTGTTACAAAAAGCGAGTCTAGGGTCAGTCAACGCGAATCTTTGGGCCTAGGGAATCTCTGGGCCTGGAATCTAGGCCTAGACCTGGTGAGTCGCTGTTCTGAACAGCGACTCACCCTTCTCCTCCCTCAATCGCCGTAACCTCCCCCCTCTATTTAACCTACCGCCATGGAAGTCTCGGACCACAGCCACAAAGCGAAGGAAGAGGAAGGCCGATCCTCCTGCAAAAAAAAAAAAAACCACCATTTGTATCTTTTAATTAGCGCCTCTAATCACCCCTACTATCACAATATCTCGACAGCAACCACAAATCGATCGGAAAGGGTTTCGAAAAACCGCCGACAGTTCGTTGGTGCACCAACCATCCATCCTGCCCGACCAAAACGCTGCTGCTCGGAGAGAGGCCCCACAACAACCCTCTATACCCGACAGAAAGGTTAGATCCGAAATCTTTATCCTTTGTCTTGTTTAATGGAATTTTGTCATATATATAGTTTTGATTCCTAAACGAAAACGAAAGGCAATAACTTGATGAATATATGTTGAACAGGCCATTCTTGTCTCCGATTAGTCGACTGTTGGTTGTAAAAAGGCCCCACAACAGCCCTATATTCCCGGCAAAACGGTCAGTTACAAAATCTTCGCCCTCTATTTTGGTCATTTTAATTGGTATATGGGAATTCTTTAAATTGTTAATTGGAACATGGAAAAAATTAGGCAATAATTTATTAAATTATATATTGTGTGGAAAATTTGGGAAGTTTTTATATTCATTCTTCAAGAAGTTAGAAAATTTGGGAAGTTATGTATGTATTGAAGTTATTTATTGATTGTAGATGTTAGATATGCATCATTTTTTCTTCATATATTGAATTGTGAAAATGTTAGAATTTTGTGATGTTTACGATGGTTATAAGATATAATAGAAATCCAAAGTGAAGGTTATATTAGATCTATGATTAGTATACTAAAAGGGAACAAAAATTATATATGGTTCGAATACTTTCGAAACTAAATTTATATCAAAATGTGGGAATGTAAATACCAAAAATTAGGAAGTTTTGGTAATTTCAATAAAATTAGGAAAATTTGTAAGTACATGAAATAGTGGACATGAACAATTATTTATCTAGTACATTTGTACAGAACAAATTAGATAAATTTGGTTATTATAAAAAAATTAGGGAAATTTATAAGTATAAACAAAATTAGGGAATAATTACATGAATTATTAACAAGAAATAATACATGTAGATATGGACAACAACGGACAATATCTACCGTACGTCGGTACGGGGGGGTTCACCGGTCTCTTGGTCGGCGTTGAACATGGGAATCAAACTAGCACACCTCCTTCAACTATGACGGAGTCTGAGATCGATGAAGATGTTCGAGCTGATGCATTTGGGATAGACCATGAAGATGATTTGGATCAAGAAGAGGAGGGCACTGTCGATCCAGAGACTGAAGATGTCGAACTGACAAGGGAGAAGGCCAGTGAGATTATCATGAAAGCAGCTGGGGGTATAACTCCAACTTGGAACGATGTGCAGGACCCCATGGCCCGAGAGCTGGACACATGGACAACATGGGACCCGTCAACCACTTTCAAGTGCGGAATGGAATTCGAGAAGGGGTTGTTCTTCAACAGTATAGAAGACATGGTATACCAAATGAAAGTGTATTCTATATCCAACAAAAAATCATTTCGTGTTGTGAAGCACAACACTGAGAGGTCCACATATGATGCGAGCTCCTCATTTATAGCGATGCTCTCGATGCCATTACAGTCCATGGGTCCACTTCCTCCCTCCACTTCAATGGGTAATCAGAATGTGCAAGAGTCTCCCGCCTATCACGTACGACCCCGACAACCCGCCTACCCGCCTACATTAGGCGAGGATTTGGTGTGGGAGGAGAACCAGGAGGAGGACCATACAAATGAGAAGGAGGAGGATCATCCAAATGAGGAGGAGGATGATCATCCAACAAGTGGAGATGACGAGGAGATGGATGACGATGACAGTGAGGAGGAAGATCATCTACAACGTAGTAGTCGTAGACGATAGGATTATTTTAGTATTATCGTTTGGATATTATTAGTTTCACTAAGTTCTAGTTTGGATTTTCAGTTACTTAGACATCTTTTGGACATATGGATCTATAAACAATCTGAATAATTAACTTAATCATAAAAAATCTGAATGATGAACAATCAAACTTTCCTCAAATTCTGTCGATTTTCATACCGTCGGTATAAATTACTCATTACCTTAGTGTACGAATACATATATATTTCGTAAATATATGTATACACAATGTCGATTTTCATATATATTTCGTAAATATATGTATACACAATGTCGATTTTCAAAGGTAGTAGTGCTAGGCGATAGGGGCTTCAGGGAATATATTCCCTTCGGCAGCTGAGACAAGCAGGGCATGGGCGCAGAGATTTGCATCTCAGTAACCCTAGAGTCGCTGTTCAGAACAACGACTCACCAGGTCTACGTCCAGAGATGCCAGAGATTCGCGTTGACTGCAAATTAACCCTAGAGTCGCTGTTTGTAACAACGACTCTAGGTTTTTTTTTTCGTTTTCAGTTTTTAATGCCAGAAAATTTTTTAAAAAAAAAATAAAAAAGGGAGAGTCGCTGTTATTAACAGCGACTCTCCTTAAAAACAATTTTTTTTTTCATTTCTGTTAATGAATTTAAACCCAAAACTTAAAAAAAAACGAAATACATGTAAGTCGCTATTATAAACAGCGACTTACATTTTTTAATATATTTTTTAAAAACCCTGGGTAAAGTCGCTGTTTGTACCAGCGACTTTACCCTGTTTTGGCTAATTCCCTAAATTCTTTCGGATTTTGGCTAGTTCCCTAATATTTTTCTTATTTTTTGGCTATTTCCAAAAAAAATTCCATGAAAAATTGGTGGTAAAACAGTAGAATCACTAAGAGGAAATTTATGAAGAGGAAAACATAGTTCATGAAATTTGATATCTCTGGAAACAGAAATCTGCCTTGTCTTGAAACTCGGAACTTTGTAACCCTTTTTTCCAGAAGGGTAACCAATGAATACACAAGGATCACTTCGTGGATCAAATTTTGATCTACTTTCCTTGACTGTGTTGACAAAACACAAACAACCAAAAGGTTTAAGTAACTCATAATCAGGTAAGTGTCCATGTAAAATCTGAAATGGAGTTTTAAAACCAAGAGATGACAAAGGGAACCTGTTTACCAAATATGTTGCAGTCAATATGCATTCACCCCAATATTGAATAGGCAAACCTGATTGGAAAAACAATGCTCTAGCTGTTTCTAGTAAATGCTGATGCTTCCATTCCACCACACCATTCTGTTGAGAAGTATACACGCATGAAGTTTGATGTATTATCCCTTTGGTTGTGTAATACTCATCAACTTCTCTGCTATAAAACTCAGATCCATTGGCTGATCTAAGAGTCTTCACCATCTTGCCAAACTGTCTCTCTACAAAGCTTATAAAAGACTTTAAAATGGCAAATGCACAACTTTTGGCAGATAATAAATGAGTCCAAGTGCTTCTAGAAAAATCATCAACCACGGTTAAGAAGTACTTGTAACCATTATGAGTAGGAGTCCCATATGGTCCCCAAATGTCAACATGAATCATCTCAAAGCAATACAAAGATTTTATAGAACTAGAAGAAAATTTGTTTCTGTGTTGTCTTGCCTTTGGGCAAACAGTAAACAGCTTATGAGAACCATTTATTACATCATTTTGTAAGAAAGGAAAATGTCTCATTTGATCAAAAGGTACATGACCGAGCCTACAATGCCAAGTATCTAGAGATACATGTTGTGAGCCGAATTCGCCATGTTTTTATACTTACTTTTATATCGTTTTCGGCATACATTTCATGCATTTGGGCTAGATTAATACATAATTTATGTAGTTTATGCTTATTTGCCAAATTATGGAGTCTACACCAGTTTTTGTTTAAATTCGCAGAAATCGAAGCAATTGACAACAGTTCTGAGAAAAGGAAGAAAAGCTCGGAAGTCAACTACAGAAGTCCAAGGTCGAAGAGCAGCGGAACCAGGAAAAATTGGGCTGAAGACAAGTGTTACTCGATATCGAGTACTTTTACTCGATATCGACCAAAGAAGTCCGAACAACATCTGGAGTCGAGGAAGCAGCACCTGATCGAGAAGCCGAAGACCTAGAGAACTCGGGCAGCGCTTACTCGATATCGACAAAACTGCTCGATATCGACAAGATCAGAAGCATTTGTCCGAGCCAAGTCGAGAACCAGTTGCTCGAGAAAGACAGGCCGACAAGTCGATGACACCATTTACTCGATATCGAGTAGATTGCTCGATATCGACAACCCCAACACCACATGTCCAAGCCAGTGTCGGGGAGCAGTTACTCGACCAAGATCAGAAGACGAAGTCGACGACGACGTTACTCGATATCGAGGAAAATTCTCCTGGGCCGCGTTACGCGGTTTTGCTGTCCGTGTCGAGTTAGGCTTGCTTGGGAGCGAAGGAGTCTGAGTTTGCCCGATTCTATCCAAGTTCTATCAAGATCTATCAACTCCATGGAGGATTTACCTACTTTAGATATAATTCCTTTTTGGATTTAATTATTTTATTCCATTATTTAATCTTTAAGTAAGTAGATAAAGAGATTTAGATATAGATAGACTTTCTTACCTTGATTAGCAAGGATTAGAAGCCTATAAATAAAGCCTTAGGGGCTGATTTTTATTCATTCAATTGGAGAGACAATTAGTTACATAGAGAGAGAGAGAGTAGAGAGAGCTTGTGGCGAGAGAAGTTGGAAAAGCGAAAGCGGATTTGGCTTCGATTGGTTGTAAGTTCTCTTTAGTTTATTTAATCCAAGTTAGTTTCCTTTGTTATTTGATGAGTTTCTTGATGATGAAGAGCGAGTAGTCCACCCACTTCTAGGGTCGGGGTGAGCCCGACGGTGGCCATGCGAGGTGATGCGGTAAATGTTTGATCTTTTTATGCAATTCGTCTTCTATCCTTGTGAGCATGATTCTTTTGCGAAAGTTGAAGGTGATCCTTGTTTGTATTATTGAAGCGAAAGTGATCTTAATACAACTTTGGTTAATTATGTGAAAAGGGTTAGTAACAATTAGGGTTTATGCGAAAGCCTCTATATTCCTATTTGTTAATAACGAAAGTTATTTGATGGAAAACATGATCTTTTATGCCTTTATGTGTTACTTTGCATGGTTATTGTTGTGGTGTTGATACCCTAGCCTTGGAAGTCTTTTAGTTTATTGATTTAATTAATCAAAATCTGCGTTCTGCGTTCGAAAGGTTGCACTTTTAAAGTTTCTGTTGCTTGTCGATTCCGAGGAGTTTTGTCGATTCCGTCTCTGCGAAGGTAAGCCAAGATATGGATCTTTCTTCTCCTATTTCCATTAAAGATTTATCTATACATGGGAGAGGTTTGCCTTGGTATGTGCGTTTATGTAGGATATCCAATGATGAGCCCAAAGAGTATGAAGTTGGAGACAAGCTCTATGTTTCCAAATCAAAGGATCACTGGTTCCCTAACAAATTCAACAAGAAGAGGATGGGGCCTTTCGTGGTGAACAAAATCCATTCTGGAAGATTACCACTAATGGACAAGAATGGAGTCCTATTTGAAGCCCAAGCTACATGGGCCCTGCAGATGCCACCTTGAGCTAAATGGAAAAGTCGGTCTAGCGACTATAAAATCTGGAGCTTATACATAGACATTTATTTTTGGACTTTTGAGACTTTGTTACTTTTGTTTGTTTTTGTTTTTAGAACTTTTAGTTTTTCTATTGTGGATATATGTCTTCTACACTTTTCAGGTCCATGGATAGAAGCAAGCTATATTCAGACTCGGCCCAGGCGGTTCTTTCATTCGAAAGTGAGAGGCCCTGCACACCTGTCTAGTGACTTTCTTTCTCTGACCCTTGTTTTTATAAAGTTCACTGTAATGTTTAAGTATGGGGTGGGGGAAGGGCTTACTTTATGCATATTTACAATATTTGACACTATGTGTGCATTATTTCTTTGAATTGCTACATGGTTATTTTGGAATTCATTATTGATTTATGTGCTTATATGCAAGTTTTCCAAAATTTGAGAAAAATGACCCCCATTGAAAATTTTGAAATAATGTCATGGAAGCTTATATTGAACTCGACGATGCAAAAATTGGATTCATTAGAGATATACCATGAAATTGCCAAGTAAAGGGAAGTCACAATGAAGTACATATTTTATTGAAAACCATGAAAGGAGTAAAATTTGATGTTGCTTTTGACATGTTGCATGATAAGAGAATGGAGGACTTCATATTTCCATATAATGCTCATTGTTATATTCCAAGCCTTACCTATGCTTATGCATTACACAAAGCCATATTATGCCTTATTTCAAATATTGCTCCACATGATCTAAATATTTGTCATTCTTTACCTTATCCGGGGATTATGTTGAGAATGACATTACATTATGGAGATTATAATATGGTGTTTGTGTTGTTATATATCATATATGGAGTTTGGAAGGAAATTGTTTGAAATATATGGAAAATTTAATGAGTGAAAGAAAATCCAATCACCTCAGAAGATAAAGGTAGATTGACCCTGCTCTCTAAGATAATAGTTTGGAGAGATGGGACACATTGTGAGGAGTCCAAAGCACTAAGTATCTGGGGCCATTCATGACACCCATGTTTGCGACTCACGAGAAGGTAGTGCTGAGGTTAGAGAGGTAAAATCATTATTATTGAGAAAAAAGCATTATGAAAGGTGATGAATCTTATGAGAAAGAATGTGGTATGAAATTCAGTTTGGAAATACTCCATTTCCCTGGGATCATTAGCACCACATTGCAAAAAATTGCCCACCTTTAGCCTTTTACCAATCAACTTCTTATTGAGCTTAAATTAAAGTCCTCTTGATTATTAATGCTTTGTAACGAATGAATGTTTTGCATAACCCTCCTTTTGTGAGTAGATGTTGCTTTTAAATTGCACATGCATGGATTTGTGACACAAGTACCTTTTCGAGGATGGTAATTGATTGCAGGGTTATATGAGAATGAATCCAATATGTTGAGAGTTTTGATTTCTTCCCCTGAATGACAAATAAAAGTATTGCTTGAGGACAAGCATGCTTAAGTATGAGGTGTTTGCTGTGAGCTGAATCTGCCATGTTTTACAGTAACTTTTATATCGTTTTCTGCATACATTTCATGCATTTGGGCTAAGATAGTACAGAATCTATGTAGTTTACACTTATTTGCCAAATTATGGAATATACACCAGTTTTTGTTTAATTTCGCAGAATTCGAGGCAAATTACAGCAGTTCTGAGAAAGGTCGGAAAAGCTCGGAAATCAACTACAGAAGTCCAAGGCCAAGGAACAGCGGAACTAGTCGAATCAAGCTAGGAGCCCAGCTTTACTCGATCTAGAGTACACTCTACTCGATCTCGACGAAGGTGTCCGAGCACAGGCCTTGTCGACTAAGCACTGATCGAGAAGGTGAGAGCCAGAGCAACCCGACTCCGGAAGCCAACTCGATCTCGAGTACACCTTGTCGAGATCGAGGACCCAACAGCGCCAGTCCGAGTCCATGCCAAGGAGGAGCTACTCAACATCACCAGCAACATCCTCGACGACAACCCAACTCGATCTCGAGGACCCAGGAGCCAAGGTCCGAGCCATGACGAGCACCAGCTGCTCGATCAAGCCCAGCCAGCCATGGTCGACGTCACCTCTACTCGATCTCGAGGAAGCTTGGTCGAGATCGAGGAGCCGCGTTATGCGGTTTGAGCTGTCCTACGCGCTGTGGGAGTCCTTGGAGCAAAAGGAATCCGAGATGGCCGAGTCTATCCTACATCCATCAAGTTCTATCTATGGAAGAGAAGATCTATCAACAAGAAGACATCTTACCTATTTAGATATTATTTCCCTTTTATAGATTTAATTCCTTAAATTGCATTTATTTATCTTTAATGCTTTTAGATATAGATTTAGATAAAGATAGAGATTTCTATCCTTGACTAGCAAGGAATAGATGGCTATAAATAAAGCCCTAGGGGCTGGTTTTTCATCATTCAATTTAAGAGACACAATTACACATAGAGGTTTTAGGAGTTCAAAGGTTTTAGGGTTTTTACATTCTGCGAAAGTTGAGTGCCGAGATTGTAAAGACTTTGAATATAGTTTAATGCAAGTTTCTTTTCATACATCAATGTCTGTGATTGCGATGAAGAGCGAGTAGTCCACCCACTTCTGGGGCTGGGGTGAGCCCGACGGTGGCCATGTAAGATGATGCGGTAAAGGTACAATCTTTTGATGCAATTTATCTTCTATTCATATGAGCATGATTCTTTTGCGAGAGTTGAAGGTGATCCTTGTTTGTATTATTGAAGCGAAAGTAATCTTAATGCAACTTGGATTAATTATGTCAAAAGGGTTAGTAACAATTAGGGTTTATGCGAAAGCCTCTATATGCCTATTTGTTATTAACGAAAGTTATTTTGATGGAAAGCATGATCTTTTATGCCTTTATGTGTTATTTTGCATGGTTATCGTTGTGGTGTTGATACCCTGGCTTTGGAAGTTCTTTATATATTGATTTATTTCATCCGAAATATGAGATTCTGTGTTAGAAATCTGCAATTTGAGGGTTCTGTGTTTTGGTCGATCTAGAGGAGGAGCTTGTCGATCTCGAGTAAGCAGTGGTCAAGATCGAGTTGGCTTTAGTCTAGGTCGAGTTGAGTTTCTGCTTCTGTCGTCGATTTTGAAGTTTCTGTTTTTGCTATTGTTAGTCGATCTCAAGTTGCTGTAGTCGAGACCGAGTAAGTTGCTGTCTTTGCTTTTATTTCTTTGCTGTCGTTTATTATTTCTGTCTTTCCTTCTTTGTTTCTTTGTTTCTGTCTTTTCTGTTGCTTTTCTATGAGATTTACAGCTGCCTAGGATCCACTGACACACTTCCTCGTGGATCGATCCTGACTTTCTCTTACTACATTGGAGGGAGTCTTGTAATTATTTGCTAGGGCACGAATCTAACCAGATTCATACACTCAAGCTGCTGGATTGTAAGGACTAGATCAAACCAGATTCATACACTCAAGCCCTCCTGATTGTAAGGCCAGATCCAGCTGATGAAATAACAGACTCTTAAGAACTAGTAGAGAGCACACAAAGAAGACAGATCTCGCTTGAGGGCTTGAGTGTATGAATGCTTGTGTTCAACGACTGTGTAGATGTCTTCTCTTCTTCCTTTTATTTATAGAGAACAAATCGACGCCAAGGATCTCCACCAATGGCTATATCAGATCATGGCCTAAGATGGACTCTTCACAATCTTCTATCTTTGGAAACTTCTGAAGCCATTATCACGATTTTATTCTTCTCATCTTTGAGCGCTTAAGGAAGGATAGATAATTCAAAAAAGGCTTCCTGAAAAGTTAGTGAATATAATAATATCTGGAAGCATATAATAATATATAATATTATTCGAGCATATATTATAGACAAATTGGTTTTGTGTTTATCAACACAGGTGTAGTTTCAAAACCTTTGACACAAATAGACTGTCAAAGCCTTTGAAACTTATTCCGATTTTCATCAAGGGAGTGGAGTTATCATATATATTTTAAATTTTAAAATAGTTTCATATTTACCAATAATAAATAACATAAAATTATAAACAATTCAACGAGTACCTACCAACATAATCGAAAAATATTAAATACTTGTTCAATTAATGTTGACGCTAACCCACGTAATCAAACGCACCAAATTTAGAGTATAAGAGTTGAGATTCTACATGAATCAATTATAAGACTTTTGATTAGTTTTTTTTAATGAATTTGGCTTAACAAAAAAAAATATAGTTTAGAGTTGCTCACTTTGTTAAACGAGTACAAGCAAATTAATAAATTTGCTGAATATAAACACATAGTTTTACTTCAAATATTTACTCATTTGTATTTATATGATACAATGACCTTTCTCTATATACATACGAAATAACACTTAATCAAACTAAATTGAATATGTAATTAAAATTGAGATTCTAAGACCAAAATTTGGTTACTTCCAACTGATATTTAAAATCAATTTTTTTTTTATATATTTCTATATCTATATATATATGTAAAAGAGAAGATTTCTTGCCAATCCTTAATTTTAAATAATGATAGAAAATAAAATTATCTTTTAAAAGCATAAATTTTTATGAAAATTCATAATCTAAAAAATTATTAAAATCCCTTTATGAAAATTCATCATCTATATCTATATGTAAAAGAGAAGATTTCTTGACAATCCTTAATTTTAAATAATGATAGAAAATAATAGTATCTTATAAAAGCATAAATTTTTATGAAAATTCATAGTCTAAAAAATTATTAAAATCCCTACTACAGGCTTACAATGCCCTCTTTGTAATTAAGAGTGTCACTAGGCTTGAATTATTACTTTATTGCACTATCTTCAATTTACATAAATTTGAAAATTACCCTTTAATTATCAATTAATGATTTTTTTAGCTATAAGTGGAGGAAAAAAATACATAAATACGGCTACAAATACATTCATTTGCAGTGAAAAATTATAAATCTCATCTAGAATAATTAATTTATATATCTGAAATGTAAACAATTGAGAAATGAAGTTTAAGAAAATTAATAACTAATTAAGTAATTATTAGTTTCATACTATAACATAAGCTAATCAATTATAATTCATTATCAGTTAATTTATATTCATGACCAATTTTATTCTACCCCTTTTTATAAGATAAATTGCAAAAAAATTCTATTGGTAAAAAATTATAGAAAATAAGTTTGTGAGGACCATACCAGTTGGACACAATGTTCCAAAAAACGCATGGCGGGTGCTCGGCGGCTAGATAGGGTCAATGATCTAGGCGAATTATGCGGGGTATAGGCAGATTTACTATTTTGAGATGTATTTTTAATTCATAACATATATAAATAAATAAACTTTAATTAATAGTCTAGGCGTTAACAACGGGAGTTAGATCGTGAGTTAGAGAACTATGAGAGTGAGGGATCAAGAGTAACCGAGAGTATAGAGGTTGAGAACTAAGAGAGAGATCGACATGTGAGAGTTTTAGGAGTTAAAGCATGCCCAACAACTTCCCTAAAACAATCTCCAAAATAGAGAATTATAAGTAAAATATTCTGAATATTTTTTCCCTAATTCCTCCAGCTTTCCCATTATAGAGTTTACCCTAAAATTATAGAGTTTTCCCAAAATTTAGGGAATGATCTCCATATTTTCTCTCCATTGTCTATTTTGATGAATGTTATGGGGAAGTTGTTGGACCAAAAATCATTCCAATATTCTCCAAAATATCAAGATGGAGAATCTGTTGGGCTTGCTCCCTTAAAACCTCAAAATGGTTTTTTTCACTAACTCGCCAAACCCGCAAGGCTGTCAAGACCTTGTGGGTAACCTTCGAGGGTCTAGGAGGCTAAACTCAAAGGTGAGGGGCCTTCAAGGGTCTAGGCGGAGGCCCAAGCCTTTTTTTGAAACAATAGTTGGACATAATGTGTTAAGTATTACAATGATCATCAATTACAGAGTCAAAGCTTGTGTAAAGACCGGGAAATTTTATAATATTAAAACTATTAAATAGTGATTTATATTCGTTTCGACTTCTAAAATTCGGAAGGTTTGGAAATTTCGTCCTCGAACTATTGGTTTATTCTAAATATCTCAAAACGAGTGGATACGGGGTTAGCCATAGGGTGGCCCGATCTTCGACAATCAAGACTCAAAGACAAGAACGGAAGCAAAGACTCGATGAACAAGAATAAAGACTCGAAATTGAAAGCAAGACTCGACCGATAAGGACTGAATCGAACTAAAATAGAACAAGGCAAAGACTCCAGGCCTCCTAAGAGGGTAGGAACCAAATACCAACGACTATAAAGCCCGCCTCTACAACCTTACACAACCAAGCGGACAACTTGGAGGCACAAGGAGAGGACTTGTGATTACCAAGCTCTCGCGAGGTTGATGAACTCAAAGCAAACCAAGCAAGATCTATAACCAATTTGCAATCGATGAGCAACGCTTCGAATCGATTGACTTAGAACGCTCAATGTGTTTTCACAAGAGAAACTTTCAATAATTTTCAACCAAGTTCTACAATGGAAGAGACGGCCTAATATAACCTAGAGGCCGGCTGAATTTCGGAATTAAATAAATAAAATAATTAATCAAAACAAGTTTCCTAAAATACCTAAAATAGATAGGCTGTCACGACCCGTGGGAGGATCCCGCGAGTCGTGAGACTCATCAGTAGCAAAACTAAATTCTGGGCTCATGGCCGCGGCTCATGGAAGTAATCCCGCGAGTCGTGAGACTTCTTAAAAATCCAAATAGACATACTAAGTCTTCCAATACTTAGTTAAAATCGACCACTCTAGGAACTAAGGAGAATCAAGCTTCCTCCTTTGGACCTTCTCCCATGGCGGAGCCTTCTTCTTCCTTTTGAGGATGACATCATTCTCGCGAGCTCACATCATATGTCCATCCCCAAGTGTTATAGGTGTGTCCAGAGGTGTTTTGGATGGTCCCGCATCAATCTCTCTTTCTTGAAAATGATTCGTCCTCGAATCCAAGGTCGTATAAGATTCTGCAAATGCACCCCACGAGCTCCTGGATCGAATACCACATGTCCATGGAAAATTCTCTCAAGACCGATTGTCGTAGGTGTCGACCACTCCGTGATAGTTTTGATCTCAGCTTCGTCAACTTGTAGGCCATTAGAGCTCTCTACAAAACCAAGAAAAGAAACTTGATTAGTGCACAATTCAGGTTTCATATCAACGTCATGATGTTCTAACTTAATATGCACTTTAGCTTGTTCGTTGATCTCTAAGTTTCCATCCAATACTAGCAAGTTGTCATCCTTTTTCAAGGGTAAATTTTCAATTAATTCAAGGCTAGCAATATAAGAACCATTTTCACCATCAATGATCATATTAGAAACATTGTCTTTTTCTAAGCATGTAATATGACACAAATCTTTTCTTTGATTATCATCACAAGGTATAGGTGGAACACTAAAACGTTACTAACAATCAAAGAATCTTCATGCTCATAGTCAATGCAATCTTCATGATCAAAGGCAAATAAATTAACATCTTGATCATTATTATCATGCTCTTTAATTTCATCAACAAGCTGAACATCTATGCTAGGAGAAACATTAAGTTGATTAGAAATAGGATGAGTTTCCTCCCTTTCATGTGGTGTCACGTCAACCTTAGGTGGTACTCCTCGTCCGAGCACCGTGTTAGAGCCAAAACAAGAACTAAACACGAGGTTAGAACAATCAATACTTTGTACCGGTAAGCCGAACCGAAGCTCTTGTGCCCTCAATCGTTTATCTATCTTAGCCAAGGTCTCCATAAGAGTGTTCATGGTGTTGTTGAACACCTTGGCTGACACGGATGCGTTGGAGTTGTCGTCATTGTTGCCATTGTTGGCATTGTTCCCGTTGTTAATCTGCTGAGACATTGCAAATAAAGACAAACACGAAACTATGTCAAGATTAGCAAAATAGAAACAATCTCACAAGTGTTTCGCTCACACTTTCTCTCTAATTGATGATAAGCTTGTTGGGGCAATCCCCTTTGGGCAAATCAACACTCAAGCAAAGACTTAACAATCAAAGAAAGTAATCAAGAGAAAGAACAAAAAATGACCAAATAAGGGACTCGATAGGGGCTGTATTTTACTCGACAGCAGCTGACACTCGAGCGGCATTCGAGCGACACTCGACCAGCACAAATGACACTCGACCAGAACTGGACACAAAAAAACAAAAGAAAAGAAAAGAAGAACTTGGATTTTTACCTCTTTTTGATTCAAACCCTTAGCAAGGACGTTGTAGTTGCAAGGTAGGGCTTAAAAAAAAAAAATATGGTTTAGGAGGTATGTGTTTGAAGGTTGTGACTAGGGATAGAGCAAAATCACCAAATTTGGTCCTTAAGCTTTCTTGCACTAGATAAATCCTTTTTTTTTTTAAAGCTTACTTTTGCCCCTAGTGAATTTTATTCTCCTAGGACTAAGCTTTGAATGTAATCTCTTTTTTTTTTTGAATATGCGGACTGTTTTTTTTTTTTTTGACTAATGCAAGAAAACTATATATGAAATAAAGGACTCTAAAAAATTATATGCTATGGTGAAAGAAAAAAAGTTTATGTAGCCCTAATAAAATATATATAGGTGATGGTGTGGCTAAATATGGTAAATGGAACTATCTTATGCCTTTTATAATATATGATAGATAAAACAATAATATCTACCAAAAAAAAATTCAGAATTTAATTTAGGAAATAAGATAGATAAAACAAGACAGATCAAAAGATAGAACAACAAACTAGGGTTAGGAGATTGGTTTCAATAAAGGCCGAACTGCCGAAGGCTCTATTGCACAATTATGTGGGCTGCAACAGTGGGTGAAATCAGCCATAGGATACCATAATATTGCAACAAATGATGTTGCTTCAAGGCTGAATTCGACAATGGCTTGATGATGGTCCCGGCTAGCTTTGTGTTTAGGGCTAAAGCAACCACAACAATTACAAACAAAGGTTAATGCGATCAAATTAAAAAAAAAATTCAAGAAAGTAAAAATACCAAGAACAAGAAAGAAAAAGACTCTATTTTTGTAGGTTTTGTGTTTAGGGAAACAAAAGACACAACTTTGATGTCGGAAACCAAAGCTTTGATGCCAATTTAATACGGGGTTAGCCGTAGGGTGGCCCGATCTTCGACACTCAAGACTCAAAGACAAGAACGGAAGCAAAGACTCGATGAACAAGAATAAAGACTCGAAATTGAAAGCAAGACTCGACCGATAAGGACAGAGTCGAACTAAAATAGAACGAGGCAAAGACCCCAGGCCTCCTAAGAGGGTAGGAACCAAATACCAATGATTATAAAGCCCGCCATTACAACCTTACACAACCAAGCGGACAACTTGGAGGCACAAGGAGAAGACTTGTGATTACCAGGATCACCAAGCTCTCGCGAGGTTGATGAACTCAAAGAAAAGCTATCAAGATCTATAACCAATTTGCAATCGATGAGCAACACTTCGAATCGATTGACTTAGAACGCTCAATGTGTTTTTACAAGAGAAACTTTCAATAATTTTCAACCAAGTTCTACAATGGATGAGACGGCCTAATATAACCCAGAGGCCGGCTGAATTTCGGAAATAAATAAATAAAATAATTAATTAAAACAAGTTTCCTAAAATACCTAAAATAGATAGGTTGTCACGACCCGTGGGAGGATCCCGCGAGTCGTGAGACTCATCAGTGGCAAAACTAAATTCTAGGCTCATTGCCGCGACTCGTGGAAGTCATCCCGCGAGTCGTGAGACGTCTTAAAAATCCAAATAGACATAGTAAGTCTTCCAATACTTAGTCTCCTCGACTTCAGTCACCGACTCGGCCTCTCCAGTCTCCTCTCTCGTCCTCTCCGGTCACCCACTCGATTTCAATTTTCTCTCTTGGCGACTGCGCACCTACAGTCGACCCTCCTCCCTCGTGGTCGCCACTCGCCACCTCCGGCGCTCCGCTCCCGTGCTTGCCGCCGGTCACGCCGCCCACAATAAGCCTCCTCTCTCAAGTCTCAGCCTCCAGTCGACCGGAATCGACCGTCCTCTCTCACCCTCTCTCTTTCACTATTAGATCTAGTTTAGATCTAGGTTTGATTTATCAATGGAAATAAATTGGTTTTCAATTTAAAGGAACATGGTTGCCGTGCACAGAAATAGGCTACTGTAACCCCCAAAAAAAGGAGAAGAAGAAGAATACATGGCTACAAGGATGAATCCGGTCCAACCGGTCCGCGGACTGGAAAACCTGGGACCATATTTCTCGGTCCCGGTCCGATCCGCGGTCCATGTTTTTGAAAATTCCGGTCCACCAGTCTTGGACCGGACCGGAATTTCCGGTCCGGTCCGATCCAGTTCAGACCGGATGCCCAACCCTAACTTTTACCCACTGCTGGTAACAAACTAAACTTTTAAAAAATGACGGTGACTGCCCAAGTACGCACGAAAACAAAAATGGTAATTCAAGCCAACCTAGTAGGCACCCAGTGGCCCCGAAGCGGGCTAATATGCGCTCGAGGCGTTGGGTTAAGCCTCCAACTGATTGCTACAAGCTGAATTTTGATGGTTCTGTAAGACCAGGTGTTTGGGCATCATATGGTTTTGTTATTCGAGACTGTCTGGGTGATGTAGTGGCTTTGGGCAGGAATACTTGTACCAATGTCTAAGTTGCTTATGTCAAAAATCTCAGGCTTAAGATGGGCATTTGGCGGGCAAACAGCTCAACATTCAAAACCTCCTTATCGAGGGAGATAACCTGCTGGTTATAAAAGCTTTGACGGGGGATTAGAAATGTCCCTGGCATATCGAGCTACTACAATCGGATATACTTCTAGATATTCCGTCATTCTCTTATGTTGCTATTCGTCATATTTTCAGGGAATCAAATGTTGTGGCTGACTATCTTGATCGTAGTGTACATGCATCCCCTGCCGATGGTTGCTACAATGATGATCCAAAAATCCGTGTTCTCATCCGTAAGGATACGCTAGGAAGGGCCTCTGCTCCGGCCGACCCGTCCTAATTCTTATATTGCGTCAAAACAGGGCCTGATTTTTATGAAATTACTAGTAGTTACTTATGATGATGATATATATTTTTATGTTAAGTATGAGTATAAAATGATAGTATGCGAAATTGGCTAAGTATGGTTGGGAAATTGTCTTAAGCTAATGGATTGACGGATCATGTTGAATATGGTATGAGATGAGAAATGATTGATCATGATGGATTGAAAGTATGGTTGATGTGAGCTTGTTTATTTATCTACATGTGTGAGCGTGTGATATATGTGTTAGAGTAGCTATAGAAGTAGATTCATTGTATATTTTAAATATGTACGTATCTAGGTGATACTCTCTGATTGTGCTACTGTGTGCCAGGTTCTTCTTTTGCTGCTCTGCTAGCCATGTAAGTCTCTTCGGAGCTTACTCAGATTGATCAGACATTTCCCTTCTTATATGTGCATGATACACTTGGTGATGCATATCATAATAGCATGTCATGTAGTATCATGCTAGGATTGCATTAACGAATTATCATTCTTATTCTGTATGCGTATGTAAACAGAACGATCATTATCTATGAAGTAATTAGAGTCTTTGCTAGGGTCATAGAACGACCCAATCCTATCGGGTCTCGTACTAAGTCATTCGAGTCATATGACACTACCTTTACTATATCGAGCATGGTAATTATGGACAATATGATGATAAATATGATGATGAATATGATGGCGAATATGATGACTATATAAAGCATGTTTTGGGTTGGGCACCAATACGGGATTGATCCAATAAATGGAATGGAATGCATTAATGAGTTGGTCAGTCTCCGCCCTACCGGGAAGGGGGCGGTGGTAGGAGAGGGATATGCCACTTGACATTCTGTGTAGATCCATTTAATCGCTTTCTACACACATACACGCACGCACGCACGCACGCACGCACACACACACATATATGTATATGTATATATATATATATATATATATATATATATATATATATATATATATATATATATATATATATATATATATATATATATATATATGTATGTATGTATATGTATATATATATATGTATATGTATACATATACACACACACACAGACACACACACACACACATATAAAACTGTCAGCATGCTTGCATGATTTAAATTCCTGTCCTGCATTAGAATATGGCCCCTAATTATTTTTAGGTATGTTATATATGTATCATGATGCTGATATAACTCTATGATCACGAGGTTTTTGCATGGCGGAAAGAGAGAGTTGAGACTCTGACTTCACCAAACTATTAAGGTTTTGGGATTTGAATGTTTGAAATTCTTTTTGACCCGACCCCGTTGTGGCACTCCCATTTATTTGGTTTAGACTTATGCTAGGGTTGAATGTTACAAATGGTTTTTCATTACTTAGGCCAAAGGGCAGGTATAAGGGCTTCACCCCGGGTCTCCAACGGACCTTAGGAATTTGGGTTCGAAATCCCACTTCCCGCTAATAATATTCGCTTTCAAAACTTCAACATATACTCGGTGCGCAAGATCCGAACGAAGGATTCTATCATTCGAAACGTAACTCGGGATTTATAATCTCGGGCCATTACAATTTTATAAAACAAAAGCTTTGAGTCCTTGTATATGGACTTCACCCTCCTTTATATGATGATTTTTATTTTTACTCCACAAATGTGGAATCCCAACATCACTGCATCAACAATGAGGCATTTGCCTCCTCATACCTCTTCGACTTTTCAACCTTCGATAAGAGGCTTGAGCATGGATACAAAAGAGAAGAAGCCTCAGTTGACTCCCAATCGGCATAGGGAACAAAGACTTGTTGAGTCAAGGGAAGAGTGCATATTGAGCGATTCAAATTGATGAAGAAAAGGTTTCGAGGAGGGTTCATCATTCAATTTTTTTTGATAAGGCAATAGTTCGAGTTGTATCAGACTCTGCTGGACCACCATCCGAGAGCGTCCTTTTGGACGAAAGCAAGTAGCTCAAGATGAGAAGACAAAGTCATGGGATTAGATGAATACTGGTGACGAGTCACCAAATCCACAGTAGGATTGATTTCTTTATAGGCATGAGAGTACTTAACACATTCGAATGATTGCAGAAGAAAGAGCACATTCGTGGCCCTCATTTCAACATCCCAAGGACATGTCCAAACTTCTTTCAAATAGTTAATAATCGTCAGCAATCCCTTTCAATTAGCAGCCACGTGGCCCCAATCTCGTTGGCCGCGATGATATTAAGTCAAAGCTCAAGAGCATCAGCCTGGATAGGGGTACTGACGTTGCATAGATCAGCACCATAGGGGACCATATGTCCGTTGTGATCTCTAATAATCCATCCTACTAATGCAGAGTAAAAAAAGAGGGCGAGATCTGTCAAAATTCAATTTTAGCCGACCATCCAAGGTTTCTTTCATCTAACATTTTTACTCTTTCGTTGGGATGTGGGTGTATTTTATCTAGTTGGTATTTTTGGCCTTGTTTCTTCATTTTTAGTCGTTCTCCAGTTATAGATGGTGTTGTTTAACAATCACTTTCCAATTTTGGAGGTTTTCGTCATACATGTCCTCAAAGACTTTATTGTTTATGATATAATTGTCCACCAACTTCACCAACTTATCAATAGTTTTTCCAGAATCTCCATTATAAATTGTTTCATGTCTTTGTTTAAGGTGTTGATGCTTCTAATAGTTTTCTCAATATCAACACTAATACTCTTTATTAGGGCTAGAAATTGACCAATTGTTCACATGTCAAAAATAGGTGAACAATGTCATCATATGGGTGATTGCATATTGCACAATTCGTATGGACATGGCTATCTTTTTATGTCATATCCCTTGAAAGGTCATGTAATGCAGTACTTGATCCCTCGAGAGGTTGATGTATCGACAGACAGACTAACCATCATGATAGAATAGAAGCATAAGAAACAAAAATGAGAAATAAAGACATAATAACAGATTGAATCCCCATATAAAAAGTGGAGCCCGGACAAAATGAAGATCATCAAATTGAAAAAAGCAAATGAGATCCAAGCCAAGCATCACCTAGGTAGTACCACTAACCAGCGATACAACAAGATTCAAACTCTTGTAGGGAGTGAAGACGATCTCCAAAGAAGCGCCTCTCGGAAATGAAGTACTCCAGAACACACTATTCTTTCCATTGCTTCCTTCCTCTATAAATCTGGCTTCTCAGAAAGCACATGTTTGAACTCAATAAAAAATCAAATCTTCAATGAAATTTGTGGCTCCTTTGTTTTGTTGCAAAAATTAGGGCAATTGATGTACATGTTTGGTAAATCAGAAGAGATCGATAGTTGGGTAAAAGACTCCATTTCGTCGATTGGAGATGAATCAAAAGTAGAGTTTGGATCATTTGACATGAAGACTAAGCATGTGTCAAATCTGCGTTAATTTGTGTGTTTAGAATGGTATTTGGTTCTCGGAGAATGACGTTAATAGGGGAGTCAGAGAAAAATAATCCGAATAAAAAATTGATATTGGATTTGAATGTCCCTAGTAATGAAACAAAGACTCGTCAGATACGAAACAATCGAAATGCATGCTTTTTTCATCTCAGTTAAACATGAATTAGAGGTTGGGGGTGTTGAAGGATTATTTTTTGTTATTCACTTTCGGATGGTTTTGAAAGAGGCACTTGAAGGTGATGAGTGAAAATATGTCGTTGAACAAAAATAGAATGCAAGTCATTGCGATAGATTTATTTCTAAAGTATCAAATACACTACCAAGTCGTTGAACAACATTTCTTTCATGCCGATTAAACTTATGGAAGAATGCAAAAACTCTTGGTGAGGAAAAAAATTCTAACGTGATTAATCAAATAAACAAACCCAAACATCCATCAAGCCACCAAGGTGGAAAAAGAATATCAAATGGGAGAAACCATAAACAAATTGGTTTAAACTAAACTCTGATAGATCCCTCAATAGAAATGGAGAGGGATGATTTGGATATGATAATAGAGATCATGAGATAATGATTACCAGCCTGGGAGCTAACAAATCCCCAATAAGTACAGTTCTTGAAGATGAAGCTTATGCACTATGGTCCGAAATCAAGGAAGCACATAAACTTAAGATACAAAATATGGCAATCAAAGGTGATGACTTTTAAGGGTGCTTACAGTGAGATCAAGATGATTGTATCTAACTTCTGTTTAAATGTTTCTTTCTTCGACAATATATGCATGTGACTAGAGCTGGCAAAATCTGACCCGACTCGAAAACCCAACTCGACTCACCTAAACCCGAACCCGGCCGAAACTCGAAAATCTGGAGTCATCCGTAACCCGAACCCGAGACCGACCCAACCCGAACCTGACCCGACTCGAAACAGACCCGAACACAGACAAACCCGACCCGACTTTGAACCCGACCTGACTCTATATTATTATTATTATATTTTGATAGAATTAATTATTGAGGAAATGGTAGTAAATACCACAATTCCAAAAATCTTTGCAAAAATGCCAGCCTTTTGGGAAATTTTGCAAGAATGCCATTTTTGCCCCAAATTTGCAAAAATGTCAAGGTAACCCCCCCCCCCCCCCCAAAAAACCGGCTATCCTATGTTAATTTGCCCAAAAAAAAAGAAAATTAAATTAGAGGCATCATTTCCTAGTGAAGAGAGAGAGGGCGGGAAGGAGAAATTGGGGGAGGGTTAGTAAATGCCCATCCAATCACATATATCTCTCTCGTTTGAAAACACACCGATAGAAAAGAGAGAGAGAGAGAGAGAGAGGGGGCTTCTTCATCTTCATTGGCAGTTGCAGCGACGCATAGAAAGAGAGAGAGAGGGCGATTTCTTCTTCGGCAGTTGCAGAGACGCTGGTTCGAGAGAGGAACAACATAAGAGAGAGAGCGGACAGGTCCACCATCGCCTGAAAGTACACCAGACACGACATAAATCAGGTACGCCCTTTTACTCTTCTCCCTTTGGTGGTAGTGTGCGCGGGTGTGGGTCGGGGAAGCAGTGGTTAAAGGGGTTAGGGCAATGGTGGCCTGAATGGTGGGTCGGGGTGGTGGTTTTATTGTTTGGAGAATGGTGGGTGGTGGTAGCATGGGTGGTTTTAGGGTATGGAAAGTGGAAATCGGTGGTTAGGGTTTCCGATTGGGTGACAGTGGTTTTCGGAATGGGTTAGGGAAACGGTCGGGGAACTATGGATAGGGGAAATTGGTGGTTCGAGGTTCGAATTGGGTGACAGGGGTTTGACATTGGGTGACAGGGGTTTCCAATTTGGAGAGAAGGGTTCCCAAATTGGGTGACAAGTGTTTGAAATTGGGTGACAGGGGTTTCCATTTTGAAATTGGGTGACAAGGTGTGGAAATTGGGATATGTGGATGTCGTAGGTGGCCTATTGAAGGAGGTTTGAGGTATTGGTCAAAGGCTTCCGATTCATAATGGGTGACATGGGTTTCACCTTGAGTGACAGGGGTACAGTGACATGGGTTAGTCTGTTAGGTGATAGAGGGAGATGAATATAATTTGTAAAGTGACTTTGTTCGTCTGATGGAAATTGCAGGAAAGAAATGGTGAGGACGAAGAATGTGAGGTCGAAGAAGAAAGAGCCTGAATACGTAGTCCCGGAAGCTAGGCACTTCCGGGCCCGGGTGAACCAGGGCTCAAGACTGTCGATGCTGAACAACATCGATGATTATGTTGACGTCGACGACTGGCAGAAGCTGCTTGACTCCCAGCTGGGTGGGGTTATGCAGCTGGCGCACCGCGTGAAATTTTCTTCACAAATGGTGCATTATGCACTCCCAGCAGTGCAGTCAACCAAGAGCTAGTGACATGGAGGACGATGAGAAAGCTATCAAGGAGTTTTTTTGGAAACGAGAAGATGACGGTCGGTGACCTGGAGACCGGGCTGAAGAACTCAATGTTGGTGGTGCGGAGCCCGCGAAGACGATTCAAGCTAGTGTTTCTGTACATTGTGGAAGGCGTTTTGTTAGGGGAGGAGCAGAGGAAGGGGCTGCGGAGCTGGATCGTCTGGTTGGTGGAGTATGTCGATCGGTTTTTGGCATTCCCATGGGGGCGGGTCATCTATGCTGCAACACACGTCTCGCTGAACGGCGCCGTAAAGCGCCGGGAGGCTGAGTTGAAGGCAGAAGATCGAAAGAAGCGCAATGGTTATGGCCTAATGGGTTATCCACTATCCTTTCAGGTAACCTTCTTGACCACACCCATGATCATTTTGTAATTCATATGCTGAAAATGTATTAATTTGAGTGGGGATGCGGTGCAGATTTGGTTGTTGGAATCCATGCCAAAATGGGGGGTCCGGTTTGCGTCGAAGGTGTCGACGACGACTTTCCCTCGTTGCATGAGATGGACCCTCAAGGACGAGAACCTAGCTTATGCTGATATAGCCAGCCGCACCGAAGCTGAGGGAGAGGAGGCCATTGAGATTGATGATAACCCAATACTCATACCAGAGGAGGCTGAGCTGGAGTTGATGGATGGTTGTGTCTACGATGATGAGAAGTCCGACCCCCTCTTCGACGACCTAGTTGCACCCTTCCTGACACATCTCGAAGCCCCTGGTGGGAGGTCCCCAAAGACGGGAAGAGGAGGCAATGAGATGGATGGCTGGGTGGGGGATGTGGCCAAGACTTTGGAACAAGTTATGGATACGCTTGAGACAATATCAACAGGGATGGAAAAGATGGATGAAAAGGTATGCAATTAATTCCCAATTATTCGTTTTGTGGAGACTGTGGAGAACTGTGGTGACTAGGGTAAATGGACTTCTGACACGTGAAATTAGACAAGTGACACGTAGTGTAGATAATGAACGAATCTGGTATGAAATTGAGGGGGGCCTAGTCTGATATGTGTTTGTTTAGAAGTGAATTAGGTGACCTTAGTTTGATATAAAGTATGAATTTGCATTTGATGGGTGTTCATTACTCATCACAGTTGTCACGTAATAAAATGCTTGTGTTGAATTTTGTCACCTTATGGTGATATGAAGTACGAATTCTTTCACCTGCAGCTGAAATTATTGGAGGTGGCCGTGACTGAGCTACTGGATGGTCAATGTAAGGGGATGGCCTGGAAAGAAGCAACCGATAAAGAACAAGCTGGCGATGAGAAAAAATGGGATGAGTTTGTAAGTTTGTTTTTGCATGACATGCGTTTCGATGTTTAGTTCTGGTTGAAATCGGGGATTCAATATCAAATGTTAATATGTTTTTTACAGGTCGAACTTGATGACTTGATAAAGTCAATCGCGGCTGAAGGTGGTGAGGGTGGACAAGGTGGTAAGGTAAGTTGTTGGTAAACATCACAAGATTTGTTATGTTAAGCGACACTAGAAGAATGTGACAGGAAGAATGTAGCTGTGTGACATGATTTGTTATGTTAAGTGACACTGGAAAGTTTGAGGCCTAATTGAATGTTGATTTCATTTGCAGTTAGGAGCTGCTGTTGAGAAGGGAACTGAAGTGGATGATGGCGGGGATAAGCACACTGAAGTTCAAACTGTGAAGGCAAGGGATGAGATATTAGGAGAGAGCAAGCTAGCTGGTGATGATGTCGGGGACAAGGATGATGAAGCTGAATCTGTCAAGGCAGGGGATGGGGGGGAAGGAAAGACCAAGGAGGTCAGGTTTATTTATGAAAAAAAGGTGACAAGGAAAATTATATCTGTGACATGAACATTTATGGCAACTGACACGAAATTTTTTCAGACCAAGGCAGTGGACAAGCAATTTGATGTCGGGGACAAGGTAGCTGAAGGTGAATCCCTCAAGGCATGGGATGGGACGGCAAGAGAGAGCAATGATGTAAGTTTTTTCTATCAGTTAATGGTGACAATGACATTGTAGTTGCACAACATGAGTATATCTGTTATGTGACAAGGGATAGTGTCAATCTTAGATGAAGTTTGATATGTTTGCAGTTGGGAGAGGCTGGTTTCAAGGGTTTTGGTCCTGATGAAGGGGGGAAGAAAATTGAAGGTGATGAGAGGGCGAAGCCCAGGGTAGCCCAGGTGTATGCATCTAAGGGGGCGAAGAAGATGAGGAAGAGTGTTGGAGAGGAGCTGGCTCCCCCGGCCAAGAAACCGCGAGCCTAGAAGGTAGCCAGTGTTCCCGCTGATGTTGTTGAGCTAGGAATTCTGTCAGCGACGGACAACGACGCCATGACAAGTTGGGTGGCAAGGTACGTAGCTGATATGTCTTACTCTCGAATAGACGACGAAGGTAGATAGTTGAATGTCCACAATACCTGACACAAACTTACCGTGCAGTGGGGACTTGGAGGTGCGCACGTCACCTTGCGGTGTGGATGTGACGAAGGAGTTACTCAACCGCCTGAAGAAACCCCAAGATTGGTTTGCCACAGTGGTATGAACACTTGTCATCTATCAAATTTCCCGTGTCAGGATTTTGGATTGTAATTGTGGTTCACTTCATGCAGGAGATGGAGGAGTGTTGCTACCTTCTGCGCAAAGCGGTCGCAGACAAAGCGGGTGACATTGGCAGTGGAGCCCATCGTTGTGGATACGTGCTTGGCGGGAATTTATCTACCGCGGGAAAGGAAGGAGTACAGCGCCAGCCTCGAAGCGTACAACCCTAGTGATGCATTGATGGCGTACTTAGATGGCCGGTCTCTGAAGCCTTTGGGGCGACCGTGGTCAGGTACGGACCTCATCCTCCTCCCCTTCAACGTGAGGAACAAACATTGGGTTGCGCTTGCAATCGATCTGAAGGAGGGGGAGGTTAGGGTGTATGATTGAGACATCCACATCGTGACGGAACGCCACCTCCATCCCCTCTTAATGCCTGTGACAAGCCTCATCCCTGTCGTCATGCGGGCACACCCCGATCTGAAGGTGAAGTATGCGGATAAGGTCCCTACGCCGTTTGCCATTCGTCGGGACATGAGCCTTCCACAGAACAAGAAAAGGTAAGTTGGATGACATGGTTCAATTTTGTTTGATTGGATGTGGAATTGGTGTCCGCGTTCTGACCGATTCTTCCCCATTGCAGCGGTGATTGTGGCCCGTACACCATTAGATTCATGCAGCTCCTGCTGGAGACCGCCCCGACCTTCGATCGATTGGACGACACGTACTTTGAGGCATACCGCCAGATGCTAGCTGTTGGGGCATTCCATGGTCGACTCGGATGCTAGACTTTGGAGTAGAACACTTGCTTCCAATCATAACACCCTCCTGTAATAGTTGAAGTAAAACATTTGGATATTTTGCGAAACCTGCTAGTTGTCGAATGTGAACATTTGTATATTTTAGTAGGTATGCGGACATGTGAAACTTGGCAGTGTAGGTACATGTATCTCTCCAATTTGGTGACAAGGTATATGTTGTTAGATGACACGAGGATTAAAAGGGGTGACATTGGTCATTTAGACTATACGTAGGAATATGAGACAGTGAATAGTGACACGAAAAAACCTATCAGGTGACACGTGCATGCAAAGACGGGACACGATACCGGGACAAAAGAACAAAACGACAATAGAAAAGGAATCTTTCAGGGTGGTAGTTGGTTGCATAGTTTCTTTGACCTACTTAAAAAAATATAAAAAAAGAAAAAGAAAATACTGTGTCTCTCGAAATTAAAATAAAGAAAAGAAAAGCAAAAGGAACTTGTATTCATTGCATTTGGGGAATAAAACCACCACCTACACAAGGGAAGGAGAGAGAGAGAAAGAGAGAGGCCGAATATTAATAGAGGGCAACAAGGGAGGCGGTTGTCAACTGAAGGGAAAGAGGAGAGCCCGTACCAGAGAGGGAGGAAGACGCCGGAGAAGGGAGGAAGACGCTGGAGAAGCCCGTACCGGAGAGGAAGGCGCAGGAAAACAGGTACAACTCAATTGGTTACTGAAATCCGTCCTCACCCATCTCTACTACTCTGAATCTTCACTTAATTTGCAATCTTCCCCAGTTCATTTGCATTCTTCCATTGTTTCGTATCGGAGAGGGAGGAAGACGCCGGAGAAGGGAGCAAGACGCCGGAGAAGCCCGTACCGGAGAGGAAGGCGCAGGAAAACAGGTACAACTCAATTAATTATTGAAATCCGTCCTCGCCCATCTCTACTACTCTGAATCTTCACTTAATTTGCAATCTTCCCTACTTCATTTGCATTCTTCCATTGTTTCGTTCTAAGGCATACAATTTGGGAATGGAGAAAATTCAGAAATTGGGGAATTGGGTTAACGGTGATGTGGGGAATTGGGGATATGGGGAAATACAGATCTGGGGTAAAAGGGGTATGGGGATCTGAGGAATTGACAGAGCAGAGCGAGGGAGGTTGAAGATGAGCGTAGGAGGGTTGCGGGTCCTTTAACCCAGAATGTGAGAGTGGAGAATAACCCCTGTCATAAACGGGTACTGTAGGAGAATTGGGAGAAGCCAATTGACATTCATGATATGAGTTATTCTGTTGGGTGACAAGGGTTACCTCATTAGGTGACATGGGCCATTTCTCGTGAAACACTCGCAGACAGATTTACTAAGTAGGGGGGTGAATTTGTGTGGATATTGATTATGTTCATGTCCACCTAATTGCAGGAAGAACATGGATCGGTCCCAGAATTTGAGGAGGAAGGGTGTCCGGCCACCGAAGAAGGTGGAGCCACGACTCGCAGTGCCGGAGGAAAAGCATTTCCGAGGGCGGGTCAACCATTGTTCCAAAGTGTCTCTACTGGTGAACTTGGACGACTGGGTTGACCCCGTCGATTGGGGGAAGCTGCTGCGAAGCCAATTTGGGGGTATTGTGCAAATGGAAAACCGGGTTCAATTCTCGTCGCAATTACTTCATTACGTTTTACAATGACAGCTTGTGACAGAAAAGAAGTGGGAGACTTGGTACATGCTTCAAGACAAGCTCCGGCGATTCTCTATCAAGGAGTTTGCGCTCGTTACTGGGCTGCGGTGTGGTCGAGTTCGGGGGGAAGACATAGAGACGGAGGATGACAAGAAGACAAAGAAGGCTCTCAAGGACTTATTCGGAACGGACAACATGAAGGTGGGTGAGCTAGAGAACGCCTTCAAGAACTCCATCTGTAGGGGGGAGAACCCAGGAAAGCCATACGAGGGTGGATTGTGAAGCTTGTGGAGAACGTTGATCGATTTCTGGATTACCCCTGGGGCAGGATTGTGTACGAGGCCACCCACGAGTCCCTGTCGGGCGTCATAGAACGACGTGTCGCTGACTTGAAGCCGAAGGTGAACGACAAAGACGAACGATATGGATATGGGCTTATGGGTTTTCCGTATGCGTTCTAGGTTAGCTACTTGAAGCCGAAGGTGAACGACAGACCTCTCCCATGTATAGATAAATCTTTAATGGAAATAGGAGAAGAAAGATCCATACCTTGGCTTACCTTCGCAGAGACGGAATCGGGGACCACTGTGTTTGGTCGATCTCGACTAGGGCTAGTCGATCTCGACGAGTCTGCAGGTTCTGGTGGTGGTCTGCTCGCAGATTCAGAAGTCGATGAAGAAGATGGCTCGTCGACCTCGAGTAGACTACTCGACATCGACAAGGATTCTGCTCCTGGTGGCTTGCTCATCGAGGAAGGCGGATCTGGTGGAACCTGATTGTGATCGATCTCGACAAGCTTAGTCGAGATCGACGAGGATGGTCCGTCTGGTGGTCTCAGCATCGAGGAAGAAGGATCTGGGCTCCCCGATTGGTGGTCGAAATCGACAAGGCTAGTCGATATCGACGAGTCCTCGCAGTCTGGTGGAGTCCGTGTCGAGGAAGACGGTGCCCGAGGATGCTGAAGTTGGTCGACATCGAGTAGCGTACTCGAGATCGACAAAGGCTCTGGTGCTGGAGTCATCAGCGTCGAGGAAGGTGAAGTCGGGTTGGCCGAGTGGTGGTCGACCTCGACAAGGGTGGTCGAGATCGACGAGCCTGGTTTGTCTAGTTCGCTGCTCGATGATGCTGGTGCTGGTGGAGGCTCCTTGGTTTGGTCGAGATCGACTAGGGTCCGGTCGATCTTGACCCCATACTTAGCTCCTGTCAAGGCATTCGAAAAATAATTAATCCACAACGACTTACCTTGGTCTGTGTCGATTGGATTCTCTGTGTTCTCCTTGAGGATTGCCATGATCTCCTCCACCTGGGCCTCCATTTCCCTCTTTTCTATCTCTTTAGGGGTCATATTTCTGACTTTGGGTTCCCCGCAAGTGATGTAGCCAGCTGAGATAGATTTGACCTCTTCCATTGGACCTGTATGCCTTTCAGTTTTATTAAAGGAATACTCAATTACCTCATCGCTGATGTTGAAAGCGAGCACTCCTTTCTTTACGCTTATGTTGGCATCCACCGTCGCCAAGAATGGTCTTCCTAAGATAATTGGACAAGCAGGATCTTCTTGCATATCGACAACTAGAAAATCAGCAGGGACAAAGAATTTACCTACTTGTATTGGCACATTATCCACCATGCCTGTTGAAATGACCACCGTGTTGTTGGCCATGTAAAGTCTAGCATCCACAGGCTCTAGGGCACCTATCTTAATCTTGGACCAAATTGTTATAGGCATTATACTCACACTAGCTCCAAGATCACATAGGGCATTAATTTTGTATGGACCAAATCCAATAGTTATAGCAAACTTACCTGGATCCGGCCTCTTCTCCAATATGTCCAAGTGGCTGCATTCCTCTGTGATTTCAGCCATCGATCGCTTTTTGCTCAGAATCTCCTTCAGGAACTTGACATAGGATGGCATTTCATTGAGAGCTTCTGTAAAGGGGATGGTGACGTTGAGCATTTGAAGCATCTTGATGAAGCGCTTAAACTTTTTCTCTGCCGGGTCCTTTAGAGATTTTGTGGGGAAAGACAGCTTCTTTTTCTGATTCGGAGCCAGAACAGACGTCGGAGGTGCTGCAGGCTACTCTATGTCGACCAGGGGCTCCTCGACATCGACTAGAGTCTTGTCGACATCGACCAGGTTGGGCGTAGCCGAGTTGCTGTGCGGTGCAGGCGAAGATTTTTGCAGGTTCTCCTCGAGATCGACGAGGCCTTCGTCGAGATCGACTATAGGTTTGTCGACATCGAGTTGCTGTTTCTCGTTGTTCTGCTGCTTTCTGACCTCTGGCTCTTGCAGTTGATGGCCGCTTCTGAGTTTTATAGCAGTGATGTGTCCAGTCTTTCCCTTAGGATTTGGTTCTGAAGATCCAGGGAGCGAACCTGACTGTCTGGGGATTCCTGCTGCTAGCTGACCAATCTGTGTATCAACTGATTTCCACCAGATATCAATTTCCCCAAGCCTAGAGTTGACACCTTGCATCTGAGTATAGACGGAGTTGAAAGATTGCCTAGTTTCTGAGTGGTTTCTCCGTATTTCCTCCAGGACTGTCTGTATATCATCCTTTTTCTGGTCCCTTTCCAGATGTCCTGGAGCTCTGTAGGGCGGGGGGTTCCTAGGGACACCTTGGTTTCATTGTGGTTGCTGAAACCTTTGGTCCCCCATGTAGCGATTGGGACCCCCTGCGTAAGCTGCATCGTCATGGTGCTCTGCCAGCTTGACTTGTTCTGTGTGTGGGCACTCAGGAGTGGTGTGCCTTTGCGATCCGCATTCAATACAAGGCTGGTTGATAGAGAGATACTTTACTTGCTTGATGAGCTTCTTATTCTGGTCTCTGTAGTACTGCTCCCTAACGTCAGGATCAATCTCCTTAGGTAGCTCATAGAGGGGCATGGATGGTGCTGGCCTGCCGTATGGGTTCTCTTCATAAGTTGCAGTAGACCCATACTTGTTGTCGTAGTTAGTGAGCTTTTCTAGCACACCCCATGCGTCACTTGGCGGCATTGTCAGATACTCATAGCGAGTATAATGGTTGATTATGTTCTTTGTGACTTGATCAAGAGAGTTGAAGAAGATCTCCTGAATGACGTAGGGTGGTTGTCCATGAGTAGGGCAAGATCGCAGAAGTTCCTTGTAGCGCTCCCATGCTTTTGCCAGCGGTTCCCCTTGCTTCTGTTTGAAGGCGGTGATTCTCTGGCGGAGATGTGCTGTTTTGGCAGGTGGGAAGAATTTGTTCAGAACCTCTTGCTCTACTTGGTCCCAGGTTGTGAGTGATCTTGCTTTCAGCCCTTCCAGCCATTTCAGTGCAGGCCCAACGAGAGACCAGCGAAAAGATTTCATCTTGACATATTCCAGGGTTGTACCTTCAGCAAGAGTACGGCACATGTCAGAAAAGTTTGTAATATGTTCAAGAGGACACTCATTAAATCTACCATAAAAGGCATTATTTTTAAGCTCTATAAAAAATTGAGTGCGAATTTCAAAAGAGTTATCAAGGATTAGAATCGCCGATTCAGGCACGACGAGAGTTGGGTGCATGTCCTCTGCCGTGGTTGGATATTGGGCAAGCTCAGTCTGTGCTTGTTACCTTACTGCTTTCTCAGCGGCGATAGCAACATCCTTAGCGGCCAGTTCCCTTGTAAGCCTAGCGATCAGCTGTTCCTGTGTCTCCGCAACTTCCATGACTCTTTGTAGTTTAGCTCTGATGTGAAAGACGCGTTCCGGTTCGTCTAAGGCGTCAAACTCAGATGTTTGACCAGAACGGCGCATACACTTGAAAAGTAACTCAAAGAAACAGTGAGAACTGACTACCTAAGGCGCGATTGATAGCCTCCCCGGCAACGGCGCCAATTTGTTATTGCATAAGGATGGTCAAGTATGAAATAAATATAAAATAAAGTTCAGACTGACTTCCCTGTCTTAGCAAATAAATACAAGACTTCCTCCCGTTGTAGTAAGAGAATAGTCAGGATCGAATCAACGAGGAAGCACGTCAGCAGTTCTCAAGTAGCAACAGATCTCACAGACAGAATAGCAGAAAGACAAAAACACAAACAAAGAAAGAAATAGAAATAAAACAGAAAAAAACAAATAAAAGCAAAGATCAAAACAAAGCAAGAAAAGACAAAGCAAAGCAGCAAATAAAAGCAAAGCAAAGGGCTCGTCGATCTCGACCACAAGCAACTCGAGATCGACAAAGGCAGGTCAAGACAAAAACTTCAGAAATCGACAAAAGGCAGAAACATTACTCGACCTAGACCAAGCGTACTCGAGATCGAGTACAACCAACTCGAGATCGACTAACTCTACTCTATGTCGACAAGAATGCAGAAAACTCAGAAATTTAAATTGCAAATTTTTGAAACCAAAACTCAGATCTTTGACGAAATAAATTCAATATGCTAAAAGACTTCCAAAGCGAGGGTTTCAACACCACACCGCTAACCATGCAAAGTAACACATAAAGGCACAAAAGATCATGCTTTCCATCAAATAACTTTCGTCATTCAAAAATAGGCAAATAGAGGCTTTCGCATAAACACTAATTGTTACTAACCCTTTTTCACATAATTAATCCAAGTTGCATTAAGATCACTTTCGCTTCAATAACACAAACAAGGATCACCTTCAGTTCTCGCAAAAGAATCATGCTCATAGGGATAGAAGATGAATTGCACTAAAAGATCTGACCTTTATCGCATCTCCTCACATGGCCACCGTCGGGCTCACCCCAGCCCCAGAAGTGGGTGGACTACTCACGCCTCATTGCAATCGCAGACATTGATTGATGAAAAGAACTAACTTGCATAAAATAAACTCCAACTTACAATCTCTTCTCTTTATGTAACTAACTAATTGTCTCTGAAATTGAATGAATGAAAAACCAGCCCCAAGGGCCTTATTTATAGTGATCAAACCTTGCTAATCAAGGAAATAATCATCTATCTCTATATCTAAATCTATATCTAATATGCTAAAAGATAAATAAAATGCATAATGGAAATAAATCAATAAGGAAAAAGATAAATCTAACTAAGGTAAGTCTTCATGTCTTGATAGATCTCCTTCCATGATGATAGAATTGATCAAATTCGGATAGATCTTCGGCCATTCTCGGATTCCTTCATACCCAAGTAAAGCTAAACCGAGTAGGACTCGTCACGACGACGCGTTTCTGGAAACTGGGTCTACTCGACCTCGACAAAGGCTTGTCGATCTCGAGTAGAGTTCGTCGTCTCGGCTAACTGGTGCTCGATGTGGCTCGGTCTTGGCTCTTGACGCTCGTCGACCTCGGGTAGCCTTCGTCGACCTCGAGTAGGAAAGTCTTGCCGACTAGGTCTCCTCGGGTAGGTGTGCTCGACAAGCTCGGACCTGGGCTCTGGGCTTCGTCGATCTCGACAAGGGTTCATCGAGATCGAGTAGAGTGGTGGTCTCCCTAGGTCGAGCATCTTCTCCTCGGCATGGACTCGGACTGGTGTTGTGGCGCTTGTCGATCTCGACAAGGCTTTGTCGAGATCGAGTAGAGGTGTTCTTGGCTTCTCGTCCTCGGCTTCTCGGTCAGCTTCTCTCCTTGTCGACTCCGGGTGTGGCGCTGGGCTTCGTCGATCTCGACTAGGGCCTGTCGAGATCGAGTAGACTTCCGGAGCTGGGTTGTCTGGTTCTCGACGTGTCTCCTGGTCGACAAGGCTGTGCTCGGACATGCTCGTCGAGATCGAGTAAGGTCTACTCAAGATCGAGTAGTCTGGTTCCTCGGCTCGATTCGACTGGTTCCGTTGCTGTTTTGACCTTGGACTTCTGTAGCCGATTCCCGAGCTTTTCTGACCTTCTGTAGAATTGTTGTAAAATGCCTCGAAATCTGCGATTTAAACAGAAACTGGTGTAGATTCCATAATTTGGCAAATAAACATAAACTACATAGATTCTGTACTATCTTAGCCCAAATGAATGCAATGTATGCAGAAATCGATATAAAAGTTACTGTAAAACATGGCAGATTCAGCTCACAACATGTGGCAAGAAAATTACTCGGTTGAAATGCATAACACCAACAAGTGGAATTGTAATAGACACGCATCATATAGGAGGGACATTGCCCTATACATACCATATCCGATCATACAGGCACCATTCATAACGGTGCAACAACACTCGGCGTTCCAAAAAACAACAACTAACCGAGCGTGGGTGAGACATTGTTTCGAACTACCCTTACATAGGCTCCTAACTGCACAAAATGGGGGCCAACTGCCACATACAGAGTTGTTCCAAGTCCAAAAAACCACATTTGTTTGGCATCACATCAGTTTATGACAACTACTACAACAACATCACAAGTTTTGGCAAAAAACAAAAAGAACTGGCTTCGGAGGTCCTAAGCCCTGGTGACCAGACGCACCATTACTCCCATCATCAGCAGGAGAATCCACCCCATGAGCCTGTTCTAGCGGGTGAGTTGTCGGGTGCGGAGCTGCTCGCTAGCGTGCCCGACCCACTGCCCACAAAGGAAGGAGCCCACCTCGGCCCCCCGCTGCGCCAGGTGGTTGTTGCTAGCCTCACTCCTCACCAACTTGTTGGCGAGGACCATGTTCTCTTCCCTTGTGGCCTGCAACGTGGTCTGGGTAACCTGGAACTCAGTAGTGGTGGCCTGCAGCGTGGACTGGGTAGCCTGCAGCTCAATAGTGGTCGTCTGGACCTGCGTGTTGGCGGTCTGCAGCTGAGTGCGCTGGCCGGCCATATCTGCCTCCCTCGCAGCATCCCGGTTCAGCAGCGATTGAACTCGCTGGCGGACGTCAGTGAGCTCTGAGGCGACGAAGTTCTAGAGCGTATTGTCCTCGGCCACCTGCTCGGGGTCTCTCCTATCTGACTGATCATCATCCTCCTCCTCCTCTCGACGGTCCCGACGGCTCCGGTCTTAGTCGTAGTCCGTACGCAACCAGTAGTACCTCCTATCGTCACCGCTCTGGTAGCTCTGGTTGTTGTCGGAGTCCGTGTCAATGTCGCTGTCCGAGTAAGGCCACATGATTCCTACCAGTACAAGGGAAAATAAACGTGAGATGGCAGAAGAAAACCAAACACAAGAACATACATATGAAAAATATCTAAGCATGTTTTATAATGGAGACAAGTACATATATATGAAAAAGATGAATGTGAGAGTGAGATGATATGTCACCAAACAACTAAAGGAGAATGTAATATATAAGCTAAATTAATGTCTGGACCTTATAATGTTGAGAAGGAGAGATTTATGTGCAAGCAAAGTTGGAAATGGTAAATACAAATGTGAATATGAAACTCATATCAATGAAATTTCTGGAAGATGCCATTTGTAAGATGCATGTGGCCACATAGTCCGCAAATCTGATAACAAACTCATATCAATGAAATAAAGTTTTCACAAAGTTATATAACAAATGGGAAGAAATCACCCGTGTCACCAAATTTGGAATCCCGTGTCACCAACTATATATACTTCACTGACTTCCCTACCAAGAACCTTCACATACAAAGAGAAAGGTTGCAACTTTCATAGGCTTAATCATATTTATGCTTTAAATTCACACAAAAAGGATCCAAAATGTTCTATTTCTTTTTCAAGCCTAACAAGTACATATATATGAAGAAGATGAATGGGATAGTGAGATGATATGTCACCAAACAACTAAAGGAGAATGTAATATATAAGCTAAATTACTGTAAGCACCTTATAATTTTGATAAGGAGAGATTTATGTGCAAGCAAAGACCAATTACAAAAAGGTGGTTAGAAAACCCATCATCACAAATCTGATAACAAACTCATATCAATGAAATCAAGTTTTCGCAAAGATATATAAAAAATGGGAAGAAATCACCCGTTCCAACAAAGTTGTAATCCCGTGTCACCCACTATATATACTTGACTGACTGCATTCTCACCCCCAATTCACCAAATTCCACCAAGTAATTGGATATATGAAGCCTAAACCAATAAACACATATAGGAACTCCAAGCAACTACTCAACATAAGTATGTAATAAGCACATGTAAGATAAGAGACTAATGGATGTTTTAAACATGGAACTACACAAGGCACAAGCCAAAAAACAGTGAGCCATGGACATATTCACCCAAAATCTGCAGCATACACAAGCATACCCACAAATGGAAGTCACATAAACCCTAGCCCCTAATCGGAAAGCTTTCGATGTCCTCAATTAGTACTCTATGTCGAAAACCCTATTAACAACTCAGATTTCATTAAAAACCAACTCCTAATCGATGAAAACCCTAAAATCCAAACAGTTTTTTTCAAAACAGATGCCAATTGGGGTTGTACTTACTTGGAATTGAAAGCTTTTTGATGAAGATGAGCACCACTTGTGAACCAAACCCGATCGCCTCGCTTCTTCTTCAGGAAATTTTTTGTGGCGTGCAAGAGAAGACTGGAAGTGGAAAGGACCGATGGAGTTGTATTTATGAAGAGAGATGGGCAAATTGGGGGTGGGGGGTCACCAAATTTGGAATCCTGTGTCAACTAACATAATAACCCCTTCAACATTGTCATAATGATGATTTCAATATGGTCACAAGGTTGGTATTTTTGTACGTTGCTATGAACTATTACCTCCATTCCGAAAAACTTGTCACTTGACTATTCACGAACGTTTTTTTAGGAGATAAAACTACATAAAATATCTAGTTTTTTAATAATTTTTTAAACAATTTCGTAGCTATTATTAATAAGTACAAACTTGTTACAAAAATTTTATGAAAAAAATATATTTTATATAGTTTTTATCATTCTAAAAAAGCGTGCGTGAATAGTCAACGAAAAGTTTTGCCGAACGGAGGAAGTATTTCGATTTCTTTATCTTCAGTCGATGGTTATGTGTTGTAGACTTTGTAGCACATAAACGAAAACGAACACAGGACACGGACACGGGAAGACACGGGAAAACGACATTTTCAACAAAACATAGGACACGGACACGCCAAAGATATATGATATATATATATATATATATATATATATATATATATATATATATATATATATATATATATATATATCATTTTAAAGGTCTTGCAAAGATGTATACATTTATACTAATAAGAGCCACGTAGATGTTAAGACCAATGAGATCAAAAAAAAAAATTATATAACATTTTAAATCAAAATATATACAAATAAACAATGCTGAGTCTAAAAATTAATCAAATTATAGAGAGGAGGTGTCCACCATCATGTCTTGTTACGCTCCTCCCGCTGTTCTGCCAACTTTGGTTATAAGTTGTAAGGATGTGTCCACCATCATGTCTTGTTATTTTTGTGATATTTTTTAGGCAGTGATTGACAATGTTGGCATGGTGGAAACTTTGGTTATAAGTTGTTTGGAAATCACCTGTGTCATCAAAGTTGGAATCCCGTGTCAACATACATATATATTGTGTCACTGAGGATAATATGGTGACTATCGTGACAACATGTACATGAGTAGCACAAACACTAAGAAATTTAAACATGAGCTGAAACAAGTGCCAGTGCATGGGTGATTTCATTATCAAAGTGTCACATCCGGTTCGATAAACATGAAATTCAAACCAGTGACATGATAACCCCTTCAACCTGACCCGGTAATACAAAGAGGGTGATAGGGGCTATTTACTGAATCCATCCCCAAAAGTACTACGAAGTTCTTTACAACTTACCAGTAGAGTGTAACCCGTTGCCAAAAGTAAATGTATCCAAACAACCAAAGGACAAGATTAAGAGCAACGTTGTTCACAACAAAAGACAACAATTCACTTCCATAACTACACCCAAACAAAAATCAGATTATGCGTCCACCGAGTCGACCATTGAAGATGGCAACCGCTAGCATCTGTCTGTACGCCCAAATAAACGTGTCGTCCGGCCCATTGAAGGTGGGATCGGTCTCCATGAGGAGCTCCATGAATCTGATCGTGTAAGGGACACAGTCACCACCGCAATGACTGAGATTTTGTCAAAACAGAGGTGGAGATATTATCAAGTAAAATGAAATACAGGCGTCTCACCAATCATACATGAGCTTGTTTTGCGGAACGCGCTTGTCGCGGATTATGCGAAACCGGCCTGGCAGCTTCAATGCATACTTCACCTTCAACTCAACGTGTGCATCCATGATGATGGGGAGGAGGTGGGTAACATGCATCAGCAGGGGTGAGAGTTGGGCGTCTATCACGTAGTGCACATCACAGTCATACAGCTTCACCTGCCACTCGTTCAGATCAAGAGCAACGGCAACCCAATGTCTTCCCCTCAGGTTGAGGGGTAGGAGGACGAGATCCACACCTGCCCATGGACGGGCCATGGGCGCCGGGGCCCGGCCGTCGAAGTATGAGAGGAGTATGCCACTCGCCTCATACCCCCCGACGTCTGAGTTGTACTCCTTCCACTCCCTCTCCAGATAGCTGGAGAAGTAGGAGTCCAAGACAATGACTCGACGCCCAATGTCGTAACCCCTCTCCGCGCTTTGTTTCCGTAGCAGGAAGCATGACTGCTCGAAGTGCTACGTCAAGTTAACCCCCATTACAACCCACAACATAGTCAAACAGCAACCCAAATGCGTATGCAATGCCAATCATAATAAAATGTGATAAATACAATTTAACAGCTTCGTACCTCTGAGTGGATCCAATAGCGGGGCGTCTGGATGGTGGTAAAAAACTCATTCGACAGGTCCTTGTCGCAAGCTGTTGACTGGTTCTCACCGTCGGCACTGGACCGTACAATGGAGTGAAATCAATGAAAGGGTAATTGTGCCGTATAATGAAGACTGAAATGAGACAATGGGTTACCTTGCGAGCCACCCCTGTAGGGCCTCATAGTCGGCCGCAGAAACTAGTCCCATGGCAACGACTTCACCGGAAACGACGACGTTCTTCCCTTTAGAGGCCCGCGGTTTCATATTCTTCGACACCTTGCTCTCAAATTCCTGGTCGACGAACAACCTCTGAATTCCCAAACACATTTCCCATGTCACATAACAAAACGACCCCTGTCGCCTTGCTAACATCCCCATGCCACTATTGAAAACATAAAGGATGAATGGCACGGGCCACAAGGAGTGTACTTTAGCAACTTGTCGGGGCTTCTCCACAGCTTCAGGACGAGTCCCCTTTGGTACATCAACATCAACAACCTGCAAAACCGATCTACAACTTACATGGATTTTAACATGTACAAACTCGTTTTCACTATCCCTTACTCTTTGTTCCTTGCCTCTTCCAATTAATTTTCCATCCCGCATTTCATGGACCTTCTACTCCAACACTTTTATCTGCACACAAGAAGTTGTTACAACAAATCCACCATCTCCTCCAACACTTTTATATCCCGTGTCACCTACTGTATGTCCCATGTCATTACTCTATTTAACCTAGTCACTGAACTTAATAAGAATATGAGAGTGAATAATGCGAAAGACTGAAGTACCTTATCATCCATCTTCTCCAAGGTATCCATAATCTTCTCGAGTGTCTTCACCACGATATCCCTAGAGGCGTCCGTCTCCTCGACGTAGTTGGCGATGTTGGCAAGCATCGCCACCCTCGACCCTTCGTTTACCCGTGCGCGGAAGCGCTGTTTGTGTGGCTGTGTAAATTTTGTCCGAACCATTTGTTTCCTGCAGTTTAAGAGCAACAATACGTTATCGAGAAATTTTATATTCAATGTCACTCTCTTTGCAAACCCATGTCACTCAATTTGTAAACCCATGTCACAAATGTCAGACCGTTTCTAAACCACTAACGACATACATTCCACATCAACTGCCCAAATCTGAATTTCAAATTAATGGAACCCCAAATCTTCCCCATTCCCAATCAAACCTCTAATCTTCCCCATTCCCTATTTCGACCCCCTCCATAGCCATCCTCTTTGGGCTTACTAAACCCTAATCGGGGGTTTGCCCTATCCAATCCCTAAAACCCGGCTCCTTGTCCTTCATTCACAACCACCTCCATAATCCCCTAAACCGCGCTCCTTGATGTTCAATCCCTTACCACCATAGCAGGTTCTTTCATCCACCCACCCCGAACCCCAGATTCGAAGATAACGGACAACAGAGATAGAGGGCATACCTTCTGACTTTCCTGCCGGCGTTCTTCTCTTATCCGACAGTTCCCGGCCGTCTCTTCTTCGACCCGTTGTTTGTCGTCGCCGGCGTCTCTTCTCCTTCCCCCTTTCGAACGGTTTTGAGTTATGGAAATTTAGAGATGGAGTCCCGATTAATACAGACAGAGAGTGTGTGGTGATATCTGGGACGCGTGTCAACTCACCCGAAAATATTCTTTTTTTTTTGTTTTTCTTTTGAGTTACGAGCAATTTTTTCCAAATAAATGGGAAATGGTCAATTTTTCCAAATTATCCCTCATTGGGATATTTTTGCAAGTTTGGCCAAAATTTGGTCTATCTTTGACCACTGGTTGACTATGTTCTTATTGTCGAAACTTTGGTTATAAGTTGTCAGGAAATCACCCGTGTCACGAAAGTTAGAATCCCGTGTCAACTTACATAATAACCCCTTCAACCTTGTCATAATGGTGATTTCAATATGGACACAAGGGTGATTTCCTAACACCACTACCACAAACACTCAAGAATGTAAACATGAGGTCACATAAGTGTCAATGCATGGGTGAATTCATTATCATAGCGTCAACCACCGAATTGTCTACCATCAAATTGAAAGTTGTGACATGATAACCCCTTCTACCTGACACGGGAATACAAAGAGGGTGACAGGGGTTTTTTCTGAATCCATCCCCAAAAGTACTACGAAGTTCTTCACCACTTAACTGTAGTATGTAACCCGTTCCCAAAAGTACAGCAGCCTACTTAGAGTTTGTCATATGTACAAACAACCTAATTACACTACCAAATACGTAGCCCGTTCACAAAATAACATAGACGGAGAATGGTCCAACCACTGACCCGAACCGGCAAATGTTGTTGCAGGAGGATGGTCAAGTATGAAATAAATATAGAATAAAGATCAGACTGACTTCCCTGTCTCAGCAAATAAATACAAGACTTCCTCCCTTTGTAGTAGAAGGTTGTCAGGATCGAATCCACGAGGAAGCACATCAGCAGTTCTCAGGTAGCAACAGATCTCACAAAAGCAACAGAAAAGACAGAAACAGAAAGACATAAATAAAAGCCGAAAAGACAAAGCAAAGCAGAAAATAAAGTAAGCAACAAACGTACTCGATCTCGACCACAGTCTACTCGAGATCGAGTACCAACAGCAAAAGACAGAAACTTCAAAATCGACGACAGAAGCAGAAACTCAACTCGACCTAGACAAGACCATACTCGATCTCGACTAAGGCCTACTCGAGATCGACAAGACTCTCCTCTGTATCGACTAGAAAACTCAGAAAACGTAAATTGCAAACTCGAACACAGATTCGTAGATTCGACATAAATAAATCAATATACTAAGAACTTCCAAAGCTAGGGTATCAACACCACAACGATAACCATGCAAAGTGACACATAAAGGCATAAAAGATCATGATTTCCATCAAAATAACTTTCGTTACTAACAACTAGGCATATAGAGGCTTTCGCATAAACCCTAATTGTTACTAACCCTTTTCACATAATTAACCCAAGTTGTATTAAGATCACTTTCGCTTCAATAACACAAACAAGGATCACCTTCAACTCTCGCAAAAGAATAATGCTCATAGGGATAGAAGACGAATTGCATAAAAAGATCTGACCTTCACCGCATCACCTCACATGGCCACCGTCGGGCTCACCCCAGCCCCAGAAGTAGGTGGACTACTCACACCTCATCGCAATCGCAGACATTGATGTATAAAAAGAAACTTGCATTAAACTATATTCAAAGCCTTTACAATCCCGACAATCAACTTTCGCATAATGCCAAAACCCTAAAACCTTTGAACTCCTAAAACTTCTATGTGGAACTACTTGTCTCTGACTGAAATTGAATGAATGAAAAACTAGCCCTAGGGCTTTATTTATAGCCTTCTATTCCTTGCTAATCAAGGATAGAAATATCTATCTATATCTAAAAAGCTTTAATGATAAATAAATGTGATAAAGGAATTTAATCTAAAAGGAAAAGATAAATCTAAACTAGGTAAGATGTCTTCCATGTGTTGTAAATCTTCTCCATAGATAGAACTTGATAGATCTCGGCCAAAAATCGGATTTCTTCGGCCCCAAGGACTCTAACTCGACTCGGACTGTTCACGGCGACGCGTTTCCAGAAACTGGCCTACTCGATATCGACAAGGGCTACTCGACATCGACTAGGATTCGTTGTCGATTGATCTTCTCGGCTGACTCTGCTCAACATGGCTCGGATCTAGGCTCCTGGGCATCGTCGATCTCGACTAAGGTTTCTCGAGATCGAGTAGGGTGTGCGGCCTTGTGTGGTCGAGCAGCTTCTCCTCGGCATGGACTCGGACTGGCGTCAGGGTTTACTCGAGCTCGACAAGGATCTCCTCGAGATCGAGTAGAGTTGCCCGACGTCTTCGTTGATAACTCCCTCCCTTGATGGAAATTGGAATAAATGTTTCAAGGGCTTTGACAGGAGGTTTGTGTCAAAGGCCTTGGAGCGTTAACAGTTGATGGAATACAAAACCTATCTTATTTGTCCGAATATTATTTTATCTTATTATATACTTCCGTTATATTATATATATATGTTTGACTAACCTTTTCAGGAAGTATATTCGAGATTATATATTTCCTTTAGTACATATTGAGGAGATCACATTCAAATAGAATCATGGCTTCGGAGTATCCATAAATAGAAGATTCAAGATCAAGCCTGATTCGAAAGAGCCGTTGGTGAAGATCGTTAGGCACCATTCCATGCTCTTATATAAAGGAAAGGAAGAAGAAGACAGAGATAACAAGTGCTACACAAGCTTTCATTCATTCAAGCGAGATCTGTCTTCCAAGTGTCTCTCTACTAAGCGCTCTAGAGTTTGTTGTTTATTTCAAAGCCTTTGAGAGTCACTGTGAGCTTATAGGATATATTCATTTATAGTGTTACTTGAGAGTTTATAACTCGGGAAGTTGCACTAGGCTATTGATTTGTGAGAGTAAGAGGATTGTACTAGATAGCTGAGAGAGGTGGGGCTCTTCTAGATTGGTCTAGGACTCCAAGGGAACGTGAGTTGACTAGATTGCAATTGTATAGGAGAGAGGCTTCTCGGTGAGCTATTAGGATCCTAAGGTAAGCGAATCAATAAAGCCTTTTGAATCCTAGGGTTGTGGAAGAACCCTAGGTGGGGACGTAGGCCAAGTTGTACTGAACCTCGTAAACAATTACTCGTGTTCTTTACTTATTTGCTTTACCTTATTTCCGCACTTGGTTTGATTGTCTAACTTTGTGATTCAGGTTTAATCTCAAAGGTTTTGGTACAAGCTCCAAAAGTTTTGAGACTTTCTGCGAAAAACGGGCATACTCTATTCAACCCCCTTCTAGAGTATTTCTTATTACTTTGTTTTTATATTATCGAACCTTCAATTGGTATCAGAGCTTTACTCACCATTTTTGATCTAACAATCTTGTGAGTTTTCGATCATGTCTGGTGAAGCAAGCGGAGGATTTGCACAGGGAATGTCCACAAGCAGACCGCCACTCTTTGTAGGAAACAACTTTGTCCATTGGAGATCTTTGATGAAGATGTTCATCATAGACCAAGATCTAGAGCTTTGGAACATTATAGAGAATGGTCCTAAGAAGGAGTCTGAATACAACCAAATGATACCAAAGTTGCAAAGAAGGAGTCTGAATACAACCAAGCAGATCTTGAAACCATCTCCAAAAACTACAGGGCTATTAACTTACTTTATTGTTGTCTTAGCACTGATGAGTTTAACCGTATTTCATCTTGTAGGTCAGCTAAAGAGATTTGGGACAAGTTGGTCGTCACCTATGAAGGAACAAGCCAAGTGAAAGACACCAAGATCAGCATCTTCCTTCGAAAGTATGAGCTCTTTAAGATGAAGTCTGATGAGTCAATCAAGGCCATGTTCACACGATTCACAGAAATCACCAACAACCTTGACTCTCTCGGCAAGAGCTTTACCAACGTTGAGAAAGTAAGGAAGATACTGAGGTGCCTTCCAAAGGAGAAATGGGGTCCAAAAGTAACAGCTATAGAGGAAGCCCAGGACCTCACCACTATACCCCTTGATAACCTTCTTGGAAAGCTGATCACGCATGAGATGATCCTTAATGAAGACGATGGAGAACTTCCAACTAGCACTAAGAACTTGGTACTCAAGTCTAAGAAGGATGAGCCCAAGGATGGATCTGATTCCGAAGATGAGGATGACGATGAGGATGATCCTTTTGCTCTTATCACAAGAGGCCTTGCTAGAATTCTCAAAATGAAGAAGCAATTCAACAACAAGGATGGATCAGAGTCTTCAAAATTTCGAGGTAAGCATCAATACAACAAGTATGAAAAGAAGACTAAATCGTTGTCTTGTTTTGAATGTGGTGAAACAGATCATCTTGTGAAGGACTGCCCTCAAAAGACAAAGAGCCAGCCCAAGAAAGGTGACAAATGGAAGAAGAAAGCCATGATGGCTACTTGGAGTGATTCCGACTCTGACTCCGACGATGAGAAGGCTAACATTTGTCTTATGGCCTCAGAAGATGAATCCCATGTTGAAAAGCTTGAAGCTACTGTAAGAGAACTTATGGAAAGTCCAAAAGAGGTATTATCGGAATTCCATTCCAATATGATTGCCAATGAAGAGAAGCTTATTGCCCAAACTAACATTCTTATTAAGAGAAATGTGGACCAGGAAAGAACTATTGAGGATCTGTCTATGAGGGTCAAAGGTCTTGAAGCTTCTTATTCAGGTCTTGACATTAAAGTCAAGACGCTTGACTCGGAGAAATCTGAACTCAATCAAGATCTCTCCTCTCTAAGAAATGAGCATCATGACTTAGAGAACGAGAAGATCTCCCTGAATAATAAGATTCTAGACCAACAGAAAGCCCTCATAAGTTTTACCAAATCCAAAGGCACTCTCGATAAGATGTTGGGTGAGCAACAAAGCTCTCTAAACAAAAGTGGTATTGGTTACAATCCAAAGTTTTTCAAGAAGCAACACATTACCACTTTTGTAAAGGCAAAAGGAAGCATAACCTCTCCTATATGTCACCATTGTGCTAGAAAGTGACATGTAAAAGAGACCTGCCCTTATAGAAGAAAGGATCCATATATTATTCGTAATACATTTCCTGTTCATTTGAGAAAAGAATGGATAACACAAGTTTGGGTCCCAAAAGGCACTATTTTACCAAATATGGTTTACCCCAACAATGGATCCAAATTTACTTATTGGTCTAGCCACAAAGGTTGATGTTTGTCTTGCAGGAGATCACCAAGGTGAAAGAACACAAATGGATTATTGATAGTGGATGTTCGAGGCATATGAGTGGGAAGAGTTCTCTCTTTCATGATCTAAAGGAGCAATCCACGGGAACAATCACTCTTGGTGACAAAGGGAAATGCGACATCGTTGGTATTGGTAGTGTTGGAAGTGATTCCGGCCATAGTATTAAAAATGTCTATCTTGTTAATGGTTTAAAGTATAATCTGCTTAGTGTTTCTCAATTATGTGATAGTGGTAACAATGTCAGATTTAACAAGAAAAGATGTATAGTGTGTAGAGAAGATACAGGTGAAGTTATTCTGACTGCATATCTTTACAACAATATATACGCCGTAAATGCTGATCAAGTGGCACAAGGAAGCTTAACCTGTCTAAAGGCTTTGACGGACGATCCAAAGCTCTGGCACAGGAGACTCGGTCATGTGAGTCCACATACACTACAGAAGCTTGTGTCCAAAGGGCTTGTAAGAGGGCTACCTGAGATGGACTTCAAAGGTATTGACATGTGCAATGCATGCTCACGAGGTAAACAAACACGTAGCTCTTTCAAATCCAAAAAGGTTGTAAGTTCTTCTAGACCCCTTGAACTTTTACATATGGATTTATGTGGTCCTATGCGAGTCAAATCTCCCAATGGTAAAAATTACATGCTAGTTGTCGTTGATGATTTTTCTAGATATACTTGGGTTGCATTTTTTAAAGAAAAATCAGAGGCCTTATTTGAGTTTTCAAAACTTTGTAAGGAGTTGCAAACTTTAAGAAATGAGCCCATAGTGTCTATTCGGAGTGATCATGGTAGGGAGTTTGATCAACTTCAATTTGATTTGTTTTGTGCTAAATATGGCATCTCCCATAACTTTTCTGCTTCTAGGACACCTCAACAAAACGGGGTTGTGGAACGCAAGAACCGCACCTTAGAGGATATGGCCAGGACTATGCTTTTAGAAAATGCATTACCTAAAACCTATTGGGCTGAAGCTGTTAACACAGCTAACTACATTTTAAATCGTTGTCTTATTCGTTCTATCTTAAAGAAAACTCCTTATGAACTTTTCAAAGGCCGCAAACCACTTATATCTTATTTTAAACCCTTTGGCTGTACTTGTTTTGTTCATAACAATGGAAAAGATAACCTTGGGAAATTTGATGCGCGTAGTGATGAAGGTATATTTCATGGCTATTCCACGAGTAGCAAAGCTTATAGAATCTTTAATAAAAGGACCCAGGTAGTTGAAGAAAGTATACATGTTATTTTTTATGAATGCAATAATGGTGCTTTGAGAGAAAGTGTTGCAGATATAGATCTTAACATCCATGAAGAGAACGAGGAAGGTGATGATGTTGCTACCAAGAACACCGAAAAGAGGAACATGCAGGAACTGATTCTCAACACTGAAGAATTGGCCCAAGGTGTTGAAGATTCGTCCAAAGCCCTTGGTGTCCAATCCAACAATGTTGAGACGTCAGAAACTGCTGTAACTGAACCGAACAGATCCACGGAGTCAGATGTACTACAAGTTAATCCTACTAGTGTGACGAATCAAGGAGCTGAGACTAGCAAAAGGAAATTCAAATACTCCTCTTCACACTCTTTAAAGGATATCATCGCTGACCCTACTTCTAGTGTTGAAACTCGTTCTAAACTTAAAGATCTTTGTGCTTTTCACGCGTTTGTTTCTCTTATTGAGCCAAAGAAGGTAGATGAGGCACTTCAGGAGCCAGACTGGATCATTGCTATGCAAAGTGAGCTTAATGATTTTAAAAGGGGGTTGATCGACAAGACTCTTTTTATCAAGACCAAAGGAAAGGACATTTTGGTTATTCAAATTTATGTTGATGATATATTATTTGGTGCTACTAATACATCTTTGTGCAAGGAATTTTCTGACATCATCTGCAGTGAATTTGAAATGAGCTTGATGGGTGAACTCAACTTCTTTTTGGGATTAAAAGTTCATCAATCCAAGAAAGGGATCTTTGTAAACCAAAGCAAGTACACTAAGGATCTCTTGAAGAAGTTCAAGATGGATCAATCCAAAGCAGCCAAGACTCCCATGAGCTCAACATTGTCTCTAGATCAAGACAAGACTGGAATAAATGTCAATCAAAAGGAGTATAGAGGAATGATTGGATCTTTATTATATCTCACGGCTAGTAGATCTGACATCATGTTTAGTGTTTGCATGTGTGCTAGGTTTCAAGCTGATCCGAAAGAATCTCACCTCGTGGTTGTGAAGAGGATCTTTCGATATCTCAATGGCACTAAGGAGCTTGGACTATGGTACCCAAAGCAAAAGGATTTCACTTTAATTGGATATTCTGATGCAGATTTTGCAGGCTATAAGGTGGATAGGAAGAGCACATCAGGATGTTGCCAATTCTTAGGAGCATCTTTGATCAGTTGGCACTCAAAGAAGCAAAACTCAGTTGCTCTATCCACTGCAGAAGCCGAATACATTGCAGCTGGAGCCTATTGCTCTCAAATTCTTTGGATAGCTCAACAAATGAGAGATCTTGGCATCAACCTCAAAGGTATTCCAATTAAGTGTGACAATACAAGTGCCATCTCCATCACTAAGTGATGCGAGACCATCCAAGCCATCATCAAAGACACCTTCGGACACACCTATCATTCGAGATTATGAGGATGATGTCCTTCTCAAGAGGAAGAAGAAGGCTCCACCATGGGAAGAAGTCCCAAGGTGCAAGCTTGGATTAAATGACGTTTTGGTTCGTTCATAGTCATTTTTCGACGTCTCTGTAAAATGGGTCGTACGGATTCAATATTTATCCGATTGAGGCATGCCATACCTTGTTGGAACGAGGACGAAGAGATCTACAACTTTGTTGTTGAAGGTTTTTCCAGATTCGACCTCGCGATTGGACGAAAATGAATATGAACGAACCAAAACGTCATTTAATCCAAGCTTGCACCTTGGGACTTCTTCCCATGGTGGAGCCTTCTTCTTCCTCTTGAGAAGGACATTATCCTCATAATCTCGAATCATAGGTGTGTCCGGAGGTGTCTTTGATGATGGCTTGGATGGTCCCGCATCAATCTCCCTTTCTTGAAAAGGATTCGTCCTCGAATCCAAGGTCGCATTTGATTCCGCAAAGGCATCCACACGAGCTCCTGGATCGAATACCACATGTCCATGGAAATCCATCTCAAGAACGATTGGTGTAGAGATTGACCACTCCTCAATGGTTATTGTCTCATCTTCATCTACAAAATCAAGAAAAGAAACTTTATTAGTGCATAATTCATATTTCATGTCATCTTCATGATGTTCTAACTTAATATGCACTTGAGCTTGGTCATTAATCTCTAAGTTTCCATCCAAAACCAGCAAGTTTTCATCCTTTTCCAAGGCGGAATTTTCAATTAACTCAATGCTAGCAATAGTAGAAGAAGTTTCATCATCAATGATCATATTAGAAACTATGCCTTGTTCTAAGCATGTAGTTTGACACAAATCTTTGCTTTGATTATCAGCACAGGGTATAGGTTGAACACTTAAAACATTACTAACAATCAAAGAATCTTCATGCTCATATTCAACGCAATTTTCATTATCATAGGCAAGTAAACTAACATCTTGATCATTACTAACAACATGCTCTACATTTTCAGCAATAAAAGAAGCATCTATGCTAGAAGAAACATGATGTTGAATAGCATTATTAAGCGGAATAGGATGAGATTCTGCCCTTTCATTAGATGGCACTTCAGCTTTAGGTGGGACTCCTTGTCCGAACACCGTATTAGAGCCAAAACGCTGAAGCTCTATTGCCGTCAAGCTTTTATCTATCTTAGCTAACATCTCCATGACGGTATTGTACCAGTCGTTGCCCTGGTTATTAGACATTGTAAATAAAGACAAACAAAGAACTATGTTAAAGGTTAGTAAAACTTATAAACAGCTCACAATTGTGTTTCGCTCACACTCCCTCTCTAATTGATATATCACGCTTGCTAGGGCAATCCGCTTTGGGCAAATCAACAACCAAGCAAAAACTAAGCAATCAAGGTATGTAGTGAATGAAACAACACACAAGAGAACTCAACAAGGGATGTAGAGAACTCGATGTAAGCAAACAACTCAATTCAAGCAAAACAGATGGGAATTTGCAAGAACTTAACTCGACACAACAAGGAGATCACTCGGCAGGGGCTGAGATCACTCGACTCAATCAAAGCAAGCACTCGACAGTAACAAACAACACTCGATCAAGGTGAAGGAGTACTCGACACACACACAATCAACTTGATCAACACAAGAGAGAACTCGACCAGGAGGAGATCTCTTCGACACAAACTTAAACAGCACTTGAACAAGAAAATCAGTGCTTGACTCAAAGAGAAAATAAGAAAAACAAAAGAAAAACTTGGAAATTTACCTCTTTTGATTGAAAACCTTAAATTATGATGTTGTAGTTGCAAGGTAGGGTTTCAATTTTGTGGAGGTAAGGTAATGTGTTTAGGTTTAGGGCTGTCGACAAGGGCTATGGAGATCACCAAAAAGTTGAGTCCTTTAGGTTTTCTTGCACTAGATCAACAAACAACAACCAAACACTTCCTTCTCTCTTTTTGTTTCCAATTTTCGGATCTGTTTTTCTCTCTCTTTTTTTTTTTTTTTTTCAAATCTGAAACTAATGCAAGAAAAGACTCAAAATAGTGTATAGGACTCGAAAATTTGATGAAAGTGGTGAAAAGATAACAAAATTCAGCCCTAATACAAAGATATAGATAGAATGGCTAATTTAGGTAATAAGATCTATCTTGTGCCTTTTTAGATAGTTGATAGATATAATGGAAATTAATATCCAACAACTTAATAAAATCTGATTTTAGGCAATGGATAAAAGATAAATCAAAATTCCCAAAGATAGAATAGATAAACAAAAGGATAGAAAGATAACAAACTAGGGTTTGCTCTTTGTGTGGTGGTAGAGTCGGCCAAGCAAGGACTTATGGGGACAGCTAGGGCTGCCGTCGGCGGTTAGAGTACACAACAGGGGATGTGCACACTTGTGGTCGACTCCACTGGTCTCGGCTAGGCTTTGTGTTTAGGCTATGCAACCACAAACAATCACAAACTCAAGATTAGTGCAAGAATCAATAAAGAATTGCAAGAAGTAAAGACCAAAACAAGAAAATGACTCTTTTTTTTTTGTGGTTTTTGTGTTTATGAAAAGAAAAAGACTCAATCTTGATGTCGGAAACCAAAGCTCTGATACCAATTTGATACGGGGTTAGCCGTGGGATGGCCTGATCTTCGACAACAAGCAAGAAACTCAAGAACGGAAGAAAGAATGAATAAAGACTCAAAGAACGCAGCAAGAACAATGCAAGATTTCCAAGATTCGACCAAGATCAGTTCAAGATCGATCAAGAAAGAACAAAGACTCGACAAGACTATGCAAGACTCGATAAAGAATTCAAGAAACGATAAAGACACGACCGATAAGGACTGAAACGATCTATGCAGAACAAGATAAAGACCCCAGGCCTCCTCAGAGGGTAGGAACCAATACCAATGACTACACAACCCGCCTCTACAACCCTACACAATCAAGCGGACAACTTGAAGGCACAAGGAGGGGGCTTGTGGATACTAGATTCACCAAGTCTTGCGAAGTTGATGAACACAAAGCAAACCAAGCTGAGATAGATACCAATTCGTGATCAACAAGCACAGCTCTAGTTGGATCAACATCACTCAATGTGTTTCACACAAGTTTGAGAGAACTAATTCTATTCATTGAAAGCTGAATGTTTACAATGTATGAAATCGAAATATATAGACTACTCTTAAAGCCTGATGGGCCGATTTAAGTGAATAAAATAAACAACTAAATTAAACACCTAAAACATAAGTAAATAAGGTCTCTAAAAATAACATGTAGAAAAGCCCAATTTCGGCCTAATAGGATCCATTCCCGTCAAAACAGTGACAGCTTGCAAAGATGTGCATTTTCGTCCAATCTCGAGGTCGAATCTGGAAAAACCTTCAACAGAAAAGTTGTAGATCTCTTCGTCCTCGTTCCAACAAGGTATGGCACGCCTCAATCCGATAAATATTGAATCCGTACGACCCATTTTACAGAGACGTCGAAAAATGACTATGAACGAACCAAAACGTCATTTAATCCAAGCTTGCACCTTGGGACTTCTTCCCATGGTGGAGCCTTCTTCTTCCTCTTGAGAAGGACATCATCCTCATAATCTCGAATCATAGGTGTGTCCGGAGGTGTCTTTGATGATGGCTTGGATGGTCCCGCATCACTAAGAATCATGTCCAGCATTCAAGGACTAAACATATTGATGTAAGGCATCATTTCATTAGAGATCATGTTGAAAAAGGTGATGTGTCCATATCTTTTATTTCTGCTGATTATCAATGGGCTGACATTTTTACTAAGCCTTTGGCAGAGGACAGGTTCAACTTCATTAGACGAGAGATTGGGATGCTTAACAAGGATGCACTTTCGTAGGGGGGCATTCCCTTTACGAAAGATAAATTCTACTTAGTGTCAAGACCCTTGAAGACTGTGTCAAGGTGTTTGAACTAAATGGTAGATTACATTTATCGGATCATATATTTTTGGTTAATATCTTTTTAGATATTTAATCAATTATATTTTTTATTGAATTTCAAAATTGCCTATTTCTGTGTTTTTCTTAACCGTTAAGATTTTTTAATTTTGGAACTAAATCACACGATTTTTTAGTCCGATTTGAATGGAACATTTGAATTTTGAATCCTTTCAAATTGGCAATGTAATGATTTCTTTCCTTGGAACTCTAAACCCGTCCCATCACTCCCTCTACTTAAACCCAATATTGTACCCGATTACAACCCACACTCAGAATTAATCCAAACCCCCTCACCTTCTCCCTCTTCAAACCTCTCATCTGTTCTAAGAAAACCCTAGACGATTTCCTCCATTGCACCCAAAACCAAGAAAGTTGTCACACCCAAAAGAGTTGGCGCCACCCCCAAGGGACGTCAGACCACTGCTACCTCTCCCACACCTGAACCCGCTCATCAAGCTATCGTCCCAACTGTCGTCCAGAGCACCATCGCTGAGAGCTCGGCCATTGTTCCCAAGGGCTCTCAAAAGCGCTCTGCTAAGAAGCCGATCAGTGCTAAATAGAAAGGAAAGAGGAAGATTCTGGCTGAGGAAGTGGACGAGGAAGAGGAGGAAGATGACCTAGACGCCCTCCTAGAAAGAGATGATGCCAAGGAAGCCGAGGAGGAGGCCTTAAGGAAGAAAAAGGCCGATGAGGAGGCTGAGCTTGCTAAGAAACTGGCCGAGGAAGAAGCTGAGCGGATTCGGAAGGAAGTCGAAGCCGAGGAGGTTCCATCCGAGGAGGAGCCTAAGGAAGAAGAAGAAGAGTAGGAGGGATCTGGAGAGGATGAGGAACCTGAAGGAGATGAAGCGGGGTCCGGTGAGGAATCGGGGTCTGAGGAAGATGAGGAAGAATCTCCCTCTCCTTCTCCTCCTCCTCCCCCGTCTCCAAAGAAGCGGAAATCCCCTGCTGCTGTCAAGCCTACATCCCCCAAGCGCACCAGGAAGGGCACTGTCAAAAGTCTTGTAGAGCCTGTCGAAAGAGTTGCTCCAACAGTTGTGCGCAGAAAGAATGCAGACCCCCCGGCCTATATCCAGGTAAATCAATCTTTGCCCTCCTCTTGGTTTCAAGATGCTGAGACTGCTGGTAAGTGGGTAGACGAGTTTCGAACTCGTAAGATTAGTTGTTCTGATTTTTTAGATTTTGAGTTCTTTGAAGCTTTGAAGTTACCTTGCATTGAGCTCCTCAAAAAATTCCCAGCCTGGACCCTTCTTAACCTTGAGACCGTCTACTACCCCCAGCTTACTCGACTTTTCTACATTAACCTAAAAGCCAAAAATGACACCAATGATTGGTCTTTGGAGTCTGTTGTCAAAGGGGTTAGAATCTCTCTCAACTCCAATGATTTTGCAGATTTCCTAGGCTTACCTACCCCAGCTCCACCCTCTGAAATCCACCCCTCAAAAGAGAACTGCATCATCCTTGCCCGAGCCAAGTATCTCCTACCCGAAGCATCCAACAGCACCTCAAAGCAACTCACCCACTCATCCCTAACCCTTGAGGCAAAAGTAATTTTCAACATCATTGTTAGATGCCTCTTACCCCGTCTTAACTCTGGCTCACTCCTTACCGACAATGCTCTGGTCCTCCTCTACCGCATCCTAAATGGCCTTGATCTTGATCTGGCCAACACTATCCTTGGAACCATGGCTCATGCCAGAAAAGCTAGAAAAGGCTCTCCCATCCCCTTTGCTACCCTTTTGACCCCTATCTTCAAAGCTTCTGGAATTGATGTCAAAAAGGAAGAACAGCTGCGTCATACGGGTAAGTTCGACTTTAAAGGTCTTGAAAAGATTGGCATCACTCGGTCTCCCCAAGGGACCTTGAGTCTTGCCACTCCTTCAAAAGCCTTTCCCACTGCTCCAGCTTTCGATGAACGCATGGACAACCTAGAGTTGGGCTTGGAGGAGGTTCGTCTGGATATTAAGGAGCTGTAGAAAGAGATTATGAGGGAGATGAGCGGGATTTCAAATATGCTGGAAGGACTGTGGACGAGGCTCACTGATGATGCTCCAGATGACTAAACCCTACCCTACCCTATCCCACCCCTGAGAACTTGATACATTGCTGGTTTGTTGGAAACATTTTCAAAACTTTTGGTGACTTTTTGGTGGCTATTTTTACCTCCGCCCTTTGTTGAAAGACAAAAAGGGGGAGATAATCTGTGGTGCATAGACTTTGAAAACCTCTGCTTAAAGGTCTTGGAACACCTTGGTTTTTTATTTATAGTTTTCGGTTGGATGGTTTTTACATGCTTTAAAATTTTTGATCCAACATTTGTCTAACCCTTGCAGGTACTTAGACTGATTTCTATTTTATTATCTATGTTTGACTAAGTTGCAGGGATGCACAGGTTTTGTCTTTCATCAAGGGGGAGATTGATAACTCCCTCCCTTGATGGAAATTGGAATAAATGTTTCAAGGGCTTTGACAGGAGGTTTGTGTCAAAGGCCTTGGAGTGTTAATGGTTGATGAAATACAAAACCTATCTTATTTGTCTGAATATTATTTTATCTTATTATATACTTCCGTTATATTATATATATATATATATATATATATATATATATATATATATATATGTTTGACTAACCTTTTCAGGAAGTATATTCGAGATTATATCTTTCCTTTAGTACATATTGAGGAGATCACATTCAAATAGAATCATGGCTTCGGAGTATCCATAAATAGAAGATTCAAGATCAAGCCTGATTCGAAAGAGCCCTTGGTGAAGATCCTTAGGCGCCATTCCATGCTCTTATATAAAGGAAAGGAAGAAGAAGACAGAGATAACAAGTGCTACACGAGCTTTCATTCATTCAAGCGAGATCTGTCTTCCAAGTGTCTCTCTACTAAGCGCTCTAGAGTTTGTTGTTTATTTCAAAGCCTTTGAGAGTCACTGTGAGCTTATAGGATATATTCATTTATAGTGTTACTCGAGAGTTTATAACTCGGGAAGTTGCACTAGGCTATTGATTTGTGAGAGTAAGAGGATTGTACTAGATAACTGAGAGAGGTGTGGCTCTTCTAGATTGGTCTAGGACTCCAAGGGAACGTGAGTTAACTAGATTGCAATTGTATAGGAGAGAGGCTTCTCGGTGAGCTATTAGGATCCTAAGGTAAGCGAATCAATAAAGCCTTTTGAATCCTAGGGTTGTGGAAGAACCCTAGGCGGGGACGTAGGCCAAGTTGTGCTGAACCTCGTAAACAATTACTCGTGTTCTTTACTTATTTGCTTTACCTTATTTCCGCACTTGGTTCGATTGTCTAACTTTGTGATTCAGGTTTAATCTCAAAGGTTTTGGTACAAGCTCCAAAAGTCTTGAGACTTTCTGCGAAAAACGGGCATACTCTATTCAACCCCCTTCTAGAGTATTTCTTATTACTTTGTTTTTATATTATCGAACCTTCATTCGTCCTCGGCTTCTCGATCAGCTCCTCATCTCGACTCTGGGTGTGGCGTCTAGGCTTTGTCGATCTCGACCAGTGGTACTCGAGATCGAGTTGGCTTCCGGAGTCAGGTTGCCTCGGGTTTGGTTTCCTTGACCAGGTTTGTCGACCAAGTCTGCTCGGACTCTCTACTCGAGATCGAGTAAGGTGTACTCGACATCGAGTAACTCTGGCTTCAGCTTGGTTTGTCCTGGTTCTGTACTCTCGGACTCCGGACTTCTGTTGTTGTTTTCCGAGCTTTTCTGACCTTCCTTAGAATTGCTGTAATTTGCCTTGAATTCTGCGAAATTAAACAGAAACTGGTGTAGATTCCATAATTTGGCAAATAAACATAAACTACATAGGTTCTGTACTATCTTAGCCCAAATGAATGAAATGTAAACAGAAATCGATATAAAAGTTACTGTAAAGCATGGAAGATTCAGCTCACAACAAACACCCCATACTTAAGCTTGCTTGTCCTCAAGCAATACTTTTAATTGTCATTCAGGGGAAGAAATCAAAACTCTCAACATCTTAGATTCATTCTCATATATCCCTGCAGTCAATTGCCATCCTCGAAAAGGTACTAGTGTCACAGATCCATGCATGTGCAAATATACAAAACCAACATCTACTCACAAAAGGAGGGTTATGCAAAACATACATTCGTGACAAAGCATTAATAATCAAGAAGACTTTTATTTAAGCTCAAATAAGGAGTAGATTGGTAAAAGGCTAAAGGTGGGCAATTTTTGGCAATGTGGTACTAATGATCCGGGGAAATGGAGTATTTCCAAACTGAATTTCCGTATTCCTTCTCCATAACATTCATCACCTTTCATACTGCTTTTTCTCAATAATAATGCTTTTACCTCTCTAACCTCAGCACTTCCTTCTCGCGAGTCGCAAACATGGGTGTCATGAATGGCTCCGGATACTTAGTGCTTTGGACTCCTCACAATATGTCCCATCTCTCCAAACTATTATCTTAGAGAGCAGGGTCAATCTACCTTTATTGCCTGAGGTGATTGGATTTTCTTTCACTCATTAAATTTTCCATATATTTCAAACAATTTCCCGCCAAACTCCAAATAATGATAAACAACACAAATACCATATAACGTCTCCATAATGTAACATCATTCTCAACATAATCCCCGGATAAGGTAAAGAATGGCAATATTTAAATCATGTGGAGCAATTATATGAAATAAGGCATAATATGGCTTTTGTGATGCATAAGCATAGGTAAGGCTAGGAATTAAACAATGAGCATTATATGGAAATATAAAGTCCTCCATCATCTTATCATGCAACATGTCAAAAGCAATTTTAAATTTTACCTCCTTCTATGGTTTTCAAGAAAATAATGCACTTCATTGTGACTCCCCTTTACTAGGCAATTTCATGCTATATCTCTAATGAATCTAATTTTGCATCTTCGAGTTCAATATAAAGCTTCCATGACATTATTCAAAAATTTCAAATGGGGGTTATTTTTTAAAACATTGGAAAACATGCATGTAAGCACATAAATCAATAATGCATTCCAAAATAGCCATGTAGCAATTCAAAGAAATAGATTCTAAATATGCACACATAATGTATAAATATGCATAAAGTAAGCCCTTCCCCCACCCCATACTTAAACATTACAGTGTCCTCACTGTATAAAAACAAGGGTAAAGAAAGAAACTCACTAGACAGGTGTGCAGGGCCTCTCAATTTTCGAGTGTAAGAATCGCCTGGGCCGAGTATGAATATGGCTCATCCATGGACCTGAAAAGTGCAGAAGACATAATCACACAGTTTTGATCTTAACTACAATCCGGTTTGCTTTGATGGCTTCAGTTTTAATCATACAAGGGTTTTGACTTCATTACTGCAATCCTGCCTTTATTTATGATGTTACTACTCTCATCTGCATTTATTTTATAAGTTCCGCTTCTGCTGCATTTGTTTAATCTCGCCTGCAGCTACGCTGTTTCCGGTCTTTTCCTTGAGTTGCTTCAAATTGAGGATTTGAGTTTGAAGTATATAATTATAGGGATAGATTATAGGTGAGCTGATATTATTGATTTATCTGTCTCTTCCTATTCCTGCTATGAATCCGTTGAAGCATAAGTTATTTGGTCCATGATATTACGAACCTGCTAGCTAATATTTTTAAATAACCTTTCTAGCATTTCATCGACATATGGGGCTGGTGCTCAGAAGCTGAAGGATGACTACTTTCAAAAATTTAATGTCCTTGCCACACGTGTATGGTTTGATCTTCATGCTTTAGCAACCTATTCTGAAAATCCAGTATTCTTAAGTTTGACTTTTGAGCTGTATCATGGTTTGCACGCCTTTTATTTCTTTATTTTTTGGTTCTTAGCAGCAACAAAAGCACACTGTTAGCATTTCTTCTTCTTCTCACTTATTGATTGTAGTCTTGTAGAGTTATAATACTATGATATCTGTGATGAACATTGCATACAACAGATCAAGAAAAGTTGCAGATGCCTTTTATCTTGCCTTCCAAATATGGTGCCCATTTACCGTTGCCAAGCAATCCATCTGTGAGGATCACTGAGGCGCCAAAGAAAACAGTGGCGGTTGCTGCCTTTTCAGGTCATTGTTTTGAAGATATTATCTGGTGTGTCAACATATAAAGTATATATTCTGCTCAAAACATGCCTCACAATATGCATTATGTTTTCATGTAAAACCAGGTTTTATTACAGATGAAGATGTTCAACGAAGAGAGTCTACTATGAGAAAGGCACTGAAAAGTGACAAAGAGTTCCAAGTTAAGGAAGGAGCTGAAGTAGAAGTTGCGCAGGTATATGAGTCTTCTCATTCTTATTCCACCTGCCTGATAAACTGGGAGGAAAATCTTTTAACTTGGTTAAATATGATTATAACTTTCAGTGAATGATTTTTCAGTACAATCTTCCATTCACACTACCATTTTCACGTCGCAATGAGATTGCTTTGGAAGTTTAAAGGAGACAATAGCTACGTTGTTCCCGGTAATGCTATAATTTTTTTCTTTTAAAAAAAAGGTTTAACTCAACCCTCATATCACCGAGGACCTATCATTCACATCTATTTTTGGATCTTGTGATGCTTAAATTTTCCCTACTGCTGTTGGTAAAATTATTACGGTGCTAATCCTAATGATAGAGGTGTTTTGGAGTGTCTAAAATGTCTAAAATGTGTTCTTATTTAGGTTCTAGCAGATATGGGTATATGTGTCGTTGATGAGTTTTAAAAAATGGATAAATCTGATCGTACATCAATACATGAAATAATGGACCAGTAGACTGTCAGTATTGCCAAGGTTAGAATCACTACATCTCTGAATGCAAGAACTGTTGTTCTCACTGCTGCTATTCCAGCATGGTATGAGTAATTCTTATGGCCATACATTTGCCTTTCATTGAAATAAAGACTTGCTGATCTTATGTAGACCAAACCTTGATATGTGGCTTTACTTACTTAAACACTGGAACATTTAGCTTCTCATAAAGCATCTAATTGATACGTAACATATTTTGTTGAATTATTTATATCCATCTTGCAGGGGAAGATACGATCTTCAAAGGACCCCAGCTTAAAATATCAATCTACCTCCAACACTTCTATCTAGATTTGGCCTTCTATGGTTAGGTCTAGACAAAGCAAATATGGATACTGATCTTCAATTGGCTAGGCATGTTGTTTACATCCATCAAAATAAAGAATCACCCGCCCATGGATTCACTCCTCTAGATCCATCTATCCTTCGGTAAATCCAGGTTCTCCTCATTTGGAATTGTTAATTCTAGCATTTTTCTGATCATAGTTTGGCACTCTGGCATGACACGCTACTAACTGAAGAAGGATATACATGACATGGATGTGTTAGTTGTGATACTTGGCATTAATACTTCTCTTTTTTAACCTTTGTGTTCTCAACAGAGCATACCTTACAGCTGCAACAAAAGTTTCCCCAGGTGTATATTGCCACCGCATACTCCAGCATAAGGCAAGAAGAAGCTAGATCAGATACACCACATTCTTATACAAGTGTTAGAACACTCCTCAGCATCCTCCGAATATTAGTTGTAAGTCATACAATTCACCCTTTCATTCCTCATGTGATTTCTCGTAAAGTTGTGTTATGTACCATTGATGTGGAAGCACGGGATTGGAAATTAAGAATGATCTAATAGGTGATTACCTCATGTCATAACTATGCATAACAACACAAAATTCTCATTCCATAAATCTATATACTTCTGTACTAAATTAGTTGAGCAGTGTAAAACATTGGTTCTATTATACAGTACATAGTAAGAGTAAAACTGCGTTCGTAGGCACTGGCAAGGCTTCGGCTTTCAAACGCGGCGTATCAGAGTGATGTGGATGAAGCACTCAGATTGATGCAAATGTCAAAATTCTCAGTGCACTCTGAAGACCGTCAGAAATCCAGTCTTGATGTTATCTCGGATATCTATTCAATCCTGACAGATGAAGCTGCAAGGACTAACAAGCTTGATAGAGATATTGTTAAGAATATTTTGCTAAGTAAAAAAAGAAGCGATTTTTATGACATATCACAGTCATTTCTCCTATTTTCAAGTCATTTCTTCAAGTTAATAGTAATCCTGATGTATTACTTGCATATATCACAGTCTGATGACGTATTTTTCTCATGCAGACTCAGAAGCTGAACAAATATATATTTGAGCCCATCTACTACCATGCCCTGAAGGCTTACTATAAGCTGGCAACTAAAGAAGGGTCATATGAGACATATCAAGGCAGTCTTGTGAGCAAGGTATACAATTTCTCATGTTTGTATACTGATTGGTGTCGTGTATTGCAAGTATATAGAAATTCAACATTATCTACTTGCACCTGCTAACTGTTTTTCAGTTGGAGCAAATTATTCAGCTAGATATGTGGGGAATTACCCCTTCTGACAGATGGGATGGGGGTTTACTGAGGGAGATGATTGCAGCTCATGGAGTTAGGAACTCGTTGCTTGTAGCCATGATACGTGCTGCTTCAACGAGTCAGATTCTTTGAAACAACGAGTGCATTGAGCCATACACTTCCAACATTTACGGTCACAGAGTGCTCAGGTTTGCTATGGCCTGTTATTTACAACTCTTCAAAGCTGTGTCCGATCATAATGAATCCTAACATTGTCAAATGTTACTGCAGTAGTGGATTTGTTGTGGTTAACAAACATCTTCTCCTTGACTTGATTGAGATGGATCTCTGGTCTCCAGCTTTGAAGAACAGGATCGTATACGAGAAGGGGTCTGTTCAGAAAATACCCAAAGATCCTGCAGATCTCAAAGCAGTCTACAAATATGGACCAACCCAACCTCGGTTAACTTACTTCTCTGCACTTCCATGCCTGGTCTAAAGTCTGCATTACTCAAAATCATCATCTACTCAATGCCCAAAATATGCAAATTGATATCAACTAATGGAAATGATTCATCGATTGTTGCTTAAAAGGGGTTGAAGCCGGAAATGTATTATCTGAGATCAAGAGCTGTTGTCAATGCCATCAGGTTCACCATAGCCACATCTCTGGTAAAGGTACAATAAAACATCGGATCAAACCAAAATTTCAAACCGTTGTCATATGTGTCTATTTATCCCGATGTTTCTGCTTGTGGCAACCGATACAGGAGAAAAGAAGCGCAGAAGATGACGACAATACAAAAATGTCCCAAATGGTGTATCTGTTGACAAAACACGACGACTGCTTATCCTGTGGAAGCTAAATGCACACAAGGCTGCATCATCGGGATTACATTTCGATTGATTTAGAAGAATATTAAACTCTCTCTTAATATGCAAGAACTTCAAGAACTGCCCTTTATACACCCATCAGACACCAGATCACGCCGCTGTTAATGTATTACTGTTTCCAGAAATTTATCTTTGAGGTCTGGTGATATTGACGCTCTATGTACACATGAAAAATATTAACTGAATTAATCAGATTGTAAACTCGTGCTGGGCTAATTAGTTCTTTCATAAAAATTAATGGATATAATTTAAATGATGTCTGCTCTGTTGAAAAGCAATGACCCACCCCCACTTTGAAAATACTAGTGAATGAATGTTCTAGGAGATTCAACTAATTAGATTAGAGCAACAAAAAGCTCCAAATTACATAAAAATATACACATTACCAAATGGTGGTAGGTCCTACAAACATCTCAATTCCCTCTTATCTTCCCAGCTCTATTTATGACCTTCAACTTACAAACTGATTTTACCCATTTCAGTTTGGATTCAGATTTCAAAACAAAACCTTACAAATCTCACCACCACTATCTCTCTCATTTTCAAGTGGGTTTGCCTCATCCAACACAACAAGAGCAGCTGGAGGGGGTCAGCCTACAGTACTTGCATGAAGGTGCAGTGAAGGAGGTGGACTTGATTCACAGTGGGACATCTGCAATTGTTGACGAGATAATCAAGACATTTGCCAATTTCTAGATGCTGATATTGAGAGGGAACAAGAATGTGGAATATGCATGCAGATGAATAGCTAAATAGTCTTGCCAAACTGCAACCTTTTTATGCGCCTCAAATGCTACTCAGAATGGTATTTATCCTTTGTCCTTGTACCTAATTTTTTTCCCCTGCCTTCTTTAAAGCTTTAACATCTCCCTTTCCACCTGCTACCATGACCATCTATCATGAATCTTCTAGCTTTCTTGATTCTGTTTTACTTGCAAATTATATCGCTCTACATTTTGTCATTCAGATATACACTTACCAAATTCTGACATGGTTTTAAATAAATCAGCATACTTCTTGCTTTATCTCCTTTCTTTTCGGACGATAGATTCGATCAATTTTTTGCCTACACCCATTTGAGACATGAGCAAACTCAGAGAAAACCAATATACACTACTAGAATACTGTCAATACACATCACCGGATTTAAGTCTGTCAAAAAACAACAGATGTGAAAAATAATCTATTACATTAGTAATTTTTGTTGTGATGTATAAACGAGTTTATAGAACTGTCAGACATTTAGACAGATGTGAAAGTATTGGTTCTGAAAAATCTAAAATACGCGCGGATTTAAATTTTCTAAGTTTGGATGAGCGGGATTGAAACATATAAAGAAATTGGAGGGATTTCAAAATTTGAGGAAAAATATAACACTTGTAAAATTTTCCATCTATTCACATTCATTCACTCACTAGATCTGATAACACTTGCAAAATTTTCCCCCTCTCTCCCAAAATTTCCCTCTCTCCACATTCACAGATCCTCTCTTCTGTAACCCAATCTTCTGGATGCCCTCTCCACCGCCGGCGTCACCACCACCGCCACCTCTCCTTTCTCCCAACTTTAATCCTCCGCCACTTCTCCTCTTCCTCCTCCCCATAGATCTGAACACCCAAACCTAACAACTAATCCTCCTGTCACTTCTCTTGCACACAGATCTGAGAAAGTGAGAAGCACCGGCCACCTCTTTCTCCGGCCTCTTCAGTAAAGCGAAATTCTTTTCATTTCCCTCACTCCTCCGACTCTGTGCTCCGACTCCTCGGCGACTGTGTTTCCTCGCCGACTCCTCACCCGTCGACCTCGCTATCGCCTCACCAACTTCCATTGCAGACACCTCGCAGAGTCGCAGACTCCTCACCCGCCGCGACCACCATCGTCGACTCCTCTTCGCGGCCATCCTCTTCAACACCATCCACCTCGCTGCCGTCCTCTTCCTGAAGAAAATCCCTAATAAGAGCCTCCTCATCCCAGGTAAACAAAACCCCTAACTTTTAGATCTTTCAAAAACCCTAATTTGTAGCTTTCAGATCTTTCAAGAACCCTAATTTGTAGCTTCCCTCTTCTTATTAGACCCCTATTTTGCATCTTTCAGTTTCAATGGAAGCGTTAGCACACCCCTATTTTGCATCTCCAGGTTTTACCCTTCTTCCTCTTCACTTTACCAGGGATCAACTAGGGTTAGATGTGTTAAATGGTTTCCAGTTTCTGATTTGGAAATATATGGTTCTTGGATTGCGATTTTTTTTTTGTAGATCTAGGGTTTGTTGTTGTTCTTCTTGAAATAAATCAATTACTCTGTATATGTTACCTTCACTTTACCGGATGTTTTAAGTTCTCCAATTTTTAATATTATATTTGACATCTATGTTATATATGTAATTGTTTGTATCTTATTTGATACAAGTGTCATATCGATCATCATTAGGATGTATCTTAATTCGTAAGTTGATCGTTATCCCAATCACTCTGAATGCACTTGGTCTATTCTTGACAAGATTCGATGAGCATATGATCATTCTAATACCTGATCTTTTGATCCAATAATCTGCTATTGTGTGAAATTTTAGGACCTTAGGCTTTTAGTTGAAAATGAGCTCCCTGAGTATGATTGCTGTCAGACAGGTAAAGAGCGAGACATGAGTCTTTCTTAGCTACTAACAAGTAGTTAAAGCGAAATGTAACCAAGTACCATTTACTGATTTGAGTACTTTTGCAGTGAATGAGGAAGCTTGCTAATACATATGGGATGTGCAAAGTTGTGGAGAATTGATTAAAAATTGTAGCTTTTCTGTTTCATAGACTGTTATACTACTTGTTAGAAGTTTCATAGATTTTGTGATCAATCTTATGGCATATGCATAATCTGCTAAGCATAAGTCAGATGAACTTGAAAAAAAAATGTTGTTTTAATTGAACCTGCTGGTTCCTGGCATTGCGTGTTTATTAAGACTCATTCAGATCACACACAAATATTCATTGAAGGTTTTCATGTATTGTTCATACCGTTCCCGGCCTCCTTTGGAGCCTTGGAGGCATCATTTTTTCCTGTTTCGTACCGATCTTTTCAGCCAATACATGTTATCAATCTGTTATTCATCCCTAAGTCTTTTTTTTCCTTCCAGTTTTGGTGTTTCATTGCCATGGTTGCTACTTTGAGCTCCCTGGGTTTTATAACGCTATTAGATAACCTTTCGTGTATAGCTCTCCTTGGTTTTAGATGTCTCCAGTTAGTTTACTCCAGCTCTTTTGAATTCCATATTGAGTGCTTGTGATCAATCTATCACAAAGAGAGAGTTGCTTCAGCAAGTTCCTTAATGGAAAGAGCCTGACCAGACAAGTCTGATTCGGTTAAAAAGTAATCAGTGTGTTTTAAGTTAAAGTAACAAGTCTGAAATTATCATCCTTCTTAATTTGTCTTTAGTTCTTTGTTTCCGTTCTTCATTTATTTGCATTTCATTGATGTTGTGTTGCATAATATGAGTGTATACTTCTTTTGTAGCAAAGAGAATGATGGAAACATATCAGTAATGAGTTGAAGCATCAGCAAAAGTCAGGTAACGGTCTTGCTTTTAGCTATAAATTGGATTCTTATAACCAAAGTATACTATGCTTTGTCAATTTTTTTAAATATATTATTATTTCTTATTGTAGAAGTTGTGAAGAGAAGTTCAACCAAAGGCAAAACAAATCCAGGAGGTAGAGTTCTTGGAACCGTTTGTTTGGCTTGGTTGTGATCAAATCTGTGGCAGATCTTCTGACTCCAGGTCCTCTGGGATCTTCAGCTTTTGTTGTTCACTTTGTCGTGCCTTGTCCACCATGTTTTCCAAGCAAGTTTGCACATATAGAATCTATTAACTTTGTGCTGATGAATCTTACTTAACTGGCATTTAATCTTGTGTTTTTTGTTGGCGTTTAAGAAGTTTCAAACTTTGCACATAAATCTTTTATATCTATTTGTCTATATATATATATTCGATCTGATTTAGTGCTAGGAGCTTTATTCAGCAACTGATCTCTGAATGTGGTATGATTGTTATGACTATTACTGGATTAAGATGTTTAACGTTGCTGGAGAATTGTATGAGTCTTTGTACGTAAATGTGGATATTGTAGCTAGTTTAAGTGTTCATTTGATGCTGACAAGTTCTAACTAGTTTGCCTAAACAACTTGGATCTTCTTTATCTTAGGATTTTGATGCTTAAATGGGTTGTGTTCACCTTGTACTTCTCTATATTTCTACTAGGCAAACTTGATCAGAACAGCGGCTCTGAATTTGCTCTGAATTATTTACATGATGCTGGAATTCAGTGGAGAGCAGCATCTCCAGTCATGGTATTTAATGGTTTCATCTATTTTTTTTCGTAGTTTGTATCCTAGAAATGACCTGGGAAATGTAATTTCATGATAATATGTGTACAAGGTTGAAGAGATGCACTCTTAAAACCGCTCACGTGTGTTTAGGCATTATTTCATATCTGCTCAGGCATTATTTCATATCTGCTCTTCATGCTTTTCATTGTGGTCAAATGTGTCTAGACATTGGAGTAGTGGCAACCGAAGTGGCAATAGAAGGTCTGAACGAGTGGAAGAAGCAACGAACGACGAAGAGGAAGATCGTTGCATACTTGCATCTTGGCCTCGATATGCAATCGAAGAGTGACGAAGCTCTACAAACGAAGGTTTACATCAATGGTGGACATCGACTCGGCTACAACCCGATGAGTCCCTATAGACGCCGAAATTCAGGGAGTTCAGTAGCCTATCCATTCATCATCCCTGCATTATTCGTTGTTTGTTAGATTAGCTTTTGGTTCTTGTGTCGTTCTTGTATGGTTGGACCTCTTAGGAATTTGTATGCTTTTGTTTTTTTCCCTTTAGAGGAACCTCTGGAGCCGGGATTACCTTGAACCTCGTAAACATATTGTTGTACCCATCATTTGTGCAGTTTTATTTTATATCGAGCAAAGGGTGTTGTGTATCAAACGAAAAAGTATCGAATTATAAATGAACAGTGTACTGTTGTGCCTTAATAGCTATGAAATCGAACCATTTCATAAAATGGATGTTAGTATCATTATAGACATCGTCTGAATAATTTAAATGAATGTGTAACATATATTTTTACATCACAAAGTTAATATAAATTAATATATATTGCTAACAACAACATCGTTATAAAAATCTAAAAAGATGTCCATATCATATTAATACATTAGTTATGTACATATTTCATATGATAGATTATTTTAAAACAATAAAGAATTACAAATTATATATATGAAATTAATATACACAAAATCAATATAATAGAAAAGATGTCTATTTTGTTTTAATACATTAATTATTTTAAAAATAGTGATGTAAATGTAAAATTTAGGCTTGGTGTGGACATCTTCAAAAGTTTATAAATGAAAAATAATGAGACTTTAACAACAAGTAAACATGTCAAAAATAAATTTGAGGGGTTGAAATATATCTGTATTCAAAATAAAACAGATGTTTTAACCAAGAAAAGACATCGGCTTAAAACCGATGTTTAAAAGTTGATCTTTTACTACACGCACAAAGAGGTCGGAATTTTTTTTGAAAGACATCGGTTCACAACAGATGTCTAATTGCATTTTTCTAGTAGTGATAATAGCAATAATTCAATCCGAAATTGAACTTATACAACAGTGAAGGAAGAAATTACAGATAATTCTAAAATAACACAACTATTAAAAGACCATCTATTGTATTTAATAACTAATACCCACTTTATTATCTAAACATCGAAACTCATATTTTAATACATAAGACTTGCAAATAAAACACCTCCATAGTACATCTAACATTACATCTCATCACCATTGCTAACTTCTCCATCGTCTAACCATCCAAAATTCGTCTCCTCTTCATCATCCATGTTGGTTTCATAAATAGAGACATCTGCTAAATCATTTGCGCAATGACGATCATATATATATATATATATATGAAGGATTCAGTTGTTCATCTGAAACATAGATCTCAAGTTTATTACACAAAATACTCTGCATAAGTAAATCTATATCATCATTGGTTGATAACAACATATATTGAGGTGGATAAAAACGATGCGGTCCCAAAAAATAAATATTCTTAGAAAACTTTTTACACATACGATGAATTAAAGGCACTGTCAATTTCCCAAAATCGATACGAGCCGAAACTTTTGAACCTCCAACATAAGCTGGCATGCCATCTCTAAAAGACCCACCACTCCATACACACAGTTTAATATCAAAAGATTTAGACATAATAGCCTAATTAAACCACAAACATAAAAAAAAAATCTCGAATTGAATCATTAAATGAAACACTCACTCTATATATAGGGAACAAAATATAATCCCTCCTCAAGTAGGCAACATCATCCTACCTTCCTCCCCTCGTGGTCACTGAAAAAAAATTTCGCTATATACATTAAATTCGCAAATTTAGACCGACTAATCCTCTTCTTCATAAGTTATATAAAATATAAGATACTATAATGTAAATAAGATTTGGTTAGGCTTAGGCTATACTGTAGTCAATATTTGTTCGATTATATATATATATATATATATATATATATATATATATATATATATATATATATATATATATATATATATAGAAGTTTTGTGAGCATTGAATTGATATTAAGTTGTCCATTTGATTTATCCGCGTTTTATGTGTCAAATTATCCCTGCTTTCGATGTATTGTATCTCCTTGAAGCCAGTTGAAGAGGTTAAGAAGATATATATTTGATTCAGCACAGTTTTAACTGCCGAGATCCGAAATGAACCCCAATAGCGACATCAAAAGTTGTGTTAGTTTCAATTTCAGGTACATATTTTTCTTCTGTTTTAGTTGCAATTTCGATTGTTTTCCTCTCATATTTCGATTACTCACCTTCTGTTTTGATGTCCCGGAGATGGATTGGTACCAAAGGGTGGAGAAGCTGAAAGCACAAATGCCAACGGATGAGAATGAGATTCTCATTACAAGTCAGGGCCGGATGCGTAACTATATAACCTACACCATGACTCTTCAGGTTTAATGAGATTCCTTTATATACTGTTATTTTCCTTTCCTGGGTACTGAAAATCTGATTGCTAGGTTATTTGGTTAAGGTCTTAATGTTTTAAATGTGGAATTTGTAACCTTTTGGGAAACTGGCTGGTCTGAGTAGTGGATTCTCATGTATTAAAAGAGGTAGGGTAAGAAATTGACTTATGATTGATTGAATAAAATATAGCCTACAATTTTAATGACTATTTAATCCAAATAACATAACTTCACCAAATTCTTTTAATACAAAGTTTGGTATTAAATTCAAATTCAAGCTCTTCTCATCATATATTCGATCAATACAAAATCTGGCTCGATTATTGATAAAGTCGGATCCAGAATTCAACAAAATCGTTCATTACTAAGCTTTTTTATAACGTCTGTAACTGCTCCCCATGTTGTAGGCGTGGTCGAATAATATTACCATTTTTCGTTATAAAGCAATGGTTAAATTTACAAAATACTACTCCCAATCTCTTCCTTTCAACAAACTGGTTTTTATTTTACTGTATAAATATTTATATGAAACAAAACAAATTTTACAATTTCAATATACATATTGATTACAACACAAATACAAATACAATCGACAATAACGACTACTAATACAAAATGATAAATTAAAAAAATACACATACTTACAAACATGCTTATATCAATTATACAACTGTTACAAACTACGGTAACTCAGCCTTATAAAATTAAACTACTGACATGAAACTACAACATCATAATTAGTAGTATTACATACCGCACCTACACAATTAATTAACAGTTGCAAATACTTTCATCTCCTAGAGTGTAAATGTCGCTAATTGACTCTAAATAAAGATACTTATAACGTAAATCAGTCCTGCAAACATATATATATATATATATTTTCTCATGCTCGCTCATATATCTCATTAAATAAATATCAGCATTCCTAATCATAGGAATATATTTACACGGGTTTAACCATTTAGGACCACGATAATAGAAATTATATGGTAAAACTGACTATCTGTAATCCTTACACATATTATAAACATATTTAAACGTAAACTCATGAACTGGTATAGTGACACTTGTTTTAGACCCCCCAATATATGTTGGGATCCCTCTCACAAAATCTCTTCCTTGCCACACACGGACTCTCATTGTTCTTTCAGATTCCATTTTCTCAAATATTTTGGTTTCTTACGATTATACAATACTCATGTTCAAATCACTTTATATATAGAGCTCCATTTTGTAAACCGCTATAAAATAAATTATTATGCCTCCCTCGTGGCCACTGACATCGTCTGCTTCCCCTTGTACTTGCCGTTTTTCCTTCTGCCTCCATGTTAAACAATGATCTCCACGTGTCACATTCTCTGAAATTCTCATTCACCGCCTTACAAATCCATCTTCATCTCCTTCTTTATTTCTTCATATGATGCACCACCTTTACTTCCTCTTATCTAAACCACACGAGGCTACTCTTTTTTTTGTCACTTTCAAACATTGTTGCCTCCTTCAATCAAATCTATTTTGGAGGACCATTAAATGCAACCCTGGGCTTCCCAACATGTAGACTCTATCTACTGCCCTTGTTTACCCATTCCAGCGCTCAGAAACCCCCCTCGTGGCCGCTGTCTGATATCTAATAAATTTCCTCTTCTGCTCGACACGTACAAGACCCTTAGCAACGTCCCTTCCGCCACGTTATTTCTAAATCTGTCGACAAGACCGCCACAATCTCTATTGAATTTATGCACCGATCCAAATTGGCAACTTTGTTCGCCCACCCTCTGTTTGCTCTCCTATCTATTCGGCCAAAAAAACCCAACACAACCTCTACCGCCGCACTATCTGTCGGAGTTGAACACGCCCAGCAAACCTTTGCCGTAGTTCTTCCCTGTCTACAGATTTCTGGGTAAGTTTCTTCTTTCCCCCTCCTGCATCAGCCCGTTGGTTTTGCTTACGGTCATCAACGTTCCATCACCTGCTCATCCTTGCTGAGATTTCGATTTAAATTAGGGTTTAGATATTGCAACTTTGTGGTTGTTTACTTTTATGCCTTGAAGGTGTTCGTAAAAATGCTTCAGACAGATTTTGGATTGATATAGGTACCAACACGTATTAAATTGTATGCTTATTTGTAGTAAATGCGTGGAATTTATTTTCGGTTCCAAGCTCTTAGAACATTATGCTCTTTAAATATTACCTGTACTAATGAAAATATGTGAAATTCTGACTGTAATTGGTGTGTCTAATTGTGAATGTTAATAAAATGTTTCCCACTTTTCCTGATATTTTAGCAGAAACTTGACGATTGACGTAACCAATGTTGGTGTTCGTGATTCCTTGCGTCGGGTCAAGTAAGCAGTGAAAGAGGTATCTTCTGACAGCTCAAATGGCTTTATGTTTGGCTTCCATGTGTTATTGAAATGTTTCTATATTCCCCTCGATTGCTTTATAGATATTAGTATGCTTTTGGAAAATACATAACTTTGCCATAGAATGTGAAATTCAAACTTAACGAATGCAAAAAGGAAAAAAGGTTCTCAATCCAATTGAACTTTTGAGATCTTAGAAGCTATGTCTTATGGCTTTTTGTTATATTATGTTAATTTTCTGCTTTGCCCTGAATTACTACTCAATCGGTTCAAGCCCGCTGCCCCATGGTTGCACAATTGGTTTGAACCCCATGGTTGCTCAATTCATCTAGATTGACTTGATATATGGATGAAATCAGGCTCCTATTATGTGTTACTATCATTTTTCGTTTCAAGACAAACATTTCCTTAATATAGGAGCTTCAGTCTTGGCTTTAGCATCACTCTACTTCTATTGAAATATATTGAATGTGATAGTCCGTTTGAAGGTGAAACTGTATTCAAGGATTCCAGCTCAAGTAAACATGCAAGTTTAATCCGTACTCTTAGTCTAATATATCAAAATACTAACTACAATCATGTTTTACTATTGCAGGAGAATACATCTACTCACAATGCAACCACTTTTTGGCAATACCCCGAACCCACGGCCATCACAGACACAACACAATCAGTATATCCCTAGCTCTATTTTACAAGAAACACTAAGCAAACTCTCAGTTAAAGAATTACTAAAATATCAGTGTGTATGTCGCCACTAGCGGTACTTAATTAGAAACCCTGATTTCCAACAAATGCATCTTCAAAACTACAAGCCAAATATTCAAGAACATACACTTCTCACCATTGAAAACTTAAATCAACAATGTGTTCTACGTTCCGCAACCTCTCTTACTCAACAAACACAGCCAATTCAAGCTCTAGGACATATTAACCAAATCGGAACTTGGAATATACATCATAGCGGGTATGGCTTATTTCTACAAAAACAACACATCATGACACCTACAATAAGACCCCTTCGATTATGGAACCCATCTATTAAAAAAATTCTCAATCTCCCACCTATAAATACAATTTCAACAGCCTTCATCTAAATAGTAGACCACTTAGATTAAGGAATAGGCTACGCAAAACAACATAAGGATTACAGAGTTCTAAAGCTTATATTTTACAATAACAAACTTCATTCAATAGCATCCTATAGCCTTCTAACCAATCAATGGACAACAAAACCTTATAAACAACCCCAGCTAAAATGGACACTATCATTAAATTCAAAAACAAGTGGAGTGCTTCATAAAGATAGCTTGTGTTTCCTCCAACAAAACTATAACAACAAAACAACAACAATAGTATCTTGCAATTTAAACACAACCTCACTGACCATGACTTTATGTCCACCTACCATATACCAAGCAACTCTAGGATTAAACGGATTTAAGCTAATTGTCCTCGATGAAGGCTCAACATTAGGATTGTGTGATTTCACCTCATATCTCTGGATTCTAAGCAACGATTCAACCTCATCATCACAAGAGCATACGTGGACAAAAAGATACAACCTCAGTCTCCCAGAAACGATGGTATACCACATCAATGTTCACAACAAAATAATGATACAGCGGTTCGATAGGATGGACTACTTTGAAACATCAACCACCGGATCTACAACTATGAAGACTGAGCTTGCAGTATGTTATGACTTGTCAACACAACAAACAACAAATTTAGTTGTGCCAGCAACAGACTATGTTTACTTTGTACAAATGCATGCATATATTGAATCTCTACTACTACTAGCATAAACATTTTAATGGTTACAATTCTCATATGATTCTCGTTGTCATATCTTCTATATCAACTCCTTCTCATATCATGTATTAAATTAAATGTATAGTCACCCAATTTCATTATGTAAATTAGTGCATATTGCTATTGTTGTTCTATGAAATATATAATTCAATATAACATTTCCTCTTCTCAACAAATATGGACATTTCGAATCATATTTCATTCTTGATCGACCATTCTACTTAATGTGCAAGTGTATGTGACGGGTGACCAATTTGAAGGTTGTACTAAAATTCAATTAAGATTAGAGGAGATCAATTTCAATTTAATCCCCCCTCACTCACAACATCTCATCCAAAATTGTTTCACTCATAGAGAAATTAGAGCTCACCACTTGAATCTCAATCAATGAAACTGAAATTTCACAGCCCTCACTCCATCACTTATTCATTTACTGACTTCTAAAGACTATATTAGAGAGTGAATTTCATGAGCTTCTGTTACAAATTGTAGAAATAAATTTAGATTTTGCGTTGCTCATAGGGTCAACAAAGGAAATACATATATATTATTAGTTTAGATTTTAAGCTTCAAAATGAATACATGCAATTTCACCTAATTCATCGATCACAGTTATTCCTTTTTCCCTGGAATGTTTCTTCACCGTAGCGATCAATTACGATGTATTCATACATTATATAACCACCCGGCTCAGCTTCAAGCACCTCCGCCTCCAGGGAGGGATCAAGGAAATTTCAAATACCCTTCAGGAGGAAAGAGATACATCGCCAAAGAAGCGTAATCAGTACCTCAGCCCGACCGCTATAATTCGAAGACTATTTGTCCACTTCCCATCATCTGACTCGGACTGTGCTAAAGAGGAGGAAGGCCAAGATCTTTAAATTAATTTTGCATGGAGTTTTCAATTGCTCTACCTGCTCGATTGGCCCCTCTCCTAAGGAACACATTGAAGGCATATAGTTAAGGTATAAGTATTCAAGATGCCGGTACCAATTTCATTCAATCAATCTCCCTCATTAGACTGAACTCCACAGTGCGACTATGGTACAAACTTCACAAAGCTCATTTGTATTAAGAATCGTATAATCTATTTGCGATTTAGGAATTTGTAAAAAGATGCCTCTCATTTTCATTTCTTTAGGACAAATTCAACCATATAGTTGGAAGGCAGACACAAATACAACATGTTATACTAAGAGTAGCAAACACGATTTATTGTTCAGATCTGCCTATGAATCAAGATTAAGGTTCGTTGTTTAGAATGTTGTTGTAAGTCCTTTAGTTGGTTTCGTCCAATTGTAACAAAGAGGTTATGTTCACTGGTTGATTTCATCTATTGTGCGAGTAATTTGTAATCATTATGCTCAACAGTCAACAGCTTCAAATATGTCTTAGATATACGATTCTTTGTAATTCTAACACATTATTGTCTTAGATATACTCGGATAAAAAAAAAACAATTGTCTTAGATAATCATTCTTTCAAACTACTGGTATCATTGCAATGATTTTTTTAAAGATCTTTTAGGACTTAACATTCATCAGGAATATGTTCTGAACGCAATAATCATTCTTTCAAACTCCTAGTATCATTGCAATCATTTCCATGTTACTAGACATTGTTTGCTATATCGCTATCATGTTATTGGGATTGGATGATAACGGTGGGAATTAGAACTTGCTTGCTTGTATCAATGACAATTCGAATTTGGTGCATTGCAGGAGCTGAGAAAGGTTCGAAACATCCAAAGCAAGAGAAAGTGGGAAAAGTAAATGTCGAGCAATTGCCTGTGATCACCCAGGAAAAGCTACCGGATTTGATTTGCACAACGACTGAATCCGCAATGAAGATTCTTGCAGGAACCGCTTGTAACGTGGGCATTGACGTCGATCCTCCCTTTCTGGAGCCAAAGAAGAAAGAGTTATTGATGTAGCAACTACATATGGAATAAAAGAATTTCGTCCAGCTACAACATTATTATACCACTGCTATATAATTTCCATTAACTTCTAACAGCCCCATTCTTGTGCCTTTGTGCATCCGACAACTCTTAATAGCTACTGAATTTGTAACATATAAAACTAGAACTGGATAATATATCGTTCACCACAACCTCCATATACTATATATAAAATATATATCATTCCAATTTGTTCACATCTTATTAGTACATGGAGGTTCATGATCGACATCATCGGCCACATTGACGGCTCCGACCGCCCGGTTGATGTCCCCGAGCCTCTCTGAAACCGACTTGACTCCATCGTGCTTGGATGGATCAATGCTATCCTCTCCGAGGATGTTTTGATTACCGTCCTCAACCCCGGCTCCACCGCTCGTCCGCTCACGATGTTTGGCTCTGCATCAAGGGCCTTTTTCATGACAATCAATCCGCTAGGGCTGCGGATCTTGAGGGAAAGTTCATCAATACCCGTCAGGAGAGTTTCTCAACCGTCTCCGACTATTGCCTTGCTATCAAAGCCATCCCCGATCAACTAGGCAATGCCGGACACAAAGTCAGTGAAGAGTGTCTTGTTCTTCAACTCGTCAATGGCCTCTCCACCAAATTCGATGTTGTCGGTGGTATGATCAGCAACATGCCACCCCTCCAGACCTTCATGGTAGCTCGTAGCATGCTTTCCAGGGAGGAAAGCCGTCAGGGCCGTTCTCAGGCACTGTCTCATGTCCTTGTGTCTTCCAAGGATTTCCTGCCCTCCGACCCTTACCCCCGACCCCCTCCTGCCGCCCAACCCCGACCGAACACCCAACAACGAGGCGGACGGGATCGCGGCCGTGGCACCTGCTGCGGGAGCGGCAATCAGGGTGGCAACCACCGCTTCTCTACTCCCCCGGCGGCGGCCCGCGCCGTCGATGACCTAACCGTACCACCCACCCCCATAACCGGCCCCATCGTAGGCATTCTACTCTTCCCAGCAGCCGTCGACATTTCCTCAGCACACCGATCTCTCCGCAGCTTTTTCCACCATGGGGCTTTAGGAGCCGGACTACAACTGGTATATGGATACCGGGGCATCTTCTCACGTGACAAACACGCAAGGTAACCTACAAACTGTTTTTAATTCTAGCACTTTACCTTGTATCTATTTCGCCTTAATAAAGTCCTACTTGCCCCTAACCTTGTCAAAAACCTCATCTATGTTCGTCAATTTACCATCGATAATCACGTGGCCATTCAATTTGACCCTTTTGGTTTTCTTGTGAAGGATCTACGTACGGGGACCCCAATCATGCGGTGCAATAGTTCCGGCGACCTTTATCCATCCCCTAGCCGCAACCACCCCGCCGACCCCAAGCTCCGTCCATCAATGATGAGAGGGTTTCTCGACCAAATAACTTTATAGTCAAGACCCCGCTATAGTATATGGAGTCAGGATCGTCCACGGGAGAGAGTCGGTGGTTCTTTATTTAGTTGTAATAGGGCAAAGAGTAGCAAGAAGCGATGAAAATATAAAGATTTTGGGGGTTTAATGTTGCTGAATTTTTGGAATAAAATCAATAATATGAAAGATCTAGGGCACATGGATCGCCACAACAATAATCATGCATGTCTTGCAATGAATCATATGAAAATCAAGCTTTTATCCATTAAAAATGCCAATTTGCATCAACCTTAGCAAAGCAATCAATTTATTTTCACAAATCAATAAACTTTACCAACAATCTTAATTGCGTTATCAAAACTTGCGTTTCAAAACCTTAATTACTATCCAATTCACAATTCAATCTTTCAATTTAATTGCGATATCAATTAACCCTTGTTCTGGGCCGCACAAAGGATAGATAAAACCAATCAATTCATCAATTCACAGCAATTCGCACACATCACTATCGTTGAGATTACCCCGACCCTAGAAAAGAGAAGAATGACTCACAATTCATGAAAGAAAGCATAAACAAAAGAAATAAGAAAGAAAACACCTTACGTAAACTTCAAAACGCCGAAAACCGTCGCTGAAATCTTTCACAAAACCAACGTCTCTCTCACACGTATCTCACGCCCCCTAGGGCTGAAAGTCTTCAAAGAACCCCCCTTAGGGTTTCAAGATAATGTTCTATTTATACTAAAATAATTTAATTCTATTTTAGGAAGAAGAAATAAATCAATTTTATCTGAATTCTATCTATGAAAAGGGGATAAAACAATTAATTTCGGACCAAATCTTCTCGTAGACAGCCCATACCGAAGCGCTGGACCTCAGTACCGACCCCCCTTAGGGTCGGTATGAATACACTGTTGGTTCATCTTGCTTTGCTCGTCCAGATTGGGTCTCGGTAATGACTCAGGTGGGGTCGGTACAGGGTCGGTATGACGGTGTTCCCATCTCGGACTTCTCAGAAGGAAAGTATCGACCCGGCACCCTAAAGCATCGACTCAATACTTCTTGTTTCAGTTCGGTTTGACTCACTAAAACGGCCGTATCTCCTTCGTTATAGCTTCAATTGCTTTCTTTCTTTTTCCTATGCGCTCCAAATTCTTTTATGCTTCTTTTCATAGTTGAACATTTTTCCAAAATCAGCTTCTAAATTCCTGTAAAGTACACAAAAACTAGTGAAGACATCTATTTCTAATGAAATATGAAAACTTATGCAAAAGACACTAAACCTAATGTAAAACCTATGCAAATGACTCAAATTGACATAAAAAAATATGAGAAATATGATTAAAAACAAGCACATCAATCAACATCACCCTTGGTTCCGATTTGTGACATGCTCGTCTTGGCCACCCTGGCGATCATGTCCTTCATAGTCTACGTTCTAGTCATTAAACTTCTTGTAATAAAGTCTCGGATGTCTGCACTTCGTGTGAGATCGCTAAGAGAAAAATACTCTCTTTTCATATTTCTCATTCCGTTACTTGTGCACCATTTGACATTATACATTGCGATTTGTGGACATCGCCTAGTACTAGTGGTTTTCGCTATTATTTGGTTGTTCTTGATGATTTCACCAATTTTGTTTAGGGTTTTCCCCTCCGCCACAAATCCGAAACACAAGGTTATATGGTTACCTTTCACCAGTTTGTCCAAACCCAATTTAATTTGCCTATCAAATCAATTTTCTTGTAACAAAGGTTTGTAAACAAAAAGTGTCATCAAGGTTTGAAAAAAAATGGCATTAAAAAATGTCATCAATCCATTTTATTAGAAAAGTGACATCAAAACGGAAAAACACCTGAATGAGTTGGTCAATGTTGACCGGTCAATGGTTAACCGTTGAAAAAAAAATGCTGTTTGAATTAAAAATGAGCTCATTTCCTGGTTTCAGATTAACCAACAATTAAGATAAAAAAAACGTCCCCTAAATATAATTCAATATAATAACCTATCATGAAAAATAAATAAATAAATAAATATTGTGGATCGGATGGTTGAAGAGATAAAAGATTCACATACAAAGGTATATGCTCTCTCTTCTCTCTACAATTCTAGAGAGAGAGCGCTCAACTCCTTCCCCAACCGGTGACTTCCTCCGGGGATGCCGAGCTCCGATCGCTGATGCCGTGCTCCGATCGCTTTACCTGAAGCACCAACCCCTCCTTCGGGAGTCGTAAAATCTCCTCCGGGAGCCTAAAATCTCCTTCGGGAGCCTCCACCCCGCCTTCTTGGCTAGATGGGTCTCTTGCCTCCTTCCATTTCTCTCCGGTTGTACCGATTGGTGGTGTTCTCCGTTAGTGGCGGTGGATATCGCCTATTTGTTTGTGTAATCGGCTTCGATCTTTCGTTTCGATGACACTCCCTCACCAAAACATCATCGGTCTAAGTTGTGCTCGTTCCTGCCATCTCCTGGTGGTTCTTGTCCCCCAATTCGGTCGCCCTAATGTGTTATCACTTCTCCAGCCCTGCGTCTCCTCGGACCTGGAGATTCGTGCTTCTTCCTTGCCTTGCTTTGGCGGGATTAACGTCTCCAGGCCTTCAATTCTTCATGTGTCACCGGCGGCTTCCTCCAACGCTGATCAGCGGCCTGTGGCTTTCTTCCCCGGCGGTTTCCCTCCCGGCTCGGTCTCTTGACTGTCGGCGGTTTCCCTCCCGGCAACTCCGTCGGCTTGCAGTGCCGCCCCCATCCCCCGACGTCCCCTGTAGCCTATTTCGTTCTGGGGATTAGGGATTCGATAGGTGATTTTGGGCTGGTGCTTTTGGCCCAAGGCTTTGCCTTGGGCCCGGGTCGGCCTGATACCTAGAGATATTAAATAGCACCAGCCCGAATTTATGTCTTTGGGCCCAAGGCTTAGCCTTCGGCCCAAATTTGGCCCGGTGGATGGATTTCATAAAATGGATAAAAAAAAAGTTAAATCTAAAACTGTATTTACCTACTATATAAATAATTCCCTATGGGGTTTGCGTAAATTCCGCTTGAGTTATTGGTGCGTTGTTCGATTCAGGTGATTTTGCTCTGCGGTTTGGAAGGATTGGCTTTTTTTCTTCGGTTGATGGGGTTCTGGCTGGGTCAGGCTGGGGTCGTGGCAGTGTGTATCAAGGTGTCTCCTTTTCTCGGAAGATTGTTTCCTTGGAGGTTCGTCTTCACTGCCCACAGGTCTCTTGATGTACCGCTGGCCTGCGGTGTTGCTGTTGGTAGCCATTGGCTTCATTCGTTCGTCTACGTCTGCATCTCATCCGATTTAGTTTGGCTTGATTTCTCTTTGTAGAGAGCTTGTGCATGTTTCTTGCACCTTCGTTGTATTTTGTCTTCTTTATAACAGTTTCCGTCTGTCGACTTGTCGGCCATCGAGGTCCATATTTGTCTGGCCTCGAATTATTTCTTAATTAAAAAAAAAGATTCACATACGGACATACGATATAGGGTAACTAATTAATTTAGCTATTTTTATATTATTATTATATTATATTTTTGGGTCACATCAATTAATAAGCCAATATAGTTAAGTAAAAAACTTATCTTTTTAGATCAATAATATATCCAATATAACCTTATACCTTAAATTAGATTAGATTTTTTTTATTATAAATATTCAACGCTATATTTTTATTAGGTAGAAAACTTATCGTTCTAGATAAATCTAGGGGTAGTTTCTATACATGCCATATTTTTTTTACCTATATTAGGAAATTGTCCACCACCCTCTCCATATTAGCAAAATGTTCACCTATGTTGCTGACACTGTTGAAACGAACTTGCTGAAATTGTGCCCCCCAATGTGTGCCCCTTGTGCTCATTTTTTTTTTCGCGTTGCTGAAACTGGAGTTGCTGAAACCCTGATTTCAGCACTGTTGTTGATGCTAAAACTAAAATACCCCAAAGTATTTTTGAGGATTTCGTTTTAAGAAAATATATAGTTATATAAAAGTTCTTATATTTTGAACTTTAATGATTTTTGAAAATTAAATGTATAGAAAGTTCGTAATTGTTTTGACACATTTCATTTTTATTTATTTAAGTGAAATCTAATAAATAAGTTATTTATTTTAAGTAATATTATTTTAAAACAAGTTTGAATATTTTTATTCAAATAAAGAGGGATTTATCGTTATAACTTATTTTAATTTCCGTAAAATATATATATATATATATGTAATATAAGGTAATAGTAAATAAATTGTAGTTAAATTAAATATTTTATTATTTAAGCTATGTAGAATTTTAATAAATAAAAATTTATTCGGATATATCTATATAAGCATATATTAATACGGAGTATATTATAAACAAGTATGGGCTAAACCAATTTTCTTTGGGTTGGGTGAACCAGACCGAATTTAAAAAAATGTTGAACCGGGTAGGCTTAACCTGACTAAACCGAGACCAAAAAACACCTGTCAAAACACCAGAAATACCAAACAAATCAGGTAAGAAGCGAGACAAAAAGATTTCATCATCCGCGGACGAGAGGCCAAGTGGTTACTTAAACAGGACGTCCGCGGATAGGGAAATAGATACGTGGCAGCCATGCCCACATCCCACGAGTGCAACACGTGTTGAACAAAGAACACCACGTGGCATGACATGCAAGAGGGCCAAAAGACTATAAATAGAGGAGAACTACATAACGAGGAAAGACTTTTTGGAGAAAAGGAGGAGAAGGAAAAAGAAAAAAGGACAAGCGGATGAAGATAGATTAAAACCAAGAAAAGAAAGCAAAAGAAATGATCGTACGCGATAGAGAAGCCTGATAAGAAGAGGAAGAACAAACGCTAACCTACGTGAACATCTATCTCCGCGGACCTGAAACCTGTCTACTTTCAGTATAAAATTCTATTAAGAGTCAGTATTAATAAGTCTCAAGACTTTTAACAACGACAGGTATAATAAGTTAGGTTTCCAAATTGTCTAGGGAAAGCTTGATTAGGGAACCGCCATCTTGTAAAATCGAACTAATTAGCTTAACTTCCCACGACACAGGTTGGGCCGCGTCGATTCTTTCGACGCGGGTCAGGTAAGTCCGTCGGGAAGAGTATAAATTTCTTCGGGGAGGCTCCCGGGCCCCACATAAAAATGGTGGCCTTTCGCATTGAACCTTGTCACTGGCGCCGTCTGTGGGAACCCCCTCACACTAAGGGGTTTCCAATTTCTATTTTGTTAAAATCTACAAATATAAGTTTTCGGGTGTCTGACATCAAACTTTCTGCCGCGACAGGTCAAATTCGTAATAGCAAGAAAATGGCTGATAGCCAAAATAACCAGACTCAGGATATGAGTCAAGGGGATCCCCAGGACCAAGAAGCCTCAAGCATGTATGTCCCGCTGACACCTCCAACCAATCCTAATACCGAGATGGGAGGACAGAACCTTGAAACTCCTCCACAGCACTACGACAATCAATATGGATTGAACGGAGGGTTCATCCTGCAAAACTTCTGGTATTATGAAGCACGACACGAACAACCAAATCCTTTTCAACAGGAGCAGGCTCAGTACTATTACTATGATCAGTGGGGACAAAATCCGCGTCAACAAGGGAATTACAGGCCAGAGGGAAAACATGGGATTTTTGATCGTCGTAACACTGTTTTTGAAAACCCCAGCAACTGGAACTATGGCTTTCAGAACCAGGAAGTGCCATACCAGACATGGCAAGATGATCACTATCACAGAGAAAACAAACATCGACGCGGAGATAGGTCAACTGATGTTTCAACCTCGACTAAATCTGACTCCGCAGAAAGAAGGAATGAGAGGGCACCGACCGGACTCCCGTCAGTATTTACTCAAGAAATCTGCTACGCGACAGTACCAAAGCGATGGAGAGATGTGAACCTCATGAATTATGACGGAACATCTGATCCTGAGGATCATCTTTGCCATTTCGCTACTGCAATGGGGATTAACGAGTACAATGACGCCATGTTATGCAGAACGTTCCCCTCAACCTTGACCAAAATCGCGCTGACTTGGTTTACCAACCTCCCCAAAGGGTCTGTGACCAATTTCACACAGATGTCTCACATCTTCACTTCCCATTTTGGGAGTGCGCGGACAAGAAAGAAGACTATGCTTGATTTGAATTTTATCAGGCAAGGAGCTGGAGAGTCGTTGGGGCATTTTTTCACTCGTTTCACCAGCATGGTGGTCCAAATCCCTAACTTCAATCACGAATCGGCTATCATCATACTTATGGGCAACCTAGACGAGGGGGATTTCAAGACGTATTTATTTCGGAAAAAACCCACAAGTTACGATGACTTGAGGGAGCGAGTCTCCAGACAGATAGAAGCAGAGGAAGCCGCCGCGTCCAGTTCAAAGGCGAATACTGGGAACTCAGGACCATTTGGGAAGTTGATAGGGAAATTCAAAAAAGAAAAAGCCAAGCCTCTTAGACATCATTCAGAAGCAGTAGATTTTCGTCCCCATCATGATGAAGTGCATATGAACCTGGAAAGGGGCCAAGGATCTTGCCATAGAGAGGATCCTCCCCGTGCTCATCATCCGCGTGAAAGTCAATACAGAGGCCACGATATGAGATCTCCGCCGAGAAGAGAGAACCGACCTGATTACAGACCTCGATGGGAAGACAGAAGTCCTAGATTCGACGAATCCCGAAACCCCCAAGAACGATTGGATAGACAACATGATCCGCGCAGAAATTTCCCGGTCCATAACCGGGGGAGAGGCAGAGGAAGAAGAGGGCGCGGAGGGAGATACAACAACACACCGGTAGCTCAGAGGTCTGTCAATCAGAGAGAAACACGAAAGGCAGAAGGAGAACAGATACCCGAACCGGAGGGCTTCATCAACACCCTTGCAGGAGGGCTATCTATGGCCGGATCCAGTAGGCAGGAAAGAAGAAACTATGAGAGGGAAGGAAGACAGCCTCCATCCGCGTCAAGTAGAAAAATTTCTTTCGCGCAGCATGAAAACATTACCTTCACACCGAAGGACGCGGAGGAAATAAGAATGCCACATTCAGACCCTTTGGTCATTCACGTACAGATAGCTGCCAAAACTGTGAAGAGAGTATTTATTGATACCGTGTCTTCTGTAGACATCCTATCATGGGAAGCATTTTCTCAGATGGGAATCTCCGCGGCTTCACTAAAACCATATCCCGGAACGCTAATCACATTTTCAGGGGGAGAAGTTCAGGTTGCTGGTACAATCGAGCTTACAGTGGTTCTAGGGACCCCTCCTAACAGACGCATGGAAAATGTTATGTTCACGGTGGAAAAAATTCCTACCGTATATAATGCTTTGTTGGGCCGAGTTTCTCTCTATAAATTTCAAATGGTAGTTTCAATCTACCACTTTCTGGGAAAATTCCCGTTACCAGGTGGAGGAATAGGCGAAGTCCGCGGACAGCAACCAGAAAGCAGGAGCTGCTACCTAACCTCCATCAAGAAAAATAAAGAAGTAATGTGTGTAAGTGAGAATTGCCAATTTGAAGTCGGAGACAGTGAGTCAGCCGAATTCTCAGAAGCTGAGTTAGAAGTCCGGCCAATGGAAGTCAAAACATCTACCGCGGATGAGAAAATTGCAGTTACACCCTTCTCTAACTCAAAGGAAAAAATCTACCTGGGACAGGCATTAGAAGCAAGAGAAAGAACTAGAGTTTTAGAAATTATAGCGAGGTCAAGAGACGTCTTCGCTTGGAATCCTCGGGACCTGTTAGGTGTCCCGCCTACAATAGCGCTGCATACTTTAAGAATTCACCCAGGAACGAAGCCTGTAGTGCAGAAGAGGAGGAAAATGGCACCAGAAAAAGCTGCCGCGGCCAAGGAAGAAACTAATAAACTTTTAGAAGCTGGCTTCATTGAAGAGGTGGAAGATTCTGAATGGCTTTCGAATGTTGTCCTAGTGAAAAAATCCAATGGGAAGTGGAGAATGTGTATTGATTTTACTGATCTTAACAAATCCTGCCCTAAAGATAGCTACCCACTCCCGTCCATAGATGAACTCGTCGACGGAACCGCTGGAAACAAGGTCCTTAGTTTTCTCGATGCCTACTCAGGGTACAATCAGATTAACATGGAACCTTCAGACAAAAAAGCTACGACCTTCATCACCAGCCAAGGAATCTTTTGTTACCGTGTTATGCCTTTTGGGCTCAGAAATGCGGGAGCAACATTTCAGAGAACAGTTGATCGAATATTCCGTGATCAAATTGGCAGGAATGTTTCGATTTATGTGGATGATATTGTCGTTAAGAGTGAGAGAGCAGAAGACCATGCAGCGTATTTACAGGAAACTTTTGATTCTCTTCGAAGGGGAGGCTTGAACTTGAACGCGGAAAAGTGCGTCTTTGGGGTTGACTCAGGGAAATTCCTAGGCTTTATGGTTAGCCACAGGGGAATTCATGTCAATCCCGAAAAAGTCACAGCAATTCAGAATCTTCAGCCACCGCGGACGATTAAAGAATTACAATCCCTGAATGGAGCAGTGAACTATTTAAGCCGTTTTTGCTCCTGCCTGGCGGATAAGTCGTTACCTTTCTTTGCTCTACTCAAGAAAAAAGGACCAATACGGTGGACTCCTGAGTTGCAGGAAGCCTTTGAAAATTTAAAGCTTTTTCTAACATCGCTTCCTACCCTGCACCAACCTGAGAAATAAGAGACCCTCCATCTGTACTTATCTGTAAAAAACGTCACCATCAGTGCAGTCTTGACGCGAGAAGAAAAATTTCCGGTTTACTATATCAGTCGTGTTCTTCAGGACGTGGAAACAAGATATGAACCAGTGGAGAAAATGATTCTATGCCTAGTATTCGTGGCAAGAAGGCTAAGGCCCTATTTCCAAGATCATCAAATCCGAGTAATGACAGAATTACCTATGCGGCAAATTCTCCACTCACCCTGCTTGTCAGGGAGAATGACGAAGTGGGCAGTCGAACTCACAGAATTTGAGATAGAATACACTCCGCGAAAAGCAATCCTTGCTCAATCTCTGGCTGACTTCATCAGCGAGACAAGTTTTGAATTGAGCTCTTCAACAGAAAGAAGTGAGTGGACACTCAGGGTAGACGGTGCAGCCAACAAAAATGGATGCGGAGCAGGAGTCACACTAACAGCGCCCGATGAACGGCAGTACAACTATGCCTACAAGTTGGATTTTCAAACTACTAACAACGAAGCCGAGTACGAGGCCCTGTTAGCTGGACTGGAAATAGCCTTGATTAAAGGAGCTAGGCAAGTCTCAGTTTTCACCGATTCAGAAGTAGTGACGCGTCAATTATCGGAGGAATATGAAGCCAGGACAGGATTGATGCCGGATTACCAGAGAAAAGCGCAGGCGCTTTCTAAAGCATTTTTGAGTTTTTGTATAACAACTATTCCTAGAGATGACAACCAGCAAGCGGACGCGTTGGCACGATTGGGGGCCGTAATGCCAGAAGAAGTAGGAACAGAAGTGGTGCTGGAAAGAATGAGCAACCGAAGGCTCATTCAAGAAATCTATCAAGTGCAAGAGCTAGAGATGGAAGACTGGAGGGCACCCATTGCAGATTATTTGGGTAAGGGAACCCTTCCTGAAGATAGAGCCGCAACTAAGAAAATACTCCTCAAGTCATCTCGATTCACTATCCGGGGAGGAAAACTGTACAAAAGAGGGTACAGCTTACCTGATCTGTTATGCATATCGTCAATAGAAGGAAGTCAAGTGGTTGAAGAACTGCATGATGGGATTTGTTCGCATCACCAAGGATGGAGAGCAGTTGTAGCCAAAGCGATCAGGATGGGATACTATTGGCCTACGATGAGATATGATGTCCGAAGTTACATACAGAAATGCAACGCATGCCAAAGGTTTGGAAATCTCAATCATCGTCCTTCTGAGACAATGAAGAGTATAACCGGAGCTTGCCCTTTTTCTGTTTGGGGAATGGATATCCTCGGCCCATTTCCCACTGCTCCTGGACAGTTGAGGTTTGTTTTGGTCTTAGTTGATTATTTCACTAAGTGGGTGGAAGCCGAAGCAATGGGTTTAATCACCGCGGAAAAAGTGAGAAAGTTTTTGTGGAAAAACATTGTTTGCCGCTTCGGAGTACCTGAAACGATAATTACAGACCATGGGCCGCAGTTCGATTGTGGAACGATCAGGGATTTCTGTGCAGGACTGGGCATTAATCTTAAAATCTCTTCCGTAGCCCACCCTCAGACGAATGGGCAGGCGGAAACAACCAACCGACAGCTGTTGCATGGGATACAAAAGAAGCTTGGCAACACAGCCAAAGGGCGTTGGGCAGAACTCTTACCATTAGTACTCTGGTCATACCACACATCAATAAAGACTCCTACCGGAGAAACCCCATTTTCTTTAGTCTTTGGGATGGACGCGGTCATTCCAGTTGAGAGGTTGATACCATCAGCGCGGATCATGACCTATGATCCCGATATCAATGACGAAGCACTGGAGTTTGAGCTCCACCTCATTGAAGAACGTCGAATGGCAGCTGCTCTGAAGGAGCTAGAATACAAGAGGAGACTCTCCAAATATCAAGACAAACGAATCTCCCCACGGCATCTTAAAGAAGGGGATCTAGTGTTACGACAAGCCACGACTGGAGGGAAGCTGGATCCCAACTGGGAAGGGCCGTATATTATTGTCAAGGAAGTCCAAAAAGGGGCGTATAAACTCAGCACTCCCGCAGGAATCGTCCTAAACAAGACCTGGAACGCGGACAATCTAAAAAAGTATTATGTGTAACCATCAAAACAACTAAGGAAATATAAAACTAAGTCGCCCCCGCAAAAATTAAATAAAGCGGTTAGATGGCGCTTTCTATGATAATTCGCATTTGAAACGATACTTCGTATAAAGTCCTGAGACGCTGGAGCTTATATCCGCGTCAGGCCTCTGATCGAATCTGCATTCTCAGAGATGATACTTCGTATAAAGTCCTGAGACGCTGGAGCTTATATCCGCGTCAGGCCTCTGATCGAATCCGCATTCTCAGAGATGATACTTCACATAAAGTCCTGAGACGCTGGAGCTTATATCCGCGTCAGGCCTCTGATCGAATCCGCATTCTCAGAGATGATACTTCGCATAAAGTCCTGAGACGCTGGAGCTTATATCCGCGTCAGGCCTCTGATCGAATCCGCATTCTCAGAGATGATACTTCACATAAAGTCCTGAGACGCTGGAGCTTATATCCGCGTCAGGCCTCTGATCGAATCCGCATTCTCAGAGATGATACTTCGCATAAAGTCCTGAGACGCTGGAGCTTATATCCGCGTCAGGCCTCTGATCGAATCCGCATTCTCAGAGATGATACTTCGCATAAAGTCCTGAGACGCTGGAGCTTATATCCGCGTCAGGCCTCTGATCGAATCCGCATTCTCAGAGATGATACTTCGCATAAAGTCCTGAGACGCTGGAGCTTATATCCGCGTCAGGCCTCTGATCGAATACGCATTCTCAGAGATGATACTTCACATAAAGTCCTGAGACGCTGGAACTTATATCCGCGTCAGGCCTCTGATCGAATCTGCATTCTCAGAGATGATACTTCGTATAAAGTCCTGAGACGCTGGAGCTTATATCCGCGTCAGGCCTCTGATCGAATCCGCATTCTCAGAGATGATACTTCACATAAAGTCCTGAGACGCTGGAGCTTATATCCGCGTCAGGCCTCTGATCGAATCGGCATTCTCAGAGATGATACTTCGCATAAAGTCCTGAGACGCTGGAGCTTATATCCGCGTAAGGCCTCTGATCGAATCCGCATTCTCAGAGATGATACTTCGCATAAAGTCCTGAGACGCTGGAGCTTATATCCGCGTCAGGCCTCTGATCGAATCTGCATTCTCAGAGATGATACTTCGCATAAAGTCCTGAGACGCTGGAGCTTTTATCCGCGTCAGGCCTCTGATCGAATCCGCATTCTCAGAGATGATACTTCGTATAAAGTCCTGAGACGCTGGAGCTTATATCCGCGTCAGGTCTCTGATCGAATCTGCATTCTCAGAGATGATACTTCGTATAAAGTCCTGAGACGCTGGAGCTTTTATCCGCGTCAGGCCTCTGATCGAATCGGCATTCTCAGAGATGATACTTCGCATAAAGTCCTGAGACGCTGGAGCTTATATCCGCGTCAGGCCTCTGATCGAATCCGCATTCTCAGAGATGATACTTCGCATAAAGTCCTGAGACGCTGGAGCTTATATCCGCGTCAGGCCTCTGATCGAATCTGCATTCTCAGAGATGATACTTCGCATAAAGTCCTGAGACGCTGGAGCTTATATCCGCGTCAGGCCTCTGATCGAATCCGCATTCTCAGAGATGATACTTCGCATAAAGTCCTGAGACGCTGGAGCTTATATCCGTGTCAGGCCTCTGATCGAATCTGCATTCTCAGAGATGATACTTCGCATAAAGTCCTGAGACGCTGGAGCTTTTATCCGCGTCAGGCCTCTGATCGAATCCGCATTCTCAGAGATGATACTTCGTATAAAGTCCTGAGACGCTGGAGCTTATATCCGCGTCAGGTCTCTGATCGAATCTGCATTCTCAGAGATGATACTTCGTATAAAGTCCTGAGACGCTGGAGCTTTTATCCGCGTCAGGCCTCTGATCGAATCTGCATTCTCAGAGATGATACTTCGCATAAAGTCCTGAGACGCTGGAGCTTATATCCGCGTCAGGCCTCTGATCGAATCCGCATTCTCAGAGATGATACTTCGCATAAAGTCCTGAGACGCTGGAGCTTATATCCGCGTCAGGCCTCTGATCGAATCTGCATTCTCAGAGATGATACTTCGCATAAAGTCCTGAGACGCTGGAGCTTTTATCCGCGTCAGGCCTCTGATCGAATCCGCATTCTCAGAGATGATACTTCGTATAAAGTCCTGAGACGCTGGAGCTTATATCCGCGTCAGGTCTCTGATCGAATCTGCATTCTCAGAGATGATACTTCGTATAAAGTCCTGAGACGCTGGAGCTTTTATCCGCGTCAGGCCTCTGATCGAATCCGCATTCTCAGAGATGATATTTCGTAAAAAGTCCTAAAAACAATGCAGTATAACTTCACAACGAGTCTGTAGTTAAATCCTTCTTCTCGATAAAGAAAGCATTTCATTATTAATTAGATCATTGGAAATCAAAGTCTGACCAACCTTTCAAAGAACCAGACCCGTCAACGGATCACGGTCAAAATATTACAAAGGTAATACTCATTCGGGGATTCTCCAGAAAGTATCGTGATTTTTGAAAAGAAATTGCTGCAGGTGACTCAGAATTAAAAGCAAAAGAGCCCGTCAACCTAGGTCCACGGAAAGCGCCCTGGGATGATACGAGTCCTGCCCTGGCTTAAACGAAACCCATTTGAGGAGGGACCTTCTGACTCTGAAAGATGACCTTCTGACTCTGAAGGGGCCCACTCTGCATCCACCTCATCTCCCACGGCGTCTAAAATCCGAACATCGAAGCGATTCTCACCTTTATAAACAAAGGTAAGAGAAGAACCAATATTGACGCTGTGAGTCTCGGCAAAATCATTCCAACCGCCCCTCAAAAAAGGGATCCTATAATCACCGCGTACAACCTCCACCGGAAAATCATGAAGAATCCTGGTGGACAGAAGGACACTCCTAGGAAGACCTGGCCCAAGTCTGTCTTCGAAACATAAAGGCAAAGACTAACGAAAACAAACGGATTTCAAAGAATGCTAATAGATAAATTGATTCAAGAAAAATAAAATCAACAACCAACAAACTAACCAGGCGAAGAAGTTGCTCAGGAAAACGAACCCTCTCAGAGAATGACCAAGATGAACCGTCCATGGAAGGCATTGTAAAGATACAGGCAATGGATCAATGATTCCTTCACTATACTTCCCTTTTTTATATATAGCAAATACCCAGACACATGTCAAAAAATAACTGAAAATATTGAACACATATAGCTAAGATATCACGTCACTTGACAAAGACCACAGATGCCATGCATAAGATGAATAGTAGGTACTGTTACAGAATCTTTCAGAAATCTTGAAAGGATGACATCGTGACAAGCGAACCTCGAAAGACTTAACATACATGAACAGAGAAATACCCAGGTGTAGCTGCTGCGAGCCAGCTAAACCCTTATAACTTAAAACAGATAAGAAAGCCCAAAACTTTGCTTAAGGACTGGGCATTTTTTAAGAACCATTCGAGATTATTTCAGAAGAGGCCCGACCCTCGTTATTTCCCCCACGCGGATCAACCACTTGAACCTCGAAATGAGCTTCACCTGTATGAGTAAAAATCATAGAAGCCCCCTGCTCAAAACCATGGGAGTCCGCAAAGTCCTTCCATCCGCGGCCAAAGTAAAGAAAACCACCGTTACGCCGCTCTATGCAAACCATGAAGTCATGCAATAGATGGGACGATAAAAAGATGCGACTAGGGACAGCATCGACATATTCCTCCTCAAAACAAAGTGGGAGCAACTAAAAAAAAAAAAGGAGAAGGAGCAAAGAGATGTTAGCTAAGAGTAAGTTTTCTCTAGATTGTTAACATTGCTAGCTCACCAGATGCAGAAACTGTTCCGGGTAGTCAATCGCTTGGAAGAAAGCCCAGCGGATTCCCGGATCAGCAATCCCGCCTGCTCTAAAGGACAAAGGGGGAACTATAATAGAACCCCGCATCTCTATGAAGACTGAAAACCACAGTAAAAAATTCCTTCCTTATCAACAACAAGGGGACAATCAAACAAAAGCAAAAAGAAACACATGTATAACATGCATCAGGTAGCACAACTGTCAAGAGCACGCGTCCGTCGTTTCAAAACAAAGTTACCAGATGTAAAAAACTTTTCCCAAGATTGACGAAAGTAAAAGCTCAATTCATTCAAATTACAAAGAAGCGACGAAACCAAAGATGGGAAACCTCACAAGGACGAGTATAAAACCCACCTAGGACACCCAAAAACAGAAAGCAAACTTAAAAAGAAAATGGATCCAAACCCCCAGCCTAGGGCTTTCTACAGAGTCATTATGAGAGAGGAGCAACTTCAAACCCTTCGTCTCCCTCTCGCATACGTCCTAATCGATGAAGAAGCTCACACTCAAGCCAGGCTCTGGTCCCGCTCCAACCAGGAACACGAAGTAAAGGTAGACAAAGATGAAGATGGCCTTTTCTGGCTAACCCAAGGATGGCGCGACTTCACACAAGCAAATCGAGTCAATGTAGGATCCGCGTTGATTTTCACCTACATGGGAGACTCTATCTTTGAAGTCGACGTTGTTAGCCCAGATAGCGAAGAGAACGGGGAGATAAACCGCCCCTAATCTCCTAATAAAATCTCCGCGTCAATTATGTAACGAGCCTAAGGGGATCCAAATCCTATGAAAGGTCTTTGTACTCGTTTTCCATTATCAATATTAATAAAGATCCCCTCCCTTTTTATTTATAGCTTGATAAAATACACAAAAACGATAAAGAAACCACAAATTCTTCTTTTTTATTTCTCCAGTGCACTAAGAAACTTATCACAAGCAATAAGCATGAAAGGCTGCAAAAGGCCTACACGGAAATAATTCAGCTAGAACCACATGACGAAGAAACCGAGTCCAAGATCGGCTTAGGTTCATTCACAACTTCACGACGCGGACAAACTTGGAAAGAGACATTCCCCTTGTGAAAAAACATCATAGCACTTCCTATCCCTAGATGATGAAGCATGAGGAATTCATCCCAACCACTATCAATCTGAAAAAGATTATTCTCACTCCATGATACGGCCACAGGAAAGTCGCGGACGAGATAAGACGATAGAAAGGCCCATCGTGGAGGAAGAGGTCCATACTCAGCCTCAAATTGGGGAGGCATAACCTACATATGGAACAAACCAACACTTAAGGTAAAATAACTCAAGCCTTGTTAAAAACAAAGACTAAAAATACTCACTAGTCGAGAGAGTTGCTCGGCATTCTCAATCTTTTGAAAAAAAGGCCCATGGGTTAAAATTTCCAGAAGACATGATACTCACAATAAACGAGACCTATTAAACCCAACTCAAGAAATCACAGAAGACAGAGATCGGGGCCTTAAGAAGAGAAACTCATCCAAGGCAATAAAGACAAGTGGTGATAAATCTTGAACACCGGGATAAATCTTTTCGACACTTGGAAGACCTAGAAAATAAACATATAATATTTACTGCAAATAAAGCATGCAAGCGACGCGAATGTTTTAGCCAAGGAGATCTTCAACCTATCTTCAAAACAAAAGAAGGATCTCAATGACACACCAAAAACCAAGGGATCATGTACGCATTCCCAATGTTCATCACCACACAAAAGAACCTAGAATAACAAAGTATCTTAGGGAGATTTGGCCTTCTCATTCTCTTCCTCCGCTTCATCATCATCTTCACCTTCGGAATAAGAGTCTTCCGCTTCCATCTCCTCCTTCGAAAAACCCCAGTCAGCACTCTCCATGCTTGGCTCGAACTTTTCCAAAGGGATGCCTGGATTGTTTAACGACCGCGTCACGCTTTGATTGATCCCTGCCGCCATTCCCTTTCGAAAAAAGCTGAAACATCTATCTTTCAGGATACTGGAGCCCTTGGGAGTTTGAAGACACGCCTTTGCCGCGGAGGATAGAAAAGAGATACCAGCCTCAGTTTTAACCCATTCAGAAGACAGATGCTTCAAACCTTCAGGACTCTGAAGCCATTGTAGAGCCACATCCTGATCCGATCGCGCCTTCACGACGTCAAGCTCCTGTTTGGTCATCAATAGCTCCTCTCGAAGAATTGAAAAATCCTCCTCCATTTTGCCTATGATAGCCTGCTTAGCCTGGAGAAGCTTCTGTGATTCACCCTCAGCAGCCTCTAACTCTTTGACGCGGGAGGCAATGGATTTCGAAGAAACTTTCAAGTCATCATACTTCTTCTGAAAAACGGCCATGTCTTTCTTCAGACTTTGCACTTCCTCATGAAGTTCGACCGACCTTTTCTTAAACTTCTCCACTGAAGCCGGATCCCCAACTGTGTTCCCCAATATGCGGAGCTTGTGGTTCAATTTTTTGATTTCTTCTTCTTTCTTCCTGAGGTCTTCATCTCCGCAAACCATGCGTCTCTCAACGTCCGGCTGAATCACCCTTAACTATAAAACCAGAGTAAAAAGAAGAGGGATCAAATTGGAACGCGTCAAGTAAATAAAGAAAGTTAGAAACAATAAAAAAGTCTAAACTTACCCACTGTATTAAACGATCAAAGTAGGCGGAGAGGGTAACAGGATCCATGCGTTTAATATAACCTTGCTCTGGAAGGCAACGCTTCTTGGCCGGAAAAGCAAGACCTTGCAGGTCGACCGGATCGAAACCAGGCATGGGAAATTCACGAAGCGTAGCCTCACCTTCCAAAAAGAGCTCCTTTTTGTCCGAAGCAGTTGACCCAGCAACCATAGAGAGTTTTCTCTTCTTGGGCCTAGAAGATTCTGGCGCGGACGGACCAGTACGTTCCTCTCTAAGGGCAGGAACCAATGACGAAGATTCGATTAAAGCCCCCGTCTCATCTGCAGCGCCTATATCAACAACTGGTGTCGCGTCCAAGGCTAGAGGGGGAACAGAAGGTTCAACGGCCACCGAACTTAGTTTCTTCTTCTTTCCCGATTTAGTCTTATGTCGCTTTAAAAGCGCGTCCAAATTCATCTTATCTGTAAAACATAAAATTCATTCTGATAAGTCATCCACCCTAGGAAAAGTAACAATGTGAAAGCACAAATTATTAAACAAAGAAGCCACCTAGTCGTGGATGAGGCAGGCTCAAGCCAGCCATCTCAAGACGAAACGCGGACAACATTTTGTCCCAAGGAAATATAGGGACATGAGAAAAAGATGACTTGAACAGAGAAACATTGGAAATTTTAGGTTTTAAAGCAGAGCAAAAAGGCCCTGGAACCGTTCGGCAACCAAAGCCCTGTCTAGATTTATCACGGACCAAAAACCACTTATATTTCCAATTCGGCTTACTAGACAACCTCTCAATGTATTTACAACTCGAGTTACACTGATAGAATCTTTGGTCCTGGGTCCCCTTCTTCAGAGAAAAAATGCTTAGCATCAGCTCCAACGAAGGAACAACGCCGATCTCCTTGCATCTCATGACAAAACTTGTAAAAAACATCCAACCATTGGGAACGATTTGAGCAGGAATCAGGTTGTACTCCTCCAAAAACTTCGAAAAAAGGGGATGAATAGGGAGCCGGAAACCTTGAGATAAACAGGCCGCGTATACGACTAAGCAGTCTTCATAAGCATCTAAACATCCACCTCCTTCTTCGGGAAGACAGAATTCAACACCCTCCGGCCATGGAAAAACTTGCGAAAGGGCATCAAGATCCCCAAGATTCAACAAGGTCGTACAACCCCTCGATTCACTCACTGGGGATCTCCATGGGTGAATCCTTTCGAGCACAACTGGTGGGCGGCTAGCTGGGGGTGGAAGAAGTTTGAAATCCCCCAAAAAGAGACAAGATTCGAGATCCTTCAAATCATACGCGGGGGTGTCCAAGTCACTCAAATTCTCTTTGGAACGAATTACCTTAGCGTCTTCCGCCGAACCAATGGGGGAGAGCTCATAAGGAATCCAAACTTCCTCTGCTTTTTGGATTGACGACTGAGACGCGGACGATATCCCCTCGTCCATGGAAGAACTAACGCCAGAATCATCCACAGCTGTTGTATTTTCACCATCCGCGCATCCCTTCGAATAAGAAGAAACTGAGTAAGGTGATGAATAGTAATCAGGGTCAGAACGCTTCCGACGCCTTCTCACCTTGATTGGACTACCACTAGGTCCAACGCGATCCGGGGTAGACGCGGACGTAGAAGAAGATGACTCTGACGAAGAATCATCAGAGGAAGAAGAAGAACTCCCTGAGGAAATAGAAAGCGGCCCCGAAGACGGACGCGCTTGAGAAGATGAAGCACCATCACCTCTCCATCCTTCATCCCTCTCAAAATCTTCTAGTGAGTCACCTTCTTTGTTGCGATCAGCCATTTCTAAAAACAACTAGAGGAAAATTGTACGAAAACCTTTACTAAACCCAGAGAAAAACTTTGTCCGAAAGACACCTCCAAATCAATTTCACACTCAAATCTATGATCCAGAGAACGAAAAATCAAAGAAATCAACGTAGAAAACTCAAGAACAAGCCAAGAACAAAAAGAAATACCTTGCGGGAATTGAAGAAAACCGCCTGAAACTTCAAAACAAACCGCCAGAACCCTAGAAGATCGCTGCCGGAAAACGAAAAAGATAAAGATTAAAAATCGCGGAAAGTGGAAAAGGACAAATGTGGGTGAAAAAGTGAATGGAACAGGGTAACTTATAGGGAATTCAACGGCGTTTGAAATTCCAAGTATTAATGGGCCCAATGGGCCCAAATTGGGCCAAAACTCATCAAAAAGAGGCCCACCAACCACATCAGAATCAGCAACGAAAACAAAACTACAAACATTTATATTTAGTATCGATCCGCGTCAATTACTAAAAATAATCAACGCGGACCGAGGAGCTGTGACTAAACCGAGACCAAAAAACACCTGTCAAAACACCAGAAATACCAAACAAATCAGGTAAGAAGCGAGACAAAAAGATTTCATCATCCGCGGACGAGAGGCCAAGTGGTTACTTAAACAGGACGTCCGCGGATAGGGAAATAGATACGTGGCAGCCATGCCCACATCCCACGAGTGCAACACGTGTTGAACAAAGAACACCACGTGGCATGACATGCAAGAGGGCCAAAAGACTATAAATAGAGGAGAACTACATAACGAGGAAAGACTTTTTGGAGAAAAGGAGGAGAAGGAAAAAGAAAAAAGGACAAGCGGATGAAGATAGATTAAAACCAAGAAAAGAAAGCAAAAGAAATGATCGTACGCGATAGAGAAGCCTGATAAGAAGAGGAAGAACAAACGCTAACCTGCGTGAACATCTATCTCCGCGGACCTGAAACCTGTCTACTTTCAGTATAAAATTCTATTAAGAGTCAGTATTAATAAGTCTCAAGACTTTTAACAACGACAGGTATAATAAGTTAGGTTTCCAAATTGTCTAGGGAAAGCTCGATTAGGGAACCGCCATCTTGTAAAATCGAACTAATTAGCTTAACTTCCCACGGCACAGGTTGGGCCGCGTCGATTCTTTCGACGCGGGTCAGGTAAGTCCGTCGGGAAGAGTATAAATTTCATCGGGGAGGCTCCCGGGCCCCACATAAAAATGGTGGCCTTTCGCATCGAACCTTTTCATAACCCTTCTTCTTCCTCTCCCACGTTCAGCTCACTGTTAAACGCGCTTGAAATGGATGATTTTTACCTCCCTCAAATCTCGCCCGAAGCTCAACGATTTTGTTTCTAGAATGTTCCCTACTCGTTGAAGATGAGATTTATGTAACCAATTTGGAGATTCGGGGTAGAACCGCAACCGAACGAACTTATCTCCAAATTAGAAAATCACCCCAATCCGCTCCAGGCCAAATCTCACCAAATTGAGGATCGGGATAGCGTTAAGAGTGATTATCTAAGCAATTTGTGGATTTATTTTAATCAAATCCGTCCCCAAATCCTCCTCCTATAAATACCCCTTTTGGGATCATTTTCGAAGCACACCATCACCACTCCTCTCCATCTCTGAGCTCTCAACCTATTCCATGGCATTCTAAACGCCTCTACCAACGTTTCCCCTCAAAAAGGTTTCAGAAAATCATCCCGAATCCAAAACCCCCAATTTCGAATTCCCTCGTCGGAGCCACTCGGTAGCCCTCGTCCGCTGATGCCGGAGCCACCAGCCGCCACCCGGAGGAACGCCCAGCCATCACGATTCCATTACCGCTAGCCTCGTGCGCCGTCGTGAGCCGTGCCGCCTCCAGTGCCTCGCTGAAGTGGAGCCGTGGTCTCGCCTGGAACTCTCTGTTTCCCCTCAAAAAGGTTTCAGAAAATCATCCCGAATCCAAAACCCCCAATTTCGAATTCCCTCGTCTGAGCCACTCGGTAGCCCTCGTCCGCCGCTGCCAGAGCCACCAGCCGCCACCCGGAGGAACGCCCAGCCATCACGATTCCATTGCCGCTAGCCTCGTGCACCGCCGTGAGCCGTGTCGCCTCCAGTGCCTCGCCGAAGTGGAGCCGTGGTCTCGCCTGGAACTCTCTGTTGAAGCATTGTCTAGAGGAAGGAGGAGGCAGAGTAATTACGTAAAACCCCCTACTTTCTATTCTTTCCAAATTGCGCCCTTTCCAATTTTTTATAATTCCAGATTCTAACCCCTGTTTTGTTTGGGCATAAATTGCTTCCAATCCAGGCTACCCTTGCGTGCATCCGAAGGAATTAGAGTCCGAACAACTGTTTATGTCAACACTTGCAACTTAAAATCGAGGCAAGTGACCTTCCGAGCCTTTCTGCTCACTTATGCCTTTCGTGTCTTTAGTTGTTTCTTTCCGTTGGAATGCTTGCCAAATTAATTAAAATAAATTGCATTTCATCCGCTTTGTGCGATTTATTCAACCGTCAGTTTGAATTTGGCAAGTATAAATGGGTAATGTTATTATTCAACGTCCCTCTATAATAATGACATAGATACCCACCTTTTTATTAAAGCATGATTATTTTGTTCTTTCATGCTAATTGGTTAAGAAAGGGATATGTTTCTTTTATGTATCCATTCTGTTTATTTCGTTGTGATCAATGTTGTAAATAAGTAGTAATAATGTGAGGATCGTTTGTTGCGAGTGAAACTAAATTGAATCCAAACCAATCAAAAGCAATCTGAATCATAAAGTTAAAATTGTAATGTCAATCAAAGCAAAACATATCAATCAACGAAAAGCAATGTGAGATTGTAAAGTAAAGTGTAGGTCGGGGCCGTTACTCCTCGGTCTTAAGGTTTCATGAAACTACACTTCCATGCGAGGTGTTACACAACCAAAAAGGTTGTAGGTGTCTATCCACTATAGACAGAGTGGGACCGGTAGTAGTCGATAAAAAGATAAAAGACGTAAAATGCCTATCATGTGAGCAAGTGAGTGAAGAACAATGTACAAGTAACAAACATGATTTGAACTAGGTATTGGGGGACACAAGATCAACCCTTAATCGACTGTCTCAGCCCGCGGTTTAAAATTCTCCGGAAGAGTCCTGCCCTCTGGGTCGATTTTGGGCCACATCGAGTACCTTTTGAACCAATACTTAGTTTAGACAGTATAATAAACAATGTATTAATAATCTAATGGGTAGTAATCATAACTTGTTTCAAGCTATATCATATTCCATCCGTAATTGGGATATGATTCCTAATACATCTTTTCTTACTCAACCCTTTCGGGTTATCCGTGTCATAGGAGGGTCGGGTCACAAATAAGCCAATTCACTTCAAATATTCAAATCTCATTTGGATTTAATCCTTACCGTTTCATGGTCACTTGAATCCAAAGTTGTCTCTGCTTTCGTGCCATCACTTGCTAGTTCTCGCGAACTAACCGTCCTTTGTTTAGATGGCTGGTTTCCACAGGTTTAGATAAAGCACTACAAGGTCGAAGGTTGGAAATGTGAGTCGGAATCGTCTTCAAATATTTTTAGTATTTTACCATTGTTTTGATTCAAGAGTCTCTCTTATCATTAGTGTATAAACGTTATCTTAGTTTTGCTATCGAAACATCCGCGATGTAATTGTATTTCATTTAGGTATTTAATATTATCATCTTGTTTATGGGAGCATGGTTGCATGTCCCTATAGGCCTAAGGTGGTTATGAAGACATTAAAGTCCGAGTAACCATTGGCGATGTGGCATTCCCTTGGGTTATAAAAGAGGGTGTTACAAAACTCCCCCTTAAGTTTCAACGGGTTTTTTTTTCGCGTTACTGAAACCGGAGTTGCTGAAACCTAGATTTCAGCATTGTTGTTGATGCTGAAACCGTTGTTGTTGATGAAAGTTCGGTTTCAGCAACGTTAATGATGCTGAAACTTCGGTTTCAACAACGTTGTTGATGCTAAAAATCCGGTTTCAGCAACGTTGTTGATGCTGAAATGTTTATTGCTGACACTGCTGAAAATGTTATACATACAAGCTACTGAAATACTTAAATGTTGAAAGGCTGAAATGCTATCATATATGCTTGTAAGATATTGTAGCTCATACAATTTTATAAGAATCAGTTTCAGCAAAAATCAAGAAGCTAATAAACTCTCCAAAAGTTTAAACAAGGAAAAAAAAATAATACACAATACACAATAGACATTTATATTCACAACAAATACACCAATACACTAATCAAATACACCACTATACACTAATCAAATACACCACCAAGTCTGCATTTCAGCAACTGCTAAAATTTGTCTACACTAATATTCAAGTACCTGAAAAAATCAATGCGAAATGAAGATAGAGAAGCACATCGAAATTTGTTTACATTATTATCCCAAATTAGAGCACACTTGAGGATATTCATCAGAACATGATGAACAAATTTATGCATTAGTTGTACTTGCAAGCTTTGACGGATGATTGAATCCATTAAAACGACCTAGTTCTGCAAAATCAGAAGGCAGAAAAGTGAAATTAAGAACCAAATCGAATTAAATAACAAGCAACTAAGGGGCTGTTTGGTATCCATATACGTATATCATATATCATATATGGGCATGAGATATCGATAACATCGGTATGGGTATCAAATCTGATACTCGATATCTGTTTGGTGTGTGGTAGTATATGAGAATATGGTTTTTAGATATCAATTAACCCTTGTTCTGGGCCGCTCACCCCCCGACACCAACCCACCCGCTCCCTCTAACGCCCTCCCACCCCCAATCGGCGCCACCTCCAGCATCCATTGACCCCTGTTCTAGGCGCCTATTTCGCCTAAGCCCACGGACCCGCAGCCACCAGACCCACCTGCTGCCAATGTCAGTCCTCATGTCGCCCCCACTAGCCTCGACCAACGAGATTAGGGTTTTCGACCAACAAGATTTGGAGTTTTGGGCGCCGGAGGGGTGTGCAATTCCGACCAAAGGACTTGAAAGAGGATTTGGGGAAGGAGAAGAAAGGATTTGAAAGAAAAAAAGGAGGAGGAAGGTAGTCAAGCGATGAAATTGGGGAGGCATAGAAAGAGGATGAAGGAGAAGAAAGGTTTGAGAATGTGTTTCCATATCTTTCCATATCCCTAGTTTAATGGGTATATGGAATATGGAATTGGGGAAAAATATGAAGGAAGGAAAATATGGGTATATCACTTTGATATCCATATATAATTTACCAAACACAGGTATGGGTATGAGTGATACCCATACCCATATCTGATATACGTATATCAGTACCAAACAGGCCCTAATAATTAGCTCCTCGCAGTAAGCAATTTTACCGGTGGGAGAAGGTTCGTGAGAACAAGAAAGCACAAGAGAGTGAGGATCGGAATGTATTTCTCAGGTCCAGCGAGGAGAAGCGGAGGCGACAATGATCTACGATGGCGAAGCTTCTCGAGGCAGACCACTGGATCTGAGCTCCGCCATCGCCTCGGTCAGCCTCCGCCGCCACTCCTCTATCTCCCCTTCCTTCGCTGCCTCGGCAACACCAGCGCCGCCTCCAACCTCGGCCGGTAGGGCTCCACCACCACCGCCTCCGATCTGGAGAGAGCATACCTTATACAAGGAGAGACGACCATGGAGAGATGCGGAAATCAGAGAGAGGTGCCATGGAAGCCCGGATCTGGAGCCTCCATGGAAGCGATCTGGGCCGCCAGTTGCAAATCGATGGCTCGGAGTACGAATTGGAGGAGGAGGCGACATGGCTGGTCGCTTGGAGGTTAAGATCTCAGATCTCCGTCCTCGATCTGCCCGGCCATGGCAGTGGCGTCCGGTCAGATCCGGCGAAGGAGCGGTCGCCGGAGCAAGAGTAGAGAGCGAGGGAGTGAGATTTGAAACGGCAAGCGAGAGATCTGAAAGAACCAAGGAGAGCTTCCATCGACTAGATGGAAGGGGGGCACCGCTTTAGGTTTAGAAGGACAATTTTGTCCATAAAAATTTACGTGGACAAAACCCCAAATTGCCACATTTGGTGGACACTCCATTAAATCTACCTAATATTATTCATGCCGGCAAATTTTTTTTTCCATGCCTAATCCGTGTAATCGAGAGTGAGCGGGGCTTTGGAGATGCTCTTAAAATTTTTATCATTATTTTTTTTAACGCTGCCTAATATTATATTCTTGCCTGATGCCTAATATTGTACACCAAGGACTTGGAGCGTGGCAAATTATTTTACCTTGCCCTTGGAGTTGGAGCGTGCCTAATATTGTACACTAAGGGCAATTTATTTTTTTTACCATGCCTAATATTGTATCCAAGGGGAGAGGATAAACTATTATTTTTTATGTCCAATAATCATTTTTCATGGCTAAAGCTAAAATAAAAACAATTCAAACTAAAATATTAATTACTTTAAAAATATATATTGGTGATTAACACAAAATTTAAGTATGAACAATATTATAAATGATAACCAATGGATGCATATTAAACTCAATTTTGTGTATCTAGCAAATATAATATTAAGATTTGATATAAATCGGTGATTTTGAATAATGAATAGAATTTTGTACGGTCAACTTCAACCTATATCATCATAAACAAAATTTCTTTTGAAAACGTAAACGCGTATATATGGTTTAAGATATGATGGATTAATATTTGAAAATATTAATAGTAGTAGTGAATAATCATTTTATATTCAATAAGATAAAATTTCATCTCATAATCCTTAAACCCTAATTGTACTTAATCTCATAAACTTAATCTCATAAACTTAGATTTAGAATTAAAATAAACATTATTATAAGGAAAACTAGAAAAGGACCCATGATTGATGGTCACCTAAATATTATTAATAACAATAACATAATAATTTGATAGATATGTTGACATTATTCTATGATTTTGTGTATTTTTTATTTTTATCTTAAAAATTTCCAAGGTTTTGATTTATTTATTTAAGAAAATTTTAAGCATATTAATTTTAATCAAACATAATTTATTTATCTATTATATATATATATTGATTGTTCTTTATATATATATATTGATCTGAACTAAACATAATATTAGTTTAGTTTATTGTTATTAAAAGATCCAAAGATCTCAAACAAACTATTTTAACCTTCATGTTTCAAAAAGAAAATATAAATTAAATATCATTTTGTTTATTAAGAAACCGCACAACGAGCGAGTAGTAAGTCTAGTAATATCTATATATCTATATATCTATACATAAATATAAAAAATACTAAAGCAGAGGCCGATGGCGCGATCTCGCGTCCACAAAATTTTCTGGATTAAAACGGGATTATTTTTGTCTGCGTGACATTTTCTGGATTAAAGCGGTATTATATTTTGGGCCACGCCAATTTTTTTTTTTTTTTGATAGTAGGCAAGAAGTAGATCGACGAAGCGATCTTGAAACCATCAAAAGATGGTTTGATAAACCCTACGCAGAGGGTCGCCAGTCAAAGAAAAAAGAAAAAAAACACTAGCTTACATCTAATATTACATTTACCGATAAAACTAAAAAAAATCTAAACATTAAAGCTATTTCTTGATATCTGACTAAACATTAAAGCTATTTCTTGATATCTGATCTGGTGGCTTAGATGGCTTGCATGCAAGCTAAAGAAGCTGTTGACTTTGACAAATGGCAAAGTTGGCTTAGATGACGGATGTGGACCGGATCTTGTTCCAAATATGGCGTCTCACCTTGCATGTGATATCTTGGAGTCGAAAACTTGGGATCTAAAATATGAAGATTTTTGGGCCACATCAATTAATAAATGAATATAGTTAGGTAAAACCTCATCTTTTTAGATCAAATAGTCTATCCAATATAGCCTCTTAAAACCATTTTAATCCATATTTTCCAATCGATTTCTGTTTCTATATTATAAAATAAAATAATGTAACACGTACACTTACACATAACTTTAAAGCATATATTATAATATTATATAATTTGTTTTCACATGTATATATATGTATATTGACGTAAATATATATTATATATTATATAAAATACTACAGCAGAGGCCGCTGGTGCAATCTCGCGTCCACAGAACCGTTGGCGCGATCTCGCGTTCACGAAATTTTTTGGATTAAAACGAGATTATATTTTGCATGCGTGACATTTTCTGGATTAAAGCGGTATTATATTTTGGGCCACATCAATATTAATAAATGAATATAGTTAGATAAAAACTCATCCTTTTAGATCAAATAATCTATCCAATATAACCTTATATCTTAATACCATTTTAATCCATATTTTCCAATTGATTTCCAATTAATAACACGTACACTTACATTAAAATTTGAAGCATATATTATAATATTATAACGCGCGTGTGTGCGTGCGTGTGTATGAATATATATTATAATATTAAACTAAGTAATATTTTGACGTAATATATTTGCAAGGTAAAAAGTTGTATTTATATTCTCACATGGATAAAGTACATATATTTTGACACAATGTAATCATAACAAAATAGATATATATATCTCTATCTATATTCAATCAAATATATACAAAATTAAACAATCTTATCAAATCTATACATAATAAATACGTACATACTAAAACAATGTATATTTCTCTTTTTATTTTAATGGTGTTGTCTTTTAACATGTTGATTGTTCTATCTATCTATCTTTATATATATAACTAGTGTGGCAGACCCACATAATTTTGTATCAATTATATAACTGGTACTATACTTGGTGAATAACGCAAAAAATTAACACGACATAAATTTTATAATAGGATAATGAAATATCAAGAACTTATCTACCAAATTTAAGTATAATTTTTTAATTACTCATTTTTATTAGCATAAATTACAATTGGTAAATATTTAGATATATGCACTCTCTTGAACCTATAATATAATTAAGCATATCAATTTGCTTCAACCGAGAAATTTCTTATATGGAGAATCTTTTATTCCAAGTATTTTCTCTGTTTTATTTAATTCTTATTATTTTTATAGGAAGATATTTTAAGAAGCTAATAATATTCTATCAATTTTCAAAATAAAAAATATCATCTTAATTTATAACCATTCAAAAAGATCAAAATGCACTATATATAATAGGTTTAATCTCAATTAAGATTAAATGTAAAATATCATTTAGATATGATGTCCGTCTATTTAACGCAACTTAATCATCAAATTCAGTTTCAATTTTGAGAAGACAAATTGAAAAACAACACTCTAAGACCAAAATTATTAGATAATACCATTAAAATGATTTGAAATTTATACCATTTACTGTTTTTGGCCACAACTTCCCCGGTGAACCAAATGAGTCATATTAATATAAATTGGTTAAATAAATTTTCAAAAATAGTTATTCATAAAGTTAATAGAGAAATAAATTGAAAGTGAGCACAACTTTTATTTTATAGATTATGGATGTAAACTAATATAACTATAGGTAGATACAAAAGGAAAAGAGAATATAAAGGATGACTAAAAATGTCTTAAATGCACCTGTTAACTTAGAATTCGTTGGTATGTATATAAAAGCCAATGAAGTTCAATATATAAAACTTAAAAATGAATTCAATTATAATTTCAAATATTACAAAAGTTAAAAGGTTAATTATGAAAATGATTATTTAGGCAGGGAGATGAAGATTAATATTTATTACATTTTGTAACTCTCAATTACATTTATTGATACCCTTCAATTAATTGATTAGGAGTTACAACCGTTAAATTTATTTATTAGGAGTTACAAATGTTCCTTTTATTGGGGGAATTATTTAATAAAATTCTATAGAAAGCTAAAAGCAAATGCTTAGTGATCTGAATTGTTAACTCGCAAATAAAATTACCAATCGAGTAAAAATGCAAATACAGAGAAATTACAGAGTTATTTGCACGTACTATAATGTTGGACTTTAGACAAAAGAAAAGAGAGAGTAGAAACTTTGTCAAATATCCGACCTCTAACGTACCCACCCACAAATAGATCATTGAACATGAATATATAGGACTATAGGAGGCTATGAAAAAAAAACAATTTTTTTCATGAAGTTTATAAAATGGAAACAGGGGCATAATTTAAACAAATTAAAAGGCTAGGGATGTTTTATGTAATTAATCTTCTCCAACCTCTAGTCCAACAGTACGTTCCCGCACCCTTTTCCGGCATGGCTCGAATGCAACTCCGACGAAGCCTAGCGACGACGAATGATCACGAAGGTGGATTAAGGCGGTGGATCACGAAGGTGGATAAGGCTAGGAATTTGGGATGAGCTTGAATTCCGATATGGCAAGGTCCGTGGTACACAAATGTACAATATCAAGAAAGAGATTGTGACGATTGCACAAGGTAATGCTTCCATCTCAACTTATTTCACAAAGTACAGAGTGTTGCTTGATGAGACGAATAGCATGATGAAATTTTCTGTCTGTACATGTGGTGCTATGCGAGAAATAGCTAAGTATGATGAAACTCAGAGAATGATTGATTTCTTGATGGGTTTAAATGAGTCATATACTGCTGTTAGAGGTAATCTGCTCATGATGAATCCTTTGCCTTCCTTGAGTGATGCGTATTCGCTCTTACTGCAAGAAGAGGATCAAAGAGGACCCTAGTCTGGTGTTCAATTTGATATGGGATCGTTCTTTCTTGCAAGTTCCTCTGGTCCTAATTCCAACTCAAGTTCTGGTGGTTTGAATTCGGGACAGTCGAGCTCAGGGGGTATGAGTTCAGGATCCAGAGGGTTTTCTGAAACTTCAGGATCATCTGGGTCTTCAAATTCTAATGGAGGTTTTTCTAGTTCGAATTCTTCATCAGGAGTTGCTGGGTCCAAGAAAGGGTCATCAAGATTTTGCACTCATTGCAAAAAGACATGCCACTATATTGATAGATGTTATACTCTTCATGGGTTTCCTGACAGCAATGGAAAGTTCACCAAAGGCAAGAGGTTTGCAGGCTGTACTCAAGATGATGGGGGAACCACTGATTCAGTCATTCCAGAACTCACTCACCAGCAGTATGCTCAGCTTATGGATATGCTCACTAAGGGTGATAAAGGAAGCACTGTCATAGAGGATGATTTTTCTGGTTTTGCAGGTATTGTGAAATCTATTGTTCATCTTTTTTCGAAAGCTACTTGGATTATAGATAGTGGAGCTACAAGCCACATGTGTTTTGATGCTTCTTTATTTGAAGAAAAATCCAAGTTAGAAAGTCCTTACATCATTACATTGCCTACAGGGCAAGTTACTTTGATTCAGTTCATTGGGACTGTGCTTGTTTTGAACGGTTTGAGTATGAAAGAGGTCTTGTTTGTCTCTGAATTTAAGTGCAATTTATTGTCAGTAGGGAGACTTGCTAGAGATTTACAATGCATTGTAAGTTTCTCACCAATAAGGTGCTTCTTACAGGATTTCTCCATGACTAAAAAGATGGTGATTGGAGATGCTTATCGTCATCTCTACTACCTGGATGGAAAGGCAGAAGTCAAATGGACAAGTACAAGTCCTAGTGTCGACAAGGTCATCAGCAATAACAAGGTTGATTGTTGCTTAAAGAACTCAAGTACTGTTTGTCATCAGTTTGATATTTCTTGTAAAGTCAGTAATAGTAGCTCAGATGATTCAATTGTATGGCACTCTAGACTTGGCCATCTTCCTTTTTACAAGCTCAGCTTGTTGCCTTTTGTAAAAATCAATGAGCAAAATAAAGAGTTTTTGTCATCATGTGATGTGTGTGCTAGAGCAAGGCAATCTAGACTTGCTTTTCCTATTAGTTTCATACGTACTACTTATCCTTTTCAGATGATCCAGATAGATGTTTGGGGCCCTACCATACCCCAACATATGATGGATTCAGATACTTCATCACTATAGTAGATGACTTCACAAGATGAGTGTGGGTTCAACTCTTAAGCAATAAGAGTACTGCCTTGTCTGCTATCAAAGGATTTGTAGCATTGGTTGAGAAACAGTTTGATAAGAGCGTCAAGGTGATCAGGTTTGATAATGCTTTTGAGCTAGGGTCAAGCACAACTGGGAAAGAATTCATGAGTAGCATGAGTATTGTTCACCAGACATCATGCACTGCCACACCTCAGCAGAATGGGGTGGTTGAAAGGAAACATAGACATATTCTAGAGGTTGCTCATGCCCTCATGTTTCAAGCTAAATTGCCCAAGCAGTTTTGGGGTGATGGAGTATTATTTGCAACTCACATCATCAACAGATTACCTTCAAAAGTCTTGAAAGGTAAATCTCCCTATGCATTTCTTCATGACAAAGATCCTGATTACAGTTTGTTGAAGAGTTTTGGTTGCTTATGTTTCATATCTACTTTGAAACATAATAGAGACAAATTTGCAACTAGAGCTAGCTCTTGCATTTTCATAGGCTATCCCACAGGGAGGAAAGCTTATAAAGTGTTCAATCTTGACACTAAGTTGGTTCGGGTTTCCAGAGACATTGTATTCCATGAGTCTGTCTTCCCATGTCATACCCAATCTCTCTTCAGTCCTCAGAGTTTTGGCACACATAATCCAAAAGTTTATGATGATCAGGTGATAGATCATCCTTCAGTTGCTCCATCAACAGCTGTGTCAGTTCCAGTTGCTCAACCCTCAGTTGTTGGTCCTTCTACTGATGTCAGTACCTCGAGTATTAGGAGATCAGATAGACCCTCATCCAGGCCTGGATACTTGAATGACTATGTATGTGCTGCTGTGCATTCAAGTAATGAGTTAGATCATTTTTGTGCGCATATCTTGACATCTAATGTGCAGTTTCCTATACATCCTGATAGCAACTTTGATGTTATTCCAGATCATGAGCCAGACAATTATGAAGTAGCTTGCAAGTTTGCTAAGTGGCAAGAGGCTATGACTACAGAATTCAATGCTTTGGAATTAAACAACACTTGGTCTATAGTTGATTTACCAAAGGGAAAAAAGGCCATCGGTTTCAAGTTGGTGTATAAAGTGAAGAGAAAATCAGATGGCAATATTGATAGACACAAGGCTAGACTTGTTGTCAGAGGGTTCACTCAAAAGCATGTAATTGATTATACTAAAACATTCTCTCCCATTGTTAAAATGACTACTGCTAGGACACTTGTTTTAGTGGCTTTGAAAAGAGGATGGAATCTCTTTCAATTAGATGTAAATCACGCCTTCTTACATGACGATTTACATGAAGAAGTATACATGAGGATACCTCAAGGTCTTTCAATTGTTGGACAGAACAAGGCTTGCAAATTAAATAAATCCTTGTATGGGTTAAAGCAAGCTTCTAGGCAATGGTATGCTAGATTGTCCTCATTTTTGAAGAGAAAAGGTTATACTCAGTCTTTGAATGATTATTCACTCTTCTTCAAAAAGACTGATGTAGTTGAAGTATTTGTAGTTGTATACGTTGATGATTTTCTTGTGACAGGAAGTGATGAATTAGAAATTCAATCACTAAAGGCAGAGTTACATTCTGAATTTAAGATCAAAGATCTTGGGTTTCTTCATTTCTTTCTAGGCATGGAATTCAACAAGGTTGATGGAGGTATGCTTCTAAGCCAACATAAATTTATTCTTGAACTGCTTAAAGAGTTTAACTGTGAAGACTCTCGACCTGTGGCTTCTCCATTAGAGTTGGGACAAAAATTGTTGCCAGATAAGGGTGATCCAATGAATGATCCTACTATCTACAGAAAGCTCATTGGGAAATTAAATTTCCTAACTCACTCTAGACCTGATCTTAGCTTCTCTGTACAACACTTAAGCCAATTCATGCAGAATCCCCGAGTTCCTCACTATAAAACCGGCTTACATGTGCTGAAATACATCAAAGGTACTATGAAGCACGCCTTATTGCTGAGCCAGAATCCAGATTACAAACTCCAAGCTTATTGTGATGCAGATTGGGCCTCATGACCGATCACCAGAAGGTCTGTCAGTGGATTTGTCGTGTTGCTTGGAGACACATTGATTTCATGGAAATCAAAGAAGCAACAATGTATTTCTCTATCATCTGCAGAGGCTGAATACCGGTCAATGCGAAGAGCCTGCATAAAACTTGCTTGGTTGAGTCCCTTGCTTTATGAACTGAGTGTTCCTGGAATCAACCCAATTGCTTTGCACCGTGACAACCAGGCAACAATCTTCATTGCGAAAAATCCAGTCTTTCACGAGCGTACGAAACACATTGATCTGGATTGCCACTTCGTCAAAGAGAAATTGCTTGAAGGTCTTATCTCCTTGCACCATGTCTCCACCACCAACCAGCTCACCGACATGCTCACAAAGAATCTGCCGAGCACCCATCTCTTCCCTCTCACTAGCAAGTTGGGTCTGGTTTCACCATCTCCAACTTGAGGGGGGGTGCTGGTAGAGTTGGGCCTGTTTTGTCAAGATGAGCTATTTGATATGGGCCAACCCAAGTCTACCTTCCTTTGTTCATAAGTAGAGTACTAACAAACACTTTAAATAGACGTTGTTTGCTTCAGTTCATTTGATCATCTGTAACAAACATTTTCAGTTCTTCAATTCAAGAAATCATGGCTATGGCCGATTTCAGTTTTACGGTTTGATTGATTCCACAATTCAAACAAAATTGAACACATTTTTGTGATGTGGGTGAAGAGGAGCACTTAATGGAGGCGTTTTGAAGTCAAAACGAGGGAGAATTAAAAACCACCATTGAAGGAGTCTATGAGCTGTACACGGGAAGGAGGAAGAAGGAGGTTGGTTCACCCGAACCGATTCTCTAATTTTTTTTAAAATTTGATTTGGACCGGTTCAATCGGTTCAACACAATAAAATCCTTAGATTTAATATAGGTTTACATATGTGTGACATACTATATAGATAAATAAATACCATAAGAGATAAATTCATGTGTATATATACCCTTTTTTAAAAAATAAACTGTGATATGTAGTTTTATTTAAATAATTATTTCAATTATAATAAATATTATAGAATAATAAATTCATTCTAACCATTTAATTATAAGACATGTTAATTATAATATGTCGGGTCATAAATCATACTTCGTACTTATTGCGCGAAAAATGATACCAATGAGGTTATTGAAATAATTTACTTAAAACACCATTCAAATAATATAATGAATAATGGGTTTAAACCAAAAGTGACATACTATATAGATAAATAAATACCATAAGAGATAAATTCACGTGTATATATACCTTTTAAAAAAAAAATTGTGATATGTAGTTTTATTTAAATAATTATTTCAATTATAATAAATATTATAGAATAATAAATTCATTCTAACCTTTTAATTATAAGACATGTTAAATATAATACGCCGGGTCATAAATCATACTTCGTACTTATTGCGCGAAAAACAATACCAATGAGATTATTGAAACAATTTACTTAAAACACCTTTGAAATAATATAATGAATAACTAGTACGATTCCCGCGCCATGACGCATTTTTTAAAACTAAAATATTATATATATAAATATTAATAAATGTTAGGATAAAATCATTAAAAAAAACTTTACAATAAATTTATCTTATAATTATCTCAGAAAATTATTTTTAAAAAATCTTATGTAAAGTATAATACATAAATATAGATATTTTAAATTACTCAATAATAATAATATCAATATCATTACATCATTGTTTAAATGTGATGTGTTATAATCAATAATTATATTCAATGTTTTTAATTAAACCCAATAGTTAGTAAATAAATTTGATTAAGGCCAATAGTTATATTAGATTGAATTCAATGTTTTGAATTAAGCCAAATAGTTAGTAAAATTAAGAGAAAATTTGGTGAAACATCACCTTTTAAGATTCTAATGAAGTAATTAACACCTCTTCAAATTTTATTAGCTGTGCTAGCATATCTTGAAAATTAATTAACCCCTTAACCCTTTCATTTCACTATCTCCCTCAGATCTGGAGAGACGTCCATGGCGGCGACTTCGATCTCACTCTCTCAACCTCCGTTCCCTCCTCCTCCATCGACCTCGTTCTTTATCTCTCACGCTTCCCCTTGTAGTCGCCTCCGCTCATTTGCGAGGACGAATCCAGACTCATCCTCCTCCAAGTTCCATGGCCAGACGAAGCCGCATTTAGCCTCCCCCGATTTCGGTGCCGCTCTCCGGTTTACAAGTACTCACTTCCCGTTTTCTTCAATTGATCCTCTGATTTTGTTATTTTGTTGTTTTAGGGATTGGAAATCGGGTCCTTTAAAAACTAGCCTTTGTTCCACTGAAGCAGTACCCGTTCTTCCTGGCACAACTCACCACATTCGAGTAGGTCAAAATTAGTACTGAATTGCTTTAATTTTCCTAATTCAATTACTTCCATTTGCCTAATTTCCTTACAATAGATTCAATTTGCCTTGGTGTTTATTGTTTTTTTTTTTATTTTTCTATCGGTTGATGACGCATGTCTTTGTAGAACATGGGGCTTCCAATTTGGATTCAAATTGTAATGTCTAGGAGCAGTTACATAAGCTTTTTTTGAAGCTTTGAGATTTTGAGATAGGTGAGAAATAGGGACGGAAAATCAATCCTTGTCTCCTTGGTAAGAAGCTCTAACTTGCTAAAATCTGGGATGCATCTGAAATAGGGACGAAAAATCAATCTAGTCCTCCCTTGTAGCTCTAAGGTCATCTTCTTCTCCTCCTCTTCTTCAATTAATTGTTTGAATTTCTTAATTTATTCGATAGCTAGGGTTTTGAAATGAAAATTGAGGATTAATTGTTTGCCTTGAGCTTCTATTTCAGTTTTTGTTTGTTTATCTCCTCAATTTGATTTGGCATCAGTAAGGGTTGGTGTTGGAATTGCTTGGTTGTGGATATTGAATTGATGACCATAGTTTAGAATTTCATCTTCTGCAATTTGATTTGAGTAACTATCTGTCATCTACTTCTCTCGTCATATTAACCATTTCCTTGAGAAGAACATCTAGTTCTTATGCTTGTGGATGTGACTGAGGTAACATTATATCAGCGTTGTTCATCCTTTCTAATTGTTTCTGAAAAAAGACATGGTCATACATAAACTTGGCATTTCTTCCTTTCTCCTTGCTTTATGAATGATGCTTCTTGATATGTTGTTTTTTTGGATGTTACTTTAGATTTAACATCTTTGTTGCATATTTTCTTTAAAAGTGGGTATTGTATGCATGACTCTTGCTAATTTCTTATGCACTTTCCTTATACTATGCTTTTGGTTTTATGGTCATTGAAACGTGTAGTTTTGGCTTTATTTCTGTAGCATTATATCATAGGGCCTGGACTGGTGTCATGTTTATGCCATGTTTCTTCTAGTTTCATGGGATATGTAATTTGTTTATGGTTAATTTCCTTAGTTTTGCAGGGAAGTCTTGTTTACTGGATGAGCAACAACTCTCTACCTGTCATCCAGGTTAGAATACCTACATCATGGTAGTGTGATGCTCACTTGGCATCATCCGTAAACTGTTTGTCTTGTAATGCCAGCCACACTAGGCCATGTATGGTTGCATCAACACTTAGCTTCTTTTGTACCATCCTTATGTATTGTCAATGAGTGTTCCCGTGAATTTCCATGGATAATTTGCATCATGATTTTCATGTTCAAGTTGATTGTAATCGTGTTGTTGCCCTTACTTTGATTAATGACTCGTGACAAGTAATTAGATTGTCTGCAGCTACCCAAGAGATTCCAAGATCAGGCTCTGCCAAGAAGATGGAATCGTCCCTATTTGGATACAATCAGGCAACTAGACACTGGAAATGAGGGTTTCCTCTCCCATGTACTTGATCTTCTTGCATCGAAGTGGCTGTCATCAGTGGGTTTGTTCTTGAACCTGGGGTACTAGAAATTCATATATATTTTTATTTTTGACCCTAGGGGTGTTGATATCCACGAGTTCATGGGTGTTAGGAGTATTGTTCAAGTTGTTTACCGTAAAGGAGATAAGCTATTACTTAGTTCAACTTGTGAGAAGAATCATGGAAGCATTATTGATCTTCTTAGAGGCTGGAATGCGTTGCAATTTCATAGAGGAAGGGCTGGTGTTGGTATTATTCAATGTTACTCTGATTGTAGACAGACATAGCAAGATGAATGGATACCAAGTTCTTTTGATGGTCGTCGACGGTCCCTTTTTCAAGGGTTGTTGTGTTCGAAGGGGCTGCGTTTTAAAGGGATTGACGGGCTGATTTTTGGCTGCTGTTTTTCTATTTTTCGCTGGGTATTTTGATGGAGATCTGGTAACGATTTTGGCATGAGTTTGTTGTGAAGTGGTGGCTGTTTGGAGATGACTATTACTCCCGATCGAAGCCGATCACTTGTTTTCAGGCCTTCACTCTTTCCTTAGTTCAAGGGAAACGAGGAAGTTATATGATGTACCTTTTGTATCTGTGAATTAGGTTCATGTTTAAATGTTTGTGCGTGTTTTTACTTCATCTTTCCCATGTCATCATGGTTCATTAAGAGTCATTCAATTTTTCCCTTTCTCTATTAATAATTGCTAATGTGATGCCTATAAGGCTATAAGCATTCACTCTAACATGTTCAGGGGAAAAAAAGAACTGTGGGTGTATAATGGTCTTATATATTTATCAAATGCAGGTGATATTCATGGTCAATATGGGGAAAAAAAAGAACTGTGGGTGTGTATAATGGTCTTATATATTTATCAAATGCAGGAGATATTCATGGTCAATATTTTGATCTCGTGAGACTTTTTAACACTACTAGAATTATGTTCATAGACATCACATTATTTACATCGGTCAAAAATACGCATGATGTTAAATATATTTATAACATCATTTTCAAATATTTAAATGTCATTGACAATATATACATCAGTTTGAATTCTTGGACAATGTTAAAATTTCTATTTAAAAAATTTTCAAAAAGCGCGTAATACACTTGGTTGAAAATTTTCCAAAATAAAAGCGGTAAAGAATAAAATGCCGCTGGAACCCAAACCCTTAGCCAAATATTTTGAAATTTGGATTTTGGCTTAAAAAAATAAAGCCCAAATCCCAACCCTTAACCAAAAATTTTCAAATACCCCCAAATCACCCATTCTCATATTCAGATAATCAGATCCATCCAGGGCGATAGGCCAAACCCAAACCCTTCCTCGATCTGAACTTTCTCATCTCTCTCTCCCCTCCCTATCTAACCTCTCGATCGCTCTTCCGTCAATCCATGGAACCTCTCTCTCGACTTTCTTATGTGTGCCCTTCTATTGATTCTTTCTCGAAGGATAACGACAGTCGACCAGATCTGAGCCCAATGCTTCTCGTTTCCTCCATATCTCGATTTCCTTTCATTTACTCCATCTCGAGTGCCTGAGCTACTGTTGAAGAAGTCACGGATAGCACATACTTCTCCTTTGCTCTATATCTTGTCCTCTTCCTCTTCTGAGTGCGACATGTGAAGCTTCAAATTCTGGTCTCAGGTATACTATTACTTTAATACCTATTCGAATTGATTCTGCACTAGGAAATTGGAGTTCTTCCATTTGCGATTGTATATTGCCAGCATTTAGGGCTTTTTATAAATAGGGTTCTTTAATTTAGGATAAAAGAATTAGGGTTTTTCGGATTTTGGGTTCGTTCATTTGAGATTGAGAAGCCATTTTCAAGCCATTTTCAATTACCGCAGGCGGGGAAAAACTTCTGGCTATACGTGCTCAAACGACCACTCAAGGTTCTGAGCACATGGTTCTTTAATCTAGCTAGTTATACTTACTACTTGAACACAAACATGTTGAACTTATACACCTTTCAAATGGTTTTCCTTTTTTATTGACGAGAAGGTTTCTCGACCAAATAAATTTATAGTCAAGACCCCCGCTATAGTATTGGAGAGTCAGGTTCCTCCTCGGGAGAGAAGTCAGCGGTTCTAGGTTTAGTGTGTTTTGGGGTTCAGGGATAGCGGGAAAAGGTGAGGAGGTTGCTATCGACAAAGAATAGAGGGGTCGATGTCGATGGATGGAGAGGGAATGGTGGTTGGTGTCGGGTAGAATATGTGCCAAATAAAAATAATAAAATAAAACAAATAAAGATGCAAACTTCCAAGTTTAGGGATCACCACAACAATAAACATATGCGCATATCATAAATCTCATAAAGATGCATGCTTTATATCAAAGAATCGACTTTCGCAAATTCCAACAATTTAGGTGATAGAGGCTCTCGCATAAAAACCTAATTTGTTTCTACCTTTTCTTAATTAGGATTAGTCGGCTCTCGCAAATAAACCCTAATTACTATCCAATTCATAATAAGATCACTTTCGCTTCAATATCATGAATAAGGAATTTCCTCAACTCTCGCAAAGGATTAAGCACATAGGTAGATGATGATAAAGACATATAAATCAAACACACATATCTATCTTGGGATCACCCCAACCCTAGAAGAAGAAAATTAGAAACAAACCATAATAAAAGAAATTAACTTTAACATAAAATAAACTAAAACTTACAAAACCTTCCAAACGTTCCTCCTCTCTCTCCTCTCTCGCCTCCTCTCTCTCTCTCTCTCTCTCCTTGCGCCCGAAGACGGCTTTTCTTGAATTCATCAAAATCAGCCCCCTAAGGGTTTATTTATAGCCTTCTACTCCTTGCTATTCAAGGATAGAATATCTCTATCTATATCTAAATCTATATCTAAAGTCTTAAAGATAAATAAATGCAATAAGGGAATTAAATCTATAAGGAAAATTATATCTAAAATAGGTAAGTATCTTCTTGTTGATAGATCTTGTCTTCCATGGATAGTTGATAGATAGATGTAGGATAGACTCGGCCAAACTCGGATTCCTTCGGCTCCAAGGACTCCCACAGCACGTAGGACTGCTCAAACCGCGTAATGCGGCTTCGGGACGCGGCTCCTCGATCTCGAACAAGGCTCCTCGAGATCGATTAGAACTAACGTCGACTTGGCTGGCTCGGCGTCTCGGGTTGCTGGTCCTCGATGTGGCTCGGACATGGCTCCTAGGCTTGGTCGATCTCGAGGACCTTACTCGATCTCGAGTAAAGGTGGCTCGTCGACTAGGTCTTCTGGTGTTGTCGAGCAACCTCTCTTCGACATGGCTCGGGTGCCGGCTTCCGGGTTCCTCGATCTCGAGTAGGTTTACTCGATCTCGAGTAGAGTGTAACCCGGCATGTCTTCGTCTTTGGCTTCTCGATCAGCTCCTCCTCGATCAGGCACTCCTTGGACATTTTTGGTCGATCTCGAGTAAAGGTACTCGATATCGAGTACATCTCTCAGCTTTCTTCTCTGTTCTTAAAACGCACTTTCCCGAGTCCTCGTTCGTCGGATTAACGCATATGACCATGCGTTGGAAAGCTCTTTCCGAGGGCTACAACTCTCATGAAGACATCAAAGCTTGATTCAGAACGAGGAATGGTGAAAAATGGAATTTTCTCCAGCTGCACCATTCTTAGCTTCTCCATGAGTTTCCTTTAAGCTCCAAAGTGCGTCCGATTTCTGCGAAATATAACCAAAACTTGTGTAGACCTCCATATATTGCAAATAAACATAAACTACACATAGTTTGTATTATTCTAACCCAAATGCATGCAATGTATGCAGAAATCGATATAAAAGTAAGTGTAAAACATGGCAAATTAGGGTCACAACATTTATGCATACAGAGGAGATATACAAGGACACACAACCTCTAATCCGGTATGTTCTTGATGGATACAATGTATGCATCTTCGCTTATGGTAAACTTATACCATGGTTTGTGCCCCTTAATCTCTTTCTATTTCTTGAATTTTGTAAAATTTTAAGTTATTTGCTCTTATAATCACCTTGATTTTGTAGATTGGTCCTGATATATCCTATCAAAAGGACTAGGGGGTCAATTATCGAGCTTTGCATGATCTTTTCCAGATCTCAAAATATAGGAGAACTTTTATTTTATATGAGGTTTGCATTCAGATGGTTGAGATATATAATGAGAAAGTGCGTGATTTACTAGCAAGTGATGGCCCTCAAAAGAGATATCCTTTTGACTTTCTTGTACAATATAGTTCTTTTCTTTATTTTTCTAGTCCCATGTCCATTTTCTCTCATCTCATTATTTGTTTTCTTGAATTATTTCACCTGTTTTTAAGTGGCTACTACTACTAGAATAGCATCTCAGTTTGTGCTTATGGTAGTGTTTCCTTTAACTTCTACATACATTAGGCATTTGGAGTACTGCACAACCCAATGGTTTGGATGTCCCTACAGCAAGCATGTACCACCAATGATGTTCTTGAACTGATGAATATTGGATTGATGAATAGAGCTGTTGGTGCTACAACCTTGAATGAAAGAAGTACCGGATCTCACAGGTTGTTTTTACGAGTTATGCCTATACTTGTGAGAATCGATCAATTGAATTTGCATGCATGGTGTTTACTTGCTTTATGCTGCAGCATCCTCACTGTTCGTGTTCATGGAACGAATTTAAAGAGTAACTCTCTTTTATATATGCTCAGAACCTCTGTGAATGCACAAAAAGGAAAACCATTTGAATTTTCATTTAAATAGCCTATGATTGTCATCCTGAATGAGCTTTAAATGCAAGGTTTATAAAAGAATAAGGTGACATGTATGTAAAAAAAAAAAAAAGATCTTGCATAATCACATGACACATGACACATGACAAATATTCATTCTTTATTTGATTTTGCACTGCTCATCTAGGAAAATCTTGCCACATGTTTAGTTGAACTTATGCCTATGACATATTCCCAATTACGTTACTAGAGATGGAAAAAAAACTACATGACTAGAATATTTGTCCAAACTTAGCTACAAGAGCCTGAGACCTCTCAGTTTATTTGAACATTACGCTTATCACAAATCATAAATGTAAATTTAATAATATGTCCTTTGCATGACTGTATTATGCATCCTTACCCCTCAAATTCGTTTAGTTTTATCTCCCTATATTGCATCCCTTTAGTTTTATCTCTATTGCATCCCTTTAATTAGTAAGATGAGTGTCAATCTATATTGCATCACTTTAGTTTTATCTCCCTATTATCTTATTCTCTAATGACAATACATCAAACTCAAGTACTTAGTTTATTTTCATTGGCTATTAAAGCTAATATATGCCCTTTGGATACATAGGTTAAAGGTGTAATCAATGAGTTCTTAGAGCAGACTTTTCTCTATGTCAAGGTATGTTGAAGGCGTTAATGAACTCAATTGCTTTGTTCTTAGAGGATCCAAATGAATGTCTTAAGACTCTAAACACACAAGGCTGTTGAGCATATATATAAATTAGCATACTCTGATCCTCAAATGTTGGATGCCTTATAGAAGATAGCTTCAGGATTTTCGCTGATTTTGCTGATTCATTTCTTTTACTTTTTTTTTGAAACTTCAGGATTTTCTCCTAGTTACTTAGGTGCCTCAAATGTTGGATGCCTTATATAAGACAGCTTGGGTGCAGCCCCATCCACTTCCACAGGGCATTGTTGCACCTGAATCGGACCTTATCTCGGAAGACTATGGGGTAAGCCTAATGAGGTACAAAACAAGCTTTATAGAAATTTAAACCTATACAAGTTATTCACTTTTCCTTAACACCATCTGTGCACTGCTGTAGTGATGAATTTTGATCAAGCACTGAATTTTGCATGGTATTCATCAATTACTATTTTCTCCTCGCTTAGTAGCTTGTTATTGACCTTGCTCTTGCAGGATCTCACGAGCTAGCTTCTGCCTACGCATTCAGATTGGTTGGTGAGTGGTTGAAATGGCTTTACACGTATAAATGTTATCCAAAGTTTGCAAGTAAATGATTTCAGGTTAGATAATTTTAGTATGTTCGATGCAGACCATTTTGTGAGGTTATCATCATCATTTATCTCTTTCTCCCGTTAGTGAATTCATAACATATTTCGCAATGATCTCGCCTTCAGTTGTGTATTCTCTTTCTTCAAATAAATTGTTTTACCAGGAATAATGCAGTTTCTCGAATTTGGGAGTATGCATCCAGTTTCTTTATTTTATTTTATTTTGTCCATCTCCTCGAATTTTATTTCTACTTTGTTCTTATGCAGGAGTTTGAACTTGATCTTCAAGTATTAATCAGTGTTGGTATTGACTTAAGAAAGTGATTCAATTGTTTGATGTTTTATCCCCTCTTGCTTCTTTTTTACATTATTTCCTCTATCCTGTATACTTGTGCTCGGTCTAGTATTACTATCTATAAGTTGATCGGTATGTTGTGAATGGTAAGGACCTGGATGAATAAATATATTTAATTGGCCAGTTGAAGTTTCTTTGAGTTCTTTTATATCATGAGATAAAGTCTACAAGTGTCACTTTTTTTTATTACTTTGGTAGATAGTGCTGGTATAGAAACAAGACATGGAAGAGGAGACAAAGGCACCTTACAGGAGTTCTGCATTTCTAATTAAATTCTAGATGGTGATTTTGAGCCCAAGAACATCTCTATATGTTTTGTAATATTATGTAAATTATATATATATATGTATTGGGGCATCATGAGAACATCTTTATATGAGCATTAGATTCGAATCTATTTTCGGTATTCCATCATGTATTTGACTACTTTGGATAATGCATCATGGATTTGATCATATTTTGATTATTTGAGAAGTAGCCGATTAATGAATACAAACAAGAAATGAGACGTTTAATAGAATAAAAAACCAATTTAAAAATGTATTGAAATATAACAGAACAACTAATAAAACTGATGTCTTTTAGGAAAATATACATTGTTATACAAAAAGAAAATGTTGTTGTAATCTTTTTAGACATCATTTCTTTTGAATATACCGATTTAAGTATATGCATATAACATTGTCTTTATACATATTGAATGTTGCATACTATTTTTTAAACGAAATAACAAGACAAAATACAAAGAGAAAGTTAATCAACATGAAATGAATCGTATATAACCGATGTAAATAAATTATTACAACATTGTTTTTGGAAAAAAATATCGATTTTAATGTGAACTTTTGTATTGCTCTACGTATCTTCAAATAGCTAGAAATGAAAAATAATAAAGATGTCACATTAGGTGAATCAATCAAAATGTAATTATATACATGCATCTAAGTCGATATTGCAAAGAAAAACGATGTTATAAATAATTATAGACATCAGGTATAAACCGATGTGGTAAAGTTGGGATTTTTAACACCACCCACTAACACGTTGAATTTTTTTTTGATTAACATCGGTTTATACCCGATGTCTATGAACGTTATTCTAGTAGTGTAAGTATAGATAGGATTCCCTCCTCAGTCCAATAAATGCTTGAAAAACTTTATTTCGAGAGGAAACCATGAGTGTTGTAACAGCCTGGAATTATGACTTCCGGGTTACGTTTCAAGGGATGAAACCCATTGTTCGAATCTTGCAATCCAGGTACGGGTCGAAGTTTCAAATTCAATTTTAAGGTCAATAATAAAGGGGGATTTCAAACCCTAAAAGCATCATAGGGCTGTTGGGTACCCTTAGCCTGTCCTATAGACTAAGTCGTGGAAGTTCATTTAAGAGTAACTGCGAAAACGAAAAGAAGGTACAACTTGCCACGGTGAAGCCGAGTCAAAACCAAAAACATGGTAAATACGAGTATCCAAATTACCCGAGTTTAAGTTTAGAAGTCAGTCTTTCAGTCCAATAATCGCCAAAAGGGAACCCCGTGATATAGACACCGAGCAGTCAAAATATGCAGAAAATACCTTTAAAAGAAGAACGGGGAAAGGACTCAGATCGAGCCACTCATGCGGGACCGACAGACCACGCTGAGGCCACATAGTATGTGCTATACCTAATAAAGATGCTCTAATGCAGTACGAAAGTTAAACCCACTAGCATGCTCCTAGTTCATATATATATACAGAAAGACAATTAAAGTCGCCCACAGAATGCCAACTGGCATGTCCCTCTCCTACCTCTGCACCTCTTCCCGTTAGTGCAGAGACTGGCCAGTTCGGACTATAGCATAGCAATTTCCTCGTGGTGGTGCACAAACCACGACATCATCATATCATATCATCTCATCGATTGCCCGATGGTGATGCACTACCAAAAACACAGGAAATAGCCACGGGATTTTAGCCACGTCGTATAGTCGTTGTTAAATCCGTAGCTGATAGCCACGACTATAGCTACGACCTGACATGCCGTAGCTATAATAGCGTCGACTGAAAATATTCGTGGCAAACCCCGTGGCTAGAGATGAAGGAATAATTTCGTGTCCAAAATATCGTGGTTTTTAGCCACGAATATAAGTGTCGTGGCTGGTGTCATGGCTGTTAGCCACGACGTTGGCCACAGTCACATGTTCCGTGACTGAATTCGATGCCATTTTTGGCGAGTCTTACCTGACGTGTCAATTTAGCCACGAATCATATCCGTTGATGTACTCATGGCTAAGAATGCGAGGCAATTAGCAATATATGACCAGAGTTGGAGGTGAACAGCCACGAATTTAGCCACTGTTGGATTATCCGTGGCTGTATTCGACGCTAACAAAGACGCCCATTATCTTTTCTGGTGTATCCGAATTGAGGAAATTCACAAAAAGGGTCAAAAGATATATATTCACTCAATCTGAATGGTCAAGCCCAAATTACATATCAATTTATAAGTCCAAAATCTCACAAAAAAAGTTAGGGCCAAAAGATATGGTCAAGCCCAATTTTAGAGAGTCAAAGCCCAAAAAGAGTCAAGCCCATTAGTATTAGTCAAAGCCCATGTGGAAGCCCCAATTAATAGCCCTCGACGTATAAAGGAGCCCATCCTTAGTAGCCACGAAAACGGCCGTGGCTAATTCCGTGGCTATTTTCAGTTGAGGTCATTTAATGCAAATCGTACTTTCTACTTCAATTCGTTCACTTTTACTGGAGGGTGAAAGCACACTGCTCGCACATAGCAAGTTGTCGTCTTCTCTCCATAGTGCAATGGAGGATTGGTGGGTTTGAAGAGCCATTTTTGAAGAGAGGTACGTGTCACATACATATAAATTATATTATATATTTAATATATTATGAATGTATATACATATAGATATTTATATATTATGTGGGTGCTATGTGAGATATATAATTATACATAGGTATTTAAATGGAATTTGAAGAGTGTGTAGATCTACATCTTACTTAGTTGTATTTTGATTTTTGGAATTTTTAATTAGACTCTTAATAGTATATATATAATTTAACATTTAAATGGTTAATTAGTTGTATAGATCTACATCATCACTTAGTTGTATAGATCTAAATAATTTGAAAATTTGGAGAGTGTAAAAGTGTTTGTGTTATGGAATTTGTGTATATATAATTGATTTTTAAATAATATAGACTTTTAAGAGTAATGTAATTAACACTTAAAATTGTTACTATAGATCCACATAATTACTAGCTTATATAGCTGTATAGATCTAAGTAGTTGTGTATAGATCTACTTATTATTATATATAATGTACAATAATTTTTATAAAGTTGAATATAATTTTATTTATTGTACTTAGTTTATATATTTTACATATGTATAGAAATTGAATTGGGGAGTGCAATATGGATGATCGAGCGTGGATGTATGAAGGATTAAACGATGAATACTTCAAAGGGGTGGATGAGTTTATTAAGTTTGCATTGGAGCATCCACTTTATGTCGATGAAGGCAAGATTAAATGTCCCTGTTGGCGATGCAATAATTGCAAATGGTACATAGCATATGAGGTTAAGAGGCATTTATATCATCGTGGGTTTATGAATGATTATCATCGCTGGACATCACATGGTGAAACTATCGCGCCTTCAAACCCGCAATTATCTATGTATGATTAGTTAACGGGAGAAAAAAGGATGGTGTTTGACATTGCAGGTCCGAATTTGGTTTTATATATCATATATCTGTTTTAATGTTCGATGAAAATGATGTTGAATATCCAATTCAAGAATTTAAATCATGGGGTTTTCGAAATTGCAGGTCCGAGCTTTGTTCCGCCTCCTCGTTGGTTTAATGTTGACAGAAATGACGGTGAATTCCAAGAAGCTAATGCTGAAGACATGATGACAGACGAGGCTGATCTCTTAGCAATACAATTTGCAGAAGTGCTCAAAGCCGCCGATGCCCCGGTGTTTGAAGGTTGTACTTCACATACGCAATTATCCTTTGTGAATCGACTTATGAGCTTGAAGTGTTGCCTTCTAACCATAAGATTCCCACTAGTTACTATGAAACTGAGAAGGTGAGTCGAAGTTTGGGTCTGCTAGTGGAAAGAATAGCCATGTGCCCTAATGGTTATATGTTGTATTGGAAGAATGATGCCAATGAAGAATCGTGTAGGTTTTGTGGGCATGCAAGATATAAAGTTGCGAGTAACGGAAGACGCACTCCACACCAAGTGTTATTCTACTTACCTCTAACTCCGAGACCTCCGAGATTATATGCTTCTGAGGTGACAGCTAGCCACATGACTTGGCATGCAGAACATGTAACAGAAGAGGGAATGATGTCTCATCCATCAGCTGGAGACGCTTGGAAAAGGTTAGACACAAAGCATCCTGATTTTGCTTTAGAAGCTCGTAATATTCGTTTGGGTTTATGCACTGATGGCTTTGCTACCTTCAACAAAAGTGGACAGATTTATTCTTCTTGGCCGGTTATTGTTACTCCTTACAATCTTCCACCTCATATGTGCATGAAAACGGAGCATATGTTTATGTCATTGATAGTGCCAGGACCGAAAAACCCGAAGAATTTGATTGATGTTTGCCTCCAACCTCTCATTGTTGAGTTGATGCACTTGTGGGAGGTCGGTGTACCTACTTATGATGTCTCGAGGAGAGAGAACTTCATTATGCGTGCAGCTCTACTTTGGACAATAAGTGATTTCCCTACATATGCTATTTTGTCGGGATGGAGCACTGCTGGTTTGATGGCTTGTCCGATTTGTATGGAATCAGGATCTGATTGTTTTCAGCTAAAAAATGGAAGGAAGGCTACCTGGTTTGATTGCCATAGAAAATTTTTAGACATTGACTATCCCTTTCGTAGAACTAAGAAGGACTTCTATCGAGGGCATGCAGAGACAGCGTTGCCACCGCCAATGCTAACGGGGGAGCAGATGTGGGAGCGGCTTTGTCAGTTGCCAACGGTCATTGATGATCCTTTTCACACGTCACCAGACTATGGGATTTCGCATAAGTGGACTAAGCAGAGTATTTTCTGGAGACTTCCGTATTAGAAGGACCTTCTCATCCGTCACAATCTCGATGTTATGCACATTGAGAAAAATGTGTTTGACAATGTCTATAACACCGTGATGGATATCCCTGGTAAGACGAAGGACAACTTGAATGCACGGAATGATCTTCGCTAGTATTGTCATCTACCTGAGCTGGAGGTAGCTGATGACCACAGAGGAGCAAAACCTAAAGCAATTTATACCTTATCACGAGAGGCGAAGAAAAAGGTGGGTCAATGGTTGAGATCTGTGAAGTTTCCGGATGGCTATGCTTCTAATATGGGAAGATGTGTTATGAGTGATGATTGCACTCTCACTAGGATGAAGAGCCATGACTGTCACGTGTTTATGGAGAGACTCTTGCCGATTGCTTTCAAAGAGTTATTGCCACCAACCGTTTGGGGTCCTTTAACTGAGTTGTGCATCTTCTTCCAGACTATTTGTTCATCGAGCTTCTCCGTTACTGGGATGGAACAGTTGAAGTGCATGATTCCTATATTGGCATGTAAGTTAGAGCGTATCTTTCCTCCATCCTTTTTTGACTCCATGGAGCACCTCATTGTTCATTTACCGTATGAGGCACAAATAGGCGACCCAGTGCAGTATCGATGGATGTACCCTTTTGAGCGGTTTTTATATCATCTAAAATGGAAGATCGTCCAAAAGAGCAATGTTGAAGCGTCAATCGTGATGGCATATTTAAGGGAGGAAATAGCATATTTCTCGGTTCACTACTTTCCTTCGCATGTTCCTTCGAAATTGAGGAGAGTCGCGAGAAATGATTTCTCCGAAGGTGAGGATTATGCCTTCTCCATTTTCAATCACCCTGGTGCGGGTCGTGGCAAGGAGAGAACAAGGTGGTTGAATGAAGATAATGAGTGGAAGGCCGCACACACGTACGTGTTGGTCAATTGTCCGGAAGTACAACCATACCTCGAATGAGTAACATTTCTTATCAATTAGTTATATATTTTCGATTTTATATATGTCATCATGCATCTTATATACGTATATATGGAAATTCAAACATGTAGGCTATTCGTGGCTACAATGGGGGGAGATGCATGCGGAGATGACACCATTGAACAACTATTTGCGGATTGGTTTAAACAATATGTGAGGATAAATATACTTTGCATATAAACATATATTATATATAACTCGATCGTTTCTTACCATATTAATTGTATTTTGTTTTGAAGGCCATGGATAGAAACAATGGAATTGTTCCAAATACTCTCTTGTGGAGTTTGGCATGGGGTCCAAATGTGGAAGCAAAAAGTTGGGGTCGATACATTATCAACGACTACAAGTTCGAGACTCTACAACAAGGTGTTGGAAAGATGACAATGAATAGTGGGGTATGTGTTCGAGGCTCAAACTATGCGAATGCGGAGTCAGATTTCTTTGGTCTCCTTGAAGAAATCATCGGGCTGGAGTACCTAAGTACAAATGATTACCCGCTTAAGGTAGTCCTTTTCAAGTGCAAATGGTTCGATCCAACGACACGCGGAACACAAGTTCATCCGGTCTATCAATTTGTTGAAGTCAATCAGAAATTTTTTTATCAGCGGTACGAGCCTTTTGTACCCGCACAACAAGCTGTGCAGGTTTACTACCTTCAATATCCAGGAGGCCCACGTGAGCGAATGGATTGGTATCATGTCTGCAACACAAGGGCTCGACACAAGATATAAGAGAGATGGGTATCCACGACCCCAACAGATGCAGCTACTACATACCAGTCAGACGAAGTGAACCACGCTCAATACTCCATTGACATCGAATTAGAAGACTCACCCAATTCCTTACGAGATCCCTCCGGTGCATATGATGTTTGTGATGACTACGATGGAGATGCCTATGAGGATGAGGTTCATGCTGATGGAGATGCCTTTGACGAGGGTGAGGATCCTGCTAATGGAGATGCCTCGATCTCTGGTAAGGATGAGGTTCCTGCAGATGGAGATGCCTCCGATGAGGATGAGATTTCTGCTGATGATGAAGACTCCGAATAGACACACACTTCTTATGAAGACAGACATGGACATCAAACAGGCTTAACAACGCATATTTTCCATTATGTATGCACCATCAATATTTTTTTTTTGTCATGTATATGGACCTGTGAGGGAATCGAACCCACATCACTGTGCATGCACAACGCTCTTCCAAATTGAGCTAACAGGCCGAACAACGCAGATTTGCAATTATGCATTTGTATGCTTATCTTCTTTTTCAAAATGCCAAGCTTTCACATTCTTAGTGTCTCTAGGAAACAGGTTGACAATATTCACCAACCTATACATTATATATATTCCTTTAACAGCAGCTACTGGACAGAATATTAACACCACTCCTTAAACTGAATTCCATAGAAAAATTTAACAACACTTGAAAAACACTGGTACATTTGACAGCAGCCAATGGAAGCACATCAACACTGACTTTTACAACCCCACAACATCAAATTCGAGTTCAACAACACTTAGGTTGAAGCATCAAACAGGCTGACAATATTCACCAACCTATACCAAAACCACACCTAAACTAGTTATCCCTAAAGTCACATTTAGGTTGAAGCATCTACAGATTAAACAACATCATAATTCTTTCTCCCATCTCCCATTGAATCAAATAATAGATCATCACACAGCACACACACAAATGGAATTTAGACACAAAGCAATTACTTGATCAATCAGGTAAGCATTTTCCAATGACTATTCGATTATCACATAATTATATATTCAACAAAAAGAATTTGTTGTACTCTACAACTCAATTGAAAATAAATAACAAGAATTCAAAATAGGAGCAAATTACCTAAACCAAGCACCATGTACAAATTAAACTCTAATCCAAGCTTTAAACCGAAACCCTATGTCAATCTAAAACTGAATTCCACTTAGCAGTGCAACAACAGTTCAACAAACATGCAGCAGTGAGACAAAATATTCAATTTCATAAATCACTTAACCTATTAGACACGAAATTTTGCATTGCAGTGCATCTACACCGTAAATCAGAGTTGGGCAACACAATAAATTGCATAAAGAAAGATGCAAATGAAACAGAAGAAGGAACCCTCACTCATCAACACCAAAGCCCCAATTTCGTAAATTTCATATCAAATAATCCACTAATGCAGAGACAATGTTGCATGACAAGCGGACTGTTTCATCAACACCAAAGCCCCAATTTGAATAATTTCAATCTCAATCTCAGACAGTGAATGAGTAGATCGAAATAAACAAGAAAGAAGTACACTTGCTATAGTAAATCAAAATCTTATCAACCTGAAATCCCCAATTTCAATAACATTGGCGGGATCTATAAACCCTAAAAACAAATTTAGAGGGGAGTAAAAATGAACATACCGTGAGAGAGTAAGAGAGAAAGGGGTTGGATTAGCGAGCGCAGGAGAGAGTGAGAACTGAAAATGGAAGAGCACGGGAGAGAGCGAGAACAGAGATGAAAGGTTTGAGGAACCCTAACTCATCGATTCTCCTTCGTCTCCGGAGATTCGAATGTGCTTACCTTCGCCGACGATTTGAGGAACCCTAACTCTATCTATCTGGAAACATCTTCTTGCCGATTAGAGATGGGCTTTTTTTTTTACCCGAATTATGATGGGCCTAATTTTTTTAACCCGGCCCACACCCTAATTCAGAAACCCTCCCTCCCAATTTCCTGGACGCGGGCGAGGGAAATCCAAAATTTTCAATTACCCGGCAATTGAAAGGTTTCGACTATTCCGAAACCCTAACTTTCTCATCCTCTCTCATTCTCTAGCCTCCTCTCTCGCTCAAACTCTCTCATTCTCTCTCATTCCGAAACCCTAACTCTCTAAATCTCTCAATCTCTGATTCTCTCATCTCTAGCCTCCTCTCTCGCTCTATGTCCATGAAACCCTAATTGAATCTCTCAATCTCTCAATCTCTCAATCTCCAGCTCTCATCTCTCCGGAAACCCTCTCTCAATCTCTCAATCTCACAAATTGCGAAGATGAAGGGAGGCTTAAGGAGATCTTCTCGCCATGACACAAGCCGACCACCACTAGCTCAGGACACGGCACGGACAAGACCACCATTAGCCGCCGCCACTGGCTCTACTCCGGCGCCCTCTCCCGCCAATGCCTCCCAACCCGTTATTTCAACTGCTACATCTCCGTTGCCCTCATCGGCTAGATCCCCGGCCAGGGTGAAGGCAAGGGCCACCACTCGAGTGACCTCTCCTACCAGGGGCTCCAAACGTGCAAGCGCAGCGACCTCCTCCTCCCAAGATGTTGAACCCAACCAAGCTCCTGCAACAGCCCGTCTCTCTGGCAGGCCCTCCAAACGGGCGAACGTAGCATCCACAACCCACAACCCCCCCTCGCGAGCCTCCCAACCCTCTGCCTCCCAAGGGACTGAAACCACTCAACCCTCGGCCTCCCATTGTACTGAAATCACCCAACCCTCCGCCTCCCAATGTACTGAAACCACCCAAGCGCTTGCTACCTCCCAGCCCTCTGCCTCTCAAGCTCCTGAAACCTCTCGTGGTTTGCCGGATTCTCCATCTCCATCGCCGGTTTGTGAAGGGGGCTCGTCATTTGAGACAGAAGACCACGCCAGAGAAAATGAGGATGCCCCAGAGATTGTCGAAGGACACGAAGACGAGGAAGACGCCAGAGAAAATGAGGAAGAAGCCCAAGAAAATGAGGAAGAAGCCCAAGAAAATGAGGAAGAAGTCCCACGGTGGAACAGACCAGTCTCCTTTTCACTAGTCAATGGATCGTAAGTCAACTTCGTATATATTTTATTTTGCCTAATTATGCTTGATTTAGTTTTGCTAGCTAAGATTTGGTTTGCTTGCTAAGAGAGATTCTGCAATTATGTGTATAATATACATGTTGTAATGGAACATTGAATGCATGTTTTAAATAAATTGAACATCTACAATTGCTTGGTAAAAGAGATTATGTACTTCTGTCATCTGTTGGTTAGAAGTAGTTTGTTAAATTATTGAAATACCTGCCTTGATCTATGTTCTGCATTCTGAAATTATAGAACATAGAGTGGATTTATAATTGCTTTCATCTGTTTTGTATGCCTTGCTGGAACTTTGAATACCTGGTTTGAACTTCTGTCTGTATTGAAGGAGTAAGAACTGAAATTTCTTGCTCCATTAAAGAACTTAGGGTGCATTCTGAAATTATTTAATCTATGGTCATGGAACTTAGAGTGCTTCTGTTAATTATATGTTTGTGTCTTTGTTGAGTTTCATGGGTAAGCATGATTGCATTTCTCAAGATTTAAGCATGGTGAATTATTATTTCATTTCTCAATCCAATTCTTTCTGTTTATGCATGCTAATTTTTGTTACCAGTTTAATAGTTAACCATGGTTAAGTATGAGTTCAATTATGAAGCCAACTGTGTATATTTTTTCATGCTAATTCTTGTTACCAGTTTCATGGTCAAGACAACTCTGTATATTTTTCTCAAGCCAACTATATTGAGAACATTTTTTTTATGTTTTTGGGTTTTTTGTGAAGCTTTGATTCCACAAATCCTGCGTATGGTGTCATGCTCCATGTTATTCATTCACATTTTGATGGACCCTACATAAGGTGGGGTGATGTTCCTGAAACAACAATAGAGTTATGGTGGGGAATGTTCAAGGTAAAAAAAATTTCATTACTTGTGCTAACATTCAGTGCTTAAGTGTGAATTGTTTACAATTTCACTTCTTTGTTCCACCTTAGGAACGTATTTGGGAAGGCTCGCAATGGAAAAAAAAAAAAGAAGCCTACATGGGTGAAGCAAGTGATATGAGCCCAAATGGTGGAGAAATGGGCAAAAGAGGAGAAATTTCGCCGTCAATATGAAGTTAACAAGAAAAACAGAGCCATTGCAACAGAGAAAGGGACTCCAATTTTCAGTGGTGGATCGGTTTCGACAACTGTAATCAAGGATCGACTGGTATGTTAAAATTAAATAAGTTGCTGTTGTTTTCCCATTTCATATAGTTTTAATCACTCTTACAGTCATTATTTACCATCTATTTGGTTTGCACATGTGCACTAATTAAATGTATATATTTACTTACAGAGGCTGAAGCTTGGAAAAGATCCAACCCCAAAGGAAACATTTGAAAAGTGCCATAGGAAAAAAGATGGATCTTGGGTCGGTGCTCAATGCCAAGAAATGGTGGTAAGTAACAACTTCAATCGTCCCTTTATGTTATGTACTTGTTATGTGAATAGTCTTTATGGCTTTGTTTGGTATCTTGCTATACTTGGGTATTTTTTATGCTGCTGTATGGGTTCTGAGTGCATCAGCTTCCAATATGTGATTATTATGTGTAGGTACTCGTATATATTTTGTGTGTTGGTGATTGGGTTGTGTTGTATATGTTATTGAGCATGTATGTTTTATGAAATTGGTTAGTATATGTCTGTTTTTTTAAGGGTCAGTTTGCAGGAAATTGGTTGTGATTTATTATGTGTAGGTACGTACAGGTACATATTTTGTGTCTTGGTGATTGGGTTGTGTTTTATATGTTATTTAGCATGTATGTTTTATGAAATTGGTTAGTATATATGTGTTTTTTTTAAGGGTCAGTTTGCAGGAAGTTTGTGATTGGGTTGGGTTGTCTACGTTATTGAGCATGTATATTGTCCCCTGTTGTGAATGTTTGATAAATTGGTTTTCTTGGGTTGCATTAAACATTTTACACCTTAATATGATGATGTGATCTAATTTTAATGTTGTTGCTGCTGCTTTCTTTACATTGTTTTCCTATTGTGCTCTTCTAATGTCTGATAAATTGGTTCTGTTGTGCTCTTCTAATGTCTAATAAATTACTTGTAACACCATCCAACCTGCTGCTTCTTTGTTTACTTTGCTTCTGGTTTTGTTATATTGCATTTAACATCTTTGTCATGTTCTTTGGCTAGGAAAAGTTCGACCATTTGGTAGAAGAAGAGGTTGATGATGCTGTCTCTGAGAATGCATCCCACTCGGTTGACATGAATGCTTTGTGGCTCAAGGTGACAGGAGGTGCGAAGAAAGGTCGCGTTGTGGGCATGGGATCGGAGGTGCCAGCTATGTTGCTCTCAAAGCCGAATCCAGAATCTGTTGCACCAGCTGTTGCATCTGCTGGTGATGCCCCTTTGAAGGAATATGTCATCTCTGAACTTTCAAGCATGAAGCAAGACTTGAGGAATGAAATGGTGGAGTTAGGGGATCGGGTGCAGAGCCAGGTGTCCACAAACCTGAGGGAAGAAATGTCGTCATTTGGAGATCGAGTGCAGGAACAAGTGAGCTCAAGTGTCCGACAAGACATGGTAGCTATTGGGGAGCAACTAATGGACGAGACTAGGAAGGCCAATGAAGCTTGGCAGGAGAAGCTCATCAGCACCATAATGCAATTTTGTAAGGGCAAAGGCAAATCAAAGTAAGTTGTGTGTTTCTGTTTTGGGTTCCCACGTACTGTCTTCAGACTTAGTCGTATTCGCACTTGTCGTGATGTTGATCGAACTTGCGGGTTGGTTGTGTTGTGGATGGTTAAACTTCTGGTTGTGTTTTCGATTTGGTTTGTATGTGTTGGATGTTTTGGATGAACAAATAATGGTAGTGGTATGTGTTAATTTTGTATGTGTTGTGTCCAGCTATAATAAATAATTATATTATATTTATTACCGAGCTCACAGATACAATTAAAAATATATAGCCACAAATGTAGACACGGACATATCCACGGACATAGCCACGGCTATTGTGCCACATGGCCACGACCATAGCCACGGCAATATGGCCACGTATGTAGCCACATGCATAGCAACGGACATAGCCACAAAAATAGCCACGCCACTAGCAACGACCCACCAAAGAGATATCCCCTGGGTGTCCACGGATATAGCCACGACACTATTTGTTGATGTATTCGTGGCTACAGCCACGGATGGCACCATTCCGAACCGGCCACGGAAGTAGCCACGGGCTTGTTAGATCGTGGCTAATAGCCACGTATATTGTGGTGGTGGGTGTTAGCGTCGAGGCATATAGCCTCGAATGACGACGAACGTCAAATTCATGGCTATGCCCGTGGCTAAACCGTTTAGCCACGGAATTTCGTGGCCAATTCGTGGCTATTTGACCGTGGCTATTTCATGTGTTTTTGGTAGTGATGGGCTATCATATCATGCTCATATCGACTCGATTGACTCAGGGCAAACCCGATGGGACTGGGCTACCCCATGACCCTAGCAAAGACTCTAGGACTTCACAAATAACGACTGTTCTCTTTTCAAACGCGTAAAGTAAGCAGATGCTCATTCAATTAGTGCAACCTAAACAGGATACTACATGTTCATGCTTTTATGCATATGCAACACTTAACATAAAATGCAACAACAGGCATGAATGTCCAACCTGAGTAAGCCCCCTAGGGAACTTACCAGAAATGCCGAACAAAAAAAGATAACGCAAGCGGAGTCCAACAGGCAACAACCACCTAACAAATATACAGATATGCATAAGTCTATCTAAATCACACAAGGCGCCCCAAACTATCACACATAACTTCACATATCTCATTTCCGATCATTTCGTCTTGTCTCATCATATATCATTCCATGTTCATATCATCTAAATATCTCATCCATCATCTCATCTTTCCTCATTTCGTATCTTATTTAAAATTCACAACATTCTCAAGCAGGATTCAACAATAAATTCACCGAGTTGAAACAAGTAAATCATTTTCTCAAAGTTTTCCAAACTCTTAAATATCAAGTTAAGTCAACTACAAAACCAACAACAACCAAGTTAATCCCGCTCTAGAGCGGGGTCTGGAGGGTTAAGATGTACACACTCACACGCCGAAAAGATCGAGAGAGTGTTTCCGATAGACCCAAAACGAAAGGGCAATACCCACAAAGTAAAGGGCGGCGCTGGGAAGAAGCAAGAAAGGAAACAAGGGCACAAGGACACAGCTCAAATCAAAACCATAAGAAAGGACACTACACATCATCAGCTCGAATGCTCCTCCTCCAATGGTCTCTGTCCGAAGTCATCTCTTCCGATAGGTTCAGTAGTGAGAGATCATGTTTGATAACCTCTAGCCAACTCCTCTTAGGTCTACCTCTTCCCCTACGGATTTCTCCCAAATTCAGGATTTCACACCTACGAACCGGAGCCGAAACAGGTCTCCTACTGACGTGCCCAAACCAACGCAGTCTGCACTCCCGCAATTTATCCACAATACACGCAACTCTAACCTCTCTTCTGATGTCAGCATTTCGGATTCTGTCGAGTCTCGTGTGCCCCGTCATCCATCTCAGCATTCTCATCTCTGCAACTGACAACTTATGTTCTTGCGCTTTAGTGATAGGCCAGCACTCAGAACCGTACAACATGGTTGGTCTAACAACCACCTTATAAAATTTTCCCTTCAGTTTAGCTGGGACTTTTTTGTCACAAAGCACCCCCGACGCTCTTCTCCATCTTAGCCACCCAGCCTGAACTCGATGCTCAATATCTCGATCAATACCCCCATCACTTTGCACGTATGAGCCCAAGTACTTGAAATACTCCTTTCTGGGGACTGAGACATCCCCCAATGCAATAGTGGGTCCCTGATCCTACCCTCCACCAAAACTAAACTGAACATACTCGATCTTGGTCCTACTCAATCTGAGACCCTTAGACTCAAGCACCACCCTCCAGTTTTCAAGTTAAGTCAACTCATATTCAAAATAATTTCTCAAATTATACTTGGCCAAATTCCGACATTAAACATTTAAACCTTATAATAAATCTCTCAAAATCCAATTATATAATAATTCCGGCATTTTAGTTCAAAACTTTTATATAAATAAATTCTGATATTAAATCACCAAAAAATTCTATTACTTTCAAAACAATTATTTTCACAACCATATTTATAAATCAAAGCCCATAATTCATTTCAAATTTCCAGAAATCACAATTTAAAACCTCACAAAACACAATTTCCAAATAATGTTATTTTCCATACTAATATATGAAATTCCAGGATTATATATTTTTTCGCAAATCAGAAATAATATATAACATCAAGTATATAAAGCGCAACTTAGCATAAAACTTACATATTATCATAACAACAACATACTTAACAAAAATCAATATATAACTTTGACAATTGTAACGAACCCAACAGGCCCAGACTAAAACCCCCAAACCCGGATCCAATTCTGGCCCAAACCCAAGTGAGACCCAACCCGGCTCACAGACCCGACTGCAAAACCAAACCCTGCTCCCTGAACCGAGACAAACCGGAAAAACAAAGGAGAACCAAACCAAAAAAAAAAGATAGAAAACAAAAGGGAAGACCCGGTTCAATAGCCTCTTCTTCCCCTCGCTAGGTTCCCTGATCGATTGAAGAAAGGTGGAAGAAAAAAGGCCTCGCCGGCGGCGGCCTCACCATATCCGACCACCCGCGCTTGCCCCTGACCACCCTCTCTCACCCCTGAACCCAAACCGAAATACAAAGAAAGTGAAAGAATCTCACCGAGATTTGAAGGGCTTCGCCGGAAAAGGGTACGATTCGGCCCCGTCGGAGGTGGATTCAAGTTGCTCTTGGCCTGGGACGATGAAAGGAAGGTTAAAGGTACACATTTACGCGATTTGGAGTTGGAAAACGGAGAATCAAGGGCTTACCATGATTAAATCCGAAAATCAGGGGTGGGAGGAAGTAATGTCGTCGGCTGGGCGTGGGAGGTGTCGCTTATAAGAGGTTTAAAACCGAGAATGAATTCTGTTATCTATTATTGAGAATGAGATTACAATATATAGGAGGATATAACTTGATCCCCAAGGACTAAATCTACAAGATTTACAAAAATAATATATTAAGGAAAGTGAATTATCTTGACTTGGTTAATACCCCCTGCAAGCTGAAGGTCTGTCAAAGACAAGAAGCTTGGACCTCATATCAGCAAACATATGACCCGTGAGGGGTTTTGTGAAGATATTAGCTCGTTGATCTGATGCGGGAATATGACGAACAACCAATTCACCAGACTCTACCTTTTCCCTAACAAAGTAGTAATCCAAACGGATGTGTTTAGTACGAGACGTGACAACAGGATTAGTTGCCAAGAACGTGGCAGACAAATTATCACAAAGGAGCATAGGAACGGTGCGCAGCGGTTCTCCAATCTCAAAGAGGAGTTGACGCAACCAGAAGAGCTCAGTGGTAGCAAAGGCAATAGCCCTGTATTCAGATTCGATACTAGATCGAGCTACAACAGATTTCTTCTTAGAGGCCCAACTGTTGAGAGAGGAAATCGAGAATGCAAATTAAATACGAATAAAATAAAGCAAACCGATTGGATCCCAACAAATAATGTTCAAGACTCCCTCCCGATGTAGGAAGAGAAATTCAGGTTCGATCCTCGAGGAAGCTGGTCAGCGGATCCTAGGCAACGGAGGAATCTCACACACAGAAATCAACAACAGATTACCCGATCTCGAGTAAAGTTACTCGACAGAAGATCGGACAAGTCGAAACAGAGCAGACAACAGTCACAGGTTTTACTCGATATCGAGGAAATTCCACGATGCTGAGGAGAATTTTTCCGATGTCGAGTACCTGCAGTTCAGAAGCTACGACGATCTTGTTGATCGAAAATCAGTAGTCGATGTGGACCAGTTTGGTCGAAATCGATGAAGACAGTGACTAAAATTAAATGCAAAATTCGAATCTTTAACCGATGGATGAAAGAGAACTTCCAAGATTAGAGTTTGCGACAACAATTACCATGAAAGCGGAATATAAATCATAAAAGGCGGTGACTTTATCGATAAAGGAGAAGACTTTCACCTAATCCGACAAGTAGGAATATAAATCTCGCGATAAATAACCCTACTTGCATCTATTCCTTTTCATAATTAGAATTTATAAGCTTCCGAATAGAAATCCTAATTACTACCCAGGTTTCACAACCTGAGTTCTTCAATTTCTCAATCAAGGATGAAGCACATGGAATAGAGTAAGATAACGATAAAATACCTCCTTTTGCAATCTCTAATCCACCATCATGGCTCTCGTTGGGCTCACCCCAACCCCAGAAGTAGGTGGACTACTCGCGCCTCATCGCAATCGCAGACATTGATTGAAAAGAAATAACTTGCATAAACTAAATTCAAAGTCTTTACAATCCCGACACTCAAACTTTCGTAGAATGCCAAAACCCTAAAACCTTTGAACTCCTAAACTCTATGTGGAACTACTTCTCTGAAATTGAATGAATAAAACTCAGCCCCATGGGCTTTATTTATAGGGCTTAATCCTTGCTAATCAAGGAAAGCAATCTATACCTATATCTAAAGATAAAACTAAAATAAAGATAAAACATTAAATCTAAAGGGAATATCTAAATATCTAAAATATCTCGTGTCATAAGTGAATAATCTTCTCTCATTGGATAAATCCTTGATATAACTTGATAGACTTGGACTTCTCGCAATCCAAACAATCCAGCTAGACTCGGACAGGTCCAACAGCGTCACGGCCCAGGAACTTTTTGGTCGAAATCGAGGAATTTCCTCAACATCGAGGAACATTTCATCTACTTCGGCTTCACTGGGCTTCCTCGAGTAGCTTTTTCCTTCCTTGGCTCGGACAGGTGTTTCTGGCTTGATCGATATCGAAGAATTTCCTCGACATCGAGGAGTTTTGCCGTCGATCTCGGCTTGTATGGCTAACTCGAGTAGCTCCTCCTCGGATCCTCGATGAGGTGTTGCTGTTGGACTTAGTCGATATTGAGGAATTTCCTCGACATCGAGTAAAAGTTTTGCTCGAGTTGGGTTCTTCACTCAGCTTCTCGATCTTGCATCTCCTCGAGCAGCTTTGGCTCACCATTTTTGTCGATATCGAGGAAGTCTCCTCGAAATCGAGTAACTCCTGGCTTCAGCTTTCTCTTATTGGTTTTATCCTGGAATGGCTCCAAATTCTGCAATATTAAACCAAAACTTATGTAGATATCTATTTCTTGCAAATAAGCATATATTACATAAATTCAACATATTCCCAGCCCGAAAAATGCAAAGTATATAGAATATGGAGCTAAAATGTTCATAAAAACATGGCTATTTTAGTGGACATCAAATCACCCCATACTTAATCTTGCTTATCCCCAAGCAATAACTTGGATGGTCATTCAGGAGAAACTTGCAAAGACTCTCAACATAATGGATTCATTGTAATATTACCCAACATTCGATTGCCATCATTGAAAAGGTACTTGGTGCCTACAAATCTGTGCCTGTGAATGAAAAGCAATTTCTGCACACAAAAGGAGGTTTATACTAAAACAATTTTATGTGACAAAGCAACAATAATCAAGAGGATTTTATTTCAGCTCAAAAAAGAGTAGATAGGTAAAAGGATAAAGGTGGGCAATTTTTGGCCGTGTGGTGTTAAATCCGGGGAAATGCATTATTTCCAACTTTCTCAACCACAATCCTTCTTCATAAGAGTCATCACCTTTCATAATGCTTTTTCGAATAATAATGCTTTTACCTCTCTGCCTTCAGCACTGCCTTCTCGCGAGTCGCAAACATGGGTGTCATGAATGGCCCCAGATATTTAGTGCTTTGGACTCCTCACCTGTGTCCCATCTCGCCAAACTATTATCTCAGCGAGCAGGGTCGATCTGCCCTTATCTTTTGAGGTGATCGAATTTTTTTTCACTCATTAAATTTTCCATATATTTCAAAAAAATTCCTACCAAACTCTAATAATGATAACCACAACACAAACACCATATGATATTCTCCATAATGTAACATCATTCTCAACATAATCCCCGGATAGGAAATAAGGTAAAGAATGGCAATATTTGGATCATGTAGAGCAATATATGAAATGAGGCATAATATGGCGTTTGTGATGCATAAGCATAGGTAAGGATAGGATTATAACAACGAGCATTATATGGAAATATAAAGTCCTCCATCCTCTTATCATGCAACATGTCAAAAGCAACTTCAAATTTTACCTCCTTTCATGGTTTTCAAGAAAATATGCATTTCATTGTGACTTCCCTTTACTAGGCAATTTCATGCTATATCTCTAATGAATCCAATTTTGCATGGTTGAGTTCAATAAAGCTTCCATGACACTATTTCTCTGAACAATTTACAAGCATTGGGAGATGTCTCATAGAACTTTGAGTTTAGCCTTATGCACAAAATTTTAAAATTTTACTCAAAATTCACCATGTTAAACCAAAAGCAAGAATCAAATATATAATAATGATAATGAGATCTTCCCCCCCACCCCATACTTAAAATATACAGTGTCCCTACTATATGAAAATCAAATAAAACAAGAGTAAAGGAAGGAACTTACCGAATAATGCGTCGAGGAAGGCAAAACAGGGCCTGTCGAGGAAACAACACTGGTCGATGTCGGGGAATTTTGGTCAAGATCGACCAACTTACTCGATATCGAGTAATATTGTTTGAAATCAACTAGCTGCTTTTCCTCCTCCCCTGGTCGGTTTCCACCTCAAGAGCCGATATCGACTAAGGTTAGTCGATATCGACCAGGTTTGGTCGACTCCAGTTTTCTTCGTCCTGCAACTTTGTTAGTTTTGCCCGAAAACAAGATTCCACATGAAGTATTCAAAAACAAAAACAATAAAAACAAACAAAATCAAAACCAAAAGTTTCAGTCCCAAAATTCAAAAGTTTTATATACATGCTCTAGATTTTAGAGTAGCTAGGCCGACTTCTCCGCTTGTGCTTTAAGTGCAGTCAATATGGGCCCCCTTTGTGCTTGACCCTTCTCCTGGATCATCTATGTCCTGATTGTAGTATGCAAGCTCAGCTGATAGGTGGTCGCTTGTATAATATCCCTTTTCTTCCTTCCTTTTCTTTCCAGCTCTCATTCTTCACAGATTTGCTCGCCACGAGGCCTTACCTCCCCTTAAATTATTTATAATTTTCCTAATGGACTGAGGAGGAGTAGAACTCATACATGAACTTACCTTTTCGAGCCCAAAACAGAAATCTTTGGGCTTAGGGTTGGTCGATGTTGAGTAATGTTGGTCGACATCGAGTACAGGGACCCCATACTTAGGCTCTTGGCAAGTCTGGTGCTCAGCAGGGGAAGTCAATGTCGAGAAAGCTTGGTCGACATCGAGATGTTTGGTTGATATCGAGGAAAACAAGTCGATGTCGAGTTGCCTTCTGGTGTTTTCCCTTGTCGTTTGCTCGATCCCGTGGTTGCTGATGCTCTTTACCTCTAGCCATGAAATTTCCTCTTTTGCAGGGCCAAAAGAGAAATCTAAGATCTCGTCGCCTATCGTGAAGGTGATCAATCGCTGCTTTACGCTGATTTTAGCATCTGCAGTAGCTAGGAATGGTCTACCAAGAATAAGAGGACTAGTAGGATCTTCAGTACAATCTATAATAAGGAAATCAGTAGGGGCATAGAACTTACCAACCTGGACATGGACATTCTCAACCATACCTGTAGGGATGATACTCACGCTTGCTTCAAAATCACATAAGGACTCATATTTATATTGTCCAAACCCCACAGTAATAGAAAATTTACCAGGGTCAGGTCTATTCTCAGGGAAGTCCATTCGTTTGCATTCGCCGACGATTTCTGAGAGTGATCGCTTGTTGCTAAGGATTTCCTTGAGGAATTTGACATATGCAAGCATCTCTTGAAGAGCTTCTGCAAAAGAAATTGAGACATTCAATTCTTGAAGCATATTAACAAAGCGTTTAAACCTACTTGTAGTGGGATCTTTTAGCGCCTTGGACGGGAAAGGCAGTGTCTTTTTCTGTTTCGGAGCTAGAACAGATGTCAGAGGTGTTGCAGAGTCCTCGACATCGACAAGGTTTTGGTCGATATCGACCATTGTTGTCGACTTCAAGTTGTCGTGCTATGCAGACGAGTTTGGGCTTGGATTCTCCTCGACATCGAGTTGGGTTTTGTCGATATCGACCAAATTTTGGTCGACATCGAGTTGTTTTTTCTCGTTGTCGAGTTGCTTCTCTGCTTTGTCCTGATGCTTTCCGACCTCTGGCTCGCGTAGTTGATGTCCGCTCCTGAGCTTTATAGCTGCGACGTATCCGGTCTTCCCCTTAGGATTTGGTTCTGTTTGCCCAGGGAGTTGCCCGGTCGGCCCTGTAATTTATGCCGCGAATTGACCCATCTGGGTCTCTATGTTCCTCTTCCAGATATCCAGCTCTCCAAATCTTGTATTGATGTTCTTGAGCTGATTATTGATGGCGCTCGTAGACTGTTGCTGCTGTGCCTGACTCTGGCGCATCTCATCAAGGCTCATATGTAGATCATCCTTCCGTTGATCTCTTTCTGGATGTCCTGGAGCTCTGTATGGTGGGGGGTTCCTAAGGGCACCTTGGTTCCATTATGGTTGCTGAAACCTTTGGTCCCCCATATAGCGATTGGGACCCCCTGCGTAAGCTATCTCTTCGTGGTTTTCTACCATCCTGACTTGCTCTGTGTGTGGGCACTCAGTAGTGGTGTGCCGCTGTGATCCACATTCGATGCAGGGTTGGTTGACAGAAAGATACTTGACTTGCTTGAGGAGCTTGCGATTCTTATCTCTATAGTACTGCTCCCTAACATCTGGGTCAATCTCCTTAGAAGGTTCATAGAGGGGCATGGATGGGGCTGGCCTGACGTAGGCATCTTCATCATAGTTTGTTGGAGCCCCATACTTGTTATCGTAGTTGGTCAGCTTGTCGAGGGCAGCCCATGCGTCAGCTGGTGGCATTGTCAGATACTCATAATGAGTATACGTGTTAATCCTATCCTTAGCAGCTAGATCAAGAGAATTGAAGAAGATCTCTTGAACGATGCAGGGTTGATGTCCATGTGTAAAGCAGGATCGTAGTAGATCCTTATATCGTTCCCATGCCTTTGCTAGCGGCTCCCCAAGTTTCTGTTTGAAAGATGTAATCTTCTGGTGAAGGAGCGCTATCTTGGCAGGAGGAAAGATTTTGTTGAGAAATTCCTGCCTCACTTCAGCCCATGTTGTGAGGGATTGTGGACGGAGACCTTCAAGCCAATTTAATGCTGAACTAGCCAAAGACCAACGAAATGCCTTCATCAAGACATATTCCAAAGTGGTACCTTCAACAAGAGTACGACACATATCAGTAAAGTAGGTAATATGTTGAAGAGGGCATTCATTAAATCTACCGTAAAAAGCATTATGTTTAATTTCAATAAGGAAAAGAGTGCGAATTTCAAAGTTGTTTTCAGGGATTAGAATGGCCGATTGAGGCACGACGAGAGTCGGGTGCATGTAATCCTCTGCAGTGGTAGGGTATTGGGCAAGCTCATCTTCCAATTGCCTCCTTCGCTCCGTTTTCTGCCTAGTGCGTGCTCTCTCAGCGGTGAGAGCAGTATATTTGGCGGCTAGTTCCCTCTGAAGCCTCTGTATCAATTGTTCTTGTGTTTATGCGGCCGCTATTGCTCTTTTTAATTTAGCGTGGACGTGTATAAGGCGCTCCGGTTCGTCTAAGGCGTCAAACTCAGGTTTTTGACCAGAACGACGCATACACCTACAAATTAACTCAAGGCAAATGTGAGATTTAACTACCTAAGGCGCGGATGATTGCTTCCCCGACAACGACGCCAATTTGTTGAGAGAGGAAATCGAGAATGCAAATTAAATACAAATAAAATAAAGCAAACCGATTGGATCCCAGCAAATAATGTTCAAGACTCCCTCCCGATGTAGTAAGAGAAAGTCAGGTTCGATCCTCGAGGAAGCTGGTCAGCGGATCCTAGGCAGGAGTCACAGGTTTTACTCGACAGAAGATCGGACAAGTCGAAACAAAGCAGGTAGCAGTCACAGGTTTTACTCGATGTCGAGGGAATTCCTCGATGTCGAGGAGAATTTTACCGATGTCGAGTTCCTGCAGTTTAGAAGCTACGCCAATCTTGTTGATCGAAAATCAGTAGTCGATGTCGACCAGTTTGGTCGAAATCGAGGAAGACAGTGACTAAAATTAAATGCAAAATTCGAATATTTAACCGATGGATGAAAGAGAACTTCCAAGATTAGAGTTTGCGACAATGATTACCATGAAAGCGGAATATAAATCATAAAAGGTGGTGACTTTATCGATAAAGAAGAAGGCTTTCACCTAATCCGACAAGTAGGAATATAAATCTCGCGATAAATAACCCTACTTGCATCTATTCCTTTTCATAATTAGAATTTATAAACTTCCGAATAGAAATCCTAATTACTACCATGGTTTCACAACATGAGTTCTTCAATTTCTCAATCAAAGATGAAGCACATGGAATAGAATAAGATTACGATAAAATACCTCTTTTTGCAATTGCTAATCCACCATCATGGCTCTCGTTGGGCTCACCCCAACCCCAAAAGTGGGTGGACTACTCGCGCCTCATCGCAATCGCAGACATTGATTAAAAAGAAATAACTTGCATTAACTAAATTAAAAGTCTTTACAATCCCGACACTCAAACTTTCGTAGAATGCCTAAACCCTAAAACCCTTGAATTCCTAAACTCTATGTGGAACTACTTCTCTGAAATTGAATGAATAAAACTCAACCCCATGGGATTTATTTATAGGGCTTAATCCTTGCTAATCAAGGAAAGCAATCTATATCTATATCTAAAGATAAAACTAAAATAAAGATAAAACATTAAATCTAAAGGGAATATCTAAATATCTAAAATATCCCTTGTCATAAGTGAATAATCTTCCCTCCTTGGATAAATCCTTGATATAACTTGATTGGAGTTCTCGCAATCCAAACAATCCAGCTCAACTCGGACAGGCCCAACAGCGTCACGACCCATGAACTTTTTGGTCGAAGTCGAGTAATTTCCTCGACATCGAGGAACATTTCATCATCTTCGGCTTCACTGGGCTTCCTCGAGTAGCTTCTTCCTTCCTTGGCTCGGACAGGTGTTTTTGGCTTGGACGATATCGAATAATTTCCCCAACATAGAGGAGTTTTGTCGTCGATCTTGGCTTGTCTGGCTAACTCGAGTAGCTCCTCCTCGGATCCTCGATCAGGTGTTGCTGCTGAACTTAGTCAATATTGAGGAATTTCCTCGACATCGAGTAAAAGTTTTGCTCAAGTTGGGTTCTTCACTCAGCTTCTCGATCTGGCATCTCCTCGAGCAGCTTTGGCTCACCATTTTTGTCGGTATCGAGGAAGTCTCCTCGAAATCGAGTAACTCATGGCTTCATCTTTCTCTTCTTGGTTTTGTCCCGGAATGGCTCCAAATTCTGCAGTATTAAACCAAAACTTATGTAGATATCTATTTCTTGCAAACAAGCATATATTACATAAATTCAACATATTCCCAGCCCAAAAAATGCAAAGTATAGAGAATATGGAGCTAAAATGTGCATAAAAACATGGCTATTTTAGTGGACATCACCAACTATTTAAATTTCCACCATAAAAGACAGCAAAACCATGCTGAGAACGCAGGTAGGATGCATCTGAAACCCATCCTGCTTCAGAGTACGCAACCAAATCCGAGTGATTCGATCGTGTAAACTGCAGTCCATGATGCAATGAACCTTTTAGATAGGGAAGAATTTGCTTGACATCTCTCCAATGATTCAGACGGGGCTGATGCATGTGTTGACAGGCTCGTTCAACCGCATAACTAATCTCCGGGCGAGTAATTGTAGCATATTGTAAGCTACTAACAATCTGACGGTACACGCTAGGATTAGCAAGAAGATCATCTGGAGGATCGGGATGAGTAATTGGGCCAGCTGGGGATGAAATTGGCTTGGCCTCAAGCATAGAGCTGCAGTGTAACTCACCTCAATGCCAAGAAAGAAAGTAAGTTGCCCAAGATCCTTCAAAGCAAATACTTGGTGCAGGCGGCCAATGAAAGAAGAGATAATACCTTGATCCGACCATGTAACAATGATGTCATCAACGTAGACAAGGAACATCGTAATCTTTGAAGCAGACCGTCTAACAAACAGTGAAGTATCGGAATAACAAGCTCGAAATCCAAGAGACAACAAATGAACTTTGAGGTTATTAAACCACACTCGAGGTGCTTGTTTGAGACCATAAAGAGCCTTTCGCAACCTACAAACATAGCCAGGCTAACGCTGATCAACAAAGCCCATAGGTTGCTCCATGTACACAACTTCCTGGAGATCACCATTTAAAAATAAATTGTTGATATCAAGTTGCCGAAGACACCAACCTTTGAACAAAGCAATCGACAAAATCAGGCGAATGGTGGTTGGATTAAGGACGGGACTAAAGGTATCAAAATAATCGACACCTTCCTCCTGGTGAAAGCCTTTGGCAACCAATCTCGCTTTGTACCGTTCAATACTGCCATCCACCTTGCGCTTAATTTTATAAACCCATTTGTTACCAACAACATTGCAATGCGTCGAGCGAGGAACAAGAGTCCACGTCTGTGTAAGCTGTAAAGCATGAAATTCTTTTTGCATTACAATCCACCAACTTGGAGATTTACTTGCCTTGACAAAGGTGGTGGGTTCAGACTCAACCTCAAGAGACGGCGGAGCTGGATGACGAGACGTCGTGAATGTCTTGGGTTTCAAACTACCGGACGCAGCCCGTGTTGTCATTGAATGAGATGACGAATCAGCAGGGTGAAAGTAAGCTGGAACATTTAGACGGTGCTGAGGAACAATGGGAGAATCACCATCTGACATCATTGGAGAGGGGTTGGCGGTAGGTTCGGGGGAGGCTTGAGGGGATACAGAAGCAGTTGGAGAGGGGCTGTCAGTTTTGATTGAGGTTTGAGGGGCAGCAGAGGAGGCTGAGGTTGGGCTGGTGTCGGAGTTGGTAGCCGACGAGTGAGTGAATGGGGAAGAGTGGGAAGTGATGGGCTCAGGGCTGGTGGGATTGCTTGACACATCATTGACATCAAGATGATTAGAGAGGAGTGGGAAGCTACGGTGGCTGCAGATAGGAGTGATTAGAGAGGGTGATTTGTATGGGTAGACCTCCTCATCAAAAACGACATGGCAGGATATATAAATGCGACCCGTGTTGGATTCAAGGCAAAGGTAACCTTTGTGTTTTGTGCTATATCCAATGAAAGTGCATGGGGTAGAACAGAAGGCCATTTTTTTGGTATTGTAGGGTTTTAGGTATGGGAAACAGAGGCAACCAAACGCTTTTAATAACTCATAGGTAGGGCTCTCATTGTAAAGAAGATCATAAGGAGACTTGAAACCCAACAAAGGAGTCATGGTTCGGTTGGACAAGTACACAGCAGTATGAAAGGCACTTTCCCAAATTTGAAAAGGGAGATGCGAATGAGCCAACAAAGCTAACCCTTGTTCTTGTATAATTCGATGTCGACGTTCAACCGCCCCGTTTTGAGAGGGGGTATGAGGACAAGAGACCCGATGAACTATCCCATGGGAGTTAAGGAAATGAGTGAGGGATGTGAACTCACCACCCCCATCAGTTTGTAAACATTTGATATTCTTTTGGAATTGTGTCTGAATCATCTTGTGGAATTGAGTGAAGAATTGCAAAACCTCAGACTTTTGATTCATGAAATAAACCCAAATATATTTCGAATAATCATCCACAAATGGCACATAGTAACGTTTCCCATAAATAGATAGAATAGAGGATGGACCCCATACATCAGCATAAACGAGTTCAAATGATGAACGACTCGAATCATGACGACCCTCAAAAGGGATCCTATGGCTCTTAACCAATTGACAAGACGGACACACATTAGGCAAGAGTTTATTTGAAACTGGTAAATTAAACTTAGAGACAAGATGCTTGAGAATAGACACATGTGGATGACCGAAGCGATGGTGCCAGCCGGTAAGGGAAGTACAGACAGTAGATAGAGCGGATGGAGTGGGTTAAAGAGTGGCGGAGGAGGGCAGCCGATATAACCCGTCTTTAACGATGCCTTTCAATATGATTCTGCCCTGCAAATTCTTGACAAACCAATAGTTAGCATGAAGCTCCACAAAAACCTCATTGTTTTTTGTTAAAGCAGAAATACTCAACAAATTTCTAGCAATCTGAGGGGCAACAAGAGTATTTTTCAACAATAAAACTCTCGATCCTTTTACCATAGAATCGCCGATATGAGTAATCGAAATTGTCTTACCATTGCCCATAGCTAATTGTTTAGAACCATTATAATCAGCCTTCAATGACAGATTGTTCATATCCGCAGTAACATGATGCGAGACACCTGAGTCGGCATACCACGCAGGATCCTCAAGTGCCGAAGGCGAGACATAATTTGCTGATTTGTTAGGAAGATTATAAGGATAGACAGAATCATCAAACCTACTGTAGCAGCTGCGAGCCTCGTGTCCCGTATGATTGCAAATTTGACAGACAGGACGTTGATAGTTGGTGGAGTCCTGAGAAGGTGTGGAAGAGCCTGAAGCGGGAGCATTTGGAGATGATCTCCCTCTGCCTCTTCCACTGTCGCCACGTCCGCCACGCCCTCGACCACCCTGATTGCCATCAAAGCGTTCTTGATTGGATGCATAGTTAGCAGAAGGTGGAGAAGGGGCATTGTTGGGCTGAGAGTCCGCCATTGCAGTAGCCTTTTGTTCGGAATCAATCTTATCTTCTTCCTGAAGGAGAAGCCCGGTAAGATCATCAGGACTGATCGGATCAGTCCACATATTGACAAAGGTCTTGAATGGACCATAGGAAGCATTCAAGCCCTGGAGAACACACCCAAGGTAATCATCATCAGAGATAATATAACCACACTCAGCCAAATTATCAACGAAGGCACGTTTCTTTTCAATGTAATCAAACATTGAAAGAGAGCCTTTTGGAAGATTCTGTAATTGACTCTTTAGGTGCATCAGACGAGCCCGAGACTGAGATTGGAACATCCGATTGATCATGGTCCATGTCTCGTAAGATGATGAGGCACGACCAACATAGGACAACATACGATCGAACATCGTAGCGCGAAGCCAACCAAGGACAAGACGATCTCTCTTACGCCATGCCTGATATGATGTCTGAGCTTCGTCGGTGGCGTCATCCCTCGGTTGTGGTTTAGCCTCGGTGAGAACACAACCATTGAGATCAAAGGCCTCGAGCGTGGATAAAACAACGCGTCTTCAGGCGTAGAAATTAGTGCTATCGAGTTTGATGGAAAGATTGGGAAACTGGATATTGGAAGTGTTTGTAGAGGAGAGAAGATTTGCATTGGAAGCGCCAGGTTTGAGGTTGTCACTTGTGGACGTGACTTGCAACAATAGTAGAAAGAAACGATTTTTAAGGTTTAGAACCAAGCAAATTTGATACCATATATGAGGTTTAAACTGAGAATGAATTCTGTTATCTATTATTGAGAATGAGATTACAATATATAGGAGGATATGACTTGATCCCCAAGGACAAAATCTACAAGAATAATATATTAAGGAAAGTGAATTATCTTGACTTGGTTAATAGCGTTGGGCTCAATGGCGCTCGACGGGGATCATCCGACGCTCAAAGGTTCTCGGACGCGTTCTAAGGTGGCTGCTCGGCTCTTGGAGTTTGGCCTCGGTTTGCTCAAGAAAATAGGGAGGCGATGGGGTTGTGGTGCTTGGCGGCGGAATGAAGGACCGGAGAGGGAGAGAGGAGGGGTCATGGCCTGTGATGGTGGTGCTCTGGAGAACAGAAGAGGGATTGGAGGTGCTGGTCCATCGACAACAGTAGAGAGGAAAAAGAGGGGAAGGAGGGAGTGTTACCATTGGGATTGGGTTTGTTTGGTAATGCACCTTCAGATCTAAAAAGATTAAAGGTGGGATGTAGGTGGTCTGATCGGTTGCAGTAAGAGGGCATAGGAGATTTGTTTGTTTTCCATTTTTAGAGGCACAAGGATGCTGCAGTTGGCTGTTCTGTGTTGTTAGGAGGAAATCGAGTATGAAATATAACAAAATAAATCAAACCAGATTCTGCCCACGCAAATAATTACAAGACCTCCTCGTGATGTAGCAGCGGGAAGTCAGGATCGATCCACGAGGAAGCGTGTCAGCGGATCCTAGGCAGCGGTGGAATCTCATGGACAGAAGTCGACAACAGTGGTACTCGACCTCGACTAAGGGTTAGTCGACAGGGGTCAGGCACAGTCGAACACAACAGCAGCAACTCGGCACAGGCTAGTCGATCTCGACGAGGCGTACTCGACATCGAGTAGGGCCTTTGTCGACTTCGAGTTGGCTTGTCGAGTACCTGCACAGGAGAAGCTACAGCGACCTTGGTCGAATATCAGTAGTCGAGCTCGACCAGGCTTGGTCGAGATCGAGTAGAGCAGAAAGTTAAAAACGAAAGAAAATAAAGAACAAATGCTTTAGGGGTTTCGACTAAACTTAATGTAAAAGGACTTCCAAGATTGGGGTTTGCAACAACAATAACCAAACATGCATAAGGTAAAATCAAATATATAATCATGTGAATCGCATCAAAGGACTAAGCTTTCGCCTTTTCCAACAATTAGACAACTCTTTCAAGAAACCCTAATTGTCTCTACCGATTTTATGTTTATAATCCAAGTTGTTAGCATGGATCTCCATTAGATGGGCAATAAACACATCAACAAGTAGGGAAATGCTCAAAACATGATAAAGGTCGGATCTTTTACCTCAATTATGCATGGCTATTGTCGGGTTCGCCCCAACCCTAGAAGTGGGTGGACTACTCGCTCTTCATCGCAAACTCAGACATCATCGATTGAAAGGAAACAACTTGCATTAAACTATATTCCAAGACTTTACAATCCCGGCGATCCAACTCTCGTTGAATGCCAAAACCCTAAAACCTCTGAACTCCTAAACCGTCTCTGTGAACTACTTCTCTTGCTCTCAAATTGAATGATTAAAACTGAGCCCCATGGGCTTTATTTATAGGCTTCTAATCCTTGCTATTCAAGGATAGAAATATCTATCTATATCTAAAATTATATCTAAAAGCTTAATGATAAATAAAAACAACAAGGAAATTAAATCCAACATAGGAAAATATATCTAAAGTCTTCCATGGATAGATCTTCTTCTCTTCATGATGTGTCTTGATGAATTCGGATAGAATTGGCAATCTTCGAGCCCAAGGAAAGTCAAACCGAGTAGAATTGATCCAACCGAGTAACGCGGCTTCTGGAAGTCTACTCGATCTCGACAAAGATCTAGTCGATCTCGAGTAGGAAAGTTGGTCGACTGGCTCAGCTTCGTTGTCTCGGCTAGCTGGTCTTCGACAAGCTCGGTCATGGCTCACGGGTCTAGTCGATCTCGAGGACCCCTAGTCGACCTCGAGTAGGATTGATCGTCGACTAGGTCTGGCTCGGCTGGTCGGGCAAGTCTTCTCGAGGTGCTCAGTCTTGACTCCATATCTTTGTCGACCTCGAGTAGCCGTACTCGATCTCGAGTAGGTTGGCCTTGTCGACTGGGTCTCCTCGGGTGGCTCTGCTCGATAGGCTCGGATCTTGTCTCCGGCTCCCAAAGTTCCTCGATCTCGACTAAAGTCTTGTCCATCTCGAGTAGGGTGTCCGAGCTGGTTCTTCGTTCTTAGCTTCTCGACTTAGGCTCCTCGATGCTGGCAGGTGCCTAGGCATGTCTTGTCGAGATCGACTAGGGGTGGCTTTGTGCTCCAGTTCTCGCTTCTTGACTTTCCCTCGAAATGGTTCCATATTCTGCGATATTAAACAGAAACTTTATGTAGATTTCCATTTCTGACAAATAAGAATATATTACATAAATTCGACATATTCCCAACCCGAAATATGCAAAATGTAAAGAATATGGAACTGAAGTATGCATAAAGACATGGCTAATTAGGCTCACAACAAACACCCCATACTTAAGCTTCCTTGTCCTGAAGCAATACTTTTAATTGTCATTCAGGGGAAGAATTCAAACTCTCAACATCATAGATTCATTGTCATATAACCCTGCAATCAATTACCATCCTCGAAAAGGTACTTGTGTCACAGATCCATGCATGTGCAAGTATATAAAAGCAACATCTACTCACAAAAGAAGGGTTATGCAAAATATTCATTCGTGACAAAGCATCAATAATCAAGAGGACTTTAATTTAAGCTCAAATAAGGAGTAGATTGGTAAAAGGCTAAAGGTGGGCAATTTTTTGCAATGTGGTGCTTTTGATCCGGGGAAATGGAGTATTTCCAAATTGAATTTCCACATTCCTTCTCCATAAGATTCATCACCTTTCATATTGCTTTTATTCATAATAATGCTTTTACCTCTCTGACCTTAGCACTGCCTTCTCGCGAGTCGCAAACATGGGTGTCATGAATGGCCCCGGATACTTAGTGCTTTGGACTCCTCACAATGTGTCCCATCTCTCCAAACTATTATCTCAGAGAGCGGGGTCAATCTACCTTTATCTCATGAGGTGATTGGATTTTCTTTCACTCATTAAATTTTCCATGTATTTCAAACAATTTCCTTCCAAACTCCAATAATGATAATAATCACAACACAAACACCATATAACATCTCCATAGTGTAACATCATTCTCAACATAATCCCCGGATAAGGTAAAGAATGGCAATATTTTAGAACATGTGGAGCAATATATGAAATAAGGCATAATATGGCTTTTGTGATGCATAAGCATAGGTAAGGCTAGGAATTAACAATGTGAGCATTATATGGAAATATAAAGTCCTCCATCATCTTATCATGCAACATGTCAAAAGCAACTTCAAATTTTACCTCCTTTTATGGTTTTCAATAAAATATGCACTTCATTGTGACTTTCCTTTACTAGGCAATTTCATGCTATATCTCTAATGAATCCAATTTTGCATCGTCGAGTTCAATAAAGCTTCCATGACATTATTCAAAATTTTCAATGGGGGTCATTTTTTCAAACTTTGGAAAACATGCATATAAGCACATAAATAAATAATGCATTCCAAAATAGTCATGTAGCAATTCAAAGAAATAATGTACATATATGTCAAATATGATCAAATATGCATAATGTAAGCCCTTCCCCCACCCCACACTTAAACATTACAGTGTCCTCAATGTATAAAATAAAGTAGAAACAAGAGTAAAGGAAGGAACTCACATGATAAAATATCGAGGAAGACAAAACTGTGTAGGTCGAGTAGGTTGCTCATCGATCTCGAGTACGGTGTACTCGATCTCGAGTAGGCTCGTCTGCGTCTAGTGTTTTTCTGAAGTCGAGGAGCGTCTGGGCTTGTCGATGTCGAGTTTGCCTACTCGAGATCGAGTAGTGTCTGGGCTGCTCCTCCTTGTCGTCGTCGACTTGGCCTTCGTCGATTCTGACTGTTTTATAGGGACTTCTTGATTCCACTTTTCGCGATCCTTATATGCTTGCCGACCTAAAAGTGTTAGATTGCACTAGAAACAAGACTTATCCACATGAAATAGTCTAAAAGACATAAAACCAAAAAAACAAAAAAAACAAAAACCAAAAACTAAAAAGTTCAAAAGTCCCAACAATTCATAAAGTCTTATATACATGCTCTAGATTTTAGAGTCGCTAGGCCGACTTCTCCGTTTGCGCTCAAGGAACCTTATTGTGGGCCCCGCTCATGCTTGGCCCTTCTCCTGGATCATCTAGGTCCTGATGGTAGTATGCAAGCTCAGCTGACAGGTGGTTGCTTGCATCATCTCCTTTCTCTTTCTTCTTCTTCCTTCCAGCTCTCAGTTTTCGCAGATTCTCTTGCCACGGTGTCTTATCTCCCCTTAAATCATTGATAATTTTCTTTATGGACCGAGAGGGAGTTGGATTCATACCTGAACTTATAGGTGGAAATCGGGCGGGTCGGATCGGGTTCGGGTTCGGTTAGTCGGGTTTCGGGTTATTCAGGTTTCGGGTAATTCGGGTTTCGGGTCATTCGGTTTCGGGTAATGTCTAATAACTTGGTCATTTGGTTGGGTCGGGTTCGGGTTTCGGTTGTATTGGGTTTCAGTTCATTCGGGTTTCGGTTGTCTCGGGTTTCAGTTATTTCAATATTCATTTTGAAAAATTTACTAGAATGTATCTTACAGTTAGGGTTATATCGGGTTTCGGTTGTAACGGGTTCGGGTCTTAATGGGTTTCGGTTGAATCGGGTTCGGTTCATTCGGATTTGGGTGAGTTTCGGTTATCGGTTATTCGGATTTCGGGTCCAAAATGGGTCGGGTTGATCGGTGTTCAAAACAATCGGTCTCGGGTCGACCGGGTCAGGTTTTCGAGTTCGGGTCGGGTTTTGCCAGCTCTACCTGAACTTACCTTTTCGGACCCAAAACAGAAATCGTTGGGCTTGGGGCTAGTCGAGATCGAGTATAGCTGGTCGACCTCGAGTACAGGGACCCCATACATAGGCTCTTGGCAAGTCAGTGGCTCAACAGAGGTAGTTGACATCGACAAGGGTTTGTCGAGATCGAGTAGAATGCTCGTCGAGATCGAGGAGGGCTTGTCGACCTCGAGTACAGTTCTGGTGCTTTCCTCCGCTGTTTGCTTGGTCCCGTGGTTGCTGATGCTTTTCACCTCCAGCCAGGAAAATTCCTCTTTTGCAGGGCCAAAAGAGAAATCCAACACCTCATCGCCTATGGTTAAGGTGAGCGAGCGATTCTTAACACTTATTCTGGCATCTGCAATTGCTAAGAATGGTCTACCAAGAATAATAGGGCTAGTAGGATCTTCAGCACAATCAATAATAAGAAAATCTGCAGGAATAAAGAATTTACCAACCTGGACGGGGACATTCTCAACTATACCTGTAGGGATGACCACTGTATTGTTTGCCATGTATAATTTGGCATCCACAGGTTCTATGCATCCTATTTTGACCTTCCGCCAGATTGATAAAGGCATGATGCTCACACTTGCTCCTAAATCGCATAGAGAATCATATTTATATTGTCCAAAACCCACAGTAACAGAAAACTTACCAGGTTCAGGTCTTTTTTCAGGGAAGTTGAGGACTTTGCATTCGCTTGCGATCTTTGAGATAGATCGCTTCTTGCTCAGGATTTCCTTCAGGAATTTGACATATCCACGCATCTCTTGCAGGGCTTCTGTAAAAGGAATAGAAAAGTTCAGTTCTTGCAGCATATTAACAAATCTGTTAAACCTACCTGCAGTGGGATCTTTCTGTGCTTTTGAAGGGAAAGGCAGTGCCTTTTTCTGTTTCGGAGCCAGATCAGTTGTCGAAGGTGTTGCAGAGTCGTCGACGTCGGCCAGGTTCTCCTCGATCTCGACCAGGGGCTCATCGATCTCGACTTGGGTTGTCGACCTCGAGTTGCTGGGCTTTGCAGTGGAGTCCGAGCTCAGCTTCTGGTCTGTGTCGAGTAAGGTCTTGTCGATGTCGAGTACAGCCTCCTCGAGATCGAGTTGGCTCTGCTCTATCTCGAGTTGTTGTTCTGCTTGGCTTTGCTGTTTTCCGACCTCTGGCTCGTTTAATTGATGCCCACTTCTGAGTTTGATAGCTGCGACATGTCCGGTTTTCCCTTTAGGATTTGGTTCTATTTGCCCAGGTAGTTGTCTGAATGGTCGTGGGATCTGTGCAGCGATTTGACCCATCTACGTCTCTATTCCCCTTTTCCAGATGTCCAGTTCTCCAAATTTTGTAGTGATGTTCTGGAACTGGTTGTTGATGGTGCCCTGATTCCGACGCATCTCCTCAAGGATCAGTTGTAGATCATCCTTCTTTTGATCCCTTTCTGGATGTCCTGGAGCTCTGTAAGGCGGGGGATTCCTAGGAGGACCTTGGTTCCACTATGGTTGATAAAACCTTTGATCTCCTATGTAGCGATTGGGACCCCCTGCGTAAGCTGCCTCTTCATGTGTTTCTGCCATTCTGACTTGCTCTGTGTGTGGGCACTCAGTAGTGGTGTGCCACTGTGATCCGCATTCTATACAAGGCTGATTGACGGATAGGTATTTAACTTGCTTGAGGAGCTTGCGATTCTGGTCTCTGTAGAACTGCTCCCTCACATCTGGGTCAATCTCCTTTGCTGGCTCGTAGAGTGGCATAGATGGTGCTGGCCTGGCGTAGGAGTTCTCCTCATAGTTTGTAGGAGCCCCATATTTGTTGTCGTAGTTAGTGAGCTTTTCTAGCACACCCCATGCATTACTTGGTGGCATCGTCAGATACTCATAGCGAGTATAATGGTTGATTATGTCCTTAGTGACTTGATCAAGAGAGTTGAAGAAGATCTCCTGAATGACGTAGGGTGGCTGTCCATGAGTAGGGCAAGATCGCAACAGCTCTTTGTAGCGTTCCCATGCCTTTGCCAGCGGTTCCCCTTGTTTATGTTTGAAGGCGGTGATTTTCTGGCGGAGAAGCGCTGTCTTGACGGGTGGGAAGTATTTGTTCAGAAACTCTTCCTCTACTTGGGCCCATGTGGTGAGAGATCTTGGTTTGAGCTCTTCAAGCCACTTCAGTGCAGGTCCAGCGAGAGACCAGCGAAAAGCTTTCATCTTGACATATTCCAGAGTTGTACCTTCAACAAGAGTACGACACATGTCATGAAAATTGGTAATATGTTCAAGAGGGCACTCATTAAATTTTCCATGAGAAGCATTGTTTTTAAGCTCTATAAGAAATTGAGTGCGAATTCCAAAAGAGTTTTCAGGGATTAGAATCGCCGATTCAGGCACGATGAGAGTTGGATACATATAATCCTCAGCAGTGGTTGGATATTGGGCAAGCTTAGCTTCTGCTTGCCTTGCGCGCTCAGCTTCTTGTTCCCTCGCTGCCCTTTCATTGGCGATAGTGGTATCCTTTGCGGCTAGTTCCCTTGTAAGCCTGGCAATTAGTTGTTCTTGTGTTTCAGCGGCCGCCATGGCTCTTTATAGTTTAGCTCTGATGTGTAGTAGGCGCTCTGGTTCGTCTAAGCCGTCAAACTCAGGTGGTTGACCAGAACGGCGCATACACCTGTAAAGTAACTCAAAGCAGACGTGAGATTTAACTACCTAAGGCGCGAATGATAGCCTCCCAGGCAACGACGCCAATTTGACGAGAGGGTTTCTCGACCAAATAAATTTGTAGTCAAGACCCCCGCTATAGTACAGGGGAGTCAGGTTCGTCCTCAGGAGAGAAGTCAGCGGTTCTAGGTTTAGTGTGTTATGGGGTTCAGGGATAGCGGGAAAAGGTGGGGAGGTTGTTGTCGATGTCGACTAAGACTTGGTCGATGTCGAGGGAATGATAGAAGAAGAGGTGGTCGGTGTTGGGTAACTTTGCAGGATAAAAATAATGAAATAAAATAAATAAAGATGCAAACTTCCAATGTTAGGGATGACCACAACAATAAACATATGTGTAGATCATAAATCACATAAAGATGCATGCTTTATATCAAAGAATCGACTTTCGCAAATTCCAACAATTTAGGTGATAGAGGCTCTCGCATAAAAACCTAATTTGTTTCTACCTTTTCTTAATTAGGATTAGTCGGCTCTAGCAAATAAACCCTAATTACTGTCCAATTCATAATAAGATCACTTTCGCTTCAATATCATGAATAAGGAATTTCCTCAACTCTCGCAAAGGATTAAGCACATAGGTAGATGATGATAAAGACATATAAATTCATGGATTTATAAATCAAACATACATATCTATGTTGGGATCACCCCAACCCTAGAAGAAGGAAAATTAGAAAGCAAACATGATGAAAGATATTAACTTTAATATAAAATAAACTAAAACTTACAAAACCTTCCAAACGTTCCTGCTCTCTCTCTCTCTCTCTCTCTCTCTCTCTCTCCTCCTCCTCCTCCTTGCGCCCTAAGACGGCTTTGCTTGAATGAATGAAAATCAGCCCCCTAGGGCTTTATTTATAGCCTTCTAATCCTTGCTAATCAAGGATAGAATCTTCTATCTATATCTACTTAAAGCTTAAAGATAAATAAATTGCTTAAAGGAAATAAATCTTTAAAGGAAAACTATATCTAAACTAGGTAATATGTCTTCATGTTGATAGATCTTCCTTCCATAGATAGATGATGATAGATTTTGGCCTACTCGACCTCCTTCGTGCCCAAGGAATCCCAGCTCGACTCGGATTGCTCAACCGCGTAACGCGTTTTCGGACTTTGCTCGTCGATCTCGACAAGGATCTTGTCGATCTCGAGTAGCCCTCCTCTGTCTCGAGTAGGATTGTTGGTCGACTCGGCGTCTCGGCTAGTTGGTGCTCGATGTGACTCGGACATGACTCACAGGTCTAGTCGATCTCGAGTAGCCTTCCTCTGTCTCGAGTAGGATTGGCTCATCGACTAGGTCTTCCCGGGTGGCTCTGCTCGGCCGGCTCGAGTAGAGTTGGCTCGGCTTCTCGATAGATCGCCGACTCCGGACATGGCACTAAGGTGTCGTCGATCTCGACAAGGCCTCCTCGAGATCGAGTAGGGTTCCGGGATCGGGTTGTCTCTGACTCAGTGTCCTCGATCAGCTCTGCTCGACCAGGTGTGCTCGACCAGCCCTCGTCGAGATCGAGTACGGTGTACTCGAGATCGAGTAGAGTTCTCTCAGCTTTCTGCTCTGTTCTTTGAAACGCACTTTCCCAAGTCCTCGTATGTCGGATTGACGCATATGACCATGCGTTGGAAAACTCTTTTCGAGGGCTACAACTTTCATGAAGACATGAAAGCTTGATTCCGAATGATGAATACCGAAAAATGTCATTTTCTCCAACTGCACCATCCTTAGCTTCTCCATGAGTTTCCTTTAAGCTCCAAAGTGCGTCCGATTTCTGCGAAATATAACCAAAACTTGTGTCGACCTCCATATATTGCAAATAAGTGTAAAATACACAGATTCTGTATTGTTCTAACCCAAATGTATGCAATATATGCAGAAATCGATATAGAAATAAGTGTAAAACATGGCGAATTAGGCTCACATCAGTCTGATCGACAATGAAGAAGAGTGGAAATTGGAGTCGCTTGCTCCTAAAAGAACCAGAGGGGAAGGTGATAAAGACATGTGGACGAGAAAAATAAGGAGAGGAAAAAAAACAAATTGTGGTCCCAAAGTCAAAATTCAAAATACCCGGAGTCTAAACCTCGCAACCCGCTTACTCGACCCATTTAAATTTTAAATCGAATTCTCGATACCGAAATAAATTAATAAACTTTTAATAAGTAATTCTTCCCCCACCTCGGAACATGAAAGCGGAATAAAATTCGTCAGATGATCCAATTTAGAATTATGTGGGAATTTACTTCTAATGATTTTAAATAAAGTAAATTGCTCGAGGACAGATATTTTCGAAACTTCCCGTATCGAATCAAATATAATAATTATTTAAGTAAAATAATGGTTTGAAAATTTTTGGTCTTTACATTCATCCACCTCTAAAAACAAGTCTCGTTCCCGAGACTAAAATCAATCTAAAGTGAGGGGTTGATGTTTGAAATTGGTGAGTCCGAGGATCATGTCGCTGATTCCGTAAGCGCCTCATAAGGGCTCGTATGAGGTCCTCACAGTACCCTCGACGTGATCATAACATTCCCAATTGGTCGTAGCAAGTATGCAATATGGGCCCCTACCACACCCTTACTTTGACCTTTCGGTTATATCATAACTCGAAAGCAATTATAACGCCCCTACTAGGTCTTAGCAAGCATTCTATATGTGCCCCTCTAAAATGCTTGTATCTACTTCGTGAGGCGTTATAACATAAGCCCGGGTTTAAAAGTGTAAAAAGCGATTATGCAATTGAAAAAGATTAGCCTAAAAAATCGTTGAAATTCTTGGTAACGTTTATTCCTTAAAAATCTAAGCTAATACTCTTCGAAACCGTTCAAATCTTCAAATCCAATGTTTAATCAAGAAACTTTACACCTAAAACAAGTCAAATCCTTTCAAATCAAGATTTCATCAAAATCTTCCAAAACCCAAATCAGTTTCATGCATAACCATCAATCAAATTCAGAAGCACGAAGGTGGAATCATCCACCTCCAAGGGCTAATCTCATATTCTCTTCCTAGGTTCCAAAATCATTTTATCATCATTCTCAACTCAATATGCACATAAGTAAATCAACTCATCAACTCATAACATCATCAACCATCCCTCATATGGCAATCTTAACATTAATCATGAAAATCTCACCCATTCGACATCTCAACAACATAACATGTTTCCCCATAACATAAATCATACTATCACGCCAAAAGCAATAACAAAATCTCAACATCATATCACGAGTCATAGAGTATATCTACCTCATACAGAAGGCATCACAAGTGCGTCATCGAATTCTCATAACTTATCACGAAAGCACACATGTCAAGAGATCAAAGAGGTTAGGTGGCATAGAGTCAGTACGCCACTACAAGTCAAAGCTCACGATCGCATCTCTCATCGCAATACCACTAGAACAAGTCATAACATGGGTTTTTTCTCTTAATGAACACATAACTCACCTAATCATCTTATCAACCTATCCGAATTTTATTTCGCGCTGCCAAAACAGATTTAGCATGTCAATTCAAACATTAGCATTGTAAAGGTAGCCATAGCAGAATCTCATCATAAGGTCAAGGGACTAATACTAATTGTCAACACATTAACACACAAGGTCATGCCATTTAAAATTCAGCAAAAGAAAAGATCTAACCATATATCAATCGTACGTCAAACTGTTAACATGCCCACAAGACATTGTTTCAACTCATTATAATGCCACATAATGATTGTTTAGCAATCATGCATCATTATCTCATATATACAAGTCGTGTTCACACGTCAAGTCATTTTCATCACTTAACATATCTATAATCATACTTGACGATCATATAACATAACATCATGCATCATCACCCCATAATATAATCTCATGTTTTCACGTAACAACATGTCATCTCATGATTCATATAACACATCGTAACATGCTTTTAAAATGCATAGCAGGATAGTAATGCTTCAATATATCATGATAACACTAGTCACTACCAATTAGATTTCAGTATTGCATAACAACATGTAATATCAGTCCATATCAGGTTCATCATGGTTGCTATCTAACATCATGCCAATATAATTTAAATAACCACATCATATATGAACATAGTCAATTCAAGCTAGCAAGTTTCATCATAACCTTATCAGATAACAATTCAAAGTGTCAACGCATCAAGGCACCATAAAATTGTAAGGCATCGAATCATATCATCATAGACATCAGACAACCAGGCAACAATCATCACCAAGTCAGCACATCAACACGTAAATCTCATCGTCAGGTCAGTGCAATATCGTCATCAACAAATTCAGAAGGATTAGCAATTCGAACGGAGGACACTCTCACTTGCAAGTCACATCTTACTCAGTAACCGAAATCCTTGATACGTGCTTGTCCTGCTGGTATCATTGATCCTGAGGCTCGTAGGTTATGGACCCACGCTTCCGCTACACTGCTCTATCGTTAACTACTTTCCGTTCTCTCTTCCATGTGGTCGCTCACCCAATGTATCGCGCAAGAGTCCAAGTTAGGGGGGATAGGGGAGTGACAAGAGAAGACAAACCAAATCCCTTTCGGGGACAAACACGGACCACAACTAAAGACGACAACTAGAGACAAAACTCGGACCCGAGAATAGCAACGATGCCCTTATGGAAGTCTATTTAGGTTATAATCATAACAGGCAAACACGAATTCATCATGGATCATATCAATCGCACTAATCTACCATAAAATGTACCTATCTCAAGGAGGGCAACATTCGTATTCATTTTCAAAGACACAATCCAGTCCTACACGGATGCATGTGAGATAAACTAGTAGTATGTGATTCCATGGAAGCAGATATGCTTAGAAACTTTAAACAGGATACACAGGATTCATAGCAATTATCATACATATGAACAATACATGTGTTGTAAGCCTAATTCACCATGTTTTACACCTACTTCTATATCGATTTCTGCATGCATTTCATACATTTGGGCTAGAATAGTACAGAATCTATGTAGTTTATGCTTATTTTCCAAATTATGGAGTCTACACAAGTTTTTGTTTTATTTCGCAAAAATCGAACGCATTTTGGAGCTTAAAGGAAAGTCATGAAGAAGCTAAGGATGGTGCAGCTGGAGAAAAAGCAATTTTTCGGTATTCATCATTCCGAGTCAAGCTTTGATGTCTTCATGAGAGTTGTAGAGCAAGGACTCAGGAAAGTGTGTTTCAAGAACAGAGCAAAATGCTGAGAGCTGAATGTTACTCGACATCGACCAAATTGGTCGAAGTTGACCAAGACCAAATCGAGTAAAGACCCCACAAATCGACAAGGAAGCTGGGAGCTGAACATGTTACTCAACGTCGAGGAAATTTACTCGATGTCGAGGAAAACCCAACTCGACTTTGCTCATGGAGGCCGGAATCGAGTTGTTGAGTGGAAGACGAAGAAAGTGCTACTCGATATCGAGGAATTCTACTCGATATCAAGGAAATCCCAGAAGCCGACGTCGAGTAGTCCGGGGTCTTGTTAAGTTTCTATCCAAAGTCCAATGGTGATATTGTCGAGATGAAATTCTATCAAGATCTATCAAGTGCTATCAAGTCAATAGAGAAGATATTTTATCCACATTAGATATATTTCCTTTTAGATATAATTATTTATTTCCATATTTTATCTTAATGTTATTAGATAGATAAATATAGATATAGATATAATTTCTTTCCTAGAATAGCTAGGGAATGAAGCCTATAAATAAGGCCCTAGGGGGCTGATTTTTATTGATTCAAGTCAAGTCGTCTTAGGGCGCAAGGAGAGATGGGAGAGAGAGAGAGAGAGAGAGAGAGAGAGAGAGAGAGAGAGGAGAGGCGAGAGAGAAGGAGAAGGAAGGAGACGAACGGTTGTAAGTTTTAGTTTATTTTATGTTAAAGTTAATTTCTTCCATTATGGTTTGTTTCTAATTTCTTTCTTCTAGGGTTGGGGTGATCCCAACATAGATATGTGTGTTTGATTTATGAATTTATGAATTTGTATGTCTTTATTATCATCTACCTAAGTGCTTAATCCTTTGCGAGAGTTGAGGAAATTCCTTATTCATGATATTGAAGCGAAAGTGATCTTATTATGAATTTGGATAGTAATTAGGGTTTATTTACGAGAGCCGACTAATCCTAATTAAGAAAAGGTAGTAACACTTAGGGTTTATGCGAAAGCCTCTATATTCCTATTTGTTAATAACGAAAGTTATTTGATATAAAGTATGCATCTTTATGTGATTTATAATCTACACATATGTTTATTGTTGCGGTGATCCCTAACCTTGGAAGATTGCATCTTTATTTGTTTTATTTTATTATTTTTATTCGGCACATATTCTACTCGATATCAAACCACCATTCTCCCTCCATCCATCGACATCGACCAAGTCTTAGTCGACGTCGACAACAACCTCCTCGCCTTTCCCCGCTATCCCTGAACCTCAAAACACACTAAACCTAGAACCGCTGACTTCTCTCCTGAGGACGAACCTGACTCCCCTATCCTATAGCGGGCTCTTGACTACAAGCATAATTGGTCGAGAAACCCTCTCGACAAATTGGCGCCGTTTCCAGGGAATCCTACTCGATATCGAGGAAACCTCAGAGGCCGACGAGGAGTTGTCCGTGGATCTTGTTAAGTTTCTATCCCGAAGCCGATGGAGATATTTTCGAGATCCAATTCTATCAACTCCTATCAAGATCTATCCACTTCATGGAAGATTTATCCACAAATTAGATATAGTCCTAGTTGATTTATTTTATTTATTCCATTATTTAATCCTTAAGTAAGTAGATAAATAGATATAGATATAGATAGACTTTCCTACCTTGATTAGCAAGGATTGGAAGTATCTAAATAAAGCCTTTGGGTTTGGGTTTTATTCATTCAATTTCAGAAAGAGACAATTAGTTACATAGAGAGAGTAGATAAGAGAGCTTGTGGCGAGAGAAGTTGGAAAGGCGAAAGCTGATTTGGCTTCGATTGGTTGTAAGCTTTCTTTAGTTTATCTAATGCAATTTATTTTCCTGAAATCTTTGATGAGTTTCTTGATGATGAAGAGCGAGTAGTCCACCCACTTCTAGGGTCGGGTTGAGCCCAGCGGTAGCCATGTGAACTGATGCGGTAAAGGTTTGATCTTTTTATCCGATTCGTCTTCTATCTCGGAAAGCATGATTCTTTGGAAAAAGTTGAAGGTGATCCTTGTTTGTGTTATTGAAGCGAAAGTGATCTTAATACAAATTGGGTTAATTATGTGAAAAGGGTTAGTAACAATTAGGGTTTATGCGAAAGCCTCTATATTCCTATTTGTTGTTAACGAAAGTTATTTGATGGAATGCATGATCTTTTATGAATTTATGTGTTATTTTGCATGGTTATCGTTGCGGTGTTGAAACCCTGATCTTGGAAGTCTTTAGTTTATTGATTTATTTCATCGAAATCTGTGTTCTGCGTTCGAAAGGTTGCGATTTTAAGTTTCTATTGCTTGTCGATTCCGAGGAGTTTTTTATCGATATCGAGTAGTGTTTACTCGACATCGAGGAAATCTTGTCGACATCGGGTTGCTTCTGCTGGTCTTCGTTTCTGCTGGTCGATATTGAGTTTCCGGTGTCGATTTCTTTACTCGATATTGCGGACTTGTTGTCGATATCGACTAGTTTCTGCTGCTTTGCTTTATTTTCCGCTTTTCTTTGTTATTTCTGTCTTTGAGATTTACAGCTACCTGAGATCCGCTGACGTGCTTCCTCGAGGATCGATCCTGACTATCCCGTTGCTATATCAGGAGGAGGTCTTGTAATTATTTGCATGGGCACGAATCTGGTTTCGTTTATATTTCTATATTTCAAACTTGATTTCCTCCAACAACAACAGGGGCGTGATATATGCATCAGCAAGTGAGGTAAAATATAGCATGGCGAGATATATCGTAACAATCAGATTAAGCTCATACGAGGACACATAAGAGCAGCATAGTAACTATCACATCTGACAACAATGATCATACAGTAGGTCGAGAATGGCATGCAATTATAAGACGAGATGCATTTAGAAAACATAGATCCTACATAATACTAGTGATACATGATGTAATACAAGCATAGTCAAAAGTCATTAAGAGGAGTTCAACATAATATTCACGAAACATGAGGCAGCATCAAAAGTAACAAGAAGGGCATCATGGGCGACATATTATAATCATGATAGGAACGGCCATCATAGAGTACATATATGGTCCAGTAGTCATCACATCCTAGAACAAGTACAACATATGATCATTAGCGAGTTATATTGGAAATCATACGCCCTACAAGATACTACTAGCACATATCGAATCATGACCATAATCAAAGTAACTCCACTAAATTCATTCCAACATTCATGCGTCATGCATATGCGAAGTGATATATCGTGATGTGTGATCACGCGAGGTGTCAAGTCATACCTCTATGCCAGCACAAGAGGAATTCATAAGGTAATAGGGAACACTACCGAGTGAAAACATGTAAGCATGCTAGGATGAACCATCACAGAAAGCAATCGATCATCAAATTCAACATCAATCTAATTTGCATGAGTAAGACATTTCAAGATGATAGAAAGAGGGAAGGATCACACTATTAAAGACCTAGCTCGAGAGAGAATCAGCAATAATGCAAGCAAGGTATAAATTCGCACAAGTCAGAACCAAGGATCCTACATGATGCAAAAGGCTCAACATAACATACGATACATGCATGCAACTAATCATGACGATACATAAGAATTCAATTCAATCACATTCCAACGATATAGAAGCATGAGGAAAGTTTAACGATGTATAACATGAGCTCAAATAAACACATACTAAGGTAAAACATGCATTTAATTAATTAACACGAAGATACGCAAGAATTCAATCAATAATATTCCAACTACATAGGAGCATGGAAGGAAATGTCGCGATGCATAATACGAATCTAGTAATGGGACAATATAGCTAGCTAGAATACGGGAATATGAGATCAAATCAACACATACTAGGATAAACCATGCATTTTTCAAGACTCAATTATACCACATATTCTCCATCCAACGCAAGTAATCACACAACAATACAAATTGCAAAACAACCAACTTTAATTAATCTAACGAATACATAATAGATGGGCATGTTGTAGATTCATGTCATAAAACAACCACCTATGCCAAAAGGGAGATACGATGATGGTGGCTTCCTCATACTGCATCTTGTAGCCCAAGCACACCAAAAGGGGCTACAAGTAGCACCCGCCCGGGTTTTACTTAAAATAGAACATCTTTTTACAGCTTGCTAATTTGCTATGGTGTCGGAGCAAGCAGTGTCCGTGTCGTCAGCCGTCGCCTTTCTCTTGCTAAAGCCGGAGCGGGAAGAGACTGTAGTTACAGGGGCAGCGCTCAGTTGCGCAGGAGAAACACATGGAGCATCCGCATGCACAAGTGCAGGACAGAGCACAACCTGAGAGAGAGCTGGAATGTCATGTTCAGCCGAGGTAGGGACATCAAGAAGCATGCGATTAAGGTCCTCCTCGGTCAGATAAGCAGGGATTGCATCGCATATAGGAGCCGTCATCGAGTCGTCCTTATAGTCCACAAGATCCATGTCAAAATCAGCATCAAAGAGGGACTCCGAGAGAGCCGGCTCAAACTGAGAGGATTCCATGTCATTTATAGGGGTGACTGTGTTCACTGGCTCAATCAAATCGGTAGTAGGCTGAGCTAAGTGGTCAACAAAGATAGAAGGCCCTGTGGGAGCAGCTAGTTCAAGCGGAGGAGGCTCCAACGGGTCAATAGAAGGTAAATCGACCGTGACAACCATCACTGCGGTCGAGTTGTTGGATGACATCGAGGAGGAAGACTCCGAAGAATCATCCATGTTGGGTCCAAACAGCTGGAGAAGCTCGCTCTTGGCATGACCAATCCTCAAAGGAGGGAGCTAAGCCCATTTCTTGCCTGTCATCTTCTTCCAAGAATCCTGACCAGAGTCACCTTGAGCCCCAGAGCCCTTGGCATGGTCAGTAGAAGAAGGGGGGGTAGTTGAGTCAGAGCTATGCATAACATTGACAGCTCGGAGGGGACAGTCATCAAAATCGTGACCGGAGAGGTCGCAACTTCCGCACCCGTCGGAGAGACCTTCAAACCAGACCGGGTATTCTTCCATTTTACCCTCTTCGTTGAGAGCAAGAACCCTCTGTTCACGAAGACGGGAAACGTCCACAGAGACGCACACCCAGGGATAGCGGAAACGAATGCCATCTTTTTTAAATGCCGCAACCCTGATGACGGAACCAAGGCCATTGCCTTCAACCAATGAGCTTAGAACAGTATCACTGGCATACTTCACAGGCAAACCAGGGATCCTTAGCCATATATCGAGTGGGAAAATTGGCTCAAAGAGTGGATCAAAATCCAGCCTCTAGGTGTGGAAGATCATCGGCCTGCAACACAGAACGGACGACCATTCTAAGCTTTCTCGCGGTCCTCCGCAAGGCTGAACCTCAAATCCATCCAATTGTTGGCCAGAGGAATAACTTGGCAGCTCCCCTCCAGGAATTTCCAGTCAAATGATATTTTTTTCCTAATGGTTTTGATGCCGATAGGTTCCCCGACGATTGTTGCGAAGAGGGATGTAAGCCCATGGTTGGTGATGTTTTGTTGAACCCCCTCAAGAGTGCTCTTGAGACGCTCCATATTTAGAGCTTGCTTTTTGTGGTCTTTGCCTTTTTTCTCCAGCTTTGGATGGCTACAGTTTTCAGCAGGGATATGCCCCTTTGGATGTTTAGCCTCGCGGGGAGGGGTTGGGCCCTTTCGGGAGTTGGATGAGGAAGGTGCACCAGGCACCATTCCCATGTTTTTACCAATTTCATTCGACATATCACACCAAGACAGAAGAGAACAGAACCATAGAGAAGGAAGGAGAGGAGAAAGAGAAGAGCAGAAGGGAGAAGGGCATGGCGTCCAATCTCCATCCAGCCTTATATAATCGGGGAGGAGACACGAAATTTTGGGGATACGCCACATTGACCAATCGATCACTCCTAGGGAGAAGCAAACATCATAACACAAGCCCCAAGAGCAAGGCAAAACAAGCACAAACCTCCAACCAGCTTATAAATCGCTTAGCCACCACCAAACAGGCCCAGGCCATGGGGGAGGGGTTTAGACTCACGGGTCCAGGGAGAAAGCCGACTCCCAAATCCGAGGAACCCGTGAAGAATAAAGGGAAAAAGAATATCATTGTCAGAATCTCCTTCACCGTAGCAAGGCGATGTAGGTAAGAATTCATCCGATTTGACAAGACTTGCCGACACGGGCGATTGGATGTCCAGGCAAGGGCCTAGAACGGCAGCGATAGAAAGGGATTGGAGGAGAGATGCAATCGGATCCACCCGACCCGGCTGACACTGTTGCGGGAGAGGCTCGAGGGGGGCTTGTACTGTGGCAACATTGAGCTGGGGTTCGCAAACCCACAGGGTTGGGGGGTTTTCCCATTATACCAAAGAGAGAGTTTTCGTATCATTTTTTAAAAGATAAACCTTTTAGGAAGAGGTAGAAAAACTACAAAATTATTTAAAGCAAAAAATAAATGAAGTGTCAAATGATGATAAGTGGATAAAAATTTATAAGGAAAAGAAGTTACCTTTTGGTTGCACATGCCCTGAAGACCGAAATCGAGGCTTACTGTTAAAATAGATGTGTTTGAGGGTGTAGGCTTTCATATATGCACCCGAGCATATGGAATTACATCTCGTATAACCAATTGCTATGATTTGTATAAAAGGACAATCATCTGTAACAAATTTCTCAATGAAACAAAGATCATGGAATTGCCTCACTTTGCTCTCCCTCTTTCGCGTTGCATTTCCTTCTTCCTATAGCTAAAGATTTCTAACCTCGGGAATACGATTTCTATACTATTTCAACATTCAAATCATTTTATCTCGTCAATCAACATGGTATCAGAGCAATACCTGTGATTTCTATCAATGGTGAATCAAACTGAAGGAGGAGCAGTCACCATTGATCCCATTGATGAACTCTCCTTTCATCATTCAGATCATCCTAATTACATTTTATCTACTCGCTTGCTGGATGTTACCAACTTCGGGCACTGGGAACGTTCAATAGAAGTATCCTTGATGGCCAAGAACAAGCTCGGTTTTGTAACTGGAACCTATGTGAAGCCGACGACATGCGCTCTTCGTATGCATAAATGGGAAAGATGCAACAACATGGTAATCTCATGGCTTGCCCACTCTGTTACTAAAGATATTGTTGAATCTGTGTTGTATTCATGTTATGCGAGTCAAATTTGGAGAGATCTGGCTGCTAGGTTTGGATCTTCGAGTAGGACCAAGACATACGAGGTTTAGAAGGAGATTTCTATGATAGAACAAGGAACCCTTGATATTCCTTATTTTTTTCACAAAATTTAAGAGGATCTGGGATGAATATGCATTGTTGATTGAAAATTGCTCTTGTCTGTGTGGTTCCATCCTCTTTGTGTTAAATCTTATTCAAGATCAGCAGGTTATCCGATTCTTAATGGGATTGAACGAATCTTACAATCTGGTGAGACGCAATATTTTGATGATGTCGCCTCCTCCAAATCTCGATGAATCATATCAGTTTCTTATTCAAGAAGAACAACAGCGTGGTATGAACAAAACCAGTGCCCCTAAAGACGATGAAGCTTCTGCATATGCATCTCAGTAATTCAAGTCTAATGGAGGTAGTTCTAAGAAGCCTGCATATTGTAACCATTGCAAAGTCACTGGTCATGTGATTGAGAAGTGTTGGAAAATTAATGGGTACCCAACCTATGCTTCTTCTGGTGCTTTCTGTAATCATTGTAAATTGGGAGGTCATACGACTGAGAAGTGTTGGAAACTTCATGGTTACCCTCCCAATTCCTCTAGCTCTCATCCTTTATGTGATCACTACAAATCTGCTGGACATGTCATTGAGAAATGTTGGATGTTGCACGGCTATCCATCTGGGATGCAATCGTCTAATTCACCTGCTGCTGGTGCTAATAAAGGGAAGGGTAGAAAGGTTGCTCCAAACACTACAGGTGTACCACAAGCTGCAATCACTAACTCCCAATATCAGCAAATTCTGGCAATCCTTCAAAATCATGAAGTGCAAGACCCTACTGCATTGTTGGCTGGTATGAGTACTTCTCTTTTTTCTTCTATGCTAAATTCAACTTGGATTCTTGATAGCGGAGCAACTGACCACATCACTCCTCATATTACCCAATTTTCATCCTATAAGCCCCTCCATGAACTCTCATTTATGACAATGCCTAATGGAAAGTGTGCCATCATTCTTCACAAAGGCACAATCCACATTTCTTCTAACATCACCCTACAAGATGTTCTTCATATCCTTGACTTTCAATTCAATCTTATTTTCATCAAAAAGATGACAAGAGACATTAATTCTAATGTACTTTTTACTCCCCATTCATGTATCATTCATGGCGCTTTGATGAGGAGACCGTTGGTATTTGGAAGTGAAGGGAAGGGACTTTAAATTGCAAACAAATCTTACGAGATGGACATCAATCCTACTGTTGGGCAAAAATGCGCAATAATCGTACAACACATTTTATTTGATTTTTAAGATTTGAGTTCGACCCCTTTTGGTTATCCTCTTGATTCGAAGTCGTATCAATACCAAGATTTGAGTGGTTTTGGTGATTTGGGCTGCACCCGGATTTTAACGGGTTGTTTACGTATCTCTTGAAAGAGAATCAAGTCTTACGTAGTTCATAGTGTTTAGGGTTTTGATTTTGTGTTTAGTTTGGTTTGGGATTGGTTTTGATTTGATTTCGTTTTCTTGTATGCATCAGAGGATGAAGTTCAAACCCACCTTTTAGGAAGGGTAGCTCGAATAACACTCCACCCGCGTAACCTGAGCCAACCTTCTCGGAAGGGTAACTCAAGTAACCCGCCTATTATTTGCATAGAAAATAATTTTAGGTGGAGTTTGATTTTATTTGACTTGTTTTGACTTAAAGGTCAATTTGGGGATCATGATTGAACTCGTTTGTGAGTTTCCTACGTACCCTTTTGGAAGGGATCCAATCACACGTAGTTCTTGAAAAGGACATATTTGAATTTGGTATTTGGGTTTTTGAAGTTTTGGTCATGACCGAACTCAACGAGTGAAAGATTTGTGTCAAGTCGGATGAGACACTTTGGCTTTGTTGGAAAATTTGACATTTGGGACGACTAGAGTCGACAAATGAATTTGAAGATATTTGTTTGAACGCTTGGATGTGACTGGACTCGGTGAGGTTTCAATTTACACCTAGTTTCCTACGTATCCACTTGTTTAGTGGAATCAAGTCATCGTAGTTCGGGACAAAAAGGAATTTGTATTTGGATTTGACCATGAGATCATTTGAGAGTGATGACTGAACTCGACGAGCGGAAGCTTTGTATCGAGTCGGAGTGGATCATTTGAATTTTTTTCTGGCGATTGAACTCGATGAGCCTTGACTTTGTATCGAGTGTCCTACGTATCTCTTAGAAGAGAATCAAATCACTCGTAGTTCTTTTGAGGGACAAATTTGATTTAATTTAAGATGGGCGACGGAATCCAATATATATTGAATTTGATACCGGATTTCCTACGTAACTCATAAAAGAGTATCAAGTCTTCACGTAGTTCTTTAGAAAGACCGAGTTTATATTTGGTGAAACTCGATTTGAGATTTTGACTCCGTTTTTATTGAAGCCGATTTTGAGATTGACCCACTAGAATTAATTGACAAAGAATATTTGACGAGTTTAATTTTATGTTTTACCAAACTCGAATTCTTAATTTGTGCCAATTATAATTCTTATATTTAAGTGGGTAAATTTTTCAATTAAACATATATATTCTTTTTTTTTTTCAAGCGTTTATGCCGCATGAAATATACATGTATATTTGCTTAGATTTCATTGTTATATGTCTAAACATAATGTAAGACGGCTTATTGGGCCGAAGCTCAACACGAAGTCAAACCCCCATTTTTTTGTTGACCTTAGCCCAATTCATGTGTGTGAAACATATTTTCCAATACAACTTCGCCATTTTTCATTTTTACTTCACAGCTTCAGCTTATCCCCTTCTGACAGACAACGCCGCCGCCACCGACAGCGGCTACACCTCACTTTGCTCAATGATCTGTAACAAATTTCTCAATGAAATAGAGATCATGGAACTGCCTCACTTTGCTCTCCCTCTTTCACGTTGCATTTCCTTCTTCCTCTAGCTGACGATTTCTGTCCTCAGGCATACGATTTCTGTACTATTTCATCATTCAAATCATTTTATCTCGTTAATCAACACTTACATCTTACTGTTGAATCGAGATTCGATATATAACGAAAGTGATTGAATGCGGAAGCGAGAGATACGAAACAAGAAACTCAAAAAAAACATGCAAGAGCAAGAACAAACACCAGAGTTTTACGAGGTTCGGCAAAGATATGCCTACGTCCTCGGGGCCTCAAGAACAGGCCGAATCCACTAGGTAATGTTCAACAGAGGGTTACAAACAAGCAATGCAAAAGTAAACCCTAGATCTATGCATGTACGAGTTTCAGAGATACAAGAGAAGAAGATCCCCCTGTATGGGATGACCGGAGTTCGAAGATCTCTTCGAAACTCCCAAAACCCTAGATCTCCAGACGTGAGACAAGCGGCAACCAAAGCCAGAAGCTTAGCCGTGCCACCACCAGGAGATCACTGAGATCAGCCAACGCCTTCGTCTTCACAACCGCCGGGGAGGAACCAGAGACAAACCCTGGAAACCCTAGAAATCCCTTTGAGAGCGTTTGAGAGGAGACGGAGGAGAGAGAGAGAGCTGAACTGAGGATCCAGAAGCTGCTAGCGAGCTTAAATAGCTAGGGCTTCGGACCTCAAGTGGAGCAAAGGCCAAAACGCAGCGCATCACTCCAACTGGACATGGTAGCCGGGCTTGCTCGCTGGAGAGATCTATTGGGCTTGGGAATGGGCCTAAAGCCCACATCCGGGTAAGCCTTCTATCTTTATGTCATACATATTATACATATATTATATATACTATAGGTTATACATTATCACTCCACAAATATGTACTAGACTCGTTAGAGGATCAAGTCGATCTCGACTCGTTACGACCCAGTCGAGCCTAATCATATATTGTGCATCCATGTATATCCAAGCATATAATATATGTTATATGTATACTCATCATACACTCATACATGTTTACAAGCACATAACAATATTACATGTAACACATATGAAAGCAAGACATATGGAAATAAACATATAACATTACAACAAATCACCCTCTATTTTTCTAAGTCTTGCTCCAGGCAGACTATAGCCTAAACATAGTGGACTCAAAGCCATCCGTCATCAGCCCAGACATGCAAGGATCACCCATGGAAATCCTCCAAATGGAGGAAGTTCCTGCAGAACACAAACTTTTCATAAGGAACCATTTTAGTGCCAAAATCTGCAGGATTAAGCTTACCATCAATTTTCTTAACATGTATGACATTATCTTCCACTTTCTCACGAATAAAATGGTATCTAACATCAATATGTTTAGTACGCTCATGGTACATGGGGTCCCTGCAGAGATAGAGTGCACTTTGACTGTCAATGTGTAAGACAGAGGTGTAGTGCTTCCTCTCTATCTCCTTAAGGATTCCTTGCAGCCAGATAGCCTCCTTGCAGGCCTCTGTAGCTGCTATGTACTCAGCTTCAGTGGATGAGAGAGCAACGATGGGTTGCTGCTGGGATTTCCAGGAAACACAATTACCTGCCCATGTATACACATAGGAAGTAATAGATTTCCTGGTATCCTTGTTAGAAGCATAATCAGCATCCACAAAGCCATGTAAGTTATAAGAGGAGGAGTGTTAAACATATAACAAAGACAGGTTAGAAGTGCCAAGTAAATATCTCAACAAGTATTTCATAGACACCCAGTGTTTCTCAGCTGGTTCAGACATGAACCTACTGAGAGTGCTAATAGCAAATGCAAGGTCAGGACGAGTACAAATCATAGAGTACATCACTGAACCTACAACAGCATCATAAGGAATAGATTTCATAACATTCAGCTCAGCAACAGACAATTTTCCTTTTATTTTAGTAAGATCAAGATGAGCACCTAAAGGAATATTGTTAAACTTATCACCACAAATATGAAATCTTTCAAGCACCTTATGCACATAGTCACACTGATGCAACCACAACTTCTTATGCTTCCTATCTCTTATAATAGACATGCCTAAAATCTTTTTAGCAATGCCTAAGTCTTTCATGTCAAAATGCTTTTGTAAGTTCTTTTTAATATCATGAATAGCATCAACAGATTTGGAAATCAACAAGATGTCATCCACATACAAAAGCACATAAAGCACAGGACTCTTATTGACACCCTTAAAGTATAAACAGGTATCAAACTTGCTCCTTTTAAACCCTAGACTGAAACTCATGCACTTGTCAAACTTGATATTCCATTGTCTAGGTGACTGTTTTAAACCATAGATGGATTTATTTAACAAGCAAGCATGATTAGGATGCATAGAATCAATGAAGCCCTTAGGCTGTCTCATATAAATTGTCTCATCCAAGTCACCATGAAGAAAAGCTGTCTTAACATCCATTTGTTCTAATTCAAAGTCATAAACAGCAGTCATGGCAAGCAACAGTCTCAAAGTTTTATATTTCACAACAGGAGCAAATATTTCATTGTAATCCTCACCCTCTCTTTGGGTAAAACCCTTAGCAACCAACCTAGCTTTGTATCTAGGGGGGTCAGACTTAGAAATGCCATCTTTCAGTTTATAGATCCATTTACAATCAATTAATCTAGCATTCACAGGTTTAGGCACCAAAGTCCAGGTTTTATTCACCCTCATAGATTCTATCTCATCATTCATAGCATGTTTCCATTTAGCAGAGTGAATACATTTCATAGCTTGTTCATAAGTTTCAGGAGTAAAAATCTTCACAACTTCATAAAACAAGCAAGCAAACTCAACAATGTTATTAATGAACCTTTTATTTGGTATGACAGTCCTAGGACTCCTATCCCTAGTCAACTGCAAATTAGTCAAGGCATGCCCTTCAGTGGCTGAAGAACTAGAGGGACCAGAACCAGACACAGGCACAGAAGTGACAACAGCATCCTCATTCACATAAATAGGAGAAGTAGAAGAGGAATTAGGTTCATTATTTGCTTCCCCACCCAATTGGTGAGGTTGCACAACATCAATTTGCATATCATCAGAAACAGTAGCATCATTAGAAGTAGACAGAGAAGAATCATGAGCAGAGAGAGTAGAGGAAGAAGAGGGAGAAAAACCACTGTCAAACTCATCATCAGAATCATCATCATTGTGCTTAGGCACAAAGAATTGATCCTCTTGTACCTGCAAGTTAGAATCTGAGATAACAGGAGAAGCTTTCTTAAAATGAAATTCATGCTCATTGATAAAGACATTCCTACTCACAATAGTTTTATACACTCCAGGTTGGACAAGAAGCAACTTATAACCCTTAACCCCTTCAGGATAACCCAAAAGCACACATTTTTGGGACCTAGGATTAAGTTTACCTTGGTTAACATAAGAAAACACAGTGCAACCAAAAGGTTTAATGTGGTCTAAGTTAGGCTTTCTTTTAGTCCATAACTCATAGGGAGTTTTAAAATCAATAACAGAGGAAGGAGTCCTATTTATCAGATAAGCAGCAGTCACAACAGCTTCACCCCACAAACAATGTTTCAAACCAGAAGAGATAAGCATGCATCTAGCTTTTTCAAGGAGAGTCCTGTTCATCCTCTCAGCAGTACCATTCTGCTAGGGAGTTCCAGGAATGGTTAAGTGTCTCTTAATACCATTAAACTTGCAGTACTCATTGAACAAAGAATTACAGAACTCAAGGCCATTGTCAGTTTTTAAACATTTAACAGTAAGGCCGGTTTCATTTTCAACACCAACTTTCCAGTTTTTAAAGGTTTCAAAAGCCTCATCTTTTGTTTTAAGCAAGTAGACCCAGACCTTCCTACTATAGTGATCAATAAGAGACATAAAATATCTCTTATGACCTACAGTAGGAACAGGAGAGGGTCCCCACAAATCAGAATGAATATATTCAAGAGGTGCAGCAGCAACATAAGAAGAATGCTTAAAACCTTTTCTAGAATGTTTGCCTAAGATACAGTTCTCACAGAGATCAATCATGCAAGGCTTGGAGTTGATAATGCCAGTTTTATGAAGGTGTTCTAAGCCTTTATTACCTATGTGACCGAGTCTATTATGCCACAACATAGTATCATGCAGAGACATAGTATGCACAGAGGCAGTAAAGGCAGAAGCAGAATAATTCAAAACAGGAGTAGCCAACACTTCATAAAGACCTTTCTTTCTAAAGCATTTGATAACGGGCTTCCCATTTTTAGCAATAATCCTAACACCATTGGAACTGGACATATCATAGTGTAATTCTTCAAAAGCACTTTCAGATAGCAAGCTTCTCCTTAAGTCAGGAACCCATTTAACATCCTTAACAATTCTAATCACATTATCAAACATTTTTAAAGAAACAGATCCAACACCTTTAATTTTAAGGATAGAGTGATCACCAAGCATAACAGTACCAGCATCAAAATATTTAAGCTCAAAGAACCATGATTTGGAAGGCAGCATGCATAGTACACCCAGAATCCAAAATCCAAGTAGTAGAATCAGTGTCACTTAATAATGCAAGAACTTCATGAGTAACATAAGGATGGGATTCACAAATAGCAGACACATTAGGTTTCTTACCAGCTTTAATATCTCTTTTCTTTTTAAAACAATGTTTCTCAAGATGACCAGTTTTATTGCAGTAAGTACATAAAAGATGAGATTTATCAGGTTTTTCACCACTGGATTTATCAGAAGACATAGAATCAGATTTATTGTCTTTATTTTCCTGTTGCTTAGGTTTCCTATTGCCTTTGTACTTAGACTTCACCATAAGAACCTCATCTTTGTTTTCAGGTTTAGGGTCAGTCTTATTTCCATTCACAGATTTAAACACTTTCAGATTTTCATTTTTCTATATGATAGAGTCAATAAGCTCCTTTTGAGTCAACTTATTAGTACCATACTGAACAACATCAACAAAAGTAGTAAACTGTGCAGGCAAGGAATTAAGAAATAACACACATAATTGAGTCTCATCAACTTTGTCACCATATCTCTCCAAATCTTGGGTAATAGCCAAGAATCTGTTAAGATTTTCAGCAAGAGTGCAAGTAGTAGACATTTTATAATTGAAAAGTTTGTTGAAGAGATTTACCCTACTTGGTAGTGATTTTACCAAGTATAATTCTTCCAACCTTTTCCAAAGCTTTTCAGTAGTTGTGCAAGTAAGAACTTGCCTAGCCACTTCATCTGTGAGTCTCAACATAATCTCACTGTGTGCTACTTTATCAAGACGTTTTATATCCTTCTTTTTGTCTTCATCGACATCTTCTTCAGAGAGCACTTCATAGCAATTTTCTTTGATTAATATGGCCTTCATTTTTACCTGCCACATAGCAAAGTCAGTATTGCCATTGAAGGGTTTTAAACGATAGGATTCACCCATGTTTATAGTCAAGAATATAAAAACTTAACAAAACACAGTAAATCACGCAAAAAAGATTCAAGAAAACCTTGAATCCAAGAGCAGAGGACAAAATCGCAAACACACAAGCCTAGATCTAAGCAAACAAGGCAGTGGTATGTCGTGTAGGGGGGGTGCTGCACCAGCGATGTCGCCTTTTAGGTCAGCCCGAGGCCCTACACCCGTAACCTATCCCTAGAACTCAACAATGAGCCAGTAAATCGGAAACGCGACACTCAAGCTCTGATACCACTTGTTGAATCGAGATTCGATATATAACGAAAGTGATTGAATGCGGAAGCGAGAGATACGAAACAATAAACTCAAAACAAACATGCAAGAGCAAGAACAAAAACCAGAGTTTTACGAGGTTCGGCAAAGATATTCCTACGTCCTCGGGGCCTCAAGAACAGGCCGAATCCACTAGGTAATGTTCAACAGAGGGTTACAAACAAGCAATGCAAAAGTAAACCCTAGATCTATGCATGTACGAGTTTCAGAGATACAAGAGAAGAAGATCCCCCTGTATGGGATGACCGGAGTTCGAAGTTCTCTTCGAAACTCCCAAAACCCTAGATCTCCAGACGTGAGACAAGTGGCAACCAAAGCCAGAAGCTTAGCCGTGCCACCACCAGGAGATCACTGAGATCAGCCAACGCCTTCGTCTTCACAACCGCCGGGGAGGAACCAGAGACAAACCCTAGAAATCCCTTTGAGAGCGTTTGAGAGGAGACGGAGGAGAGAGAGAGCTGAACTGAGGATCCAGAAGCTGCTAGCGAGCTTAAATAGCTAGGGCTTCGGACCTCAAGTGGAGCAAAGGCCAAAACGCAGCGCATCACTCCAACTGGTCATGGTAGCCGGGCTTGCTCGCTGGAGAGATCTATTGGGCTTAGGAATGGGCCTAAAGCCCACATCCGGGTAAGCCTTCTATCTTTATGTCATACATATTATACATATATTATATATACTATAGGTTATACATTATCACTCCACAAATATGTACTAGACTCGTTAGAGGATCAAGTCGATCTCGACTCAATACGACTCAGTCGAGCCTAATCATATATTGTGCATCCATGTATATCCAAGCATATAATATATGTTATATGTATACTCATCATACACTCATACATGTTTACAAGCACATAACAATATTACATGTAACACATATGAAAGCAAGACATAGGGAAATAAACATATAACATTACAACACTTACGGCTCTCCGGTCGACGGTTCAATGACCATGTCCAGCGAATTCAATCTCGTCGGGGCTCCCGCTCCTCCAGTCTTGCCTTCTTCCTCCACCGATATAACACCGGAATCTGGGCCGGAGAATAAGAGGAAGCTGCTCGGGGGCGTTGGAGAAGTGCGATGGTGAATTGCAGATGCTTAAGAGGATAATTGAGGTCGTAAGGTCCAAGGATCGACCATACACGCCCCTGCCATTGGTGAGTGTTGTTGGAGGCAGAGGTGTAGTGGCGACGAAGGCGGTGGTGCCATAAGAACTCGGTGAAGTTGACGTCGGCCTTCCAGGAGAACTTGGTTATGCCGACGCGGTGGAGAACCAGCGATCAAGGTCTGTATTTGTTCGAATTTTTTGCGAAGTGGAGAGTCTAGAGACGATCGAGAGGATTAGGGGTGTTATTCGAGCAGAACGAGCCGACCTTGACATGTTCAAGCTTGTTCATTTGTTAAACGAGCTCGAGCCGAGATGAGCCCAATTTTTAAATGAGCTTTCTTTTTTGTTCAAGATCGGCTTGTTTAGTAAATGAACGAGCTCAAGACGAGCTTTTTCAAGCTATAAGTAGTTTACTTGGTCATAACATATTAACAAGAAAATTTTAGAAATTCCATAGAATTCGAGCTATTCGAGCATAAATCGAATGAGTCGAGATTTCAACCGAGCATAAAATCATGTTCAGGCTTGGCTTGTTTAGGTTAGTGAACGAGTTCGAGTCGAGCTTTTTCCAAACCGATCCCAAGCCGAGTCTGACCTCTTCAGCTCATATAACAACCCTAGAGAGGATTGGTGTATGATAATGGCCTTTCCTTGCTTTTTCATCTTTTTCTATGCGAATATGAGTTATTGAATGTCTGGCTTGAACTCATTAATGGTGGTTGATGGAAACAAAAAACGAAAGAGGAAGAGGGAGTAATGACGGAAGATAAAGATGAAATATCCCAAAGTACTTTTGGGTATTTCAGTTTTAATTAAAATAAATAAATTCTCTTTATATTAAATTATGTGAAATTATTCGCTAAGTTGATAGTAATTATTCGGATGGTTACTATCAAGAATTACATTTATATATTCTTTCAACCTAGCGAATAGTTACTATCAAGAATTACATTTATATATTCTTTCAACCTAGCGAATAATTACTATCAACTTAGCGAATAGTTACTATTAACCTAGCGAATAGTTACAAAATTGACCAACCATTTTGCTATTATCTAAACGATAACTCCTCTTTACACACGAATAATAACGATAAGTTAACGAATAATTACTATTAACCTAACGAATAGTTGCAAAATTGACCAACCCTTTTGCTATTATCTAAACGATAACTCCTCTTTACACATGAATAATAACTATAAGTGAGCGAATAATTAATATCACATTATCGAATAGTTCAAACAGTGCACCACACAAAAAACAATGTTATCCCATAAAAAAAAACATTACGTCACAAAATGCAAGCAAAATCTGGAAGTTCAGAGTTATTAATCGTTGATAATATGGAATTATTCGGTAATTTGTTCGTCATTATTCATCGAACACACAATGCAAGAAAAATCTCTTCCTTTCCAAGCAAAAAAAAACGTTACCTTCCCAAAAAAAACACACGCGCTTTGTTTCAACAAGTTGGCTTTAAAAGTGGTGGGGCCTAAGTTTTTTTCTTTAAATAAAAAGGGAAGTTATCTATTAATCTCACCCATTCATTTCCAATAAATTAATGACCCAGATCTGTTAACATTTAACACCATAAGGGGTGTAAATACTTGACCCAACCTCGTATTATTATGGTTAAAATAATAGTCAACTAGTTAAAATACTTACCCGTTAATTTTCGACCAAAGGAAACGGGTCATCAGAGTGATCCGATCTAAAAACCTTCGGCGCAACTCAAGGATCCAGCCCAACCGATTGTCTTCCTCCCCGTACACATCACAATTCCATTTTAAATTATTCGCCTTCCTAATCCTCACATCAAGGTGATTTCTTGCCTTATTTACGAGCACACAATCCTGTAATCACGGGATTTGATTGTTGAAATCTGAATATCATACTGCAACCTACTCATTTACATCACACGCTCATCCTAACACTCTCTCAGTCATCCGAATATCATACTGCAGCCTACTCATTTAAATCAAGGGTAAGTTTTCATTTTTTTAAAGTTACGGAGCCGTTTCCGTAATTTATGAAAAGTTACTAATACCATTGTATAAATCTGTAAAATCTCAGGTAGCATATCAAATTATTATCATCAGCCTCATTGAACCATTTCGTCAAGATAAGGCAAGTAGTTTGGTTCAATCAGTGCATTTCTGCAATTTCGTGCCTTTTTCGCAATTATTGTCTTTCGTGTCCTTTATAAATTCCATGCTATGAATATTTGATAAATATGCTAGTTAGTTCCGTTTTTTGCTATTTATCAACTCTTAAATCTCACATAGCATGACAACTCGGGTAAATATAGTTTGATCTCATGATTTGAGAAAATTATATTAAATGCCCGAACTTTCTAAAAAGCACGATTTGTTCATTTTGTTTCCTTCATGCTACTTAAGTATGGTATATTATTGGTTTTGAATATCCATGCTTCTCAGTGATATCATTTCGTTCACTTTATAGATCTAAAATGTACATTATGTCTTTTGTGGTCACCTAGGATGTAATTGTGAATGAGTAACCATACCATGTGTATTATTATTGTTATTATTATTATTAACATTGTTGTTATTATGGTGTGTGTATTAAATAATGGAAAATGTTAAAGTCAGGTCAAGGTTCGGTTATACCTTGCTCTATAAACGTCTCATAAGACGCCCCTTCGAAATTGCAAATCTCTCGAATAGGTACATCTACCTATGTGTAGTCGGTCATCCGTCCAGTATATGCGGTCGAGACCGGTATCACTTGTCCTAACTAAATGATAACATTGTGTATAATTGTATTACTACTATTATTGCGTTGTACATTACTTACTAATAGGTGACCCACTTTTATTGACGTTATATCATATTCTTTCCGTACTCGAGATATGATTTCATAGGATCTTTGGATCCGCATCCCATTCAAACACTCGGTCTTTTTGAATCATCCTTTTATTTTATTTTAATTTAGTCAAACGAGTTAGGTTCCACATAAATATTTACTCCTAATTTATATTTTAGTCTACAATCACCAATACCCTTTTATGGTCAATGGGTGGTAGACGGAGTCTTGAACATTTTACTTTCCGTTGCTTGCTAGCTGTAAAAAGACTAACCGTCTATTTTTCTTCCCTTGGACGACTGGGGTCCCTGGTTTGCGTACTATATCTCAGCCACTAATCCGCCGGTTTAGGTAAACGGTCTTGATGCGCCGAATAATAAAGAAGTCTAATATTTTTGTTAAATTTTTTTTTAAGGTATCAATTCCTAAAAAGTTTTGTGTTAAAGTTTATTTATTTCCGTTGTAAATCTTTTAACGTTATTCCCGTTGCTATTATTCAAACTACTTACATACTAAAATTGGACCCGTTACTTTGAGTTACTTAATTTTAGATGAATAATTTTCATTATTTAAGTCTTCCGTTAATTTCATATATGTTATAATTTACTTTATATCATCTTGTTTATTGAAGCATGATTGTATGTCCCTGTAAATCTAAGACGGTTACAAGGACATTGAAGTCCGAGTAATTATTGACGCTGCCACATCTCTTCAGTGTTCTAAGAAGGGGTGTTACAAAAGAGGTGATAACCGGGGATATTGAGTAAGAATAGTGGAGATGAGAGAGAGAGATTGAAAACAAAATTCATACTGAATGACGCAATAACGGAAGCTAGTGATGCCAACCGACAAATTGACGCAATAACGGAAGCCAGTGGTGAGGCGCCACCTAGTGGAAAAAATATGTCTAAAACTTGGTTAATTTTAATTTTAATTGAGATGTATGTTGTTTGATCACTGCAACAAGTTTACACGGGTTCATTTTAATTAGAATATAAGAGGTGGTGGCCGTCACCGACATAAAGCTTTTGCAAACTAAACCACCTGTGTATATATCTTCTTTAATTCAAAACCTTTAAACATGTTGATGTTGATATGTAACTAGTAACCTTTATATTATGAACCAATTAATCTAAATTTAAATAGAGATTGGTTCACTGGTCGTAGTTCATTATGTGTGGTTCACTGGGTTTAGCACATAGAGAGTGGTTCAGTAACCGAATAGATAGTGTATGAGTGATCGAATAGATCGTGAGTGGTTCAGTGACTAAATAGAGAGGGGTTCATCGCATATAAATAGAGAGAGTGATTAGTGGATAAAATATTTTACTTTAATATATTTAAATAAAAAGTTCAATTATAAAAATATGAAATATTTTTCATTTTTATGAATCATTTTATTTTAAAAACAAATAAAAAATAAATTATAAAATGTGAAATATTTTACATTAATATATTTATTATCCTTCTTTTAAATAAAAAAAATTCAATAATAAAAATGTGAAATTTTCAAGGGTGAAAGATGCATTAACCTGTCTTTTAATTTGTAATTTATAAATTGATAACATATGGAGTGTTAAAATAAAACGAAAAGAAAATATATACGAATACGAATTACAAAATTAATTAAGTAGACAAATGAACAAAATACATAATAAAGTCGTTTAATGAAGTAAATAGAAGTGGTTCATCAATTTTATAGTAATTGGTTCCAAGTTTTAGGATCGAATCACAACAGGGTCTGTGGATCGGATCATAAGATCCCATTAGGGGATCGTAAGATCCTCGAAATAAAATAAAGTAATAAAATATAAAATATATAAAAAAATATATATACGACAAAGTGGCTTAATTTAAAGTTCTATAGAATGAGGAAAAAATGTTAGTTACATAATGTATTTTGGTTTCAAGAGATAAAAAGCTACATTTACGACCTTAAACATTGTCATATTGATTAAAAAAATCGAAAACAATTGTCTCTAAGCCATTTTCCATGCTTTATACATAAATGTATACATTTAAACTCCCTAAAATCAACCAATGACACAAAACAAATGTTTGAAAAAAATATTTTGTTAATAAAAATAGGATCTTTATAATCGAGTAGGATCGTAAGATCCTATCGATCCATTAAGATTTTAAAGATCCTATAGTAGATCCTACACAAAAAAGATTCTATGCATAGATCCGGATCGGGCTCCTGAGTAGGATCGTAGGATCTTATGATACTAAAGATCCGGATCGACATTCTAACAACAATGATTGGTTTAACACATATATAGAGATTGGTTCAGTGACTAAATATATAATGATTAATGAACTAAATATAGGTGGTTCATCAAGCAAATAGAAGTGGTTCAGCACATATATAAAGATTGGTTCAGTGGTTAAATATATAATGGTTCATGAATTAAATAGAAGTGTTTCCTCAAGTAAATAGAAGTGGTTCAGCAAATTTTAAGTATGGTGCGTGTGTTACACGCGCAAAGTGGGAAGGCGGTGCGAGTGGTGGAGCGAGAGAGCGCCCGGGAAGGACGGTCAGTGATGCATTTTTTTTAGCGAAGTTTATATTATTTTAATCACTTATGGGCCAATGAAATCATTTCTTTCGTTCTCACCGGTAGAGGTGTTCTCACCCGAACCCTACCCTATATATATATAAATTGTGGTAAAAACCCGTGAGGACTACTTTATATCTTGGTTTATTTGAAACTCGTGCTAAAAACTTCAATCACACGGTGACTTTACAACCCGGTTCAACCTAAAAACGTGTTAAAAACTCCAATTTTAAAATAACACATGACTTTATAGCTCGGTCAAGCCTAAAAATCGTGCTAAAAACGCATGTTTAAAAACTACATAGTGACTCTATAGCTCGGTTTTATTCAAAACCGGGCTAAAATTTATTCCTTTATAGATCGGTTCTTTTCATAATCGGGCTATACAACAAGTGAACCGAGCTAAAAAGCCAGTCCTCACGGGTTTCTACCGCAATTTTAATTTTCATCGGAGCGTATCCCTACATATATATATATATATATATATATATATATATATATATATATATATATGACGCCTGACCAGTGCCGGGAGGTCAAGGAAGTCGGTTACCTGATGACAGGGGAGCCAGCAACCGAAGCCCCGGTGAACAGCGGTCGTAACTATAACGGTCCTAAGGTAGCGAAATTCCTTGTCGGGTAAGTTCCGACCCGCATGAAAGGCGTAACGATCTGGGCACTGTCTCGGAGAGAGGCTCGGTGAAGTAGACATATATATATATATATATATATATAAGCTTTAAAATGTAAAAACACCTTAACGTGTAAAATCCGCTTAACATGTAAAATTTATTTTTGTAAGGAATTACCACGCGCGCTCCACGTACACCGTGCAGCGGCTTCCCTCTCGGCCTCCCGCTGCCCCGCACCCACCCCACGTCGAGCCACCTCCGGCCACCACCGCCTAGCCGCGCTCGAGCCAACCCCTGGGCGCACCCCTCGAGCCCTGACTTGGCTTGATTCGAGCCCAGTTGGACCATCGCCGAACCTTCCTCGCCTTGTTCGAGCCACCACTGTCTCGGCCTCTCACGCCACCCACGAGCCACCTTCGGCCACCAGCCACCACCTGCTCGAACCCTCTCCCTCAGGCGCACCCCCCGAGACCGGAATCCACATGGTTCGACCCCAGCCGAGCTCACACCGAGCCCATCTCCCCATAAGTGTTGTTCGACATTGTTGGCTCATAATACCTTTGAAATCCCCATTTTGTTCCTTGTTTCAACTCGAATTTGGTATGATTTATAGCCCTAAACTCGTTTATTACAATTATTTAGATTGTTTAAATGATTTAGGTTGAGATTGAAAACCTAGGGTTTGATTTAGGAGCGGAATTTGGGGCTTTTTACCAAAAGCCAAATTGATTGAAATTGATGATATGGTTGTGTTGTTGGGTTGATTTTGAGCTAATTTCATGTTCATATCATTGTCAAATTGTGTATGGATCAAGAGCTACCTTCTTCCCACAAAAGTATTACAAAGTTCATAACCACATACCTATCGAAATGGTCCAACCCTTGACCCCAAAAACTGATAATGCAAAATAAAACCCAACTTATGAGGTAAGCCGTTGGACAACCAACAGAGTAACACAAATACGAACGACGACGCTTCCCGCGGGGAAACTCTCCCCGGGATGGGTACCTGGATGTCTTGGGCCGACAAGGCCGCCGCTTTAGAGGCGTGGGAAGGCACACCATGCTGGACATTTCAGGGGGAATCCTCCATTCTGATCTTAGAGGGAGTGGGTATAGCACATTCGCGTAACACGCCTTCCATGCTGCGACTTTGTTGAAGTCATTGACGAGAGTGTAGAAATTGATACCTCGGAACTTGGCAGCGGCCATGGCATGTGTGTATGGAAACTCGTCGATGTCGAAGCGCTTTCATGTGTAGGTATGACCACTCAAGTTGACAACCCAGGAGGAGAAACCTTTGCGGACAGTGTACTCGTGTGGGTTGAGCGCTGTGAGAACCAAGCAAATTGAGCTCGCGTAGTTCTTCAGAGCATCATCAACAAATTTGCTGACAAACAAACCCTTTTTGCTGCTTTCTTCCCATCGCTTGTAAAACCATGTGGAGGTGGTTTCAATGATGGCATCAATCAGTGACGGAGGGAAAACCTGTCGTTGATTCCGTCAATGTAAACTCAAACCTATAACTAGTATAGCAATAAGCAAGATGTCGATCCCACATGGAAATTACTATTGAAGTGTGATTTAGATGCCAATTAAGTAACCAAAGAGGGGGGTTTTTGAGTGTGAAAGTTCCGCCTTTTATCAAAGCGGATTGAAGCAAACAAAAGTAAATAATTGTATTTCAGACAATTAGGAGAAGCAATTCTACCTACAATTTTCTACTTTATTGGATTGAAGCGATCCTTGTAACTTCTTCTCGTCCTATTAAGTTTGCTGTGAATGCCCTTGTCCCGACCTAATATAGTTACTAGTCCAACCAGTCCTAGCAACCCTTATCAATCGAACAGTCCCTAAAGAAGGATTTAACCTAATTGATAGCTTTAAGTTCAGAGATTAGCCAAGGTATTTGCAGTCCCTAAAGAGGGATTTAACAACACATTCAACCTCCTACTCATTCAATTAGTTCAACCAGCCCTAAAGGAACAAGTTTGCCACTTAGGTTAAGGTTCACAACCAGAAATCTACAAAACCTTAGCGATTGAATTGATCTAACAGGTTGGCCAGACAAGATAGAACAAAACAATAAACAATCAAGCACAAAAAAGTTGAAACATTCACATATAGGAAACAAGGAACGAGAATTAGAAACTCACAATCAATCCGAATAAAGCTTCAAATTGCAGGCAGAATAGATGAGTTTATTTCCTCATGGAAGACATCGCTCAAAATCTCTAAAGTGTCTAATGAATAGAATAGAATAGAAGTTCTCAAAATAACATAAAACTTGGCCTTATTAAACATCCAAAGTCGGCCCCAAAATAAACAAATAGATCTAGGGTTTTTTAATTCTTCAAAACGCCGCGTATAAACGCTGACGGCCAATGCTGTGAGCGCAGCATAGGTGTTGCGCCTGCCGCACACTATTTCCTCCAACCCTTTGCAAATTGATTGGCCGCGGGCGCCGCAAGGTTGCTGCGGCCGCAGCCAGGGGCTATTCACGAAAAATCTATCATGAATTCGCTCTTCTTGTCAACAGGAAAGATGTAGTTCTCTGAAAGAGCTTTCCAATGCATGGTCATAATAGTTAATCGGACAACCGAGGCCTCCAAAAAGTGCAAAACAAGTTCAGCATGTCTGGCGACAACTTCTGCAGACTTGTTCTTCGTTTAGGTTCGCTTCTTCTTCTCAGGGCCTCTTGAGATCTTCATGTAAGCTTCTTCGATCAACCAGACATTCTCATCCAATGCGTTATCAACTCATGTCTCCTCCTCAGATCCACCATTACCTGAAATAATCAATAAAAGCGTGTAGATTCCGACTCCGACAACATAGAGAACTAATATGCAAATCGTGCTTAATCCATCAATGAAATGCATCTTAACTAAGCTAAATGCAACCTATTATGCCTACCTAAATGCATGCTATCAAACTCCCCCACACTTAACTTTTGCTTGTCCTCAAGCAATGATAGAATGAACATGAATCAATGTATCCCACATGAAATCCCTTCAAGTTTCAACCTCATCAAAAAGCAACATCATATCAGCTGAAAACATAAACCAAGCAAACAAACGTCATAACATGTATTCCAGTGATCAAAGCTTAGAATTAGACATCATTCAACCTCACCAGAAATATGTGTTTCACCATATCACCAAATATCTACCGAAATGTCATTACTTGCGGGACACAATAAAGACAACTAAATAAAATGTGACACTTCTTTTTTTCTTTTCTTTTGTTTTCTTTTTTTTTCCTTGTCTTGGTGCTTTCCTTACGGGAGGCGCAAACATGGGTGTCATGAATGGCCCCGGTCTATCAACACCTCAACCTACTAATATGAACTCCACTTGAACATCTTTTGACGCAAGTTGCAAATATGGGTGTCATGAATGAACCTGGTTACTCAATGATCAAGCTTTCTTTCCTAGTGGATAGTTTTCAACACCTTTTTGCGCGAATCAACCCATGGGTGTCATGCATAGATCTGGTTACTAAGTGCATCAACCATTGCCACCTTATTCACTAAATATTCACAAATTCAACAAAAGACTCAAAATATAAACATAAACTCCGCAAGCAATCAAACATGTGCATCGGTCTTTAAAAATAGATACTGCAGTCAATGCCAAGAGGTAGCAACACTAGGCGAGTAATTCACACAATTGAGCAAAAGAATTCAAATAAGGCCAAACATTCTCACAGGGTCATGTTTTGAGAACTTCAATCTTACTTTAGCTCAATCATACATGCTCAATTATATTTGCTAGCTCATGTTCCACAAAAATCAAATACAAACAATAATCAAAACATCCAGAACTCCATGGGATTTTTATGAATCATGCTTAAAATTTAAAATAGAGGACAAACTAAGCAAGATGGGTATTTGAATAAGACATATGTATGCAATGCATGGTTATTTTTGGGATTTTCGAATTTTTTTTAATTACGAAAATAAACAAGAAATTAATAAATAAATAAATAAATTAAATATGGTGCAGAAATTTAAATATGATCTCCTATATGCATCTATATACAGAATTCTGCTCCCCCACACTTAAAGTTTTCATTGTCCTCAATGAAACAATAACGACAAGAAAAGTAAATCACATATAATCAGGGTGAAGGAAAAGAAAAAGGAAAAAGAAAGAAAAACTTACCTCGAGTTGCCTCTCGAGAAGCGCCTTTGTTTCAAGTCGTTGACTCGACGTAATGACCCTTGATTGGCCTAGGTTCCTCCACCAGGGTCACCTACACCTGTCATTTCATTGACAAATGCAGGCACCCTTGGAAGGTGTAGCTTTCTATTCCAACATTCATCCATTACCCTTAGCTTCTCTCCTTGAGCTAGTCCTGGGGGTTGTCCTGGAATCACAAAAGATATCAATTTGTTAGGGGGCTCAAATTTCCATAAACTATTTTCCTCAGGTATTTCTAACAAATCACGAAAATTATTGTTGCGATCCATATTGTTAGCAATAGGAATATCTAAAGAATTTTCAGGAGAAAGCTTGTCATGATTAAAGAGACAGAATTCTATCTTTCTTCCATCAAACTCCATAGTCAATAAACCCTCACAACAATCAATTTTCGTTTTTGCAGTTTTTAGGAATGGTCTTCCCAGTATAATGGGTGTTTCTGGGGCTCCTTGCTCCATATCTAAAACAAAGAAATCAAAAGGGAAAAACAAATCATCTACCATAACCAAAACATCTTCAACAACGCCTCTTGGCCTGATTTGTGATCGATCAGCAAGTTGCACTGTAACTCTAGTCTCAGTCAGAGCACCCAAACCCAAAGACATACATGTTATAGGAAATAACATTAATTGAGGCTCCTAGATCTAACATGGCTTGTTTGAATCTAGTATTCCCAATTGCACATGGAATTGTAAACATACCTGGGTCTCCACATTTTTCAGGCAATTTTCTTTGCAACATAGCAGAGACATTTTCATTCAAGCTTACCTTTTCCTTCTTTTTCAGTCTTTGCTTCTTCTTTATGGTGCACAATTCCTTCAAAAATTTAGCATATCTAGGAATGCTCTTAATCAATTTGAGTAAAGAAATATTTACCTCGCACCGGCTGAATGTCTCGAAGATTTCCTTGTCGTTCTCATACCTTCGTGTATCCTTCAAGGCTTCCGGGAATGGTGGAATTGGCTTTTGAGTCTCCATGGGAAAAGATGAAGAAGGAGGGGAAGAAGAAGAAGGAGGAAGAGGGGAGGAAGAGGAAAGAGATGAGACAGGTGGGGTATGCGTACCTGAAGCTAAAGGCTCGGCAGGACCACTTGTGGCGGGCGCCGCATTATGCTGCGGGCGCAGTACGTTTGATTGGCCGCGGGCGCCGCAAGGGTGTTGCGGGCGCCGCACGTTGTGAGTTCTGTCTTCTTCTTCTAGCACTTCTATCTCCTCGTCCATTATTTCTTCATCGTCCTTTTGAGGTGTGACAACCAGTTCCTTGCCACTCCTAAGCGTTATTGCACTGACATTCTCCTTAGGATTCTCAACCGTTTGCGATGGAAGCTTCCCTGAATCGTTTGCCTCCTTTGCACTTAAGACCTGAATGAGCTGACTCAGTTGATTCTCCAAATTTGTGATCCGGTCTGATTGTTGTTTCTCAACCTTCAAGACCAACCGTGATAATTTCTGTATTGGATCCTCAATAGCCTCATTGGAGTGTGGTTGGCCTTCCTGTCGAGGTTCTAATTGTTGTTGGGGCCTTGCTTTTTGCCCCCCTTGCTGATTGAAAGGTTCTTGGTAGTTGCCATAACCATTACCCTGCTGATAGCCTCCATTTTAGTTATTGTTGAAGTACCCACGATTACCAAAGTTGCCTTGCCTAGGCCTTTGTGGAGCAAAATTCCCAATTGCATTCAACTCAACACTAGGATCTTGCAAAGGTGAGTACATATCCATAGGGTGGGATGGATCGCTGTAGGATTCACATGCTTTCAACTGCTGAGATGCTCTGTCAACTACCAGCCTCTTGAGCATCTCTTTCATCTCTGCCATATCAGTTTGTAACGCAGCCACTGGGGCATCAATAGCAAGTACACCTCTAGCACGACTGCTCTTGTTGAACTGTCTAGAGCCCTCAGAGAGCTCCTTAAACACTTCCCAAGCTGCAACATGCGTCTTATTCAGCATGTTTCCCCCACAACAAGAATTCACCGTTTTGCGCTCTCCATCAGTAAGCCCATTGAACAAGAAGAGAACCAGATCCTTCTGAGAGTACCCATGGCATGGGCAGCTAGCGCAGAGTTTCTTGAAACGCTCAAAGTACTCATGAATAGACTCCGTCGCGTACTACTCAATGCTGCTGATTGACCTTTTCAAGGCATTTAGCTTTGTTGCAGGGAAGTACATCTCTAGGAAGACTCTCTTCATCTCAGCCCAAGTAGTAATACATCCAGGTGGTAGATAGAAGAACCACTCATTCGCATCATCCTTCAAAGAGAAGGGAAAAGATCTCAGTTTGATTTGCTCTGCAGTGACGTTCTCAGGTTTCATCCCAACTACCACAGTATGGAACTCAGACAGATGCTTGTGGGGGTCCACCCCACTCAACCCATAGAACTTGGGTAGAAGATGAATTACCCCAGACTTAAGCTCAAAGTTGACTCCTTCCCCCAGCGCAGGGAATTGGATTGCTAAGGGTTGTTGTGCCAGATCAGGAGCAGTAAGCACCTTTAGAGTACGATTTGCGTTGTTCGCCATTTCTGCAATGCTTTCTACAGAGAAGAATTAGTAGCACAGGTATGGACCCTATAAGACGGTCCACACCAAAATCAACACCAAAAACACACAAGAATTAATAAAAATTCCACGGCAACGACACCAAATTTGACGGAGGGAAAACCTGTCGTTGATTCCGTCAAAGTAAACTCAAACCTATAACTAGTATAGCAATAAACAAGAGGTCGATCCCACAGGGAAATTACTATTCAAGTGTGATTTAGATTCCAATTAAGTAACCAAAGAGGGGGGGTTTTGAGTGTGAAAGTTCCGCCTTTTATCAAAGCGGATTAAAGCAAACAAAAGTAAATAATTGTATTTCAGACAATTAGGAGAAGCAATTCTACCTACAATTTTCCACTTTATTGGATTGAAGCGATCCTTGTAACTTCTTCTCGTCCTATTAAGTTTCCTGTGAATGCCTTTGTCCCGACCTAATATAGTTACTAGTCCAACCAGTCCTAGCAACCCTTATCAATCGAACAGTCCCTAAAGAAGGATTTAACCCAATTAATAGCTTTAAGTTCAGAGATTAGCCAAGGTATTTGCAGTCCCTAAAGAGGGATTTAACAACACATTCAACTTCCTACTCATTCAATTAGTTCAACCAGCCCTAAAGGAACAAGTTTGCCACTTAGGTTAAGGTTCACAACCAGGAATCTACAAAACCTTAGCGATTGAATTGATCTAACAAGTTGGCCAGACAAGATAGAACAAAACAATAAACAATCAAGCACAAAGAAGTTGAAACATTCACATATAGGAAACAAGGAACGAGAATTAGAAACTCACAATCAATCCGAATAAAGCTTCAAATTGCAGGCAGAATAGATGTGTTTAGTTCCTCATGGAAGACATCGCTCAAAATCTCTAAAGTGTCTAATGAATAGAATAGAATAGAAGTTCTCAAAATAACATAAAACTTGGCCTTATTAAACATCCAAAGTCGGCCCCAAAATAAACAAATAGATCTAGGGTTTTTTAATTCTTCAAAACGCCGCGTATAAACACTGACGGCCAATGCTGCGAGCGCAGCATAGGTGTTGCGCCCGCCGCACACTATTTCCTCCAACCCTTTGCAAATTGATTGGCCGCGGGCGCCGCAAGGTTGCTGCGGCCGCAGCCAGGGGCTTTTCACGAAAAATCTATCATGAATTCGCTCTTCTTGTCAACAGGAAAGTTGTAGTTCTCTGAAAGAGTTTTCCAACGCATGGTCATAATAGTTAATCAGACAACCGAGGCTTCCAAAAAGTGCAAAACAAGTTCAGCATGTCTGGCGACAACTTCTGCAGACTTGTTCTTCGTTTAGGTTCGCTTCTTCTTCTCAGGACCTCTTGAGATCTTCATGTAAGCTTCTTCGATCAACCAGACATTCTCATCCAATGCGTTATCAACTCATGTCTCCTCCTCGGATCCACCATTACCTGAAATAATCAATAAAAGCGTGTAGATTCCGACTCCGATAACATAGAGAACTAATATGCAAATCGTGCTTAATCCATCAATGAAATGCATCTTAACTAAGCTAAATGCAACCTATTATGCCTACCTAAATGCATGCTATCAAACTCCCCCACACTTAACTTTTGCTTGTCCTCAAGCAATGATAGAATGAACATGAATCAATGTATCCCACATGAAATCCCTTCAAGTTTCAACCTCATCAAAAAGCAACATCATATCAGCTGAAAACATAAACCAAGCAAACAAACGTCATAACATGTATTCCAGTGATCAAAGCTTAGAAGTAGACATCATTCAACCTCACCAGAAATATGTGTTTCACTCATGTGTTTAGGCTTTAAGGTACAACTCTCAACTCAATCCAAAATGCACTAAGCTCATATACAATGACCACCATATCACCAAATATCTACCGAAATGTCATTACTTGCGGGACACAATAAAGACAACTAAATAAAATGTGACACTTCTTTTTTTCTTTTCTTTTGTTTTCTTTTTTTTTTCCTGGTCTTGGTGCTTTCCTTACGCGAGGCGCAAACATGGGTGTCATGAATGGCCCCGGTCTATCAACACCTCAACCTACTAATATGAACTCCACTTGAACATCTTTTGACGCAAGTTGCAAATATGGGTGTCATGAATGAACCTGGTTACTCAATGATCAAGCTTTCTTTCCTAGTGGATAGTTTTCAACACCTTTTTGCGCGAATCATACCCATGGGTGTCATGCATAGATCTGGTTACTAAGTGCATCAACCATTGCCACCTTATTCACTAAATATTCACAAATTCAACAAAAGACTCAAAGTTATAGGCTGTAGTCAAACTTCGTCAGTGCATGCACTTGGTCGGGAACAAGGTTCTTCCGAGTGTAGGTGAACCTACAAGTTATAGGCTGAGTTACTTTCCCCCGCACAAAAAACGTAAGGTGACAAGTGAAATATTAACATGTGACAAGGTAAACAGTATTCAAAACTATCGTCCAACTTACTTGGATATGAGTTTCCGGCCAATCATATCAGCCGTAGCATGTCGGTTATGGTTGTGGTTCACATTGTTCCAACATGTGTGCTCCTTGACATATTTGCAGATGCTCCACATAGTGGTGCGGCGGTAAGGCAAGGCCCTACACATCCACGTGTAGTTTGGGTCAACACATTGAACGACTAGCACCTTTGTTGTAGACCTCTTCGCAATAAACTCGAAGCAATTCTACACCATATTCCAGCGAATGCAAGTCCGCACATCACCCTTCGATGCAAATAATTGTCCCTCCGAAAGTTGAGTAATGTTGCATCGTGGGTCTTGGGTACGAGTCTTTGCTATATCCATCATAACGTCAATGTTCTGAATCGTAGGTGGGGAGACGCTAGTCCTGGGCTGAAAATGTTCAAGTTCCCTCATCACCTCTTCCTCGACTTCCTCCTCCACCAACTCCCTCATACTCGTGTCCACCTCCACACCGTTGGATTCCAAGTCATCCCAATCTTCTTCGAGCTTCACCTCATAGCCTTTCGCCTCGAACGAGCTCCAAAACTCGTTCGTGGGGGTTAGCTCATCATCATCCTCCTCCTCGCTGCTAAGGCATATCACATCCAACCCAGGTCCCATGTCACCTGAAGAGGTATCCATGTCACCCAACTCTACCACCTCCAGACCCTGTACCCTGTCACCTGAACACATTCCCTTGTCACCTGACATATTACGCTTGTCAAGAATGTCCATCGCAGGCAAACCCTGTACCCTGTCACAGTGTCACCTGAACACATTCCCTTGTCACATGATGTAGTACCCTTGTGAGGAATGTCCATCGCACCCAGCTCCATACTCTTCCCTATGACCTCGGTCACCTCTCCCCTAGCATGTAACACACCATCTATACACAAGGGGGTTTGATGTGCCTTACCGGATGCCTTATCGTTAACAATCTCAGCCAAATTGTCCACTTTTTGCGAGGAGGGTGGCCCATTGAGGCGTTCTTCCCCGGCAGGTTGTTTGACTTCAAAACTCTCCGTCTCCAATGACCCGACATATATCTCCAGAGGCCATGGGTCGTCTCCGCACTTCAAGTTTAGAAATTTAAACGCCTTGAGTTCGTCATCATCAACAATAATGATCGGTTGACCCCCTTCTTTCGATTTCATCACGTACCACAACACCCACTCTACATGAGGCACCATCGCCACCCTTCAGCCTGATTACGTTTTTCAAAGAGTTGAAGTCGATGTCCTATTTTATCATGATATTCTTGAGCGCCTTCTCACCCACATACACCCATGTACCTTTCTCGACTACCTAAGAATCATGGAGGATGAGAGTGACGCATACCAATTTGTTTTCACCCAAAAAACAAAACCAAAGTTCAGAAGAGAGATTAATGGGTATCTAACGCCATAGATGAAGAGTACTTCGCATAAAACACTTACCCCTTTCATCTTCCAACAAAGGTTTATGAGGCATCACATTGACACGGAGATTTTGATCACCAACAGGGGCACAGCTTGAAGCCGACAAGTGCTTTGCAACTGGAACAACAAGTCGGGAGCTTGTCTTCCATGGTGGAACATTCTCCTTCTCTCCCATCTCTCTCTCCATGTGTTTCTACTTCAGAAATTGTGGGAGAAGAAGAAAATTAAAAGCCTGGGCTTTATACCATACAAAATGGAAAAGGGAACCACATAATCACATTAACATCACATCACCCTCTCTCTTCCATTTTAGCGCCAAATCCTTGCTCTCTCTTCCCTCTCACGTGTTCATTCCCTCTGGTTTCACCTGTGTTGTGAGCCTAATCTGCCATGTTTTAAAGTAACTTTTATATCGATTTCTGTATACATTACATTCATTTGGGCTAAGATAGTACAGAATCTATGTATTTTATGCTTATTTGCAAAATTATGGAATCTACACCAGTTTCTGTTTAAATCGCAGAAATCGAGGCGTTTTACAGCAATTCTACAGAAGGTCGGAAAAGCTCGGAAGACTACTACAGAAGTCCAAGGTCAAAGCAGCGGAACAAGTCCGAGCCACATCGAGCATCAGCAAGCCGAGACGACGAACTCTACTCGAGGTCGACGAACCTTACTCGAGGTCGACTAGACCAGTGTCCGGAAGCTTCTCGACGAGACCTGTCCGAGTAGAGTTGGAGTTCCTTGGGCGCGAAGGCGGAAGATTCTATCCAACTACATCAAGTTCTATCCAAGGAGACAAGATCTATCAACATCATGAAGACCTACCGTAATTAGTTTTATCCTTTCCTTATGGATTTATTTCCTTAAAACATTTATTTATCTTTTAGCAATTTAGATAAAGTTTTAGATATAGATAGATATCTTCTTTCCTAGATTAGCTAGGGGTTGAAGGCTATAAATAAGGCCCTAGGGGGCTCAGTTTTATTCATTCCAGATCACAATTCAATTTCAGAGACAAGTAGTTCCACAGAGAAGTTTAGGAGTTCTAAGGTTTTTAGGGTTTTGGCTTTCTGCGAAAGTTGATTGCCAGGATTGTAAAGGCTTTTGAATATAGTTTTATGCAAGTTTCATTTTATACATCAATGTCTGCAATTGCGATGAGGCGTGACTAGTCCACCCACTTCTGGGGCTGGGGTGAGCCCGACGGTGGCCATGTGAGGCGATGCGATAAAGGTCAGATCTTTTTGTGCAATTCATCTTCTATCCCTATGAGCATGATTCTTTTGCGAGAGTTGAAGGTGATCCTTGTTTGTATTATTGAAGCGAAAGTGATCTTAATGCAACTTGGATTAATTATGTGAAAAAGGGTTAGTAACAATTAGGGTTTATGCGAGAGCCTCTATTTGCCTATTTGTTAATGACGAAAGTTATTTGATGGAAAGCATGATCTTTTATGCCTTTGTGTGTTACTTTGCATGGTTATCGTTGTGGTGTTGAAACCCTGGCCTTGGAGGTCTTTTAATATATTGAGTTAATTTCTGTCAAATTTCTGAATTCTGTCGAAAATCTGCAATTTTGTCTTTTACTATTTCTTGTCGACATAGAGGAGCCTTGGTCGAGATCGAGTACTGTGCTTGTCGATCTCGAGTAAGACTGGTCTTAGTCGAGTTGTGATTCTTCTGTTTTTGTCGATTTAAAAGTTTATGTCTTTACTTTCTTTGTCGAGATCGAGTACCTCTTGTCGAGGTCGAGGAGAACTTTGCTTGTCGAGTTGCTTTGTTTTAAATTTTGAGTTACTGTTGTCGACTACCTTTGTCGATCTAGAGGACAGCTACTCGAGATCGAGTAGCTTCTTTGTCCTTGCTTTTAGTTTTTGCTTTGCTTCTGTTCTTTACTTCCTTTGCTTTACTTTCTGTCTTTAGTTAGATCTTTGCTTTTGTTTTAGTTGCCCTTGCCGGGTTTATTTGTTTCTTGCGTTTCTGTCTTTCTGCTGCTGCTTCTGTGAGAATTTACAGCTACCTAAGAACTGCTGACGTGCTTCCTCGTGGATTCGATCCTGACTTTTCTCTTACTACAACGGGAGGAAGTCTTGTATTATTTGCTGCGACAGGGAAGTCAGTCTGAACTATATTTCATATTTATTTCAATACTCGATTTACTCCTACAACAACAAATTGGCGTCGTTGCCGGGGAAGCAATCAATCGCGCCTTAGGTAGTCAGTTCTCACTGTTTCTTTGAGTTAGTTTGCAGGTGTATGCGTCGTTCTGGTCAAACACCTGAGTTTGACGCCTTAGACGAACCGGAACGCCTTTTTCACATCAGAGCTCAACTACAAAGAGCCATGGCAGCTGCGGAGACACAGGAACAGCTGATCGCTAGGCTTACCAGGGAATTAGCCGCTAAGGATGCTGCTATCGCCGTTGAGAGAGCAGCAAGGGAACAAGCAGCTGAACGCGCGAGGCAAGCGGAAACCGAGCTTGCCCAATATCCAACCACTGCTGAGGATTATATGCATCCGACTCTCATCGTGCCTGAATCGGCGATTCTAATCCCTGAGAACTCTTTTGAAATTCGCACTCAATTTCTTATAGAGCTTAAAAATAATGCCTTTTATGGTAGATTTAATGAGTGTCCTCTTGAACATATTACTAATTTTCATGATATGTGTCGTACTCTTGTAGAAGGTACAACTCTGGAATATGTCAAGATGAAATCTTTTCGCTGGTCTCTCGCTGGGCCTGCACTGAAATGGCTGGAAGGGCTGAAAGCAAAATCACTTACAACTTGGGCTCAAGTAGAGCAAGAGTTTCTGAACAAATTCTTCCCACCTGCCAAAACAGCACATCTCCGCCAGAAAATCACCGCCTTCAAACAGCAGAAAGAGGAACCACTGGCAAAGGCATGGGAGCGCTACAAGGAACTTCTACGATCTTGCCCTACTCATGGACAGCCACCCTACATCATCCAGGAGATCTTCTTCAACTCTCTAGATCAAGTCACTAAGGATAGAATCAACAATTATACTCGCTACGAGTATGTGACGATGCCGCCAAGTGACGCATGGGGTGTGCTAGAGAAGCTCACCAACTACGACAACAAGTATGGGTCTACTGTAACCTATGAAGAGAACCCATACGCCAGGCCAGCACCTCTATGCCTCTCTATGAGCCAGCAAAGGAAATTGATCCTGATGTTAGGGAGCAATACTACAGAGATCAGAATAGGAAGCTCATCAAGCAAGTCAAATATCTCTCTGTCAACCAGCCTTGCATAGAATGCGGATCGCAAAGGCACACCACTCCTGAGTGCCCACACACAGAGCAAGTCAGGATGGCAGAGCATCATGAGGATGTAGCTTACGCAGGGGGTCCCAGTCGCTACATGGGGGACCAAAGGTTTCAGCAACCACAATGGAACCAAGGTGTCCCTAGGAACCCCCCGCCCTACAGAGCTCCAGGACATCCAGAAAGGGATCAAAAGAAGGATGATATACAGACAGTCCTGGAGGAAATACGGAGAAACCACTCAGAAACTAGGCAATCCTTCAACTCCGTCTATACTCAGATGCAAGGTGTCAATTCTAGGCTTGGGGAAATTGATATCTGGAGGAAATCAGTTGATACACAGATTGGTCAGCTGGCAGCCGGAATCCCCAGACAGTCAGGGACACTTCCAGGATCTTCCGAACCAAATCCTAAGGGAAAGACTGGACACATCGCTGCTATAAAACTCAGAAGCGGCCATCAACTGCAAGAGCCAGAAGTCGGAAAGCAGCAGGACAACGAAGAACAGCTAGTCGACCAAGGCCTAGTCGATCTCGACAAGAGCCTACTCGACCTCGAGGAGAACCTGCCAGAATCTTCGTCTGCGCCGAACAGCAACTCAACTGCACCCAGTCCAGTCGATCTCGACAAGACTGTGGTCGACATCGAGGAGCCCCTGGTCGACATAGAGGAATTTGCAGCAACTCCAACGTCTGTTCTGGCTCCGACGCAGAAAAAGAAGCTGCCTTGCCCACAAAATCTCTAAAGGACCCGGCGGAGAAAAAGTTTCAGCGCTTCATCAAGATGCTTCAGAAGCTCAACGTCACCATCCCCTTCACAGAAGCTCTCAATGAAATGCCATCCTATGTCAAGTTCCTGAAGGAGATCCTGAGCAAAAAGCGATCGATGGCAGAAATCACAGAGGAGTGCAGCCATCTGGACATATTGGAAAAGAGGCCGGATCCAGGTAAGTTTGCTATAACTATTGGATTTGGTCCATACAAAATTAATGCCCTATGTGATCTTGGAGCTAGTGTTAGTATTATGCCATTAACGATTTGGTCCAAGATTAAGATAGGTGCCTTGGAGCCTGTGGATGCTAGACTATACATGGCCAACAACACGGTGGTCATTCCAACAGGCATGGTGGAAAATGTCCCAGTACAAGTAGGTAAATTCTTCATTCCTGCTGATTTCTTAATTGTTGATATGCAAGAATATCCTGCTTGTCCAATTATTCTAGGGAGACCATTCTTGGCGACTGTGGATGCCAACATAAGTGTACGGAAAGGAGTGCTCACCTTCAACATCAGCGATGAGGTAATTGAGTATTCCTTTAATAAAATTGAAAGGCATACAGGTCCAATGGAAGAGGTCAAATCTATCTCAGCTGGCTACATCACCTGCGGGGAACCCAAAGTCAGAAATGTGACCCCTGAGGAGATAGAAAAGAGGGACATGGAGGCCCAGGTGGAGGAGATCATGGCAATCCTCAAGGAGAACACAGAAAATCCAATCGACACAGAGCAAGGTAAGTCGTTGTGGATTAATTATTTCTCGGATGCCTTGACAGGAGCTAAGTATGGGGTCAAGATCGACCAGGGCTCCTCGACCTCGAGTAGAACCCTAGTCGATCTCGACCAGACCAAGGAGACTCCACCAGAGCCGACTTCGTCGAGCAGCAAACCAGAGGAGCCACCCTACTCGATCTCGAGTAGGCTCGTCGAGGTCGACCACAACTCGGAGCCACCAGTCCCTGCTTCCTCGAGCGCACCACCAGAGCCAGGAGAGCCCTTGTCGATCTCGACCACCCTTGTCGAGATCGACCACCACTCGGAGAGCCCAGCCCCGCCTTCCTCGATGAGCAAGCCACCAGGAGGAGAAGGCTACTCGATCTCGAATAGCCTTGTCGAGATCGACAAGACCACGTCTTCCTCGACGGCCCCTTCCTCGATGCTGCAGACACCAGGACCAGAGCCCTTGTCGAGGTCGACCAGGCTTGTCGAGGTCGACAAGCCCCGTTCCTCGACTTCTGAACCTTCGAGCAGCCCACCACCAGGACCAGCAGACTTGTCGAGATCGACTAGCCCTAGTCGAGGTCGACCAAACACCGTGGTTCCCGATTCCGTTTCTGCAAAGGTGAGTCAAGGTATGGATCTTTCTTCTCCTATTTCCATTAAAGATTTATCTATACATGGGAGAGGTCTGCCTTGGTATGTGCGATTGTGCAGGATATCCAATGATGAGCCTAAGGAGTATGAAGTTGGAGATAAGCTCTATGTCTCTAAATCAAAGGATCATTGGTTTCCTAACAAATTCAACAAGAAGCGGATGGGACCTTTCGTGGTGAACAAGATCCATTCTGGAGGATTGCAACTGATGGACAAGAATGGAGTCCTATTTGAAGCCCAAGCTACATGGGCCCTGCAGATGCCACCTTGAGCATTAATGGAAAGTCGGCCTAGCGACTATAAAATCTAGAGCATGTACATACACTTTTTATGACATTTGAGAATTTGTTTTTTGTTTTTGGTTTTGAACACTTTTAGTTTTGTTGTTATGGGTATACGTCTTCTACTTTTCAGGTCAATGGATAGAACCAAGCTACATTAAAACTCGGCTAGGAGGTGCTCCAGTCGATATTTTGAGGCTCTGCACACGTGTCTTGTGAGTTTCTTTCTTTACCCTTGTTTTTATACAGTGGGGACACTGTAATGTTTAAGTATGGGGTGAGGGAAGGGCTTACTTCATGCATATTGATCATATTTGACATATATATACATTATTTCTTTTAATTGCTACATGGCTATTTTGGAATGCATTATTTATTTATGTGCTTATATGCATGTTTTCCAAAAATTTTGAGAAAAATGACCCCCATTGAAATTTTTGAATAATGTCATGGAAGCTTATATTGAACTCGACGATGCAAAATTAGATTCATTAGAGATATAGCATGAAATTGCCTAGTAAAGGGAAGTCACAATGAAGTGCATTATTTCTTGAAAACCATGAAAGGAGGTAAAATTTGAAGTTGCTTTTGACATGTTGCATGATAAAATGATTGAGGACTTTATATTTCCATATAATGCTCATTGTTTAAAATCCTAGCCATACCTATGCTTATGCATCACAAAAGCCATCATATGCCTTATTTCAAATATCGCTCCACATGATCTAAATATTTGCCGTTCTTTACCTTATCCGGGGATTATGTTGAGAATGATGTTATATTATGGAGATTATCATATGGTGTTTGTGATTATTGTCATATTTCGAGTTTGGAAGGAAATTGTTTGAATTATATGGAAAATTTAATGAGTGAAAGAAAATCCAATCACCTCAGGAGATAAAGGTAGATTGACCCTGCTCTCTAAGATAATAGTTTGGAGAGATGGGACACATTGTGAGGAGTCCAACGCACTAAGTATCCGGGGCCATTCATGACACCCATGTTTGCGACTCGCGAGAAGGCAGTGCTGGGATTAGAGAGATAAAAGCATTATTATGAATAAAAGCATTATGAAAGGTGATGAATCAAATGGAAGAAAGAATGTGGTATGAAACTCAAAATTTGGAAATACTCCATTTCCCCGGATCAAAAGCACCACATTGCCAAAAATTGCCCACCTTTAGCCTTTTACCAATCTACTCCTTCATGAGCTTAAATTAAAGTCTTCTTGATTATCAATGCTTTGTCACGAATGAATTGTTTTTGCATAACCCTCCTTTTGTGAGTAGATGTTGCTTTTATACAATTGCACATGCATGGATCTGTGACATTAGTACCTTTTCGAGGATGGTAATTGATTGCAGGGTTATATGAGAATGAATCTAAGATGTTGAGAGTTTGAATTCTTCCCCTGAATGACAATTAAAGGTATTGCTACCGGCCCTTTGGGTCACATTTTGTATTTGCACAAATAACACCCTATACCACTTTTTCATTTGTGCAAAACATAGTCTACTTATGCAAACCAATTTTTAAAATGGTCTACTTATGCAAATAGCCCAAATTAATAAGGGGCGCGGGTGAATGAAGAGAAACGTCTCTGAGTATCTCTATCGAACGAAGAAGAACGATGTCCTGCTCAACCTGTCATCCCAGGTGTTCCATGACTTCTCTATCTCCCTCATCCTCCTCTCCTCCACCATAGATCCGGCTTGTCATCCACCAGACCTCTGACGATAGCCTCGCCTTTTCGCCCCTGCCATTCTCTCCATCTCTTTCTCTTTCACTTTCAACGAAGACCTCGACGACTGCTCCATCCGAGGATGACACCAGATGGACTAACACGTCCGGTGACAGCACTGAACGAAGGCCTCGATGAGTCTATATTTCTCCTTTTCCGATCTGAATTTGACATCGACTCTCAACCTCTGTGGTGCATTAATGCGTTCAATTTGATTTCTTTTAGATTTGAAATTACCGATGGTCATCTCCCCCATCCTATGTGTGTCAATGGAGGTTCAATTTGTGGAAATTGACAAGTCTGAATGTCTTACTACTCAATTTGAGAAAATTCATCCTTTTCTAGATCCAAATTGGAGATTGGGGAAAAAGAGGACCAAAATCATCAAATACGAACCATTTCCTTGCAACTGGGATTAGAGATTTGACTGCATATATCTTCCAATCTTCGACCTATTTGTTGATCTTTGTCTCGATTCGAATGGGGAAGATAGAGCAACAACAACAAAATCAGTTGCAACAAGAGATGATGAAACCGAAAGTCGTACTTGGTCTTCTCATAAAGCGAATGATAAAATTCTTTGTCAAAATTCTGACTATAAGGACACGGATGCACAAAAATGCACTGTGAAGCAATCACAATGGGAGATAAGCCGAAATGAAAATTTCAGGGAATATACCCTTTTCAACCTTTTTTTTTTAATTTTTTTTACAGTAGGCAAAGAGTAGGGAGAATTACACAAAATGTAATTCACTCCCTGAATCATCCTGACGGATGATGGTACAAAGGTCCCTGTTAAAAGGGATGGTATTCCTATCCGTAATGATACCGGTTCTAGCTATGTAGTCAGCAACCTTGTTGGCTTCTCTGTAGTAGTGGTTGAACTCGATATGATCGAAGTGTTCTTTGAGAAGATTGATATGCTAAACTTGACGTAGGACTTCCCACCTTGTATTCTTCCCTTCCTTGATTGCTTTTATAATCTTTTGGTTGTCTCCTTCAATGACAATTCTTCTCATACCTAATCTTCTGGCGCGCTCCATACCTATTTGAATAGCATAGGCTTCGGTTTGGAGGATACTCCCTCTTTCCGTTACCTCGTAAAAAATATCCTTAATATGACCCTGAGAGTCTCAGATAACTCCCCCCACCTGACAGGCGCCCGTGGGTTTCACGGAGCCATCTACATTAACCTTATAGATGGTTGTTAGAGGTTTACCCCATTTTGCTCTTAATCTCTTGTTCTTTTTCCCAGGTTTAATATTTTCCTGTTTTGCCTAGTTCTAGTCTTTAATGGCAGAGATAGCACTCTGAACTAGTATTTTTGGAGGGGTTATGTTTTTTATTGTGAAAATGTGATTGTTTCTAGCCTCCCAGTTGGCAAGCCATATGAAGATTAGATCGTTAAAATTGCGGTTGTCCTCTCTGATTTGTTCTAAATCGATTATGCTACCATCCCTATTTGGGAGTTGAAAGTAAGTTTTCGCACTCTGTTCATATTGAGCAATTACTTCTCTTGTATATTGGCATTCTAAGAGAAGATGGTGTAAGTCTTCATTTTTGTGGTTACATAAGCAACATTGGCTCGGGACTCTATTAAAGTATATGTTTAGTCGTTCTTTCATTGGGAGACCATCTAACATGATCTTCCAAAGAAAATTCTTTTGTCTTGGAGGTAGATTCAGATTCCATATCCATTTTTGGTCCCTCACTATTTGTTCTCCATTTCCTAAGATAGTCTTAGCCGACTGTGTGGAGAACTTTCCAGACGGGTCAGGTTTCCAAATTAGCTTGTCTTGGACCTGCCAGTCTGGTATGTAGATTTTGAAGATTTCATTCTGAATGTTAGTCGGAAACATATTATAGATTAGTTGAGCATTCCAGGTTTTATTTAAGATGAGGTCACTAACCTTCATATTTGGATCCTGGTTGTTTAAGAAATTTGTTAGCCGAGTGTTTGGAATCCATGGATCATTCCAGACATTGACAGATTGACCATTTCCTACTAGCCATAAAAGTCCTTTTTCGAATTTTTCCCGGAGGGAGAGAAGTCTTCCAAATTGCCAGGAGGTGTCAAGGTTTGTTCTTTGTTGAATTCCATGGTTTATTAGATACTTTTCTTTAATTATTATTACCTAGATGTTACTATCATTTGTGTAGATTTTCCAGAGTTTTATTTGAAGACTTTGATTAAGCTCTTCTTCTTTTTTAATACCTACACCACCTTGATGTTTGCTTTTGCAAATTTTATCCCAAGAAATTAGGGGTGTATATCTTTCAGAGTGAAGCTTATTCCAGAAGAGGTTTTTATTTATTTGATCAATATGGTTTAGAATGCCTTTTGGTAGGAGGAAGTTTTGCTTCAAATAATTCGTTTTGGAACTCATGTTTGCTTGTATAAGAACTGCTCTGCCCGCTTAGGATAAAGTAGAGGTCTTCCATTTTGATAATTGTTTTTTAAGGATTTGTATTGCTTCTTCAAACATGCTATTTTTATACATCCATTTATAATTGGTATTTCAAGGTATTTTTCAAGAGTTTTTGAAATTCGAATGCCCAAACTATGAGCGAGGTCCCTAGCCAAATTTTGGTTAATATTCCTTGAGAATTGAATAGAACTTCTGTTATAATTTATTGTGAGACCTGAAAGGTTGGAGAAATTGTTTATCATGTTTTGTATCGTATTAAGGCTTATATGAGCTGCATTTGCAAAGATGATCCTGTCATCTGCAAACGTGAGGAAAGGTATAGGTGTGCCATCTTTTGTTAGTTTGATGCCAACCAAGGAATCGTCAAGGAGAGCTTCCTTGTGTAATTCTTTTGCAAGGCTTTCCATGACTATTAAAAAATTATAAGGAGCTATAGGATCACCTTGTCTTATACCTCTGTTTAGGTTGAATTGCTTGCCCGGTCTATTGTTTACAAGGACTGAGAAGATGGTAAAGGAGATACATTTCATCACCTAATCTATCCATCTTGGGTGGAATCCAAATTTGTTTAGAACAGTTCTTATAAATCTCCAGTTGATTTTGTCATATGCTTTCTCCATGTCTAGCTTTAAGGCCATCCAAGCCTTTTTGCCTTTTTGTTTGTGGAAACTGTGAAAGATATCATGTGCTATAGGGGTATCTTGGATTGATCTACCTGCCACAAAGGCTCCTTGGAATGGGTTGATAATTTTTGGAAGGATAGGCTTTAACCTATTGGCTATGATTTTGGAGATGATCTTGTAAACAGTGTTACAAAGACTGATCGGGCAAAAATGATTTATGTTTGAGGGGTTATCTATTTTTGGGATAAGGGCTATAAAGGTTTGATTGATTTCGGATAGGAGATGCCCCTAGTTGAAGAAAGATTTAATCGTCTTACTCAGAGAATCTCCTACTATTTGCCAATATTTTTTATAAAATTCTGGAGGATAACCATCAGGTCCCGGGGTTTTATCTTCTGCCATTTCATCTATTATACTTTTGATCTCAGATGAGGTTGGAATGGCTATTAGACTCATATTTTCCACATCCGTGATCTGTGGTTGAATATTCCAAATCTCTTGAGGGTCAATGCATCTTTGTTGATTACCAATAAACTTTTCAGACATCTCCTTGCTAATATGGTCAGTTATGCTATCGGGGTCCGAGATAGTTTGGCTTAATTTGGTGACAAAGGTTGTCGTAATCTGTTTAAAATTTTTAACTCTTACCGAAGACTGAAAGAATTTAGTATTTCTGTCATAAAGGTTGAGATGTTTTGTCTTTGCTCTTTGCTTCCAGAATTTGTAGTTGTATTCTACAAGCCTGTGTTTTTTATGTTCTAGCCTTTCTAGTTTTAGTTTCTCATTATTCGTAATATCTCCCCACGGTAGTTTGTTTTGGAAATTCAATATTTGGGCTTCTACATGCTCAAGCTGTCTTGTTATGTTATTCATGTCTTTTTTACACCATTTTTTTGTGTTTAGTTTTAGGAGCTTCTGCTTGCGCATTAGTTTGTACTTTGTAGGCATGGGAGCCACTGAATTTGTTACTCCAAACATGTCTTACCATTTGCTCATAAATTTGATTTGTTGTCCATGCCATCTCAAATCTGAAAGGGAAGCCCTTACGTGGCTCCGAGTTTCCAATCTGGAGGGTGATGAGGCAATGATCTGATGAAGAAAATGTATGATGCTTAGTTCGAAGAGAGGGGAACCAGTTAACTATATCTTGATGAGCTAGAATTCTATCAAGTCTCTCATATGTGTTGTTTGTGCTTTGCTTGTTTTTTCTCCAAGTGAATGGGGAGCCACGGTAAGGGAGAGTGAGGAGGTTGAGCTCTTCTTTTATATTGCTTAATCTTCTGAACCTTGAGAGGTTGGGTATAACACCACCCACTTTCTCTGTATCATTTTCGATCTCATTGAGATCTCCAATAATAAGGACATGAAGACGGTGTTTGTGGACAATAGTATAGATTTCATTCCAAAATTGATCTTTTTCATACTCAACAGAAGGTGCATAGACAACCAGAAGGGCAAGTGTATGCTTTTCAATGCTAAGTTTGATCATAATGTATCTTGTAGATAATTCTAAGATTTCACTGTCATCAAGGGTGTTTTGTTTATATAGAGCCCATATTCCACCCTTGGTACCAACAGAAGCGATACAGATGAATCTATGGAACCCTAAAGCTTTCAGTTGAGCCTGAGAAGGGCTAACTGTAGTCTTAGTTTCGGCTAAAATCAGGATATCGAGTTTGTTGCTATTTCTAAGAAGATTTAGTTCTTGGCAGAGGAGGGGACGTTTAGTCCCTCCTATGTTCCAATAGCCAATATTAATCATCTAGATTCCATTGAAAATAACATTTGTGTTTGTTCAACTTTCTTTTTGGTAATTATACCCTTTAGTTTTTCTTTTTAGTGGTTGTACCTTTTTATGGTGGAATTTACCTAAATACCCTTAAGGTAGAATTTTTATCTTTTTAAAATTAGAATAAAAGTAAATAGATATAGATAAGATTTTATTCTTTTAAAATCAATATATAATACTAAAACAGAGGCGTGGAAATCCTATGTGGCGGGTTCTGGAGCGATTCGCTTACGTGTCGTACTCTGATGCAGTCTGGCCTGGGTCTTTGACACGTCAATTAATGACGATCCAATATATTTAAGCCACGTAAAACGATTACATTTTCTATTTATACACGTGACGTCCTAGGTGTCTATTTTAATTGAAGATTAAATTTAATTTTTAATATAAATATTTAACATCATATCTTAAATGGTTACAAAACCTATCATTTTTAATATTAATATTCAACTTCATATCTTATTTATTGAGAAAATCTATCATTTTAATATAAATATTTAACGTCATATCTTAAAATACCATATAGATGACGAAGCACCAAAAAATAAATAATAATATTTACGATGTCATGCGTAAATAAGAATATATAATCATAAAATAAAGGTTCCCCGCTATACAAAATAGAACCTTATAAGCATGAAGAATGGGCGAATACAAATCGAGGTACAGACTTAAGACGTCCGTGAACGATAAACCACCCGCGGCTCCAAGATGTTTGTCGTGACACTTGGCATCCATGCCCCCCTATTGTGAGCTGAATCTGCCATGTTTTAAAGTAACTTTTATATCGTTTTATGCATACATTTCATGCATTTGGGCTAGGATAATAAATAATTTATGTAGTTTATGTTTATTTACCAAATTATGGAATCTACACCAGTTTCTGTTTAATTTAGCAGAATTCGAGGCAAATTACAGCAGTTCCGAGAAAGGCCGAAAAAGCTCAGAAATTAACTACAGAAGTCCAAGGCCAAGAAGAGCGGAACCAGTCGAATCAAGATAGGAGCCCAGCTTTACTCGATCTAGAGTACTTTTACTCGATCTCGATGAAGGTGTCCGAGCACAGGCCTTGTCGACTAAGCACTGATCGAGAAAATGAGTCAGAGACAACCCGACTCCCGGAAGCCAACTCGATCTCGAGTAAACTTTGTCGAGATCGACAACACTATGATGCCATGTCCAGAGTTGAGGAGATGTGCCAAGTCGAGAAGCCGAGGACGGAAGACGCTGAGCACCCAGTTACTCGATCTCGAGTTCTTTACTGGATCTCGACAAACCAGAAGTGTCAGTCCGAGTCCGTGCCAAGGAGGAGCTACTCGACAACACCAGGCCACACAGAAGTCGACATGTCTACTCGATCTCGAGGAATCTCCTCGATCTCGAGGACCCAGCTACGCACCTGTCCGAGCATGTCGAGGAAGAGCAACCCGAGACATCAAGCGAAGCGAAGTCGATGACCAATTATACTCGATCTCGAGGAAGGTTGTCGAGATCGAGGAAAACCGCGTCCCGGAGCGCGTTACGCGGTTTACTGTCCTACTCGGATTGGGAGTCCTTGGATCCGATTCTATCCAATTTGGCCGAGATCTATCCTACATCTATCAAGTTCTATCTATGGAGAAGACCTATCAACACATGGAAGATATTCTACCTATTTTAGATTTATTTCCCTTATAGATTTAATTCCTTAATTACATTTATTTATCATTAAGCCTTTAGATATAGATTTAGATAAAGATAGATATATTCTATCCTTGAATAGCAAGGAATAGAAGGCTATAAATAAAGCCTTAGGGGCTGGTTTTTCATCATTCAATTTCAGAGAGAACAAGTAGTAGTAGTAGAGAGAGAGAGTTTGTGGCAAGCAAGGTGGAAAGGCGAAAGCGGATTTGGCTTGTTCGGTTGTAAGCTCTCTTTGGTTTATTCAATGCAAGTTAGTTTCTTTTGTTATTTAAAGTCTTTCTTGATGATGAAGAGCGAGTAGTCAACCCACTTCTGGGGCTGGGGTGAGCCCGACGGTGGCCATGTGAGGTGATGCGGTAAAGGTACAATCTTTTTATGCAATTCGTCTTCTATCCCTATGAGCATGATTCTTTTGTGAAAGTTGAAGGTGATCCTTGTTTGTGTTATTGAAGCGAAAGTGATCTTAATGCGACTTGGGTTAATTATGTGAAAAGGGTTAGTAACGATTAGGGTTTATGCAAAAGCCTCTATATGCCTATTTGTTAGTAACGAAAGTTATTTTGATGGAAAACATGATCTTCTATGCCTTTATGTGTTACTTTGCATGGTTATCGTTGTGGTGTTGATACCCTGGATTTGGAAGTTCTTTATATATTGAGTTTGATAACTCCCTCCCTTGATGAAAATCGGAATAGATGTTTCAAAGGCGTTGACAGGATATTTGTGTCAAAGGCCTTGGAGCATTAACAGTTGATGAAATACAAAACCTATCTTAATTATTCGTATATTATTTTATCTTTTATATACTTCCATTATATTTTATATATATATATATATATATATATATATATATATATGTATGACTAACCATTTCAGGAAGTATATTCGAGATTACATCCTTCCTTATACATGTTGAGGAGATCAGTTCAAAATATATCATGGCGTTCAAAGTGTCCATAAATAGAAGATTGAAGATCAAACTGGTTCGAAGGAGCCGTTGGAGATCTGGTGGTGAAGATCCTCACGCTCCATGCTCTTTTATAAAGGAAAGGAAGGAGAAGACAAAATATACACAAGTGCTACACACGAGCTTTCATTCATTCAAGCGATCTGTCTTCCAAGTGTCTCTCTGCTAAGCGCTCAAGAGTTTGTTGTTTATTTCAAAGCCTTTGAGAGTCACTGTGAGCTTATAGATAGCTGAGAGAGGTGGGGCTCTTCTAGATTGGTCTAGGACTCCAAGGGAACGTGAGTTGACTAGATTGCAATTGTATAGGAGAGAGGCTTGTCGGTGAGCTATTAGGATCCTAAGCTAAGCATTCAATAAAGCCTTTGAATCCTAGGGTTGTGGAAGAACCCTAGGCGGGGACGTAGGCCAAGTTGCGTTGAACCTCGTAAACAATTACTCGTGTTCTTTACCTATTGCTTTACCTTATTTCCGCACTTGGTTCGAATTGTTTAACTTTGTGATTCAGGTTTATCTCAAAGGTTTTGGTACAAGCTCCAAAAGTCTTGAGACTTTCTGCGAAAAACGGGCATACTCTATTCAACCCCCCTTCTCGAGTGTTTCTTATTACATTATTTTTATATTATCGAACCTTCAGAGTTTATTTCGTCCAAAATCTGAGTTCTGTGTTCGAAATCTGTAATTTACAGTTTCTGTGTTTTTGTCGATCTAGAGCAGTGGTTTGTCGATCTCGAGTAAGTTGTTGTCGAGATCGAGTTGGCTTTAGTCTAGATCCAGTTGCCTCTGTTGTCGATTCTGAAGTTTCTGTTTCTGTTGAGTTTTGTCGATCTCGAGTAGCTGTCGTCGAGATCGAGTAGCTTTTGACTTTACTTTTATTTCCTGCTTTCGTTTGTTATTTCTGTCCTTGTTTCTTTCTTTCTGTCTTCCGTTTGCTTTTCTGTGAGATTTACAGCTGCCTAGGATCCGCTGACACCCTTCCTCGTGGATTCGATCCTGACTTTCTCTTACTACATTGGAGGGAGTCTTGTAATTATTTGCTGGGGCACGAATCTGGTTTGAATTATTTCATTATATTTCATACTCGATTTCCTCCAAAAACAAATTTGGCGCCGTTGCCGGGGAAGCTATCATTCGCGCCATAGGTAGTCATATCTCACTTTTCTTTTTAAGTTACTTCACAGGTGTATGTGCCGTTCTGGTCAACCACCTGAGTTTGACGGGTTAGACGAACCAGAACGCCTTCTACACATCAGAGCTAAACTACAAAGAGTCATGGCAGCTGCAGAGACACAGGAACAGTTGATCGAGAGGCTCACGAGGGATCTAGCCGCCAGGGATGCTGCTCTCGCCACTGAGAGAGCAGGCAGGCAACAGGAAGCTGAGCGTGCGAGGCAAGCAGAAGCTGAGCTAGCCCTATACCCAACCACTACAGAGGATTATATGCACCCGACTCTCGTCGTGCCTGAATCGGCCATTCTAATCCCTGAGAACAACTATGAAATTCGCACTCAATTCATTATTGAAATTAAAAATCATGCTTTTCATGGTAGATTTAATGAATGTCCTCTAAGGCATATTACCAACTTTACTGACATGTGTCGCACTCTTTCTGAAGGTACCACCTTGGAGTACATCCTAATGAAGGCTTTCCGCTGGTCTCTCGCTAGTCCTGCACTGAAATGGCTAGAAGGGCTAAAACCACGATATCTCACGACATGGGCTCAAGTGAAGCAGGAATTTCTGAACAAATTCTTTCCTCCTGCTAAGACAGCACTCCTGCGCTAAAGGATCACATCTTTCAAACAGCAGCCTGGAGAGACGCTAGCAAAGGGCATGGGAACGCTATAAGGATCTACTACGATCCTGCCCTACACATGGACAACAACCTTGCGTAGTTCAAGAGATCTTCTTCAATTCTCTGGACTTGGCTACAAAGGACAGAATCAACACATATACTCACTATGAGTATCTGACAATGCCGCCTGTTCACGTATGGGAAGCTCTCGACAAGCTGACCAACTACGACAACAAGTATGGGACTCCAGTCAACTATAAGAAGAACCCCTACGCCAAGCCAGCACCAGCCATGCCCCTCTATGAGCCCCATAAGGAGATTGATCCAGATGTTAGGGAGCAGTACTACAGAGACCAGAATAAGAAGCTCCTCAAACAAGTAAAGTATCTTTCTGTCAACCAGCCTTGTATTGAATGCGGATCACAAAGGCACACCACTAATGAGTTCCCACACACAGAGCAAGTCAGACTGGCAGAATACCACGAAGAGGCAGCTTATGCAGGGGGTCCGAATCGCTACATGGGGGACTAAAGGATTTAGCAACCACAATGGAACCAAGGTGCCCCTAGGAATCCCCCACCCTACAGAGCTCCAGGACATCCGGAAAGGGACCAGAAAAGGGATGATCTACAGACTGTCCTAGAGGAAATACGGAGAAATCATTCAGAAACTAAGCAGTCCTTCAACTCCGTCTACACTCGGATGCAAGGTGTCAACTCTAGGCTTGGGGAAATTAATATATGGCGGAAATCAGTTGATACACAGATTGGTCAGCTAGCAGCAGGAATCCCCAGACAGCTAGGTTCACTCACTGAATCTTCAGAACCATATCCCAAGGGAAAGACTGGACACATCGCTGCTGTAAAACTCATAAGCGGCCATCAACTGCAAGAGCCAGAGGTCGGAAAGCAGCAGAACGAAGGAGAACAACAATTCGACCAACAGCAAGTCGATATCGGCAAACACTTAGTCGATCTCGAGGAACAATTGGGCAACCCTTCGTCTGCACAGCAGAACAACTCGACACCACAGAAACCGGTCGAGATCGAGGAAGACCAAGTCGAGATCGAGAAGGCTGCTACACCTCCGACATCTGTTCTGGCTCCTAATCAGAAAAAGAAGCTGTCTTTCCCCACAAAATCTCCAAAGGACCTGGCAGAGAAGAAATTTCAGCGCTTCACCAAGATGCTTCAGAAGCTCAATGTCACCATCCCCTTCACAGAAGCTCTCAATGAAATGCCATCCTATGTCAAGTTCCTGAAGGAGATTCTAAGCAAAAAGAGGTCAATGGCTGAAATCACATAGGAATGCAACCGTTTAGACATACTGGAGAAGAGGCCAGATCCAGGTAAGTTTTCTATATCCATTGGATTTGGTCCATACAAAATTAATGCTTTATGTGATCTTGGAGCTAGTGTGTGTAACGGCCCATGATTATGATTCCCGAGTTACGTTTCGAGGGATAAAACCGCTCGTTAGGATCTTGCAATCCAGGTACGGGTCGAGGTTTCAGACTCATTTAAGATTAGTAGAAAGAGGGATTTCAAACCCTAAAAACCTCGAAGGGCCATTGGGTACCCTTTACCTGTCCTAAGACTATGTCGCAAAATCCAATTCAACCGAAAGTAAAGCGGAAGCAAAACTAGGATACAAATGCCACGACAAAGCCAGGTCAAACCAAATCATAAGCAAGTGACTAACATTTTACCAAGTTATAATATTAGCTAGGTTCTTCGATTCGCCAAAGGGTTTCCCGTCACAGAAGCAAGGAGCAAACAAGATCTGCAGAAAATACCTTAAAAAAAAAGAACGGGGAAAAAAGTCAGATCGAGCCACTCATGCGGGACCGGCAGTCCTCACTGAGGCCACATAGTATGTGCTATACCTAATAATGATGCTCTAATGCAGTACGAAATTCAAACACACTAGCATGCTCCTAGTTCATATAATAATGTGCAGAAATACTGTAAAGGGGCCCAAGACAATGCCAAGTGGCATATCCCTCTCCTACCTCCACCCCTTCCGATAGGTGGAGACTGGCGAGCTCGTGAATGCATTCATTCATAATCGGGGGGCACGCATGCCTAACCCGCTCCACAATAAAGCCTGCATGCATAATATAAGGAAGTCATCACTCGATTGACTCAGGGAACCTGATGAGGCTGGGCTACCCTATGACCCTAGCAAAGACTCTAGGACTATCACAGATAACGGCCGTTCTGTTTCAAACGTATAAAGTAGACAGACGCTCAATCAATTAGTGCAACCTAAACATGATACTACATGGCATGCTTTTATGCATATGCAACACCTAACATAAAATGCAACAACAGGCATGAATGTCCAACCTGAGTAAGCCCCTAGGGAACTTACCTGAAGATGCAGAACAGCATGATAACACAAGCAAGGGCCCAAATGCAAATCCAAAGCAATCCAGAAGCAATACACACCTATCATCAAGTCATTTTCATAAGCTACCGGCCCATCATTTATACACACTAACTCCAAGTTCTCAACATACTCAAAACCAATCGATAGTAAAACCATTTTTCCAAAACCTTTCCGCTACGATCAACATCAACCAAAATCATTTACGTCCAATCGACCCCATTGATAAAATCGTGCCAACCATATTTCCAAACTTCTTTCTCAAAAATATCATTAAACCAAGACAAAGAATTCCAACGTTAAACATTTAAACCTTAAAACCAATACCTCAAAATCATATTATAGAAGTAATTCCGGCATCTTGGTTTTAAAACCACGAACCCCTTTTTAAATAGGTCAAACAATATTTATCTAAAATACCACCAATCAAATCCATCTTTATAAACCCCCGTTTATAATCAAAACCGATAATTCACTTTAAAATTCCTAAAATCACACTTTTAAACAACATCTAATATCACACTACAAATTTTAGTTAAATATAATAGATCACCAAAACCAAATCCATTATTATTACTATATATTTCCAGAAATATATAGTAGTAATAATAATAAGATAACAATAATAATCTAACGAACATATATTTGTTTAAAATCATCACATAACATATATATAATATTAGCTAAATCGTAACATATAATCTAACATATAGCAACAGCACTTAAACCCAAGGCCCAACTCTCACCAACCCGGATTCAAGCCCAAAACTCACACCCGGTCCCCTGACCCAATAACCGAGCCCACAGTCCCCAAACCTGAAGAAAGAAAAGGACCCGGAAGAAATGAATGGAATGAATCAGCTTGCCCTCTTCCTCACAACAGCCCCTGCAACGACGACGGACGAAACGGAAGAGAAAGGAAAAGCGAAGGAGCTCGTCTGCCGGCAGCCTTCTTAACCCAAGACTCTCCCAACCCGACCGACGACAAATTCCGACCAGAACCCACACCGAAAGGTGGCTGCGGCAACCAGGCTCAAGAAGAGCCAAAAGGGCTATGTTTGGATATAGGTGGAAAGAGTGAGAAGGAGGAGAGGGCGATCTATGGATAAGGTTAGGGTTTTCCCAGTAGTTCAATTTATATGGGAGACAAAAGCAACATCTGTGTGTATATTGCAGGTGCATTTGGAAGAAGTGAGCTAGAGGACAAGAATGAGTGACCTGGAGAGGGCAACGAGAGAGAGAGAGAGAGAGAGAGAGAGAGAGAGAGAGAGAGAGAGAGAGAGAGAGAAGAGAAGAGAAAAGAGAAAAGGAATTGGATAAAAGTGGTCAAAACAGATATTTTGAATACCTTAATAAATATCTCAGAATCCGCTCTCTCGATCTTATCCCGACGCGTTTAAAATACTCCTCAATTTTTCCAAATCCGAATTTAATAAATTACATCCGAACATTATTTTCCAATTTTCGGTATATAAAAGCATAGTATAACATATTTTAAATTTCCAATTAAATAATGCCGGAACTCGTTTTAAAATATTTAGAATAAAACCAATAGCTCAAGGACAGAAATTCCAACCTCTCAAATCTTAAAATCGGAAGGATTATAAATCACTATTTTAATAATTTAATATTCTAAAATTTCCCGGTCTTTACATCATCCACCTCTAAAAACAAGTCTCGTCCCCGAGACTAAAATCACTCTTAAACATGAGGATGAAGTTTTAAATTGATGAGTCCAAGGACCATGTCTAAAGATCTTGTAATCATCTCGGTTGCGTCTTCCGAGATTCTCACAACATCCTAGTCACAGTCGTGACATCTCCAATTGGCCTTGACAAGTATGCAATAAGCGCCCTTATCACACCCTCGCTTAGACTTTTCGGTAGTACCACAACTCTAAAGGTTCTACAATAGCATCACTAGGTCTTAGCAAGCACCCTATAGGCGCCCCGATAGAATGCATGTATCCACTTCGTGAGGTATCATAGAGTTGCCCGGGTTTGAAAAGTTTCTAAAGGGATTCCATAATTGAAAATAAAGATTAACCTCAAAATCGTTGAAATTCCCGATATCGTTCATTCTTTTACAACCCAAGTTGGTCCTTTTTCAAAATCGTTCAAAATCTTCAAATCCAATCGCCTAATCAAGCAACCCTATACCAAAACAAGTCAAATCCTTTCAAATCAAGATTTCATCAAAATCTTCCAACCACCAGATCAATTTCTCGCATACCAAACAATCAAATTCGGAAGCTGGGAGGTGGAATCATCCACCTCTAAGGGCTAATCCCATATTCTCTTCCTAGTTTCCATAATCAAATCAATCTATCAGTTTCAATTCAAGCAAGATTCACAAGCCATCAACTCATCACATATAGTCACCATATCGTCAACCACTTCTCACGCGACAAACCTCAAAACAACGATCATGATATTCTCATCAAGTCAACATCTCACCCGCATACCATGTCCAACCCATAACACAAGTCATACCAACAACTCAAAACATGCCAAAAGCAACAACAATGTCTCAATTTCATACTAGAAGGCATTACAAGTGCATCAACGAGCTCTCATAACTTATCATGCAAGCACACATGCATGTCGAGAATTCAATGGATTAGGTGTCATAGAGTTAGTACGTCACTACAATTCAAATCTCGCCATCGCATATCAACACCGAGATCATAGTAGGATCATTCACAACAAGGGATTTCATTTAACGCGTATATTCACATAGTCATCCTATCCAAATTCTATCCAACATTATCATACCGGATTCCTCACATCAAACATTTGTATTTGCAAGGTTAGCCGCAACGGAATTTCATCATAAGTCAATCAAACAAAACTAATTATCGACACATCAATACAGTCAAGGTCATGCTATTAAGATTCAATAAAAAGGGAAGATCAAGAAGTATATCACCACCAAAACGTCAATATGCCCTAAAAGACATCACCTTAACTCGTCATAAAACCATATAACGATCATTTAGAGATAATGCATCATTATCTCATATATACAAGTCATGTCCATACTTCAAGTCATATTCATCATTTACATAATCAATAATCATGCTAGTCAGCCGTATACTGCAACATCATGCTTACTACCACATAATAAACATCATGCTTCCATATCAGATTTGTCATGGTTGCTATCTAACATTATACCAGCATATATATTAAGAAATCACATAAGCAAGAAGATCGTGACATCATCACCACTCAAATAAAACGCAATTCCCGCTCGCTCGCTTCCAATTCCCAAGCCAAGACCAACCTTCTTCTAGACTCACCAACATCAACGCAGACAAAATTCCCTAAAGAAATCTCAATTCATTCTGATACTCCAATCTCGCCTCTCATCCCACCAAGCACTACCTCGCACCATCCAACTCTAAGAACTCGCTCCTATCTCTAACCTCACGCCCGAGTACCCCCTTATACTACATACTGAATACTCTCAAGGGTCATTTCTTACACTCTCACACTTCACAAGACATCTGAAACATCATGCCCAGTTAACCATACCCCCACCGAATATTTACCCAAAAGCTTAATAGAATCACCCAAGCATTGCCTCTCATAAATTCCAAGACTCACTCTCTCTCCTAAGCCTACATCTCTCTTGCGACTTATCTCATAACATCCCTGATCATCCTAATCACTCAAGCTCTTTCACCACTCTTCTACCACGCTACCAATGACCTCACCCACAGGTTAAAGGAAGAAGCAATAATGAAAATGATCAAACATAAGGTCTACCACATGTCAACTAGCAGTTATAAACATAACATCATGAGTTCAACAAGTCTCAGCTTACCATCATGCTCAATAGTCATTGCAAACATCATATATGAACATAATGAAGTCAAGCTAACATGTTGCATTATAACCTTAACCGATACAATTCATGCTTCTTAACATATATAGTTCACATTTTACAGGCAAAGGAATTCACATCATGCTTAGCAACTTAGAGTAGCAACACGTCAAGACATCATGGTACATGAGATCTATAAGTCATCACATCATATCATCATAGACGACAGACAATCAGGCAATAGTCATCATCAAGTCAGCACATCAACACGTAAATCTCATCGTTAGGTCAGTGCAATATCGTCGTCAACAAATTCAAAAGAGTTAGCAATTCGAATGAAGAACACTCCCGCTTGCAAGTCATATCATACTTAGTAACCGTAATTCTCGATGCGCTTGTCTCGTCGACATCATTGATCCTGAGGCCCGTGGGTTATGGGCCCACGCTTCCGCCACACAGCTCTATCGTTATGCAACTTCCTTTCTCTTTCAAGCAGTCGCTCACCAAATATCGCAGAGGAGTCTAAGTTAGCAGAGATAGGGGAGTGACAAGGACAGGCAACCCAATGTTCACCTCAGAACCAAGCATAGACCAAGGCTAAAGAACGACAAGACTAGAGACAAGACTTTGACCCGAGAATGACAACGATTGCCCGTATGAAAATCTATTAGGTTACAATTTGTGACAAGTAGCAAGGGTCTGTCTCAATCGATCAACCATATCAACCCACACTAACATGTACCTATCTCGAAGATCAACGACATACATGTACATTCAAAAGACACATTCGAGTTCTACCTTGAGGGGCATGCGAGACAAGCTAACAATTTACCGATTCATGAAAGCCATAATGCCTAGTAGTCTCAAGTGAGATATGCGGGATTTACCAAACAGAGCAAATATCCCATATATGAGCAATGCACTAGCGGGGTATATATATCAACAATCAAGGTCAATGCATCATGATGAGGTTATTGTAACAATCCGACCTAATGTTATACGAGAACACATAAGAGCAGCATAGTATTTATCACATATGGCAACCATGATCATATAACGAGTCAAGAATGACATGCAATCAGACGAAGGGTCACATTCAGAAAGCATAGGTCCTACAGGATGCTAGCGATGCACGAGGAGGCATGACATAGTTAAGAGTGGCCTAAGAGAACTCAGCATAAGGTTCACGAAGCATGTTTACGCAATGCAGTAAGTACAAAAAGTTACCATCTAGGGAGTCACATCGGAATTCATAAACCTTATAGGATACTACTAGCACATATCGAACACGAACTCATCAAGGTACTTCGACTAGACCCACCCTAACATTCCGATGTCATGTATATGCGGAAATATGATATAGCGTGGTGTGTGATCATGCGAAGTGTCAAGTCATATATTCATGTAAGCACGAAATGGCATCATAAGTAGTAGGGAACGCTACAGAGCGATGATCATGTAAACATGCTAGGACTAATAAGGGCGAATACAACATTTGATACATACATGCGCTTGATTGACTAACACAACGATACACAAGAGACCAAATTGACATAGTCCAGCGATACAAAAGCATGGGAGGAATGTAGCAGTGCATAATATAAGCCTACGTAACATGACAATATAAGCAGAATAAGGGGGCATGTGTTCCAATTTAATAAAACTAAACGACACACGCATATATCGAGATATTACTTCGATATCATGGTCACAGATGGAACTACTAATTTAATCAAGCAAGGCCAAGGGCAACACTAACTAAAATGCCGAGGAGATCATCTTACGGGGCATTCGTACAAAGAGGAGCTTACCACACTATCATGGACCTAATTCAGGGAAAGCAACATTCATATAGACTCATATCCTACCATTCCTTCCTCTAATCAATCAGTAGTACGATCATTACAACAGGTCGATTAGACACGCGAAATGAAACATAATCATGACAGAAAGCGAGATGCAACACGAGACCTAAACAATGTGACTAACATGGATACGGAATGTTATACAATCACAGATTTACATTAAGGATCATCACAATAGCATGTACTGGAATTGAAATTACATACCATATAAGACATGTTGAAATCAAGTTGCAGCACGTATCAGATAATGAACTTGCTTCAACAAGGTATCAAAGTTTTACAATTACACTATCATGAACCTATTCACAGGGAGAATATCAATTATACAACTTCCTAGCATATGACAATTGTGCCCTATCATGATAATGCAATATACTAAGTAGATCATGCCAGGATGATATGAATTTAACAAATATAGCTCGAAAACATACAATGGTCATCATGAACATCAAAGCACGTAAGCACAATTTCACACCGAGGATCAGTCTGTAGGCCAAGGAGTAGTACACATAGTATCACACAATCTTGGACAGAGCAATTAAGATAACCCGACATAGATTCCTAAGGGCAATCATGGACCTTTCCCAACTGACTCTTCACCCATCTTTCCCGTTGGACCTTGGTACGACTCTGTATGGCATGAAGACACTGGTTGATTGTAATAAGAATCGAGAAAGAAAACCCCAGGAACACCTTACTCTCTAACTCGGAATTACATCCAGAGCCACTTTCCAATACTCTCTCAAACAACCCTCATATCCAGTCATAATTCCCGAGGACAATGTGTTTACCAACCTGATTTCCCATGGAGAAGACCGAAATTCAAGAGAAAGACTCGATAAGACTATCAAGGGGTTAACATAGTAGAAAGGGTCGTTCGACACAAGCTGGGCTTGACTATATAAGAACAAGGATACTCCCACTATCTCGTTTGCACAAGTAAGTCAATGCACGTTTCATAGTTAAGACACCAAATCAAATCTCTAGCATAGCAAGCATTCAGCACAGAATCAGTTAATAACACTCATAATGATCTCCTTGGAGTCTCCCAACCCATCTGTAAAGAACAAGCTGATATTTTGCCTACCGTTCCCGACTACACCCAATAGGGGTGGTCTAGCGCCATTAATACCCACTCGTGCACCCGTTTGGTTAGTTTTCTTCTTTTATTACAAGTCGAGTTCAGTACTTATTCCAATTTTGGTTAGCCATTTTAAGTTCATTTTGCCCTTTTTAAAATCCTTCCAAATCCTTTAAAATTCTTGGGCGGTTTTCCAAAACATACACTCGACCCTTGTGTACCCGAATTGCACAACCTCAGCTCTAATACCCCTTTGTAACGGCCCAGGATTATGATTCCCGAGTTACGTTTCGAGGGATAAAACCCCTCGTTAGGATCTTGCAATCCAGGTACGGGTCGAGGTTTCAGACTCATTTAAGATTAGTAGAAAGAGGGATTTCAAACCCTAAAAACCTCGAAGGGCCATTGGGTACCCTTTACCTGTCCTAAGACTATGTCGCAAAATCCAATTCAACCGAAAGTAAAGCGGAAGCAAAACTAGGATACAAATGCCACGACAAAGCCAGGTCAAACCAAATCATAAGCAAAGGACCAAGGCCCAACTCTCACCAACCCGGATTCAAGCCCAAAACTCACACCCGGTCCCCTGACCCAATAACCGAGCCCACAGTCCCCAAACCTGAAGAAAGAAAAGGACCCGGAAGAAATGAATGGAATGAATCAGCTTGCCCTCTTCCTCACAACAGCCCCTGCAACGACGACGGACGAAACGGAAGAGAAAGGAAAAGCGAAGGAGCTCGTCTGCCGGCGGCCTTCTTAACCCAAGACTCTCCCAACCCGACCGACGACAAATTCCGACCAGAACCCACACCGAAAGGTGGCTGCGGCAACCAGGCTCAAGAAGAGCCAAAAGGGCTATGTTTGGATATAGGTGGAAAGAGTGAGAAGGAGGAGAGGGCGATCTATGGATAAGGTTAGGGTTTTCCCAGTAGTTCAATTTATATGGGAGACAAAAGCAACATCTGTGTGTATATTGCAGGTGCATTTGGAAGAAGTGAGCTAGAGGACAAGAATGAGTGACCTGGAGAGGGCAACGAGAGAGAGAGAGAGAGAGAGAGAGAGAGAGAGAGAGAGAGAAGAGAAGAGAAAAGAGAAAAGGAATTGGATAAAAGTGGTCAAAACAGATATTTTGAATACCTTAATAAATATCTCAGAATCCGCTCTCTCGATCTTATCCCGACGCGTTTAAAATACTCCTCAATTTTTCAAAATCCGAATTTAATAAATTACATCCGAACATTATTTTCCAATTTTCGGTATATAAAAGCATAGTATAACATATTTTAAATTTCCAATTAAATAATGCCGGAACTCGTTTTAAAATATTTAGAATAAAACCAATAGCTCAAGGACAGAAATTCCAACCTCTCAAATCTTAAAATCGGAAGGATTATAAATCACTATTTTAATAATTTAATATTCTAAAATTTCCCGGTCTTTACAGTGTGAGTATAATGCCTTTAACAATTTGGTCCAAGATTAAGATAGGTGCCCTAGAGCATGTAGATGCTAGACTTTATATGGCCAACAATACAGTAGTCATTCCAACAAGCATGGTGGACAATGTGCCAGTACAAGTAGGTAAATTCTTTGTCCCTGCTGATTTCTTAGTTGTTGATATGCAAGAAGACCCTTCTTTTCCAATTATTCTAGGAAGACCCTTCTTGGCGACGGTGGATGCCAACATAAGCGTGAGGAAAGGAGTGCTCACTTTCAACATCAGCGATGAGGTAATTGAGTATTCCTTTAATAAAACTGAAAGGCATACATGTCCAATGGAAGAGGTCAAATCTATCTCAGCTGGCTATATCACTTGCGGGGAACCCAATGTAAGAAATATGACCCCTGAGGAGCTGGAAAAGAGGAATATGGAGGCCCAGGTGGAGGAGATCATGGCCATCCTAAAGAAAGAAATAGAGAATCCACTCGACACGGACCAAGGTACGTCATTATGGACTAACTATTTTTCGGATGCCTTGACAGGAACCAAGTATGGGGTCATAGTCGACCAAGATTCCTCGACATCGAGAACTCTAGTCGATCTCGACCAAAACCAGAAGCCTCCACCAGCACCAGTGTCGTCGAGCAGCAAACCTGAAGATCAGAACTCCTCAAGATCGAGTAAGTTACTCGAGATCGACCAGAACCTCGCTGCCTCGACTTCGCCTTCCTCGACGCTGACTCCACCAAAAGGCCAGAACTCCTCGAGATCGACCAATCTAGTCGAGATCGAGCAACCCTCACCGTCCCCAGCACCTGCATCCTCGAGCAGTCCACCACCAGAAGCTGAAACCTACTCGAGGTCGAGTACTCCTACTCGAGATCAACCAAACACTGTGGTCCCCGATTCCGTTTCTGCAAAGGTAAGTCAAGGTATGGATCTTTCTTCTCCTATTTCCATTAAAGATCTATCTATACATGGGAGAGGTTTGCCTTGGTATGTGCGCTTATGCAGGATTTCCAATGATGAGCCCAAGGAGTATGAAGTTGGAGACAAGCTCTATTTCTCTAAATCAAAGGATCATTGGTTTCCTAACAAATTCAACAAGAAGAGGATGGGACCTTTTGTGGTGAACAAGATCCATTCTGGAGGATTGCAGCTGATGGACAAGAATGGAATCCTTTTATCATGCAATATGTCAAAAGCAACTTCAAATTTTACATCCTTTCATGGTTTTCAAGAAATAATGCGCTTCATTGTGACTTCCCTTTACTAGGCAATTTCATTCTATATCTCTAATGAATCTAATTTTGCATCGTCGAGTTCAATAAAGCTTCCATGACATTAATCAAAAAATTTCAATGGGGGTCATTTTTATAAGCTTTGGAAAACATGCATGTAAGCACATAAATCAATAATGAATTCCGAAATAGCCATGTAGCAATTCAAAAAATAAATTCTAAATATGCACACATAATGTCAAATATGTCAAATATACATGAAGTAAGCCCTTCCCCCACCCCATACTTAAACATTACAGTGTCCTCACTGTATAAAAACAAGAGTAAAGAAAGAAACTCACTAGACAGATGTGCAATATGTCAAAAGCAACTTCAAATTTTACATCCTTTCATGGTTTTCAAGAAATAATGCGCTTCATTGTGACTTCCCTTTACTAGGCAATTTCATTCTATATCTCTAATGAATCTAATTTTGCATCGTCGAGTTCAATAAAGCTTCCATGACATTAATCAAAAAATTTCAATGGGGGTCATTTTTATAAGCTTTGGAAAACATGCATGTAAGCACATAAATCAATAATGAATTCCGAAATAGCCATGTAGCAATTCAAAAAATAAATTCTAAATATGCACACATAATGTCAAATATGTCAAATATACATGAAGTAAGCCCTTCCCCCACCCCATACTTAAACATTACAGTGTCCTCACTGTATAAAAACAAGAGTAAAGAAAGAAACTCACTAGACAGATGTGCAGGACTTTAAAATATCAAGAGAAAATGCTACTGGGCCTAGTCTGATCTTAGCTTGCTTTTATCCCCATGGACCTGAAAAATGTAGAAGAGAAATACCCACAATAGAAAAACTAAAAGTTCCAAAAACAAAAACAAACAAAAGAACTTAATAGTTTGTGCCTTATTTCATATATTGCTCCACATGTTCTAAATATTGCCATTCTTTACCTTATTTCCTATCCGGAGATTATGTTGAGAATGATGTTACATTATGGAGATGTTATATGGTGTTTGTGTTGTTGTTGTTATCATAATTGGAGTTTGGCGGGAAGTTGTTTGAAAAATATATGGAAAATTTAACGAGTGAGAAAAAATCCAATCACCTTAGGAGAGAAAGGTAGATTGACCCTGCTCGCTAAGATAATAGTTTGGCGAGATGGGACATGTTGTGAGCTGAATCTGCCATGTTTTACAGTAACTTTTATATCAATTTCTGTATACATTACATTCATTTGGGTTTAGATAGTACAGAATCTATGTAGTTTATGTTTATTTGCCAAAATTATGGAATCTACACCAGTTTCTGTTTAATTCGCAGAAATCGAGGCACTTTACAACAATTCTACAGAAGGTCGGAAAAGCTCGGAAAACCACTACAGAAGTCCAAGGTCAAAGCAGCGGAACCAGTCTGAGAGTCAAGGCTACTCGATCTTGAGTAAGCCTTACTCGACCTAGACGAGCATGTCCGAGCACAGCCTTGTCGATAGAGCCTGATCGAGCAAGCCAGACCACCCGACTTCCGGACCCAACTCGATCTCGACAAACCCTAGTCGAGATCGACGAAGGCTAGACACCACACCCGGAGTCGACAAAGAGAAGACCTGCCCGAGAAGCTGAGGACGAGAAGTCGAGCACAACCCTACTCGATCTCGACGATCCCTTGTCGAGATCGACGAGCCTTCCAGCGCCTGCCCGAGTCCTTGGCGAGGAGAAGTTGCTCGACCAGAGAAGATCATGTCTACTCGATCTCGACAAAGCTTGGTCGAGATCGACAAGCCCCTGAGTCCGGATCCAGGCTTGTCGAGTAAAGCCACCCGAGAGCACCTAGTCGGCAAGACCAACCCTACTCGACATCGACGAGTGCTAGTCGAGGTCGACGAGCCCAGGAAGCCATGTCCGAGCCACATCGAGGAGATCTACCCGAGAAGACCTAGTCGGCGAAACAGTCTACTCGACATCGACTAGGGCTTGTCGAGGTCGACGGGCACCGTGAGCCAGAGTCCGGGTTTGTCGAGCACCAGCTAGCCGAAACGACGAACCAAGTCAGTCGACCAAGACTTCTACTCGAGATCGACAAGAGCCTTGTCGAGGTCGACGAAGCTTCCAGAAGCTGAACAGCGCGGTTTAATCAACTCTACTCGGATTTGGATTCCTTGGGCATGAAGATTTCCGATTCTATCCAAAACTATCAAGATCTACCATGAAGAGAAAGATTCTATCCATTGAAAACTTTTTAGATATAATTCCTATTTTAGATTTAATTCTTTTATGTCTTTTATTTATCCTTAAGCATTTTAGATAAAGTTTTAGATATAGATAGGTATCTTCTTTCCTAGAATAGCTAGGGAATGAAGGCTATAAATAAGGCCCATGGGGCTCAGTTTCATTCATTCAATTTCAGAGAGAAGTAAGTAGGAGAAGTAGAGAGAGAGAGAGAGAGTGAGCAGCCGATTGGAGTTGTGAAGTGAGAGTGGAGTTGGCTTCGAGCGGTTGTAAAATTTGGTTTATTTTAATGCAATTAGTTTTCTTTCAATCAAAGATGTCTGAGTTTGAGATGAGGAGCGAGTAGTCCACCCACTTCTAGGGTTGGGACAAGCCTGACGATAGCCATGCATAATTGAGGTAAAGATCCGACCTTTATCATGTTTTGAGCATTTTCCTACTTGTTGATGTGTTTATTGCCCATCTAATGGAGATCCATGCTAACAACTTGGATTATAAGCATAAAATCGGTAGAGACAATTAGGATTTCTTGAGAGAGTTGTCTAATTGTTGGAAAAGGCGAAAGCTTATCCTTTAATGCGATTCACATGATTATCTGTTTGGTTCTGCCTTATGCATGTTTGGTTATCGTTGTTGCAAACCCCAATCTTGGAAGTTCTTTTACATTAAGTTTAGTCGAAACCCTAAAAAGCATTTGTTTTTACTTTCTTTATTTTTATTCGTTTTTGTTCCCTGTCTACTCGATCTCGACCAACTGTGGTCGACCTCGAGTTGCTGATTCTCGACCTAGTGTCGCTGTTGCTTACCTGTGCAGGAACTCGACAAGACGAGCCGAAGTCGACGAGGACTGTACTCGACCTCGAGTAGCCTCTTGTCGAGGTCGACTAGCCTGTGTCGAGCAGTGCTGCTGTGTTCGACTGTCCGATCTTCTGTCGACTAAACCTTTGTCGAGCTCGAGGACTTCTGTGGTCGACTTTCGTGAGATTCTCCGCTGCCTAGGATCCGCTGACACGCTTTCTCGTGGATCGATCCTAACTTCCCGCTGCTACATCAGGAGGAGGTCTTGTATTTATTTGGCGTGGGCATAATCTGGTTTGAATTATATTTCTATATTTTGAACTCGATTTCCTCCTACAACAAATTGGCGTCGTTGCCAGGGAAGCTATCATTCGCGCCTTAGGTAGTCAGTTCTCACTTTTTCTCTTGAGTGAATTCGCAGGTGTATGCGTCGTTCTGGTCAAACACCTGAGTTTGACAGCTTAGATGAACCGGGGCGCTACCTACACATCCACTCCAAACTCAAAAGGATCATGGCGGCCGCTGAAACACAGGAGCAGCTGATTGCCAGACTTACCAGGGAACTGGCCGCTAAAGATGCTGCTATCGCCACTGAGAAAGCAGCAAGGGAACAAGCACAGGCTGAGCTTGCCCAATATCCAACTACTGCAGAGGATTATATGCATCCCACTCTCGTCGTGCCTGAATCGGCGATTCTAATCCCTGAAAACTCTTTTGAAATTCGCACTCAATTTCTTATAGAGCTTAAAAATAATGCCTTTTATGGCAGATTTAATGAGTGTCCTCTTGAACATATTACTAATTTTCATGACATGTGCCGTACTCTTACTGAAGGTACAACCTTGGAATATGTCAAGATGAAAGCTTTTCGCTGGTCCTGCACTGAAATGGCTGGAAGGACTGAAAGCAAGATCACTCACCACCTGGGCCCAAGTAGAGCAAGAATTTCTGAATAAATTCTTTCCACCAGCCAAAACAGCACATCTCCGCCAGAGAATCACCGCCTTCAAACAGAAGCAAGGGGAACCACTGGCAAAGGCATGGGAGCGCTACAAGGATCTTCTGCGGTCTTGCCCTACTCATGGACAGCCACCCTATGTCATTCAGGAGATCTTCTTCAACTCTCTTGATCAAGTCACCAAGGACAGAATCAACCATTATACTCGCTATGAGTATCTAACAATGCCGCCAAGTGACGCATGGGGTGTGCTGGAAAAACTCACTAACTACGACAACAAATATGGGTCTACTTCAAACTATGAGGAGAACTCCTGCGCCAGGCCAGCACCATCTATGCCACTTTATGAGCCAGCAAAGGAGATTGGCCCAGATGTCAGGGAGCAGTTCTACAGAGACCAGAATCGCAAGCTCCTCAAGCAAGTCAAATATTTGTCTGTCAATCAGCCTTGCATCGAATGCGGATCACAGAGGCACACCACTACTGAGTGCCCACACACAGAGCAAGTCAGGATGGCAGAAACACATGAGGAGGCAGCATACGCTGGGGGTCCTAATCGCTATATGGGGGATCAAAAGCCCTATCAACCGCAATGGAACCAGAAGCGTCAGTCCGAGTTCGTGCCGAGGAGGAGCTACTCGACAACACCAGGCCAGACAGAAGTCGACATGTCTACTCGATCTCGAGGAATCTCCTCGATCTCGAGAACCCAGCACCGCACCTGTCCGAGCATGTCGAGGAAGAGCAACCCAAGACGTCCAGCGAAGCGAAGTCGACGACCAATTCTATCCAGTGCACCTGTCGTGGAAGGTTGTCGAGATCGAGGAAAACCGCGTCCCAGAGCGCGTTACGCGGTTTGCTGTCCTCCTCGGATTGGGAGTCCTTGGATCCAATTCTATCCAATTTGGTCGAGATCTATCCTACATCTATCAAGTTCTATCTATGGAGAAGACATATCAACACATGGAAGATACTCTACCTATTTTAGATTTATTTCCCTTATAGATTTAATTCCTTAATTACATTTATTTATCATTAAGCCTTTAGATATAGATTTAGATAAAGATAGATATATTCTATCCTTGAATAGAAAGGAATAGAAGGCTATAAATAAAACCTTAGGGGCTGGTTTTTCATCATTCAATTTCAGAGAGAACAAGTAGTAGTAGTAGAGAGAGAGAGTTTGTGGCAAGCAAGGTCGAAAGGCGAAAGCGGATTTGGCTTGTTCGGTTGTAAGCTCTCTTTGGTTTATTCAATGCAAGTTAGTTTCTTTTGTTATTTAATGTCTTTCTTGATGATGAAGAGCGAGTAGTCCACCCACTTATGGGGCTGGGGTGAGCCCGACGGTGGCCATGTGAGGTGATGCGGTAAAGGTACAATCTTTTTATGCAATTCGTCTTCTATCCCTATGAGCATGATTCTTTTGCGAAAGTTGAAGGTGATCCTTGTTTGTGTTATTGAAGCAAAAGTGATCTTAATGCGACTTGGGTTAATTATGTGAAAAGGGTTAGTAACGATTAGGATTTATGCGAAATCCTCTATATGCCTATTTGTTAGTAACGAAAGTTATTTTGATGGAAAGCATGATCTTCTATGCCTTTATGTGTTACTTTGCATGGTTATCGTTGTGATGTTGATACCCTGACTTTGGAAGTTCTTTATATATTGAGTTTATTTCGTCCAAAATCTGAGTTCTGTGTTCGAAATCTACAATTTACAGTTTTTGTATTTTTATCGATCTAGAGCAGTGGTTTGTCGATCTCGAGTAAGCTGTTGTCGAGATCGAGTTGTCTTTAGTCTAGATCGAGTTGCCTCTGTTGTCGATTCTGAAGTTTCTATTTCTGCTGAGTTTTTTCGATCTCGAGTAGCTGTCGTCGAGATCGAGTAGCTTGTGTCTTTACTTTTATTTCCTGCTTTCGTTTGTTATTTCTGTCTTTGTTTCTTTGTTTCTGTCTTCTGTTTTCTTTTCTGTGAGATTTACAGCTGCCTAGGATCCGCTGACACGCTTCCTCGTGGATTCGATCCTGACTTTCTCTTACTACATTGGAGGGAGTCTTGTAATTATTTGCTGGGGCACGAATCTGGTTTGAATTATTTCATTATATATTGAACTTGATTTCCTCCTTACAACACCCCCACCCACATGTCATGTGGCATGTGACACTTGGAGACAAGTGGGCTTGCATGAAGAAGTCTTAGCACTATAAATAAGATGTCGAGGCCTCATTATCAGGGGTCGGAAATTGGGATCTCTAACGGCTTAGGCCGGATTCCCTAGCTTTGAGCCCCCTTTTAAGCGGGATTAGTCTCGGCTGGTAAAAACCGACATTGATGGAGCCGAAGGAGGACGGTGGTACGCGGATGGCTTGAGCTCGGATCGGCACAGGTTTGGGTACGCCGACGGAATCTCGTCGCGCATCTCAGATAAGCCCGATCGTCTGAGCTCGCATGCGTCCCACTTGATCCCGGAACCCGCCGACACGGGATTCCGAAAATCAGGTTTCGTCAATAGATAATTTTTTTTAAAGTAACGTAATTAATTTTATCATTTGAACAATAAAATTTTATCATCAATTATAGTTTCGTTTTTAATAGAAATATTAACCATACATATTATTTGGAGGAAAAAAATAACATTTTAAGCCGGTTTGATTTTTTTTTTTAAATATCTTGATTCAGAGTAGATTGTGTTTGAAACACAGTTTACGTAGAGCGTACAATAAATTTTTAAATTTTATTTAGATAACATAAAAAAATGCCATCAAAAACAGAGGTTTTAAAAGTTATATTTTTGGAGCATATGTTAGTTATTCTTAGTTCTTACCTATGATATGCACCGTAAGAGATATCGGATAAAAAACAAACTTTTATTTGATTGTAAGTTGATTAAAAAAAAAGAAATCATTATCAAATGGTTTTCAATTTAGGCCCGTTTGTTTTTTTACTAATTCTAAAATTACTATTATATTGTGTTTATTAAGATCTAAAATAGAGTTTAATTTTAATTTATACCTTAAATCATTTTTTTTTTAAACAGAAAGAGATTAGGAAGGACTATAGACGATTCGTAGTCCATCCTAGAGCATCATTTTGGATGAGAACTTGAAGTTCTAAATCTGTGTTAGGGTTGGTAATATTGGTTGAATGACCTAGAAGGGCTAGTCTTTCCGCTACGCTATTAATTTCCCTAAACACGTGTTGAATGTGAACTGTCTGAAACCAACATAGGTCTATCAGGGAGTAAGAAATGATCATTTCGAGTTCCCAAGGGCATTTCCAAATCCCCAAGCCAATTGGCTTCGTGATCCCGGATCACAAAGCCAATTGCGGAGTTCCCGTTATCCCGGAAGGACCCATCAAAATTTAGCTTAAAACTTGAGCTTTTTGGTTTTTCCCACTTAATGCCTTTTTTCCTTCTGTTTTCATAACCGGATGAGATGTTAGGATAAATGGACGTAGACATTACGTCCATTATATTGGCCCTGTTAGTTTCAATAAGATTTTGTATTAATTAATTATATGTTGAAAAATGAATATTTTCATCTAAATATACACGGAGGGTGATCGAGTATGAAAAATTGTGTTAAACATAAAAAAGGAAATAAGATTAATAAGTTTGTGTATAGGTATAGACAGTCACACGCTTATTAATCTTATAAATAAATTTTATAAAATAATTGAAAACAAAATATTAAAGTTAACATCTTTTAAATCAACATTATTTTAAATTTTAATATGTTTTATAAAAAATAAATGTATATGAATTATCATTTATAAAATAAATAAAATCTATTTGAAAAATAAATATATCATGAGGTTATATTCAAATATTGATCTAATACTCTCTCTTTTAATTAAAACACACCACTTTAATTTTTCAACACTTTTTTTAAACAGTTAAAATTTATATTAAATGTTAAGTTTTTCATTTGTTTCTTTATATAATTTAATACTTATCAATAATAATAATAAATAAAATAATATATAATTTAATAACCAGCAGCGAAGGTCACGGGCAATAAGACTAGTTAAAATAAAAGTAGCAAAATTATTCGAATTATTGATTTACACGTAAAGACCTACTATAAGAGGTTCAATTAATCCGTGAATTGTCTAGGGTTACAGCAGGTAATTCAATTTTATTGTAACATATTGTAACCGATTGTAACCCTAGAGTACTACAAGAAACTTAATTATTGTAACCATTATTCTTGAAACCTTATTATTATTTAACCCTATTTTGCTTATTACCTGTAACCGACCGTAACCCTAGAGTACTACAAGAAACTTAATTATTGTAACCATTATTCTTGAAACCTTATTATTATTGAACCCTATTTTCCTTATTACTTGTAACCGATTGTAACCCTAGAGTACTACAAGAAACTTAATTATTGTCACCATTAATCTTGAAACCTATTTTGCTTACCTGAAACAACATTCTTGAGGCATAATTTATCCTACAAGAAACATAATAATTATTGTAACCATTATTTTTTGAAGCTTTATTATTCTTGAAACCCTATTATTCTTGAACCTTATACAACCATTCATGTAACTAGCTAATTACTAGCAACCAAATTCATGTAACTATTTTATAGTAACAAAATCTTCATGTAAGTAATTTCAATACGCATTGTAGTCACATTCTTGTACTAATATATATTCATCATCATTGATTAGGCCTATACTTAATCATCCATCAGCCTAGTTAATCATTGAATTCCTCTAATATGAGTGAATTCTTGTAACCACAATTAACGTATTATTGGACTTTGAGTTACAGGAAATTGTCCACATGAAGCAATTATTGTAACCACATGTAACGATTATAAATTCCTAAAATTATTGTAACTACAAAAATCAATTCATCAAATAAGGATTTACATCACAATAAAACTGGTCCTTGTACACCGGTTCATCCAAAAAAAATTAGCGACTGATAAAAAAAAAATTCTTTTAAAAAGTTGTCGATCTAAAAAAAATTTGTCGATCTATCAAAAAGATTGTTAATTTCTAATATTAGGTTACATCGTGATAAAAATCATGGTAGAAATCACATGAATAAAAAAAAAAAAAAAAAACCGAGAGGCGAGAGCAACCACAAAGACCATTTAAGAACTGGGACCATCTCGGACACCCTTTTGACTGCAGAACAGCTGACCTGGAAGGTTAGTAGGTTCATTACTAGCAATAAATCTTGGAATCTCCCTCTCTTACATTCTGATCTGTCAGGTCTATTACCCACGCATATTATCACACATATTAGTACACTACCTCTTATTATTACCGATATGTCGGACCGACTGTACTGGGGCCCGGACCCTTCAGGTTGGTTTACTACCAAGTCTGCGGTATCTTTGGTGCCTAATGGTGCTCAAAATACCCAATTCCAGTGCCAGTGGATTTGGAATTTAAACATTCCGCCTAAGTTAAAGCATTTCCTATGGAAAATTGCTACTGACTCACTACCATCCAAAGGACGCCTCCAAAGGTCGCATGTTAGTGTCCCTATGCATTGTGTTTTATGTGACTGCACGCATGAGTCAACTCAGCATCTACTATTTGACTGCCCGATGACCAAGCGGGTTCTCAGAACTATCAACTGTACAATACCAAATGGAGGCCTAGCCACACTCAGGTTTTACAGTATCTCTTCTCTGCAATTAACAAATCAACACTGACCGATCTTTTTTATTGTTGGTGGGCTATTTGGTTCTACCGGAATAAATTGGTCTTTGGTTCTGCCACTACAGTTACATTACCTCAGATTCAGATTCAATTGCTTTCTACCAAACAAAGTTGGGCCGAGGCTTCTCGCCTCGACCTCACTGCTAACACCTTTCTCCCTTCTAGGGCCCACCCTGCAACCACCATCGACTCGAGTAAAGGCCGAGTACAGAACCATGATATAAAACACCATTGGCATAGGCCACCACCATTGGCTTTGAAACTTAACTTTGATGGCTCGTATCGCCAATCTGGCGACGGCTCTTACGGATTCATTATTAGAGACTCGAATGCTTCTGTGATTTCGGCTGGCTCGGGCCGTTGTAACACCACTTCTGCCCTCTACGCTGAGGCACTTGCGCTTCGGAATGGGGTTCTTCGGGCAAAGGAGTTGGGTATCGTTAACTTGCTTATTGAGGGTGACAACCTGATTGTGGTTAACTCCCTTTTGGGAGATTATCGCTGCCCTTGGAGTATTGAACTACTGCAATCAGACACTAGGTCCCTTTTTATGTTTTTTAATTCTGTTTCTATTCGTCATATTTTCAGGGAGTCAAATGTTGTCGCTGATCGGGTCGCGCACTTGGCGTACGACATCCCTGCCGACGAGGATTTGCTGGCTGATCAAGAACTTCGCGTTCTCGTCCGAAAGGACGCTCTAGGATATTGTTATTTTCGCAAACGATAGCTGTATCCTAATTCCTTTCCCTGTATTCAAATTCAAAAAAAAAAAAAAAAAAAAAAAGAACTGGGACCATCGATCGACTAATGGCCCTTGCGTATGCGATGGAACAAAACCTGCAGCAATCAACAAGTGCAAATTCTGCATGATTTGGAGGACGAATACGAGGTTAATTAATTAGAAAATATAGCACAACAAGAGACGACTCAACTATGATCTGTTTCAATATACGAAGATAGATACGTATTTGAAATAAGAGCGTGGAATTAGATTTGGTGAAAGGGAAAAGATTTGTGATTACAATATATGGTATTGAAAATATGGACAAAATTGTCATTAGAGACAAAAAAAGTATAATTAACAAAACAAAAACTTAAAAGGATATATTTACCAAAAAAAAAAACTGAAAATAGTATAATTACCTAATTATCCATAAGCGAAATCTACAACCGCAGCGTCATTTTTTGTTAAATTTGTAATAATTACAAAAAGGTGACCAACTTTATATTTGCATTAATGGTCCAAATTTTCAGAATTTAATATTTTGCTTACTAATAATTATGTTTGTGGCACATTTTTAGAATTTTATACTATTTTGCTTACTAATAATTAAGAGGGAAAAACAAAATGAGAATTATAATGTGTTATATGAAACCACATTACACAAATCATAATTTTATTATTGTTGTTGGCACCCCAAATAGCTACGGAGTAAAAAATTAATGAATTTATTGAGAATTCTCTACTCCTTAATTAAAAGGACCCAATAAGATAATTCTAATGTGTTATATGAACCCATATTACACAAATCATAATTTTAATAACTTTGTTGACACCCCTAATCTCTAATACAAATCCTCTCTTGGTAATTAATAATATGTTAGTTGCATATTCAAATAATCCCAATTCCATTTTCAGATCATTTGAATGAGGCGCTTTGCCCGGGAATATTTATGTTTCATGCTTTTGTTATTTCTTAGAATTTTAAATAAAATTAATAATAGAAAAGTATTATGTGTTGAAATGAGTGAACCTACTTTAAATGGATGCAATACACCATGAAAAAAAATTGAACCTACTCAACAAACCAAGATGAAAGGTAAGACAGCAAGATGTCACCTTAAGGCTATATATAACTATGAGTTCAAGATTTAAAAATCTTGAACCTAGTTTCAATGGAAGCACAACACCATCTAAAAAACTTGAACCTACTCAATAAACCAACATGAAAGGTAAGACAACAAGATGTCACCTTAAGGCTATATATAACTATGAGTTCAAGATTTAAAAATCTTGAACCTACTTTCAATGGAAGCACTACACCATCTAAAAAACTTGAACCTACTCAATAAACCAACATGAAATGTAAGACATCAAGATGCCACAGTTTAGGGCTATATATAGCTATAGGTTCAAGATTTAAAAATTTTGAACCTACTTAAAATAATAGTGGCATTAATACACCATGAAAAAAACTTGAATCTACTCAATAAATCAACATGAAATTAAAGGAAGGCATATCAAGATGTCACTTTAGGACTATATATAAATATGGGTTCAAAAATTAAAAATCTTGAACCTACGTACGTTAAAGGGAGGCAATACACCATGAAAAAAACTTGAACCTCCTCCATTAATGGAGGAAATACACAATGAAAAAACTTGAACCTACTCAATAAACCAACATGAAATGTAAGGTATCAAGATGTCATTTTAGGGCTATATATAACTATGGGGTCAAGATTAAAAAACCTTTAACATACTTTAAATAGAGGCAATACATCATAATAAAAACTTGAACCTACTTAATAAATCGACATGAAATGTAAGACAACAAGATTTCACTTTAGGACTATATGTAACTATGGGTTCAAGCTTTAAAAATCTTGAACCTACTTTAAATTGAGGCAATACATCATAATAAAAGCTTGAACCTACTTAATTAATAAACTGACATTAAACGTTAGACAACAAGATATCACTTTAGGGCTACATATATTATGAGTTAAAGATTTAAAAATCTTGAACCTATTTTAAATGTAGGCAATACATCATAATAAAAACTTGAACCTACTTAATAAGCCGACAACAAATGTAAGACAACAAGATGTCACTATAGGGCTATATATAACTATGGGTTCAAGATTTTTAAATCTTGAACCCACAATTATATACATATATATATATATATTGATTCAAAGTTTTAGTAAGTAGGTTCAAGATTAACATGAATTGATTCAAAAATTGAAAACTAGCCTAATTTACGGGTGGTTATGTGTAATTTACCCTGAAAAAAATAAAGAATTTGCAATTAAAATTTTAGTTCTGAATTTTACCATATGACTTGAATGATATTTGTGTAAAGTCGTTTGAATAATTTTTTCTCTCTCTTTAATTCACTTTTTCTATATCCAAATTATATTATTAAGATTTAATAAAATTAGGTTCAAAATTATATAATGATAGGTTCAAGATTTTATAAACTATCGTTATTTTCAAGATTTTATAATGATAGGCAACAAGGATTATAAAACCTTGAATCCATAATTATAAAATCTTGAACACGTAGTTATTAAAAAGGGCGATTTGCAAAACTAGACCCAAAAAAAAATGTTTGCAAACCTAGAATAGCACATTAGTTTTTGGCTAAGGGTAGAAAGTAGGATAGTTTTGCAAAAAAAAAAAAAAAGGACAACCGGATGAGGGAGTTGCAGGTGAAGGGGAGGGACATTGTAGCTACACTTTAGCTGTCAGTAGCTCTTAGTGACATGTGGCACCAAACACTACCAAAAACACAGGAAATAGCCACGGTCAAATAGCCACGAATTTCCGTGGCTAAACGGTTTAGCTACGGGCATAGCCATGAATTTGACGTTCGTCTCCATTCGAGGCTATATGCCTCGACGCTAACAGCCACCGACACAATATCCGTGGCTAATAGCCACGATCTGACAGTCCCATGGCTATGTCCGTGGCCGGTTCGGAAAGGTGTCATCCCTGGCTGTAGCGACGAAGTTAGCCACAGTGTATGTCATGGCTGATTTCGCAGCTTGGCACGTGCGGGATCTCTAACAACTTTCATGGCTGATTTCGTGGTTGATTCCGTGGCAATGACCGTGGCCAATTAGGTGGAATTATTGGCTATAACCGTGGCTATGACCGTGGCTATTTTCGTGGCAGTATTCATGGCTAAGTTCGTGACTTTATTGTTGGCTATGTCCGTGGCTTTATTCGTGGCCTTATTCATTCTATGAGCTAGAAAATAAATTTAATATAATTTCATAAATCTATCACATAAATACATCCAAAATAACTATAAATTACACCACTCAAAACACTCTTACAACATACAGAAATACTACATCTAAGAAAAAGACACCAACGCATCTTAAGAATCTAGACACTAGTTTGAGAGCTTCACCCTTGTTCCTGCACCCAATGCTTCACACTTGTATTAAGGGGCAATCAGATATTCAATTTACCATATGCAACTCTCTTGCTGTTACATACACAGATTTCTTTGATGCTTTCGTCCAAGTATTTGCTGTAATCTCCAAATCCATCCCAAATCAGGTTGACTGTTCACAGAACAACAAACACTTTGATTTCAGCAGATACAAAAACCGAATTCAACAGATACAAAAAAAAAAAGCGAATTCAACATACACAAAACCGAATTGAACAGATTTTTTTGTATCTGTTGAACAACATATATACACAAAACCGAATTCAACAGATACAAAAAAAAAACAGAACATAAAACAAAATTCCAGCCCAAGCTTACCACTAAAAGCCTTTATTAACTTGAATGTAAAAAAATAGAACATAAAACAAAAGATAGAAAATGAAAAATTTACCGAACATAAAACAAGACAGTAATGGTGGCAGTGTAGAGGGACATTTTTTTCAGCAGTCTATGATTAGGTATATTGTAGAAGACAAAGCTGTAACGGCCCAGAATTATGATTTCCGGGTTACGTTTCAAGGGATAAAACCCCTTGTTCGGATCTTGCAATCCAGGTACGGGTCGAGGTTTCAAACTCATTTTAAGGTTATTAGAAAGAGGGATTTCAAACCCTAAAAACATCGAAGGGTCGTTGGGTACCCTTAACCTGTCCTAAGACTATGTCGCGGAAACCATTTCAAACGGAAGTAAAGCGGAAGTAAAGTACAGATACAAGTGCCACGGCGGAGCCGGGTCAAAACGGAGTCAAAAGTATAATTCCAAAACAATATAATCAGAGTCTGGTGAAGTCTATAACTCCAGCGCTCACTCTCCGCCGACAAAATGACCCGCGCAATAAGCAAACAGCACCGATAGGATGAACATAAATAATTCCTAAAAAAATTGATTTGGAGCGGGATCAGATCGATGCCCACTTAACTCTGCATCCCAACCATAAGCACACATATACGCTATACCTAATAAAGATGCTCTAATGCAGTACGGAATTCAAACACACTAGCATGCTCCTAGTTCATAATAATGTGCAGAAATACTGTAAAGGGCCCAAGACAATGCCAAGTGGCATATCCCTCTCCTACCTCCACCCCTTCCGACAGGCGGAGACTGGCCAGCTCGTGAATGCATTCATTCATAATAGGGCGGCACGCATGCCTAACCCGCTCCACAATAAAGCCCGCAGGCATATCATAATATAAGGAAGTACTCGATTGACTCAGGGTACCCGATGAGGCTGGGCTACCCTATGACCCTAGCAAAGACTCTAGGACTATCACAGATAACGGTCGTTCTGTTTACAAACACATAGAGAAATAGAATGCTCAACGATCAATGCAACCTAGCATGGTACTACATGGCATGCTGATCATGAATGCAACACCTAGTATATCATGCACTTAAAGCAGGGAATAGCTCTATTCAATCTGAGTAAGCTCCGAAGAGACTTACCTGAAGATGCAGAACAGCAAGATAACACAAGTAAGGGCCCAAATGCAAGTCCAAAGTAATCCACTAGCAATACACACCTATCATCAAGCCATTGTCATAAGACGATGCACCAACATTCATACTCGCACAAAACCCAAGTTCTCAATATGTTCAAAACCAACCGATGGTAAAACCATTTTCCAAAACCTTTTCGATATGATCAACATTAACCAAAATAATTTCATTTCCAATCAACCCATTGATAAATCTTACCAACAATATTTTACAAGCTCTTAAATCCCAAATTAAGTCAACTCATTTTTAAAACAATTTCTCAAATCATATTATAGAAACAATTCCGGCATTTTATTTTAAAACCTTATCAAAATCAATAAATTATTTTACAATTTCCAATATCGCATGAAATACTTATATAATATAACATTCCAATTATATTTATTATAAAACTCTAAAATTAATAATACTAGAATTACCGGTCATAATACTTAATATACCATTTGTAAAAGAATAAATGGTAGCAACATAACATGACATAACACATTACTTGAAATCTTAACACAACACAAAGACCCAACTCCCAAACCCATGAAAGAAATCCGGATCCAGCCCATGTCCAAACCCCAACTCGGAAATAATAGGCCCAATCCCAAAGAATAGAAGGAAAAGAAGAATAGGCCCAATTAACTCTCTAAGCCCAACAGAAAATTGGCCCAACCCGGATCCTTCACCAACATAACCCGGATCCAAGCCTCCCCAAATCCGGATTCAAGAAGGAAAGAAAAGGAGGAAGGGACCCTATGTTTATGACCCGAGTCCACCGGATCTGCAGCCCAAACCCGCCCAAAGAAATAAAAGAAGGAATAGGACCCACTCTCACCAAACGCGTCTTCCTCCCACAAAACAGAGCCCTGGAGGCGCTGAACGGAAACGGAAGGGAAGAAGAAGAAGAATGTTCCCGCCGGCGACACTCCCGTTCCGACCCAGGCTCCCCATCCCGAATGAATAGTGATTCCGACCACCCTGAACCCTCAGTGACTCAAACGCGAGTGAAGGAGAGAGAGAAAAAGAGAGATTACCGAGATCGGAGAACTTCGTCGGGAGATCTTCGTCGGAGGAGCGATTGGGCTCGTCGGAGGCTCAAGAAGGCGGCTCGGTCCTGGATTAGGTGGGGAAAGGTCGTAAAGGAGCGCCTTTATGGTGTTTCGAATGGAAAACAAAGAAACGAAACCTCACCTTTTCCGAACACGAAGCAGGAAAAAGGGAGGAAGAATGGGTCGGCGGTCAGCTCCGGCGTCGATGGCTGATGTTGGCGCGGACGGACGTCGAAAGGGCTTCTGCTGCTCGGAGGAAGGAAGAGGTCGATGCTGCTGTTGCTGCTGATGCCCGTCGGGAAAGGAGAACAGAGTGGTGGGGGTTCGGTTTTTGTCCTGCTCGGAAGGAGAACAGGGGTGCGGTGACGGCTCTCGGTGGTGCTCGGGTGTGGAAATCCAGAGGTGAAGAGTAAAACAAAGCTTCCCAAGGTGGGAATTTCTGGGTTTGTTCTTTTTGAATTGCAGACAGTGGAAGAGGGGAAGAGAGAGAGAGCAATGTTTGGTTGTTTACTTCTGAGATGCCGTGAAAGAGAGTGAGGCAGAGGGGGTTTATGGGGTGGATCTGTGGTTGGGTTTCCTGTGTTTGAAATCAAGACAAGGGGAAGAGAGGTTTATGCCTTCTGAATTCAACAATAGAAGTGGGGTGTGCTACAGGTTTGGCGTGGGGTGTATTGGCACTTTGCCAAAATCAGGGGAACAATGGTGTGCGTAGAAGGATAGGAGATGTGTGCTTAGCCAAAGTCGGAAAGGGGAAAGCTGGAGCATTTGAGGGCAAATAGAAGAGGAGATGAGAGTTGCCTCTGCTACTAATCGACAAAGGGGAGTGAGGGGCATCTTTGAATTAGGATGTGAGAGAGAGGGGAGTATAACTAGATGTGGTTCCAAGGTCAAAATTCAAAGTATCCGAAATCTAAACCTCGCATCCCGCTCACTTGACCCAATTCCGACTCATGTAAATTTTAAGTCGAAACCTTGGAACCGAAGTAAATTAATAAACTTTTAATAAGTAATTTTTCCCAACCTCGGAACATAAAAGCGGAATAAAATCCCTCCGAAAATCCAATTTAGAATTATGCCGGAATTCATTTTAAGAGATTTTAATTACCCCGTTTTAATTTCATTTTAATTACTATTATTATTATTATTATTGAAAATTAGGATTTAAAAATCCGAGCCTTTACAAAAGCAGATGACCATGAGCACGATGCCAACCCCAAAGTATAAGTTAGCACTGTATCTCAACCCTATATCATCCTGGGGAAATACTGCTTTTGTCAATATTCTTAGGAGAGAAACAAGGAGACCTTCATCATATCAAATCATCAAATATGTAATCAAATCCCAATCTTCAATTCATCAAACAAGGAATCGAAGCATATGAGATGACACATTAGAGCTAAACTCAGTTTAAGAACTATAGCAATCTTGAATGGTTATCCTGCAACTTTGAGATTGGACTAATTAATTAAAACCCCAAATAGGTCATTACAGTCAAAATGTATTTGAAATTGAACTCAATAGAAGTTGACTACTGAGGGAAACACAACCTCGTTAAAGCCTTGATTCAACTTACCTTCTTTTCGCAGTCAACTATAGGTTGTGGTTGTCCTCGTTGATGTTTCTCCAATAGCAAAGACTCGATCTCTGTTCCAGTTTCATCCGAAGCTATCCATACCCTGGAAAGAAACAAGTTTCACTCATGTATGGAGACAGGTCTGCTAAATCCAAAAAATTGCAAGGTCTCCTATAATCTTTTTTTTTTCTGAAACACAACAGCTGAAATTCACAATTTTGTTCAATCATGAAATTCAGTTCCACAATTTTAATCAATCGGACATCTGACAATCTCTGTTTTGCAAGGGTGAATTTGGAGCAGAAATTTCAATCAATTGCCACTGAATTTTTTAACTTGAAAAAGCAATAGGAAAAAAAATAAAGAAGAATAAACCTTGTCCAAGAGTAAATTTGAAAGGCGTTCCTCTGTCACGGCTTGAATCGAACTTCATTCCATCAAGCAATGTGCCAATATAATGAACTTATCAAACACAAAACGAAACACAAAACGGATCACAGTTCAACAATTTTTCGAACAATTCAGAAAGTTTTATTTTGAAGGATAGGAAGAAGAAAAAACTCAGACCTTCAACTTAGTCGCCATTCTCGGGAGTCTCCAAGCTATCACCGGCTTTGACAAGCTTCTTCTTGAGACCTAGATTTTCGATCTCCTTCTCCTCGCCAACCTTCATCACGGGAGAGTCATCGCCGAAGTCCATTTCCTCGTCGTTCATCACCCCGGCGCCAGCATCTCGAAATCGTCGTGCATAAGGACTCGTAACAATCAATTGACAACATAGCAGAAAGACAAGAGAAAGAGGAAGCAGAAAACAAGCCAGAGAGAGAGATTACCGAACATGGAGATTCGAAGAGCAGAGGAACTGTGGCAGCCATGGAAGCGGGAAGGCCGAGCGCCGGAAGGCCAATCGGTGAGGGCGAGAGGGAGGACGGAGGGTGAGAGAGAGGGAGGAGCAGAGCTTTTGTGGCAGCCATGGAGGAAACGGCCATGGAGGATGCGGCCTTGTCGAGCAGCGAGGAAGGAGAGAGGAAAGGGGAACTGAATTTTGGCTATGTGAAGCGGCGTTTTTAGGGTTAAAAGGGCGCTTCAAATTTTGGCCCAAAATTTTGGGGGGAAGTTTACCGCTAAAAAATACACATGGCGGTAATAAAAAATTCGATAGTGTTAATTTAATTTTTTTTCTTCACAATTTACATTTACAAAATAAAACTATTAATACAACTATTTATTATTAAATATATATTACTTAATATAAGGTTTTATTAAACATTTATTAGTCACTTATATTAGTTTTTCTCAAAACATACATTTATAATATTCTAATAAGAATTTATTACTTAATATAAAATTTTATTCCACACTTGTTAGTTACTTCTATGAGTTTCCTCAAAACATACTCTTATAGTATTCTAAGATTTTATTAGTTACTATAAGGTGTTATTCTACCTTTATTAGTTACTGATATGATTTTTTCTCAAAACATAATTTTATAATATTCTAATAAGAATTTAGTAGTTAACACAAGGTTGTATTAAACATTTGTTCATTACTTATATGAGCTAGTTTTGCTCAAAACATACTCTTATATTATTTTAATAAGAATTTAGTAGTTAATATAAGGTTTTATTAAACTTATGTTCATTACTTATAAGAGTTTTCCTCAAAACATACTTTAATATAGTATTCTAATAAGAATTTATTAGTCAATATAAAGTTTTATTAAACATTTATCAGTTACTTATATGAGTTTTCCTCAAAACATACTCTTATAGTGTTTTAATAAGAATTTAGTAGTTAAAATAAGGTTTTATTAAACATTTACTTGTTATGTATATGAGTTTTCATCAAAACATACTCTTATAGTATTCTAATAGGAATTTATTAGTTAATATAAGGTTTTATTAAACATTTGTTAGTTACTTATATGAGTTTTCCTAAAAACATACTCTTATATTATTCTAGTAAGAATTTATTAGTTAATATAAGGTTTTATTAAACATTTGTTAGTTACTTATGTAAGTTTTCCTCAAAACATACTCTTATTGTATTCTAATAGGAATTTATTAGTTAATATAAGGTTTTATTAAACATTTGTTAGTTACTTATATGAGTTTTCATCAAAACATACCCTTATAGTATTCTAATAAGAATTTATTACTTAATATAAGGTTTTATTAGCTACTTATATGAGTTTTACTCAAAATAAACTCTTAGAGTATTCTAATAAGAATATAATAGTTAAAATAAGGTTTTATTAACATTTATTAGTTACTTATATGAGTTTTCCTCAAAACATACTATTATAGTGTTTTAATAAGAATTTAGTAGTTAAAATAAGGTTTTATTAAGCATTTATTCGTTACTTATATTAGTTTTCCTCAAAACATACTCTTGTAGTATTCTAATAAGAATTTAGTAGTTAAAATAAGGTTTTATTAAACATTTACTTGTTATGTATATGAGTTTTCCTCAAAACATAATCTTATAGTATTCTAATAAGAATTTAGTAGTTAAAATAATGTTTTATTAAACATTTACGTGTTATGTATACGAGTTTTCCTCAAAACATAATCTTATAGTATTCTAATAAGAATCTAGTAGTTAAAATAATGTTTTATTAAACATTTACTTGTTATGTATATGAGTTTTCCTCAAAACATACTCTTATAGTATTCTAATAGGAATTTATTAGTTAATATAAGGTTTTATTAAACATTTGTTAGTTACTTATGTGAGTTTTCCTCAAAACATACTCTTATTGTATTCTAATAGGAATTTATTAGTCAATATAAGGTTTTTTTAAGCATTTCTTCATTACTTATGTGAGTTTTCCTCAAAACATACTCTAATAAGAATATAATAGTTAATATAAGGTCAATGGGTAAAATAGTTTTTTCAAAGCATATTCTTATAGTATTCTAATAAGAATATAATAGTTAATATAAGGTTTTATTGAACATTTATTCGTTACTTATATTAGTTTTCCTCATAACATACTCTTATAGTATTATAATAAGAATTTATTAGTCAACATAAGGTTTTATTAAACATTTGTTCATTACTTATATGAGATTTCCTCAAAACATACTCTTATTGTATTCTAATAAGAACTTATTAGTTAATATAAGGTTATATTAAGCATTTGTTCATTACTTTTATGAGTTTTCCTCAAAACATACTCTTATAGTATTCTATTAAGAATTTAGGAGTTAAAATAAGGTTTTATTAAACATTTATTTGTTACGTATATGAATTTTCCTCAAAACATACTCTTATAGTATTCTAATAAGAATTTATTAGTTAATATAAGGTTTTATCAAATATTTGTTAGTTACTTATATGAGTTTTCCTCAAAACAAACTCTTATGGAGTAGTATTTTAATAAGAATTTAGTAATCAATATAATGTTTTATTAAACATTTGTTCATTAGTTATATGAGTTTTCCTAAAAAAAAATAATCTTATAGTATTCTAATAAGAATTTAGTAGTCAAAATAAGGTTTTATTAAATATTTATTCGTTACTTATATTAGTTTTCCTCAAAACATACTCTCATATTATTATAATAAGAATTTAGTAGTTAAAATAAGGTTTTATTAAACATTTATTCCTTAATTATACGATTTTCCCTCCAAACACTCACTTAGATTATTCGAATAAGAATTTATTGCATAATATAAAGTTCTATTCCACAATTATTAGCTACTTATATGATTTGTTTCTCAAGATAAACTCTCATAATATTCTCATATGAATTTATTAGTTAATATAAGGTTTTATTCAACAATTATTAGTTACTTATATGATTTTTTCCCTCAAAACACATTTTATTTAACAATTATTAGTTTTGTTTATATTATGGTATTTATTTAGATATAAATATATATACCATTAATGGACCTATTGGCGAAAATTATAGCCGTATTTGGGCCCATAATAAATTAAAGCCCATTAGAAGTTAAATTGTGTCATTTGAGGTTAATTGTAAATAGCCACGGCATTAGCCACAGATATGACCGTGGCTATTAATTGGGTTTCTTAATACGCCGAGAGTTATTAATTGGGCTTACATATTCATTGGGATTTGACTAATACTAATGAGCTTGACCCTTTTTGGGCTTTGACTCTCTAAAATTGGGTTTGACCATCTTTAGGCCCTACCTTTTTTTGGGTGAGATTTTGGGCTTAAAAATTGATATTTTCTTTCAAATTAATTTGATTTAATTTGTGAATTTCCTCAATTCGGATACACCAAAGTGATAATGGGCGTCTCCATGTTAGCGTCGAATACAGCCACGGATAATCCAACAGTGGCTAAATTCGTGGCTGTTCACCTCTAACTCGGGTCATATATTGCTAATTGTCTCACATTCTTAGCCATGAGTATAGCAACGGATATTATTCGTGGCTAAATTCGTGGCTACACTGACATTTTGGGTAAGACTCGCCAAAAATGGCGTCTAAATCGGCCACGGAAAAGGTGATTGTGGCCAAAGTCGTGGCTAATAGCCAGGATACCAGCCACGACACTTATATCCGTGGCTGAAAACCCCGAAATTCCGGACACGAAATTATTTCTTCATCCCTAGCCACGGGCTTTGCCACGAATATTTTCATTCGACGCTATTATAGCTACGACTTGTCAGGTCGTAGCTATAGTCGTGGCTACGGATTTGGCAACGACTGTACGACGTGGCTAAAATTCCGTGGCTATTTCCTGTGTTTTTGGTAGTGAAAAGGCATCCTCTGTTCATTTAAGAAAATTGTACACTGCCCATCTTACCAATAGAATGAATTGGTCCTACCAATAGTCTAAACCTGTCTTTCCATACCTGGAGAGATTTTGGAGAGAATCTGGAGGGGATTCATTGTAGCTGATTTGGCGGGCTGTCAGTGCAGTTGTGGTGTCAAAACAGGGTTCCTCCTTTAGGGAAAGGGGGGAGCATTTATGAGGGGAAAATGCAATGATTGCATTGATGAGTGTCCCCCAAGAACATATATAAGCTTGAGAGGAGGATCTGAAACACCATAACATGCTCTACAAAAAGTGAGGCAGAGTAGGAGAGAAGCAGAAAGGACGGGGAAAAAGTTAACCGTTCATCCCAGGAAACGATACAGTCCCCGTCCTACCAATAGAATATTTCCGTCCTACCAATAGTGTACAACTGTCTTTGCATACTTGAAAAAAATGCAAGAAGTTTGTCCGATGACAATGGCAGCGATGGGTAAGTGATCTTGTACCTATCCTTTGTAGTTGTTCCATTTTCTTATAACAGAACTACCCCTAGGTGACGGTTTCACGAGACCAGTTGTAGAGAGTTCGTAATTTATACTCTCTCTTTTTGATCAATTGCATAACTTGCAAATTAAGATTACAAATTTAGACTCTCTCTTTTTGATCAATTGTAGAACTTGCAAATTAAGATTACAAATTCAAGCGCTATTTTTGCTTCCTGCGAAATTATCACTTCTTGATGCCTAGACGATCATAAGGACCCATTGAAAATAGTCTATAAGCTCAATTGGTAGAGCGTTGTGTTTGCACACAAAGATGTGAGTTCGACTCTCACATAGGCCAATACGGAGTATGTGTTCATGAATCTCTCTGAACTTATACAATTATGAACCTGGCAGGAAATATATATACTAATGGTAGGACAAATTTATGAACATGTTAGGACAAATTCATAAATCTCTCTGAACTTATACGATTATGAACATGACAGGAAATATATACACTGGTGGTAGGATAAATCTGTGAACATGGTAAGACAAATTCATAAATCTCTCCAGACTTGTATAATTATGAACCTGGTAAGAAATATATAATACATTAGTGGTAGGATAAATTTTTGAATCTGGTAGGGACAATTCCCCTTTTTCTTTTCCACTGTCTCACTTTCCCCCTTTTCTTTTCGAAGTTTAGGTTTTACTCAATTTTCTTTCTCCAAATGATGATCATGAACTTGTCAGCGATGACTGGGTACTTTTGAGTGTCAATCTTCACTATTTGGATCTTGTCTTTCAGTGCAGCACTAACTTTATCCAGGATAGGGACCATAGCTTGATATTCATCATCAGACATGATATATCCATGTATAGCTTTTGCATCGGTGGTTCATATAACTTTAGTTTCTGTCTGTGGAGCCTGCCTTCTCCTTTTGCTTTTCTGAGATTCATCATCATTCATTTTTTTCGTAAAGTCAATTATGCATTTACATTTTTCCAATAGTATAAATATATCGTACCATCAGTAGTGTGCATCTATCCTACCATTAGTGTCAAGTTATACAGGAACTACTGGGTTTCCATTACGATCCTACCAATATCGTTATTGTCTCCTAACATTAGTTTCCATCTATCCTACTATTAGTTTTCAAGTTTCCTGGTACTTTTTGACTTAATTCTACACTTAGAAATTTCGGTGATTACATTATTAGCATACCAATATCGTATATTTCCTACCAATTTCACAAATATGTCCTACTATGTTCATAATCATATAAGTCCAGAGAGATATTAAAACACATACTCCGCATTAGCATATGTGAGAAATAATCTAGTGAAGTAAAAACACTCGTTTGATGGTCAGAAAAAATCAAAGGTGAGTTGCAGGGTTCCTGGGAGAAAGAATATAGTAGTTCATCCTTTTGAACCTAATGTACTATCTCATCCTTTTAATTCCAAACTATTTCCACTTTAACAGCCACAGAGATGACGAGAACACACAAAAAAAATATTTATTCTATCAGGTTCACAAGTTTGTCCTACCACTAGTGTATATATTTCCTACCATGTTCATAATTTTATAAGCATATGAATTTGTCCTACCAGATTCACAAATTTTTCCTACTAGTATTTATTTCCTACCAGTTCATAATTTTATAAGTTCAGAGATATTTATAAATTTGTCCTACCAGATTCACAAATTTGTCCTACCACTAGTGTATTTATTTCCTACCAGTTCATAATTTTACAAGTTCAGAGATATTTATAAATTTGTCCTACCAGATTCATAAATTTGTCATGCCACTAGTGTATATATTTCCTACCATGTTCAATCGTATAAGTCCAGATAGATATGAACACATACTTCGCATTAGCCTATGTGAGAGTCGAACTCACATCTTTGTGTGCATACACAATGCTCTACCAATTGAGCTAATAGGCTATTTATCATCGTATAGAACATGAGACCAAATTTCAGGCCGCATCCACTGAACATCGTGTGGGGTCTAAAATTCAATGTGTCAAAACCCAATAACTTTCCAATCACAAGATGTCAATAGGATAAAGAAAATGAGACCAAATTTCAAAATGCATTCATTACCTAAAACATTCTATTCAGTCTTTCATCTCAAATGTTTCCAAGGCCATAAAGAGCTACTGATGTGTAACCCTAAATTCTCATAGCGAGTAAGGATGCATTCAGGATATATCAAACCCAACAGGGTGGAATAAAGCTCCTTAAATCTGAAGCACACCTTGATAATCTTTGATTTCCTTCAAAGATTGTTAAGAGTTCTAGTCAATGAAGCCTTTAAACCATCAATTCTACGTATACTATTATCATAGCCCAACAATGTGTCAGAATAAGCATCAGCACACTTGTAGCCAGAACAAAATGAGTCAATCTCGCTAAAAGAATATTTCAAAATTTTAAATAACCATGCAAACAGGAAGAAAATGCTAACCATTGAAAGGGAAACATCTATTGTGACCCCATCGGTTTCTTTTCGGAACCCAATAACATCATGCAGTGGTTTCTGAAGCAATAGATGACAAAATGAAATGAGTATCAATTACTAAGTGGCTCCATAATGTTTTCCCACCCCTTGCAGGCCCAAATATAAAAAAAGAATGCTAATTAGTTAAAAACATACCTTATTGTAACGGCCCAGAATTATGATTTTCGGGTTACGTTTCAAGGGATGAAACCCAATGTTCGGTTCTTGCAATTCAGATACGGGTCGAGGTTTCAAACTCATTTTAAGATTTGTAGAAAGAGGGATTTCAAACCCTAAAACTTCGAAGGGCCGTTGGGTACCCTTAACCTATCCTAAGACTATGTCGCAAAATTCAATTCAAATGAAAGTAAAGCGGAAGCAAAGTTAAGATACAAAGCGTCACGGCAAAGCCGGGTCAAAACCAAAAACATGGTAAATACGAGTATCCAAATTATTCAAGTTTAAAAGTAAGGAAGTCGGTCTTTCAGTCCAATAATCGCCAAAAGGGAACCCCGTCATATAGACATCGAGCACTCAAAATCTGCAGAAAATACCTTTAAAAGAAGAACGGGGAAAGGAGTCAGATCGAGCCACGCATGCGGACCGACAGTTCTCGCTGAGGCCACATAGTATGTGCTATACCTAATAAAGATGCTCTAATCACTAGTAGAAAATGCAAATATAGCATGCTACCTAATAGGCCGGATGTGGGAAATCCGGGGTGTAATATGCTTCCAAACTTTTATCTTTTTTTAAAAAAAAAAATTATAGAGTATATAACCCGGATATAAGGCATGCCCGGGTTAAAATGTTGTGCGAAAATGGAAATAGCCTTAATAAAATAACCCAAAGCTTAAATATCCGGGTTTTTAGCATTCTCTAATGACCCGGGCGGGTCACATGTCTCCCAGGTCCGGGCTAATAGGTACACACACTCCACCAACATTAAAAATGCCCGTAGTAGTATCCGGGACATAAAATAGGGGTGCGAAAGTGGAAAAAAAAGCGCTAACTCTGAAATTAATTGAAGGAATTCAGTTTACTCAAAATCAAATCGAAGGAATCTCCAGATCAAAACCTCGCCTGCCGCCGACCGAAGGAAGCCCTAACTCGGTTGCTCCTTCCTTACCTTCCGCCATATATGCCGTCGTCTTCACCATATACTCCGCCTTCGCTGACCAGCTCTTTCCTTGCCTGCCGCCAAAGCTCGGTTTCTCAGAGAAGGGAGCTTTGCCCTAACTTTTGCCGTTCTCGTCGTCTCTCTGTCGCCTCTCGCTGTCTCACCGAGGTAATTGCCCTAAATCTGTATTCCTCTCTCACCTTCTCTCTTCCTATTTGTTGTCTGTTTGGGGGGATTTATGCATTAATGCAGGCACCAAAATCAAGCCTTTGTTTCGTTCCTTTGCTTCGTTCAACAATTTTGATAAAATTTAGTACTGCAGTTCAACAATTTTGAAAAAATTGAGTGGAAAATCAAAGGGAACAAGCCTTTCTAAAACTCACCATACCTTCTTTTCTACTGAAACATCATATGAATACCTCTGTTGGTGTTATGCCTTCTTTTCTGAAACTCTGTGCGCTGCTGGTGTTCTGATGTTCAATGTGCAGGTTCATTAGCACCTTAATTTTAAGACTCTCAAACTGTATTGCAGAAAATTGATGATCTTAAATACTTACTATTGTGCAATTCAATCTCGATTAGGCTTACACGATCACTAGTGCAAAGGTTGTATTCATCAAGAGAGGCCTCAGAATAAACAGTGAAAAAGGGTTGGAACTGTACTTGTTGTGACAGAAGCCTTCAAGAGCCTTACATCCATTCCTCTGTTGGTTGTAAGGTAACCTTATTCAATTCTTAACCTTACCTTCTGTCATAATGGCGGTTTCCAATCATATCGTCTCTTTTAATGGTGATCAACTGTAGTATCATCTTGTGAGTGGATTTTATTGTGATTTTATTTATTAATGGTATTATAAGTGATTTTTATTGGGATTTTATTATGATCAACTGATTTATAACCAAGTGTTTGACATGTCATATGACTCTTAATTACTTATATGGTATTATAAGTTGATTTACAAGTGTTTAAATATAAACAAACTAGTTTAATGACATGTATATAACAACCCTTAAGTCATGTTAGAAGATTTTTATAGTAGTAGGTTGCAAGTGGTTCATATTCATAAGAGGAGAAAAAGGTGAATGTCTCCTCCAAAGGACACAAGTTTGTCATCTCTCACAAAACCTCCTATTTCTCACAAGAGGAGGAAAAAAAAGTAATTTAAATTTCCAAGAACAAGTGATAGGCTAAAACCTACACCCACAAGTGTATGGGGTTCAGTTGTAGTATATCGAGTGTCGTATCCTCAAGGACTATGTGGTATCGATTATCAATTCAAACTGATTTAACTAAGTAAAGAAAATAAAGGTGAAATGTTTATATGGATGGAGAAAGTAACCAACTAATGAGAAACAACTATGCAAAAATAGGTATTAAAAAATGGATACGAGGCAAATCTAGGGTAAAGATCACCACAACGACGCTTTAGTAGATTGAAATCAATGTTCGTGCCACATTGTCTGAATTTGTTGAAGGTAGATTGTCTAAGGTAATCGCAAATCTCCTTTCGGTATCAAGCGAATGTGTCTAAATTGGTTAACAATCTCCTATCGGACTCAAGAAACCAATTTAGACCCTTTAAGTTCGTAGAATTCTAGATGATAATCATATCAACGTCGCCTTTCGGCCTCGATCGATATCAAAATCATCTAAAATATCTATGACAATCTATAAATCCTCAAGAAATTCGATTATCTTTCGATAAATCAAACTTCAGGTTTAATCCTATGGTTCCGATGGATCCAATAGCTTTTCATCCTAAATTCACCATCTAAATTCTAATTTAGGGTTTTAGTCTTTCGAGTTAAAACTCTAAATCGGTTCTAATCAATTCTCATCAATTAGGGCTGGCGCAATAGGATTAAATCACAAATCATCAGACAAACGAATATCAATTTCAACACTACCAAATCATCGTTTGGATCACCCTAACCCTAGAACGGAGATTCAAGCAAGCATAATATGATAATCAACTAAATAAATTATAGACAAAGATAAATCGCTGAAATAAAATAGAATGCAAACCGGAATTTCGTCTTCGGTCCAAGTGTATACCGAAAGCAAGAAAAAGCAAAAACCTAAACCTACAAAGAGGCCGAAGCCATTGTACGGCAAAACCCCGAGTCCGAACTCCCCCCTCTCAATTGTAAACACACGGGAGTATATATATGTTATTTAGAAAAATTACAATTTTGACCCAAAAAATTAAATAACTAAATTGCATCCCAACACCTAATTATAAATCAACTCCACAAAACAGCTCCCATATTTTAGCAACTTCCGCACTTGGCTCTTTAGCTCCTCGCTTCCGATCCAATATGCTCGACGCTCCGTAATAAAGCTTTGTTTTCCTCAATATTGACCTCAAAATGCCTGAAATAAATAAAAACCCGGTGTAGACTCCGAAAATGCAAAATAAAATAAATAAAGTATAAAATATGATAACTATGCATGAAAATGACCTAAACTAATATGCAAATGTATGCCTAAAATATTACTAAAATAAATGCTATCAACAAGAAACTGATATTTCTCATAAGAGGAGAAAAAAAAAGTAAGATTTGTAATAATCTGTGGTAGTTACGAAAGCTATATAAATTAATGATTTGATAGACAACTTTGTTTAGACTTGTTAACCATTTTCCGATCCTGGAATTATGGCACCCTTCATGAAAATACTCAACAACAAATCTTATTATATATTAGTAAGATATGTGATTAATATAAATGTATAATACATCATTTCCTTCATTGTTGGATACTAGTGCATTTTAGGATCTTGTGTCTCGTCTGATTTGAACATATTCATGAAAATACTCGCTAATTTTTTTCCTTGTGTAAATGCCTCCTAAAAAATCTCAAATGCCTCCGGCGAACGATTACATGTCGATCTAAACAGAAGAGGGCAGCCTTTTGGGAAAAATAAAGCAAAGTTGTCAACCTTCATTGGCAATACCGTGAAAAAGTGGGTGCCCATCAATGTAGATAATTGGGGAAATGTTTTTGAGGAAGAGAAGGATGCTATCTGGGAAGATATCGTGGTTAGTCCCTTATATTTATGTTGTTGCTTTTTTTTATTGCGTGTTATTATACCCATCTTTAATTTCTATACAGTTTCTTGGGCATTTTGAACTTGCATTTGTAATGTTTTCTCAAAAAATTTAATATGGAAAAATGCTTGAGTGAGTTCATGTTCCATCATCTTGTTCTTGTCAAGCAAAAGTGTTTCCGGTTTGTTCATGTCCTCCCCACCTACATCCGCATCCCAATCTTCAACCTCTATTGAATTATAACTCACTGCCTAGATATGTAATGAAATAGTTTAGACATAAAGATAGGCATATGCACTTATCCATCCAATAAAGTGGAGAAAAGAAAAGGAAAGATCAGGAGCTTAATTCTGAAAATAGCATGGAAATGAAAATGAAGGCACTTCCAAGTTCCAAGATCTTATTAGAATCACTTTCAGATTTTACTTAAAGAGTATAGGGATGGCACAGTTTAAACCCTGAAAAATATATTAATTAAACTAACATATCACTTAATTAACCAGTAACAAACAGATGGTAATATCTGACAAACCTGGCTGAATAAAACCACCATAGCAGGTGTCTTGACTTGGCTTAGGAGTGAAAAGGAAGGAATGTAGGCCTAGAAACCCAACTGATTGCATTATCTGCATAACTAACATATTTAGTTCCTTGCTGACCATGAAGTATCAAAGCATAAATGTGTTCATTTAACTTTCTTAATGAATATTCGTTTGCATATTTCAGTCATGAAAAGAATGTCGACCCAAAGTTGTTGTATCCTGAGCTCATTATTATATGTTTACTGTTTTAGCAAACTCAAAATGTTCTCTGCGTGTGAGCTTTATCAAGAAAATGATAGATGGATCTTAGATAGGAAATCACAGGCATTGATGATACTAGACTTGATTCTCAATGAGTATAGGGTCTATGAAGAATGAACTTATAATCTTATAATGTTTTTAGAATCATGCATCAGACTTTGTCGAATTTTCTCAACCTTCTTAGTAGCAACTTTCGTTTCTAACAACCCGACCTATTAGCACTAGATCATTATCCCAGCAGTACTTAGCACCTATTCTGACTTTATCCATCAAAACCTTGTTTGTGAGTGCTACCCTCACGTTCAATTTCTGTCCGTTCTCTCAAGCATCTAATAAATGTCTGCATCCTTCGCATTATATTATCCCCCTACAGAATCGTAAAACTCAGTTCTTGCTAAGTCTTCGATCTTTTCCCTGTTGTTGTCAAAAGACTTAATTTGCTTTTGATATCAGCTTCTTCTCTGTTTCTTCAGTTTCATAATCGGTCATCCTTCCTCTGCACCCAAAGTTCTGTCTTTTGTAGCACAGTCGAATCTGAGTATCCAACCCCTTCTTCACACAGGTCGTCTCAGCTATGTCTGGGTAACACTTTTGTATTCAATTAAAGTTTATTTATTTATTTTAATAAAAAAACAGAATCATGCAAAGTGAAAAAATACTCTTGTTCTGGTGGCTGAGATGATGAATACAAACTTCTATTGATATTGTGTATGTTGTTCCAGATTTATTTATTTATTTTTGTATGGTTTGGTGAAATGTGAGTTTCACTAGAATATATATAATATGAATTTCACAGTTTCCTACTTTGTTTATAAGCAAGCAAGATTAAGAAAATGGGATGAAATGCCTTACTATATACAATAAGATGCTTATATACCTTTCAAGCTGATGTATTTGGATTTGGACCTCCCTCAAAACCCTCATTTTGGTATTTTCAAAATTGCAATCGATCTCTATAAATTAATTTTGTGCAATTTCATGATGAACTTGATCCTAATTAATCTAACAAGATTGTAACTTAGATTCGCCTCATTAGTTGGGTTTATTCGGCTTTTCTGATGCACTTATCTCTGCTGATTTTTGTAGGACGGAAGGAGATTTTAAATCACAAAGATTGCGATTCATGTCAAATGAAGAACCCACCGAGATTGACTCTCAAGTCTAGCACATCAGTTGTGTCTTTTAGCAGCTAAACTCTCTAGTTATGTTTCGTTTTAGTTAGTAGCATACATTTGGCCCTTGTCCTATATACACTAGTTCTACTGTGCAAGGGAGAGACAAGATCTTTACTCTAGTTTCAAGCTTGATCAAGTGTCATGTTCATGGTTTGGATTTCACTAGTGTTTGGATTTTCTTAATGAGAACATATTTAATGTTGATAATCAACCTTGCATTGTGTTAGTGTTGCATTTTGTTGGTGTTTGAACGCGTTGTATTTGTAAACAAACAGGAACAATGTCAAATGTACAGTTGAACAGGAACAGTGTCAAATCTACGGGTGGAAATTAATGGACCTACAAAAAATGGCCATTATATATATATATATAGCTCGGACGTATTAAATCCGGGAAATAAACACAATTTGCATGCTGTAAAAATAACAGACCAAATAGCTCGGATCTACCAATATTCGGGCTATATAATCTGCTTACATGCTTTTTTGGACAGGTAAAATAGCTCGGAGCTAAAATATCCGGGATATTTGATATACTAAATAACCTGGATATTAAACTTCCATTCGGGCTATAAAAGCTGTGAGATTTTTTACCCAAATCAGACGGAGCTCTATTAGCCCGTGCGTGTAGATTTGGGGTCCGGGCTCTTTACCTATTATCACATTAACCTGATGCCCGGACCCCATATGCTCTATATCCAGGCTATAATTTAAAAAATGCCCGGGCTAAAACCCCTTTTTTCTACTAGTGAATGGAGTACGAAAGTTAAACACACTAGCATGCTCCTAGTTATAATAATGTGCAGAAATACTGTAAAGGGCCCAAGACAATGCCAAATGGCATATCCCTCTCCTACCTCTGCACCCCTTCCCGTTAGTGCAGAGACTGGCCAGTTCGGTGCTATAGCATAGCAATTTCCTCGTGGTGGTGCACAAACCACGGCATCATCATATCATATCATCTCATCGCTTGCCCGATGGTGTTGGGCTATCATATCATTCTCATATAGACTCGATTGATTCAGGGTACCCGATGAGACTAGCTACCCTATGACCCTAGCAAAGACTCTAGGACTATCACAGATAACGGCCGTTCTTTTCAAACACACATAATAACCACATGCTCGGTTCAATGCAATCCTAGCATGATACTACATGGCATGCTTTTATGCATATGCAACACCTAACATAAAATGTAACAACAGGCATGATTGTCCAACCTGAGTAAGCCCCCTAGGGAACTTACTTGGAGATGCAGAACAACAAGATAACACAAGCAAGGCCTCAAATGCAAGTCCAAATCAATCCAAAAGCAATACACATCTATTATCAAGCCATTTCCAAAAGCCACCGGACCAATATTCGTACGCACGAAACCCAAGTTCTCAACATACTCAAAACCAACCGATAGTGAAACCGTTTTCCAAAACCTTTCCGATACGATCAATCATCAACCAAAATCATTTACTTCCAATCAACCCCATTGATAAAAGCATACCAACCATATTTTCCAAACTTCCTTAAAAAAATCTCAATTTAGATAAATCTTTATTCAAAATATTTTTCCACTTCATACTTGACCCAAAATCAATCTAGAAACATAATCCTTCAAATCAACTTATTTGATTATTATTTGTAAATGAATCCGACAAGTTAGGGTACTTCTAAAATTCCTCCTTTAAATTTACTAAATCAATTTCCAACCATTAAAACATTTTTCAAATTCTCCCTCAAATCTAGGCCCAATTAATATATTTTAATATCCCAACAATTGTAAAAAGTCATTGATTTTATAATGTAAATATTTATAATCCAATTATTTAATAATGTAATATGTAAACCGAAAATACCTTAAATGGTTCATACCCAAAATACCTTTTCATATAATGTTTTCTCAATCCAAAATTAGGCCCACATAGTTAGGCCCAAAGCCCTTTGTAAATTCGGATCCAAACCAACCCAATCCATTATCTTATTAAAACAACACCCATGAAAATCGGTTTTCATTTAAAATCTCTCTGAACTGGACCCAAAGAAAACAAAACAAGTAAACCGGACCAGACACTGTTCATCCTCCCCATGTTCTGAAATTGAAGATGGAAAGAAGGGAGAACGCAGTGGGAGCTCGCCGGCAAAAGTATGGCCCCGACAACTAAATCCGACAACCAGAAGCAGAGATTGAACAAGACAGAGAAGAAGAAGAAGCTCACCGAAATCCTTAGCTCGGAACTCTCGAAATCGCTCGATTCGCCTCGTCGGAGGTGGGATTCGACGAATCTGGGCCTAGGACGGAAGATAATGGCTTAAAGATGGCATTTTACGACACTTGGAGTGAAAGGAGAAGGAGAGGGAGCTTACCGGCCGTACATGGAGAAAACAAGGGAAGAGGAAGAAGGGATGGGGCTCGCTGGCGGCGACTGGGCGGCTCAGCTCGCCTGGAAATTTCGGAGAGTTGCTGCTGGCTTGGACACGGGGGAGTTGTTGTCGAGGCAGGCGGTGAACAGAAGGCGGTGGTGGCCTGATGTTAGTCGGACAGAACAACGGTGCAAGGCGGAGAGGAGGAGGGATGTTGAGTTTGCATTGACACACAAGGGTTTGTTTGGATGGAAAGGATAAGAACAAAGGGGGGTTGTTGTGTGATTCTGAAGCACATATGGGGTTGCAGCTCTTTTGGAATCAAAAGGCATAGGGGAGGTGCTTCTGAGCAAGCGAAAACGAGGGAGGCAGAGGCATGCTGCAAATCTGAAATCAACTGGGGAGGGAGGTGCACAGTTGGCGTGCAGGCAAGGGGACAAAAGGGTGAGCTTTTACTGTTGTAGAAATTGAAGGTAGGAATGGAAAAAGAATACAACTTAAGATGGTCCCAAAACTCCAAACGTCAAATACCCGGAATATAAATATGAAACCCGCTCACTCGACCTTATCCCGACGCGTTTAAAATACTCCTCAATTTTCCAAATCCGAATTTAATAAATGAAATCCGAACATTATTTTTCAATTTTCGGTATATAAAAGCAGAGTATAACATATTTTAAATTTCCAATTAAATAATGCCGGAACTCGTTTTGAAATATTTAGAATAAAACCAATAGCTCAAGGACGGAAATTCCAAACCTCCCAAATCTTAGAAATCGGAATGATTATAAATCACTATTTTAATAATTTAATATTCTAAAATTTCCCGATCTTTACACTTATCAGTGTTCAACCATTTCACATATTCGATCAATCCACCGGCATAATAGTACTCAGTGTACAAACCCTTCTCAGGGTCTTCAGCTTCATTTCTAAGAGTAATGGTTAGCTACTAAAGGAAGAGAAATCAAGGGAGTCCACATATGAGAAGATAACTCTTATCATCCTAATTATATACAAATATCATAACCTTGTCACAGATTCTCAGGCTACCATGTCTACTTCCATTTGTTTAAATTTATTGGATTCTCTCATCTCAAAAGCTATAGATGATATATAATTTAATTAGAAAGAAAATGTGGCTACTTAGCACCGCTCAGATGAAGAAAAAGCTTAGTAATCCATGTGCTCTCAACCACTTGAAAGCCAATCAGTCAATGGAGAAGGACAAGCAGCAAAACCGAACCAATGAAAGGGCTAATTACTTGATCGGCATGATGTATTCTTTGGTAGCTTCATCAGGAGTGGCATGAAGGCATGGGTTGTTCGAAGGAGACTCCTTCGGTTCCAACTCCATCGACGATGCTCTTGCTAAGAATCGATATTGATGCTTCTCTAGCGAAAACAAATCCTAATCGATAATCAGTGTGAAGACTGAAACCAAAAACAACAAGATAGAAAAAACAAAGAGAATTCCTGGCTTTTAAATTCCATAAATTCGTTTTAGTATAACTTAAATCGAGGGTTTCAACTTGCAACCTCAAATCTAAGGAAGAGACAAGGACGAAATTGAGGAAGAGATCTTTGGTGAAAATTGATGGGGCGAGGGCACTTTAAACAGTTAGAGAGTGAGACTGCGAAACTAACAAGCCATTATAGCACTTCATCGAGTCGAAGGCAATCCTTGATTGGAAGCTTCGATGTGGGCTAGGGATGAAGCCACCACCGCCAAAACCGCTGCCAACTCCATCAAGAGAGCCGCTAGATCCCAAGAAGAGAGCGGACCCTTGACCAGACCAGCAACTCCAAACCGAAAATTCTTATATCTAACTTCCAGAGTTTTTTTTTATGTAAATACTTCTTCTTTTCCAATCAAGATCGAAAAAAAACAGCGAGGAGGGGGAACCTTAGTGCCTTATCGATCCAAGCTTTTGGCCATCTCTGAGCTCCATTTTCTTCTTCTTCAACGCCCAATTTGAGGCAATTTCTGCCTTCAACTTGTTGATAGCGAAGGATCTTTGAAAGTTCTTCATCTTTGGCGGAGTCTGCGGACCGGAATCCATCTTCTTCCTGCTGGATCTTTAGCTCACGATGAAGGCGGCGCTGCGGCGGGTCTTGGCTTTAGGGTTTTTCTCAGGGCTCACCTTCTACAGCCGGTAATGAATAGTTACAAATCACCGGCTCATTTTTTTACTTGGGGTAGACGGGTTTAGTTAACCCATTAATGGACATGCTAGGTGTTTTTTGCAAATAGGCCCATTTTTTTGTCCATTTTGTACCATTTTCTCTATTAAAAATCACAAAAAATAGAAAACATATACGCGTGCAACTCCCTTGATCCTATAGTTATAAAATTGTGAACCTGTAATTATAAAAATCTTGAATATTTCATTATAAAACTCTAAAAGAGTAATTTAAACTAATATCCTAATTGATTTTTTTTATTTTTTTATAAAATAACCTTGATTTATTTTAGTGATAAAAGCCATAAAAGTATAAAACCGATAATTGAAAGCTTGATATGATACAATCATAAATGTATACAGATGTAGATTTTTTTTCATAAAGGTTCTATACCTTACGTTGTTGACTTGCTTACGTGGCACATTATAGTGCTTTGTTTAATTCTTCAGCGCATATGTATTTTTCCATTTTGAATACGCGGCTTAAAAAAAAGTTAGGTTAATCAATCAAATCACTACTCATGATTTTTACCGTAATTTTATTTTTCACTGAAGCACGTCCCTATTTTAATCTATATACCTTAATAGGAACAATAAAAGTTAAAGAGTGGCCAAATTCATTCATTTCACATTTATGTTTCTCGGACTTCATCCCTTGTGAGTGGTGGTTTCCATTTTTCTTTTCGTAGATCGCAGGACAAATCTTCGTTTACCACCCGGGTAAACTTACCCTCCCCTTTTTTAAAATAAAAAAAATCAAAAAGTAATTAAGTGGGACCGCAGACCATTAATGAGGGAGATTAATGAGTGGGTAATAATTACCCACTATATATTTCCCTATTACCCCAATATTTAAGGATAATTGCAACTAACACCAGTAATTTGTCATATTTTACATAATATCATAACTATTTTTTTGCTCGGAAAAATATCCTAATTTTAAAAGGTCGTTGTGGTTCGATTTATGTGGCCAATTTCTCTCGTTCTCTCTCTATCTTATTTTTCCCAATTAGTAGTTACTTATATGATTTTTCCTTAAAACACACACTAATAGTATTCTTATAACAATATATTAGTTAATATAAGGTTTTATCCAACAATTATTAGTTACTTATATGATTTTTTTCTCAAAACACACATTTATAGTATTCTTATAAGAATTTATTAGATAGTATAAGGTTTTATTCAATAATTATTATTTACTTATAAAATTTTTCCTCAAAACACACACTTATTGGGAGAGAATAAAATAGGAGGGAATGAAAATAAGAGGGAATGAAATTTTATTGGGAGGGAATGAAATTTTATAGGAGGGAAGGGGGGGAATATAGGAGGGAAATTTTATTGGGAAGGAAATGTAAAAGTAAAATAGGAAGGAATGGAGGGAAATATAAAAGGGAAAAATATTTCATCGTTCTTAAATTGGCTTATACGTTATAAAATATTTAATCGTTCAAATATTATATATCAAGATTGATATATAATTGCAAATATGCATATAAGATTAATTCACATTTTAGTTGAAACAATAAAAAAAAATTATTCCTGAAAATCAATACTTTAAACTATAAGATTGAATAAAACAAAGCAAAAATATATAAGTACACATATGAATTCGGAAAACTATACACTGGATATATAATATTTGAACTGAAATATTTTATAACTTATAAGATTAAAATTGTTTTTAAACGATTGAAAAAAAAACTAGAATAATAAATGGTGAAAATTGATTAAATTGAGCTCGAAAAAGAAAAAAAAATACATAAAGCAAGCGTGCATTTATTGTCGTTAGATTAATTTCAATCCAATGGTCCTCATTAGTGATCCGCGTGCTATCAATCTTGGCCTATGGTAGAGAGCCGACTGGCAATTTTTTTTTCCTTAATTTTTTTTTCCATTGGTAATAGTGGAGCAAAAAAAAGGGGGGGGGTATCACACGCCTAGAAGGATTCGAACCCGGGTTGATGTAGCAGTGTGATGGGAGCGTAGCCAAGGGGGCGTCTGATCCCCGTGGTTACTCATCAAACAATGAAATAATTGAATTGGAGCAAAACGTACTAAAATTGAGAATTATTGAAAGTGGAGGCAGGCAAGTAACCAAAATAATGTAAATTGAAAATCAAATCAAAGCGCCAGATGCCAATTGAAGTGGGAGTGAATTTTTTTTTGGAGCGGGTCGGGATTGAAATTGAAGAATACCTAGTTTCATAGTACCAGCCCCATTTACAATTTATTTCCTCTCTCTCGCCGTTTTTCATTTCTTTCAATCTAAACGATCCCATCACCTCCCTCTCCCACTATCCCTTCTTAATCGAAACTATCATGATGAGGTTGGATTTGGTGGAATTTCGAATTGGGGGAAATTTTGTTAGGGTTTGATTTGATTCGAAAACTTCAAATTGGACAAGGGATTAGCTTTAGAATCAGTTTTGGATCACTTTGGAATTGATTTTGTTGAGATTAAAGCGATATTTGAGGGGATTCGAATTCATGGGTTTATCACAGTGAAAGCGCATGTGCGTTGTCTGGGGTTGAAGATGAAGATCCGGTTTCAGGATCCGAATCTAGATTCGGATCCTAACCGGGTCGGGTTTTTTTTAATATAAAATCCGAAAATGTATTTATATATCAAAAAATTATGGGTTCACATTAACTTAAATATCTTTTAAAAATATAGTTCAAATAAATAACTTCCTTATTTAATAATAAATTTAAAAATTACATTAGATAATTATTAATTAGTCATAAGAATTTATTAGATAGTATAAGGTTTTATTCAATAGTTATTACTTACTTATAAGATTTTTCCTCAAAACTAACACTTATAGTATTCATAATAATATATTAGTTAATATAAGGTTTTATCCAACAATTATTAGTTACTTATATGATTTTTCCTCAAACACACTATAGTATTATTATAAGAATTTATTAATAATATAAGGTTTTATACAACACTTATTAGTTCTTATGTGATTTTTACTCAAAACTTGCTCTTGTAGTATTCTTATAAGAATTTATTAGATAGTATAAGGTTTTATTCAATAGTTATTACTTACTTATAAGAAATTTCCTCAAAACTAACACTTATAGTATTCATAGCAATATATTAGTTAATATAAGGTTTTATCCAACAATTATTAGTTACTTATATGATTTTTCCTCAAACACACTATAGTATTATTATAAGAATTTATTAATAATATAAGGTTTTATACAACACTTATTAGTTCTTATGTGATTTTTACTCAAAACTTGCTCTTGTAGTATTCTTATAAGAATTTATTAGATAGTATAAGGTTTTATTCAATAGTTATTATTTACTTATAAGAATTTTCCTCAAAACTAACACTTGTAGTATTCTCATAACAATATATTAGTTAATATAAGGTTTTATCCCCAAGAAACCCTAGAACTGAACTTTGAACTCATGAACGCCGACATTCATCCATCGTCCCTGCTCCTACATTTGCTCGCTAGATAATTTGTAAACGTCAAGAGAGATAGAACATGGTTGACATGAGATTTTAGGGAGGTGGCGAACGACAAGCGAGAGGAGGAAGAAGGAGATTAAGATAGAAAGGTAGCGATTTTAGTTCCAGCGTCTCTCCGTCGTCCATCCTGCCCCGCCACCACCCCTGCCACCACCGGAGCAACTGTAGTACCTTTTCTACTACTCCCACTCGTCATCTTTCCCTCGGATTCGAAGACTTAACCGCTATCACCCATAACAAGGTTCCTACTTTATGCTCTCAATTACGGAATTATTTCTTGAATTTATCCTTTATGGCTCTTGCGTTGGTGTGTAAATGATTCCAAGAGCGATTAATGTGATTATTGCTCTACAATTAGGATCGAATCAGAGTAGATGTACTTCGATTGCACCTTTGCAAAAAAAAAAAAATTTACAAACGATTGGGAAAATTACTTGGTTATTTGTTGCCCTTGGTGAATTCCTGCTGCATGTTTGTTTGCTGAAACCAGGAAAATTACATTTCGTTTACTCTTCCATTATTAATTTCCAACAGATTTTGCCCATTATTGATAACATAGCTTGAAATACTCTCCATTTCTATGCATTATACGAGTTTAGCTGTGATTTAGGTACTTAATCACAAATTCTTTTCTTCCATTTCCAATTAAATGAAACAAGCAAAAATTATATATATGCTCTGATTATCTTTTTCCTGTTGCTTGAATGTCATAGTTTGACTGAATATATTAGCAAAAATTACATATTCATGATGAGATTACATGGGCATTTGATACAGGGAGGGCTCAAAGTCGTAGAGAAGAGATATCATTTTTTCATGTTTAGTTCTTACAGATAAGAAAATAGACATATATGAAAAATTTGAAGTCTATTAGCTCAAATGGTAGAGCGATGTGTCTACGCACATAAGTGTGGGTTCAATTCCCACATAGACTAATTCGATCCTAATTTCAAATAAGAATGAGATAGTTGATATAAATTTAATGTGTTAACTAGAGATGTATTGGATGTTTTTATTTATGAGATATTTTTAAGCATCAAAATTCGATCGGATACTATTTTTGTTGTGCTTACTTGACTTTCATGGTCATGCAAGGCGGTCAGAATGGATATAATTGAGAGTAGTATAATCGAGAGTAGAAATGGGGAAAGGACAAGAGAAGAATATCGTCCTTTATACTAAAACGCTTATGGAGATTTTGAGGCATTTGACCGAATATTATTTATAAGAGTTTCCCAAATAATTTTTTCCCATATAAATATTTTTTTAGAAATTTAACGTTGTAAATGATAATATATGGGTATCATGCTTAGTTTCGAACACCATACTTAAAATCTTTAAAAATATGGGTCTCTCTAAGAAATATTGGAAGATTTGAGGGTGTTAATGAAAAATTATTTTATTTTTACAACATTGGTAAGACAAATAATCAATCATAAATGTTGTAATCATTATCTATAATAAATCATTCTCTTTTCACCTTTTTACCTATAATTTTACGAAATTGCCCTTGGGTAATTTTACCCAGTAGGTAAACGTATCAGCATCCTAGATCGCATTATCGCAATGTATTACGGAAGGAAAAGTGTAGGTTTACACTGAGTGTAAAATCTATATCTTACACTTCCAATAAAAAGATACTAGGTGTAAGACCATGTTTATCAGTTACTATTCAAGATACTAAAATTACTATTTTTTTATTCATCTCTCTCCGCCACATCGGCATAGCATCCCTTCCTCACTTTTTTCACTTTAACAATAACATCCCTAACATCCAACAATTCATCTTTTTTTACCAATTCAATTTACGAATATACCCTTCTATAACAATTATTTTCAACATGTTTATAATATGTTTATAATATTATATTAGTATTTAATTACTAAAATAACCCTTCTATAACAATTATTTTAGTATTTAATTACTAAAATAACATTTTTTTTACCAAGATCCAATTTACCGACAATATAATTATATCGAAAGAAATAATTTTTTTCAAAATATGTCGAAACATATTCAAAATTGATGTCTATGTGTAGAGAAAAATGAATATAGTATTATGGTAATTTTTTTATAAAAAAATTTACATTTCAAATAGAGAAAATAACATTATTTGAATTTAATTAAAATATTCTAAATTAAATCTCAGTCGTTCCTTCCCTTCAATCTCAACCGCTTTTTCCCACCTCCAGTGCAAGCGTGACACGCGTCCCCCCGACCATTTATTATACCCATAAGCATCGATGCTTATTTAGCATCCGTTAAGCATCCCTCTCCCCCCTCCTTCAATATTTTACTAATATATTCACATTAAGCATCTTGAATAGTACACTGATCAAAGTGGTCTAAGTATAATATTTTAATAGAATAATTAATTTGTAAACTCCTTTTAACTCATTCATCTTCTCCATCCTACTTTCCTAAATAAAGGTGGTTTACTGGTGATGTTGAAGCGTTGTCCACCATTCCTCCAAAATCAAATTTTCTTCATGACCACCCTTACACAATTAAATTCCTCCATCTCCCACTTTTGAAATCCAGGGACCTCCCATGGCTGACTCCTCTGTCGACTGCCATTAAAGGCCGGAGTCGTTTTGCACCCGTTCCCAGATCTAGGCCACCGACCTCTCCTCTTGCTCTCGAATCGTGGTGCATAGCTGGCCAAAGACGGAGCCTCTCTCTTTCGCGAGGACGCGCTCGTGAACCCTCCAAGAGGAAGGAAGTGGAAGAATCAGGAGGAAGAGGAAGAGTTTATGGGGATTTGCAGTAATACTGTACTTTTAATGTTTACTACTCTGTATATTTTTATTTTTTTAAATGGAAGAATGTTCTATTTTTATTAAAAGTGTAAGATTATAATTTTACGCTTAGTGTAAATGTATCATGGTCTTTCCGTATAGTTTGGTTCACTGGTTTTGAATTGAATGACGTACTTGGCCGATTCGAAGCCGTCACACCTAGAAACACAATTCACCATTTACTCCTCTGATTGTACGTGGAGCCATCACACCATTAAACAATTGTCTTTTAATGCTTTTGAATTAAGCTTGTGGAAGCCAACTCAACCAAACAATGCGGAGGGTGAGGGTGAATCGGTCTTTCTTTTGAAAGTGGTGAACTGGATTTTTTTGGTTCATTAATAATGGCTAAAATTGGTTTCCTAGGTGTGTTTTACCTGATTTAGTTAAGATTGGTTTACAATATTTTTCAATCACTATATAATTGACTCACTAATAATGGTTAAGATTGGTTCACTGGGTGTGGTTCACAAGATTTGGTTAAGATTGGTTCACTAAATGTAGTTCACAGGATTTGTCAATCACTCTCTAATTGGTTCATTAATAATGGTTAAGATTGGTTCACTGAGTGTGGTTCACGGGATTTGGCTCACTTGATGTGGTTCTGATGCGGGACCATTCAAGACACCTTCGGACACATCTGTCATTGGAGATGAACCTATGATTCAAGCTCGTGAGAATGATGTCAACCTCAAGAGGAAGAATAAGGCTCCATCATGGGAGAAGGTCCAAAGGTGCAAGCTTGTTGGGTCGTTCATTTTTAGATTCGTTCAACAGTTTGACAACTTTTCGACGTCTCAGTAAAATGGGTCGTTTGAAGTCCGTATTTATCGGATTGGGTCATGTCATACCTTTTCGGAACGAGGACGAAGAGAACAGTTCGACAGCTTTTCGATGTCTCCGTAAAATGGGTCGTTCGAAGTCCGTATTTATCGGATTGGGTCGTGTCATACCTTTTCGGAACGAGGACGAAGAGATCACCATCTTTAATTTGAAGTTTTTCCAGATTCGACCTAGAGCTTGGCCGAAAATCACCATCTTTGAAGCTGTCATATGTTTAGACGGAAATTATTCTAAGTGTTGGAACAACTTTGTTATTTTTAGTAACTTTCTTTACTTAAGTTATTTTATGTAATTTTTAGGTAATTTATTTTAATTACTTTTAATTGTTATTTTCCATCTAAAATCAGCCTAGGGTTATTATAAGAGGCGGCTGATCAGTTGTAAAGAAGACACGCTTCCATTGAATAGAAATTTTCTTTGTGTGAAACACAATGAGAGAAAGTCGATCGATCTTGATTGTTTAGTACCTTATTATTTAGTACCTTACATTCATCTTATTCATCTTATTATTTAGTACCTTTGGTTTCTTGGTGTTCTTGCGTGAGTCTTGGTCGATCTTGATTGTTCTTGGTCGATTTCTTGGTTCTTCTTTGCTGCGTCCTTTGCTTCTTGTTGAGTCTTTGTTGTTTCTTGCTTCCGTCCTTTAGTTTCTTAGTTGATTGTCGAAGATCAGGCCATCCTACGGCTAACCCCGTATCAAATTGGTATCAGAGCATTATGAAGTGCATATTAAGTTAGAACATTATGAATGTTGTTTCGTGGGTTTTGTTCATTGATTTTGGTTCGTTGTTTGTGGTTCACTGGATGTGATTCACATGATTTGTCAATCAGTCTATAATTGGTTTATTAATAATGATTAAGATTGATTCATTGGGTGTGATTCATATGATTTATTAAGGATAATATCTTGAACCATGTGTTATATAAGTTATGAACCACTTCTTGTTAATGTGAAATCAGGGGCGGGTTCTTTAAAGGACCGGGGGTGGCAGTCGCCCCCCAATCAAAAATGAAATTTAATATACATATTCCTCTCGTCGATAGCTTCGATTTGATATATTATAAGCTCAAATCCGTTAACTGGGTAAAAAGTTATAAATGTTTCAAGACTGAAGCGATATAAATTATTTTTCACATTATTTACCAAAATAATAGACTTCTATCATACTCATCATTTGTTAAACTTCATAACTTAATACTATAATTAAACCCGAAAACTTCAAATATTGATGATTTTTTCGGAAAAAAATTCCAGATCAATTTTTCGCCCCCTCAACTAAACGCTTCAGGATCCGCCACTGAGTGAAATATATATTAAGGTTAATTGAATAAATTATATGAAAACATTTAAATTATAATTATAAAAAATGCAAATATTTTTATAAAGGTGAAATATACATTATGATGAAGTTGCTGCTCAAAAAAAAAGAATGGGGTATATAGACCCTTTTCATTAATTGTAAAGGTAAATAGACCCCTCTAGTATTTTTATTATAATTTAGACTTTTTATATTTTGTGATGCCAAAAAGGCCCTTACACCCACTGCTGTGCAAACTTAAATCCCTAAATTAATTATAGAAAAAAAAAATCTTAACAACCCCTTCCTCTCTAATCAGTACACAATCAAATCCTTCTCGTTTCAGTTGTAATCCACACAATCAAAATCAAATCCCTCTTCTAATTACATATTACGGTGCCAACCAAGGCCGTCACGTTTCGTAACGCGGAAACCGCCATTGAAGAGTGCAAATCGTAAGTGTTCGGAAGATCCAAATGTTCACGGTTTCGCCATTGAAGGGTAAGTACGTATTGTGGTAATGTAAATTATGGAATCGAAATAACAAATTTGATTGAATATAAGTTTCTCCATTTAAGAGTGCAAATTGTCATTCCGATGACGTATAATATTAATGTTCGGTATGGAATTGAGCAATTCAACAGTCGGTCGGTCCGGTCCGAATCTGTTGGTTAATATTGTAATAGGGGATTGAATTTTGGTTGTCGAAAACAACGAGAGAGTTAAGTTCAGAGGGAGTTGAGAGAGGGTTTGGGGTGATGATATGTCGTTACAATAAGTATGAAATTTAGTGTAATGAGAAAGAAAGTGGTATGGTAACATGGTATTGTAAGTGTGTATTGTGTTACAAGAAATATTATATTGTGATGTATTGTAATCGTTTTTACTCTGTCAATTAAAATGCATAGTGCATGCGTGCATGTAAATTATATTGTAAGTTTATAACAAAAGTATTGTAATTTATTGTAATGTAGTTTATTAAAATGTTAAAGTGCGTGTATGTAATTTATTGTAATAATTTATATTAGGTTTCGTGATCTATTGTAATCGATCAATCGTAACTCGTCAATGGTTACAAAAATCACACCTCAAAACGCAAGAAATAAAATAAAATAATGCAATAGAGTAAGCACATACTTTTAATTAAATTGAAAAAAATTGATGGATAATAAGATAGAATTCACAAACTTTCAATTGATCCATGTCAGAAATTTCCTAGAGTAACCGAAAGGCGAAATCTTAAGAGAAGAAGCTCAATTTGATAAAAGCGTTTTGAAATCTATTTCAAGGGTAAATTAGTAATAGCAAATAGAGAAGGGTCTATATAACTCTAAGATTTATAAGGGGTTCATCCACTAATAAAATTATTAAAAGAGGTCTAATTCATCCAATTATCTCAAAAGGGAAAAAGAAATGAAAATGACCAAAATCTCACATTTTGCTGTAGGTAGTATTGAATCGGGGTTTGGCACGCTCTTGGGCAGCACGAGTGAGCATTCTAAAATGAGGCGAAGAATATTTCCTGAATAAGAAATACTCCGTATTGAATAAGAAGGAATATAGCATCATGTAACTACCAAAGAAAATGAATTAAAATAAAGTAATTATAAACGGAGCTCATCTACCCAATTTTTTTCTCATTTAATTGACATACATACATATATTCATGTTCAGCTTTTGAGTTCATCCACGGTGAGCTCGTCGTTGCGATACACCTCAAATGAACATCCCAGCTCACCCATATATATACTTCAAAAAAAAAAAAAAAATCATAAGCATAAAACTATTAGGGAGGGACATCTCATGAGATTTTTACGTACAAGAGTAATTGGTTTAAAATACAGAAAGCTAATGATTCTTCTGTGAGGAAAAAAACAGTAAACTCCCTTCATCCCTTTTTTTGTGTGCATATTAAACAATAACATACTCCGTATATGTTAAGCAAAGAACATTGAATACACAACAGAATGGAGCTGCCAAGTTGTTGAGAAATACTACCTCCGTTCCATAATACATGGGCTTTTCCTTTTTGACACGTTTTTTAAGAAGCGAAAAACCCTATGAAATATTATTTTTTTTATCAAATTTTTTATATCATTTGATACTTATTACTAATAAGTATCAAATTATATAAAAAAATTAATTAAAAAAATAATATTTCATATAGTTTTTCGCTCCTTAAAAAACGTGCCGAAAACTAAAAACCCATGTATTTTGGAACGGAGGGAGTACTAATATACAAACAGTTGAACAAGTGAGAGCATTGTTTCAAATTTCAATGCAAAGTGTAAAGCTTAGGACTGTGCAAGGAAGGAGTACGGACGGAGACAATAGTTGAAACCTTTCCACACTTTACAATTATTTATGCTCCTATCAACGGATGGATGGGAGAGTGGGGTTGTCGTTCGGTGGGCCCCAACCAATTAATAATTGAAAATATATTTCAATTGCCAATTAATTTCATCCATTTGATTTTAATAATTTAACAAATTAGGTATGTACTATGTACGTGTGTGTATATATATATATATATAGTTTAGATTTAGATCCTATGTAAGTAAGGATTACAAGGTAATTTATGAGCAAATCTTGATTAATGGAGGATAAATGGTTGCGAGTAGTTGAAAATTTAATTTTATTTTATTTAATTGGCGGTGGGGCCTACTTGACTTCACTCCCACTCTCTCACACACACGTACTCTATCTAATAGGGTTGGGCAAAAATTCCCACGAAAACCGAACCAACTCGTGCCACCCGAACCAAGTTTCAGAAGTCGGTACGGTAACGGTAATTGAAACGGAAAAGTTGGTATTACCATTACCAACCAATTTGAAATTGGTTGGTACGGTAATTACCAACCAATTCCTACCAATATATATTTAGGATTTTTTTATTTATATTTTAATTGTTTTAAGTTTTAATGTAAGTCCATAACTTTTTATGTAAAATACTAAAATTTAATTAGGGAAATAAAGAGAGAAAAAAAAGCCTAGCCTTAGGTTTTTCACCATTCGGCTTCATCTCTTTAATGACGGTCACCCTCTGAGATCTAAGTTCATTTACCTATGTTATGCTAGGGCTCAAAAAATGTATATTGTTTTACTGTTTTTTATTTTAAGTATTACCTATTAACTTGATTTCTTTTTGTATTTGTTATTTTCATAAAATGATTTTAATCAATGGAGGAATACTAGCTCGACCTCGATTAATTCAGACTAAAACCTAAACTTTATTTGAAAGTACATGAACATGTTATTTTTAATATTGTCGGGAATATTTAAGTTTTTATTTTGATTTAGTGCTTAAATACATGAACAATTTAAGTATTTATGTTGTTGGTACTTGAATTGTACTAAATCACTTATAAGTTTTAATTAAACTGTATTGTATTTGACTATTTGTATATTTTTTCATTAACACCCAAAACATGGTAAAATACCATTACCAACACGTACCAACCAACTTAATTGGTTATCAATTAAGTTGGTACAACCCCTTCGGTGGTTGGTAATGGTTCTGATTTTAAGATTACCAATTCAAATTGGTTGATACATGGTAAACGAAAAAAAGAATCGGTAATGTACCAATTCCACCCCTACTATCTAATACGGAGTATGTATTAATTACTCCAATATTTAAAGACCCCTAATCTTTCCTCCCACAAACCATAAACTAATAAAGAGCAAACGCTCCTTTCCTCTTCATTGTCATATCTCACACCTCTCACCTCCTCCACCCATCCATCATTGTCGGTTCTATATTCAACCACGATGGTGAGCCCATCGACGTCGGATCTCACAACTCCTATCGATGGCAACACACATCTACCACGAAGACCTTTTAATTTGCTTTCGAGATCGAGAATTAGATCTGATCTCTCACAACTCCTTTCTTGCCTGACACCGTCACTATAATCGAGAACTCATCCCGCTTCCATGGCGGATTTGACCGAGATCTCGTGTTGTTGTTTCATTAATTGTATTGAGTTCTATATGTCGATCTCCTTCGGTTGCTATATAGTTGTGGCATGTTTAATTTCCAATATATACATCTTGTTTTTAGTTTATCAGATTTCTTTTTCACTTACTGATCTCCTTTCAAGTTTCAATATATTACTCCATCTGTTCGGCAAAACTTGTCGTTTTAGAGTTTTGTTTTTGTTCAGAAAAACTTGTCATTTTAGATATTTTTGCTTCTACTTTACTAAAATACCCTTGATTTGATTGATGTGTTATGAGTTGTAGTTTTTCATAAAGTAAAAAGTATGGTAATAATTGAGGGCAAATTAGTAAAAAACAAGTGTAATTATTAGTTTTATTAAAAGTTGTGTGGAGAGTTAAAATGACAAGTTTTGCCGAACGGATGGAGTACTGAATTTTTGGTTAGATGATTAGTTTCATGTTTATATTCATTTTTTTTTAGGAAAAATCGGATACTATAGGATGTTTTTGGGATATGTTTATATGCATAGGTCAATATATAAATATTTCATGTGTACGTATATAGTAAATTATCTGCTTGTATACACTAGCACACTAATTAAATTACTAATGGTGCAATCTTCCTACTTATTGTAATGAAATATTGTATGTAATTTAGATTTATTCATTGTTATCAATTGTTTATTCGTACATATACGAGATATTTGTCAAAATAATGACTATTTTATGTTTATTCAGCATTAATAATGATATTATTCATAAGTAAATGAGGCATTATTCCTCACAATATTGACAATTGGTTGGTAATAACGTTTACTTAATATTTGTTTGTAATTAGACATTATTCGTACATAAAAAAGATATTATTCGTATATAATTGGACATTATTCATATGAAACCGAAAAATATTCTTATGTTATAAACTAGACAAATAAAGAAAAAACACGTGTACATAATTTAATTTTATCCATATATTATAAAACTTTATTTTTTTTTTAATTTAATCAAATAAAAAAAAAGGTAAAATAAAAAATGTTTTTTCTTAGCAAGTGAGTTTCACACTCTTATAATGAGATTGAGATAGAATTCAGTGTGGAGCCCCCAAATAATAATTAAATTTTGATTTAAATTTTGGATAGATCTTGTTCATTCATTTTCATCAATCTAATGATCAAGATCTGCTCACAAATTACATAATAAAGAGTGCTTACACAGGAGTCAATTTTGGGTTGGTTCGGGTGAGAACACCCCTTAGGGCATGTTCCCTCGTAAGGCATAATGGCTAAGAAAAATAGCTTACCAAAAGAGAATATTCTATAGAATATTCTCTTTTGGCCTATTTTACGATTTTGCCGTTCCCTCGTAGGCCAATTTTGGTAGGTTAAACTTTCTATAAATACTAAAGTAATCATTAACTTTCACATCTCATTTCCATCACTCGATCCTATCTTTATTTTTTATTATAATTTTGATAAATCTATAATTAAAAAAAGATTAATTTTATTTTATAAAAATATTATTTATACAATATTAATTCAAATATGTCAAATATTATAGTCATGTCGAATAACTCTTGAATATCTTTACAGTACTACAACTTTTATTTTTAATTAAAAATCATAATTATATAATATTTAGCTTTATGATTGTATTATTTATAGATTTATATAAATATTAAACAATTAAAAATAAATAAATAAATAAAAGATAGGCATTGGCCTTCCAAAAGAGTAACCCAAATTTGGCATTTCTTTTGGAATTAGGCCAAAAACAAAAAGGTCAAATTGGGTTTTGGCCTAGGGTGGGAGCAAAATTAGGCCAAAACCCAATTTTTAGCCTACCATGGGAGATGGTCTTAGGGTGGGAACATAGGAACAATTCCGGGTCATCGATTAGGTTGGAATTGAGGGTTAAGATTAATAGTGATTTTCTTTTTTTTTTTATAAAGAAAACAGGTGGGCCCCACAATCAATCCACTCACGTGCATGATCTCCTCCCCACTCTTTCATCTTTTTTTTTAATGTACGGTATTTTTTTTTACTTCATATTTTTATAGATTTTTTATGCTTTGTTTTATTTATAGAAAAATTAGATTATTATCAAAATATTTGTGAAGAAATTGATTTTTTTGGTAAAGAGAAATTAATTTTATTATTCGGTTAAATTTGAAAGATTATTTATATTTAAGAGGACTATTATTCGGTTAAAGTTGATGTATTATTCGGTTAAATTGTATACGGATCTATTAGTTTTGGAGAATTTATAAGAATAATAAAAAAAATTGTACATTCTTGGGTGAGATTAAACAAAAATTTATGTATAAAAGGACATTTGAAAAAAATTATATATGACTTAATAAACATTAATCGGTTAATTTTGAGAGATTATTCGGTTAAATTATAGAGATTATTCAATTTATTATAGAGATTATTCATATATAAAAGGAAAATTATTCGGTTAGTTTTGAGAGATTATTCGGTTTAATTATAGAGATTATTCGATTTATTATAGAGATTATTCATATATAAGAGGAAAATTTTGAGAGATTAATCGGTTAATTTTGAGAGATTATTCGGTTCATTTTGAGAGATTATTCGATTAAATTATGCATTATTCGGTGAATTGATCGATAATTATTATCCTCCTGTACCTTAAAGCTGAGACCTCAGACTATCCACGTGGAAGGCTATCTGAATTTTTTTTTTCTTTTCCTTTTTTTTTTTTTTTTTGCCCTTCTCTTCTTCTTTATTCTGGAAACTGAATCCGCCTCTCTCTCCCACGATCTCACAACAACTGACACTCCCGCATCACCACCATGGCGGTTTCTGCAATCTGATTCCCCAATCAATCTCCAAGCCTTATCACCGAATGGTTTGCCCTTTCTTCTCCACGTTCTGTTGCTCATCGTTGTCGGCCTCCTCACCTCATCTTCTTGTGTCGATGACGGAGCCCTTCACCTCGCCTCCCTCTAATTTCGCTCACACCACCATTGGGCGGTTGGAGGAGTGTTGCCGTCGGGCGATTGAAGCGCAGAGGTCCACCGATGATATCATGGTAGGGATCGACTTCAGTAGTTCTCAACAGATGGATCTTCTTCGCATTAATCATGTCCCTTTTCTGCCATCTTCTCCGTCGAGCTTCGATGTTGCCATCTCATTCAGGCCCATGGTCCGCATAAATTGAATCGGGGTGAGTTTTTCTCTTTGTTGGAAGTAATTAGGGTTAATTTTAGATTCCATATCTCTTCCTCTACCTACAAATTCTCCCTTGGATTTTTGCTATAGCGATTCTCATTGAGTGTTAATGGTGTAAATTTTTTTCCAAGTTGATATTTGCTTTCTATCGCTTCTGATTTTGTGTTTCTATTGATTTAGAATCTGATTCTCTCTCGATGTTCTTTGGTTTATCTCCAATTTCATTCTGATTCGGACATCAGTGGTGTTTTTGAAGCATAAATGTTGTGATTTGTTCATTCAATCGTAGAATTATTTCATTTGCGAAATGTTAGTCTTCGGGTTCTCCCTAAAAATCTAATCTTTACTTATATTAGAAAATCAGTTGCAGCTAGGGTTTGGATTTTGGTCTGAACAAGAGATTCATACTGTCTAAACCCCCAATTTGCCTCATAGATTTGGAATCATCTAATCTGTATGAATTGGTTTGTATCACCATTCATTCATAATTATTACCGCATACATAATGGGAATGAATTGGTTAGCAGATTGGGAGAGGTGTCTCCCAAACATCAAATCTTACCCAATTTTGTAATGTTTGTTGATTTCTTTACCTCTAGATCTCTATTTATGATCATTATTTGATTGACCTGTTTGCAAATTTACTGTTTTTTAAACTTGTAATGCTTAATTTGAATATACTATCCTACGTGTAAAGTGTAATAGAACAAAACTCAGCCATGGATGAAAGCTCATTTGGACCTATCATACTAAAAGAGCTAATCTTGTAATTTTTCATTAACGTTTAAACAACTGAAAGTGCCAATATTTAACCAACTGAAAGCGCTTTTCTGATTTAATACTCTGTTGCTTTTTGCAGTGAACATTAAAGCAAGGAAGGGGCTGGAGAACTTTTAATTTTGACAGCTCTTTAGAGAAGCTTTAATTAAGTAACTTAGCTTTCTTGAATAGGTAAATAAAGAGTGGTCATTCCGGGATTCGAACCGGGGACCTATGGGTACTACCCACAAGTCCTTTCCGGTAAGTAACTTAGCTTCCATGGACATGGTTGGATGTTCATTTTTTGTTATTATAATATTAGGCAGTTAATGATTTTACTCTTCTTTCAATTTTTGAATGTTTATTGTACTTTACAAGTTAAAACAAGATTTCACAAACCTGTGAAATTACAAGATGTTTATCTCTTCTGTTGGACGGTTCTAATATGCCACTGATTGTACTAGGAATTATTGAGGAGACTAGGGCAGGTAGTAAAGTGTCTAAAAATTAAAAAAAAATCATTGCAAATAAGCTATATAGTTTCAAGCGTGGAGGAAAGAAAGAGATCAAAGACTTTGAAAATATGTCTTCATCAGTGAGTCCTTGTGGTGATATTGAAGAAGATTATATTCAAGATCTAGAGGAAGAGGTGATTTCTGTTCTTTCTTTTTTGGCAAGCCTCTATTATCTGGTTAAAAAAATTATGATATTGGTTTAGAACCTCCACATGAGGAACTGTATCATAAAAATATTTTTTTTCAGGTAGTCTGGTTAAAGGTAGAAATGTGCAATTTTCTTGAAGAAAAACGATTAGCTACTCTGAGGTTGGTTTTCAATGTTATGTGTATCTAACCAAGATAATTCAACTCGACAATGTTTTATCATTGCAGCACGGTCCATCGGAATGCTTCCTGAATACAATTGAGGCCTATGCAATAGATGTCTGGCATGAACTGGTTAGTAGTTTTAATTACCGCTTAAACTCTAGTGTATATGCTTCTATGTTGATCAGTAGTTATTCTGGACTGAGTTGTTTATTTCAATTCCCCATCTTCTAAATTTATTCGAGTTTCTTGATTATTTGACAATATGTTATCGGAGTTGTAGAAAACTTAAATGAGCAGCATCCTTTATGCAAAAGTTAAGTCTCATTTTGTGGAACATTATTCCAGACCGAGCATTTTTCATTCATCAACTGCGTTGAGACTCTAGTCTACGATCACAAATACCCCGAGTGGGAGACGTGTTTCCCAAAGTTGGGTTTAGATGCAATCGCTATTTCAAGCTTCTATGTCAATGGGTATGGTACAAAGGTAAAGTACCGTGTTCGATTAACTATTAAATCAAGTCTGCCTCTTTTAACCTGCTGAATTTTATCTATTAACCATCTGCAAGATCATTCAACATTGACTTTTAATTCTATAGAGATGGTGAAGCAAGATAATCGGCGATTGTTGAGTGCAAGGGTAAATACTTGGTCCTTCCATTTTGTCATAGTGATGATGTGAACGAGGATAAATGCTATACCTGTTTCTCTAGTATTTTGCATGAAATTTTATCTTATGAATGACAGATTTGATAGGCTATATTCATGTATATACATATAATATGATGCAGATTTGCTAGTATTCAGCATTCAACATATGTGAAACAACGAAACTTGTGCTTAGTTTGGTGTAAATTGTTCCCTTCAAAAGGTTGATCAATACATTTTTGCATTTGAATCCTATTTTGCACGTCTTATTGAAAGGAAAACCTCTCTTTTTTCTTACCCTATTTATGCTGTATAGTAAGATGTTGCTCATCTTCAGCAAACTCTGGCTGATAAGCAACAGCAAGAAAAGGCCATGCTGAAAGTCTGGTTTTTCCTTCTCTTGACCAATTCTGATCGGTACATGAGAGTTTTGGTTGTCAAGCAATTTTCTTTTAAGAGCTTGCAACATGTGAACTTTACTTAGAATACACTGAAGACTACTTTCTTTTGATACACTTCAAATTCTGGTCCCTCATCAATCATCGGTTCTGATTCGTTTCCGAGTGAACTCTTGTATGTAGGTTCTGTTCTATTTCATAAATATGAATTGTTGTGTGACTAATTTTCTGTATTATTATTTTTATTATCTTTCCAGGTAATTTTGGAAAGATATTCTAGAACTGACCTTCGAGAGTTAGAAAAGATAAAGTGAGGTCCACTTCTTTTTCAGTTTTCTGTGATTTATGATTGTAAACATTTATCAAAGTTCATTATTTAATTGTTTGCTGAATCAGTCATATCTCACATTCATGAACATCTTTACCTACTGCATTCCTCTCAAGTCTCAGCCTTCTCATATATCATACCCCTTGATTCGTTTTCATCACAGACTTTTACATAAGACGGAGCATACCCTTGACTAGTCTTATAAGTTATACCTTCCATTGTTTGTGTTTGCCATGATGAAGAATGGACATTTCATCCACGTATTGGGCAGTAAGCTTCATCTACCTCCTGGAAAAGCGTTTTTCGTATTTGTGAAGAATATTGATCTCTTCAGCATGTCAGCATTGAAAACCTTTGGTTGTGATCTCTTCAGCATGTCAGCATGTGAATGGAATCTTCTTTCACTCAATACAATCTTCAACCCCTTAGTCTCCGTCTCAACATTGTTTCATGTATGCATATATTTTAATACATTTTGCTTGTGTAAATTCCCTTTGGATTACCGGTTTGAATTATTTGTTACTGGGAATTCGACCAAGAAATACACATTGTGTTAGTGAAAGAGCAAGGATTTATAAACTCTTATTACATTACCAACAACAAACCATTTCAAGGCGAATTACAAAGGGAACATTCTCGGGAAATGCAGCTTGCAGAATGTTTCTTAAGAGATGTCATATGGTGCGTCAAGAGAACTAATTCAGAAGTCAGTAGTAATTCATAGCGGCTCAACAAATTCACCCGCCTGTGGATCACATTGGCCACTGCTATCACCGCCGTTCAAACCTAGCCCTCCGATTTCTCTGTCATATGTTGGTTTATATTTTCCTCGGCCGGTGTTCAGTCATGGCCAGTTATATGTTGCGGTCTCTCGAGTGACGTCTAGGAGAGGTTTGAAGATTATAATATGTGATCAAGATTCTAACCTTTTAACCTCTACTACTAATGTAGTCTATAAAGAGGTTTTTCGCAACGTATAGTTTGTAGAAACTTGTGTTGAGGACATATGCATGCAGATGTTATGGCTCGGTTGATTATTATTTGCGTGCATTGTGGTTGATTTATTTTACTTTATCAAACCATGTTAAAGTAATTTATGTGTCGCTCCTTCTTGTATCATATTAGTCGAAAGTAAGGTTCAGTCGAGTACTATGTTTTATACATCATTACTATGTTAAAAATCTCGTGCGTAGCGCACGGACTATAGGCTAGTTTTTGGATAAAAAAGCAATTTTGTTGAGTTTGACCAAAAAATTATATATATATATAACCAAAAAAATAGGAAAATTATGGATTATAATAATTACTTGAAAAAATATATTCAATGGGCCTTGGTTAATCAATTACAGTATCTAATGATGCATTTCAAAATGATTTAAAAAGATTTGAAAACAATTAAATTTCATCGGTTAAATTTTTTTTTTAAAAAAAAAGCAATCGCTAAATAGTAAAAAAAATTAAATTTCATTGGTTAAACAAATTACAATTGATAGACCATTACACTAAAAAAAATCCAAAAATTAGAAAGTGCAATGTATTAAAAAAAAAAGTTCGAATGTCCACTGTAGAGTGCATCTTTTCAACGTAGAAATGGAGAGGAGGAGGGGGTAGTGCGGCACACGCACATACATGAGAATGGGCTATTTTCTGGTGGTGGGCCCCCAATTTTTTATTTAAGTAAAGGCGAAAATGCATAAAACCACCCTTTAATTACCTTTGTTTGCAATTAATCACCTCTTATTCAAAAAAATTCACTTAACCACCCTTTATTCACCTTTGTTTGCAATTAACCACCCCTTATTAAAAAAAATTCACTTAACCCCCCCTTATAACAAATTGTTTGAATGTAACCACCCATCATCCCATTTTTCTTTAAATTCAACTTAAAAGTAAAAGACGAAAATGCCCCCAAATTGGGTCATTTCGGGTCCCGTGCAGATCCGAGTTGACTTGAACTCGAGTTTGGCCCGATTTCGGGTCAAATCGGGTCGATTTTGGGTTTGTCAATTTCTAAAATATTTGATTTTACTATTTGATTTTTACTATATGCTATATTTGATCTAAGTTCTAGCGCTTGTAATTATATACTATATTTGATCTAAAATATTTGATTTTTACTATTTCTTGTAATTTTTAATAAAATTTAAAAATATCAAATTTTTAAATAATTTTTTAAAAATAAATAATTTCATGCAATTAGTATTAAGCGTAGAATTGTTTTAATATTTTAATGCTTTTTTAGAATTTTTTTTTATCTTCTTAAAAATGTGATGAAAAATAAAAAATCAAATATTATCGACCGGGGAGAGTATTATACAATACAAATTAATATAAAAAGTTGATTTGAAAATGAAAGATCAAGTGATTGTAATTATAAAATGTAATAAATTGGGATCTCCATAAAAAAATTAATCATATATAAATATAAATCAATCGGGTTAATCGGTTCACTGGATCAACTGGGTCAATCGGGTCACCGGGTTTAAACCCAGATGACCCGGAAAATTATCCGGTTTTCGGGTTCGGGTAGGAAAAAAATTTGGGTCAAAATTTTCGACTCTTTACCAAAAAATTTCGGGTCGTTTCGGGTCGACCGGTTCGGATCGTGTTCTGACAAGTCTACTATCAAGCATTGCTAAAGGAGGGTGTAAATAAGGCGTCAATGACCGAAAGAGGTATGACTACATCTGACCTACTAGCAGAGGTGAGCATAACTTGCATACATTAATGGTAATTTTGTATAAATAAGTAATAAATAAAAACTGTAAAACCAAATTTTGGTGCATTTTCGTCTTTTACTTTTAAGTTGAATTTAATAGAAGTTTAATTTAAAGAAAAATGGGAGGATGGGTGGTTACTTGCAAACAATTTGTTATAAGGGGTGGTTAAGTGAAATTTTTTGAATAAGGAGTGGTTAATTGCAAACAAAGGTGAATAAAGGGTGGTTACGTGAATTTTTTTAATATGGATGGTTAATTGCAAACGAAGGTGAATAAATGGTGGTTTTATGCATTTTTGCCTTAAGTATATTCAGAAAATAGGGTTTAATCTCAACCCTTAATTCCAACTTAATCGATGGCTTAAGGTGTAAAATGTAAAACATCCTAAGGTTAGGATGTAAAATTGATTAAGGTGTAAAATTTTATTTTTTTAATACAAACCGGACACGGGCCTGATTTAGTGATTTTAAACCAAAAAAAAAAAAAAAAGAACCCGGCCCAACTAATAGCCCTAACCCTCTTCTCCTCTCTCTCGTTCCTCTCCGCCCACTGTCTGCTTCAGATCGATGAGACCTTCGACCAGGCCGCTTGCGCAAAGAGAGGCCGAATGGCGAGGGAGATTGCGTTGGCCTACGACACGGCGGAGGAGGCTCGAACAGCGGCGAGAGGACGCCGGTACTGGCGCTGAAAAGCAAGTGCAAGAGAGGTCGGCGGCGAAAGGCAACAGGATCTCTTGCTTGTCTTTCGTCATGGATCCCCGAAGACGACCTCCTCCTTAAGAATTCGATTGAGGTACACCTTTTACTCTTCAATTATTCTCGGTTTTCTCCTCCTCAAGAATTCAATTATTCGATTGACGGGGCTGGGGATCTCCATGGATTCCCTGGAGGCCACCGGGAAGAGGCTGTCGGACTTCGCGGATAAGCTAGGGCTGCTGTTCAAGTTCATCAGCGTGGCGAACACGATCGGAAACCTAGGGGATCTGGATCTGGAGAGGCTGAGAATGAACAAGAGGGAGGCAGTTGCAGTTCATTGGTTGCAGCACTCATTGTATGAGTAACTGGCTTTGATTCCATAAGGTTGCGCTTCCTACAAACGTAACTTCTCTCACTCTTCTCCTCCAATCCTTCATTGTGTTTTCAATTTCTCAACAAAATAGATTTAAATACATTGTATTGTAGAATCCTAGTTCGTTCAACTTCCATGATAGTAGGAAATATAAAGCCGTCAACACTTGTTTAGTATAGGATGTAGATGTTATGATTCAGTCCTTGGAGGTCTCAAATCCGGAAGATGACAGTCCTTGGAGATCATCTTCCGGATCTGATTTGATTGTTGTGTGGAATAAGTGGCGGATCCAAACGGGGGCATGTGGGGGCACGTGCCCCCACCCTCATCCGGCGAACCCCATATATGTATTCTCCTCGTCGATAGCTTCGTTTTGATATATAGTACGCATTAATCCGATAACCGAGTAAAAAGTTATGAAGGTTTGAAAATTGAAGGTATATTAATCACTTTAAATCTTATTTAAATAACCCACAATGCTTTTATATTTCATTTAGATTGACATTCCTATACTATAATTTATTTGAGATTTTTGAAATGAGATGTTATATTACTCATTTCGACAATTAGGTAAGAAAATTATGAAAGTTTAAATGAAGAAAAATGTCAGATTTTCTACTTTGCAAGATATTAGTGATGTTTCTAAAAAGATGATCGAAATAGGAATTCAAAAATCTTTTGGTTTGGTATATCATCTCATCGAGTTGATTTTAGTGTTACCGGTTGCAAAAACTATAGTGGAAATTTTTTTCTCTACTATGGGTATTATCAAGCCATATTTGCACAACAAGATAGGAGTAGGTTTTTCTCTCTGAGAGTTTTGTCTGCTAGGTTGAAAAAGATGTTTTCAAGCACATTGATAATGATTTATCATTCAACATTTTTAGGATATGTAAACCTGTAAATTGGATTTATCACGTGTCGAATCGAACTGTTTCATTATAAAACTCTAATTAGCAATGAATTTTTTTTATACTAGTAAACTCTTTTATTTTTATTGCTATTTTGTAGTGTTGAAGACGTTATGTGTTGTACGAATTTGTGTTATTAATTGTCGTTTATCACCGGTGTGCCCCCACCCTCTTCGGGTTCTGGCTCCGCCACTGTGTGGAATGTTGGAGGATGAAGCAAGTGGCTATGGTGAATGAAGCAATCTCAGCAATAACAGGAGGCATGCCACATGTAACTCTTGGTCTATGAAGTGAACACCTTGTGTGGTATGTCTCAAAAGCTAGATTTGGTCATGAAAATGTCCTCGATCGATCTTGTAGGATCTGATTATCTTTTTGGATTTTTGTAAATTATTTAGTATATAATATATAGATGCATACAGAATTAAGTTCGTCTAAACATCTCTTGAGATACTTGTGGACAGAAATGGCATAGTATTGAAAAAGAACACTGAATATGTATTTTATTGTAGTGAATGAATGATCCAACATTCCAAGTTGGGGTGAATTTTGTAAGATTCTAAATCAATGCACTCACCTAAAGCCCACAAATCAATAGCACTATTGTGCCCGGCTCCAGTAATGATTTCCTGTAATAAGCATTTACAAGGATAAAACATTAAGAAAAAACTGCGTTTAGAAGTCACAATTAAACATTAAGGAAAAAATGCATTTAGAAGCCTCTTTTTTTTTTTTGGTAATATTAGAAGCCTATTTTATGCTTTAGAATGATTTGGTTCTTCTATTTTAGTATGAAAATCCTAATCCTAATTTAGCCTATTAGCTCAATTGGTAGAGCAATGTGCGTTTACACAAAGATGTGGGTTCAAATCCCTCATAGGTTACATAATAGACAAGAACACAACATTCCCAAATTGTTAATCATGCACAATATAATCTTATTTATGCACTTTTTAACCTTAATTATGCACTTTTTAACCTTTAGCACTTTAATTTGAAATTGTCATATGTAAAAAAATCGATTTTAAATTCACATCTATCAACCTAAATTATGCGAGAGGTAAACCCAAACTCTCTAAAGTAAAAAAAAAATATTAAAACATCGATTTCAAAAGCACATCTTTTATCTTATTCATGCACATTATGATCTTACTTTTGCACAATTGTATTCTAAATCTGCACAATTGTATCCTACTTTTGCACACTTGTATTCTAAATCGATCTGCACAATTGTATCTTACTTTTGCACAATTGTAGTTTAAATTTGCACAATTGTATCCTACTTTTGCACACTTGTATTCTAAATGTGCACATTACAATTTTATTTTTGCACTTTATGTTCTTATATTTGCACTTTACAATTGCACAAATGCACTTCACAGTTGCACAAATGCACTACACAGTTGCACAACTGCACATTACAATTTTATTTTTGCACCTTATACTATTCACGAAGAGAAACATAATAAGAGATACCACATAGATAGCCTATACGGGGTTTGAACCCGCATCTTTGTGCGTAGGCACATTGCTCTCCCATTTTGAGCTAATAGGCTTTAGTGCAAAACTTCAAAAGGCTTAAGTAGTACAATGTGGAAACGATAAACAAAGACTATTTGCAATTTATTATCCTGAAATGAATCAAATTCAACATCAAAAGTGCATCTGTTTTCCTATTTCTTAAGTATGCACTATTATCTCTTAAGTTAGCACATTTGCTATCTAATATTGCACTTAAATATCACCAAGTCCTAATGAAATAGATACCCAGAGTTAAATGTACAAATTGATCATCACTTGCCTCAAACTACAGGTTAAACATCACCAATCATCACCAAGTCTTAATGAAACAGATACCCAAATTGCTTCAGCTATGGTAATCTTTTCAAGAGGATCATCAGTTGCCTCAAACTACAGGTTAAATATACAAACATATTCATATCAGGCAGGTTATATATAGTTGTGAATGAATTAAGGAAATGAAAGCATGCATCCATGGAAATGAACATAATGAAACAGGTACTCGGAGTTTCATGGAGCCTTTGAGAGTGGCCTTGACTTTGTCGAAATTGGAGTTAACACATTTAAGGAAATGGTCAGATAGATTCCTCAAGGTAGGGAAGGGGAAGCATGTTTATGCAAAGAACTCATAAGCCTCAGAAGCCAGCCTGGCCAAAGTAAGCATTTTTCCCCCGCGAAAGCAAGTAGAGGCGATCAAGCAGCTGCTTGGCTGATGAATCGATGCTATCACCGTTCTCCCTCCTCTTGATAGCCCTCTTAGAGTCTGTATCACAAAGAAAGCCGAAGCACTATCAATTCCGCTGGTCGGCTCATCCAGGAACAGGAGGCGCACCAGGATCTCCAAAGCTATGCTTACCCAACGCTTCTCCCCACCACTGATCCCGCAGAGATGCCAATTTTCGACCACTGTGTCCGCGCAGTCCTGGAGCCCCATCTCCATGATTGTACTTTCTATCAGCGCTCGTTCCTCCTCCCATCCCATCTTGTCCAGCAGCTGGAATCTTGCTGAGCATGATATGGTCTCTCGGACTGTCAACGTCCCGGTCAAGAGTTAAGGAGATCTGGTGAGCTCATATGCTAAATCTCAGTACTTCTTTCATTAAACCAACAAGTTCAATTAAAGATAACCAACAAGTTCAATTAAACCAATAAAATTAGTCAACGAGGAAGAAACATGTACATATAGCAGAATGAATATAAGGAAACTACCATGTACATTATTTCACGAGAAATTACTCTTGATCATGAGATCAATGTACCTGTTCCATCAATCTATTCGCACGTGCATAATCCCCCTTGATAAATGCTTCCACCAACTATAATACAACATAAGAAAGGTTCAAAATTCAGATTCCTTGTTACAAGAAAAGGTGTAAGTTTAACTTGTAAGAAAAGAATCACTGGCATGGCATGTCAGTTGATTGATCAAAGAGGGACACGAGAGAAGGCACCAAACTGCAAGTAATTACCACCCATAAAGTTGTAATTGGAGCAAATCGACCGATCGAAATCTTCAAGACTTCTGCTGCAACGAACAACAGAGGACTGCCCATCAGCGATTAGGCTAGCACAGTTCAGTAATTACCATCCATAAAATTAGTCTTGGAGACATCAGCGATTCGAGTAGCCCAAGGATTAACATCATCAAAGAGCCAAAGGCTAGGGAGAGAGTCGAGGTAAGCCATCGATATGGGAAGGCATTAAGGACCTTCTTCTTGTTATATACGATATCATTCCAGTTTGAAGTATTAGAAGTGCTAGGGAAAAAAATCTCCAATTCCAATATAAAGCAATTAAGCATTAATTAAAGTGTAGAAACCGTCATGTTGATCAATAAGCAAATTTTGGCCAGACAAAAAACTAGAACACATCATGCTGCTCTTTTGAAGAGGCAAATCTCATATAAAGGGAGGAAAAGCTAAAGAAAAGATAACAAACACATCAAGATTGAGCAGCAAGCTACTTGACCGGCTAAAGTACAAGGAACTATGTATCTTTGTTAAGAGAATGAAACTCTTAGATAGGCAGATAAACTTCAGGAAGATACTGATATAGAAACCATCCAAAACCTTATTGCAGTCAAGTTCATGCAGCATAAACCCTAATCTATGTGGAATTTATTTTTGTTAGGAACCACTTGTCTACCAAACTTAGGGACCATCGAGAAAATAGATTCATGCCTGCTACAGTTTCAAAAGTCTGAACAATGCTCACAATTGACAATTAAAATCATAACTATGAGTATCTGAAGCTGAATAACTTATTATATGTTAAATAAACCCAACATCTGAAACTACATAGTACATACAGACCTAAAAGCAACCTTGCCTTATTCAAGCAATCAACCTGTCCCCCTCAACAAGTCACAACAGAATATTCAATCTTTCCAGAAATACTTGCAAGAACATTATGATAGAATGATGAATACACCAGATTAAAAAAAATACACTTAACCAAACCACCCAATTAGGCTAGCACAGTTCAGTAAATGTTAAGCAACCACCAACTTCAGCATCCTCACAAAGATCTTACAACCCATCAACCATATTTACACTGTAAGGTAATTTTCATCTATTTTCTTAACCTATCATGTTTTCCATTAGGAAAACTCCTCATGTTGTAATCACACAAACTAAACCGGAAGATTTGAGTTTATCAACATCGCTCAATTTAAAATCACATTGCAAAGTAAATTCTGAATTTGTCAAACCAGCTGAACATGCTACGGATAGGATAAATCTTGCTAAATTTTACAAAATAATCATGCCAATCAGGACAGAACTGTATAGATGTGATAATGCTCGGAATCCTCATCTCTCCTCAAATTAAACAAAAGATGAGCTCGTTTCAGCCTGCACTCGCACATACAGATAGAAACACTAATCCAATGCAACAACAACACAACTTGATTTAGGAATTCATAAACAACTACACAACTTGAATTTTGAAATCCTAAATCTCTACCCCTAAATCCCTAAATTTATAAATCGCTAAATCACCATCAAAATATAAAGATGAAGGAATAGATACCAATTTCAAAACACTGATTAGAAGACGAAATCGACAATTGATTGATAGAAAATGGCCAAAAGAGGAGCAACGAACCTGAGAGCTCTAATTGATCGCAGAGGGCGAAGAGAGGCAGTGAACAAACGCGAAGAGAAGAGGGCTATGTGTAGTGATCGAACCTGAGAGCCCTAATTGATCTCGATCTGCCGACATCATTGCCCCTGCGGTGGATATCTTGAGGGCTTCAATGGTGGCTCACCTGGATGCTTCGTTGTCGCTGCTTCTCCGACTCCATGGATTAGAGAGGAGAGCGTATTGCATGTGCTTCTCCATTTGATAAGAGAGGAGGCGGGAGACCCACTAAACAGGCCCAACCCGCGTGCAAGAGTAATCTGTCCAAAAAAAAATCTAGTTAAAGAAATTTTACACCTTAAGCAAATTTTACACCCTAAGACAATTTTACATTTGAACCATTGCATGTATATATATATATATATATATATATATATATACACATGCAAGCGGCCGCCGACAGATACGCTCACAGAAGCCTCCGCCTTCGTCGACGGAAATCAAGCCTTCGCCGCCACACAGAAGCCTCCGCCTTGTGTTCGCCTCCGCCTTGAGCAGAAGGGAAGGGAGTCGCCATGGGAGAAGAGGAAGAAGGAGAAAACATACCTGGATAGCCCTGTAGCCTCACAAGACGCAATCGCCGCCGGTGACGGAGGATGTTGATATGCTCATCCGTCTACCCAATCTCCCTCTTCATCTACTCTCGATCTTCCCCATCAGCGTGCTCTCGCTTCTCTCAATGTCCACAACCCTAATTAGCAGAAATCAGCGTGCATAACCCCTTTTAATCTCACGCGCCAGGGAGGGAGAGTTCGGACGGTTTTCACCTTGTGTGCGGGACCCACCTGATTTTAATTAAAAAAAACATTTTAATCTCATCCATCCATCCCCATCTGATCAGTGGCCTACAATTGTGCACAAGGTACATTCTAAACCATGTGCACAATTTACCCATTATATATATATAAAAGATAGATAGATTGCACATTGTGAAAAAGAAATGAGGCGAAGAATATTTCAGTTATAAAAAATCGTAAATTAAAGGATATTCCACCTCCAATGGGATTGAATTTATTGCATCATCTACCAAGCTTCCTAACTGTTCGTCTTGAATTATGTATATATGTATATATAAACACATGCTACAATACATCCACCGGCCTCAACAACAACATATGCATTATTAGTTTTGAATAATTGGGTTTTCGATCTGTTCATCTCGATCATTCATATATATAGCTTTTGTGTGTGTGTGTGGTTGTCGTCACGTACTTGTAAGTGCAATGGAACAGGGAAGCATCTTAAAATCCATGGAGAACCGCAACATTTTGGTGACAGGTGCTACTGGCTTTCTAGCTAAAGGTATGTACGTGTTTTGTTTTAATTATTTTGCAGCTATATTATTATTAATTAATGGGTCGTACCTACGTCCATCTTTAATTAATTAATGACGTTTTGTATATAATGCATATACTTATATAGTTTTAGTGGAGAAAATATTGAGGATTCAGCCAAATGTGAAGAAGCTTTCTTCTTGTTCGGGCAGAGGACATGGAATCAGCCAACCAACGCTTGCAAAAAGAGGTGCGCTTACCCATCAATTTTATTAAGCTACATTATATATTGTACGTGGATATACGAATAACTTTCAAATGTAATCAGGGGCGGAGCCAGGGGTGTTTGGAGGTGCTCAGCACCCCTCGGCTTCGAAAAAAAAATATTTTTTTTTTATATATATTTAGTATTTTTAAGGTAATATACATCTTTAAATAATATTGGAAACAAGATAGTTGTCTAGCTCAGGAAGGAAGGAGAAAAGGTAGGAGAATCAAAAGATCTTAGGTTCAAATCTCAAATACTCTACCTTTTATTTCTTTTACTATTTCATTAATTCTTCTTAATTTCTATCTATATTTTGTTGTTTCTATCAACTATTTCATAAAAAAAATGTTATATTTATGTTATACTATATTATTAATTATTCTTGATTTCTTTTTATATTTTTTTGTTTCTATCAACTATTTCATTAAAAAAAAAGTCATATTTCTGTTTTACTATATCATTAAATATTCTTCTTGATTTCTCTCTATTTTTTTTTGTTTTTATCAAATATTTCATTAAAAAAATGTTATATTTATATTTTAAAAAAATAATCACAATTTTAGTGTTTTTTCAATATTTTCTTATAAAAAATCTTCTTAATAAGTATACACCAAAAAAAAAAAAAATTCACAAAAACTTTTTTTTATCACCCCCCGGATATAAATCCTGGCTCCGCCACTGAATGTAATAATTAAAAATCTCTCTCTCTACTTCGATTCTTTGTGGGAATTCATTTTATAAAATAATTATGGTCGTTGACGGATCCAAGGGGGGAGGCGAAACCCGTAAAAAAAGGGAAATTTTTGTAATTTTTACTAATTTTTTTTAATCTAAAAGTAATAGGAGTAAATAAATCACTAAGACAACTTAACTTACTTGCAAAAGAGGAATATTTATTAGTGTGAGGTTATGAGTTCAAATCTCTTTAACCTCACTTTTTTATAATTTTTATTTCTTTTAGATTTTCTCCAATATATTTTAACAAAAATATTATTTTCTATATATGCATAATGAGGGTGGGTCATGTGTAAACATCTCTTATTGTGTTTTGTGTTAACAAATATAGACCATTGATTAAAAGAAATGGGTGGTTGAGATTATTTGACAATTTTGACTTTTTCTTTAATTAAAAATCAATGGGACCCACCTCTCTGCTTGCCCACTTGCTGAATTACGTGCGCGTGTGTTGTACTCTTTTTTTGTGGTGTAACGTTTTTTTTGTGGTGCACTGTTTGAACTATTTGATAAGGTGATATTAATTATTCGCTAACTTATATTTATTATTCGTGTGTAAATATGACTTATCGTTTAGATAATAGCAAAAGATTTGGTCAATTTTTCAACTATTCGATATGTTAATAGTAAGTATTCGCTAAATTGATAGTTATTATTCGTCTGTAAAGAGGATTTATCATTTAGATAATAGCAAAAAGATTGACCAAATTTTCAACTATTCGCTAGGTTGATAGTAATTATTCGTTAGGTTGAAAGAGTATGTAAATGTAATTCTTGATTTCCCACATCTAATTAACCACTTGCATATGAATAATTCCCTATTATCAACGAATAGAAACTCTGAACTTGCCGAATACTAACTTTGAATGTGAAATTAATATAACCAAACTAGAAAAATATATATATGAACACAATTTGCATTTGCGACTAGAAAAATATAATCACCAAACCCAAAATTAATTTAATGATTTATCACCGAATAATCACCATAAAAGTATCGAATATTCGCTTTATACATATCCAAAATTGACGCCATACAAACGAAAAAAATATAACCATTATCCACATCAGTAAACCAATTCAAAATCTCCATATTCATAATCTTCTTGAGGGCAACACAAACAATTGACAATAACCCAATTAACGCTATTAATGACTAAATGCACAAGTAGTAGGATGTAGGAAGGAATAAGGAATTATAATTAATAGGTGGCCCCACCTATTAATAACCCAATTAACGCTATTAATAGGTGGCCTCCACCTTTTTTCGTAGATCGGATTAGCAAAATGGTTGAGTGCACATCGCTACCGTTGGACGCTCGAAACGAAGACAACGGATTCACATCCTCTGTCCCCCCTCCTTGTCCCCCTCCCCCGTCCCCCCTCGCAAAAAGATGGACATAACTGCCATCGCCTCCGCCATCTCGCGAAACTCCACCTCCGCCGAGTTCTTTCTCTGCAATCGTCAATCGCCTCATCCATGGCCTCCAGATCCCGAACCGTCATCGCCTAGCTATCGCCTCCCCAATCGCCTCCGTCTGGGCTCGAAATGTTCTTCGTCCCTGGCCCCCCCAATCGCCTCCGCCATCCTAAACCGTCCCTCGTCCCTAGGCTCGAGATGTTCTTCCTCTGCAATCGCCTCCGCCTCCGCAATTCGCCATCGTCAGTTGCCACAATTCGCCATTGCCGCAAATCTTCCTCTGAACATGGTCGATAAAACGGGGCTTTGGGTTAGGGTTATATTGTAGACGGTAGTCACGCGCTAAAGGGTGGGTGGATTTTTTTTATTTTCCATTTAAATTACATTTAAATTAATATTAGAATATTCTGGGCCATCCATCTTTTCTCAATCGAGGGCCCAGATTTATTAACACAAAACACAATAAGGCTTGTTAACATTTGATCCATACTCTATGCATAATACATATTAAAAAAAATCTCATTTTTTTTAGTTTTTATTTTTTTTTAATTTTTTCTATAAAAATGTCTATTTAAATCACAAATTTAATTTTTTTTCTAGTATTTTTAAACAATTTTTTTTGCATACATACATTTAAAAAAATACTCGATTTTTTTTAGCCCCCCTCTAAATAAAAATCCGGATCCACCACTAAATAGGGTGAGACTTGCACCTTAGACACATGTATTTAATTAAAATTATGTAATGGTATTTAAAATTTTAAAATTTTTAGTTTTTTTTATTTGGTAAGAATTCAAGTTCAGATTAATCTGAAACTCGAAGGCCGGACAAGCCGACAAATGGAAGAACCGTCTAGACATCAAACAAAATCATACAACAAAACAAAGGTGCAAAATCAAGCAGACACACTCTACAATACAACGAAACCTAGTAGATCAAAACCAAACTGGAAGTGGCCAAAGATGACCGACGAAGTCAAGCCCCACTCTGACTCAGAACCGTAGGCCAGTGATGCATCAGGACCCGATCATCCTGTGGGCAGTGAGGACGAACTCCAGGGAAGCAGTCAACCCGAATAGAGGAGACGTCGCGATACACACTACCACGATCCCAGCATATCCCGACTCTGAAAGCCACCACCAAATCCAAGGAGAAGATAACCAAACCTCGCCACCGCAGAGCCGCACACCGCTTGAGAAAATGGCACCGAGAACCCCAAAAAGGATTTAGATAACCCAATCGGGGACTAGAATACACCCATAAGAGCGAAGTTAGATACCCTTGCGGGGTTTAATCTGAAATTTAACCGATAATAAGTATGTATATACATACATAAATATAAATATATGTATACATATAACATATTACCGGTTAAATTTATTTTAATTTTTTATATTTATATTTATACTCCCTCCGTTAATTAAAACTTGACGTTTTACTATTCACGCACGCATTTTTAGGTGTTAAAAACTATATAAAATATTAACTTTTTAAATAATTTTTTTAAATAATATCATACTTATTACTATTAAGTATGAATTTATAAAAACAAATTTAAAAAAAAGTTAATATTTTATATAGTTTTTATCGTTATAAAAAAGCGTGCATGAATAGTAAACGACAAGTTTTAATTAACAGAGGGAGTATTTATTTATTGTATTTTTCTTTCCGGGACAGCTTTGGGCCCAAGGATTATCCTAAGGCCCAAAGAACATAACCGGGCCTGTTCACCGAGTCGCACGGGCCCAAAAACTACCGAAGGCCATGAAACTGTAACGCATGACCAAATGGTCAAGATTTCCAGAAATCACCGGAGAGAAGGGACACCGCCAAGGAAGCCGGCAAAGATGGTGACAAGATCTAGCGGCGACCCGCACAACCCAGGCGGTAGAGAGAAGCCTGGCCACCAGAGATCATGAGTGGGAGCGAAGCCACAAACAACAAGGCGCTGCCACCAAATGGCGACGGCCGGAGAGAACCGGGGAGCCGGGATGAAGGACGATGCAAAGACTAGGCTCAAGCACCACTGAAAAGGATGCGCAGAGGACCAGTGTGCCGGCGAGTTAGAGCAACAGTGTCGGCGGTTTGAGGTTTTGAGATCTGGGAAGAGCTCGCCCCAAAAATGTCGAGACTATATCAGAAACAGAGGCAGTAGCCCTGAATCAACCAAAGCCCCAACAAAAAGGAGGGATTCAACGAAAATCCGAGAAGGGAGCCGCATTTAGGGTTTCATAGGATACATGCATATCCTTAGATGAACGGAGTGGTGGTGTCGCGGCGACACAACGACAGCATGGTTTTAGCACATATTTTAAGCATGGTTTTGTGACTAAGCGTTCTTAAAATTGTCAGACGGCCAATATCGTTCTACTTGAATTATAAGAACGCTTCAATTGAAGCGTGCTAAAAAAAAAAGTTTTAGCACACTTTTTTTGAAACCGTGCTTAAAGTGTGCTCTTTCATTAATCTCTCAAACGGATATATCCAGCTCAACACTGGTCCAATGCAATACATTACCTCTCGATCTAAGGATCGAACTCAAGACCGCTTGCACCCTCATACTGAATTCGTCCGCTTCACACGCGTGACACTTGAGCTACGAAATTTTGTTGTAACTTTGTGTATTTACTTAATCTGATTACTAAAAAAACTCTAAATATAAAAAAGAATATTTTTTTCGAGAACGGTTTATAAAAATAAATGAGAACGCTTTAAAAGAAAAATGTGTTCCCTCTAGTTAAATTTGGTTTTGGGAAGACACTTTTCTTATAAAACTATGTTTGTTTTAATTTTTTTAAGCACGCTTTACATGAAAACCGAGCTAATTATTCCTTTAGAAACAAACGAGAACGGTTCTATAGAAAAGCGTGTTGATTTTAGTTAAAGTTGGTGTTGGGAACACACTTGTAAAATGAAACCGTGTTCGTTTTAATTTATTTTTAAGCACGCTTCACACGAAAGCCGGGCTTAATAGTTTTTAGAAATAAATGAGAATGGTTTTATAAAAAAGCGTGTTTGTTTTAGTTAAATTTGGTTTTTGGGAACACACTTTGAAATTAAACCGTGTTCGTTTTAAGTTTTTTTAAGCACGCTTTACACGAAAACCGGGTTAAATTTTTTTTGCAAATAAACGAGAACGATTTTATAGCAAAGTGTGTTTATTTCAGTCAAATCTGGTTTTGGGAACACAATTTATAAATTAAACCGTGTTCATTTTAAGTTAAACCGTGTTCGTTTTACGTTTTTTTTAAGCACACTTTACACGAAAACCGGTCCATATATTTTTTCTGAAATAAACGAGAAAGGTTTTATAGGAAAGCGTGTTTATTTTAGTCAAATCTAGTTTTGGGAACACGCTTTGAAAATTAAACTATGTTCGTTTTATGTTTTTTTAAGCACACTTTACACGGAAATCAGTCTAAATATTTTTTTAAAAATAAACAAGAACGGTTTTATTGAAAAGTGTGTTGCTTTTAATTGAATTTGGGGTTCGGAACAAACTTTTAATATAAAACCGTACTTAAAATAAAAAAATAAGCACGCTTGTCAAAAACCGTACCCAACTTATCGTGCTCCACCCTCTATATTTGTACTAGTGGAAGTAAAAACAGAAGGAAATAGGGGCTTAGCAAGCTAAGCAAATAGCAAAGAGAATGAACGAGAACCCTTTGATTCTGAGGCAACTTCATCCCAGAGAAGCTTGACGCTTCAGATATAGCAATGTCGTATGTGAGCACCGGTGCTCCTCGAAGATCCAATCCTTCTTGTACGCCCTTGCTGATTCTCATTCTCCATTTCAGTCCTTCAGTCATCCTGTATGGATCTCCTTAGTATCGCTGGTCAAGCTCGGTTCATATATATGGAGATTGCTCAAGAGCCTCTCTCTTCTGATGAACCCGAACTCGAGCCCCTTTCTATCTTCTTCTCTCATCATTTCTCTCGTTGGTTGAACCGAAACCCTAGCCAAATCTCCTGTTTCTCAGTCATGGGAGAGGAGCTCCCAGGCTCATTTGGAGTGGCGCTACAGTGTCCGAGCTCAAGGGTTAGGGTTCACTGCTGAAGGCTTTATAAAAGTCTGAAAGAGGCTCCAACGGTCGAAAATGTAGACGTTGGACAAGCATAGGCTTGGGCCTAAAGGCCCAATTCAGAAACCTATCCAAACCAACAATCCAACCAAACCCCTAATATACTAATTCCTAGTAAACTAGAGTTACAATTCTCAACAATTGCCCTCTTAAATCTAGTTTACAAGGAAAGAGATAAAGAAGAGAAGCCTATAACATATTGAACAACTCCGTCATCACAATACCTGCACTTCCTACATAAACATGGTTAGTTATATCAACCAAATATAGCAGATTAAAGGAATAAATCCAGCAGGAACCACTCATGGCACATCTAGCAAAAATAAATGCAAACATATGGAGAATGCAACGACAGACCTCGAGTCCAAAGGTAGAAAACCAAGACAAGGTCACAATGACCCAAGACAAAGAGACTTTAAGGGGATGGAACCCTCCAGACTCTAAGACAAACAGGGCTAAGCAAGCAGTGCTGCTCTCCTAAAGGGTAACTCAAAGCAAGCAATGCCCTCTTAAGGGAAATAAACCAAGCAAGAAATCATTTAACATGAAACTGAATTTTTTGGCAAGTGTTAACCCTAGGACATGTCAAAGCATCTCAATCTCGTATATCTTAACCAAGGACAAGACTAGCATCTCAATCTCGTATAGCTGGACCAAGGTCAGGGCTAGCATCTCAATCTCGTATAGCTAGACCAAGGACAAGGCTAGCATCTCAGTCTCGTATAGCTAGCAATATGTCACTGCTCATGAAATCCTAGACATGTAGGAAAGAACTCAAAGACTCAACTAATTTAGTATAGAATGTAACCACAAAAGTGAACAAACACCAAAGGCCATGCAAACTAAAGAGTCTATGAATTTGGAGCAACAAACACCAAGCACCAGAGCATGTAATCCAAGTATAAGCATGCAAAACATGTAAACCATGCATTTTAACTCATATTGAAAACATTACAATTGAAATCAGCAACATAAAAAAATATCCAAGTATAGGCAAGTATAACAAGCGCACACAAGCAAAACATGCCTATTGTGCATCTGGACTCAGACTAAGAGTTGCTGATTTTGGACACAAGGCAGCTAATTTCAACTGGCTTTGGACACAAGACAGCAAGAGGGAAACAAACAGTAAGCAAGGGAAACACACAACAAGAAATGATTTTATAAGAGCGTGATTTTTTTGCAAAACATGATCAAAATATACATATAAGCTGTTAAAAGTTATCCATCACCAACTACAAAGCAAACTCCACCAAATTTAGCGCTAGCAAACTTCTACCTAAATCATGCAAGTTTTTGGAAAAATAAACTCAGTCAGAAAAGTCATTTGTATAGATAGCAGTTCACATGTACATGTTTCACAAACATGACAAGTTTATAGCAAGCAATACATTTGCAAATACTTCTCAACACAAGGCAAGTTTGTTTTAAAAAACTGGAAAGCATGAAAATTAGGGTAGAAATACTAACTTTCCCCACCAAATTTGGTGAGTTCACAAGCTGGTTAGCCTTTTACCCACCAGATTTTGTGACTTTACAAGCTGTTTTGCACATCCCCTTTCTTCTTCCAGCTTTGGTGATGGAGATCCTAGCCTCCACCTTCAACTATCTTGGGCATGCTCCAATGAGACAACCACTACCTTATAGCTATTGGACAGGGAGGTGACTCTTCTCACACATCTTCCTTTCAGATGAGAGTTACCTATCAACACACACAATAGCACACAAGCTCAGTGCATCAAGCAATTCTCTTAGGAAAATTTCAAAGTATAGGAAGAATTCTCACTATGAACTTGCAATAGATTTTTAACTCACAAAAGAGAAATTAATCTATAAGAGAACATAGAGAAGTTGCAGAGTGTCATAGGTGCTACTTAATGGAGCATATGAGGCACACAAAACAGACAATCAAGCTCATACACAGTAGGCACATACACAGATATAAATCCTGGAGTCAAGAATTCTACTACTAAGCAAATAGTTGGTGCAAAACATAGATATCTCAGAGATGCTCATGTAAGCATGCATGAACTCATAGACAATAAGGAAATATACATTACCAGGTAAATCCTAATATCATGCTTTCTAAACCTAAACCTAGTTCAGGTAAGAGCATATGATTACAAAGATGTCATGCCACTTTTACATGGAAATCAATGAATAAAAGATTCAAAAATCATCATAAACCTGCAGATTTTGCACTCAAAAGTAAGACAAACAACAAGGTTTAACTTAACAAAAGTGCAAGTCATCGACATCATGGTTTATGCAGAGAAACAAGATCAAACAAAGTTGATCTTTATCAAGTAAATCAAACATGGTTATAATTCAAGCACACCAAAGGTGTCTTAAGAATTTACTTATAAAGGAACCCATACCAGTTTTAGCAAAGGAAAAAACACAAACTGTATCTAATAGAAACCACTAGGAGCAAGGATCTCGCACCTAGGAAGACCACTCAAGCAAGGATCTCGCTAGAGGATTTGTGCAGGAACTATCCCATATTTTACACTTGATATATTGATTAAACAAAGACTCCCTAAAAACTGAAGTTGCACGCAGCTTTTAAAGAAAATTAAGTAACTGTCAACCTTAACCCACAACCCCACTAACTACTAATGCACTACAAATTAAGGAAACTACCGTTGACGGGCTTTTCTATTAGTTTTCTAGGTAACTAACTCTAAACTGAAATTACTCTAATAATGGGCAAATACTAAAATGCTAAATAAAATAAACATAAGACCCTTAATCTGAATTCTTCTTCTTATGGAGTCGTATCAGTATCACTAAGGCTTAACTAGAGAACACAAAACTCATAGAGAGACATATGCAAGAGACCAATTAAACTGAAAATAGGAGATAAAGGTGTAAGAAAGACTCCATTTGGTCTTCTTTTAACAAATCTTCGATGAGACAAGCATCTCCAAGGATCTCATCATCATGGTTTCCTAGTCATCTTGACATTTGATGCTACTTCCATCTTGAAGGAATGTCAACTGGCTGATTCCTGATTTGAACATCATCCTTTTTCAGTTCTTCTATGATCTAGACATCTCCTTTTTAAGATTTCCTTTCCTTGCACAAGAAATAAAGAGTTAGTTCGCATGATGTAAGCCAAGTACAAGACAAGGTTTTTTCCTATAAATTGGACCAGATAAGCAACCATAGAAGTTCCACACATTCAGAACTTCATTTCATCTCAGATTATGCAAAAATGAGAAGAAAAAAACATATCTGAGCAAATGCCTATAAAACACATGTAACTACCAATGAAGATCATGAAATTTTTTGCAAAAATACATCATGAATGAGTATAAGAGTGCAAAAATGCAAAATAGCTAAAAATGATAAGTAGTTATGCAATGAATGAACCAGTTTTAAGGCAAATAGGAATTTCATAACATATATCCATATATGTGACAAAACTGAACCTAATATCTCAAGATAAAAAGGTCAAGAAAAACACATTATCAACAAGAGACCAAAGCAAGCAAGAGAAGCTATCCAAATCCATGTCACATGAGACAAGAAAGGAAAGCTACAAGCAGCTGCACACGAGCCTAAAAAAGGGCTTACAAGTTTGGTCACTTGAACCATAGAATTAGCAAGAAAGCAAGCATCGATATTACCGTGATCAAGAGTAAAAAACAACTTATGAATTCTAGCAAGAATTCTAATGGAAAAAAACTTTAAGAACCAAACTTTACCAAATGAATAGGCAAGAGTATCAAGTCACGATAATGTAAAAGCCGCAATGGATAATAATGGAGAAGGCATAGGATAAATGTGAGAAGAGAGAGCAAATAAAAATCAGCACTTAGAAACTTCAAGGAAACTTCATATATTATATTCCATATCAAGAGGAAATCGACAAGCAAGTATAAGATACTTTAAGAAGCTGAAAATTCCATGATAAACACATAAATAAATCAACAATCAAGTATCACATGCTAGGAAGACTCTTAACATAGTCAAGAACTTCAATATAGATTTCATATGAATGGAATAACTTGAAAAACAGGGCATCCAACAACAAAGCTGAACACAGATTCAGTGAGGATGCATAAGAAGTCTCAAAGTTTCAATTTAGTGCAGATATGAGAGGATAGAGCACATAGAAGCATATAGACATCGACATAGAAACTTTAAGAGAATTCATAATTTCCACTCAAACGGAAATTGAGAGACATCTTGATAATACTTATAAAGGCTGAAAAATAAGAGATATACTCATGAATATTTCAGGAAACAAGTATTACAAGCCAAGAAGATTCCTAAGGACACAAGGAACTTCATCTCAGATTTCTTATAGAAGAGAAGAAATATGATAAACCATAAAACACTTATATGGAGCTGAATTTAAAACATCAAAACATGGAAGCAAAAATCAGCAAGTGTTCAAAATCTCAAGAAAGTTTATGGACAACAACATATGTGACAGAAAAAATTTCTGGACAGCAACATAACAGTCCACATATCCTTCTCAAAGACCACACAACCAAGTCTAAAAAATTCAAGAAACTCATATATAGCATATAGAGGATCATCAAGAACATTTTAGACAATAAAATTCAGCAAGAATTCACAAATAAGACCATAAATGAATGCATACAGATCCTGAATTCGTAGCTTCTGAAAAATCACCTTCCAAACAGTCCATATAGCCCAGATTTCAACAATAATACATATGAAAATGCATAAATTCGAATCCAAGAAAAAACATACCAATGGACAGCAGTTCAGAGCAGTGAAAATGCACATCGGAAGGCAAAGATCGAGCATATATACGCTCTGATACCAATTGTTAGAAATTAAGGTTGCACTTGTTCTAGGTCCGATTAGGGTTGAAGTGGTCTTTAGTTCGGTTTAAACACAATGATCTAGATCGATCCTAAATAGAAAACCGAAAGCAATGAAAGAGCGGGCTGATCCCTACGTCCCCGGCTCTAGATGTCATCCAATATGCTATAAGGCCAAAACGAGAACAAACGATACAAAGTTCCTATGAGGGCAAGTAATGGACTGAAGTAAAAACGGAAGGAAATAGAGGCTTAGCAAACTAAGCAAATAGCAAAGAGAAGGAACATGAACCCTCTGATCTGAGGCAACTTCATCCCGGAGAAGCTTGACGCATCGGCAACAGAAGTGTCGTATGTAAGCACCGGTGGTCCTCGAAGATCCAATCCTTCTTGTACGCCCTTACTGATTCTCATTCTCCATTTCAGTCCTCCCGTCAGCCCGTACGAATCTCCTTAGTATCGCTGGTCAAGCTCGGTTCATATATATGGAGATTGCTCAAGAGCCTCTCTCTTCTGATGAACCCGAACTCGAGCCCCTTTCTATCTTCTTCTCTCATCCTTTCTCTCTTTGGTTGAACCGAAACCCTAGCCAAATCACCTGTTTCTCAACCATGGGAGAGGAGCTCCCAGGCTCCTTTGGAGCGGCGCTACAGTACCCAAGCTCAAGGGTTAGGGTTCACCGTTGAAGGCTTTATAAAAGTCTGAAAGAGGCTCCAACGGTCGGAAATGTAGACGCTGGGCAAGCATGGGCTTGGGCCTAAAGGCCCAATTCAGAAACCTATCCAAACCAACAATCCAACCAAACCCCTAATATACCAAGTCCTAGTAAACTAGAGTTACAATTCTCAATATACACATTGACAAAATAAATATTCAGGGGGGCTCACTTATTATAACAAATCGATCACTTAAAAATTGGGTCACAATGCCCGTGGGAAATTGAGCTAATCATGTCCACCAACTATCCATATTAGCTAAAAATCCACCACCTTTCTTCACCCTTGTTGACACGGTTAATTATTGCTGATATGGTTATTGCTAACACAATAATTAACATATATTTAATACAAATAATTCATCGAGTTTAACTACATTTTTACTAAACATAGCCTTAAAGTTTGAATTTTGTAGACGATTGGTGTGGGCTGGTTATTGGTCCAGTCTTGGTTGGATAGGTTACTAATTGGTTTCAATTTTCAATTGTCACTGTCATTGGTATACTAATGTTTTGCTCATGTTGATGCATGTTATATATGAATGATGATTCATGATGACGAGGGCAGATAATAGGAAAAGACTTGTTTAAGGTGCTAAAGCAAAAGATGGGAGGAGATTTTGGAAGGTTTATAGAAGAGAAGGTGAGAATGGTAGCAGGTGATGTCAGTTTGCCGGGCTTGGGCATTCAAGCCACCAATTTGAAGCATGAGATGTTCCAACATCTTGATTTTATTATCAACTCAGCTGCCACTATTGACTTCCATGAAAGGTATATATATAATTTGAAGCATTAGTTGTTCTAATAATATCTTCACTTTCGGCCCTCTAGCAATTTCTGCGGTTACCACTACCACTGTTTGAGGCAACACACATAACTACGCATACTCACCCATTACACCTATCTATTAATATTACTAATTCTGCTAGCATTTTACTGACGTGTCACGCTCACAATTAAAGTTGAATTTTTTATTCAAATGAGCTTTTCTTATTGGTCAATATTATTATGGAAACTTTAAAATATTTGTTTCCTATTTTAAATATGATTTGAATTCATTCCCTTTTTTTTATTTTCGATTATATTGTCGTAAATATTGAGACATGTTTCCATTTTTTTTTCCGATTGCAATATCTATCTATCTATTATCTATCTATCTATTATCTATCTATTAATATTACTAATTCTGCTAGTATTTTGCTGACGTGTCACGCTCACAATTAAAATTGAATTTTTTATTCAAATGAGCTTTTCTTATTGGTCAATATTATTATGGAAACTTTAAAATATTTGTTTCCTATTTTAAATATGATTTGAATCCATTCCCTTTTTTTTCGGTTATATTGTCGTAAATATTGAGACATGTTTCCATTTTTTTTTTCCGATTGCAATATATCTATTAATAATTCTGCTAGCATTTTGCTGACATGTCACGCCCACAATTAAAGTTGAATTTTTTATTCAAATGAGATTTTCTTATTGGTCAATATTGTTATAGAAACTTTAAAATATTTTTTTCCTATTTTAAATATGATTTGAATCCATTCCTTTTTTTTTAATTTTCGGTGATATTGCCGTAAATATTGAGACATGTTTCCATTTTTTTTTTCCGATTGCAATATTCTCATAATTCGTCTACATACATTGAACTTAAATTTTAATCTTGGTATATTTTATTTTTGGAAATTTATACTCTACATAGACCCATATCCAACTGCCAGTTTATAAAATGCTACGGAGTATAAATTAACTTTCACATATGTTCATATTTTCTCACCAACCATGCAAGTATTTCATTTTTCAATAAATTAATCAAAGATGTACTCGGATTGCCTGCATTCATTATCTTAACGGATTGAATTCATTTAAATATTTGTTTATTATATCACATTTAACCCAATCATGTTAAAATTTACTACTCTCTCTATTCGTTTAGCTAAATATGTTGTTTAATACTTATTCACACTTTGTTAGGATGGTAAAAATTATATAAAATATTTTTTTTTTCAATTTTTTTTATAAATTAATTTTGATAATACGTAATCTATTTATACTATTAATTCTACTATCATTTTGCTGATGTGTCACGCTCACAATTAAACTTGAATTTTTTATTTAAATGGTATTTTCTTATTGGTCAATATTATTGCTGAAATTTTAAAATATCTGTTTCTTATTTTAAACAAATTTGTTTCCTATTTTTATACTAAAATGTTATTTAATTTGTTATGTTGTATATCAATTTGTGATCTATTTTAATCGTCTACGTACATTGAACATTCGTCAAGTCTTCACTGATTTTATTCTTGGATATTGAAATTGTTGATTTATCATATTTAACCGATTGCAATATTCCACACAATGTTTACATACAACGAATATGTAATAATCAATTTGTAAATATTCGATTTTAAAAATTTATTATAAAAATCAATTAGAGCCAAAAAAGTGTGTTTTTTTTAAATTTAATTATTTTAGACATCTTAAATGAATATCGAAAATAAATAATATTTTAAGACTCACAAGCCTTACTAATGCTTATTTTACATCTTGGATGAGGCTTCTTAGATCACTTTTCTATCTTTAAGGATCTTTTTTTTACCATCTTACCTTTATTTTCACTATTTATTTCTCTCTCTTTCTAACCATCTTTCTCATGAAAATAATGAATAAGTTATGTACATCTACACAACTTCAAAATTATTCACACAATCATGTGCTTATGATTTTTTAATATTTGTACGGGAGCTTATATTTTACTTTTTAGATCTATGCTAATGATAATAATTATATATTTATTTCAAATTATATTAGGTGGTGTGTTTGAGTATTATTACTACTTTACCTTATTAAATCATTTTCAAAATTTGTATCGTATCTCTTTCCAACAAATTTATAAATTATAAAAAAAAAATACTTTATACATATTTTTGTTGTAAACACGTATATATATTAATATAGTATTATATAAATATATAAAATGATGTTCAAATTAAAATGGATCAAGCTCCCGTGCCTTGAAGGCACGGGTATTACACTAGTAGTATATATAAATCTAATACATACACTAAGGTAACACGAAAGGAAGGAAAATATAACTATTTTCCTAATCGAAAATAATATTGAAATTAATTAATAATACAATATTATTTTTCTTCTTTCCTTGCACTAAAAGCACATGTTAAGATCTTTTCATTAGACATGAATTGCCTTCATAAAACACGACTATCTTCAATTCTCAAATTCATTCAATCCAGCTATTCCTTAAGACCTATCATGTGAGATTATGAGTTGATCATCAACTCTACACAGTACACATCAAATAACACGTAACTTGTTTGCTCGTCACAAACAAGGAAGACAGGGTGTACTAAATCCACGAGTCCAGATGGTCGCTACTAGCTTGTCCAACTAGTTGACCTAACAAGTTTATGTCATGATGGGTTTCCGATGGGTGTGGTTCAGCTAGTCGACCTAAATTCATCTCTATCACACACACACGCACGCACGCGCACACACACATAGAGTGTGTGTGGATCATTTGTACACAAGCCTTAGGGTGTGCACTGTGCACAAATATTTATTCGGTGAAATTTGAAGCATTATTCGATGAAATGTCAGTTTTGTTTAGGGGAAATGTATGTGAGTATTGTTTAGGGAAGTGTGAAACATTATTTGGTGAAATTTGAAACATTTCGTATAAATTGTAAGTATTGGTTAGGGAATTGAGGCTTCTTTTATTTGAAATGGATGAATAAAAAAACTAAACATTATTCGGTAGAATATATGTTACAAATTATTCAGTGGAATTGTGACGTTTTCATAACTGATTTCACATTTCACCGAATAATATTTGTGCACAGAACCACCATTATAAGTTAACTGAGATTAATTTAAATGTACCTTGATAGAAAAGAAAAGATGTTTCTATATAATTTTGCAGGTATGACGTTTCCTTGAATCTTAACACTTTTGGAGCCATGACTGTTTTGAACTTTGCTAAGAAATGTACCAAACTAAAGTGTCTCGTTCATGTTTCCACTGGTGAGTTCTCCCCATTTCCACTTTATTAATTAATAGGTACATTCAAAATTTTACTATATACACTACGTATCTTTTTCCTTTTGGTTAAAAAATAGACATGATCCTTCTTAAATCACACATCTGTGGTTCAAGAGGCGCAGGGTATTTTATATACACCATACTCTACCCCTCTTGAATCACATGTCTGTGATTCAAGAAATGTCTGTGATTCAAGAGAGATAAGGTGTGGTATATATAGTAAATTTTATCACCCTTATTAATTCATAGTCTGTTCATTGTTTTCGTAACAAAACAGCATATTCTTGTAATGTAATATTGTGAATTAATTATTCATCGTGTCACTTGAGAGCACGTATTGAATAGTTTGGTGGCAAATAGTAAATATTATATCTATGCATGTATAATTTAAAATTTTGATATGATCTACACAAAATGTAATTGTGGTTATTGAAATTCAGCATACATATCGGGTGAACGAGAAGGGTTGATACTAGAGACCTCTTACCACATTGGAGAAACTGCAGATAGACTTGTAATTGAAAAGGAAAAGAGGGTTGTGGAGAAGAAGATGGCAGAGCTACAGCAACAACGAGCTAATCCTCATCTTGTTAAGGCCGCTATGAAAGATTTAGGCTTAGAGAGGTAATGCACAAAATCACGATTACCTTCCCCGTTACAACTATAATTTATAAACCTAATATAAACTCTAAATTAACCAAAAAAGTATCTAGATATCTAATATCTAGTGTTTGATATGGATAGATATCGATATCAGTTAAGCTGATATCGATATCTAGTGTTGTTTTTTATCCATAGTATATCACTGGATATCAAATGATATCTGATATTTGATATCAGTGTTTGGTAATAGCCAGATATCAATATCAATTCATATCTAGATATCAAATTGAGTCTATTTTGATATACTGATTTTTAGGGGAGCCTATTTTGATATACTGGTTTTTAGGGATGTATCACTTGATATCGATATCTTGATATCAAAGATATTGCCCGATATCGATATCGATATCTTGATATCTAGAGATATCGATACCAAACGAGCCCAAAGGCCTTCATGGCAAAAGTTTTAAGGAAAAGCATTTTTTTTAAGGCAATGTTCTTGGTTTCCTAAAGCTCTTTCCTCTGCCAATGATAGCTTGGTCTCCGACTTTAAACTGCGTGTTCTCGTCCGTTCGGACGCTCTAAGAAACAAGCTCGGTCACTTGCGTCTTTCTTAAATCTTATCTCACTTTCAAAAAAATAAATAAATACATAAATAAAGCTCTTTCCTCTCTCCGCCTCTAAACCCTAATCCCTATCTTACGTACTTAGACACCTCTAAATCCTTTGTATAGTCAAGGATTCAAGTCTTCGTCGCCAATAAATCCTCCAAATCATTATGTGCTGTTGCTAATAAGAAATGTTTGTTTTCACAGTTTTCTACTCAAAACGACGCCTCTCAACTAGCTTCCGTGGTTCAGGCCAAGGCCATCAGCACTAGGCCAGTGAACGCTGAGCCCTGGCTATATGTGCTTCAATATAAAATTCAACTTGAATTTTATTGTTTTTAAATCCAAATAAGTTGAAAACACACCAACCTAGATGTCAATAAAAAAAACCTTTTAGCTTATAACTTACTCTCAATTAGCTAAGTAGATATTACAACAACTTGAGTTTTACAAGCTACTTTATGAATTGTTAAACAATTGATCTTCTTAAAGTATATAATACATTCTATCTTTAAGCATTACAGTAATATCTATCTAAGCAAACTCCTTACATATATCTTGAACCGGCCCATGGACAACTTTGTAAGTTAGGCCGGCCCATGGACTTGGCCCATCTTATATATCTTGAACCGGCCCATGGTTTTGAGATACAGAGTATAGGACCTTTTGTGTAAATAGTGGAATAAGGGTTCTTAGATGTAAATAGCATTTGATGGTTGTTGGGTTGTTACAGATGTGCTATATAAGCACTTGACAATTGACATCTCTCTCTGTATCTTTCACGTTCAATGAAACAGAAATCATTCCCTCTTGTTCAATTATTCTCTTCAAGCCCTTTGGTTCTTTAATGGTGAATTGATCACCATTCTAAACATGGACTTGGCCCAATATATATATCTTGACACGTGTCTTTTTTGTTCTCTTGAAATGTCTTATCTCTAATATAGTTTCTTTCGTTTTTTTTTAAAGCAAGATAAGAATTAAGAGCACTTTTAAGTTTTAACGGTACTATTCAAGATGTTTATTTGTAAAAAAATTAATAAAAAACTATCAATGTGGATGTATGGATGCTTGAAGGATGCAACATTGATGCTAATTTCCTCATGCTTCAATTCATTCATTGCCTTTACAAAATGGGGCGACACATGTCATGATCTCACTGGCGGTGGAGAGGAACGGGTTGAGATCAAAGCGAACCAAATGTTGAGATTTAATCTGGCACATTTTAATTACATTCATATAATGTCAATTTCGCTATTTAGAATGTAATTTTTTTATAAATTTTTTTTTATCATAATACTAGATTCGTTTTTCTCTACACATAGACATCAATTTTGAATATGTTTCGACATATTTTGAAAAAAATGATTTCTTTGGTTATAATTATATTGTAATTTTCCTCGATAAATTGGATCTTGGGTGTTCGTTGTCCGTTTGCTTATTATAATACCTTTCTGGATATGGACTCTCAAAAATGGATCATATATACTTTTACTTATTCATTTTATAAACGACGGAAATTTTATAATTAAATTTTAGGAACTAAATACTAATATAATATTATAATAACATTATAAACATGTTGAAAATATTTATTATAGAGGGGTATATTCGTAAATTGAATTGGTTAAAAAAAATGGATTGTGGGATGCTAGAGATGTTGTTGTTAAAGTGGAAAAAAGTAAGGGATTGATCCTATGCTGATGTGGCGGAGAGAGATAAAAAAAAGTATTTTTAGTATCTTGAATAGTAAATGATAAACATGGCCTAAGTTCTCTAGACAAATCTAGAGAGACCGAACATGCCAGTAGATAGACAGACAATCATGTACAACCAAAACAAAAACAGAAGCAAATGAGTTTCTTTTAATGATCCAATTCCCCTCTCTCTCTCTCTATATATATATAGAGAGAGAGAGAGAGGCATTGACATGTTGTGCATTAATCGATCATATGTCGTAACATAATAATCCAAGATTACTACCATTTTGTAACGCGGAAACTAAATACAACACAAAGCAGGTTTTATGGCACCACGTTGATATGAACGTGGTGCTCCAAACTCTTATTTGCCTTCGATTTTCAGTGTATAACTCATTAATCAATAATTTATAATAATTTTCTGTATCTTAATTAGGTCAAAAATGTATGGATGGCCAAATGTATACGTATTCACAAAGGCGCTTGGGGAGATGCTAATAATGGAGCAAAGAGAGCAACTTTCCATTGCCATAATCCGCCCTACCATAGTCACTAGCTCCTACAAAGAACCCTTTCCTGGTTGGATTGAAGGGATTAAGTATGCAAATTTGGTTTAACTATATACATTTATATCACTAAATTAACAATGTTTATGCTTAAATTAATATATAGAATAACAAATTGATATGTTTTAATTTATTACTTGTTTTTAATTGATAGGACAATTGATAGCCTAGCTTTGGGGTATGCTAAAGGGAGATTGCCATTTATGGCTTGCGATTTAGACACGGTGCTTGATTTGGTAACTTTATTATTTTGGCGCTTACATCTAGCTACCTAATTTCTGCAAAATTATGATAGATGCCATAGATATAAATATAATTGAAAAATGATTACATTTTGTTGTTGTTGTTACTGCTTGTTTTTATATTTAATCGTGTGTATTTCAAAATTGACTGTTTGTCTATTTTATGCCCTAAGGACATAAGATAAGCTGATAAGGATACTTTATTTTGAAAGAAAATCCTAAAAGAAAATGGGTGAATCCAAAATCAAATTTAAAAATGACTAAACTAGGTATACCAATATATTTTCCAATTTGGCTTCTTATTCTATAAAACTCAAACATATAGGATAGAAAACTGATATATGTATACATATACTAATCTATATACATATACTAAAACTGACGCATAGCGTCATATGGAGCGCATTATTATTATTATTATTATTATTTATTTATTTATTTGAATCTATTTGGATTATTTATAATGTTGTATTGACGTATTATCTGTACACTCGACGAGACCTACACTAGTTTAAAATATATGACCAAATAAGAAATAGAACTAATAGTTTAATATTTTCATGTTATATTCAACTAGTAGGTTCCATAAGATGGAATAAGATTTTTTTTAAAAATAATCTCCATTAATAGAGTCATGGGACTAAAAAATTATTCCTTATACGGAGTATAAAAGGTCATAAAAATATATATTTGATATGTTAGTTATTTTTTTAAAAATCTATTAAATAGAAGATGTATATATAGATATATAGATTTATATTTTATTAATTAAAATATATACATATAGATTGTGGTTTGGAATGACTTTACATAAATATAGACTATATATTATTTTAGTATATAGATAGATTGGTGGAAATATTTTTGTTCAAAATTCATCACAAGACGCCATGTACTGATTTAGTATATACTAGTGTATGTAATACATTTGTCTTGAAGGTACAAGAGTTTGATCCATTTTAATTTGAACATCATTTATCATTAGAATAGATCTAAAAAGGAAAATATAAGCTCTCATACAAGGATTAAAAAAATCATAAGCACATGATTGTGCGAATACTTTTAAAGTTATGTAGATATATATAACTTATTCATTATTTTCATGAGAAAAATGACTAGAAAGAGAAGGAAATAAATAGTGAAAATAAAGGTAAAAAACACTAAGAATCTAAAATGCAGAAAAGTGATCTAAGAAGACCCATCCAAGATGTAAAATGAGCATTACTAATACTTGTAATTCTTAAAATATTATTTATTTTTCAATAGTCATTTAAGATGTCTAAAATAATTAAATTATAAAGAAAAACTTTTTTTTGGCTCTGCTTGATTTTTGTTAATAGATGCTTATTTCCATATATATAAAAAAATCATGGTAAATTTGTATATATTAACATTTTAGAGACGATTGTGATAAATTTAAGATGAGAAACATATATTTAAAATTTTTTAAAAGACAATCGACTAATGAGAAATTAGGTTCAATGTAAGCAGGCCTTCCTTTTCAGAGACAATTGCGATAAACTTAAAATATGAAACATATATTCAAAAATCCCGACAATAAAAACTGACCAATAAGAAAAGGGGTAGCTGATTCAAAAAATTCAACTTTAATTGTGGACTAAAAAATTTAGTATTATTAATAGAAGATTAATTAATAGCTAGATTAATAGTTGTGTTTTTCTATATTTCAAAATTTTTGGTCTTCCATATTACATGTTCGTTGTATGTAGACATTGTGGGGAATATTGCAATCAATTAAATATGATAAATCAATAATTTCATTATCCAAGAATTAAGTCGGCCAAGATTTGATGAAGGTTCAGTGTATGTAGAAGATTAAAATAGATCACAAATTGACATACAACATATCAATTCAAATAATATTTTAATATGAAAAATAGGAAACAAATATGTTTAAAATAGGAAATTGATATTTTAAAATTTCAGCAATAGTATTATTAATAGATAGATGTGAGAGAGAGATTGTGTGTATTTCATAAGTGGTTTACATATTTAAATATATGACCAAATAAGAAATAGAACGAATTAAGGGTCCATTCGACAAAAAAAAAATCCATTGACTAGCTTATTGAACATTTTGATTTTGATATTATATAGTTGTAGATGAAATAAATGTAAGGTTTTAGTTTAATTAATTAGCTTTTGGAAGGTGAATATTTCAACAGCTACTCCCCGAAGTTGTTCGGAGCTTATGATTTTCTATTCACAAGTTTTCATCAACTACTTCAACCATTAAGTTTACCAAAGAACATACTAGATTATTAGAGTAATATATATTTAACACAAACAATCCATCAGCTTCAGCTAGCCCATCAGCTAGTATTTTGCCAAACGGAGCCTAACAGTTTCATGCTAAATGAAACTATCGTTCATATATATGTATATATATATATATATATGTCATTATCATTAACTATTTGGCTTATATATATATTATTTTGATCTGCCTTTAATTTATACGGAGTATATGTTATGTAGATCCCGGTGGATATGGTGGTGAATGCAACCCTAGTTGCAATGGTTGCCCAAACAAAGCAAGTTGGAGAGACAACCATCTACCCAATAGGTTCCTCGCTAAGAAATCCAGTCACCATTAGAACTTTTTACAAGGGAATTCGTTATTTCTTTAAAAAGAACCCATGGATTAACAAGAAAGACCTTCAGCCCGTTTTAGTTGATGGTTCTATTATCCTCAACTCCATGGATAGCTTCAATAAGTATATGACCATCAATTACATACTACCACTAAAGGTAATTATTATTTTATTGAATTTTTATCTTCATATTCATAATTAATTTCTACTCCCTCCCATCTATAATATAATATATGATATTTAACTTTTGTACATGTATTTTAATTTGTAAAGAACTAAAAACCATATATATATATATATATATATATATATATATATATATATATATATATTACTCTATCTGATCGATAAAACGTGGCGTTTGCTACTAACACAAACTCATATTTTTAAGATGGTAAAACTATATAAAATATAATGATTTTTTTATTTATTTTTACAAATAATTTCATAGTTATGTATGAATTTATTTTTAAAAAAAATAAGTGTTGTTTTAGCTCTTGACACAATTTTTAAGTAAAATATTAATTATCATTGATTTTATACATTTTTTTCTAAATCTTATTATTTATTAAATACTTACCAAGTTTTTCAACCAATAAGTGGAGAGTTTGAAAGAAAAAATAGTCAAGAAATACAACTTTCAATAACAATTTTCATTAACCAATCTATTAAATTGTCTATAAAATATAAAACGACACTTATTTTGAATAAAATTCAAAAGTCTAAAACGACATTTAATTTGGATCGGATGTAGTAGTATTTAGCACCTTAAAACATGTGTACGAAAGTGAAATGTTTTATATTTTAGATTAGATGGAGTACTTTTTTTCATTCTTGTACAATCAAAGTTAATTTCCTTGTTGCTCTTTTGATTCTTAGTTCTTACATAAATCATATATACCTTCTAATGTTTTATTTTTGCATTTCGAAAAAAGGGGCTTGAGCTATTAAACATGGCATTTTGTGAATACTTTGGGAAATTGTGCATCGACCTTAAGCTGAAGCTTAAAACGGTATTGAGAATGGTTGATGTCTACAAAACCTACATGTTCTTCAACGGCGTGTAAGCTGCTTCTTTCAATTATGTTTTCTATAATAATGTATGTACGTTGTGTCAAAGAAAACTGTTTAAATTGTGTTTTTTTTTTTTTTTAGTTTCGATGACATGAATGTTGAAAAGTTACGAGTGACAGCGGAAGAAGACGACGAGTTTGAAAGCGACATATTTTACTTTGACCCAAAATGCATCGATTGGGAGGACTACCTCATCAACATACAACTTCCTGGATTGGTCCAATATGCAGCCAAGTAAATTCAAATTGATCGATCATGTGTTTCTGCAACGTCGCATATTTAATTATTTCCATATCATATTCGTCGGATTTATATGTTTTTATAATTAAATTGTACGTAATTTTACACAAACTAAAAACCTACATATTTATTGGGTGTTTTTATCAAAAAAAAAAAAAAAAACTACATATTGGGTGTGTATGTATCTTGTCTATCCAAAGCCGTGCCGATTCTTTTGGGGCATGTGCTAAAAATAATTAGACATTAATCAAAACATGAATAACGTGAAAATTTGAAGTCTTTAAATATTCTCTTAAATATAAAATGGTTGTGAATGATTCCTTAAAAACCATTAATATGATTGTTTAAAAAAAAATTATATGACAATCATGAATAAGTTCAATAATATTTTTTTTTGTATTATTTTATTGGAAAGTCCATTGACTTCCCTAAAAAAAATGAAAACCGGATAATCATATACTCAATATAGTGGTAATAGTATCGTTTATGAGGGGGGAAAAGAAGAGCAAGTCATGGGAAAGAAAAAAATAGGACTGCTAGAGCAACCGATGGAAAATTTTACAATGCACTCAACAAGTGGACCGCGGAAGACATATGCTTATTTTGTATAAGATAAATTTTAAAGGGGTGATTTCTAAAATGTCTATATTTATGGGCTTTATTAGTAAAATGTCCACCAAGTGCTTCAAATTAGCAAAATGTCCACCGCCTCTCAGTGCCCCCTCCTGTTTCAGCACTTTTTTTTTTTTCGCGTTGCTGAAATGGAATTGCTGAAACACCTGTTTCAGCACATTCGGTTTCAGCAACCCCTGTTTCGGGGGGTTCCGCGTTGCTGAAACAGAGGTTTCAGCACATTCGGTTTCAACGATCCATGATACCTGCAATTATGGGGGAATCTAATGGCCACTACTCAGTTCCCTGAAGGAGTTGAAGAGTGGTCGGAAGACGGAGAGCCCAATTTCGCAATTGCTGAAATTGCTTTCCCAACTGCTGAATCGACTTCTGAATCAGGTAGAGATCGCCCCCAATGATCACCAGGTACTCCGATCTCCCCAGCAGCTGATCGATGAGGCACTCCACCGCCCTAGACTCGTCGGCGCCGGCCTGATCGGGGCCCTCGTCGAGCAAAGAGAGACCGGCCTCAAATTGCTGAAACTGAAAGCTTGGAGATCTGAAGCCTAGGAGCATCAAACGAACCATGCTCAAATCCAAAGCGCCAGTGGAGTTCCTTGAAGGGGAAGATGAATGGTAAATATAAAATATCAGATATGTAGTTGTGTGGTAACAAATCTAACTTCAAACAAAGGGGACCTTGGAGATCCGAAACCTCCAGATCTAACTTCATATATACACAGACTGGATCTCGCCATCTCTACTTTCGAATTCGAGAGATCGAACTCAAAATCGTCGTTTGACTTGTGTTTGGTTTGCGAATTGAGAGTCAGATCTAGCAAGTCTATGAGATGACGCCGATTTTGATGATCGATGAAGATGAACATTCTCTGATTGATGATGAAGATGATGATCAATTGGAGTTTGATCGGTTCCGGCAGGAGGAGGAGGGGGAGGTGGTGATCTCTGAGGGGAGCCTGGGAAGAAGGGGCGGGAATGAGGGAGAGAGGGAGTCGGATCTCAGGGCTCGGGTTGATGACGGTGAACAGAAGGGAAGGGGAGGGCACGCGAGTGAGACGGTGGACTATAACTTAATTTGTGGAGGTCCGAGGATATTTGCTCAATTTGATCCCAAAAAGTGCCATATTGGGAAAAAATTTTCAATTTTAAATCATACTGGGCCCTATAAAATTTGAAGCCCTATTCAGATGGGCCACCTTTTGGCACGGGCATGTGTCTATCATATGATCCACTTAGTTCTTGTTCTCAATTCTTTGGTTCTTACTATGTCAATTGTCGTGCCCATTTGTGCACAACATTTCAAATTTTGTTTAATATTATTATGCGGTGTTTGCTACTCCCTCCGTTTCATAATAAAAGTCGTTTGACTTTTTTACACGTATTTTTATGAGGTAAAAACTATATAAAATATTATTTTTTTTAATGAATTTTTTTCGATAAATTTATACTCATGACTACTAAGTATGAAATTATTAAAAAAGTTGATTAAAAAAATAATATTTTATAGTGTTTTTATCTCCTAAAAAAGCGTGCAGAAAAAGACAAACGACTTTTATTTTGAAACAGAGGGAGTATATCCGTGGAGAAATTTATAAGAGAAATAATGATCGCGAACAGGTAGAAGGGAGTTTGTTCATCTAATGATCGCGAATATACGACGAATAAGTTTATGGCTTGGACAACATTCGAGAAGTACATGGTGATTATCTCGAAGATGTGACAAAGGGACTATTTATGACAAACTATCTACTTTTACATTGGATAATCCATTTCTGACGTGTGGTGGAATAAATTGCAATGCTTATTTTTCCGGATATCGTAATTCATCACAAGAAGTCTGAATCAATGTGCTATTTACGCAAGCTTTTTTAGGAAGATAATTAACCATGCTTGGATCCCAATTGGCATATATGTGATATACTTTTGAAATATTAATATAAAATACTACCTTAGACTTTTCAACACGTAATTTAAGAAGGTAAAAACTATATAAAATATCAACTTTTTTAAAATTTTTTTTTTACAACTTAATATTTGTTGGTAATAAGTATTAAATTGTAAGAAAATAAAAAATAAAATTAATATATAATATAATTTTGAAATATTGTTTTAAACTAGTTTCGTTAATAAACTGAAGTCAACCCGTTGAGCTGAGCACCATGTGGCCAGGTAGATCCACCCAGTTCAAGCACCTTAATCTCAGGTCACTGGTTCCCCACCAATGCCAATCCAAACCTAAACACAAACTCTACCAACCGGTCGCCGGAAGACAGATTAGACGGCGAAGGACACGGCTGTTCACCAATCAACGGCGACAAAAATGGATGGCGAGATCGGAAACTTCATCAAGGTATGGGCGGCAGCAACCATCGCCGCCTGCTACTGCTACTTGCTATCAAAATCCACCCATAAGGGCCTTCTCCGGCTAGTCCTAATCCTCCCCGTCGCCGCCCTCTTCGCCGCCGCCCCCTTTGCCCTCTCCTCCTGCCACTTCGGCGGCACCACGTGGTTCTTCCTCACGTGGCTCGGCATCTCCAAGCTCCTCCTCCTCTCCTGGGAGGCCGGGCCTCTCTCCCAGCCTGGCCTCTCGCTCCCCTGCTTCGTCTCCGCCCTCCTCCTCCCCATCAAGATCAAACCTTCACCCGCATCCGACCCGCCGCCGGGTCCCAAGCATGACCCGCTGACCAAGACAGGGGTCGCTTTGTTCGGAGTGAAGGTGGTTGGATTCGCCTGCGTGTTGGAAGGCTATAACCACCGGCAGAGCATGTCTTCTTTGGGGGTGTGGGCTTTGTATTGCTGCCATTTGTATCTCGCTCTCGACATCATCCTCACCGTCACCGGTGCCATGGCCCGGGGCTCGCTCGGCCTCGAGCTCGCACCCCAGGCCGATGAGCCTTATCTCAGTTCGTCCCTCCAAGACTTTTGGGGCAGGAGGTATCAAATCTTTCACTTCCTTTCAGTATTTTAAAAACCTTATAACATTTCCTCCAACCGTTTCTCTATTTCGAAAACTTAGAGAATCATTTAGTTTTAGAATAGGCTACGGATCTAGGAAGTTTCTCTATTTTTTTTTCTGCTACTTTCCCAAAATTTTCAAAATCTCTAAAATGATGAAGCTTTTATGTTGGTGCATCCAACAGATTCTCTATTTGAGTTTTCGAAGAATATTTAAATTGTTTTTGAATTGTCTAATAGTTTGTCCGTTACGTTCTCTAAAATAGAGAAAAAATGGAGACCATTGTCTAAATTTAGAGAAAACTTTATATATTTTAAGATAAACTCTATAATGAGAAAGTTGTTGACATTTAGCGGGATTTTTTTTCTCCAGAATATATGATTTATAATTCTCTATTTTGGAGAATGTGATGGAAGCCGTTGGACAATGGTTGAATACCGATATTAAGTTTTTTATGATTGTAGGTGGAACCTTATGGTTTCGGATATCTTGCGGCAGACGATCCATAAACCAATACGCAGCGTCGCCTCGCCTCTCATCGGGACGATATCAGCAACCATCATCGGTGTGCTTGCATCCTTCCTAGTTTCAGGGCTGATGCACGAGTGGATATTCTATTACTTGACGCACGTGGCTCCTACATGGGAGGTGACATGGTTCTTCGTCTTGCACGGGACATGTCTGGTAGCCGAGGTCATGATCAAGGCTGCGGTCCCTGACAGGTGGAAGCTGCACCGGGCAGTCTCAGGGCCGCTGACAGTTGGGTTTGTGACAGCTACAGCAGCTTGGTTGTTTTTCCCACCGCTTGTAAGAAACAAGGTACATGAAAGAGCCATCGACGAGTATGCCTCAGTCGGAAACTTTGTGAAAACGAATGTGTTGTACTTATTCCGGCCAGTGGCGGATCCTGAACTTGTTGATTGAGGGGGCGAAAATTTACGATAAAAAATATTTTATGTAATGTATCCTGAATTTGCATGATTTATTTCATGGTTTTCAAATATTTCAATATAAACTCATAATTTGAAGTTCTCGAATATAGTTATATTATTAAGATACGAAATTAATAAATAATAATTACAATAAAAATATATCGGTTTGGTAAATGATGTAGGAAATATTGTAATTTAATGCTGAAATTTGAAACGCTTATAACTTTTTGCTCAGATATCGAATTTGAGCTTATAATATATCAAATCGAAGCTATCGACGAGAGGAATATATATGTTAAATTTCATTTTCGATTGGGGGGGCGACTGCCCCTACTGGCCCTAAAGAGGATCCGCCACTGATTCCGGCACTGACGAATTCAACCACCAGCTCCGCTGCCTCATGTAATGGCGGTTGCCAGAAATGACTGTTCATTCTCTTATTACAAGCACTCAAAGATTTCGATTTTGGGGTTTAATATTCTACCATGAAAATCCCTAGTTTACGAAAACTTGAGTACAAAACGACCAAGGGGCTTTGCGGTTACGCATCCATTGATAGTATGAGAATAACTTCTGCAAGAACTTGTTGCACCATTCAAATTTGTGTTGGCTTGAGTTTAGAGCTCATGGGAACCTCCAGAGTCTTATCTTCTCCATTTAGAGGTGGTTGATCAGTTTGCAGTGGCCTTCTCAACCATTTTAATGAAATTGCGAACAATCATCTTCCCTTCTGCAGTTATGATGCTTTCAGGATGAAACTGGACGCCCTGCAGCATTACGAACATGAGGCCATTAGTTATCAGAGTATATTATTGCTAATGCTAGGGAAAATGTATTTACAGCAAAGGGGAATAATGTCTTGGTTGGATACTAATATCTCAGCTTCTATAACGTTAAATTTCGTGTTTCCTAACTAGAAGGGTTACCTGCAAATGCTTGTATTGCTTGTGGCGAGCAGCCATGATCAGCCCATCTTCGGTCCATGCAGTGACCTCAAGTGCGTCAGAGGGGAACCTGTCCTGGTCAATCACAAGACTGTGATATCTACCAGCTGCGAAAGGGCTAGAACCAAAGTAAAAAAAAAAAAGAAGCCCAGGTTATAGTTTCCTTCTTGCGACTCTATTTAAAAATAAAAGCAGCCGAACAAAATTATTCAAAAGATAATGCAAGAAATCAAGCAGAAAAGCCGCACATTTACATTCAGTACATATCAAAAGCAATTCTAAATCATCTACAAGAGCAATTCTTGTATTAAATATAGCAATGCCAAAAGAAAGCCAACAAGAATATGAGAATCCATTAAAATGCAGATCAAAGGTGGTCATGCTATGGTGCTCTTAGAATCACTGTATGTAACAGATTAATGCTTAGTCTGAATAACAGCCGAGGATTGTCCTTTGTATCACTTTAGAACCCCACAAATTAAGATTGTCATTTGTATTCCATCCTTTTTCTTAGAAGTCGCATTATTCCAAGTTTAAAGCTCCAAAGGAGAATGAACACAAGGAAATGTGACAGAGACAACATCCACCATGCAACATAAGCATCAACTGCAGTCTGAATAACAGTCAGGGATTTCACATTATGTCCATAATTCAAAATTCAACCCTTTTTAAATGATGTACAACCTCGACTCTCTGAAAATATACAGAGTACTCAATACTACACCTTATGCAACTGTATTTCATTTGATTTTCCAACTTCCACAGTAATCAACTAATGATTCCCTAGGACTAATCATTCCTTTTAGCACCATTTTTGGTACTATAATAATTTCTATCTAAAAATATAAAACGTCAAATATAGTGGGACAATGAAAAAATCCTCTAAAATGAAAATAACTTTTAATATGGGACAGAGGGAGTACTTACTTAGGTAATCCTGCAAATAAGCCATCATGCCCCTTTTCGTCATAATATACAAGTGAACTTTTTCCATGCCTGACTCCATAGGGTGCACGGACGATCTTCCCTACATGCACAAGAATTTACTTTAAGAAGACCAACATCACTACCTCACAACCCCTTCAATATTGCAAGGGAAAAGAGAAGAATAACATTTAAATGGAAAAAAAAAAGAGAGAAAGTGAAAAGTTATCTTCAACTAATTAGATGCTATAAACAATTTTCAAAATAAGCTTCTACAGGAACAAACCAGTCCCTGAAACTGGATTCTGAACCTTTTTGTCAGACCTCGCCCAAAATCAAGAAAGCAAGTAACTTCACCAAGAACCAATAGTATTAATCTCCAAGCCTGATTATGTCCAATAAAGAAAACAGCTCTAACAATTACTGTAACCACCTTTCTTTATAAGAAGCATAAAATGACATTGTCATCCAGACTTGTTATCCATATGAAAATGAAATAAGATGCTTTGAAGAGTGAGAATTTTTACAGAATAATAATCTATCCTACAACCCTAGTAAAATTAATCCTGATTCTCTTGATATAACTGCAAGTAGTTAAGGAATTTCACTCTCAACAGGCCAAGAAAAGATCAAGAGATTTGCTCATGATCCCTTATTTATGTGCATAGATTTAAAAATTGCAAATTTTCCCCTCATTCAAATGTAAAAAGAATATGAGTCCATTTCCAAGAATCCTATTCTAGTGCAAATTCTCCAGAGGCCCAGTTGTCCTTTAAACATGCACAGATGGACAGACGTTTTTGTTTGTATATAATGCTTCTAAAAAGAAAGCAATGTATATCACAGCCAAACAGAATTCGGATATTCTAGAGAAGAGACAAGCCTTACCTCCAAAAGCCTCTCCGATGCACTGCAGTCCCATACAAACCCCAAACAAGGGCACAGTTGGGCCAAGTTCCAAAACAGTTTGCAATGATATTCCTGAATCCTGTGGAGCACCTGCCAAAGATACAAAAAGAAAAAGAAAAAGAAAAGTAAACAGAAATGCTTACCGTACTAGATGATGACAGCAGTGCTGTTAATTATTTTAGAGTATACATCAATATAAAGAGATAGGAGTTCAGCTAAGTACATCTGTGCTCCCACCCCATTAACACTCAAGTGAAAAGTTTGCAAGGAGGTTAATACCTGGTCCAGGAGATATAAGAACTCCTCTTGGATTTTTCCTGAATAAGAAATATTGAATAAGAAGGAATATATCATCATGTAACTACCAAAGAAAATGAATTAAAATAAACTAATAAACGGAGCTCATCTACCCATTTTTTTTCTCATTTAATTGACATACATAAATTCATGTTCACCTTTTGAGTTCATCCACGGTGAGCTCGTCGTTGCGATAGACCTCAAATGAACATCCCAGCTCACCCATATACTTCAAAAAAAATAATCATAAGCATGAAACTATTAGGGACATCTCATGAGATTTTTACAAGAGTAATTGCTTTAAAATACAGAAAGCTAATGATTCTGTGAGGAAAAAAACTGTAAACTCCCTTTATCTTTTTTTTTTTTGTGCATATTAAACAATAACATATATGTTAAGCAAAGAACATTCAATACACAACAGAATGGACCTGACAAGTTGTTGAGAAATACTAATATACAAACAACTGAATAAGTGAGAACATTGTTTCAATGCAAAGTGTAAAGTTTACGATGGTTCACTGTGCAAGGAGTACGCACGGATACAATGATTGAAACCTTTCCACACTTTACAATTCTTTCTGCTCCTGTCAGGAGCAAAACTACCTTAACAGCTATTAGCGGCATCTGAAATCACTCACAAACAAAGCACAACTTCTACTTTGTGATTTGGCATCTTCGAAAATTTATAAAGCGGTCCTAATTTGTGTTCTTAGATGAAAACACTACAAATTGAACTCTACTTGCTCCCATCATCCTGAGTTTATTTGTGTGTGTGTGCACAACATAACTTCAGTTTCGTAAATATAAATCATTTTCCAAAAACCTGGTGAGTCTTTGCTTACACCAATGTGAAAATAACACATGATACAAGCAAATCTGTGGGTAGAGGAAGAAAAACAGTTATCACTCATTAATGGGAATCAAACTGGGGTATTGAGTATATGACTCATTGAAGGTGTGAGTTTTATTATGATTGCAGGCCATTCCAAACATGGAAATGGAATGAACCAATCCTCATGCCAGCCTTTAATTGCTATCTATCAATCTTTTGTCGTTATGCAGTTGGTGGACCCAGAACTCCAGCTGAGAAATGAGCATTGCTGACTTACAAACGCTACAACAAGAAACCCCTTTCCACTGAGAGAGCAAATACAAAATGTAGGGTTTCTCTTGAAATCATCTCTAACATAACTCAAAAACAAATTTTCAAATTCCACTTTCCAGTAAAACCAAAGCCACTTGCCATCTTTCAAACCCTTTCTGATTGAAAATTAGAAATAACTATTAACAATTACCCCTTAACAAGGCCTCTTTGGTATCCAACTATCCATATCTAGATACAAGGCATCCGTAAGATATCAAGATATGAGTATGAGATTGATATCTTGTTTGGTATGAATTTATTAAATGAAATATTTCACAAAATATTAGTGTATCAAATCCTGAGGCTTTGAAAACTGATATCAGGATATCAAATGGATATACATACATTGATATACCATATCTCATACAAACAACAATAATTATTGCCAGATTAAGTTTCCTTCTACTACATCCAGGAATCGAATAATGAATATAGACAGACAGATAAGGAATTACGAACAAAAATGAACGGACAGAAAAGATACCTGGCAGAGATTGTAGGTAAAACTATCATAATTATCGATCACGATGATGGGGTTCTTTATCTCCTGATCGCCCTTCCCAACCACCTTCGAATCGCCAATGGTTACAGCAGCCGATGCCTTGACAGAGAGAGTCAAACCCTTGGGGAAACCGGAATTGTAACACCGACCTGCCAATTTTCAAACCACCGCCACAAATAGAGAACTCTAGATGAGAACCGAACGCCAAAAACAAAAAGGCTCAAAAATCAAAGAAAGCAAAACGCAAGTATGAGAGGAATTGACGATTACGAGTAGAAGTTGGGGGTTTGACGAGGAAACGGCTGATTGAGTGGGAGGGGTGGGAGAGAGAAGGGTTGGGACGGGAGAGAGGAGGACGAGAGAGAGCGGTCGCCATTGGAGTGTAGATTTGCCGCCAAGAGCAACAGATTTGATAGCTATTGAATACAAGTAGTCTGTAGACTTGGAACTGCGGAAGTGAGGGAATGAGGAAGAAAAGCACTCCCGTTTATTTATATTATAAATTAATTTTTTTTTTTTTTAATTAGGTAAGAATTCGGTGCATTGGGATTTGCGGTTGCGGATGTGTAAATGTTCAAACCCTCACAAAGCAGCAAATGTTGGAATAATGTGTTTCCTTTGGATAAAAAAAAAAAGAATAATGTGTTTCCTATTTTGAAAATTTTTATTTATTTTCTAATTTTAAATGTTTTAGTAATTCAATAGATTTTCTATTATTATTATTATTATTATATTCTTTAAAACAAAGAAGTAACATATAAAAAAAAAATAGCGAGATTTTTCAAAATAATTATGTCATCTCCCTTAGGAGAAGCTGAAAAAATCTTTAGAATAGAAAATGGTTGAAATTTGAGGGAAATTAATTTAAAATTTAAGTTTGTTTTATTTATTTCATTTTTAAGAAATTTTGAAAAAAGCGATTAAAAATGGTCTAATAGCCCGCATTTTTAACAGTAACCTGTTTATTATACTATTGATTTTCAAACGTTTTACATTTGTATTAAACCATTCTCTAACCTATCAGACTATACATGTCTTTAATTTTTATCCAAGTTTATTGTATTAAATATTAAACAGTTTATGATCACCATACTTATATATTCTGTATTGCTTTGTATTTGTCATCAGGTGAATTAAAGCTAGAATTAAATTTTCTTACATTTATTTTTAAAAAAAATTCCAATATATATGACAAACATGAGACAAAGTAGGATTAACACGGGTCATTTAAAGCAAACGTTTTAATATTTACCAAATGGACTTTTCGTGCACTTGGGTAAAACATTAGGGAATTGTTTTGCAAATATCTTAGTCTCTCTGTCTCAAAATATAGATCATTTTACTTTTTAGCATAATAATAAGTACTGTATAGTAGTATTATTTTTTAAAAATTAATTAAATTTTTTAATAATTTATAGAGTTTTTAACTCTTTAAAAAAACATGTTAAAAAATAAAAGAAGTACCTACTAAAAATAAATGAAGTTTGATGGACAAAACAAGAGACAAAAAGAAAAATGAAAATGATGACAGGTGCATGTAACAAAACCCAGCAATAATGATGTTCTTGTTTTGTTGATGCGTGAACAAACAAAATGAATGTACAAAATCTAATGAATGAAGAAAACGTGCTGAATATGTTTCACGTGCATCGTGCATGAATCCATCGAATATTGTATTGTGGTATGTATGTAGGAAATTCATCTAGTCCACTTTACTGTTAATTCAACTTACATCTATGTGTTCTCAAAAAAAAAACTTACATCTATGTAATAATTATCCATAAATAATCCTTAGGGGGTATATAATTTGGCTATACTAGGAAAAGTATCAAAAGATTCAAGACCATTAATGACTTCTCAAACAACCCTATCTTAGGATTTGTAAAAAATTTCGCTATACTAGGAAAAATATCAAGCCACAAATTTTCCCTCTATTCGGAGGAGTGTCTTAGTTTTTGTAAAAATTAATAGAGTGTCTATTCCTATTAATTTATTAAAAAAATAAGGAAGAAAAATAAAAAATAAACTAACCCTAAACAAAAGAAATCGTCCCCTCTATGTTCATCGCGAGATAGGGTCGAGAGCTCGTCCTCGCCATCAGGTCCAGGGCCGAGAGCTCGTCACCGCCTCCCTCACCACCACCACCACCACTTCTGCCACAGTCGCCGACCTCCTCATCAATCAATTGAAGAGGAAAACTAGAGGCGTTTGATTTGGATCGAAGATTATGAGAGCAAAATCAGCGAAAGGCGAGTTGGTGTGCCGACGCAGTCAATCCGGCGGCGCTGCTCCAGATTTGCGCCGAGAACCGATGTCTGATGGTCCAGCTCCTCCAAATCTACGACATCCCCTCCCTGAGGCGCGCTGAGGCGCGCAGTAGTGAGATTTTCCGATCACTCGACTCGACCATCACCATGTATGGCCCTTTCAGATTTGGGGCTTTTTCAATTGTGACTCAAATGTGGAGTTGCATTCTTTATCCTTGCATTTGATGTTCTCGGATTGCATTTGATGATCTCGGATTTCAATTTTTCTTATGATGCTATGTGTTTTGCTGCTCAAAGACCATTAATGACTACTCAAACAACCCTATCTTAGTTTTTGTAAAAATTTTCATTCCACTATACTAGGAAAAGTATCAAGGCACAAATTTGGCTATACTAGGAAAAGTATCAAGCCACAATTTTTCGCTCTAATTGGAGGAGTGTCTTAGTTTTTATAAAAATTAGTAGAGTGTCAATTCCTATTAATTTATTAAAAAAATAAGGAAGAAAATTAAAAAATAAACTAACCCTAAACAAAAGAAATCGTCCCCTCTCTGTTCATCGCGAGATAGGGCCAAGAGCTCGTCCTCGCCATCAAGTCCAGGGTCGAGAGCTCGTCATCGCCTCCCTCACCACCACCACCACCACCACCACCACTACAGCCACAGCCGCCGACCTCCTCATCAATCAATTGAAGAGGAAAACTAGAGGCATTTGATTTGGATCGAAGATTATGATAGAAAAATCAGCGAAAGGCGAGTTGGTGTGCCAACGAAGTCAGTCCGGCGGCGCTGCTCCAGATTTGCGCCGGGAACCGATGTCTGATGGTCCAACTCCTCCAAATCTACGAAATCCCCTCCCTCAGGCGCGCATCAGTGAGATTTTCCGATCACTCGACTCGACCATCACCATGTATGGCCCTTTCAGATTTGGGGCCTTTTCAATTGTGACTCAAATGTGCAGTTGCATTCTTTATCCTTGCATTTGTTGTTGTCGGATTGCATTTGATGATCTCAGATTTCAATTTTTCTTATGCTGCTATGTGTTTTGCTGCTCAAAGACCATTAATGACTACTCAAACAACCCTATCTTAGTTTTTGTAAAATTTTCCACTATACTAGGAAAAGTATCAAGGCACAAATTTGGCTATACTAGGAAAAGTATCAAGCCACAAATTTTCGCTCTAATTAGAGGAGTTTCTTTATTTTTGTAAAAATTGGTAGTGTCTATTCCTATTAATTTATTAAAAAAATAAGGAAGAAAAATAAAAAAATAAACTAACCCTAAAAAAAAGAAATCATCCCCTCTCTGTTCATCGCGAGATAGGGCCGATAGCTTGTCCTCGCCATCGGGTCCAGGGCCGAGAGCTCGTCACCGCCTCCCTCACCACCACCACTTCCGCCACAGCCGCCGACCTCCTCATCAATCAATTGAAGAGGAAAACTAGAGGCGTTTGATTTGGATCGAAGATTATGAGAGCAAAATCAGCGGAAGGCGAGTTGGTGAGACGACGAAGTCAATCCGGCGGCGCTGCTCCAGATTTGCGCTGGGAACCGATGTCTAATGGTCCAGCTCCTCCAAATCTACGCCATCCCGTCCCTGAGGCGCGCAACAGTGAGATTTTCTGATCACTCGACTCGACCATTACCATGTATGGCCCTTTCAGATTTAGGGCTTTTTCAATTGTGACTCAAATGTGCAGTTTCATTCTTTATCCTTGCATTTGATGTTCTCAGATTGCATTTGATGATCTCGTATTTCAATTTTTCTTATGTTGCTATGTGTTTTGCTGCTCAAGGACCAGTGGCGGTGACATAGCAAGGATTTTGCTGATATGTGTTTTGCTCCTCCAAAGACCAGTGTTTTGCTTCTATTTGTTTTGCTCCTCCAAATCTGATCGAGGCAGTTGTTGTTCGTCAATTTGGTGGCTTTCTTCGGGAACTATCTCACAAGACACAAGCTGCAGCTGCCTCTTCGATTGCTGCGGTTTGTTCTTCATTCTGGTTTTCAAGTTTGTGAAAGTTATCTGTTGGGCATTTATTTTTTTGGTACTTCAACAACTGTATTTTTAATCTTAATTTACTTGTTTTTCCTCTTCTGAAAATGTCACTTTTGGACCAAAAGTGACATTTTCTCACGGAGAAAGAGCACCGACTCTTTGAAAAAATAAGCCATAAGAATGACGTTCTTATAATGTGATTCGTTGTCATTCTTTAGCCAGTGCTTGATTCATTATGCATTTCACTAAACAATATCAAGTTTACTTCAAAATAAGCACTATAGCCAAACCTCGTGCATTGCTACAGTTGACACAAAAAAGTTTGATTATGTTCATAAAAATTAGACCAAAGTTTATTATGAAAATTCATGGTGCTGACATCGTCTCTTTTTGTGCAATTTAAGTAGGCATACCCTTTGAAATTGGTGTTTGTGTATGTTTGAATGTGTTGTTAGTTATGTAACCACCGAGCCACTTGAATTGGACACAAAATGGCTTAGTTATACCTAGTCAAATGATAATGTCGGTACATAAATTAGACCATGTCAGCGCATAATTAGACATGTCAGCGCAAAATTAGACCATGTCAGCACACAAATTTAATCATATGTTATCATTCGTTGCAATACAGTGGATAGTATTTGAGGTGGGAAACAGTTTTTGTCTTAGCATATTTGAGGTGGAAAGTTGAACTTTTTTTTTTTTAAGTTATGCGAGAACATAACAGAGTTTTGTACACTAGATAAATAGGTTTTTTAAATTATTAAAAACCATGTCAACAATCTTAATTTGAAACTAGAGATGCTTGCCTAGTATGCGGTCTCGATAGAAGTGATATCAAGCATCCGGTGTCGGATTCTCTATTATGATACCTTTCCGGATAGGGAATCGTGCCACGGTTCAAACTAGAGTTTGCTTCCACTTTTCCTATCCGGAAAGGTATCATAATAGAGAATCCGACACCGGATGCTTGATATCACTTCTGAAATGGTCTTTTTAGGCCATCAGAGATCATTTCAGGGCTTAAAATTGAGTTTTTTTTTATGTTTTTTCGACAATATCAACATTTTATTTTATTTTATTTTTATCGCTTAACAACTAGGGTTTGCTTCCACTTTTCCTATTTAATAACGTGTTTGTATTTTTACATTGAAGTGCCTTGTGATTTCTGACTTATCTCGAGATATTAGCTAGTATCTCTACAAAGTTTAATTGTGTGCTGACATGGTTCTTTTTTATTTCTAATTGTGTGCTGACATGTTTTTTTTTTTTTTCAAATTGTGTGTTGACATATGCAGGTATCTTTTTGTGCAATTCAAGTAGATGTATAGGTTCTTTTTTATTTCGGATTGTATGCTAACATGGTCTTTTTTTGTGCAATTCAAGTTGATGTGGATTTATATGAAATCTGGAACCTACTCTGGTTTTATGAATTTATATGAAATCTGGAACCAACATTGATTTTCGGGGCTGGAGTATTGAGTTAGGAGGTCGTGAGGTTTTTGCCCCTCCGGCCAGCCGTCCCTCGAAGGACGGCATAGATCATCTCTATGCTTTCGTTTATATATACATATATGCAATTGGGCCCGAGGGCGATCTTCCCCGAAGAGGATCCTATTAATCTTGTTGATTGCTTCCGTGATGAGTGCTATTGTGCTTAGGATAACGAACTAATCAATATTCCTTGACTTCAATCATGTGTTGAATAACTGTGCAAACGGGATTGCGGGAGAAAGCCTTGATCTTATGTAATCAGAATTCTTGTCTTGTCGAGATCACCCTTACATAACTCCACCCCATTGATGATTCCGATTCTGTCATCCATCCCACCAAAACATCTAGGCATGTTACACTACTACAAAAATGACCAAATAACCCATAACATATAACCCGGGCGTGTCTTATTTGGGTTATAAAGTGGGGAAACCGAAAAAAAAGATATTCGGATTAGCTTTATATACCGGGCAGAGAGATGTCCGGTTTATAAAATACCATTTTTTACTCAAATAACCCTAATCCTAAACACCCGGCTTATATTATTATAAAATTATTTCCCTAGTCCGGGTTATTTTGCCCTATGTTCTAATTTTCGGATAGAAAAGAAAACTAAACCCGTGAAATCTTGTTCACCGCCTGTCTCATCTCTCTCGTCGTCCCTTTCGCTCCAGTTCATCGGCTCCAGTTCAACGCCGATACGTTCGTACCTCCTCCGACTCCCTCTTCCCTTCTCAATCCTTTAGGTCTTCTTTGTCGTTGCCCCTTCTTTCTCTATTGTTGCGACCTTGCCTCCAATTCACCTGTACCACAAACCGCATCGAGGATTTGCTGCCTCAATTGAAGCATCGAGACATCAAAGGTATGCATTTTATTGTTTTTCTTACTCTTTATGTTCAGATTTAGTTGAAATTATGGTCGATTCCATTCTAAAATCACTCGCCTTTCGGAACCTCGACCCGGCGCTCGCCATTGGCGACCTCTTCCTGGCCCTTGCCATTGGCTGCTTCTTCCCGGTGCTCACTGCTGCTCGACTTTAAGGTATGTTGTTGCTACTTTCTTGACTCTTTATTGCTACTGTCATCCCTTATCCAATTATCGTTCTCCAGATTGCTTATCGCTACTCGACTCTCTATTGCTATTTTCATTCCGCTCTAAATTTGCTACTGTTCTTGACTCTCTATTGCTGCTTGGAGGAATTGAATCCCATCTTTGTTGAATTGTTGTCTCAATTGAACAATTGAGAATACAAAAGGTATGTTCAATGTTGAAGTGTCTTCTCTTTTTTGTTTGCCACATTGAGTTATATAGCACTTCTTATGATAGTAGTAATGGAAATCGCAAGTCTAATAATGGGATTCGCCTTTCCAAATGGAGCTGCATATGTAAGGTTCAGACCACTGGTTTTTGGATTGTTGGTGAGATATTCTCGAGGGCTGGATCTTCACTATTTGTTGGGCTTCGGCAATCTGCTCTTCAAGTAAGACTTTTTATCCTCTCCTTTTTGCTAAAGTTGTTTAACAAATGAATGACGTAACCCTCTTTTTCTGAATCAGGTTGTTCGAAAGGTAGCAGATTTGTTGTCATCAAAGAATATTATTATGGAGGATATTAACTTCTCAAGGTGGTCTTTGCCAATTTTTCTTTTATATATTTGTGTCTACTAGTTGGTTTCTTGACAGTTTTTTTGGGTCTATTTGAGGCTTGCTTCCCATCTTGCATAAGTTAACCTCATTTTTTAGAATTTGAAGTGGGGTATTTTGTACAACTCTTATTTTTTGGGGGTTTCAGGCACCTTGCCCCCTGGTTTTGAAAAGAGACTTTCCTAGTGGATTTATTTATGGTCATCCATTGGGGTATATGTAGTGATGTGAAACAAGTCTTTATGAGATTATGCTAAATGTGGTGGATAGTGGTCAATTGTTTTTTGTAAACTAATTGCAATGATCATCCACTTGCTAAGCATTTTGGTTTGGATGATTAGCTAAGGCTTCATCAATTCCTCATAAATGAGGATGAATTTCAAAATTTATAAACGAACTTGAGTGATTTTATTGGACATAATTTTCAATATGGGCAATAAAATATTTTTTCGTGATATAAAAGGGCATGGGGGAGATAATGCTGGTGCCTATTTATCTCTCTCTTTTTTCATAGTTTGATGCTCAATTATAGCAACGGCTTAAGAGAAGGGACAATTCATGTAAATCATGCAATTAACTAAGAGTAAAATAAGAAGTATCCATCCCCTTCATCTTTTAGTTCTGTCAAAGGTGCTTCCTAAAAATATGCATCTTTTAGCTCATTGAAGGGAACTCCTAAAAATTGAAGCTTAAGATACCTGTGTTGGAACTATGATATGGAGCAACAGTGCTCAACTATTTTTTGATCTACCCCTTGGCTTGAATGATAGATTTAGCTTTTTGAAAGGATTTCTTCCCAACTTTATTCTGAAGACGGAAGTGAGTTATCTATTGCATAATTTCATTAGTTTGTAATTATATTTTTTTTTTGATGCATGTATCACTTGATTTTCATTTTCTTGTGATATTATTTTTATTCTCCTTTTGTTTTTCACTTCAAATTACTGAATCAGCTTTGTTAGCCATGAAAGGGAATTGATAGAAATTCTAATTGTTGACCAGTCATCCTCCCACACGTGCAGGTATTATGCTCCATTTCTAGACTATCTTCATCTTGTTCTTACAAATGGAAAAGGTTCTCTTTCAGATCATGTAAGTACCATTAGGTGTTTAATATTTCCACACATTATCTCCACCAGAAATAATACCTTGCGTTTGGATCTTTATCCACTCTTTCAAGTTTTTGCTTCATTCTACAATTAATTTGTTGCTGATGGCTGCCTTTATTGCTATAATACGGGTGGTTTTGACGTTGGTTCAAGTAATTTCAAGATACTGAATGACCAGAAGAACAACAACCCGAGTTCTTCGAGATGCAGCATTAGTGCGGAAGAGACAACGAAGACTAATTCTGGTCTCTACAAGCCACCTCAATTGCGCAATAAATTGCTTGAGCAATCTGCTGCTCAGCCTCCCAAAGTTGCATTAAGCGAATTCTCTATGGCTGATTTTACGTCATCAGATTCTGATTATAGTGAAAATAATTGCATAGCTTCTTATTGAGGTACAAATGCTCACTTTGAAAATATGTCAAGATAACTAGTTGCCAATCCCTTAGCCCCTTTCTTGATTTTAATAGTGCCTCGAGAAGAGTCAAAGAAGGGCTGGCATTTTTTTTTTCTGCTCATTATCTTTAAATAAAAGAAATCACGGGACTGGCAATTTGACACAATTTGATTATACAGGAAATTTTGGAAGTTGAACCTGTCAGAAGTTGCATTGGTTTAGCTTGTAAGAATTTTATAAATTTGAATTGAATTTTCATATTATTTCATGATTTCCATTAAGAGGAGAACTGATTCATTTCCATTATGCAATGGGTCGGACATCACCTCAAAAGCTTAAAACAAAATTGGAATATTGTGAGGAAAAAATATAATGATTCAACAGACTATAGTCCTCTTATCCTTCTCCTGCCTTGTTTTTATTGAAGTCTTTGTATGATTTTTTCCCCTGGTTGCATAATTGTTGGCTATGATTATTATAGGCAAAAGATAAAGGAAAAACTGGGGCTATCACCGTGTAATAAGTTCTCAAAATCGTGTTATTGTTGAGGGAGAAAAATTCCTTACAATTTTAGGGGTGTTTATTGCTGATCCTTGATGCCAAGAACTTCTCGGTAATCTCTCACTTCCTTTCTTAAACCAACAATAACTTTAGGGTTTTTTATATTGCTGCTTCTTGTTGTTTATTGCTTGTAGTGCCTTAGATAGTTCTTGTATATTATCACAGGCTACCTTGGGTGCTCTGAAACAGTTTGTCCTTTCTGAGAAGAAGCTCCAGGTACTCCTGCATACTGGTTATTCATTTATTGGCATCCTTCAGGCTCACTGTTATCTAGATATGTTAATAACTTTGGTTTATGAATTTGAATGCTTCTACAGCAATGAGGACTACATAGCAACTAGGTCGTTCTTTTCGTTATCCCGTCTTTGCACTTGTGTTCTTGGGAACAGGTAGAAGATATATTAACGAGATATGCTTATAGCCATGAAAATACATAATATCTTGCTACTCGGGTTATTTCCTTTGCTAAAATTTCATGATAATCAAACTAGCTATGATAAGTAGTCCTTTGAATGATTGGACTAAGAAATCATGTTTCATTCTCTGGTTTTGGTTTTTGGCAGGGAAGAAGAATATATACATACGGTTAGGGTGCTGTGGTGATTGGCCAGATATGAAGTGAATTGGGTGGAACCTGTCCAGTGAAGCTGAAGAACCTACTGCCCCATTACAAATTCAACTGTACAAGAGTAAATTGTCGAAATCAAACACTTTTTTTTATGACATTTTACCCCTCCATTATTTTGGAAGAAAAAAATGTAAGAAAATACATTGTTGTGTTTTTCTCGTTGGAATGATTGTCTTGGCTAGTTTTGAATTGTGAAACGGGAATGCTTAATATATTTTCTACAACCATTTGTTTTTGTTCTTTGGTTAAATAAAAGGGGTTTCCTAGCCGGTTCAGTACATGGACCGGAGTAGGAAACCATATGGGTTCTCCCGGTTCAATTAAATGAACCGGGTAGAACCCATATTTTTTTTAAAAAAATTAGTCGACTATATAACCCGGACATAGGTTCGGGTTATATAGGATAACTTTGATATCCAAATACAATATATCCGGGTTATATAATTCCACTATATAACCCGGACATGTCATACATCCGGGTTATATAGTTACCCCTAATAACCCGGAGATTCGGTGTATAAGGGATGCGGGTAACCAGATTTTTGAATGAAAATAACCCGGATCTTGAGTCCGGGTTATATAGGTACCCAACTATATAACCCGATGACCATTAACCCGGACCATATCCGGGTTATAAAGGGTCAAATATCCGGGTTATTTTCCCTTTTCTGTAGTAGTGTTAGCAAGGTTCGAGAAGTGTCTTCTCTCCCCGTTTTGAGTCATGTTTCATATCCCACCATCGATGCTTCTATCAAGTCTCGTACCTGGGGTTAGGGTCTTCCACGGGAAATTTGGGTCGGTCAACTAATTACCTTCGGAAATCGTGTCGGATGTGAGGGTTACCTCAGTATGTTAGTGGGGGCGAGGATTTAGATTGTTTCGAGATAGAAGTGAGTTGTCTTATGGAGTCATCCCTTTCGATCCTCGTAATGGCCAACCATGTCTTCTTGACACAAGAGTCTAAACACGAGTTCTACCCACCCCTCTCGGAAACGGCGTGAATGTCCTTGTGTCCTACCCAGCAAGTCATACTAGCGTCCCATGGGGAAATGGGGTGGTGAGTCGGTGATTTCCCTTAGAGAATTATGTCAAGTTATAATGATAGCCTCCTTGTGATTATGACATGCTATATTGGTATAATTCAGCATGACTTGCCTTGTACCTTGCATGGTTTCACTTATGAGTGGATTTATGTGCCATATGTATTGAATTCCCATGATTACTGTCTCTCTATGAACTAGGTCCATGATAGTGTGGTCAACTCTCGTTGCATGTTTAAAACTTGAATTGGATGCTTTAGCATGCCCGATTAACCTAATTGGACCTCATGGTTGTGTACATGTTTAATGAGTATTGCTAGTATCATGTAGGACATATACCTCCCAGTTATAGGCCCTCGTATGATTGTGTGACGTCTTAGTCTTACTATGCGAATATGGATGTATGTGATGAGATAGTTGCTATACCAACCCTGCAATATTATGACTTACTTATATGTGTATCCAAATGAGTGATAATTAATGCATATGATATCCTGTGATGTTTGCTAGGTCTTGCATAACTTATGCCATATATGTCCCATGTCAGTCTGTGCATACATGTTCTTAGTCTGTCAAGCATGACTGGTGAATGAAATGATAGGTTGCTGGCTTGTTCTGCGCACATATAAAGATGATTACATGAACATGTTATGAATGCATAAATCGATATTCTTTGAGATAGGTGCATACTAGTGTGAAATATTGTGATGATATCTCTTGATTTTTATGTGTTTGCGTTCCACAATTACAAGGGCATCGTTGTAACTCTAAGGTTGGGTTCTTCTCTTTGGTCTTGTCGTCCCTAGTCTTGGTCCATGTCTGAACCCTTAAGGAAGTTGTGATGTCCGCCCTTGTCTCTCCCCTATCTTCCTAACTTCTAACCCTTGCGATACTCCGATGAGTATCGGCATGCAAGAAGGGACCGACGACCAAGTGACACCGGAGCTGACATAAATGGGCGTACGATGACTGATATGCTAAACTGGTGGCAAATGATTGTCTAACTAACTTGTTTCTATGATGGTGTGTCTCGATGCTTGGTGTACTGATTTCCTGGTAAATAGATTATGAGTTATATGTGATAGTGCTTTCTTCTTGAGCTTGAGTCGTAAGATTCTTCGGTGAGACGGGTCGAAAAGTGGCAGGTGAATTGAGGTCTTCGGATTGGGTCTTTGGTTGTCTAAGATGGGGTGCAGGAATGATGCGTTAGCTTGAGTAGAGCCGAGTGAGTGGTGATGTGTTGAAGATAGTAGTCTGTGAGTATATATGAGTTTCCAGGTAGGTCTTAAGTGGGGAGTGGGGCTAGTATGTCAAGATTTTGAGACGGATGTCCTAGCTATAAGTGTCGGTAGGTAGTGGGTGCGCAGTGTGAGCATTTAGGATAGGAAGGTAGTGGTTGAGGACTAGACTAGTTCCATGATGGTGACCTTAGGAGTGGGTGTGAGTATAGGTAGTGGGCGTATTTCTAGAGGTGGATGAGAGAGAGCTAGGAGTGGATCGGGAGGATTGTTGAGGGGAAATGTGGTGATGCTAGTTAGTATGCCCAGTGAATGAGTAGGTAAAATCAGTGGTTGGTCTTTGAGGATAGGCGTTGGTGATGAGGGTTTTGGTAATTCGTGATTGGGAGTAGCACGAGATGGACTTCTGCGTAAGAGTTTGTCGAGAGTGACAGGTGTGACATGACTAGTATGAGTTGGATTCTTAGAGGTGGATGGTTAGTGGTATCTCTTTGATTTCGTGCTTATGCTTGGTAGTCGTGTGCAGATCCTTGGTGATATGATGTGATGAGCCTCATTGATGTGATGATGCGCTACTTATGTTTTTGGTATGCGACCGTCCTTGATGTGTGATGTCCTACTATAAACGTGAGATGTGATTACTACTCTATATACGATGCATAATGATAGAAATGTTAGAAGCTGAATTATTGAAATTTGATTCTAACTTGAAACCTAGGAAGAGAATATGGGATAAGCCCTTAGAGGTGGATGATAGAATGAACTGAGAAGTTGGAAATGATTTTGACTAACGTCGAACTTGAAATTTTGAATGGTGTTTCAATAGATACTAACTTGGATTTTAAGAAACTAATGCGACCCTAGTTCTCATTATAACGCCCAACGAAGTGGATACAAGTATTTGAGTTATGATATGACCAAGGAGTCGGAGTAAGGATGTGGTAGGGGCCCATATTACATTCTTACTACGGTCTATTGGGGATATTATGATCACGGCAACGGTACTGTGAGGATCTCATAGGGGCACTTATGAGGTGCTTACGGGATCAATGGCATGATCCTTGGACTCACCGATTTTCAAACTTCAACCCCTGTTTTAAAATTATTTTAGTCTCGGGGACGAGACTTGTTTTTAGAGGTGGATGATGTAAAGGCTCAGATTTTCAAATCCTAATTTTTCGGAAAAAGGGAATTAAAAATGAAATTAAATCGATTTTAAAATTCGTTTAGCGGATTCCGACCGGAATATAAATTTAACGAACAATTTCCGCCCTTTTACCTCGGAAATTAAAATAATTATCGGTTGACGATATCCTTGTCGATTTTAAAAATCTAATAGATCGAGAAAGCAAGATTCGGGGAAACTAACATTCGAAAAACTAATTGCGGGATTCGAAATTCACGTATTCGGAATTTATTTTCGGGTATTAGTTAAACCAAGTCAACACTCCACCCTCACCCACTCCCATCACCTCACCTTACCCTTCAAATGGAACCCATTCCCTCCCTCTCCCATCACCTTCCCGTCGTCACCACCACACCTCTGACATCGCCTCCCCACCCACGCCATTCTGCCTTTCACGATCACATATTCCCCTCACCGTTCCGCACCTTCAACCACCACACACGCCGCCATCTCCTCTTCCTTCTTCTCTTCTTCCACCTCAAGCTGCAAGCGGGAGGTCCCATGTATCCCTCGGAGCCACCAGAAGCAACGGAGCCACCACCGGAGCAGCCACGAGAGCCACCGCAGCCCCACTCCCTTCTAAACTCTTTTCGATCGCGAACCAAACTTCCGGTAAGCCGTTCTCACTCGTTTTTGATCGGAATCGCCCTCGGACTTCACCATCACGCTCACCCATGCTCGATGTAGGTCCGACGAGCCATCGTAAGCCACCGACGACGCCCAGAACTCCGATCGAGAGCTCCGAAGTCGCGAACATCCTCGGTGAGCAATCGAACCTCCTCCTTTTTCCTTGGTTTGTTTTGGTTCCTTCTTGTCCTTGAGTGACCGAGATAGAGAGTCAGGGATGGGTAGGAGGGAAGAGGCGAGCCCGAGAGCTCCAGCGAGCTTGAAGGCGGTGAGGCGAGCGTGAGCTGCGAGAGCAAGCGCGGGACCACGAGTGGGTTGCGAGGGACGCCGGGAGCGAGAGCCTGGAGCAGCGACGCGAGGCGAGGCGGAGCTGAGGGCGCAGGCTGGCTAGGACGAGCGAGAGCCGAGGAGCCGACCGCGAGCAGGGTCGAGCAGTGCAGCGACGTCGAGCAGCGCAAGGAAGCTTGGCGCCATGGCGGGCATTTGATTCGGAAGGAGGAAGATGAAGTTGACGTGGCTTGTGGGCTCCCTCCTTTTCCTAACTTATATATATATTTTTGTTATATAACCGGTTGGGGATTAATAGTTGCGGGTTCGGTTCGGTTCAGTTCGGTACGTTTCGGGTTATCCGTTTATTATTTAACTAATTAACGGTAATTAAAATATATTATAATAGTAATTGAGGATTTAAAAGATAAATTATTATATTTTGGGAGAATTATAAGGGTTGATTTATTAAATAAAAATGGTTTGGATTTAGAGGATCTGAAAATATTTTATAAAGGGGTTTAATAAATGGTATTTAAAATATCATATAATATTATTTGGACTTGAAGATTTAAAAAAGAATTTGGAAAAGAATTTCAAAGATCGGAAAGTAATTTAATGAATAATTGAAAAAGGATCTTAGCGAGTATTTTCAAGGGTCGGAATTCTTAACTGTTTGAATTGGATTTCAAAACGGTTTTGGAACTAACTTGGGAATTATACTTGTTCGATGACTAACTAGCATGATAATATGATCGTTTGACTAACAACATGATATTTGTGACTAATAGCAAGAATTGTGGGGATTTATTATAAGAGATTAAATATTGGGTACTGATGATGATGATGATATATATTCGTATGCAAAGTATGAGTGTAAAATGATAGTATGCGAATTTGGCTAAGTATGATATGGAGGTTATCTTAAGCCGATGAGATGACGGATTATATATGTTGAATACGGTATGAGATGATGAAGCGAGATGAGAAATTGAATTAAGACATTAATGTTGTTGATGATGAGATGGTTAACCTATATATGCTTTATGTGAATCTTGTGTGTGTTATTTGATATGCTTTGTGTAAGTTAGACTTAGACTCATTATGTTACTTATCTTCTAGGTGAGCTCTAATATGCCTGGATTTGCTTGATTGCTATATTGCTTGGATTCTGCGCTTCTCTAGGTAAGTTCTTTGAACTTACTCCTGATGGGCGCTCTATGCACTGGGTGTTATATAGTAGGCTAGTGTTCATGCACCATACGACTTAGAATCACGCTTAGGATCTAAAATGGAAACCATATGACTTGCTATATGTCTTTGCTAGAAAACGGCCGTTATAGGTGTTTATTGGATGTGACCTTTTTCTCTATTCTTGTCATCTTAGTGGGGCTTATTATAGAAAGTTGCTTGCACTTGATGGGTGAGGTAGGCTTTTTGGTAATAAGTCGCCATAGGACTCTTAGAGCATTAGGCCTTATATGGGTGTCGTTGTTTGTCTTCCCTTCATAGTTAGTAGGCTCCTTACGTAGGGACGGCCTGCACCGTGGGCGAGGTAGTTCCCTTTGAAGGGAGTTGCTAGAGGATTCCTTATGAGCCTAGAGGGACATGCTATTTTGGCATTTCTTATAACTGCGCGCCTCTTTATTTATGTCTGCACTTAATTATTCGTATGCTTATCTGTTTAAGTTCCGCTTTGCATTACGCATTTCATCTCAGGAATAGGATGCTCATTATATGCCTCTCAGAGTGTGTTTACACACGCGCATGAGTGGCCTGATGATTGACCCAGATCCCCCTCATTTTTTTAAATTCAGGTAACTGCTAGCCGCTATCTTTGCTGATATGGATGCTTGGCGGGTTCAGACTTTTGGCGTTAGATTGAGAGCTCAAGAGACCACTAGACTTCTTCTCTTTTACGTTGTTTTGTCCCGGCTCTGCCGTGGCACCTTTGGGATTGTATTTTGCTTTAACTTCACTTATGCTAGTTGCATGCCTAAATGGATTTTCCGCATTGTAGGCTTAGGACTGGCACAGGGGTTTACCCCGGGGTCTCCAACGGACCTTACAGATTTGGGTGAGAAATCCCGCTTAAAACTACAAATCTTCGGTTTCAAACCTTCAACCTGTACTCGGATCGCAAGATCCTAACGAGGGGTTTTATCCCTCGAAACGTAACTCGGGAATCATAATCCTGGGCCGTTACACATAAAGTTATAATTTTTTTTTGGTGGGTTGTATGTCAGCATTCAATTATTTGTCTTTTTTTATAAGCCATTCTAGTGTAAGCTTAATATATATGACTCTGAAGCTTCAGTTGATGTTATTAAAGTTCTCGTAAGCACTCATCTTCTAGAAACTTTAGAAATTCATTAAATGTTGACATCTAGCTGTTGATGTGCAAAAACTTTATCTTTTACAATATCTTTTATTAGGGGATTGTAGAAATTTGAGCTTTTCATCTCATGCAATATGATATCAATTTTGAGAATGGTCTTATTTGTAAACTTTATATTTTACAATATCTTTTATTAAATGCTGAAATCTTCTGGAAACTTTAGAAATTCGTTAAATGTTTTTTTTTTTTGAAGCGAGATAAAATTTAGGTCGGGTCGGCCGCAGCAGAGGCCCTTCCTAGCGCATCCTTCCGGACGAGAACTCGCAGTTTTGGATCATCCTCACAGCAAACGTCGGCAGGGGAGACATGGGCACTACGCTCAAGGTAGTCAGCCACAGCATTCGATTCCCTGAAAATATGACGAATCGCAACATTAGAAAAGGACAAGATATCAAACAGAATATCCGCTTGTAGCATCTCAATTTCCCAGGGGCATTTCCAATCTCCCAGTAGAACTTTTATTACTAAAAGGTTGTCTCCTTCGATCAGAAGTGTAGAAAGATTCAATTCCTTTGCCCGTAATAAACCCATTCTGAGTCCGAGGTTTTCGGCATAAATCACAGAGTTATTTGTGAAAACAGATCTGCCAGCCGCAATGACTAAACCATCAGAGTCGCGGATGACAAAACCATAAGCCGAGTTACCATTCCGGGTTACAGAACCATCAAAGTTGAGCTTGTAACTATACGGCGGTGGTTTTTCCCATTTCCCTGACTGGTCCTTGGGCCTTCCTTTCGAAGCACTGGCCCACTTGGCCTGATTGTGCTGACTGTGACCACAACGGTTTAAGGGGATCAACGGTCCTGTCGGATCATCATCTAAAAGTTTTGATTGTTTCCAACAGTGAGTAGTAGTGTTGTGTAACAGCAGAATTTCATTCATGGTTACCTTTTTAGTGTGGTTGAAAATAAGTTGGTTTCTAAAGAACCACATGGCCCACCAGGCTGAAGCTAATGTGGCAAAGGAGCTAGTCCCAATAGCACATTTTATCGCTGTAAGAGGAAAAACAGTTCCCATGACACTGGCTGTGATCAGTCCTGGAATATGGATACGTAGAGCTTTAAGCAAAGCGGTAGCCATGGGACAGCGAAGCAGAAGGTGATCATTCGATTCATTAGTATTGTCACAGAACGCGCAGGCAGCAGGTACAGCGATATGCGACTTTTGAAGTCTGGTTTTAGTCGGGAGACCATCCCTGGAGATTTTCCATAGAAAGTGTCGCACCTTCGGTGGTACATCGAGATTCCAAATCCAAGCGCAGTCGAAATTTGGTGAACCGGTGTGTGCAGAAAGCAAGGAGTTTGCAGAGGCGGTTGAGAACCAACCATTTTTGCTTGGGCCCCAATATAGACGATCCGTGATTGGGTTACTTGGCAATGTTATTCCCATGATGTGTTTAATATCATCCTCTGCCAGGACGCCTTTTAAAGAGTCACATATAAATGGTTTGTTCCACTGGCGATTTGTGATGAAATGAGCCACCGTAACGCCCTTAAGATCATCCGGTACGGGTATCAGTGTTTTGGAACTCAACGGCTTTTCGAATGCCCAATTATGGGACCAGAAATCAACTGTTTCCCCATTTCCAACCCGCCATTGAAGACCTGGAAGGAACTGAGGTCTGATGGACATCAAACGTGACCATTGCCACGAGGTATTACCTTTTTTGTTATAATTATAAAGATCGTGCCCTTTAAGGTATTTGTGTGAGATGACTCGAACCCAGATGTTGTCTGGTTCAGCGATGATTTTCCAAAGAAGCTTCATTTGGAGAGCTATGTTCATAGACTCCGCCTTATGAATCCCCAACCCACCTTTCAACGAGTCTGAACAGATTTTGTCCCAACTAATAAGTGGTGTGGCATTCGATGGTTTGTTCCAAAAGAATTGTCTATAAACTTTGTCAAGTTCATGAAGAACATGAGTTGGTAGCAGGAAGGCTTGCATGAGAAAAATAGGCTTGGCACTCAGATTTGCTTTGATAAGCACCCGCCGCCCTTCGGCGGAAAGGTTCGAGGCTTTCCATTTTGTGAGTTGGTTTTTGGTCTTAAGGACCACCTCCGCGAAGGTGTCCCTGTTAGTCCTGCCGTTTACCACCGGACAGCCCAAATATTTGTCAAAATTGTTAGCCTGGGGAATACCAAGAACCGCTATTGTCGAATTTATGGCTGTAGCAGTAGTATTTGGAGATGCTTGGAAGCTGGATTTATGCAGGTTCACCTTTTGTCCTGAGATTAGGGAGTATCTGTCTAAGATGGACAGTACAGAAGTACATGCCGAATGGGTGGCTTTGCAGAAAATAAGAATATCGTCAGCAAACGCTAAAAAAGGAATCTTGATCCCCGGACGGCCAAAGGAAATACCCACGTCCTCACTAGCTAGCCCTTTGTTATGCAGAGTACGTGCTAGTACTTCGGAAGCTAGGATAAAGAGAAAAGGGGAGAGGGGATCTCCTTGTCTTAAACCTCTAGTGGGTTGAAATACTGTGGTTGGTTCATCATTAACGAGGACCGAGTAGGATACTGTTGAAACACATTCTTTTATTCTGTTAATAAATAGGTCGTTGAACCCAAACTTAGATAAAACTTGAAACAGAAACGGCCATTCGATACGATCGTATGCCTTTTCCATGTCAAGTTTAAGGGCAACCATGCCCGTTTTGCCTTTCTTCATTCTAAACGAATGCAAAGCTTCATGAGCGATCAGAATGTTGTCATGGATAGATCTCCCTTTTGTGAAGGCTCCCTGAAAGGGATGTATTAGCTTGTCAAAGATTTTAGTTAATCGTGCTGAAATTACTTTAGCTATGATTTTGTAGATTGTAGAGCACAAGCTGATAGGTCTGTAGTGGTTTACTGCAGTTGGCACATCGCACTTCGGTAAAAGCGTAATGAAAGTATGGTTTGTCTGACGTAGTAACCTACCACTAGTGAAGAAAGCTTTGACAGCCTTCGTAACAGAAGGGCCCACCTTGGGCCAGAACTTTTGGTAGAAACCGGCTGGAAAACCATCAGGGCCTGGCGCTTTGTCTGGGCTCATAGAAAATACAGCCGCTTTTATCTCATTGTTTGTAACAGAAGCAGAGAGCATGTCGTTATCAGCTTGTGAAACTAACGTTGGGATTACTGCTAGGTCTGGAGTAAGATCCGAAACATGATCCGAGGATGCTTTGAAACGAGCTTTGAAGTCACGAACAAATTCTTGTTGGATTGTGTGGAAATCAGATGTGGACTCCCCGCCGGGTAGTATGATAGACTTGATCATTTTCCTGCCTCTTTTGGCAGTAGCGATCTTATGGAAATAGCCTGAGTTGGAGTCATTAAGTTTTGCATGTTTAACTTTAGCCCGCTGACTCCAATAGCGACGATGAAAATCGAGCATGCGTTCTCTTTTGTTCAGCAATTGTTTAAGGATTTGGACATCCCGGTTGTTGTAATGTGAGATAAGAGATGTTTGTAAATGAAGGAGCTTTTGATCCGTTACCAGTATTTGGTTATGAATGTTGCGTACTGTATTCTTATGCCATGTTTTGGAAAGTCTTTTAAGAACTTTTGCCTTGTGTAGCAATTTAAACATCAAGGAACCAGTTGGGTTCACTCTCCAAGCCTGCGAGACTAGGTTTCTGTAATCAGCCCTTGAGGCCCAAGCCAATTCGAATTTGAATGGTCTATTCTTTGGCTGAATGTTGTGACGAAAATCTGTGGAGATCGGGGCATGGTCAGATCTAGTAAAAGGATGGATCTGAGTACGTAGTGAGTCGAAGATGGTAAGCATGTCCGTGTGGATTAGCAGTCGATCAAGTTTCTCGAGACAAATGACAGTATCATTTGATTTCCGTTGCCAAGTAAACTGTCCCCCGCTAGAAGGAACTTATAGTAGTGACAGTCTGTTCTTTAAGTCTAGTAAACGTGTGAAACGTGCGTTTGAAGGATAGACTCCTCCAAGTTTATCGGTTGGTGTAGCTATTTCATTAAGGTCTCCCATAATGCAGAAGGGAATAACAAGTGACTGAGTATAATGGGTGATCGTATCCCAAAAGACTGATTTGCGCCGCTCATCTGGTGGGGCGTAGACCACGAGAACAGCCAAGGATCGCTTCTTAATGTAGTCCGAATAGTTGAAGTGAATGAATCGGTGGTGAACCGAAATGAGTTCGATGGATCCTTGTGCAGCAGAGATATCTTTCCATAGAAGACAGATTCCCCCCGAAAAGCCAATCGCTGGATCAAAGGCCACATTCGTGAAACCACACTTACGCAGTGTGCTTTAAGAGGGAACCTTATCAGTCTTGGTTTCTAAAAGAGCTAGAACGTTTATATTATTATTTTGACAGAAAATATCCACATTTGTCCAGAAATTACGGCTCCGGATGCCACGTGAATTCCAGGTACAGATATTCATAAAAACCTTTTTAGGCGACCAGTTTGTACTAATCTAGGACCGACATGCTCTGTCTTTGAACGAGGAACCATAAGCGAGATGATTTGGTTGAGGTAAACTACTTGTTCCAGTCTAATTGTGATACGAAAGGTTGAGTGCGAGTAATCTTTGTAAGTGGTGTCTCGAATAGAGAAATTGTACACGACCATATCAATTTGTAATTTATATTTTGCGAAGGGCATCGGTATCCCGATCTTGGTTTGTCCATAGCTCGTAATAGGAGCAATTTGATCGTGTGTGACTTTGATCTGTGGAAAGAGAGCGAACAGTTCGCATTCTATACTAAATGCGAGTGTGCATTTGAGCCAAAGATTTGTACTGGTAAGTAAACTTGTAAGGGTGAATAAGTCCAGTAAGGACAACTGCTTGTGCATGCCTGGTAAGGACGGAACACTTGTTAACTGGAACGCATATATAGTTGAGTACACTAGAATGAAGAAATACACTAAGAAGAGATCAAAACAAAAATTAGTTTTGTCCATAAGTAGACAACCCTTATGACAGCAAATGGTAACAAAGAAGACCATTTGAACCCAACGATGGGCACCCGGCTGCGTGGACCAACATTCCGGCTTCAAGGTAAACGAAACAGAGAAGTGGCAGCACCTAACAGCCAACCTCGGAGCACGCAACAGCTGCACAACCAACTGAAGACGCACAACCGCAGCAACAAGACGTCGACAACAAGCTTCAACGCAAAAGAATGAGGCCTTACAGCACCTGAAGTCAAGCAAAAACAAGGGACAAGTACTACCAAAACCGCAGCAAGAGGAAAAGAACAAAAGCAAGTTACTGAACGAAAACTTTAGCTTTAAAAAGGAGCTATGAGCAAGGTTAAGTGCAAAACCCAGTTGGGAGGGCTGTGAGAGTAGCTTCCAAAGTCCACAAAGGGTGAGAAAATTAAACATTACAGGCTTGTAGACCCCTGGGTCAGTTGAGCTGTTAGTAAGGAGGATACTTACCTTGCCAAAGTCGCCATGGCTAGGACTTTCTACAGTTGTATAGAACTTTGATGTCAAGATATTTCTCCTTGTGAAGGCAAGAACAACGCTATAACGCAAGGATCCTTGGACGACAGTACTTAAAGGAAGTAAATTAAGTATTGTGAATAGATCAATAGAAGGGCTTGTGTAGCCAACATAGTAACCCAATTCGGTTGTACCCAAATAGAGGCGATCGTTGTCAGAAATCGTGACCGTATAGTCTGATAGGTTGGATAATACCTGGATTGAGGGGTTCATTGTGTATAGATCGATGAGACGGCAAACGCCTGACCTCACAGAAACGCCAACAAGCTTCTTCCTAAAACTGAGCCGCCGCCTATGCCACCAACGCCAAGCCCTAACTCGACGACGGAGACACCACCGCCGAAACCAACCAAGATTGCCCCGAAAGTGCCTCCAACACCATCTCCTTCTAGGATAGCTTTTGATTTGCGAAAAACAAATCTCGAATTGGGATCTACTCTTGCCTTGCAAGTAGCCCGTCAGAAAAATGGACTTTTTTAGGTCTTTGATTTGGGGGAATTTCATATGCAATTGATGAAATTGCTTATTTGATTTTTCAATCCTATGATGGGCGAGAGGGTTGTGCTGGGAAGAGGCAGAGTACGGGGTCCTGGTTTGGGGCAAATTGTTGTGGACAACGACGGCGGCCGGTGGGCACCAAATGTTCGCCATGAACAGAGGATTATTTGAGGGTTTTTGCTCAGGGGACATTAAATTCGTTAAATGTTGACATCTAGTTCTTGATGGGCAAAAGCTTTATCTTTTACAATATCTTTTATTAGATGATTGTAGAAATTTGAGCTTTTCATCTCATGCAATATGATATCAATTTTGAGAATGGTCTTATTTGTAAACTTTATCTTTTACAATATCTTTTATTAAATGCTGACATCTTCTGGTAACTTTAGAAATTCGTTAAATGTTGACATCTAGTTCTTGATGGGCAAAAGCTTTAATCCCATTGTTTTTTTAGAGAAAAAAACTACTAAAATTATAATTTAGGCTAAGATCAATGTTTTGAATTAAGCCAAATAGTTAGTAAAATTAAAGAAAAGAGAGAATTAAAGGAAAAAGAAGAAAAAAATAGAATTAAAGATAAAAAAAAAGAAAAATTGAAAAAAAAATGATTGGTTGAGACTCCTAAAATACCTCTAAGCTTGACACATCATCCTAAACTCTTCTAAATTAAGAGTTTATTGTTTTTTTAGAGAAAAAAAACCTACTAAATTATAATTTAGGCTAAGATCAATATTTTGAATTAAACCCAATAGTTAGTAAAATTAAAGAAAAAAGAGAATTAAAGGAAAAAGAGGGAAAGAATAGAATTAAAGAAAATAAAAGAAAATTGGCAAAAGAAAAATGATTGGTCGAGACTCCTAAAATTCCTTTAAACTTGACACATCATCCTAAACTCTTCTAAATTAAGAGTTTATATAGATAGTTAGTAAAATTAAAGAAAAAAGAGAATTAAAGGAAAAAGAGGAAAAAAATAGAATTAAAGAAAATAAAAAAAAAATGAAAAAAAAAATGATTGGTTGAGACTCCTAAAATACCTCTAAGCTTGACACATCATCCTAATCTCTTCTAAATTAAGAGTTTATTGTTTTTTAAGAGAAAAAAACTACTAAAATTATAATTTAGGCTAAGATCAATGTTTTGAATTAAGCCCAATAGTTAGTAAAATTAAAGAAAAAACAGAATTAAAGGAAAAAGAGGAAAAAATAGAATTAAAGAAAATAAAAGAAAAATGGCAAAAAAAAAATGATTGGTCGAGACTCCTAAAATTCCTCTAAACTTGACACTTAATCCTAAACTCTTCTAAATTAAGAGTTTATATAGATAGTTAGTAAAATTAAAGAAAAAAGAGAATTAAAGGAAAAAGAGGAAAAAAAAAGAATTAAAGAAAATAAAAGAAAAATGGCAAAAAAAAAAATGATTGGTCGAGACTCCTAAAATACCTCTAAACTTGGCACATCATCCTAAACTCTTCTAAATTAAGAGTTTATCATTTTTTTTTGCCATTTTTCTTTTATCTATATAAACTCTTCTAAATTAAGAGTTTATATATATAAAAGAAAAATGGCAAAAAAAAATAAAAATTGATTGGTCGAGACTCGTAAAATTCTTCTAAACTTGACACATCATCCTAAACTCTTCTAAATTAAGAGTTTATATAGATTGTTTTTTTAGAGAAAAAAAACTACTAAAATTATAATTTAGGCTAAGATCAATGTTTTGAATTAAGCCCAATAGTTAGTAAAACTAAAGAAAAAAGAGAATTAAAGGAAAAAGATGAAAAAAAATAGAATTAAAGAAAATAAAAGAAAAATGGCAAAAAAAAAAAAGATTGGTCGAGACTCCTAAAACTCCTCTAAACTTGACACATCATCCTAAACTCTTCTAAATTAAGAGTTTATATAGATATATAGATAGTTAGTAAAATTAAAGAAAAAAGAAAATTAAAGGAAAAAGTGGGAAAAAAATAGAATTAAAGAAAATAAAAGAAAAATGGCAAAAAAAAAAAAAGATTGGTCGAGACTCCTAAAATTCCTCTAAACTTGACACATCATCCTAAACTCTTCTAAATTAAGAGTTTATTGTTTTTTTAGAGAAAAAAAAAACTACTAAAATTATAATTTAGGCTAAGATCAATGTTTTGAATTAAGCCCAATAATTAGTAAAATTAAAGAAAAAAGAGAATTAAAGGAAAAAGAAGAAAAAATAATAATTAAAGAAAATAAAAGAAAAATGGGAAAAAAAAGATTGGTCGAGACTCCTAAAATTTCTCTAAGCTTGACACATCATCCTAAACTCGAATTTTTTTCCAAAATATTCAGAAAAAAATAAAAAATTACATAAAAATTCACAACTTAAAAATATTTACAAAAATATTCAAAATTTGCAGAGGAGTCAGAGAAACGCGGTCTGAGACCGCGTTTCATTCACAAGAAGTAAAATATGGGAGGTGAAAAAAAACAACCAAAAGAAACGCGGTTTCAAACCGAACCAGGCGGCGCCTGGTCCCGCTTGGGCCCGCCTAGGCACCGCCTAGTCCAACGATTATTCAATTTGAGCTTCTAAGCATATGATTAGTTGACTTATAGTTTTTTTATCCCCATGACGGGATGCATTTGCTTTTCAGTCGAACTTATAGTTTTGGATTTAAGGAGGTTTAGAGTTGTTACTCAGACATATACTTTTGCGTTTATTTACTTTAGTGTTAGTTAACTACTACAAATTTGGGTTTATGAGTGATATTATGGATTATTATTACATTATATGAATTATTGACAAGTGTTATTCGTCAAAATATAAGGAAATAATCAAGTTTGTTCTAAGTCCGCCTAGTCGCCGCCTAGACACCCGCCTAGCCGCCTAGGCGCTAGGTGGCCACCCGCCGCCTAGCGCCTTTTAGAACATTGGTTGACATGGTCTCTTTTTGTGCAATTCAAGTTGATGTATATGTTCTTTTTTTGGTTAGAATGTATAAGTTCTTTTTTATTTCTAATTTTGTGCTGATATTGTCTCTTTTTGTGTAATTCAAGTTGATGTATATGTTCTTTTTTATTTCTAAATTGTGTGCTGACATTGTCTCTTTTTGTGCAATTGAAGTTGATGTATAAGTTCTTTTTATTGTTAGAATGTATATGTTCTTTTTTATTTCTAATTGTGTGCTGACATAGTCTCTTTGTGCAGTTTGTAAAGGCCTGGATTTTTAAATCCAAATTCTCGGAAAAAGAAATTAAAAATGAATTTAAATCGGGTTATTTAAAATCTCTTAAAATGAATTCCGGCATATGATTATTTTAAATGGACTTTCATTCAGATTTATTTTCGCTTTCGCTTGCTAAAATTTGAAAGTATAATATAATTTTATTATTATTTGATTCAGTCGAGAATTCAATTTAAATTTGAAGTTGTAAGCTTTATATCTTTTGAGTCGGGTTAAAGTCGGGTGAGCGGGTTTCAAGATTTATTTTATTATATTCTATTTCTCTTCCGGGTATTCTACTTGGGATCATATTCGTTATGTATTCAACCTCAAATGTCTCGGTCTTTTACTCCTATTTCAATTTTAAAGTTGATATCAATTATGGCATGATTTGGATAAGGGTCATTTTGGTGTTTGGATAATTAGAGAAAATTTGGACCACTTTCAACCCTTGGTTGAGCGGGACAAAAGCACCCCCATCTGATATTTCTTTTCCCCTCTACTCTGTGTCTCTGTGTACCGAAAAGCAACCAAATACCCATTTTATTTCTTAACTCTGGCAAGCAAAGGGACAACACCATCTCCTCTTTGAAGACCAAGCTTTCTCCACCTCCCTTCCTCTGCTTGTTTCAAACATCTGAGCCTTCCCCTTTCACTGTTTCGTTCCGAAAGCTCTCTCTCCACTTCCTGTTCGTTCCCAGAAACCACCACCGGAAGCACCACCACCCCACCAAATCGTCAACCAAACCTCTGAGCTACCACCTCCGTTCAGCATCCACCAGTGAGCCACACCAGCAGCTGCTCCGCCGTCAACGTCGGCCACCCAGGAGGTCGTCGGAGCCGCCACGAATCCTCCCTTGTTACTCCACCGACGACGCCCAGCCGAGCAGCACGACAGCTGCTCTTCCTCTCATCCTCCCTCCTTCTGTCTGAGCAGCAGCAGCTGTCCCCTGATGGCCGAGCACGAGTCGGAGCCACCCAGAACCCCCCGGAGCCGCCAACGCCGCCACCAACCCTCTCGCGCTCACCGAAGCTCTCGAAGGTCGATTTCGTCTTCTTATTCGATTCCGGTTCTAACCTCGTCAAAATCTGTCTTTGCTCATCCCTTGCTTCTCCTAGGACTCCATCGACGCTTCTTCCCCAGTCAATCGCAGTCGGAGCCGCCCTCGGAGCCCCTCGGAGCCAGAATCGCGCCGCGACTCGGTAATCCCTCTCTCTCTCCTTCCTCCGTTGCTGCGCTTTCGTTCTGTTTGCCTGAGTGTGGTCGAGAATTGGACGTCGGTCGGGTTGGGTGACTCTGGTCCGGAAAGCAGTTCGCCGGCGAGGGCCCTGGATTCCGTTCTTCCCTTCGTTTCGTGGCAGCGACTCTGTTCTTTAGGTTGAAGAAGGGTCTAAACCCGGTTTCCCCCCTTTCTTTTCTTATTTCTTGTTGTTGCATTTTATGTTAGGTGTTGCATATGCATAAAAGCATGCCATGTAGTATCATGTTTAGGTTGCACTAATTGATTGAGCATCTGTTTACTTTATGCGTTTGAAACAGAACGGCCGTTATCTGTGATAGTCCTAGAGTCTTTGCTAGGGTCATAGGGTAGCCCAACCTCATCGGGTACCCTGAGTCAATCGAGTCATGAACTTCCTTATATTATGATATGCCTGCAGGCTTTATTGTGGAGCGGGTTAGGCATGCGTGCCCCCCGATTATGATGGAATGCATTCACGAGCTGGCCAGTCTGCACATTATTATGAACTAGGAGCATGCTAGTGTGTTTGAATTTCGTACTGCATTAGAGCATCTTTATTAGGTATAGCACATACTATGTGGCCTCAGCGAGGACTGCCGGTCCCGCATGAGTGGCTCGATCTGATTCCTTTCCCCGTTCTTTTTTTAAAGGTATTCTCTACAGATTTGAGTGCTCGATGTCTATATGACGGGGTTTCCTTTTTGCGAATCGAAGAACCTGGCTAATTCTATAACTCGTATGAATGGTAATCACCCACTTATGATTTGGTTTTGACCCGGCTCTGCCGTGGCGCTTGTATCTTTACCTTGCTTCCTCTTTACTTCCGTTTGAAATGAATTTCACGACGTAGTCTTAAGACAGGTTAAGGGTACCCAATGGCCCTTCGAGGTTTTTAGGGTTTGAAATCCCTCTTTTTACTAATTTTAAATGAGTTTGAAACCTCGACCCGTACCTGGATTGCAAGATCCGAACAAGGGGTTTTATCCCTTGAAACGTAACCCGGAAATCATAATTCTGGGCTGTTACAAAGATGGTATCAGAGCTGAGGTTGTGCAATTCGGGTACGCAAGGGTCGAGTGTATGTTTGGAAAAACGCCCATGAATTTCAAAGGATTTGAAAGGATTTTAAAAAGGGCAAAATGAACTTAAGCTGTCTAACCAAAATTGGACTAAGTAATGAACTTGACTTATCATAAAATATGGAAAACCGACCAGATGGGGACACGAGTGGGTAGAAAGACGTTAGACCATCCCTATTGGATGTAGTTGGGAACGGTAGATAAAATATCAGCTTGTTCTTTACAGATGGGTTGGGATCTGATTTGGATGCCTTAACTATTGAGTGTTATTAACTGATTCTGTGCTCAATGCTTGCTATGCTAGAGATCTGATTTGGTATGCCTAACAATGAGTTGTGTATTGACTGATCTGTATAAACGGGATAGCGGGAGTACCTTTATTTCCCTATGGTCAAGCCCAGCTTGTGTGAAACAGCCCCTTCCACTATGTTGTTAACCCCTAACTGGTATATCGAGCCTTTCTCCCATATGTCAGTGTCTTCCACGGGGAATTGGGTTGGTAAACACATTGTGTCGGGAATCATGTATGGATGTGAAGGTTGTCTGAGCGAGTATTGGAAGGTGGTTCCTTATGTCCCTTTAAGTCAAAAGTAAGGTGTTTCTGGGCTGTATTTTTTTGATTCTTGTGACGATCAACCCGTGTCTTCTTGCCACAAAGAGTCATACCGGAGTCCCACGGGGAAAAAGGGGTGAGAAGTCAGTCGGTAAAAGTCAATGGTTGCCCTTAGAGATCTCTGTCCGGTTGTAATGGTGACTCTCTCTGAATTGCATGACATGATTTTGTAGTCTCTAACACGTGCCTTATGAATAACCATTGGTACCCAGTTGTTGTGTTATATTTACATGTGTGACTAGTTACATTGCTTAAGTCTTGTGTTATGTATTGTCTTCTATCATGATTATATGTTGTTTATAGCCTGCCTACTTGACATATTGTATTTATTGCGCTAATGATCAATTGAAAGCATGATCCACATGATATGAACCTATATGCTTGTTGTTTTGCCCAGGTTAGGTGCATGATAGTGTGATCAACTCCTCTTTGATGAATGCTGATAGATGATCGTCTTAGCATGTCGGATGATGACGTGTTAATGCTTATTATCCTTTGGTAACAAGAATCTATAGTATTCCAATCTGTTATGTATTCGTCAGATTAATTAACGTTGATTGTTTTGCAATTTGTGTTGTTGTGTGATTATTTGTGTAGGATGGAGAATATGTGGTATAATTGCGTCTTGAGAAATTCCTGTTTTACCTTAGTATGTGTTAGTTTGAGCTCATGTCCCCGTATTCTAGTCATATTGTCACTACTTAAACTCGTAGTATACATCGTAAAACCTTCCTCATGCTTCTATATTGTTGGAATGTGATTGAATTGATTTCTTATGTGACGTCATGATTAGTTGCTTGTATGTATCGTATGTTATGTTGCACCTTTAGTATCATGTAGGATCCTTGGCGGTGACTCGTGTGAATTGTATATTGCCTGCATTATTGTTGATTTTCTCTCGAGTTAGGCTCCTGATAGTGTGGTTCTTCCCTCTTTCTATTACCATAACATGTCTTACTCATGCAAGTTAATTGATGTTGAATTCGATGATTGATTCGCTTTCCGTTATGGTTAATCGTAGCGTGCTTACATGTTGTCGCTCGGTAGTGTTCCTCTATTACTCCATGATATCCTCTCGTGCTTGCATACATGTATGACTTGGCACCTCGCATGATCACGCACCCCGCTAAATCATGTCTTCACACACGTAGGGTGCATGAATGTTAGAATGAATCTAGTCGAATTACCTTAACTGTATTCATCACTACTAGAATTCTGCTATTTAACATCGGTTCATTAACATCATCCAGAAAAACCTTCCATGTTAAATAGTTTTTTAACATCGCTTTTAAAATGTGTGATGTTAAAAATAAAATAGACATCACCCTATATTTTAGACCGATGTTAAATATTTATTTTAAATTTTTTTATAAAAGGCGCGGAACCGAATAATGAATTAATTTGAACGCCCGCCATGAGATTCCCGACTAAATCCAACCCTCTCACCGTTTCAGTCCAAGGTTCCATTTTCCCGTCTACAGAAGTCCCTCTCCTTTCTCGCTGGAGCGAAATCTTGCCGCCTCCTTCCTCCAAATCCTTCTCCCATCATCGTCTCATTCTCTGTGCTCCAAATCTTGTTTCCTTCCTCCAAATCCGGCCTCCTCCCATCACCGGCTTATCTCTAGGCGATGGCGCCTAACCACGACAACGACCGCATCTTTCGTCGCTTAGCCCTCTTGCTCTCTCCGCCGCTTCTAACCTTCTCTGGTAAGCGTTCACGTCCTCCGTCTCCCTTCGACTTTCTCTTGTGTTTTGAGACTTGGAATGCTCCTCTCAAATTCAAATCTAGGGTTTTTGTTGTTTAATTTCATTCTTTAATTTTTAGATCTAGCGTTCACATCTTCGAGCTCAAATGGAGCAGCGATTCCAGGGTTGCTGAAGATTGACATTAAGATTTCCTGCTTGTGCCTAGATCCGCCGATGTGAGTTTGCTCATACCTCGACCATATGAGTGTGCTTACCCAGGTGCACAAGCGCGTCTCCCCGAGAAGGTAAACACCCTGTTCTATATTGCTCCTCTTTTGGTTGAAATTGGGTTAGGGTTCTTGATTTAGGGTTCAAATCGGTTTAGATTCCATCTCCCTCCCCTACTGTATGCGTGTTGCAGGCATCATCAGCTTCATCCTGTATGTGTTTTTCTTTGGAGTAATTATTCTCTTAAGAAACTTCAAGTTGTTAAATTGGAATAATGAGAAAACTCTTTCAGTAAATAAGAAAGATCTTTGCAAATACTTTGAGCCTGGAAATCATGTGAAGGTTGTTTCAGGAGCCCACGAAGGTGCTACTAGTATGGTTCTCAAGGTGGAGGTCCATGTCCTGATTATTTTATCCGACACAACAAAAGAAGATGTGGGATTCTTTTTCTTGTACTTTGCTCACTCTAGTATTTTTCTTAATGTTTTTTTTAACAATATTTGATAAAAAGAGAACATCTTGTGTATGCAGATCCGTATTTTGGCAGATCATGTAGTTGAAAGCTCAGAGGTTACTACTGGTATTACAAGAATTGGAAATTATGAAACTTAAATCTGATGCAAATTTGCAATGAGAAATCTGGAATTGAATTTTAGGTTGAAATTTTGTCAATATGTGAAAATGTTTTAGCCTTTTGGGTTTTAATGTGCTATCATTCGTTGCTCTAGAATCGTTAAGTAGCATTGGTTCAATGTGGTTCACTGGTGCAATAAGCTGTTTAAGTAGCATTCTTGTTTTTCTTAGTTCTCTGCCTGTACGTTTTTGTGATCAGTGCGAGCTTAATGTGTTAATGCTCCTGCAGTTGCATGAACAAGGTCAGAAGTGGGGTTTTCTTATATGGTTGTTGTTTAGCTATTGTGGACTCTGTTGCATTGCTTACTATTGTATTGGAAAGGTTTGTACTCTTTTAGATTGTCTTCCTCCTTTTTTTATCCTATGTTGCTGACTTTGATCTCTACCTCTACTCTAAAACTGGAATTAATTCGCTGCAAGTTGAAAAAAATTTGGCTGCTTGTTCTCTTTGTTGATTTACAATGCTATTGGCTTGTAACTTTTTTGTATATGTTTCCTTGCTATTTATAGTGGTTAGTTCGAAGACAAGCACTCCTACTACGTGCTGAACAGGGCATTTCTATTTCAGAATATGGAGTATGTCTTTTTGTTGATAAGTATGACTTAGTAGGATTATTACATTGAAATGAGGATTCTTCAGTGTCTTCTTGTTAATAAACATTTGGAATTCCCTACTTTTTTTATTGTCAGGTCATGGTTGACATGATCCGAGTGCCTGATTGGGTTTTTGAGGCCGCTGGACAAGAGATGAGAGGATGCTGCGACCTATCATCCAGGACTTTACTTGACTGCAGCTCAGGTATCTGCTAGGATGTTGACTACCATCTTTGCTCCTATGTTTGCAAATCTCTTTCCAGTAAATAGAATAACTTCATAGGTGGTATAGTAATACGTCATCTATCATTGAACTTGAAAACATAGCTACTTGTAAATATCCCGAGCAATTGCATCTAAATGTCTCTTGCATGAAACCTTCAATTGAAGGTCAGTCCTACTTATGTCATTTCTCACCTGATTCTTGATCATGTTGCTTCTTGGTCAAATACAAAAGGATATGCTACCCGTATGTTGAATTCTCCTAAAATATGTGTTTTTTCATAGGGGGAAGCGATTGAAGCACTTACCCAAGAACTTCCTAAGTTCAGACTCAAGGCTGTTCCAACTGATTGCAGTGAATGCCCAATTTGCCCGGAGGAGTTCTATGAGGGCAACGAGGTAAAGTTGACATCATTCATATTGTCAATTTGTTGATGTGTCCAGTCCTTTCAATTGCCTTATGTTGTCCAGTGAGAAAACCTGAACTCCTTTGCTTTGAAATGTAGCCTATAATGGGGTTTTATTTAAAAGTCTAAAGTCGATGTCCAGTCCTTTCAATTCTTATATTGTCCAGTCCTTTCAATTCTTATGTTTGATCTTCTTTTTTCCCCTAAGTTCATTACAACTTATCTTACCAGCTTGAAGAGGAACTCCGATCCAAAATTAGTTATATTTTATTAATTACAGTATATAGTTAGCTAAGTTTCTCGTATTAGCATATATTTATATATATGGTTGTACGTACAATTCTATTTTGATGTTTGATTTTCTTAGTTTTGAAATTTTAGGGAGTCTTTAATAATTCTATTATGTAAGAACACTTTATTTAATTTGAAGCCTATTAGCTCAAATGGTAGAGCGTTGTGTTTAAACACAAAGATGTGGGTTCAAATCCCGCATAGGCTACGATAATAAAAAAAAACTACAAATACGCCATTTAACATCAGGTAATAGCCGATGTCATTCAAAAAAACAAATCGATGTCTATGTTGGTGATGTAAAAGGTCAAAACTTTTTAACATCGGGTAATAGCCGATGTCTTTGTATGTTATAACATTGGGTATATTTTATAATCGATGTTATAACATATCAAAGACATTGGATTTAAAAATATAACCGATGTTATAGCATACAAAGACATCGGCTATTACCCGATGTTAAAAAGTTTTGACTTTTTACATCACCCACATAGACATCAATTTTTTTTTGGAAAGACATCGGCTATTACCCGATGTTAAATGATAAAATTCTAGTAGTGATGCTCGATATGTGTTACTAGTATCATGTAGGCCTATGATTTCCAAAATGACTCACTAAATGGTGACTTGCCATACTTATTCTATTACATGAACATGCTTGTCCTATATTGTGATCGTTGTTATACCATTTTATGTGCACTATGACAGTTTGTTCCTAGCATGCTTATAATTTGTCGCTGGTGATGTCCTCCTTGTTACTCTCTGTAATGATGTCTCATGCTCTATGAAAATTATGTTGAATTCTTATAGATGACTCTCGTCTATGCCCATGTCTTATCATGTACCACTAGCATCATGTAGGACCTATGTTTCTAAATGTATCTCGTCGTATGATTACATGTCATTCTTAACCTACTATGTGATCATTGTTGTTAGATGTGACAGTTACTATGCCGCTCTTATATATTCTCGTATGACACTTAGTTTAGTTGTTATGATATACCTCGTCATGCTATATTTGACCTCACTTGTTCATGGTTGTACATTCTTTCATATGCATGATACTTATTATCTTTATTAAATATTGCATGACTTCGAATCATACATGGTTACTATTGGTTCTGCATAGCTTGCTTGAAGTTGCTAGGCATATCTGTTTGTGGAATGATGGACTACTAGCTTGTCTCTCATGCACCAGTGTAGGACTCGATTATGTCTTTTGGAATGAATACATATGTCATGCCCCCTTGAGATAGGTACATGCCAATGTGGATTAATGTGGTTGATAAGCCCAATGATAAATCCTTGTTTGCTTGTCACGATTGAAACCTAATAGACTTCCATAAGGGCATCATTGCTATTCCCGGGTCAAAGTCTTGTCGTCCTTTAACCTTGGTCTGTATTTTTTTCCGAAGTGAACATTGGGTTGCCTGTCCTTGTCACTCCCCTATCTCTGCTAACTTAGACTCCTACGCGATACATCGGACGAGTGACGCATGAAAGAGGGGTCGGAAAGTGGATAGAAATGGAGTAGTGCAGCGGAAGCATGGGCCCATTACCCACGGGCCTCAGGATCAATGATGTCGGCGGAACAAAAACGTAGTGAGGATTGTGGTTACTGAGTGCGATACGACTTGCAAGTGAGAGTGTCCTTTGTTCGACTTGTTAATTCTTCTGAATTGTTGGTGACGATATTGCACTAACCCGACGATGAGATTTACGTGTTGATGTGCTGACTTGGTAATGATTGTTGCCTGATTGTCTGTTGTCTGTGATGGTATGATTTTACGCCTTATAGTTCTAATGTGCCATGAACCATGATGCCTTTATGTGCTGATACTCTGAGTTGCTAAGCATGATCTAAATTACTGTACCTATAAAAGTATGAGCAGCAAATGCTGAAAGCCTGAACTGTTTGTCTTCTGAGGTTATGATGCAACTTGCTATCTTGACTTGATTATGTGCATATATGATGATTTTTAATAATGATTGAGCATGATGGTAAATTGAGACTTGTTGACATATTTGCAATGCTTGATGATGAATTAATGATGTTATCATTATAAATGCTAGTTGATATGATGTATACCTTGTGTGTGTGATGATGTTCCTGATTGCCTCTCCTTTGAATATGTGGGTAAGATTCTCTTGTAGAGTGGTCGGTGAATGGCGGGAAAATTTGAGGGGTTAGGATGGTCGATGGTATTACGAGATAAGCCATGAAGAGAGGGATGTTGGGTTAGGTAAGACCGGTTGAGTTGGGATCTATAAGAGGAAATCCTTGGTGGTCCCGATGAACTTTCTAGGTGAATCCTAGGTGGGGGTATGTTTAGGAATAGGCTGGCTAAGTGGTGATCGAGGAATTTCTAGAGGAGATGTGTGATTAGCAGGGCAAGATGCTTGTGAAGCCTTGGGAAGTGTGAGAAGTGTAAGAAATGGCCTTTGTGGATGTTGAGAACATAGTGTAAGCAGGTACTCGGGCGCGAGGTTAGAGATAGGAGTGAGTTCTTAGAGGTGGATGGTGTGGTAGTGCTTGACGGAAGGATGGACGAGATTTGAGCATCGAGATGAATAGGGATTTGTTTGTAGGATTTTTGTCTGAGTTGACGTTGGCGAGTCTAGAAGAGGATTAGTCTTGGCTTGAGAGTGGAGATGGGCGAGTGGGGATTGTATTTTATTTTGACTGGTATGACGTGAAAATTTTCTCGATTATGTGATTTATTTATATTTGCTGGCATGATGTTAGATAGCAACTATGATGAATCTGATACATAATGATATTACATTCTGTTATGCAATATTGAAATCTAGTTGGTAGTGACAAATGTTATCATGATATATTGGTGCTCTGCTATGTTGTTTTAGGAGCATGTTAGGATGTGTCGTGATATGATATACGAGATAATGATGTATTATTATGTGAAAGTGTGATGTTATGTTATGGGGTGAAAGCATGATGTTATATTATGTGGTAGTAAACATGATGTTGTATTATATGTTAGCAAGCATGCTTATGGATATGTTACATCACGAATATGGCTTTCAAAATGAATATGACTTATATATATGAGATAACGATGTCTGATTACTAAATGATCGCTACATGGCGTTGTGAGGAGTTAAGATGATGTCTAGTGAGTATGCTGACATTCGCTGATTGATATGCTGCTTGATCTCCCCTTTTGCTGAATCTTAATGGCATGATTTTGTTGTGTTGATGTGTTGACAATGAGTTTTGTTTCGTTGACTCTATGATGAGGTGATACTTTTATGACTTTTGGTGTGATGCCGAGACATTTATTATGATTTTGTTATGTGGTTGAGATATGTATTATGACCCGTAGTAGGACGTAGAGATGTTGATGTGACCTTGTGGCACTGTGTTGGCATATGTTTGCGACTTGTCATATGATGTACTGATTGGAGATTGGTTGGTTATTTGGTTATGCATTTCTTATAGCTTGTGAAGCTTGCTTGAATTGAGACTGATAGCTTATTTTGATTATGGAAACTAGGAAGAGAATATGGGATTAGCCCTTAGAGGTGGATGATTCCACCTCCAAGCTTCTGAAATTGATTGATTGTTATGCGGGAAACTGATTTTGTTTTGGAAGACTTTGACGAAATCTTGATTTGAAAGGATTTGACTTGTTTGATGTAAAGTTGCTTGATTAAACGTCGGATTTGAAGATTTTGAGCGGTTTTGAAAGGAAGTAACTTGGATTTTAAAAGGATAAACGATATCGAGGATTTCAACGATTTTGAGGTTAATCTTTTCCAATTGCGGGATCCCTTTTGAATCGTTCAAGCCCGGGCAACTCTATGATACTTCACGAAGTGGATACAAGCATTTTATGAGGGCGCTTGTAGGGTGCTTGCTAAGACCAAGTGATGATATTATAGAACTTTTAGAGTTGTGGTACTTCCGAAAAGTCGAAGCGAGGATGTGATAGGGGCTCTTATTGCATACTTGTCAATGCCAATTGGAGATGTCACGACCGTGACTAGGATGTTGTGAGAATCTTGGAAGACGCAACCGAGATGATTACAAGATCCTTGGACATGGCCCTTGGACTCGTTAATTTCAAACTTCATCCCCTACCTTGTTTGGTTTTAGTCTCGGGGACGAGACTTGTTTTTAGAGGTGGATGATGTAAAGGCCCGGATTTTTAAATCCAAATTCTCGGAAAAAGAAATTAAAAATGAATTTAAATCGGGTTATTTAAAATCTCTTAAAATGAATTCCGACATATGATTATTTTAAATGGACTTTCATTCAGATTTATTTTCGCTTTCGCTTGCTAAAATTTGAAAGTATAATATAATTTTATTATTATTTGATTCAGTCGAGAATTCAATTTAAATTTGAAGTTGTAAGCTTTATATCTTTTGAGTCGGGTTAAAGTCGGGTGAGCGGGTTTCAAGATTTATTTTATTATATTCTATTTCTCTTCCGGGTATTCTACTTGGGATCACATTCCTTATGTCTTCTACCTCAAATGTCTCGGTCTTTTACTCCTATTTCAATTTTAAAGTTGATATCAATTATGGCATGATTTGGATAACGGTCATTTTGGTGTTTGGATAATTAGAGAAAATTTGGACCACTTTCAACCCTTGGTTGAGCGGGACAAAAGCACCCCCATCTGATATTTCTTTTCCCCTCTACTCTGTGTCTCTGTGTACCGAAAAGCAACCAAATACCCATTTTATTTCTTAACTCTGGCAAGCAAAGGGACAACACCATCTCCTCTTTGAAGACCAAGCTTTCTCCACCTCCCTTCCTCTGCTTGTTTCAAACATCCGAGCCTTCCCCTTTCACTGTTTCGTTCCGAAAGCTCTCCCTCCACTTCCTGTTCGTTCCCAGAAACCACCACCGGAAGCACCACCACCCCACCAAATCGTCACCCAAACCTCTGAGCTACCACCTCCGTTCAGCATCCACCAGTGAGCCACACCAGCAGCTGCTCCGCCGTCAACGTCGGCCACCCAGGAGGTCGCCGGAGCCGCCATGAATCCTCCCCTGTTACTCCACCGAGGACGCCCAGCCGAGCAGCACGGCAGCTGTTCTTCCTCTCATCCTCCCTCATTCTGTCTGAGCAGCAGCAGCTGTCCCCTGATGGCCGAGCACGAGTCGGAGCCACCCAGAACCCCCCCGGAGCCGCCAACGCCGCCACCAACCCTCTCGCGCTCACCGAAGCTCTCGAATGTCGATTTCGTCTTCTTATTCGATTCCGGTTCTAACCTCGTCAAAATCTGTCTTTTCTCATCCCTTGCTTCTCCTAGGACTCCATCGACGCTTCTTCCCCAGTCAATCGCAGCCAGAGCCGCCCTCGGAGCCCCTCGGAGCCAGAATCGCGCCGCGACTCGGTAATCCCTCTCTCTCTCCTTCCTCCGTTGCTGCGCTTTCGTTCTGTTTGCCTGAGTGTGGTCGGGAATTGGACGTCGGTCGGGTTGGGTGACTCTGGTCCGGAAAGCAGTTCGCCGGCGAGGGCCCTGGATTCCCTTATTCCCTCCGTTTCGTGGCAGCGGCTCTGTTCTTTAGGTTGAAGAAGGGTCTAAACCCGGTTTCCCCCCTTTCTTTTCTTATTTCCTGAACCAGGGTCCCCTCTCTTTTGTTTTAATTTGTCTTAACTGAACCGGGTTTGGGGCTGGGAGAGTTGAGTTGGGCCGGATCCGGGTCGTGGGCCTATTCCTTCCGGGTCTCCCTCTTCTTTCAGATTGGGCTATTTGGTTGGGCTGCTGGTTATGTTTTATTGGTTATTGTTGTTGCCAAATCATGATAGGTTATATACTTATGTGCCATGTTATTTATTATATGATATTTTATGGGTATATATTATTCTTGATTTTATTTGAAAGATATATTTTCGGAAATTATGATTATCCATTTTAAAGTACTTTAAAATAATGTTATTAGAAAATGTATTTTATGATATGTGATTTTGGAAATTATGAGATGTTTTACTATTATTGATATATAAATATGGTTTGTGAAAATAGAATTGTTTGGTGATTTAATGCCGGAATTTATTTATATAATGATTTTGGAAATAGAAGTGTCAAAATTAATTCTATATTATGAGTTTGAGGTATTGGTTTTAAGGTTTAAATGTTTAATGTCGGAATTTGGCCAAGTATGATTTGAGAGATTATTTTGAAAATGAGTTGAATTAATTTTGGCACGATTTTATCAATGGGTTTAATTAGAAGTAAATGATTTGGTTGATGTTGATCGTATCGGAAAGGTTTTGGAAAACGGTTTCACTATCGGTTGGTTTTGAGTATGTTGGGAACTTGGGTTTCGTATGTATGAATATCGGTCTGGTAGCTTATGGAATTGACTTGATTATAGGTGTGTATTGCTTTTGGACTTGCATTGGGCCCTTGCTTGTATTATCCTGCTGTTCTGCATCTTGAGGTAAGTTCCCTAGGGGGCTTACTCAGGTTGGACATTCATGCCTGTTGTTGCATTTTATGTTAGGTGTTGCATATGCATAAAAGCATGCCATGTAGTATCATGTTTAGGTTGCACTAATTGATTGAGCATCTGTTTACTTTATGCGTTTGAAACAGAACGGCCGTTATCCGTGATAGTCCTAGAGTCTTTGCTAGGGTCATAGGGTAGCCCAGCCTCATCGGGTACCCTGAGTCAATCGAGTCATGAACTTCCTTATATTATGATATGCCTGCGGGCTTTATTGTGGAGCGGGTTAGGCATGCGTGCCCCCCGATTATGATGGAATGCATTCACGAGCTGGCCAATCTCCACCTATCGGAAGGGGTGGAGGTAGGAGAGGGATATGCCACTTGGCATTGTCTTGGGCCCTTTACAGTATTTCTGCACATTATTATGAACTAGGAGCATGCTAGTGTGTTTGAATTTCGTACTGCATTAGAGCATCTTTATTAGGTATAGCACATACTATGTGGCCTCAGCGAGGACTGCCGGTCCCGCATGAGTGGCTCGATCTGATTCCTTTCCCCGTTCTTTTTTTAAAGGTATTCACTGCAGATTTGAGTGCTCGATGTCTATATGACGGGGTTTCCTTTTTGCGAATCGAAGAACCTAGCTAATTCTATAACTCGTATGAATGGTAATCACCCACTTATGATTTGGTTTTGACCCGGCTCTGCCGTGGCGCTTGTATCTTTACCTTGCTTTCGCTTTACTTCCGTTTGAAATGAATTTCACGACGTAGTCTTAAGACAGGTTAAGGGTACCCAATGGCCCTTCGAGGTTTTTAGGGTTTGAAATCCCTCTTTTTACTAATTTTAAATGAGTTTGAAACATCGACCCGTACCTGGATTGCAAGATCCGAACAAGGGGTTTTATCCCTTGAAACGTAACCCGGAAATCATAATTCTGGGTCGTTACACAGTTCAAGTAGATGTATATGTTCTTTTTTTTTTGTCACAAAGAAAAGATACAAATAAACATAAAGATAAATAAACTGAAAGAAATCTTGTGTGTTGACATGGTCTCTAATTGTGTGTTGACATGGGAAAACCGTTGTTTCTTTTATGAATTGATTTGATCATTTTTGGAGCGTTTAAAGGAGTTTGTTGAACTGTATGTGTATAAGGTTTGGTTGTTTCATCAAATTTCTTTGCGAATTAGAGCTTGTTCAGCTTCATGTCTTTTCTGTAGAGCGATGTTTTTTCTTTTTACATCAATTTGTTGTAGGGTTATATTGTTTGTCTGAATGTTATGTTATAATATAATTAAAAGCCTTTTAGCTCAATGTTAGAGCGACGTGCTTATGCGTAAATAGTTGGGTTCGAATCCCGCATAGGCTAAAGTGCTAACACGAAGAAAGCATCTCTGATGTCGGCGTCAGCATCTCTAATGTCGCGTCAGCATCTTTGATGTCGGCGTCAGCAACGTCAGCGTTAGTGCTGACATGAAAAAAAAGCATATTTGACGCCGGTGTCAGCATCTTCGATGTCGGCGTCAGCCGACATCAATGTCAATGCTGACACGAAAAATGTCAGTAGTGTCTGCAATATTAGTGGTGACAGTGTCAACAATGTTAGTGTCAGCAGTGTCAGGAATGTCGATGTCAGCAACATCAACGTCGATAATGTCAACGTTAGTGGCATCGTCCTTGACAATGGTCTAGTAATAATTGAGCGTTAAAAGCCTCTTAGGTCAATGGCAGAGCGATGTGCTTAAAATAAGATATATTAGTGCAATTTTAAAATACAAATGCATTTGCATATCCTTTCCATAAGGTTATTTAAGCTTGCACAACATAAAGTTATATTTGCACAACAAACTATTATATGTGCACAACATCAGGTTACATTTGCACAACAGAAAATGTTTACGCGCAAAAAAAAAAAGACACGCGCGAGGGGGGTCTGGGGCAAAGGGAATGGACACTCCACCAATTTTTACAAATTTATGGACACTCCCTAATTAGAGAAACTTTTTTGGATATTTTTCAAATTTCCCCTTTTGTTTAAATCAATATATATATTGTTTGATCGTCTTCATCGTCGCTATATTATAGGGGTGTGCGTTACCGGGTATCCGACACGACACGGTTAACCATGTCGGATACCCGAAACCGTTTATGACCAATATGCCGAACCGTGCACGAACTGCCACGAACCGGGTGTCCGACACGGTAAAGGTATTCGGATCTGTGTCGGATACCCGTGGCGCTTGTATCTTTACCTTGCTTTCGCTTTACTTCCGTTTGAAATGAATTTCACGACGTAGTCTTAAGACAGGTTAAGGGTACCCAATGGCCCTTCGTGGTTTTTAGGGTTTGAAATCCCTCTTTTTACTAATTTTAAATGAGTTTGAAACCTCGACCCGTACCTGGATTGCAAGATCCGAACAAGGGGTTTTATCCCTTGATACGTAACCTGGAAATCATAATTCTGGGCCGTTACACAGTTCAAGTAGATGTATATGTTCTTTTTTTTTATCACAAAGAAAAGATACAAATAAACAGAAAGATAAATAAACTGAAAGAAATCTTGTGTGTTGGCATGGTCTCTAATTGTGTGTTGACATGGGAAAACCTTTGTTTCTTTTATGAATTGATTTGATCATTTTTGGAGCGTTTAAAGGAGTTTGTTGAACTGTATGTGTATAAGGTTTGGTTGTTTCATCAAATTTCTTTGCGAATTAGAGCTTGTTCAGCTTCATGTCTTTTCTGTAGAGCGATGTTTTTTCTTTTTACATCAGTTTGTTGTAGGGTTATATTGTTTGTCTGAATGTTATGTTATAATATAATTAAAAGCCTTTTAGCTCAATGTTAGAGCGACGTGCTTATGCGTAAATAGGTGGGTTCGAATCCCGCATAGGCTAAAGTGCTAACACGAAGAAAACATCTCTGATGTCGGCGTCAGCAACGTCAGCATCTCTAATGTCGCATCAGCATCTTTGATGTCGGCGTCAGCAACGTCAGCGTTAGTGCTGACACGGAAGTGATGACATGAAAAAAAAGAAGCATATTTGACGTCGGTGTCAGCATCTTCGATGTCGGCGTCAGCCGACATCAATGTCAATGCTGACACGAAAAATGTCAGTAGTGTCTGCAATATTAGTGGTGACAGTGTCAACAATGTTAGTGTCAGCAGTGTCAGGAATGTCGATGTCAACAACATCAACGTCGATAATGTCAACGTTAGTGGCATCGTCCTTGACAATGGTCTAGTAATAATTGAGTGTTAAAAGCCTCTTAGGTCAATGACAGAGCGATGTGCTTAAAATAAGATATATTAGTGCAATTTTAAAATACAAATGCATTTGCATATCCTTTCCATAAGGTTATTTAAGCTTGCACAACATAAAGTTATATTTGCACAACAAACTATTATATGTGCACAACATCAGGTTACATTTGCACAACAGAAAATGTTTACGCGCAAAAAAAAAAGACACGCGCGAGGGGGGTCTGGGGCAAAGGGAATGGACACTCCACCAATTTTTACAAATTTATGGACACTCCCTAATTAGAGCAACTTTTTTGGATATTTTTCAAATTTCCTCTTTTGTTTAAATCAATATATATATATTGTTTGATCGTCTTCATCGTCGCTATATTATAGGGGTGTGCGTTACCGGGTATCCGACACGACACGGTTAACCATGTCGGATACCCGAAACCGTTTATGACCAATATGCCGAACCGTGCACAAACTGCCACGAACTGGGTGTCCGACATGGTAAAGGTATTCGGATCTGTGTCGGATACCCGTGTTATCCGACACGGTCCATTAGGCTCTCTCTCTCTCTCTCTCTCTCTCTCTCTCTCTCTCTCTCTCTCTCTCTCTCTCTCTTTTATTTTTTTATGGGCCTTGTCGTTGTGGTGGTTGTTGCTGCACCAACTGGTGCTGGTGAGAGGAGGGAGGAGGTGGGACACCGCCGGCGTGGGAAAGGAGGCGGCGTTGGTGATTGAGGTGCGAGGAAGCGAGATCTGAGAGAGAGAGAGAGAGAGAGAGAGAGAGAGAGAGAGAGAGAGAGAGAGAGAGAGAGAGGAAGCGTCACTGATAAGCGTATGTGCGATGAGGAGCGAGGAGCGGCCTCGACAACTTCAACCGTTCTTCCTCCATTCGAATCGACAAGGTGAACGGAGGTTGGAGCGGAAGACGGTGTCGGCGGCCGGGGCTTCAGATATGAGCGAGGAGGATAGGAGAAAAAGGGTTGAGAAAGTCGAAAAGCAAAAGGGTTGACATAGTGACAAGGTGAACGGAGGTCCGAGTGGAAGACGGTGTCGGTAGCAGGGGCTTCGGATCTGAGCGAGGAGGATGGAAGGAGGGAAGATCTGAGCGAGGAGGATGGAAGGACTGAAGGAGTGATTGAACAAGAACACTAGCGTGTGGCGGCGAAGAGCAAATGAGAGAATTAGGGATTTAAGAGGTGGATAGGGAAATAAAAAACTAAAAAAGAGGGGAGGATGAGATTCGAACCCAAATCTATTTAATTATAGCCCAGTCCCTCCCTCCCCTTAAACCAATTGAGCCAGCTGAACGCTTGGTCATTTATGGGATCTTTTTTATACAAGTATTATTACCTCCAGATCTAATAAAAAAAAATAAAAATTCAACGGTTCATGTCGGGTATTCGACAAGGCGATTTGCCCGATACGAACACGAACCGTTTACATCCGTGTTTTCTCGGTTCGTGTCATTATCTTATCGTGTTTTTCCGGTTTTGATTTTTTCTGCACATCCCTACCTATATATTGTCATCGACCAAGTATCTTCTATATCCTTCCTCTATTTTGACTTTTCACACTGGACTTAAAAAAGTTGGATTATGGATGAGAACCAACTACTCCTTTCCACCTTCAAAACTATCAATGGTCAAATATAATCAAATTTAAAAGGAAATACACATCTTTTTTTATTCATCTTTCTCTCTAACTACCTCCTGAAATCCTTTGTCCTTCAATTTGTTCCCCCTTCTGTTTTCTCAACTTCTTCCCTCATAATTCTTAATTAAAAAAACTAAAATAAATAAATAATGGATTAAAAAGATTAAAAAAATAGTTTTTGTGAGAGTGGACAAGAGAAGGGGACGAAATTGGGGACATATGATTTGAACCTCAAAATAACTATGTTTATTGGAGATTTTCTACATAGTCAAATAACAAATTAACCAAAAATAAATAAAATAACTCAAATGAATTTGCAACTCTATTCAAAGTTTAATAACATTGTTTTTAAATATTCAAGATTCAATTAGTTTGACATTAGATACAATGTTGCCTCATAAAGGAGGATAGGTGCGACAATCCAATGCTCAATAGGGTTGTGCATAAGAGCATGTGCATTGAAGGGTCTCTAGACCCTTATAATTGCCAACTAAGCAAAAAAAAATATAAAAGGAAAAGCAAAAGAGCTAAGAGCCCCGTCCCGGAGACCCTTAGAACATCTTCCCTCGTAAGCCAAAATGCTAGAGAAAATAGCCTACCAAAAGAGAATATTCTCTTTTGGCCTATTATACGGTTTTACTGTTTCCACCGTAGGCCAATTTTGATAGGCTAAATTTCCTATAAATATTAATATAATTAAAACTTTTACATCTCATTTCCGTCATCTGATTTTATCTTTATCCTTTTGATTTGAATCAATAATGAATTCTTATCAAATATCATCATCATCATCTCACTCTTCAAACGAAACTATTGAAAATTATGACTATGGTGACTTTCGAATGAGCAATGAAAACTGTATAAATGAAGATGATCAAAGTGTTGGATTTGGAACAGGAAATAGTTATGAAGAGAGTAATGCGCATCTACCAGAATATTAGATGTGATCATGTTTCAATAATTGATAGTTTCATTTTGTACTTGTTTTTTCTTCTTTAGTACTTTAAGCAACTTAATTAATATCTTTTTTTTAATTATAATTTTGATGAATCTATAATAAAAAAACATTAATGCCATTTTCTAAAAATATTATTTATACAATGGTATTTCAAATGTGTCAAATATTATAGTCATATTGAAGAACTCTTGAATATCTTTACAATAGAACAACTTATATTTTTAATTAAAAACCATAACTATAAAATATATAGGTTTATAATTGTATTATTTATAGATTTACATAAATACTAAACACTTAAAAATAAATTAATAAAGAAATAAATACCATTTGACCTTCCAAAAGAGGAAGCCAAATTTGGCATTTCTTTTAGAAATAGGCCAAAAACAAAATGGCTAAAATGAGTTTTGGCCTAAGGTGTGAGCAAAATTAGTCAAAATCCATTTTTTGGCTTACCATGAGAGATGACCTTAGAGCAAACCCAACAACTCCTCTAAAAAATCTCTAAAATAGAGACTCAAATCTCAAAATTCCTAGAAAGATTATACTTCAACTCCAACAGTTTCTCTATTATACAAAATTTTACATTTATTGACCACTATAATAAATGTAAAAATTTATGATATAATAAAAGTATTTATTACATATACTAAAAACTTTTCCAAATTAGAAGTAAAAAAGAAGGCACGAACCAAAATCTAAATTGAACTACTTTTCTCTTCTTTGCCACTTCGATCAATCACTTGTAGACCACAAATCAAATTGTTCAATTGAATAAGAGGGTATTGTTGATGGAACCACGCTAGTAGCACAAGCCCATCATCAGATCAACAACTGAAGTACAATAAGGACAAGACTAGGAGGCCCAATGAGCCTCAATAAGCCTAGATGTTGTCCAGGAACCTAGAATACCTAAGGAGAGCACATATGATTGTATAAATATAATGTTATCTTCATCATCAGAGAATCAATGAAACAGAGATAACTTTCTCAGATCCCAAAACTCTTTCACAAGCCGTTGAAGTTGGAGATTTTGCCGCTTCACTCCTCTTTGCCCCTTCGATCAATCTCACCAAAAAATGAAGATGTCTTCGATCAATTATCTGCTGAAATAGTGCTCAGGTTCATTTCTTTGGTTTAAATTGTACTCAAGTTATTTATCTGGCTGAAATTATACTTGGGTGGGCTAAAATCAACTCCAAATCGAATTGCTAGGGGTGAATTGGAGGAAGGCAAAGATAGTTACGGTCGAGACGAAAAGGGTGAGTTAGAGCCAGAGATGGCAATGACGGGGCTTGAGAGGTAGATGATGAACTGCTATGTTGAACAAATTGATGGAGTGGTGCCCTTTCTTGCCTAGATTCCTTCAAAAATTAAAATTTACATCTTTTCTATTTCATTTATCTCTTTCTCTAAATTCGGAGAAAAATTTTCTCTGTACCCACCTTTCTCTATTTTACTGATCATTATAGAGGGACTTTTGGGGCTATAAAACACTCATTTTCTCTAAATTCTTGAGATTTCTCTATTTTACGGAATCTGTTGGGCTTGCTCTTATACAAGAGCCCCAAAAGTGGAGCCCTTAGCATGTCAACGAAGATATATGTGAATTAACCTTATAAAAAAATGATTTTTAGACATTTTATATAATTAAAAAATAAAATAAAAATTATATTCAAGTCTGAATTAATTTTATCTACCCATAGACACCCATTGTGCATATGTTATTTTTAAAAAAAAAACTACACTAATAATACCCATATACTAGTATTATTTTTATCACATAGGGTAACGTTTGTGTCATTGCATTTTCCATTTCAACAATTGCATTTTCAGTTTCATTTGTTTCTATCGTTGTATGGTAAGGTTTGTGTCATTGCATTTTATATTTCGTTCTTGTTATCGTTGTATCGTGTAACGTTTATATCAAGTTGAATGTTATGGTTTCCTACCCTTCCCCTTCTCTTCGTTGGGGGAGCTGGACACGGATGCAGTTGCCTTGTTGAAGCAAATTCAGAAAGTCTCGGTATCTCAGGATGTCGGGGCTCGTGCTGCAGCTTTTATTTTTACTAGACTTGGTTTTGTTATCGCTAAGGGAGTGGGTGCTCGGATAGTATCTCGGAACAACAACAACAACAACAATAATTTAGTATTTGAAAAAGGTAAATAGTAAAAAGTAACATAAGGGCCTGAGAGTGGGGCTCTTTGATGAGGGTGCAAATAATAAAAGGATGGAATGAGGCCCTTAAGTTGATGTGGCAGAGGAAAAGTAAGTTAAGGGCCCAGGGCTCGGGCCCTCTACTGTAGATGCTTTAACCGGATATCCGATATGAAAACGATATGTCGGATACCCAAAACCGATAACAATAAAAAGATCGATCCGAACACGACACGATAAGTATCGTGTATCCGACACGAAAACACGAAACATTTTCATTGTAACGGCCCGGGATTATGATTCTCGGGTTACGTTTCGAGGGATGAAACCCCTCGTTAGGATCTTGCGCCCCGAGTACAGGTTGAAGGTTTGAAATTCTACTCTAACGTTTTCAAGTGGGATTTCACACCCAAAATTCGAAGGGATCGTTGAAATCCCCGGGGAAGTCCCCTGTATCTGTCATAAGTCTAAGCGTGGAAAACCAACAGTCATGCAAATAGTACAATCAAGGTGTAATACAAGAGGGTGACACGGCAGAGCCGAGTCAAAACCAAATCAATAAGCGTATTTATTGAAATTTAATATACAATGGTAGGGGAGTTAAACCATTTCTTTGAGATCGCCCAAGAGAATTCCCACGTCACGGAAACAAGGAATAATCATGCTGCAAAACAAACCTAAAAAAAATGTATGCGGGGCGGTGTCAGATCGAAGCCCTACGCAATATAATCCCAAACAAGCAGACATATACACACGCTAGTCCTAATAAAGATGCTTCTAGATGCAAGGCGGAATATTAACACACTAGCATGGTCCTAAGATCAAGTGCATAATATAATAAGGCCTTAGCACCGAATACCAAGTGGTATATCCCTCTCCTACCTCCACCCCCTTCCGATAGGGCGGAGACTGGCCAGCTCGTGAATGCATTCCATATAATCGGGTGGCACGCATGCCCAACCCGTATCCACAATAAAGCCCGCATGCATCTCATAATATAAGGAAGTTCATGACTCGATTGACTCAGGACGGGACCCGATGAGACTAGGTCGTCCTATAACCCTAGCAATGACTCTAGTTACTTCACAGATAACGGCCGTTCTGTTTACAAAAGCAATGAGTAAACGAATGCTCAATCATGAGTGCAATCCTAGCACGATACTACATGGCATGCTTTATTATGAATGCAAGCACCTAGTATGCGCATGGCTACAAGGAGGGAGATCTCTTTTCGAATCTAAGTGAGCTCATATAGGAACTCACCTGGGAGTGCAGAACAGCAAAAGGCAACAATTAGGTATACAGAAAGCCAGCATATCACAGAATATCACCTAACACATATATATAAGTAATATAAATAAGTCTACTTCTAATGTTACTTAAGCATATAATATCACACACAAGTTATCAAATTTTTCACCAAGTTAGGCAAGGTAAGACATTTTCCCAAGATTTCCCTAAACTCTTTTAAAACCTCAAGTTAGATAAAGTCACCATTCAAAACACTTTCGCAATCATCCAAAGAAAATCCATTTACAACCATTACTCCTTAAACCAATTTATTTCATTATTATTTCAAAACAAATTCAACAAGTTAAGGTATTTCCAAAACTCCTTATAATTTATTAAATCAATTCCCAACTTTTGAAAATATTTTCCAAATTCATTCTCCAATTCAACTCCAATAATTTATTTTAAAGCTCCATATATTTCAAGTCATGATGTATATTATTAAACACCCTTAATAGTTATAATTTACTAAAATAGATCTAGCAGTTTTATTTTTATTTTAAACCGGCCCTTTTATAAAATTACGAAAACCACCATCTTATTTTGTTGAACCTCCCATCCGAAATTCCTTTGAGAGAATAAGCCCCAATTCCATTTCTTTAAAAATCAGTAACTAGCCCAAATTCCATTTGTCATTTAAAGGCAAGATATCCGGCCCAATACAAATTAGGCCCAACCATTCCATTCTCTTCAATGTTCTGAAAAGCAACGTTTTTTATAAAAAAAAAAAGGAAGGAGGGCCCACGGCTGAGGTGGCAAGGGATGTGGAAGTGGGGCCCGCCATCACCCTCTTCCTCTCCTTTTCCCCGACTGTTTCAGAACAGAGCCGAAGAGCTCACCGGCGTTCGACAAGAAGAAGGAGGGGAGGAAGGTGATCGGAGACCCACACTCCGACCCGACTCCGACCACATCTACAAGACATGAAAGGAATGGAAGGAGGAAGGAAGAAGGCTCACCGATTGCGGTTTCGTCTCGCCGGGAAAGCTCCAATCTGGGCTCGGTATGGTTCGTCGAAGGCTCGATCCGAACTTGCTTGGCCTAGGTCGAAGTTAGGAGGTTAAAAGATGGAACTTTGCTTCATCTGGAACTGAAAGGAAGAGGAAGGAGGGCGAGATGGAGCTCTTACCGCCCGGATGTCGGAGGGGCAGGGGAGGAGTGAACGAGGGGCTGCTCACGGCTGCTCCGGGCTCTTCTATTCCAGCCGGCTGCACGGGGACGCCGAGGAAGAACGCGAGGAAGAACGCGAGGAAGCCCCGGTGTGTGGTTCGCAGTGAACGGAAGAGAGGAGGAGCTGAGGTGCTCGGTGCTTTGCTCACGGAAAGACAGGGAAAGCTCGGCCGCGACGAGGAGACGCCCTGGTGGGGCTGCTGGTGGTTCTAGAGGCTGGCGATGTTGTTGGGTTGAGTCGAAGAAGGGGAAACCAGGGGCTGTGTTTCCGGTGGCCTGAGCTCGAATGGAGGAACGAATAGGGGAGGGGGAGGATGGTGTTTTTCTTCCTGCAATACAGAGAAAAAGGTAGGGGGAGAGGCTTCAGCAACAGAGAACAAGGAGGAGGCGTGGGTGTGTTATCTTGGCATGCTTGACACGCAAAAGCTTGACCCTTTACCAAAATTGGGGAGGAAGAGGCATGTGGGACAGTGGGAGGGAGGTTGAAGGGGGAGTTGCTAGCTTAGAATGAAAGGGGTAGCTGTGTTGTCTCAGAATCCGGATGGGAGAGGAGCTAGGAGACAAACACTAAGTGGTCCCAATTAAATTTTAAAATACCCGAAAATACACATCGAAACCCGCCTTCTCGATCTTATCTTAACTCGATTAAACTAAATTTTAAAATTTTTAATCCGAATTTAATAATGAAATCAGAACATTATTTTTCAAATTCTCGGCATATAAAAGCGGAATAAAATCTATTTTGCATAAATTTCAAAATTTGGCCAGAATCCGTTTTAAGAGTTTGAGTTTGTTTTATTAAATTGAGAACGAGTTTTCCTTGATATATCCGATTTAAATTCATTATTCTGAAAATCAAGATTTGAAAATCCGGGCCTTTACATCATCCACCTCTAAAAACAAGTCTCGTCCCCGAGACTAAAACCAAATCAAAGTAGGGGATGAAGTTTGAAATTGATGAATCTAAGGACCATGTCCACGGATCTCGTAATCATCTCGGTTGCGTCTTCCGGGATTCTCACAACATCCTAGTCACGGTCGTGACATCTCTAATTGGCCTTGACAAGTATGCAATAAGCGCCCCTATCACATCTTCGCTTCGACTTTTCGGAAGTACCACAACTCTAAAAGTTCTACAATATCATCACTAGGTCTTAGCAAGCACTCTACAAGCGCCCTCATAAGATGCTTGTATCCACTTCGTGAAGTATTATAGAGTTGTCCGGGTTTGAAAAGTTTCAAAGGGGATTCCGCAATTGAAAAAGATTGGCCTCAAAATTATTGAAATTTTCGATCGCGTTCGGTCTCTCAAAATCCAAGTTAGTCTTTTTCAAAATCATTCAAACCCTTTAAATCAAGCAAACCTCTCAACTTCAAAATTAAACCATTCCAAAGCTTTTCAAAATCTGAGTTAGTCGTTTCTAAGCTCTTTCAAAATTCTTTAAATCCCAAGTTGGTTAAGCAAATTCAGAACTTAAGAGGTGGAATCATCCACCTCTAAAAGCTAATCCCATATTCTCTTCCTAGATTGCAATCTCAAAAGCAATTCCAATCTACAAATATCTAGTCATTACCATAATCGATATAACCAAGACATGTCACATCATAACCAGCCAACCAAGAAATTTACCACGCCAAAACCGTAACATGAATAACCATTACCAACATTGTCGCACACCAGTATATTGGAACGTCACACTCAACATTAGCATTTCAAGTTCTAGGTGTCAACCAAATAAGAATGCATCAAGCAGGAATGTCATTTTTGAAAGGGAAGCACACAAACACATCAAGCATCAACCTTAATAGATCACATCAGCATGGTTTCCTACTTACCACTACCAACACAACATAATTTTGTCATAATAGGGGTTTTAGTCTAATAGGGAGGCAACAAGTCAGCACAACAAAATCCATTTCAATAAGATTCAGCAAACCAAGATATTCCCCATTTCCATAGCCAAGGACCTAGCTTAAAATCAATTTTGAAATATCAGTGCATAAAGGTATCACCACAATCACATTTCAGCAATTCAAGTTCAACTGTCAACACGGAATCGGTCATGCTCTCATGGTTCTGCAATAGCAAAGTCTAGCAATATAGCAGAACAAAATAGCATCACAACAACATTTAACTTACCAGGACATTGCATACCATTATGTCAGGATAACATGCACCTTACACTATGGACACTACATGCTACTGTCACTTAGCCCTCAAGTATCTCACGTCAGTATAATATAACATGATTTCACACTAAGTTTATACATCATTATCTCTCATTGTTCCAAACGGTCACATGTCATAAATCCTAAGATACTATCATGCTTGGCAAGTATTGCAGAATATCAAGTATCGACATAGCAAAACAAGTTACCACATAACCTCATGCTAATAATAATTCGAGCAAAGGTAATATTATGCCAACATCGCAATATGATATTGTATTATCGGGGCAAATAATATCATTATTACCGACACAAGTCATGATTTCAGCAGGTATAATTCACATTTTAAGAGTAAAAGAATTCAGGAAATGCCTATCAACACAAAACCCCAATCATATCACAAGGTCAGTCACATAGAAACACTAGAGCACTAAAATCCATCCTCATAAGTAAAGGTTAACCATGTAACGTCCACTACCAGTTCATCATTCAAAGAATCGATATGTCAGTTCTGGGACCTGGGGTTTACGACCCCACCGTGCTTCCGTTGCGCCCCTCTCGTGCTATTTGGCTAAATATGCTCTTTTCTACGCCATCGTTCATCAAGGTATTGCAAGCAACTTTTTAGTTAGCGGAAATAGGGGAGAGACAAGGAGGACAACCCGAACTCCCCACGGAACCGAACACAGGCCAACTAATGATGACACGACGAAAAAAACAAGATCCCAACCCAAGAAGGAGTAAGGTGCCCTTATGGAACTCTACGAGGTTACAAGTGCAGCAAGCAACAAAACACATACCAATCATGAAATAAACTAGTTGCATCACTGGACACTAACATGTACCTACCTTAATGAAAGATGTTAACAAATAGGGGCAACAAAAAACATGATCGAGTTCTGCATGGGGAATAAGAAACTAGCTAGCAACTTTTCATTTCATATATCAGACGAGCTTGACATGTATACACGGATGCAACAACATATTTGTGCAACATAATGCTTATGTAGGATCTAGTAAACAACACAGAGCATTACACGTAGGGTAAATTGTTCATGACAGGTACACATAAGCAGGTTTTAATCAATGTAGAATCATATGCGGAGTTATCGAGATGTTTCATATCAGTCGGACTAGTAGATGAAAGGATCATATAAAGCCATATAGAAACCATGTCATGCCACAACAACGTTCTTATGATAGGGTAAGTGAAGGATGTCAACATATAATGAGCTATGATTGGAAAGCAGTCCTCCATGATACTAGTAATACCTTGTCAAGGATGAACGCAATCAAGGATAATCGTTGAGGAATAATTTAACACCAAAATCACATTTCACATATATATGCATCTACCATGTCGTAGGGTATAAAACGCAACTAGATACTCAATCGCTAATCGACACATATCCCACCAAGATATGAATTTATACAATTAGCATCGGAAGGGCATCATGTGATAAGAACAACAATTCAGATGAGAACACTCATAAGCATGCCACTAATCATACTTAGCATGTGACAACTCTGTGGAGGCATAGCATTCTAACTGGACTAATAATATCTAACATGCGTAGACAGTCACAAGATCATGTAAAGAGGGTATAGCAAGGCTATTACAACCTATGACAAGAGTGGTTGCATGAGACGCAAGTTGAGCATGTGATCATACAAGTCATATCTCTGCAGGCATAGATTTTACAAGGTACTACATGACAGTCACATGTATATGAATAAGATGCATCGAGCTACTCCAAATAATAGTGGGACGAGTCATAGAAGTTTAAGCAAGACTACTATTGCACCCAAACATTAGCACATATAAAAAAAATATAAGCAATCGTGATGAATGAGTCATGCACTTATCATAGTGCGAAACAGGACAAGGCTCCTAAGATATCATGCTTCAAGGGGGCGGTATTGATGCAACCCGAAGGATCGATCGACCAAGCCTCGAACTTTCGAACACTCTTTTTGTGGGGTGATTTTTGGGGATTTATAGGAAATAAAAGACAAGGATATGGATTGCTAGATCTTGGAGCATCTCACCATAAGATCTACAAAACTCACTCTCTCAAACGTCGGAATCTCACTTTCGAATGATTGAGTCTTTGTTTGGGAATCAATCACAAGCATCTCACCTGTAATGATTCAACAAACAGGTTTCTCATTGGCATCTCACCTCAGAGGGCGTTGAAGGCATCTCACCAACAACAATTTAGAATCATCTCGATTCAAAGGAAACACACTTTTCATTAATCTCAAATCTGATTTCTAAGTGAGCATACAAGCCCGGAAAAACAATACTAAATGAAAGGCGAAAGAGTAGCTAAAACACTTATTGAGCGGATAATATAAAAGGTCCCTCGAATTGATGGAAAAGGAGGTCGGAAACCAAGGGGCGGAAAGGCGAATAGTCGACAACCTTCAACACCATCAATACATATTAAAATATGCATCTTGATTGCACAAATTTATTCGGTTTCATTGAATGCGTTCCGTCTTCAATAAACGCACTTCTCACAAGCTGCCAGATTTCATGTTGTTGTAAAGAACAACATTTTCGGTCATCTTCAAGGCTGATTTGTCTACAGTGTTCTTCATGGAAGTTGTAGCCACTTAAAATAGCTTTCCAACAAGTGCTCATAGGCTTCAATCGGAATTTTCTACAGTTTGGTGGATCCAAAATACCGATGTATCGCCAAGCTGTTTTCTCAAATGAGATTTCGTATGACTTGGGCTCATATGGTAATAAGATCACATCATCCTCTCCCCCTTGAAAAGGATTCGACCTCGAATCCGATACATCCTCCTCTTTTCCCATGAATGTCGGTGAGTGAAACACAGATGGCAAGCATGACAAGATTTTTGGTGTGGCATCCATCCATGGGTTGTCCATGATTTTGAGAAATTTTGGGGTGATCGGCGATGTTTTGGATATGGGTGTTGAGATTCCCGGTGCCTTGGAATCGACAATAGGTATAGGCACATCGGGGGTAGGAACCAAGATCTCTACAATCTTTGAAGGACGGGGCAATGGAGCTATGGGCACCAAAGAATCACATGCGGATGAGGGAGCCACTGATGGGGGTATAGGGAGGGTGTTGTTCTTAAGAGGTGACCACGTATTCATCTCGGTGATGAGATTTTCTACTATGACACGAACAACTTCTAACGCAGCCCTCCGTTCGACTTCTTGTTTTTTAGCGATCTCTCGTGCTTTTTTCTTGCGATATCTCCTACGGAGTTCTTGATCAACGATATCATAGGTAGCACCATCCATGTCTTCCCAGCGAAGATACCCATCATCATATGCCCGAATAGCCCACCGAATGTAGTTGTCAGACAACGGCTCTGATCTTGATCTTCTGGACATTTTAGAAAATAACAAACAATACACATCAGAAAAGCTCGAAGGACTCGAGTCGATTAGCTCTGATACCAATTGATGCAACCCGAAAGGATCGATCGACCAAGCCTCGAACTTTCTAACACTCTTTTTGTGGGGTGATTTTTGGGGATTTATAGGAAATAAAAGACAAGGATATGGATTGCTAGATCTTGGAGCATCTCACCAAAAGATCTACAAAACTCCCTCTCTCAAATGTCGGAATCTCACTTTCGAATGATTGAGTCTTTGTTTGGAAATCAATCACAAGCATCTCACCGATAATGATCCAACAAATAGGTTTCTCTTTCGCATCTCACCTCAGAGGGCGTTGAAGGCATCTCACCAACAACAATTTTGAATCATCTCGATTCAAAGGAAACCCACTTTTCATTAATCTCCAATATGATTTCTAAGTGAGCATACAAGCTCTTTATATAGGAAAAACAATACTAAATGAAAGGCGAAAGGGTAGCTAAAACACTTATTGAGCGGATAATATAAAAGGTCCCTCGAATTGATGGAAAAGGAGGTCGGAAACCAAGGGGCGGAATGGCGAATAGTCGACAACCTTCAACACCATCAATTCATATTAAAATATGCATCTTGATTGCACAAATTTATTCGGTTTCATTGAATGCGTTCCGTCTTCAATAAACGCACTTCTCACAAGCTGCCAGATTTCATGTTGTTGTAAAGAACAACATTTTCGGTTATCTTCAAGGCTGATTTGGCTACAGTGTTCTTCAGGAAAGTTGTAGCCACTTAAAATAGCTTTCCAACAAGTGCTCATAGGCTTCAATCGGAATTTTCTACAGTTTGGTGGATCCAAAATACTGATGTATCGCCAAGCTGTTTTCTCAATTGAGATTTCGTATGACTTGGGCTCATATGGTAATAAGATCACATCAGGTATGCTACATTATGTATGCAAGGCTAATCATGCAAGGTGCCAGATTATTCATTTACGAAAGTCTTAAAAGGTCAGGGGCATGCAGAAACAACATTGAGTGATAAGATGATTGGCAGACATTGATAATCACCTAATCCTTAACATGCATTGAAAATAGGCATTCACTCTATAACTGGGTCTATCAATTCCTAAACAGTTAAAGGATTGCATTTCAGAGATGTTGGGAAGAATACAAGACCTCGCGGAGTCTATCCTACATGAGAACAGGTCATAAAACAGATAGAGCATGAATACACACAAGCCATAATTCATGGGTCCTCTAAGATATATCTTAACATGATAAGATGCACGGCTATGTAGCATAGGTTACATGTTCATTTGGAAACTAGCATGGATGCATTGAAGGGGTCAACCAATCGTAACGTGACCATATGAGAACGAGGGGGGAATATGGAGGAAATGGCAACACGAGCTTAAGATAGTACGACTTCACATTAATATAAAGCATGCAAGTACACAAGTATAAATTGACAGTATACAACCAAGACATGTATTTAACACATGAATATACCAAGTCACATTGTGATCCTACATGATGCTAGCAATACATGATAAGACATGGATATCTTTTGCAGAGTGAACAAGAGAACATCACAGACGATAGATTATAATCATGTTAGGAATGAACCATCATAAAAGTGCATGAAATGGTACAACAACTATCACATCATAGGACAATCATATTCACATGATGAAGCAAGCATGACAATTTACCACTCATCGAGTCATATTGGAATTCATAAGCCCTATAGGATACTACCAGCACATATCGAATATGAGTACAATCAAGGTACTTCGACTAGACTCACCCTAGCATTCAGGTGTCATTTATATGCGAAAACATAATACTAACTCATGATTCATACATACGTTCATTCGATTAGCACAATAGTTTGCAAAAAGCTAAATAAGCCTCACTGTAATAATCTAGAAGAATGATAAACATATACCAGAGTATAACATGGGCCTAAAGCAAGATATCTAGGCATAGATGTAAGGGTAGACAATTATAGGTCCGTGCAATATCTAAACGGCACATGCACAAAATATAACGTCATGCATTCAGGGAAATACAAAAGGATACCACTGAGTAGGAGAAAACATCACGGGAATCAGGAAGGTAAGCATGCTATGGTTTAGTGGTCATAAAGTCATGATGAGGGGCGAGAGTAAGACTGACATGCTAAGGGTCACACTATCATGAACCTAATCCAAGAGAGAGAGTAAACATTATGCGAGTTCGTAATTTGCGACATATGTGTTTAATCAATCATTAGTATGATGACGCGGGGAACCAATGAAATCAAGTTGTAACATGCATTCATCAAGTAAAGACTCGCTCTAACAAGATATAAAAATGGAACGATCACACTATCATGAGCCTATTTACATAGAATTAGGTAGCTCCCTAACAGATGACACATACATTCAAGAATTAGTATAACAATACACATACTTGGTAGATCAGGCTGGGATAATATAGGCATAAAATGTAATACGAACCTAAGCAATGGCTAAACAGGGACATCAAGACATGTAGGCATAATTTCACACTAACAATCAATCTGCAAGTCTAGGGGGTAGTACATATAGAATCATGCAATCATGGACATAACATTTAAGATAACCCGACAGAGATCTACAAGGGCGACTCTGAATCACTCCCAGAATACCCACAACTTGTTTCCCGTGGAATATTCATGTGACTCTCGACTAGGGTAGCAAATGGATCAAGTAAACATCGTACTCCAATACAACCCCAAATGTGGTTATTCCTCCCAATTTCCCGTAGACCACACCGACATCGCAAGAAAAGCTCAATAAAGACGTTTAGTGGGGTCGGGAAAAGGAGACCAAAGAAGGAAATAACCAGGCTTAAAAGATCAAAGGCAATCCCACCAGGATTGAGATCCCGACTCTATAATGGCAGAAGATCTCCCCCGCTATTCCATTCACATAGGCATTTAACACATGATTCATAGTCAAAATATCAGCCAGGTCTCCAATTTAAGCAAACAGCACTAAGCATAGAACAATCAACAATCAAGCTATCCTATAGGCCGCCCTTCGAGGGTCGACTAACCGGAGGGGCAAAACCTCACGGTCTCTACCTAACTCGCCACTCCAACCACCACGACGCAAAGCCTTGGAGTCTTGTAGGCCCATCTGTAAAGAACAAGCTATATTTTGCCTACCCGTTTCCAACTACATCCAATAGGGATGGTCTAGCGCATTCACTACTCCTTCGTTTCCCTTTGTTTGATTACCATATTTATTAAGTCAAGTTCCTATTTAGTCCATTTGAGTTAGCCATATAAAATTCATTTTGCCCTTTCTAAAACATTTTGAAAAACCATTTGAAAACCTTTGGCCATTTTCAAAACCACTTCAACCTATCATACTCGGTTTGCATAACCTGTGCTCTGATACCATCTTTCTAACGGCCCGGGATTATGATTCTCGGGTTACGTTTCGAGGGATGAAACCCCTCATTAGGATCTTGCGCCCCGAGTACATGTTGAAGGTTTGAAATTCTACTCTAACGTTTTCAAGTGGGATTTCACACCCAAAATTCGAAGGGATCGTTGGAATCCCCGGGGAAGTCCCATGTACCTGTCATAAGTCTAAGCGTGGAAAACCAACAGTCATGCAAATAGTAGAATCAAGGTGTAATACAAGAGGGTGACACGGCAGAGCCGAGTCAAAACCAAATCAATAAGCGTATTTATTGAACTTTAATATACAATGTTAGGGGAGTTAAACCATTTCTTTGAGATCGCCCAAGAGAGTTCCCACGTCAAAAAAACCAAGGAATAATCATGCTGCAAAACAAACCTAAAAAAAATGTATGCGGGGCGGTGTCAGATCGAAGCCCTACGCAATATAATCCCAAACAAGCAAACATATACACACGCTAGTCCTAATAAAGATGCTTCTAGATGCAAGGCGGAATATTAACACACTAGCATGGTCATAAGATCAATTGCATAATATAATAAGGCCTTAGCACCGAATACCAAGTGGTATATCCCTCTCCTACCTCCACCCCCTTCCGATAAGGCGGAGACTGGCCAGCTCGTGAATGCATTCCATATAATTGGGTGGCACGCATGCCCAACCCGTATCCACAATAAAGCCCGCAGGCATCTCATAATATAAGGAAGTTCATGACTCGATTGACTCAGGACGGGACCCGATGAGACTAGGTCGTCCTATAACCCTAACAATGACTCTAGTTACTTCACAGATAACGGCCGTTCTGTTTACAAAAGCAATGAGTAAACGAATGCTCAATCATGAGTGCAATCCTAGCAGGATACTATATGGCATGCTTTATTATGAATGCAAGCACCTAGTATGCACATGGCTACAAGCAGGGAGATCTCTTTTCGAATCTGAGTGAGCTCATATAGGAACTCACCTGGGAGTGCAGAACAGCAAAAGGCAACAATTAGGTATACAGAAAGCCAGCATATCACAGAAGATCACCTAACACATATATATAAGTAATATAAATAAGTCTACTTCTAATGTTACTTAAGCATATGATATCACACACAAGTCATCTAATTTTTCACCAAGTTAGGCAAGGTAAGACATTTTTCCAAGATTTCCCAAAACTCTTTTAAAACCTCAAGTTAGATAAAGTCACCATTCAAAACACTTTCGCAATCATCCAAAGAAAATCCATTTACAACCATTACTCCTTAAACCAATTTATTTCATTATTATTTCAAAACAAATTCAACAAGTTAAGGTATTTCCAAAACTCCTTATAATTTATTAAATCAATTCCCAACTTTTGAAATTATTTTCCAAATTCATTCTCCAATTCAACTCCAATAATTTATTTTAAAGCTCCAATTATTTCAAGTCACAATGTATATTATTAAACACCCTTAATAATTATAATTTACTAAAATAGATCCAAAACCACCATCTTATTTTGTTGAACCTCCCATCCGAAATTCCTTTGAGAGAATAAGCCCCAATTCCATTTCTTTAAAAATCAGTAACTAGCCCAAATTCCATTTGTCATTTAAAGGCAAGATATCCGGCCCAATACAAATTAGGCCCAACCATTCCATTCTCTTCAATGTTCTGAAAAGCAACGTTTTTTATAAAAAAAAAGGAAGGAGGGCCCACGGCTGAGGTGGCAAGGGATGTGGAAGTGGGGCCCGCCATCACCCTCTTCCTCTCCTTTTCCCCGACTGTTTCAGAACAGAGCCGAAGAGCTCGCCGGCGTTCGACAAGAAGAAGGAGGGGAGGAAGCTGATCGGAGACCCACACTCCGACCCGACTCCGACCACATCTACAAGATATGAAAGGAATGGAAGGAGGAAGGAAGAAGGCTCACCGAGTGCGGTTTCGTCTCGCCGGGAAAGCTCCAATCTGGGCTCGGTATGGTTCGTCGAAGGCTCGATCCGAACTTACTTGGTCTAGGTCGAAGTTAGGAGGTTAAAAGATGGAACTTTGCTTCATCTGGAAGTGAAAGGAAGAGGAAGGAGGGCAAGATGGAGCTCTTACCGCCCGAAAGTCGGAGGGGCAGGGGAGGAGTTAACGAGAGGCTGCTCGCGGCTGCTCCGGGCTCTCCTGTTCCCGCCGGCTGCGCGGGGACGTCGAGGAAGAACGCGAGGAAGCCCCGGTGTGTGGTTCGCAGTGAACGGAAGAGAGGAGGAGCCGAGGTGCTCAGTGCTTTGCTCACGGAAAGACAGGGAAAGCTCGGTCGCGACGAGGAGACGCCCAGGTGGGGCTGCTGGTGGTTCTAGAGGCTGGCGATGCTGTTGGGTTGAGTCGAAGAAGGGGAAACTAGGGGTTGTGTTTCCGGTGGCCTGGGCTCGAATGGAGGAACGAATAGGGGAGGGGGAGGATGGTTTTTTTCTTCCTGCAATACAGAGAAAAAGGTAGGGGGAGAGGCTTCAGCAACAGAGAACAAGGAGGAGGCGTGGGTGTGTTATCTTGGCATGCTTGACACGCAAAAGCTTGACCCTTTACCAAAATTGGGGAGGCAGAGGCATGTGGGACAGTGGGAGGGAGGTTGAAGGGGGAGTTGCTAGCTTAGAATGATAGGGGTAGCTGTGTTGTCTCAGAATCCGGATGGGAGAGGAGCTAGGAGACAAACACTAAGTGGTCCCAATTAAATTTTAAAATACCGGAAAATACACATCGAAACCCGCCTTCTCGATCTTATCTTAACTTGATTAAACTAAATTTTAAAAATTTTAATCCGAATTTAATAATAAAATCCGAACATTATTTTTCAAATTCTCGGCATATAAAAGCGGAATAAAATCTATTTTGCATAAATTTCAAAATTTGGCCAGAATCCGTTTTAAGAGTTTGAGTTTGATTTATTAAATTGAGAACGAGTTTTCCTTGATATATCCGATTTAAATTCATTATTCTGAAAATCAAGATTTGAAAATCCGGGCCTTTACATTCGTGTCGGATACCCGTATAACACGACAAAACACGGTATTATAAAAATCTAGTTTTTTTTGTGTTTTTTTTTTCTAAATGCATATAAAGTGAAGTCTTAAAGATTTAAAGCAACTTCCTTTGACTTCGGGAGGTCGTTGTTGGTCGTCGTCGGTAGGTCGAAGCCTGTTGGCTTCGCGCTTCGTCAGGATCAATCAGGAGAGGATGGGAGAAAGATGAGCCCCTCTCGACGGCTTCAACGAGGACAAATAGAAGGCCTTCATCCTCAAAGGAGTTCATAGATGTTGGTCTACATATTTGGGCGGGAGAGATGAGTGCGAGATTGTGGAAGTCTCCGGCGCTCGACGTCGATTTTATAATGCGAGATCTCGGAAATGGGGTTTGAGGGAAACGTGGAGAGGCGTTTGAGATCTGGTGGGGAGAGAAAGGTTCAAAGAGTAGTTGAGAGAGTAGTGTGTAAAGGCCGGGAAATTTTAGAATATTAAACTATTAAAATAGTGATTTATAATCATTCCGATTTCTAAGATTCAGGGGATTTGAAATTTCTGTCCGTGAGCTATTGGATTTATTCTAAATCTTTCGAAACGAGTTACGACATTATTTAGTTTGAAATTTAAATTATGTTTTATCCCTCTCTCATATGCGGAAACTGAAAATAATATTTGGAGTTCATTGTTAAACTCGGACTTGGAAATTTGAAAATCGTTTTGAGTTGGGTTAGATAGGGTCGAGAGAACGGGTTTCGAGATATTTTATTTGGGTATTCAAAATATCTTTTGAGACTATTTTCTATTCCATTTATTTTCATTTCCTTTTTCTTTCTTCTCTCTCCCTCTCTCGTGCTTGCTGTTGGAAAAAAAAGAAGATTCCCCTTCCTTAGACTGTACAATCCTACAGCTCACTATTTTGTTTCATCCCCAATTTCCCAGAGCACATTCCCCTCTTGGCATTCTTCATTTCTGCAGATACAAAACCCATAAAAGAGACCCACAATTCCACTCCCCTCTATCTCCCTTTTAGTTTCGATTCAGAAGCCCGAAATCACACCCTCCTGACCACTGCACACCTCCCCCTTGATGTCCTTTGACTCCAAATTCTCTGCCTCACTCTCTTGCAGCAAAACCTATCCACAAGACAACCCTTTTCCATTTGAAATCCGAGCACCAAGCTCACCCAAAACACCACCTCCCATCTCCCTTCTTTTGCTGCGTTACCACTGTCCGGACACTCTCTGAGCCACCACCTCCGTTCCTGCTTGGTTCCAGCCACCTGCAGCCTTGTTCTCCATCGTCGTCGTCGTCGTCCAACCGAGAAGCAGCGCTGCCCTGTTCTACCGCAAGGAGGGAGAGAAATCGAGCCCCGACCGCCACGAAAGAACCACCAGCAAATCCTCAGAAGCCGAGTCCGCCCAAGGGCTGCCGGAGAGGCCGCCGGCGCCGTACGCGAACCTCCTTTCCCCTTCTTTTCCGTTCGAGGTTCGATCTCACCTTTCATGTCGTTTCGATCCAAATCTCCTTCAATCAAGCTCGTATTCATCCCTTATGCTCTCTTAGGCATCGGACGAAGCTTCCTTCGCCGTCGATTCGTAGTGGGAAACCGCTAGCAGAGCCGGAGAACTCGCCCTCGGAGTCGCTCGGTAATCCCTCTAACTCTCTCTCTCCTTCACTCGCGTTTAGCTCTCTTTGCCTGGGTTGGGGTCGGAGTTTGATGTCGGTCACATTGGGTGAGTTTGGGTCGGAGAAGAGCTGTCACCGGAGCCTGGGTCCTCTCCTTCTTCCTCTCCGCTTTCCGGCATAGCTGTGCAGAGCTCTGTTCGTTGAGGGAGATGGGTCCTGTAGGACCGGGTTCTTCTTTTCCCTTTTCCGAGCCGGCCGGTCCTCTTTATTTCCCGGTTCATTTAATAGCAGATGGATTTCTGGATCCGGGTTGGGCCTTTTGATTTGGATCCGGGTTGGGCCTTCATTTTATTGTCTGGGCCGGGCCTTCTTTCTTTATTTCTTTTCTTTGGGGCTGGTTTCCTCCTTCCATCCGGGTTGTGAGCTTTGGGTTTAGTAGAGTGTTTTGTTATTGTTGCTGTTATTTATTATGTCTATGTTATGGGTATATTTTGCTATATTAAAATATATATATAAATATAAAATTCGGTTTATCTCTTTTAAATATTATAGTTATGAGATTATGATTTACATTTAAGTTGTGTTATAAATATTATCATTTGGAAAATGTTAGTTATGGTGTTAAAATGTGATTTTGGGAGTTTGAAATGATTTATTGACTTTGAACTATACATATGATTGGGAAAGATGATCTCATTTTGGTATCTTATTTTAAGCTAAGTATTATTCCGTAATTTATTTAAAGGGTATTTAAGTTTCGGAAATGTTCTTTACGGATTCATGTTTGGAAAACCAAAATACCGGAATTATTCCTATATTATGATTTTGAGGTATTGGCTTTAAGGTTTAAATGTTTAATGTCGGGATTTTGTCTTGGCTTGATGATGTTAGTTTTGGGAAGGAAATTGGAAGAATGATTTTGGTTGATGTTGATCATATCAAAAAGGTTTTGAAAAATTGTTTTACTATCGGTTGGTTTTGAGTATGTTGAGAACTTGGGATTCATATGTATGAATATTAGTCCGGTAGCTTATGGAAATGCTTTGATGATAGGTGTGTATTGCTTATGGATTGCTTGGGACTTGCATTTGGGCCCTTGCTTGTGTTATCTTGTTGTTCTGCATTTTCAGGTAAGTTCCCTAGGGGGCTTACTCAGGTTGGACATTCATGCATGTTGTTGCATTTTATGTTAGGTGTTGCATATGCATAAAAGCATTTAATGTAGTATCATGTTTAGGTTGCACTAATTGATTGAGCATCTGTTTACTTTATGCGTTTGAAACAGAACGGCCGTTATTTGTGATAGTCCTAGAGTCTTTGCTAGGGTCATAGGGTAGCTTTATTGTGGAGCGGGTTAGGCATGCGTGCCGCCCGATTATAATGGAATGCATTCACGAGCTAGCCAGTCTCCGCCCTATCGGAAGGGGGTGGAGGTAGGAGAGGGATATGCCATTTGGCATTGTCTTGGGCCCTTTACAGTATTTCTGCACATTATTATGAACTAGGACAATGTGAGTGTGTTTGACTTTCGTACTGCATTAGAGCATCTTTATTAGGTATAACACATACTATGTGGCCTCAGCGAGGACTGTCGGTCCCGCATGAGTGGCTCGATCTGACTCCGTTCCCCGTTCTTTTTTTAAAGGTATTTTCTGCAGATTTGAGTGCTCGATGTCTATATGACGGGGTTTCCTTTTAGCGAATCGGGGAATCTGGCTAACATTCTAAGTTGGTAAAATGGTAATCACTCACTTATGATTTGGTTTTGACCCGGCTTTGCCGTGGCATTTGTAACTTAACTTTGCTTCCGCTTTACTTTCGTTTGAATTGGATTTCGCGACATAATCTTAGGACAGGTTAAGGGTACCCAACGGCCCTTCGAGGTTTTAGGGTTCGAAATCCCTCTTTCTACTAATCTTAAAATGAGTTTGAAACCTTGACCCGTACCTGGATTGCAAGATCCGAACAAGGGGTTTTATCCCTTGAAACTTAACCCGGAAATTATAATTCTGGGCCGTTACAAAGATGGTATCAGAGCTGAGGTTGTGCAATTCGGGTACACAAGGGTCGAGTGTATGTTTTGGAAAACCGCCCATGAATTTCAAAGGATTTGAAAGTGTTTTAAAGGGGCAAAATGAACTTAAGATGCCTAACCGAAATTGGACTAAGTAATGAACTTGACTTGTAATAGAAGAGGAAAACCAACCAAACGGGTACGCGAGAGGGTAGTAAAGGCGCTAGACCACCTCTATTGGTGTAGTTGGGAACGGTAGGCAAAATATCAGCTTGTTCTTTACAGATGGGTTGAGATCTGATTTGGATGCCTTAACTATTGAGTGTTATTAACTGATTCTGTGCTCAGTGCTTGCTATGCTAGAGATCTGATTTGGTATGCCTAACAATGAGTTGTGTATTGACTGATCTGTATAAACGGGATAGCGGGAGTACCCTTATTTCCCTATGGTCAAGCCCAGCTTGTGTGAAACAGCCCCTTCCACTATGTTGTTAACCCCTGACTAGTCTATCGAGCCTTTCTCCCGAACGTCAGTGTCTTCCACGGGGAATTGGGTTGGTAAACACATTGTGTCGGAAATCCTGGTTGGATATTAAGGTTCTCTGAGTGAGTATTGGAAGGTGGTTCTTGATGGCATTTTGAGTCAAAAGTAAGGTGTAATGGGGTTGTCTTTCTTGATTCATATGATGATCAAACTTTATTTTATTACCACAAAGAGTCGTACCAAAGTCCCACGGGAAAGATGGGTGATGAGTTAGTTTTGGAAAGTCAATGGTTGTCCTTAGGGATCTCTGTCCGGTTGTAATGGTGACTCTCTCTGAATTGAATGACATGATTTTGTAATCTCCTGCATATACCTTGTAAATGATCAGTAAGAAGCTGCTCAAGTTATGCCTTGCTTTCTGTCATAATTTTATTGTGTAAGATCATGTTGTGGCTAGTTACATTGCTCAAGTCTCGTGTTATGTCTTGCCTTCTATCGTGAGTGTATGTTGTTATAGCATGTTTACTTGGCTTATTAATCATATGAATGACTGGAAGCATGGACCATATGATATGAATCTACATGATCGTTATTTCCTCCTGGATTAGGTTCATGATAGTGTGATCAACTCCTCTTTGCAGAAATGCTTGTAGATTATCGCTTTAGCATGTTGGATGACGACATGTCGGTGCTTGTTATCCTTTTTTTGACAAGAATCCATATCATGCCCATCTATTTTGTATTTGCCAGATTAGCTATTGCTTATTATTTTGCACATAATATTGTTGTGTGTTACTTGTGTTGAATGGAGAATATGTAGTATAATTGAGTCTTGGAAAATGCATGTTTATCCCATTATGTGTTGATCTGCACTCATGCCCCGTATTCTAATCATATTGCCTATTACTTAGACTCGTATTATGCATCATTTAACTTTTCTCATGCTTCTATATCGTGCAATACGATTGAGTGATTTCTTCTGCGTCGTCATGATTAGTTGCATGCATGTATCGTACGTTATATTGAGCTTTTAGCATCATGTAGGATCCTCGGTTGTGACTTGTGCAAACTTGTATCTTGCCTACGTTGTTGCTGATTTTCTCTTGAGCTAGGTCCCTGATAGTGTGATTCTCCTCTTTCATATCATCTTTGGTGTTAACTCATGATTGGACTGATGTTGAATTCGATGAGCGACTTGCTTTTCGTGATGGTTATCTTAGCATGCCTACATCTTACCTCTCGGTAGTGTTTCCCTATTACTCTGTTTTATCATCTCGCACTTGCATGAATGTAAGACTTGGAACATCGCATGATCACACACCACGCTATACCATGATTTTACATACGCATAACACATAAATGTTAGGATGAATCTGGTCGAATTACCCTGACTGTGCTCGTGTTCGATATATGCCAGTAGTGTCTTGTAGGGCTTACGATTCCAATATGACCCGCTAAATAATCACGTGATGTACTTGTTCTATGATTTGATAACTATCGTATCATTACATGTGTCATATGATGGTTCATTCCTAGCATGATTATGATTTGTCGCTCGTGATGTCATTCTTGTTACTATGTGATTTTCCTCTCGCTATCCTAAATATTATGTTGAACTCTTTAAATGACTCATGACTATGCTTGTATCACATCATGTATCACTAGCATCATGTAGGACCCATACTTTCTAAATGTATCTCGTCAGATGATTACATGTCATTCTTAACCTGGTATATGATTATTATTGTCCGATGTGATAGTTACCGTACTGCTCCTATGTGCTCTCGCATGACGCTTAATCTATTTGTTATGATATACCTCGCCATGCTGCATTTGACCTCATTAGTAGATGTGTGTATCATACTCGTACATTGTTCATACATGTGATAATTCCTATGTTTATTCTGCATATCTCGTTTAAGATTGCTAAGCACGTCTGCTTTCATGAAAGAATTTGCGATTAGCTCATCTCACCTGCACTATTGCCAGACTCGATTGTGTTTTCTGAAATGAATGCGTATGTAATTCATCATGAGTTAGGTACATGTTAGTATGAACTAGAGTGATTGATATGCTCCATGATGAATTCATGTTTGCTTGTCGCGATTGCAACTTAATGGACCTCCATAAGGGCGTTGTTGCTATTCTCGGGTCAGAGTCTTGCCTCTATTATTGTCGTCTTTAGTTGTGGTACGCGTTTGTTCCCGAAAGGAATTTAGGTTGTCTTATCTTGTCACTCCCCTATCTCCGCTAACTTGAACTCCTACGCGATACATTGGATGAGCGACCGCATGGAAAAGGGAGAGGAAGTACGGATAGCGATAGGGCAGCACAGCGGAAGCGTGAGCCCATAACCCACGAGCCTCAGGATCAATGACGTAGGCAGGACAGGCACGCATCGAGAGTTACGGTTACTGAGTACGATATGGCCTACAAGCGAGAGTGTTCTCTGTTCGAATTGCTAACCCTTTTGAACTTGTTGACGATGATATTGCACTGACATGATGATGAGATTTACGTGTTGATGTGTTGACTTGATGATGACCGTTGCCAGATTGCTTGTTGTCTATGATGATATGATTTGATGACTTATAGATCTCATGTACCATGATGTCTTCACTTGTTGTTACTCTAAGTTGCTAAGCATGATTTGAATTCCTTTGCTTGTAAAATGTGAACTACATATGCTAAGAAGCCTGAATTGTATCGAATAAGGTTATAATGCAACATGTTAGCTTGACTTCATTATGTTCATATATGATGTTTGCAAGGAATATTGAGCATGATGGTAAACTGAGACTTGTTGAACCCATGATGTTATGTTTATGAATGCTAGTTGATATGCTGTAAACCTTAGGTTTGATGATTTTCGTTAGTGCTTTTTCCTTAAACCTGTGGGTGAGGTCATTGATAGTGTGGTAGAAGAGTGGTGAAAGAGCTTGAGTGTGGTTAGGATGATCGGGGATGTTATGAGATAAGTCGCAAGAGAGAGAGATGCTGGCTTAAGTAAGACTGAGTGAGCTTTGGGATTTTTAGGAAGCAATGTTGGTGGTTCTAATGAGCTTCTAGGTGATGTTGGTGATGCTTCGGGTAGTACGAGAAGTGTAAGGAAGGGCTCGTGAATATTGAGGACATGGTATTAGAGGTACTTGGGTGTGACGTTAGAGATGAGAGTTGGATTCTTAGAGGTGGATGGTGTGGTAGTACTTAGCGGAAGGAGGGGCGAGATTTGATCATCGAGATGAACTGGGATTCTCTAGGGAATTTTGTCTGGGTTAACGTTGGCGAGTTTATAAGAGGATTAATCTTGGCTTGAGAGTGGAGATAGGCGAGTGGGGATTGTGTTTCATTTTGACTGGTGTGATGTGAGGATTTTCTTGATTATGTGATTTATTTATATTTGCTGGCATGATGTTAGATAACGACCATGATGAACCTGATATGGAATTAATTAAATGTTAATATGCAATATTAAAATATAGTTGGTAGTGACAAGTGTTAGCATGATATATTAATACTTTGATATCTTGTTATATTGGTTTAGAAGCATGTTAGGATGTGCTGTGATGTGATATATGAAGTAATGATGAGTATGAACTATGGGATAATGACGTGCTATTATGCGAAAGCATGATGTTTCATTATGTGGTAGTAAGCATGATGTGTACTATATGGTTGACAAGCATGATTATTGGTTATGTAAATGATGAATATGACTTTAAGTATGATCAGGATTAGTATATATGAGATAATGGTGCATGATTCCTAACTGATTGTCATTCGATATTATGATGAGTTAAGGTGATGTCTTCAGAGCATGCTGACATTTTGGTGATTTATATAATGCTTGATCTTCATTTTTCTGAATCTTAATAGCATGACCTTGTTTATATTGATGTGGTTATAATTAGTTTTGTTTCATTCACTTATGATGAAATTCCGTTATGGCTAACCTTGCAAATACAAATGTTTGATGTGATAAATCTGTTATGATAATGCTGGATGGAAATTGGATAGGACGACTATGTGAATTTATGCGTTAAATGAGATCCCTTGTTGTGACTGACCCTACTATGATTGCGGTGTTGATATGCGATAGTGAGATACCTTTTATGATCTATGGTGTGATGTCGAGACGTTGTTATGATTTTGATATGTTGTTGAGATGCACATTATAACCTTTAGTGTGATTTGGAGATGCTTGATGTGACCTTGTGGCACTGTGTGGGTACATGGTTGAGACTTATCGTATGATGTGTTGGTTGGAGATTGATTGGTTTAAGCTGTTATGCATTTATTATGGCGTATGAATCTTGCTTGAATGGAGATTGATGGATTGATTTGATTTCGGAAACTAGGAAGAGAATATGGGATTAGCCCTTAGAGGTGGATGATTCCACCTCACACCTTCTGAATTTGATTGATTGTTATGTGGGAAACTGATTTGGTTTTGGAGGATTTTGAAGAGATTTTGATCAAAATGATTTTACTTGTTTTGGTGTAAGGTTGCTTGGTTAAACGTCTTATTTGAAGATTTTGAGCGGTTTGGAAATGAATTACTTGAAATTTAAAGAATAAATGTTACCGAGAATTTCAACGATTTTGAGGCTAATCTTTTTCAATTACGGGATCCCTTTTGGAAACTTTTCAACCCGGGCTTATATTATAACGCCTCACGAAGTGGATACAAGCATTTTATAGGGGCGCATATAGAATGCTTGCTAAGACCCAGTAGAGACGCTATGATTGCTTTTCGAGATATAATGTGATCGAAAGGTCGGGGTAAGGGTGTGATAAGGGCCAGTATCGCATACTTGCTACGACCAATTGGGAATATTATGATCACGTCAAGGATACTGTACGGATCTCATACGGGCCCTATGAGATGCTTACAGAATCAATGGCATGATCCTTGGACTCACCAATTTAAAACTTCATCCCCACGTTTTAGAGTGATTTTAGTCTCGGGGACGAGACTTGTTTTTAGAGGTGGATGATGTAAAGGCCGGGAAATTTTAGAATATTAAACTATTAAAATAGTGATTTATAATCATTCCGATTTCTAAGATTCAGGGGATTTGAAATTTCTGTCCGTGAGCTATTGGATTTATTCTAAATCTTTCGAAACGAGTTACGACATTATTTAGTTTGAAATTTAAATTATGTTTTATCCCGCTCTCATATGCGGAAACTGAAAATAATATTTGGAGTTCATTGTTAAACTCGGACTTGGAAATTTGAAAATCGTTTTGAGTTGGGTTAGATAAGGTCGAGAGAACGGGTTTCGAGATATTTTATTTGGGTATTCAAAATATCTTTTGAGACTATTTTCTATTCCATTTATTTTCATTTCCTTTTTCTTTCTTCTCTCTCCCTCTCTTGTGCTTGCTGTTGGGAAAAAAAAAAGATTCCCCTGCCTTAGACTGTACAATCCTACAGCTCACTATTTTGTTTCATCCCCAATTGCCCAGAGCACCTTCCCCTCTTGGCATTCTTCATTTCTGCAGATACAAAACCCATAAAAGAGACCCACAATTCCACTCCCCTCTATCTCTCCTTTAGTTTCGATTCAGAAGCCCGAAATCACACCCTCCTTACCACTGCACACCTCCCCCTTGATGTCCTTTGACTCCAAATTCTCTGCCTCACTCTCTTGCAGCAAAACCTATCCACAAGACAACCCTTTTCCTTTTGAAATCCGAGCACCAAGCTCACCCAAAACACCACCTCCCATCTCCCTTCTTTTGCTGCGTTACCACTGTCCGGACACTCTCTGAGCCACCACCTCCGTTCCTGCTTGGTTCCAGCCACCAGCAGCCTTGTTCTCCATCGTCGTCGTCGTCGTCCAACCGAGAAGCAGCGCTGCCCTGTTCTACCACAAGGAGGGAGAGAAATCGAGCCCCGACCGCCACGAAAGAGCCACCAGCAAATCCTCAGAAGCCGAGTCCGCCCAAGGGCTGCCGGAGAGGCCGCCGGCGCCGTACGCGAACCTCCTTTCCCCTTCTTTTCCGTTCGAGATTCGATCTCACCTTTCATGTCGTTTCGATCCAAATCTCCTTCAATCAAGCTCGTATTCATCCCTTATGCTCTCTTAGGCATCGGACGAAGCTTCCTTCCCCGTCGATTCGTAGTGGGAAACCGCTAGTAGAGCCGGAGAACTCGCCCTCGGAGTCACTCGGTAATCCCTCTAACTCTCTCTCCTTCACTCGCGTTTAGCTCTCTTTGCCTGGGTTGGGGTCGGAGTTTGATGTCGGTCAGATTGGGTGAGTTTGGGTCGGAGAAGAGCTGTCACCGGAGCCTGGGTCCTCTCCTTCTTCCTCTCCGCTTTCCGGCATAGCTGTGCAGAGCTCTGTTCGTTGAGGGAGACGGGTCCTGTAGGACCGGGTTCTTCTTTTCCCTTTTCCGAGCCGGCCGGTCCTCTTTATTTCCCGGTTCATTTAATAGCAGATGGATTTCTGGATCCGGGTTGGGCCTTTTGATTTGGATCCGGGTTGGGCCTTCATTTTATTGTCTGGGCCGGGCTTTCTTTCTTTATTTCTTTTCTTTGGGGCTGGTTTCCTCCTTCCATCCGGGTTGTGAGCTTTGGGTTTAGTAGAGTGTTTTGTTATTGTTGCTGTTATTTATTATGTCTATGTTATGGGTATATTTTGCTATATTAAAATATATATATAAATATAAAATTCGGTTTATCTCTTTTAAATATTATAGTTATGAGATTATGATTTACATTTAAGTTGTGTTATAAATATTATCATTTGGAAAATGTTAGTTATGGTGTTAAAATGTGATTTTGGGAGTTTGAAATGATTTATTGACTTTGAACTATACATATGATTGGGAAAGATGATCTCATTTTGGTATCTTATTTTAAGCTAAGTATTATTCCGTAATTTATTTAAAGGGTATTTAAGTTTCGGAAATGTTCTTTACGGATTCATGTTTGGAAAACCAAAATACCGGAATTATTCCTATATTATGATTTTGAGGTATTGGCTTTAAGGTTTAAATGTTTAATGTCGGGATTTTGTCTTGGCTTGATGATGTTAGTTTTGGGAAGGAAATTGGAAGAATGATTTTGGTTGATGTTGATCATATCAAAAAGGTTTTGAAAAATGGTTTTACTATCGGTTGGTTTTGAGTATGTTGAGAACTTGGGATTCATATGTATGAATATTAGTCCGGTAGCTTATGGAAATGGCTTGATGATAGGTGTGTATTGCTTATGGATTGCTTTGGACTTACATTTGGGCCCTTGCTTGTGTTATCTTGTTGTTCTGCATTTTCAGGTAAGTTCCCTAGGGGACTTACTCAGGTTGGACATTCATGCATGTTGTTGCATTTTATGTTAGGTGTTGCATATGCATAAAAGCATTTAATGTAGTATCATGTTTAGGTTGCACTAATTGATTGAGCATCTGTTTACTTTATGCGTTTGAAACAGAACGGTCGTTATCTGTGATAGTCCTAGAGTCTTTGCTAGGGTCATAGGGTAGCCCAGCCTCATCGGGTACCCCGAGTCAATCGAGCCATGAACTTCCTTGTATTATGAGATGCTTGCGGGCTTTATTGTGGAGCGGGTTAGGCATGCGTGCCGCCCGATTATAATGGAATGCATTCACGAGCTAGCCAGTCTCCGCCCTATCGGAAGGGGGTGGAGGTAGGAGAGGGATATGCCATTTGGCATTGTCTTGGGCCCTTTACAGTATTTCTGCACATTATTATGAACTAGGACAATGTGAGTGTGTTTGACTTTCGTACTGCATTAGAGCATCTTTATTAGGTATAGCACATACTATGTGGCCTCAGCGAGGACTGTCGGTCCCGCATGAGTGGCTCGATCTGACTCCGTTCCCCGTTCTTTTTTTAAAGGTATTTTCTGCAGATTTGAGTGCTCGATGTCTATATGACGGGGTTTCCTTTTAGCGAATCGGGGAATCTGGCTAACATTCTAAGTTGGTAAAATGGTAATCACTCACTTATGATTTGGTTTTGACCCGGCTTTGCCGTGGCATTTGTAACTTAACTTTGCTTCCGCTTTACTTTCGTTTGAATTGGATTTCGCGACATAATCTTAGGACAGGTTAAGGGTACCCAACGGCCCTTCGAGGTTTTAGGGTTCGAAATCCCTCTTTCTACTAATCTTAAAATGAGTTTGAAACCTTGACCCGTACCTGGATTGCAAGATCCGAACAAGGGGTTTTATCCCTTGAAACGTAACCCGGAAATTATAATTCTGGGTCGTTACATAGTGTGTGAGAGAGAGAGAGAGAGAGAGAGAGAGAGAGAGAGAGAGAGAGAGAGAGAGAGAGAGAGAGAGAGAGAGAGAGAGAGAGAGAGAGAGAGAGAGAGAGAGAGAGAGAACGTTCAGATTTGAGGGGAGGGTGAACAGTGGTGAGGAGTGGCGGCGAAGGCAAAGCTTAAACACTTCAAAGAAAGCCTTAGCAGCCCTAGATATACAAAGAAAAAAAATGAAAAAATAAAAGCCTAGGAAAAAAAAATGGAAGCCCGAATTCGAACTTAAGACCACTCTACTTGCCCCCATACCCACACGCAAGCAGCAAAACACCCCACCATCTGGATCTGTTAGATTTTAAAAGGAAGGGTGCGATCCGAAATGAACCAAAACCCTAGGGGCAACACACAAAATATGTAAAAGAGCTGTATACCGGTGAAAATTGCAATACCCCATTTATGGGGGAGACTCTATATCAAGGCCAACCCCAACATGGAGGTAAGTTGTGAGTTAGGTTTTGAATTGAGGATTTTGAATTATAAAGCTCGAACTGACGATTTTCGAATTAGGGTTGTGTGATTTTGGGTATTTTCGAATTGAGGATTTTCGAAATTCAATTGATTTCCATTCTTTAAAAAAAAAACATAAATGGATGTTCAAGAAATAGGGCTGGTGTTGAGAGAGGTTTGAATTTTTTGTCTTTGATGAGGGATATGGGATAATTGAAAATAAAGCTTTCGATGAGGGATTCAGTCGACCTGGTTCGGCTCAAAAAATCGATTTGAACCGACTGATGAATAGCCTTATCCAGTTGAATTGAATCGATTTTTATTCTCTTTTACTGTCTTAGCAACTCTAGGCATGTCATTTGAGAGTTCAAGTCTTATCTTCACTGCTTGTTCTTGGAGATACATTTGAACTCATGGATTTGAGAGTTCAAGTTCAAGTTCCATGTAGTTGGGGATTGGAATTTTTAGTTGTCATGTTTTAATTGTTTGAAAGTTGAAGTCTATTAGCTCAAATAGGGAGAGCATGTACTTATGCACAATATGCGGGTTAGACTCTCGCATAGGCTTATATAAAAGATTGATGGTTTGTGATTGACATATTTGCAAAGTTTAGCTGTCATAACAATATGAAAATGCAAGGTTATAAATTCAAATTATGCTCTATTGTCATATGCAAACTATAACTTCTAATAATTCAAATGCAAGCTAAATTTGTTATGAAAATGTCTAAATTCTTGATCGTATGCTTACATGAAATAAAAAATTAGTAGAGTAAAATAAAAGTTGAATTCATAGAATCTTAATATTCATAGTTTAACTCAATCGTGAACTATTATTCCAATTTATTCAAAAAATAAAAATGTTATTCCAGTGCTGCGATCGAGAAGACAGTGTTTTGTGATCTTATGTTCAGCTATCATAAAGCTGAATTTGTTATGAATTCAGCTTTGATTTTTTTTTTTGCTACGATTTGAAGACAGTGTTTTGTGATCTCTATGTCCAGCTATCATAAAGCTGAATTTGTTACGAATTCAACTTTGATTTTTTTTTGCTACGATTTGATTTATATTAGCCTATGTGGGAATCGAACCCACATCTTGTTCATAAACACATGCTCTTCCGTTTGAGCTAATAGGCTTCAAATAAAAATTTACAATATTTCAACACGGACTTACAATTGAAAATGAATCTTCGGTTTAAAAACTGAACTGAACACACCATATTATCTAAGCACGTGCTCTTTCGTTTGTGCTAATTGTCATGAGCAACTCATGATATCTTTGTGATGTATTGTAATAGGTGCTGCTGCAAATTCAAGACATTCAAATTAAAAGTTTGCGATTTACACATGGTTAATTTTTTCAGATTGAGATGAAACAATTAAAAATTTGTTCATAGCAAACTGAGCTTCATTTCTCACAGAATGAAAGGAGACTAAACTTCATTGAGATAAAACAGTAGAATAGAGAATGAACTGATAACTTCATTTTTTACACTAAAATCAGAACACATCACACTGAAATGAACTTTAAATTGAACTCAATTTACATTGAATTGAATTGAATTGAATGAACAGATGAAAGATATAGAAATAGATGATAGAGTTCTTTGCTAGCAGCGGCATCCATTTTACGCTATACCAAGGGAAAAAATCATAATATTTAGGAGCCAGTGAAAGGTCAAATCAATATCTGTCAACACCCATAAGAAACTACCTGAATTGTGTAAACCACACCAAGATTATTCAACGATAATGCAGTCTGCAACATTTAAAATGACGACAACAGTGAGATAGGGATGTTCACTCTAATAGCGAAAACTTAAAGATTAGGGTGAAGACGTTTCACTTGCCTGATAACATTCAACAACCTTCTCAAGGTTCTCCCGGTCTTTATGAATGACTCCAAGATTGTTGCAGGCTTCAGCACATTGTGGATTGAAGTGAAAAGCAAGTCCGTGAAAGAAAATTACCTGTAGAAACAAAATAAGTCTTTTAGCATTCGGAGCCTCCTAAAACATATATCAAGAAGATCACAAAACCATACAAAGCCATACATGCAAATCCAACATATTCTGAAGCATACAATAATCTAGGTATTTACCTCATGTCATGTAGTGTTGCTTGGTTTTTCATGATTGCGTGGATCCTAGAAGAACCATTATTTGTATGGAACTATAGATTTATGAAAAATCCGTCGTTGATGTTTCTTACTATTTCTTAACAAGGAGATGCTATGTAACTAGCCAAAAGTTTAGATACAGAGCTATATAAATGGCCAAAAGTTGTCTCATATTCTATCTTTTGATTTACTAGGAAATGTATACTTATATCACTATATCAGGAAACATGTAGGAACTTGAATGTTCATGGTGGCAATGTCATGGGTACTTATGTTTTCTACTTTATGGCTCAACCGAGCCAAATAAACAAACTATCAATAAATCTTTGAATGTTTTACCTATTTCTTGAACACCCATTTCCGTTTTTTTCAAAAAAACATAATAGATATCAATTGAATTTCGAAAATCCCCAATTCAAAAAATACCCAAAATCACACAAGTCGAAAATCCTTCGTTCGAAAGAGCTCTATAATTCAAAATCCCCAATTCAAAACCCTAATTCACAACTTACCTACAGGTTGGGGTCGGCTTTGATATAGAGTCTCCCTCCAGGTTGTAGGCGGTATCGAGCGGATGTGTCTCCATCTTCTCTCTCGGTCGAGTTTCGCATGAGTTCTCTCCATCATTGTCTCCTTTCCATCCATCTTCTATCACAGGACTTTCTTTTTTTTCTTTTTAATTAAAGGAGGGTGATACGTTTACACCCAGTGTAAATAAAAAATTTTACACCACAAATAGAAAGTAAACACGTGGCGTTAGATTCCATTAATTTCCTACACAATTAATTAATTAAACACACGATTCCTTTTCAAAATTAAAAACACAATTAAAAAAAAACCTGATGCGCACCCTAACACAAACTTATCAGCTTAAATCTACCAAGAGAAAAACCCTTCTGATGAAGTACGCTCTCTACATGCCCCACCAATCCTCCTCCTGCAAACCCAAAACAACTTTACCCTTCTCTTCAAAGAACCCTAAATCCCAAAAGTCTCCCTCTTCTGAATCCCTTCTCCTAGCAAATCTCCCCACTAAATCCTGGTTGATTCAAAATAATGATGGTCACTCTCCCCGTAAGCAATCTATTTCAAGTTATTCGGACTTTCGATGGCTTGTTGGGGTGGATTTCTCGTCATGTAGTGTACGGAGAGGAATGTTGTGCATATGCGAGGAGATGTGTGATTTGGTGTCTTGGAGGAGATCAAATACTGAAGTATCGGAGGCTTGTTCGTGTATTAGGGTTAAGGGTACCCGGCCTCCCCCGTGGCCACATCCTCGGCCTGTTGAGGTACGGTTCTCAGAGGTTTGGTGGAGGATTGGGGTTCTTCGATTGATCGGTGATCTGAGCCTTCTGATTGCCCACTGTTCCACAGTATCGATGGTTAGGTATGAATCTTCAAGGGTCAGCGCTTCTGGCTCTCTCTTCCCTCTTCTTCACATCTTTTTGAGGAAGTCCTGGTACGAATCTATTCTTCACACCTTCTTTCACTCTCTTGTTTCTAGATTCACTTTCTTGCTTTCAACATCTAACCAGCCTTATGGTTTCTTAGGTGAAATGGCGTCCTCTTCTAAGGACAAAAGGAAAAAACCTATGGAGGTCGAGTTTCTCGCGCCTCCAACAACCAACTCCCGAAAGGGCCCCAAAACATCGACTTCTGGTCTACCATTTGATGGAATTTCGGCCCCATCGGATGGTTTGCCAAAAGCTAGCAAAAAAAAAGTTTGAAAAAATCTTGCAGAAAATCCAGATGCTGAAAGAGATTCATGATGGTGTCCAAGAAATCATTTCCTCCCTCAACAATACCTCTTTGTCTGCAACCATTGAGGGGAATCCTATTGAGGCAAAGGAAGACTGGAGAAATATAAAGGTCGAGCTTCGGCTTGGCTTGCAAGAAGACTATGACAAGGTTTTGGTTCGGAGGCCCTTTTACGTGTCCGGCCAACTGATGTTGGTTCGCCCGTGGAAGCTGGTCTTCGACCCCTGGACCAAGTCAGTGACAACTATGTTTCTCTAGGATCGTTTTCTAGGTTTGTCTACCAAATTTGTGATTGATTCTATGCTGAAATCCATTGTTGAGAAAAACGGTATTAGAAAAGTTACCCCTTCTCCGCAATCCTTTGTGAGTCAACAAGTTCCCATATTGAGGGTCTTTTTAATTCAACTATTTGTTGGAAGAAGTATTTTCAAGTGTATTGCTGATCGGAAAAATGGAAAGGTAGTCTCTAGTTTGGGAATAATAAAGGTGTTAGGTAAGATAAGTGTGGGATGTTCAATATTTGATATGATAATCTTATCAAGAGTCAGTAGGCCTTCTCCGGTCGACCGTTTATGTAATGATCTTGAAGATGCAGTCTTCATGAAAGGTGAAAATTTTAAATATATTTCTTATGTCAATCCTTTAATGCTCAATCTAAAATCTCTCCGGAATAAAGAACATAGGAAGTTTACCTCCCGTATTTCGAGGATACAAGTTAGATTATTAGTTCTTAGAATAAATAAATCAATTATCTGGAAAATCTTCTTATGTGAATATCGATCTTCTATGGAGAAGATTGGTGGCTGGTATTCATGTTGTACTTGTTGCATTAGTGAATATTTTGGTTTCTGCCTGTGCTATCATGATTTTAAGACAATATTGATTGATCGATGCTTCGCTTCCAAATGGTGTCTTGTTTCCAAAAAGTGGTGGTGTTCTGTGTACAAGAGATCAATTTATTTTACACTTGGGTTCTTACTAAAGGAGAAATGGATAGTGAAATACTTTGATTTACATCCATACTATTTAATGATCCCCCGCTTTCAACTAATCTTAGTGTTTAGTTGAAAAATGCCTTGTGTCAACATGTTGCTCTCCTATAGTCCTAGGTGGACAAAGACTAGTGGCTTTTTGCTTGATCATAAATATCTGAGTAATTTGAAATCCTCTGCACTACCCTCTCGTTGTTATGCAATAATTCTCTTAAGAACTACCCTCTCGTTGCTTGATCATAACTTGTACCCTCTCGTCTATTGTACCATGTTTGATATTAATCCCTCTATATATGAAGATTTATGTATGTTTCATGCTGTAATCTGGGACCTAGTCTCCAGGTGTGATCCCAAAGTGAGAAAGGTTACCTTGCATTAGGGCTGGGCATCCGGTCTGGACCGGATCGGACCAGACCGAAATTTCCGGTCCGGCCCAAGACCGGTGGACCGGAAATTCTGAAAACTTGGACCGCGGATCGGACCGGGACCGGGATATATGGTCCCGGGTTTTCCGGTCCGCGGACCGCTTAGACCATTTGGACCGGAATCCTGCAACTCCACCTGTTTGCACTTTAACGAATTGGAAGAAAAAAAAACAGTTTATGGCTTTATGCAAAGTGACACAGCGCTGATTCAACTTGTCCAACATTCATGATTTCATCCATTCAACTTACAATAGGATTAAAGTTAATCTTAAAGCAAACAAATCCTACAAATTGAAACCTAGATCTAAAAATACAAATTGAAATTCTCTAAAATCAAAACCTAGATCTGAAAATTAAAGTACAAATTGGAAAAAATTCTCTAACCCTAGATCTGAAATCGGGATGAATGTTTAAGATTTCTCTAATTCTAAAGACTAAAATTGATATTACCTCTGTGTAAATATGATAATAAGCATAAAAATCTGGAAAAAAAGGAGGGGAGAGATGCCTAGGCGATGAGCGGCCAAGGGCGAGGGCGGTGTGAAAGGCGATCGCCGATGGATGTGGCGAACTAGCGATGGACGGCGGTGAAGGGAGACGGCGGCTGGGCATGAAAGAGTGAGAGAGCGGCTCCAGACCGAGCATCGAGCGTCGATAAAAAGGCAGGGAGGCGAGCGTGAGAGGGAAGAGCGACAACTGTGTATGGGATTAGGGTGCCTGTGACTGTGAGATTTCTATCTATATATAAAAAAAGGCCGCTACCCCTATTTTTCCATTTTTTTAAAACACAATCCGGTCCAATTCCGGTCCGGACCGGAAATTCCGGTCTGGTCCCGTGTTTGGACCGGAAACCGGATTTTAAAATATATTGGACCGAGGACCAGACCGTAATGTTCCGGTCCGATCCAAAGACCGTAAATTCCGGTCTGGTCCCGGTCCGATTCTGGTCCGATCCATATTTTGCCCAGCCCTACCTTGCATCCTTTGACAGAGAAACATGCCCGTAGAAACCCCTTATTAGTAGATACTCCTTTATTTTTATAAGTTTCTTAGTCTTATACTAAACACCTCCTTTGTGTTAAGGCTGAGAATGAGGTACCTAGGATTAAGAAATTGTATGATGTCTTATGGAAATAATGGTTTTTGGTGGTATTTCATGAGGTACTGTCTAGAAACAATTCATAAGAGGCTTAGTAAAAATTCAAGATGTTTGTTATGGTGCTTATACCTGCCATTACAAAGGTTAAATTCCGTCTATAGCATAGCTGATAGAAACCAATTCAATTGGCTTATTTTGGCCTATAGACGTGAAGTCCACTTTATCTATCTTATTATAATTCCTCTTCATTGTAGCCCATTAATTAACTTACAAAATCTCAAGGATGAAATCATTCTTCCAAAAGAAAGGGAAAATCAAAATACAAGTTACAATCCTCATTACCTTTGACAGTATTAAAATTCTACTCCATGTCCTAACCGAGATCTCCCCTGACATGCGATGGATCAAAGTCTCCCTTCCCATATCAATAGACGAACAGATCATTAGTAGCCCAAATTATGATTACATTATAATGACATTAAATAATGCTGTTAACATTCATAACAAAACCAAAAAATTTAATAAATCTCATCTGACAAGTGAAACAATCAAAGGAGAAATATGTCGATATGGGAGAGCTAACTCTTTGCCCGACCATATCAAAATAAATTCACCATGATTATACGATTTTGGAATTGCCAAGGAATAGGGAAGCGAACCTTATGGACTAATATTAATGGATGGTGTACCTTAGACCATATACAAATGCTTATTCTAGCAGAAACGAAGACTGAAACAGAACCGAAAGAAGCTCTCTGGAAAAATGTTGGGTTCTCAAATGTGTGTTGGTCCCCGGCCTCCGACCGGCTTGGTGGCATTGGACTATTTTGGAATGAAAATTCATTCATAGATGAAACCAATGTAAAGGCTGGGATTTTTAAATCCTAATTTTTTTCAAAAAAAAAAGGAAAATCAAAATGAATTTAGAAGCGGAATTAACGGAAAACCCGCTAACTCGGATTTTTGAACTCTTTAAGAGAATTTCCGGCCCAATTTTTAATTTTAAAGATCGAATCCGTCTCTCACCAATTCTTATCCAATTTCAACTCATCTCAAGGTTGTACAATTATGGCAAATCTTATCCCCTTCATCTCAAGCCTTTACTTCCCCATTTTAGGCAAGTGGTCAAAGCTCCTTTTTTTCCCTTTTGTTCGGTAGTATCAGTAGCAGTTGCAGACCTTGCTTCCCTCTTCAAAAGTCTGAAACCACGCCAAAGCAATTCTGCAAAACCCAATTTCCCCTTCTGCAGTCTTGCCATTCTGATTTCAAGAGAGATAATCTCCTCTCACACTTCTTCACCCTTATCCATTTCATTTTCAAAATACAAACTCAAACATAACCATTTCCACTTGCAACCACCGCTGGCCCCTTTCCGCCGCCACTGCACCCCCACACCTCCATTCCGCCACCACCTTGTCACCGTCACCTCCTTCCCACCACCGTCCAGGTCGAGTCAAAGCCAGCCGCGAGCTCCATCTCCCTGTTTTGCAGAGAGCAACACCAGCAGCTCCACCTCATTCTTTACTCGAAGACAAGCTGAAGCAGCCCTCATCCATCCTCCCCGACGACCACGAGCGCCCAGGCAGCCCAGGAGGCCGGCACCGACATCGACGCCATCTCCGAGCACCTCTGTGCACCTGCTTTCCCCCGGAACCGAGTGGTATGCCTCCTCTTCACCTCCTCTCGCTCGAATCGTTCATAAATGCCCACCTTTAAGGTTTCTTCTTCCTTCCTAGGCCCCCCCGATGATCGATCCGTCTCCGACGAAGCCGAACAAAGCTCCGATCTAAGCTCCGGCGACGTTGAAGAACCCTCGGTGAGCTCCTATCCTCTCCTTTTTCTTCTCCTTTCAGATTTCCGTGTGTATGTGTGTACTTCGTGGTCGGAGTCCGGGTGGACGGAGCGCAGCTCCGCCGCCGCCGGCTACCCTTCCTCCTCTCCCTCCATTGTTTTCCTAAGCCTAGAAATTTCCCCCCTCTGTCTTGTTTTTGTCGGATAAAAGAAAGGGGAGGAAGAAGACTAGTGGGCCCCGATTTCCATCCCTTGCCATGTCACCTGCCAACTCACCTGGGGTCCACTTCTTTCTTTTTTAATCACAACTTTGGATTTTTCACAAATGAAGAATGAATGGGATGGCAATTAATGGGCCTATTCTCTTTTCTTCCTTGGGCCGAGATTGGTGCTTTAAAATAAGGATCTTTGGGCCTAATCTTTCCACAAAACAAAAGGAAACTTAATTTGAGCCTATTTTATAAATGAAATTCGGTTGGAGGTTGTTAAAATAAAAGGGTGGTTTTTGGTAATTTAAAATAAAAAGGGGTCGGTTTTGGTAGTTTTTAAAAGGGCTGATTTTATAAAAATATAAATGGTTGAGATTTTAAAGGATTTGGGAATGTTTAATAAATGGTATTTAAAATATTATATATTATTATGCGAGATTTAAGATATAAAAGATTATTTTGGGATTAAAGATGATATTAGGGTGATTTGAAATATAATATTATGAGACTTGTAGATTTAAAAGTATATTATCGGAATTAAACTGAAAAGGAAATTTACGAACATTTTCCAAGGTCGAAATTTATAACTATTTGACTCGGACTTCTAAACGGTTTTCGGAACTAACTTGGGAATTATGTGATCGGTGACTAACTAGCATGATGATATGATTGATTGACTGATAGCATGTTTTGTGTGGACTAATGGCATGATGATGTGCATGTTTTTAGTCATATTTTTCCATATGTTTTATCATTAATTTAAGTCATTTTCATAAGTTTTGCATTGGGTTTAGTGCCTTTTGCATAAGTGTTCATATTTCATGAGAAATAGATGTCTTCACTAGCTTTTGTGTGTTTTACAGATTTTTGGAAGCTGTTTTTGAAGAAATTTTCAAGAGAGAAAAGATGCGGAAGAGAATTTAGAGCGCATAGGAAAAAGAACGGAAGCAATCGGAGTTATAACGAAGGAGATACGGACATTTCTCTAAGTCCGAGATGGACTACCGTCATACCGACCCCATAACGACCCTAAGGGGGGTCGGTACCGAGGCTCAATCTGGAAGGACGAGACAAGAAAACCCAACAGTGGTCATACCGACCCTAAGGGGGGTCGGTACCGACCCTCACAGCCTCGGTATGGGTCCCAGCGGAGCTTATTTACCCGGATTTAATTATTTTTACACTTTTCCTTAAATAGATTTTAGATAAAATTTATATATTTATTATTTCCTAATTTAGTTTATGGGATATTAAGTATAAATAGGATTTTTAGGGTTAGGAAGATCTTCTTCTTCCTTGGACCACTTTTTCAGCACACTTTAGAATTTAGAACACACGTTTAGAGAGCGTTTGTGAGCGGAATTGAGAGCTTTTTGAAGCGATTTCTTCGGCGAAAGTTGGTGAAGCTTTTGTGACGCTTTGTTGACGTTATTATCAGGTTTTTATGCAATTTAAATTTCTGATTTTTGTTTATTTCATTAATTTCGCAATGTCTACCATGTTTATGCGTGAGTAGTCGCCTTTTCTAGGGTTGGGGTGATCCCAACGATAGTTATGCTTGCAATTTTGCTATGAATGGATGAATTGATTGGTTTTAGCTATTTTATGTGCTTAAGTACTCAATGAAAATTGGGGAAATTCCTTTTTGCAATTAAATTGAAAGATTGAATTGTGAATTGGATAGTAATTAGGATTTTGAACGAAAGTTTGATATCCTAATTAAGATTGTTAGTAAAGTTTATTAATTTGTGAAAATAAATTGATTGCTTTGCTAAGGTTGATGCAAGTTGACCTATTTAATAGATAAAAACATGATTTTTACTTGATTCATTGCGATGCTTGTATGATTATCGATGTGGTGATCCCTATGCCCTAGATCTTTTATTAATATTGATTTTTTCATAAAAATTCAGCAACTTTAAAACCCAAAAAAAATCTCTACATTTGTCATCTCTTCTTGCTATTCTTTTGCTCTTTGGTAACTAGAATTGAGTCACTGACTTTCTCCCTGTGGACGAACTTGACCCTACTATACTATAGCGGGGTTTCGATCTCATAAATTTATTTGATTGAAAATAAACCCTTCATCAAATTGGCGCCGTTGCCGAGGAGATTTCAATTGTGCCAAAGTTTTAGTTACTATTAGAATTTGGGAATAGCCCATCTCTTTTCTTTTGTAAATATTATTTTATTTTATTTTATTTTCTTCTATTTTAGTTAGTTTTTATTTTTCGAACATCCCACCTCCCACCACCCGCCTCATCAGTACCAACTTGGTGCCAAACCCTTGCTATTTGATATGTGCACTTGTTTGAGTTTTCAAGATTAGGTACAAGATGCAGTATGCATATGATTATTTTGAAACAAGGGCTGAACAAGAAAGACGACAAGCAAGGAAAAAGGAGTTTGCGAGCTATCTAGCCGAGGTTGATGAGGAGGATGAAGATTTCATTGATTTTGATAGTTGGAAAGCAAAGAAGTCCTCCGATGATTCAACCAAAGCCCAGCAGTCATATGATTCCTATCATCCAACAAAGAGGTATTATGCTCAACATGACTATATGGACTCGTATGAGCCCTCCCAACCCTGGAATCTCTATCAGGAACCTCCTCCTCCTCCTCCTTATGAGCAATGGGAGTCGCCTCCGGAAGAATCATATTGGTATTCTGAGCACCAAGAACCACCATCATGGGTACAAGAGCTCAAAGAGGAACTCCATGGGCTTCACGATGATATAAGTTCCCAATTGAAGGGTATCCAAGCGCAATTGGGAAATTGGCTGAAGAGAAGGAGGACTTGCCAGAATCACCTTCACAAGTCGCAGCCTCAGAACCGATAAAGATGTCATATAGGTATGAGGTTGGTTCATATGATAACATTATTTTTTGCGAGCTTGTAGGTGGAGAAGAGCCTGAGGATGAGTTGGTGCCTATCCCAACAAAGTCAACATACACTTGTGCTAACTCTACTCAGGCTCTTGATGATTCGATTGCATGTCCTAAGGAGGAAGAAGAGAGTTGCAAAGATCCTACAGAGGTACAAGTAAGGTTAGGTATGGTCTTTAACCTCTTTTCTCATGATGAACATGTTGGTATTGAGACATTTCAGGAGGAGACATGTGAGGAACCCCAACAAGAGGAAGAAGTGCTCAAAGAGAAAGAGGAACCTCCTGTAGAAAACTCTCAAAATCCTACCGAGCCACAGGTAAGCTCAGGTATGATCCCTAACCTCTTTTCTCATGATGAACAAGTGTGCTTTACTATTACTACTAGTCCACCGCCACCTTTGTCATTCGAGGTGAAAGTGATTCTCGACGATTTCGAGCAATCGACAGTCGCATTTAAGTATGGGGTTCTCGCGAAGTGGCACATTGAGGATGAGGCGATAGACGACAAGGTGGAGGAATATCTTCCCCCTCCGCCATTGTACACCGAACTCAACAACGAAATACAACTATTTGTGTATGACGGTGGGGAAGCTCAAGAAGCCAATTCAATGAAGAGGAAGAGGTTTAAATACGAGGAAAGCACACCTGCTGGGTGCTTTCTAAGGAAAGATGAATGGGTGGAAGATTGGAGCGTCCACTCAGGAAGGTTCAAGCTTATTCGTGAGGCTATTAAAGATGGTCCAAGGAAGAACAAAACGAATGAGCAAGGTCCATGTCACTTGAGGGCCTATTATGATGTACCACCCAAGGACGTTCCACCACCATCTCCTCCAGCTGAGCCACCGGATCCACCACCCCCTCCCGATCCGGATTGAAGTTGAGGTAACCACGTCAAGCTAACGACGTTAAAGGTAGCGCTTATGGGAGGCAACCCACTTTATTTTCCTTTCTTTTTTTAAATTTTAGTTTTATTTTTAAACTCTAGGATAGGTAAGTTAGCTGGATAGAACATATTGCACTAACCATGCATGTCTTGAGAGGTGACCATGGTGAAAACGGGTGAAAAACAGAGATCGGAGCAAGAAACAGGACTGTACAGAGGTTGTACCGATCCCCCGGGGCTCGGTACCGACACCCTCTGGCGAACCAGCATCCATTCCCACCACCACCGCCTTCTCCGTAGAGCTTATGGATGTCTTCAACAGCTTCTGAATTTCTTTTGTGAGTTTCTGATCCTTTTTCCTTTTACTTTGATTTTTCTTTTGACAGTGGGGACACTGTCTATTTTTAAGTATGGGGTGAGGGACTCAGAAAACTTATTTGTGTCATTTTTATGTGTTTTAGATCATGTCTTATGTGTTGCACCTTATTTTGATTATGTTATGCATTAATGTTTAAGTTTTTATGCATTTGAGTCTTTTGTCATATTTTAGTCACTTTAGTCTTGCTTTTAGTTTCATAAAATCTGAAAAACCCACCAAAAAAAAATGAAAAAAATGTCGAAAAAGAAAAAAAATGCATGTTTTTTTTTTATTTGTCTTATATTTTAGTGAGTTTATACCCTAACTTAGATGTCCTATGATGATACTTAATGATTGACCTGATCATGTAAATCCTATGACATGTTTGGAAGGTTTAGCCTAAGTCCTTGAAAATGTTTTTATGTGGATTGTGAACTTGTGATGAAATTGAGCACATATGATCATAGGCTAAAGGTTGAAATCCAACAAAATTTGTCCTAGTGAGAATTTTGGCCTTATAGGGAGAACATAAAAAATCCCTCTGCTTTCTTGAGTGTATTTACTCTTCTTATGCATCTCTAAATATTGTGATAGTTATTCAAAGCCAATGCATTTATATGTTTATGTGAATAAGAAGTAAATGATGGAGGCACCTTTTAACCCAATTTTATCCTCTCTTTACCTACCCTGCATTATCTTTGCTTGAAGCCAGAACATTAGCTTGAGACCTTAATTTATAAGCTCCACAAAATTATCTTTAGCCAAATTGAGCCTGACCCCCATTTGGGAATTAAGACTTAGAGTTGGTTAGAATGATTGTTTGTGGAAGGAATGAGCTTGTGTTTGATTTCAAGTGAGAAGATTTCTTGAATTTATTGAGTTATGGGTTGGTTTGATATTTTTATCTTGCTATGCATATTTTGTAAAAGGATTTTTGGCTCACCCTATAAATGCACTATTTTATTTATTTATTTATTTATGTTATTTTATTTCGTTTTTCAAAAAAAAAACGAAATTAAGGAAAAAAAAGAAAGAAAAAAAAATGCAAAAAAAAAAATAGAGAAGAAGTCTAGTCTGTGTTTATATGGTTGTGAATAAAGTGCATGAGCCAAATTTACCTTATTTCCTTTACTTTTGCAAGATTCATATTGTTGAGAGGTTTATTGAGTTTGAGAGGTTATGTTCTTCATTGAGATGAGTTGGAGAGTTTGGTTGATTCATATGATTGAGAGTTATGGTTTGGTTGAGTAGTGTTGTAGATTTAGGAGTCTTGATCCCCGAATGTCATTAAGCACCACATAGCCAAATAATTCCATGCCATTTATTTCATACCAAGCCACATTACAACCCCGCCGAATGGAGTCTTCTTTGAAGTCTTCCATTGAGCGAAGTCCTCCTGATAGTTTTTGTTTGCATTTACATAATTGGTTGCGAAGTGGATTTAAATTTAAATTGCAATGTTTATGAGTTTGTATATGAAATTGAGTTGAGAGTTGATCTTCATAGCCTAAACACATTGAGAGTTGAGTGTAAACACATTATCTTTGTGAGGATTGGATTTATATTGCCTATGTCTATGGATCACTCATATATGTGCGATGACGTTAAATTCACTTGCTTTGCTTTGCTATTAAATTTTACAAGGGCGAAGACTTGAAGGATGTGTTGTAGGTATTGGTTATTGCTTGGTTATTGCTTGAGGACAAGCAAGTCTAAGTATGGGGTATTTTGATGTGCATGTTTTTAGTCATATTTTTCCATATGTTTTATCATTAATTTAAGTCATTTTCATAAGTTTTGCATTGGGTTTAGTGTCTTTTGCATAAGTGTTCATATTTCATGAGAAATAGATGTCTTCACTAGCTTTTGTGTGTTTTACAGATTTTTGGAAGCTGTTTTTGAAGAAATTTTAAAGAGAGAAAAGATGCGGAAGAGAATTTAGAGCGCATAGGAAAACGAACGGAAGCAATCGGAGTTATAACGAAGGAGATACGAACATTTCTCTAAGTCCGAGATGGACTACCGTCATACCGACCCCATAACGACCCTAAGGGGGGTCGGTACCGAGGCTCAATCTGGAAGGACGAGACAAGAAAACCCAACAGTGGTCATACCGACCCTAAGGGGGGTCGGTACCGACCCTCACAGCCTCGGTATGGGTCCCAGCGGAGCTTATACTTACCCGGATTTAATTATTTTTACACTTTTCCTTAAATAGATTTTAGATAAAATTCATATATTTATTATTTCCTAATTTAGTTTATGGGATATTAAGTATAAATAGGATTTTTAGGGTTAGGAAGATCTTCTTCTTCCTTGGACCACTTTTTCAGCACACGTTAGAATTTAGAACACACGTTTAGAGAGCGTTTGTGAGCAGAATTGAGAGCTTTTTGAAGCGATTTCTTCGGCGAAAGTTGGGGAACGTTTTGTGAAGCTTTTGTGACGCTTTGTTGACGTTATTATCAGGTTTTTATGCAATTTAAATTTCTGATTTTTGTTTATTTCATTAATTTCGCAATGTCTACCATGTTTATGCGTGAGTAGTCGCCTTTTCTAGGGTTGGGGTGATCCCAACGATAGTTATGCTTGCAATTTTGCTATGAATGGATGAATTGATTGGTTTTAGCTATTTTATGTGCTTAAGTACTCAATGAAAATTGGGGAAATTCCTTTTTGCAATTAAATTGAAAGATTGAATTGTGAATTGGATAGTAATTAGGATTTTGAACGAAAGTTTGATATCCTAATTAAGATTGTTAGTAAAGTTTATTAATTTGTGAAAATAAATTGATTGCTTTGCTAAGGTTGATGCAAGTTGACCTATTTAATAGATAAAAACATGATTTTTACTTGATTCATTGCGATGCTTGTATGATTATCGATGTGGTGATCCCTATGCCCTAGATCTTTTATTATTATTGATTTTTTCATAAAAATTCAGCAACTTTAAAACCCAAAAAAAATCTCTACATTTGTCATCTCTTCTTGCTATTCTTTTGCTCTTTGGTAACTAGAATTGAGTCACTGACTTTCTCCCTGTGGACGAACTTGACCCTACTATACTATAGCGGGGTTTCGATCTTATAAATTTATTTGATTGAAAATAAACCCTTCATCACATGATTAGTTGACTAATAGCATGATGAAATGTTAAGATTTCGTATCGTTCGACTTATGCCTTCTGAGATATGATTAATACGATGAACTTTGGAGATATATGATCATGCGAATATATAAGTATTATCGCGAATATATATGAATGTTGTAAAGGCTCGGATTTTCAAATCCTAATTTCTGGAAAAAGGAAATTAAAAATGAACTAAAACTGAAATTAAAACTCATTTAGCGGATTCCGACCGAAATATAAAATTTGGCAAATAATTTCCATTGTTTTACCTCGAAAATTCAAAATAATTATTGAATGGTGATATCCCCTTCTGTTTTAAAAATCTAATTGATCGAGAAAGCGAGAGTCGGGTAACTAACATTCGAACACTAATTCCGGGATTCAAAATTCGCGTATTCGGGATTTTCTTTCGGGTATTTATTTGACTAAGGTTTTAACCGATTCTACACTTAACATCCCTTACCTATCCATACCTTACCCTGCAGCCCATCCCCTCCTGCAAATTTCATCGCCATCACCCACCTGCTCCACGCCTTTACCATTCTGCCATCACCGTCTCTTCTGTTTTACCGAGAGGAAGGAATCCCAAGCCACCTCTTCCTCCTTGCTTTCTCCTATCCACCTCCAACCAGCAGCGGGAGTCCTCCTCAAGGACCTCGACCCCTCCTTGTAGCCATGAGCAGCAGCGGCAACGGTAGGAGCTGGAGACGAAGCCGCAACCCAGCGCGCAGTTGTCAACGTCGCTGCCTCCCGCGTCCTGTTTTCCCGAGCCTAGAGACAGCCCCAAGGTGTCCAGTAGTCCGTGCACCTCCACTCCACCTCCATCAACATCCATCGACACACCGGAGCCCCCCAGGAGCCCTCCAGCGCCACCACGAGCCACCGGAGCTCCACCTCCCCTGTTTAAGCGCGAACCACGTTCCGGTAAGCGATTCTCCTCCGTTTTTAATCCAAATCACCCCCGAGCTCTTCCATCACACTCACCCATATCCGGCGCAGGTCCGACGAGCCATCGAGAGCCACCGACAAAGCCCATAACTCCGATCGAGCGCTCCGAAGTCGCGAACATGTCGGTGAGCTTCCAAGCCTCATTTCAATTCTCGTTCGATTTCGTTCCTCCTTTCGAGAGCTGAGTGTGGGCAGTCGGGCGAGCTCGAGAGCTCCGGCGATCTCGAGAGCGAGGCCGTGAGCGTGAGAGGCGAGGCTGACTGAGCTGCGAGGGTCGGCTTGAGCGTGTGCGAGAGGGCGAGCAGCGAACACGAGGAGAGAGGTGCGAGGGTCCGAGCTGGGCGAGTCCGGACGAGCCACGGCTGGGTGCGCGGCCAAGACGTCGCCGGCGGGGTCGAGCTCCATCGACCAAGCGCGGGCTTGAGGAAGAAGAAGATGACATGGCTCATGTGGGGCCCCTCCTTTTACTAACATTATATATAAATATGTGTTTTTTTATTTAAACCGTTTGGGAGTTTATAATTATGGGTTCGGTTCGGTTCGGTTCGGTTGGATTTAAATGGGTTCGGTTCGGTTGGATTTAAATGGTTTCGGTTCGGGTTAAAAGAGTTGGTTCGGTTCGGGTTTATTCGTTATACAATTAATTATTTAATTTATTAATTAATTGTCTAACCAATTCCCGATAATTGATTATTTTAGAAATCGATTTATGTGTCGATATTTAAAGAGGGTCGGTTTTAAAGTATATAAATTGAATTATTTATTAAGTGTTGAAAGTTATTTAAGTCCTTAGAATGATGATTTTAATTAAAGTAAAGTATGCCGGGATTATTTAATCGGATTTTTGGAAGTAGTTTTAAAGATTAAATATTTTATGTATTAGAAATGGCTAAATATAACTTTGAAGTAATTGTTTTGACTAACAACTTGACTAGCTAGTGAGATTATATGAATTGAAGTATGATTGAGCCAGTTATGGAAATGACAGTGGAATAAGATGATATAAGATGTTGAGATAAGTTGAGATAAAGGATGCTGATGATGCTATGATTAATGGATTGGTGAGCATGTTATGTAGTGGTAAATGGATCCTGTTGTGTGCAGTTTACTTATGCATATTTATTAATAATTGCTAGGTGATCTAACCTGCTTGCTTATATCTTGCTGCTTTTCATCTTGTTGATCTGCTACTCCAGGTAAGTTCTTTGTAATTACTCATGATGGGCGCTCTATGCACTGGGTGTTATATAGTAGGCTAGTGTCCATGCACCATACGCCTTAGAATCATGCTTAGGAGCTAAAATGAAAATCATATGATTGCTATATGTCCTTGCAAGAGAACGGCCGTTATCTGTGATAGTCCTAGAGTCTTTGCTAGGGTCATAGGGTAGCCCAGCCTCATCGGGCACCCCGAGTCAATCGAGTCTATATGAGCATGATATGATAGCCCAGCACCATCGGGCAAGCGATGAGATGATATGATATGATGATGTCGTGGTTGTGCACCACCACGAGGAAATTGATATGCTATAGCACCGAACTGGCCAGTCTCCGCCCTATTGAAAGGGGGTGGAGGTACGAGAGGGACATGCCATTTGGCATTCTGTGTGGATCCATTTATCGCTTTCTGCATTATATTAATCTGTCAGTATATATATATATATATGTGTGATTTAATTTACGTATGGCATTACGCATTTCATCTTAAGAATAGGGTGCTTATTATATGCCTCTCAGAGTGTGTTTACATACGCGCATGAGTGACCTGATGATTGACCCAGATCCCCCTCATTTTTTTTAGATTCAGGTAACCGTTAGCCGCTATCGTTGCTTATGTGGATGCTTGGAGGGTTCAGACTTTTGTCGTTAGATCGAGAGGTTGAGAGACCACCACACTTCCTCTCTTTTATACTCCTTTTCGGATTGTATTTAAACTCAACCTTATTTTTGCTTTCGCTCGATTTCACGATTAGACTAAGGCAGATATTTGATCCCCAATGGATCCGCGATCTTTAAGGGTTCGAAATCCCTTCTTTTAGTACAAATATTTTGTTTTAAAACTCAACCCGTACCTGGATTGCAAGATCCGAACAAGGGGTTTTATCCCTTGAAACGTAACCCGGAAATCATAATTCTGGGCCGTTACAAATGTGGTTGAACTGAATGATGAGAATGATGTGGTCTTATGGAATGTGGCAACATGATGAGTGGTTGAACTTGATGAGATGATGATTATGATGTGGCTATACTTATTGAATGACGTGTGTTTATGTGATTGAGTGGCTAGATGTAGACTTATATATGTGTTCTAATATGTATCTAGGTGATAAATTATGATTATGATTGGTGTATGCCGAATCTTCTATTATGTTGTTATGCATAGCCAGGTGAGTTCCTATATGAGCTCACTCATATTCGAAAAGAGATCTCCCTGCTTGTAGCCATGTGCGTACTAGGTGCTTGCATTCATAATAAAGCATGCCATGTAGTATCCTGCTAGGATTGCACTCACGATTGAGCATTCGTTTACTCATTTCTTTTGTAAACAGAACGACCGTTATCTGTGAAGTAACTAGAGTCATTGCTAGGGTTATAGGACGAACTAGTCTCATCGGGTCCCGTCCTGAGTCAATCGAGTCATGAACTTCCTTATATTATGAGATGCCTGCGGGCTTTATTGTGGAGCGGGTTGGGCATGCGTGCCGCCCGATTATGATGGAATGCATTCACGAGCTGGCCAGTCTCCGCCCTATCGGAAGGGGGTGGAGGTAGGAGAGGGATATATCACTTGGTATTCGATGCTAAGGCCTTATTATATTTACGCACTTGATCTTAGGAGCATGTTAGTGTGTTAATATTCCACCTCGTATCTAGAAGCATCTTTATTAGGACTAGCGTGTGTATGTGTCTGCTTGTTGGGATTATATTGCGTAAGGCTTCGATCTGACACCGCCCCGGATATATATTTTTTTAGGTTTGTTTTGCAGCATGATTGTTCATTGCTTCCGTGACGTGGGAACTCTCTTGGGCGATTGCAAAGAAATGGTTTAACCTCACTAACATTGCCTATTAGATTTTGATAAATACTTTTATTGATTTGGTTTTGAATCGGTTCTGTCATGGCACCCTCTTGTATTACACCTTAATTCCTCTATTTGCATGACTACTGGTTTTCCACGCTTAGACTTACTACAGGTACAAGGGACTTCCCCGGGGATTCCAACGATCCCTTCGAATTTTGGGTATGAAATCCCACTTGAAAACGTTAAGTAGAATTTCAAACCTTCAACCTGTACTCGGGGCGCAAGATCCTAACGAGGGGTTTCATCCCTCGAAACGTAACATGGGAATCATAATCTCGGGCCGTAACAACCATTTCAGTTGTTATCCATCTCCCAAGAATCATCGGCGTAAGATACGAACACATAAAGGAGGATTTTGAATGTTTGATGCTCTTTGTTTATGCCCCTCCCAATCCTTCTGATAAAGAGGATTTTTGGAGAACCCTATACAATATAATTGAGCAAAGCAACCTTCTCCGCTTGCTTATGGGAGACTTAAATGAGATTAGCTCTCCCTCGGAGAAAATAGGGGGCGCAGAAACGCGTCCGGGCTGATTCCAAAGGTAAATAGAATTTAAAGATGCATGTTCATTGCTAGAGATCCCTTCTTTCGGCAACCCTTTCACATGTAGAAAGAAGCAATATGGACCCGACAACATTTTGGAAAAATTAGACATGGTACTTTTACACCATGAGATAATTGATATGTTCCCAGACTTGGCTACAAAAAATGGAATTTTCGCAAACTCGGACCACTTCCCCATAACAATAAACATATCCAAAAACAACAACTTCAAACCACCGCCCTTTAAGTTTGAAAACATGTGGTTGCAGAGAAAAGACTTTCGGAATATTGTTAGACAATCATGGAGAGCATCGTGCGTTGGATCGGCCATGTTCCAAATCACGCATAAATAAAAAATCCTTAAGCAAAAAGCTAAAGCGTGGAACAAGAAAACATTTGGAAATATATTCCGTGAAATTCAAGTTGTTGACGAGGCGCTAACTGAACTTCAATCGACGCAACAAACTAATCAAAACTCAAATGAATATATAAAGGAACAAAATCTTTTGTTAAAAAGGGATAACCTACTTCTCTTTCACAAAACTTTCTGAAACCAAAGAGCCAAAACAAAACATCTAAAACTAGCAGATACCAACTCCTCCTATTTTCATAGAGTAGCCTCTGGTAGAAGAAACCGAAAGATAATCAGATCAATTACCTCTGCGGAAGGAACCCCAATACTGGGAGATGAAAATGTTAAAAAAGAAATCCAAAGAGATTTTGAGAAAAGATTCTCCCGGGAACAAACTTATACGAGCCCCCAACTAGAAAACTACCTATCAAGAATCAACCCAATGATCACAGAAGAAGAAAACAAACTTCTTATTCAGCAACCAACCAATAGTGAAATTAAAAAGGTGATCTTTTCAACGGGTAACAACAAATCTCCGGGTCCGGATGGGATGACGGCTGAATTCTATAAGAAATATTGAGACATTGTGGGGACCGATATTATCAAAGCTATTAAAGCTTTCTTTTATTCTGGAAAACTTCTAAAACAAATTAACCACACTTTTATCTCTTTAATACCAAAGAATGACAATCCCACAATGACTTCGCATTATCGACCCATTAGTCTATGCTCTACTTTGTACAAAATCATCTCAAAAATTCTAACAGAACAACTTAAACAAGTAATAGGAAAACTCATTCATCCACTTCAAGGTGCATTCGTCTCCGACAGAGCAATTTAGGATAATATATTAATTGCCCATGAGATTTTTCATTCCTTCCGTACAAGGAAAGGTACTACGGGATGGACGACAATAAAACTCGACATGGAAAAAGCCTACGATAGAGTAGATTGGCAATATACGAAATCGATTCTCCAGAAATTTGGATTCCATCAAAAATTCGTGGACATTATTATGGAATGCGTGACAACAGTTTCTTTCTCTGTGTTAGTAAATAACGTCCCTACAGATCTCTTCAAACCAACAAGGGGTTTGAGACAAGGAGGCCCCCTTTCTCCGTTTCTCTTCGTTCATGGAGCAGAAGTCCTTGCTCGCAAACTATCGCTTGAGGCGGAGTCAAATCGCAACAGCGTCGGTTTCAAATTTGGCCATTCAGGCCCATATGTCCCTTTCCTGGCCTTTGCGGATAATATCATAATATTCTCTAAAGGAAGCAACTCTGTCTGTACAAAAGTTAAGGAAAGAATCGAAGAATATTGTAGATTTTCTGGACAAAAAGTCAACTACCATAAGTCATCATTTCAAACTACCCTGGGTATCCCTAGAAATAGAGCACGAGACCTTCAAGGGATTCTTAACATTCCCCTAGAACAAAATTTGGAAAAATACTTGGGGTGCCTAATTATAAACAGGAGGGTCACTAAGGATACGTTCGGAGAAATAAATTGCAAATAAAAAGACCAATTAAGCAAATGGCGTGCAAACGCCCTATCACAACAAGGTAGAGCAACTCTGATCGCTTCCAACCTTGCATCAAAACCTCTATACTCAATGCAAAGCTTCATGCTCCCTGCGACTGTCCATAAACAACTAGATCAAATCAACAGAACCTTCTTTTGGAATAAAGATGCTCAGCACGGTCCGCTCATCAGCTGGGACAAAATATGTAAATATAAGAAACATGGGGGGTTGGGAATACGGAAAACCAAAGACATGAACGAGGCACTTTAGTTAAAACTTCTATGGAAACTTCTGGCAGAACCTGAGAATAACTGGGTCAAAATTATTCAATACAAATGCTTAAAAGAAAGTCACATACTGAACTACTCCGGGAAAGGTAATGCCTCTTGGCAATGGTCAAAGCTAAGCTTGCTAATCCCAAAATTCAAAACAGGGCTCATTTGGCAGGTAGGAGATGGGAAATCAATCAAGTTCTGGACCGACAATTGGGTAACAACGACACCTCTTAGCAATAGGTTAGATTCAATAGATAATATAAACCCACGGGAGTCTGTGAGCGACTACATTCTCGGAGGACAATGGTAGAAGGAGAAGCTGGTTTCTGTCCTCCCTGCCCACATAATAGATGAAATCATGAACATATATTTACCAATCACCCCTTTTACCGATAGACTTTGCTGGTGGCCCGCTAAAAATGGCTTGTTTACAACGAAAAGTGCTTATAATTTAGTATCAGCTTCCTCACAACAATCATCGGAGGAATTCTCGTGGATTTGGGGACTTGACGTTCCCCCAAAAGTCAAAAATTTTATATGGAAAATAAAACAAAAAGGACTTGCCACGGCTACCCGCTTGTTCCAAAAGGGTGTGGCGGTACCAAATACATGTATACTTTGTAACCAAGCTGAGGAGGATGATATACATTTGTTCATAGAATGACCCATCAACAACTTCCGACAACAATTCCCCAGGGAAGTAGCCCATAAGATCCATACTCTGCTATGTAACAATAGAGATATGGATCAAATTTTACAAATTATGGGTTCGATTCTTCCAGTAGAGAAGAGACAATATATAGCCATTAGATGGTGGACTATATGGTTTGCAAGAAACCAAGCTATATTCAAGGATAAGAGTATGCCGTCCCCAGCGGGATTCAGGAAAATGATTATGGACAACATTGAAAACTGGAAAAGGGCAATCAGATGGAACGAATCTGAAAATGAGGGTTCAGCAACCAACAAAAAGGAACTAGTCCACAACAGAAATAAAAACAAACAAACATTTCATTGGAAGAAACCTCCGATAGGGAAGTATAAGCTGAACTTCGATGGATCTTTTAGATCGACAACAAACTGCTCTATTGGGTTCATCATTAGAGATTGGTTTGGGGATCCAGTTAGTATTGGAGGCAAAACCATTGGGGGACAATCTCCTCTCATGGAGGAAGCTCTCGCCCTCCGCCTTGGAATGGATAAAGTCAGAGAATTAAAGATAACATACCTAATTATAGAGGGTGACTAAAAATTATAATAGATTCTCTTAACTCACAATCTGGATGCCCATGGGAAATAGAAATGATTATGTCTGATATCCAAGCCCTTCTCCAAACTTTAAATTCGGTTAGATTATCACACATACCCCGTATTGGTAATCGGGTAGCAGATAAGGTTGCACACCTTTGCTACTCTACCAGGGGCATATTTATATCTTCATACAAACCTTCTTGACCTCATCCGACAGGATGCTTTCGGATAGGGTTCTCTCATCCGAATTTTTACCTAATAAAAAAAAAACCTATCAGCTTTATGCAAACCCCCAAGAACTCTCTCTTTCTCCTATTGAAATTAAAATGTTGCACCAATGCTTCTTCTTCTTGCTTCACTGGTCTAGTTTTTTTCAATAAACCCTAATTTAAACTACCTTTGATTCCAGCAACCCATATTCAATAAACCTTAAATTGAGCATGATCGTGCCAATTGAGGAAGATGAGACATTCCTCAGGCGCACCCTTAGTCCGCAATTTATGGTGGCGCACCCGCAGGCCGAAGCTCACCCGCAGAATCGCAGCCCAGGACATCAGGCGCACCCGAAGACCTTAATTCGTGGTGGCTGCAGCGCTCAAGTGTGTATCGGAGTTGTTCTTGGACACGAGACGCGGTACCCACCTCCTCAACCTCTTCGGCTTCTGAACGCTACCATTTCCGACTTCGAGTATTGGACCTCACAGGAGAGGAAAAAAGAGTAACAATGGAGAGGATCCTGATCCGGAGAGGATGATTGGGAAGGCAAAGTCTCTGTATCTTCCTAACTGTTTGATTTTCTTTTTCTTTTTTCTATCTGATGTTATTGTTTTTTACCATTCTTGATTTTACCAATACCATTTAAATTTACTTTTTACTTTTTAATAATTTTTTGTAGGTGGGAATCTTACCATTTAATTGGTAGTGTAAAGAAGAAAGTTTACAATTAATGTAAGTGTGGACTTTTCCTTAATTAAAACCTAATGGAGAAGAACAACCCTGTTAATTTTAACATTGCAAGGGCACGATGCGAATTAGAATAATACCACAAGGGTACCACACGAATATTGTCAAACTTTTGTATACCCGCAAAAATTGCAATATTTCAGGGACACATCGCGAAATTTCCGTTGTTATTATTATTATTATTATTATTATTATTATTATTATTATTATTATTATTATTATTATTATTATTATTTGTTATAATATTATTATATTGGGATGGATAAACACTAGAAACCCTAGTTCCCGTGTAAACTCCTATATAAAGGGTCCCTTGTAACCCCAATAAACACATCAATTCCTCCTCTCTTCTCTCTACCTCTCTTCTCTTATCTTCGGTTTATCACACGTTATCAGAACGAGCTCTACTAGGTTTTAAGATCGTACCGATGTTCGTCCTTGATGATCGATCATAAGCCACCAAGCTTTGTGTCACTTTTAAAGATAAGTTTTGATCAGATCTCGTTACTTAATCGATCCACATCTAATTAGCAGTCAGATCTCCATTCCTTCTTCTCATCGGCACGATGGTTTTCTATTTGACCAAATTCAAGATCTTCTTCTCCTCGGCACGGTGGTTTTCTATTTGACCAAATTCAAATTGGTTCTTAATTTGTTGATCAAATCCATATATGTTGATCTGCTGCACGCCTAATTATATAACTATGCATATGTTAATTGTTGTTGGTTCTTTGTTTTGCCGATTGCTCTTCGCTAAGAAATCCGGCCATATGAAGGGCTATCCCGTTGCGTTGCTCGCCAATGCCCTGTAGGAATTCAGCGAGAACGTTCACCGTGATGGAGCCGTAGACCACGGATCGACTCTTCTCCAGCGACCTCGGCCACGGATCGGCTATTCTACAATTTCTTTTTATAGTCAATTAGTTGATTAATTAGTTGATTTTTTTTGTTTGTTCAAGCCTTCAAGGTGAATCAATCTGCCATTGATTATTTTTACAAAATTTGCAACGACGATCCAAGTTCGATCAGATAGCTCCCAGTTCGATCCGTTGGATTTGTCGAATCCATTTGTACCTAGCAATGATGGATTATCCGATCAATCAGTATCAGTCTTGCTCGAACCCACGAGACGCGCCCGCAAAGCTATTGCAGGTTCTCCGAGCCGTCGCCCTGAAGACGAAGTACGACATCAACCTCTGCGCCGCCGCCATCTTTGCAATTTTCCAACGGGGAAGAAAGGTTTGTGTTGTAATTTCTAATTAATCACGAAACCAGCCCGGAATTTTTTTAAAATCACATATTAGCCCGTATATTTTATATAATTGCAGAAAGCGGCCAAACTTTCAGGGCTGCATATTTTTCCCCTGTGAACTACAAACACATCCCGAAGATGATGTGTAACATAAATTATATCAACTCCCGAAGTGGTTGAATTAATCGAATAAATTTAAACCGCCGAAGTGGTTGAATCAACTCGAAGTTGTAGTATCCCCTGAAGCGGCATCTCAATCCCTGAAGCGATTGGATCAATCGGTCGTATCCCCTGAAGTGGATGTTATTTTATTATATCCCTGAAGTGATAAATGATCGAAGAATTTCATCCCTGTAGTGATGATTTATTCATTTTATTTATCTTATTTTTATGTTTTTTTATTATTATTTTTCATCTCCCGAAGTAGATGAATTATCTCCTGAAGTAGATAAAATTGTTAAATTTATATATCATCTCCAGAAGTGGAACGAAATCATTTCCCGAAGTAGATGAACGAGCGCATCTCCCGAAGTAGATGAATGATAAATTGATCTCATCCCCAAAGCGATGAAACAATAAATCTCATCCCTGCAGAGATGATCAAGCCGATAAATTTCATCCATGTAGTGATGAAATTATATTTATTATTTATGTTTATTTATTTTATATGTATGTTATTTAATTTATTTTTTTTAAATTTTATTTGTTTAATCCTCATCTTCCGTAGTAGATGAAGGGAACATCTGCTGAAGTAGATTTGAACGATTGAAAATCATCCCTGTAGTGATGATTTTTTTATTTTTTTAGTTTTATTATTCATTTCAATTTGTATTTTTTTGTCTCCAGAAGTACACAAACATTATCTCCCGAAGTAGATATAAATTGTTAAATTTGCATATCATCCCAAAAGTGCTAGTTTATCTCCTGAAGTAGATAAAGTAAACACAATTTATGTATCACATCTCTTGAAGAAGATGAAATTCTTATTTATCTCTTGAAGAAGATAAAATATTTTAGCTTATATATCATGATAAAATTTATCTCCCGTAGTAGATAAAATTTTAAAATTCATAATCGTCCCTGGACCGATGATTTTTATAGCTAAACAAGCAAATTACGATTTCTCCACCAGTCTCCAGAAGTAGACGAACATGTATTTGCAAATGTTCATTTTCTTGTCACCAGAAGTTGACAATATGCCAATTTCATTTTATTTATTTATGATTTTATAATTTTATTAATTATATCAATTGTGTATTTATTTATCATTATCTCTCGAAATAAATAAACTCATCCCCTGAAGAGGATGAACATATTATTCTCATAATTAAATCGTTCCCACGGTAACGATAATAATCTCCTGAAGAGATATATGAAAAGAAAATTCATAAAATGTCTCTCTCTCTCATCAACACAAATTTGTCTCTGAAGTGACAATATTCATTTCCTGAAGTAAATGAATGATATGAAATATATAGTATATTCTCTTAATGACGAAACCATGCCCTGAAGTGTATGAGTTTTTATTTTAAAGTTGCACAAATACCCAGAAGTGTAGAAATTAAAGTGAATGTATACAAGTTGTCTTCTCCCTGAAGTGAGTAATAATCGATCATACCATTTCTTGAAGAATATGGACAATGTTTATATGACAACTTACTATATTTTTGGAGTATATGATCGAAATGTACATAATAGAGACTAATTGTCACTCGAAGTTGACAAATGAATCATTTTATGAATAAAATCATTTCTTGAAGAAAATGATAAATTGACAAGTTTTTCTCATGGCTCCACCTGAAGTGGACAAATACAATTTTATTTTATTTTATTTATTTATTGCTTTATATTGAATAAAATTATTATGATTTTACTTATTGTAATTCAAAGCTCAAAGTGTTTCCCGAAGAAACAACTTATCATGAGTGTCTAATACGAAGTTTTGTTTGGCAAATGAACATTTGGGACAAAGGTTGACCACAATCCCGTAGATTGTAAAGTTTTCAACACAAACCTAAGAGCCTGAAGACTTTGCTGGTGGATTTTTATTAAACTCCAGAAGAGTGAATGATTCTTATGTAATCTAGAAGAGTATTTTATGAACTCTAGAAGAGTAAAGGATTTCACAAATTCCAGAAGAATATATGATCCTAATTTTATCATTTGTACTCCTGAAGAAGTACATGGAATGTGGGTTTTATCATATTCATAACTAATTTTTGTTTGGGTGATACAACCAATAGAAGTAACCACGTAACACGATCCGATTAAGAAGGCCACTTCCTGACTATCCTCTAAGCATTGCCTGAAGCATGCCCCTCCGGTAGAGGGTGTGAAAGAGGTATGGTTAAGCGCTTGACCAAAGTTATTGTTGTGGCTTATAGCTAGGTTTGTTATACGGTTAATTCTAAATGTCTTGAAGAACATTATATATGACTCATACCTGAAGTATGGCACCAACGAAAGTTCTGACAATACCCATTAAACGACATCTAAATTAAATAGATCACCATATACAAGGTTCAATGGTTGAATATTATGGTTTTATAAGTGTCAAACAATTTTGAAAACCTGAAGTTTTCTCAAACATTCTTGAATGTAAAACCAAGATGAATACCATATAGCTCTAGAAGAGCATTGATCTTGTTACCTGAAGTAACAAATGACACATATGTATGAATTGACATGGTATTGAACACCAATATCTCATATGACTAGCCAAAAGCAACTCTTACAGAGTGCGAATGTATATATATGGTTTATTTGACACTCATTTATCCCATTGAAACTTATCAATAACCAGAAGTTAGTTAATGATAAAATGTTTTTCTTTGTGGCATTCGGTCATTCATGTGAAACGGTGATGGGCGGGATCATTGACATTCACATACACACCCACTAAAAGGGACCAGAAGATCCTAGGACCCGAAGATCCTCTATAAGGGTGACCGAACATATATGGTCTGTCATCTTGGCAAATCAACAACAAGACCATCTAAATTCAAAGTAAATGCAAAGTCTCTAATGTCTCTTGAATGGATTCAATGAGACATCTATGGAACACTATCATATAGACCAGTGTAATTCCAATATTATAGATGCCTTAACACTTTGGTCATATGGAACAAACAAGTAGAGAATGTTATCACGGCGACCTAGAAGAGTCGTTAGTCAAATGGGCCCATGCAAGCTAGTTTGCATTTCGAATTTGACACAATAACATCTCCCTAATTATCTCCAGAAGAGAGCATGTCATTCAAAGGTTTTGAATAAGCAGCATATTTTCCGAGAAGTACCTCGTCCAAATGAACTACAATGCGACCACAAAGAAGTTGGATGATACATGGGGTTTGAGTTCCTATTGATATCAAATACCTAGAGCTTTAAAATGGTGATCAAATGCTCGGTATTTAGGGAGAGAGTAAATGAGACAATTAAGAAAGAGATTGCAAGGAAGCAACTTCTCTATCATTTCATATCCGCGGATAAATACAAGTGAACTAGAAGTTCAATAAATGAAATGATTATAAGGTTTAGCAAATATGCAATTGAAAGCATTTACTAAAAGCCAAGAAAGTGACAAAGTCACAGATACTAGCTCATTTGGAAGTTCCAGAAGTAACTCCAACTAAATGAATATCAAGTGGTTCTCAAGTACACCAGAAGTGTTGGAGATCACTAGGCTCTTGGTATACGATTCCCCAGAAGTGGAATGAGCCTATGAGAATATGATGATCATCAAATAAATAATGGATGTCGATATCGAAATGATAGTAAAGAGCTAGAAAAAGGAAATTCATGTAAGAATGGGTTCTTTAAGCATGATGGCATTGGACTTGTAGATCCAACACCAAAAAGTGCAACATCAATTGGTTTTAAGTTGGTGTTTGTACAAAATAAAATATAAAGCCAAGTTGATTGCACAAAAACCTATCACAGGTTATATGAAGAATGTATTTACCAGAAGTGAATATAATTTTGGATCTAAATATAAATGACGGACGTGTTACTTGCATACACGTATAAATGAAAAAGATCGATTGAAAATGCCTGAAACATTAATGTCAAAGCCCCGTCACATACAATTGATTAAAGATCGTTATAAGAGTACCAGAAGTACCTATAATTGTGAAAAATGGTGACATTGCATTAGGTCCCGAAGTATCATACAATGTTGTACTCTTTTCCTTGATCTTGGTTTTTATCCCATTGGGTTTTTCCAAGTTAAGGTTTTTAACGAGGCAACATAGACACCATTTAATACAACAGATCCTCCTGATCAACAATGAAAAGCACACTAGGTCCTGAAGTACCTTATGCTTGTGCATTGAAAGCAGCTCAACACCAATACATGGAAGTCAAGCGCATCAAGTCAATCATGAAGAAATTCTAGGTCAAAGACAATGTTGAGATTCGACAATAAGCTCATGAAGACAGCGCCATCAAGAAAAATGAGAAGACTTCGAGAAGGATGTTGACTTCAGGGGGAGTATACACGCTCTGCACTCTTTTTCCCTTCGATCGGGTTTTATCCCACTGGGTTTTCCTGTCAAGGTTTTTAACGAGGCAGATCACCAAAATGTATCAAATGTCATATGTATTTGTTCTCTGGATCCTAGTTTTGTCCCATTGGGTTTTCTAGGCGAGATTTGTAATTTTGTAATATTTAGGGATGTTTATCCAAGGGGGAGTGTTATAATATTATTATATTGGGATGGATAAACACTAGAAACCCTAGTTCCCGTGTAAACTCCTATATAAAGGGTCCCTTGGAACCCCAATAAACACATCAATTCCTCCTCTCTTCTCTCTACCTCTCTTCTCTTATCTTCGGTTTATCACATTAATATTATTATTATTGAATAATGGAATGAAAAGTTAATAGACTTGGTTGGTTGATAGTAGGACTGGAATTGGTACATTACCAATTCATTTTTTCATTTACAATGTAACAAGTAACAACTAATTTGAGTAATTTACCATCTTTTGAGTGTTGAGAAGAAAATATACAATTACAATACAACTTAATTAAAACTTTTAAATTATTGCAACGCATAGTTTTGTGTCTGAAAAGGTAATATTTAAGCACTAAAGCGACATAAAACTTATAGTTATTTTACAACGTATTTAAACTACGAAGGAAGGAGACAAATTGAACTACAAAGGAAGGAGGCGACGTGAACATCTCAATCTCCCACGAGCATAACCAGCGATCTCCGATGGCATATATTGATCACTGCTAAGCTGCCACCTTCTGTAGAATTTAGAGAGGGATAAAACATTAATAGATTGGTGGTGGGATTCTCATATTAGAGAAGACAAACACACTTATAATATTATTATTCAACCCTTTATACATGGATTATTACAATGCTTGAAGAATAAGTAATATAAAGATATCGATAAACTAAACCTACCAAAGATATATATTTCTAACTTAATATAACAAGATCAAAGATTATACCCTAATACAATCATATCTAATATATCATAAAATATATGCATCATAATATATAATCTCTAGCACCTTCTACTTACATCTTGGACAGATCCAGATCCTTTGCCTTCACGATCCCCATCTTTAGACTCATCGCTTCCGTCAAGAGTGGCGACCTATGTAGGAGTTGCGATCCTCCACCTCTAATAATCATTCCCATGCGGTCACAAATGAAATGATGAAATCTGCACCAGAAATACAGAGTAGTTATTGCCGCCAACAAAATTTATTTTAAATGTTCCTTCTATTGGTTTATTCTATCTCATGTGCCTTTTCTTCCGTGGTGATGACATGGTTGTAGTTTTAGTGTCGTTTGTTTTGTTAGTTGGTTTTTTTCCCTTGTTTATAAGTGTTTGTCGTGTCAGATTTTCCATGTTATGAATTATCGTTGTGTTTATGTAGTCAAATATTTTTCTATTTCTAAATGTCCAAAGACTCCACCACGCAAATGCTAGCTTTTTTCCTTTGTTATGCGTTCATTTTATTGAATATGTTTGTCATGATTATCTCGATGCCATGTTAATTCATTCCTGTATATATCCTCTAATATTTTTCCTAGGAAAGGATGAATTCTTTGTATTAGGTTTCTTTCTACATGGGGTAACAATGTATGAATAAGTTAACTAGTGATTCTCCGCATAGATTGCATACTTCACATGCACATGAGATTGCTAACCCTTTAGTGTTTAGCCTTGTTTTAGTTGGAATCGATGCCGTTATTATACATTTTTCGATCCATGAAATTCGGGAGCTATATCTATTTTGTATATCTATGCTATTTAAGTCATTTATGTTATTTTTTGTACTAGGTCTAATCACAATTCACACTAGTAGTGGAAACAACGTAACCCGACCTTATCTTTTATTTATCCAATATACTGTACATCAATCATGTTTGCGATTTTGTTTGTTTAATCTGGTCCAGTTATATAAACCCGGGATGAAACCACGACCAATAAAATAAAAGAGCGTACATAAAATTGAATTCAAGGCTTATCTAAAACTAATTTCCGCAAACAAAACCACGTGTCGCTAATGTAAATAAAATAACAAAGTAATCACGGGATATGGCCATATGGGTGGGAGTTTCTAGAATACTAGTCTAGTCCGTAAATAAATGACTCCAACTCCAAATAAGAGAGAATAAAACAAAAAGCCAAACGGAATACGCAAGTACGAAATAAACAGAGAGGAGGTAGGGAAAATGATGCCCTCTCCCTCTATAAATCCACTCCCTCCCTTCTCGATTCTTCCACCGTCTTCTTCCTCCTCCTCTGCCACAAACCCCATTTCTCTCAACCCCCACCGCCTCATCACCATCCACGCGATTTTCTCCTCATCCACGATCTCCATCAAGGTCAACACAGTCCGGCCGCAATTCAAGATGATCGGAAGCACTAAGGTCGACGATAATCTCGGGATTCGCTACCATTCCCGTCCCGCTTACCCCCAATCCGGCTTCCTCGCCTCTGGTTCGTCCCCGCTCTCGTTTTCCTTTTTATAACTCCCGGAGATTTGTTCGAAAGGTCTTGTGTCTCGCTTGTTATGCATGTTTTTCGGATTTCGTCGCGAGTATATGAATATGGATGTAGGATTAGGTTTGAATTCAACATGATATTGCCTTACAAGATATTCTTAATTTCACATTTCATTCATTTTGTTTGGAAATTTGAATTCAATCGTACGTGCTTTCCCTCATTGACCTAATTTATTCGGTGGTCGCTTTGTGTGTTGATCAAGTTTTTTTTCTCACTTTACGCATGTATTCGACTTGCTGCTTATTCAATCATTCAGATAACAGTCAATTTGAAACGGCGGTACCTGGTGAGATCAGAGGTCGGGTAGAAAATGATTTTGTAACTGTACCCTTCCAGAAATGGTCAAAAAACAACTGCAAAAGGATGATAGAGCGCAAGGAATCTGTTCAACAAGATGAACCCTTTAGCTCAGGATTACTTACCCGTCCGGCAGGCAAAACAGTCGCTACCAGATTGTTCTCACAGAGTACTAGGTATGCTCGCCTTTTTCATCTTGTTTGTTAATGCTTAGTATTGTTTTCCTTCTGCAATTTTATGAATCTCATGCCAGTTTTTGCAGCTCCATAATCTCACAGGGAAAGGATTTCTTATTAGTATCTTACTCCCTCATCCTGTCTTCAAATCTTGTTCTAGAATTAAGTCCTTTTAGATTTTGTGGGCAATAATTGCAATTGTCATTGAATTTTGCTATTCATTTCCACTCATTGGTTTTGAAGGGGATGAGTAATTAATAAGTGTTCATTGGGAAGTTAGATGATCTTGAAATGCATCTTACTACTTACTTTCTGAACAGGAAAAAATCGTTTTGGGTAGAGATGAAAATGGTCATTGATGAGACTGCAAGCTCTTGGGAAAAGATGGTGCTGATGACATGGGTTATGAGCTCTGTCAGGTTGCTGCTATCACTGACCATTTGGAAGAGCATGTTCAGGTTGATCAACATGCTTCTATTGGTTCTTCTCATGCCTTTCACTGGTAGCCGAAGACATTGTGTCGTATTAGCATTGGAGAGGGTGGACGAGGCAGAGAAGAAAAAGGGCACAGAAATTACAGAGGACAGGCAGTGGCTTGTTGGTAGTGGTGAAGATCAAGCAATGAAGACACCAACCATTAATCCATTACCTCTTCCTGCGGATTTAGAGGTGTCAGTGAGGCGAGAGATTGCAATTCAGAGAGTTAGGGAGGATAAGGATGACGTTGACAAGACGTATAGAGATTTCAAGCTGTTTATTACGCCGAGGGGCACTACGTTGTTTACACAATCATGGACACCTGTTTCTGGCACTATTAAGGGATTGGTAGTTCTTTTGCATGGTTTGAATGAGCACAGTGGCAGATATAACAGCTTTGCAAAGCAACTAAACGCCAACGGATACAAGGTATATGGACTAGACTGGATTGGACATGGCGGTAGTGATGGTTTGCATGGTTATGTTCATTCTCTGGACGATGCTGTGTCTGACGTGAAAGCGTTCTTGGATGATGTTTGGACTCAGAATCCTGGGACTCCATGCTTCTGCTTTGGACATTCTACTGGAGGAGCTATCCTTCTCAAGGCAGCACTTGATCCAAAGATTGAAGCCAAGATAAACGGCCTCATACTAACATCTCCTGCAATCGGCGTCCATGCATCCCACCCCTTATATATAGTCCTCGCCCCTATCATATCCATTTTGCTTCCGAGATACCAGTGTGGCGCTGCTAACAAGAAAGGAGCAGTTGTTTCCCGAGACCCAGAAGCATTACTAACAAAGTACTCCGATCCTTTGGTGTATACTGGGTCGCTTCGTGTAAGAACAGGGTATGAAATCCTCAGAACATCAACATACTTGCAGCAGAACTTGAGAAATCTTCGGGTTCCATTTATGGCGCTTCATGGTACTGCTGATGTTATAACCGATCCAAAAGCCACAGAGAAGCTTCATAAGGAGGCGTCTTCCACTGATAAGACGATTAAATTGTATGAAGGACTGCTCCATGATCTACTCTTTGAACCTGAACGGGAAACTGTCATCCATGACATAGTGGAATGGTTAACCAAAAGGACATAAGAGTAGAGAGAGTGGTCAACTCTCCTCATTTTTATGCTGAGAGTGACAAGTAGGAGGTTGTGGTTTTGCAGCGATAAGCTCCATGGAAGGACCTTTGCAAATCAGTCATGAGGTTTATGTTTTGGCTGAAGTAGCTACAGAGGTCTTTCCTTAGCTGCCCAATCTCTTTTGTACATTCGACTGTTGAATCATAAATTATTTCCATTTCTCTTGCATAAACCAAACTTGATACTGTTGCTTTCTTGAAACTGCTTGATAAATTTTTGTTGTTTACTGCTCTCTCCCCATTGATAGTTGCTTGATAGTCCCCCATTTGCGCCTGATTCCGGTGGAGTTTATTGCTACGGTATCATGTTGGTGAACAAGGTAAGATTTATCGTTTGGGATCTACCCCATTCAAAGATCATACCTAATGTTTAATGTTGTAGGAAGTTTTTGCATTGTGAGGGAGAAATCACAAGGAAAGTCTGAATATTTTGTTTCAGGTTGCTGATCGGCATCTCTACTCTCCTACGCGATGGGGTAGAGCTGGGATAGCTGTTGCAAAGACTTGAGCTCAGGCTTCCTTCCTTGCCTACCCTTCACCGCTGGGCGCCATTAGAATATCCGAGGCTCAGTAAGGGCACATCGAGCATTTGAATAGGGGTTGGGGAACTGATTGTTTTCACGGGAGAATAGGGCTATATATTAATCAAAAACTTGCTCATATCCAAATTTGGGCAACAAACTTGAAACAAAATGCAGAGCAGTGTTGAAGAGAATTATAGGTGGGAATCAATGGTGAAACAAACGTGTAAATAGGCTATATATATTGTACTGTAACATACATCCCTATCATCATCCTCACTAATCGAAATTGAAGAAAAACAAAAAATGATTTCCCCATCCCCTCAAAAGAAAGCTGATGTTAGTACAAAAACAATAAACTATCTTTACTTGTACACCTTCCTTGAGGAAGAAGGGGCTCATCTCCGGGCAAGATCTGTGGTTTCTTGAGCTCGCCACGGATCCGATGGGGTTGTGCATTCAAGTGTTCCCTGGTAGACCCTGGTGTGTTAAGTTCTTCTCTTTGGGGGATGTTTCATTTGTGCTAGGCTTGGCTCCTGTCGTTGTATACTACCCTGTTTTTCGATATGAATAACTTGGGATAATCTCCCACCACCATGTTAACACCCGACCAGATAATATCTACCCAATTTATCAGGGTTGTGCTAGTTCTAGAGGCATCGCCGCCTCAATGAACAATTTCCTTCGTCACTGAACGAAAATATGTGCCGATCCGAGCTCAACCCATTCGCGGGCAACCGTCCTCCCAGGGCTCTATCAAGTGTCGGATTATGCTAGTCGAGACTAATCCCGCTTGAAAAGGGGAATCCGGCCTAAGCCTTATGAGATTCCGATTTCCGACCCCTTAGAGCACTTTTATCTTGATGGATGCTAATTAAGCATCGATGCTTACGAGTATAATACATGTTATTTTCTCTATTTAAAATGTAAATTTTTTATAAAAAAAAATTATCATACTTCTATATTCATTTTTCTCTACACATAGACATCAATTTTGAATATGTTTTTGACATATTTTGAATAAAATGATTTCTTTCGATATAATTATATTGTCGATAAATTGGATCTTGGTAAAAAAAAATGTTATTTTAGTAATTAAATACTAAAATAATTGTTATAGAAGGGTTATTTTAGTAATTAAATACTAATATAATATTATAATCATATTATAAACATGTTGGAAATAATTGTTATAGAAGGGTATATTCGTAAATTAAATTGGTAAAAAAAAAGATAAATTGTGAGATATTAGGGATGCTATTGTTAAAGTGGAAAATGTGAGGAAGGAATGCTATGCTGATGTGGCGGAGGGAGATGAATTAAAAAATACTAGTAGTAATTTTAGTATCTTGAATAGTAACCGATAAATATGGCCTTAATAATGAGGCTTTGTCCTCTATTTATAGTGTGAATACCCCTACATGCAAGCCACTTATGGTCACACGTCGCTTGCTCCAAGACATGTGTGATGGAGGCATGAGTGCCACGTGGCCCAGCATGCGTGTGAGAGACGCGAGAGATTTATCGTCCGCGGACGTCTTGAGTCTCTATCCTGACTCGTACTCGCCCATTTTTCATGTTTATAAGGTTCTATTTTTATAGCGGGAAACCTTATTTATGATTACGTATTCTTATTTATTTCATGATATTGCGAATATTATTATTTATTTTTCGTGCATCATCAGTTAAGGAACAAAAAATAAAATTATTCTAGTTTACTGAAATACAGTGAAAATAATTAATTTGCATTTGATTTTCAGATATTCACAATTTTTACTCAGATATCAAATTGGTGTATAATATATTAAAATAAAGTTATCGACAATCATAGCAAATAATACTAGTATATATGATTTGTTGGACTTTGATTCTAATGTTATCGTTAAGTTTTACTGAGATTGGACAATGATTTGATTACGATAAAGCATGATTTCGTTTTAATTCAATGTGAACAAGTCAATCAAGGCAAATTAAGCAATAGTGAATTTAATTTGCTTTTCACTTGCTAATAATTTTACCACCACTACCCACTATATATGCAAATGCAACCCACACATCTTTTTCTTCCTTTCAGAGAGAGGAATCTATCAAGAGAGAAAAGATGTTTGAGAAAAAGTTTATGTGTCCTACAAATGAATAAAAAAGCTAAAATGTGAAATGTCTATTTCATACAGCTAAAGATTATTTTACTTATTCAATGATTATTGACAATTGGAAATAGTTTGATATATACACTTTGTTAATAGTAAAGGGCAATAAAATATATGAAAAAAAAAACTCCAATTTAAATGCTTAAAAATACATACAATTTAAATATAAATTTATAAGTTAGTTGGACTTTTTTTTATAACGTAAGATGTTGAGATTATCAAACTAATTCTCATAAATTTGAGTACTCGAACTTACGAGATATACTAATCGCATTTCAAAGTATGAACATTCGCCTAAAATAAATTTCAATCATATTTAAATCTGTGAGATCATGAGATTGATTGTAATGTCCTCCTTAAGGGTTTCCATTCATTGATATAACATATATATAGGTTACAAGGTATTGGGCCTTAACGGGCTTTCAGCCCACTATACAATAGGAGACCTATGTAATCTATCAAACCCCCGCAGTCGAAACGGGAGGGGTCCGTACAGTGAGACTGGAACGAAAATCAATGAATAACTGTCTAGGTAAACCCTTGGTGAATATATCAGCGTACTGATAAGAGGACGGGACATGTAGAACGCGGACATGTCCAATGGCAACCTTGTCCCTGACGAAGTGGAGATCAAGCTCAATGTGCTTCGTGCGTTGATGTTGGACTGGGTTGCTAGCCAGGTAGACGGCGGAGACGTTGTCAGTGTAGACCAGAGTGGCCTTCTGTAAGGGGCATCGTAGCTCAAGCAGGAGATTGCGGAGCCAAGAGCACTCAGAGACAACGTTGGCAACACCCCTGTATTCGGCTTCAGCGCTGGAGCGAGACACGACGGACTGACGTTTGGCTGACCAAGACACAAGAGTGTCATTGAGGAAGACACAGTAACCAGACGTGGAGCGACGTGTGTCTGGACAACCACCCCAATCCGCATCAGTGTATGCCACAAGATCAAGCTTAGAGGAAGGAGTGATGGTGGTGTCGAGCTCGAGGGTGCCGCTGATGTACCGAATGATCCGCTTCAAAGCCTGAAAATGGGGTTCCCTAGGGGCATGCATGAACAAGCAGATCTGCTGGACGGCGTAACTGATATCAGGCCTGGTGAAAGTGAGATACTGAAGAGCACCAGCGAGGCTCCTGTACAGTGTTGGATCATCAACCAAAGGACCCGAATGAGCACTGAGCTTGTTGGATGTATCGACTGGGGTTGCGACGGGATTGCAGTTGACCATCTTAGCACGAGCAACAATCTCAGCAGCATACTTACTCTGTGAGAGAAACAGACCAGACGCATGCCGCTGAACGGCAACTCCCAAGAAGTAAGACAGCGGACCCAGATCAGACATGGCGAATTCGGCACTCAATCTCGAGATGATGGACTTTCGAAGAGCATCAGAAGAGGCGGTGAGAATGATGTCGTCGACATAGAGCAGCAGGAAAGCCAAGTCCGAGCCTCTGCGATAGATAAACAGAGACGTATCCGATCGGCTGCCAGTGAAACCCAAGCGGAGCAGATGAGAGGCAAACCGCTGGAACCATGCCCGGGGAGCCTGTTTCAGACCATACAGAGAGCGCTTGAGGAGACAGACATGCTTTGGACGCTCAGCATCAGCAAACCCCGGAGGCTGAAACATGTAAACCGTCTCATTCAGATGACCATGCAGAAAGGCGTTCTTGACATCCAGCTGATGGATGCCCCAGTTGCGCGACAGAGCTAGACTCGGGACCACTCGGATAGTGGCAGGCTTGACCACAGGGCTGAAGGTCTCATCACAATCAATACCTGCCTGCTGAGATCTACCATTCACCACCAGACGGGCCTTGTAGCGCTCCAATGTCCCATCAGAGCGGAACTTGTGACGGAAGAGCCACATACAACGAATGACGTTCGCCTCAGGAGGGCGAGGAACAAGAACCCAAGTACCATTCTTCGTAAGGGCCCTGTATTCGTCGAGCATAGCCGCCTGCCAATTCGGGTCTAGGAGGGCTGTTTTGTGGGAGGTGGGAACGGGGGAGAGGGAGGTCTGGGTGGAGGCAGAGGGGGAAAGGGAGTCGGGAAGGATGGGGGCAGGAGAGGCGAAGGACGCGGGCACGCCAGCCGGGGACGCGGGCGCGCCAGGTCGGGGCGCGGGCGCGCCAGGGCGGGGCGCGGGCGCGTCAGGTTGGGGCGCGGGCGCGCCTGCTTGGGGCGTGGGCGCGCCATCTTGGGGCAGGGATGTTGGCGTAGGGGATGTGGGGTGTATGGCGGGGTGATGGTCGGTGGTCATGGAGACGATCTGTCGGGGTCTGAAGACACCGGAGACGCTGCGGGTGTGAGGTCTGGTTGTGGGGGGTGGCGAGGGAGGTGGGGGAGGGGGAGACGCAGGAGCACCGGGAGAGCTCTGGGGAAGAATGAAGTGAGGAAATGGTGACTCAGACTCTGACGACGACACAGGGGGTGTGGGAGATGCGAAGGGAAATCGCGACTCATCAAAGGTGACATGACGAGAGAGAATGATCCTGTGAGTCTTGATATCAAGGCAAATATAACCGCGATGATCAGACGGGTAGCCAAGAAAGACACAAGGGGTAGAGCGAGGGTGAAGCTTATGGGGGGCGGTGGATGCTTGATTGGGAAAGCATAAGCAACCAAATGTACGAAGGTGATCATATATGGGCAAAGCAGAATACAGTGCCTGAAACGGTGAGCGATGGTTGAGGGTGGTAGAAGGGAGAATGTTGAGGAGGTAGCATGTGGTGGCCAAGGCGTAAGGCCAATAAGGGAGGGGAATGGATGCGTGGAAGAGAAGAGTGCGCATCATATTGGTGATGGTGCGGATGATTCGTTCGGCTTTGCCATTTTGTTGCGAGGTGTAGGGGCAGGATAAGCGATAGGAGATCCCATTGGTATTAAAGAAAGTGTGGAAATCTTTATTGTCAAATTCACGGCCATTGTCGCATTGGAAACACTTGACAGAGGTGTGAAACTGTGTTTTAATGTAAGCATGGAATTTGGCAAAGATAGGGAACACTTGAGATTTAAAGTGCAAAGGGAAAACCCATAAGAAGTGTGTAAAATCATCCAGAAACAAAAGGTAATACTTATGACCCTCCTTGCTAGGCACAGGAGATGTCCAAATATCACTATGAATAATATCAAAAGGTGCGAAAGTAGTGTTTAAAGAACGCTGAAACGGAAGTCTGGCATGCTTGCCTAACTGACAAGACGAACATAAACCAGAGCGGTGCTCTTTATTACAAATGACAAGACTCTTAGCACGAAGTAAATCTAAAACTGCAGGACTGGGATGACCAAGACGAGCATGCCAAAGACTGGATGATGATGCCGAGAGGGCGACAGGACTTGACGGGCTGGATGGTGAGGGCGACGACACAGGATAGAGCTCCCCAGTGCTATTACATCTCAGGCGAGTAACCCCCGTAGTAAGATCCTTCACAGAGAAACCAAGCGGATCAAACTCAAGAGAAACATCATTGTCAGTGGTAAACCGACGGACAGAGATAAGGTTTTTGACAAGTTTGGGGGCAATAAGGACATTGTTTAGGTGCAAAGGGTTGGTAGGGGTTGGTAGTGTGGTGTGGCCAATGCCCGAAGTAGCAAGGCGACCACCGTTGCCAACGATAATAGAATGAGCAGGACCCTTAAAAGAATGAGATGAGAGAGTACCTGAGGAGTTCGTCATATGAGAGGTAGCGCCAGTGTCCATGTACCAAGAGCCGTCGGGAGGTGTCAGCTGCATGGAAGAGAAGGCGTTGTGCACATCAGTCGGGTATGCCTGATCGGATGATGGACGGGGAGCAGGACCCAACAAGCCCTGCTGGCGGTTGAGATATGGGGCAGGTCCACGAAACGACGCACCGGGGTAGCCATAGGGCATCCAAGGAGGGTAGCCAGGGTTGGGGTACCAAGAGGGGTGGCGGTTATCATGTTGCTGCGGGCGCCAGGTGTTGCGGCCGCCGCGGCCTCTGCCGCGGCCGCGCCCGCGCCCGCCGCTGCGGCCGCCGCCTCTAGGTCCTTGCTGATCGTTGGTGCGGCCTGGCTGGAGGGCGAGTTGCTCGATGATGTCGCTGGATGAGACCAATGCCATCTTGTCTTTGGCGGCGTCGGTTGTCTGACGTTGAAGGCGAGTCTCCTCCAGGATCAGTTGAGACCGGGTCTTCTCGAATGTAGGGAGAGGCTCTGTCTGCTGAATATGAGTAGCAGCAGCGTTGTATTCGGAAGGGAGACCAGAGAGAACCTGAAGAACCAGACGGGTGGCACTGGGTTTGGAGTCGACAGCGTCGAGCTGATCAGCCAGGGTCTTGATGTGCTGACAGTAGGCAGATATCGACGGAAAAAAGGAAAGCTTGCAACCTGAGAATTCGTGCTCGAGATAGACAGCACGGGTGGACTTGTTGTCTTGAAAGAGATCCTGAAGTTTCTTCCAAGCTTGCAAGGCGTTGTCTTTGGGGTCAAGGATAGTGGTCAATAGATCTTTTGAGATGGTGTTAAAGATCCATTGAAGAACAATGGTGTCAAGTTGAGCGAAGAGATCGTCGTCTTCGCTTGCAGGACGGTTAGCGAAGGAGTCGATGTGGTGGAGGACTTTATGAGCCTTAACATGGGTCGTGAAAAGGTGCGACCACATGGTGTAGGTACTGGACTCATGATCAAGAATGATTGGGATGCAATTTTTGATGTTGGAGATGGTTAGGGCGGAATGGTAGGGTGGCTTAATAGGGTCGGTAGGTTGTGGGTTAGCCATTGGGACGAGAAGGGAAGGCTAAGGGCGGTGTGCGGAAGTGCTAGCGAGCGAGAGAGAGAAGGAGGGGGTCGACGGTGGGAGTGACGCGGCCGCGGGGGGAATGGCGTGGGCGCGCTAGGGGTTGGCGGACGGTGGGAGAGAAGGAGGGGGGGGGGGGCGACGGTGGGAGGGCGGCGGCGAGGAGAGAGAGAGAGAAGGAGGTGGCGGCTAGGGTTAGAGAAAAAGAATTTAGGGTCTTTGGATCTTAGGCTGTGATACCATGTGAGATCATGAGATTGATTGTAATGTCCTCCTTGAGGGTTTCCATTCATTGATATAACATATATATAGGTTACAAGGTATTGGGCCTTAACGGGCTTTCAGCCCACTATACAATAGGAGACCTATGTAATCTATCAAAATCCATTATTATATAAAAATTTTAATTTTTTGAGCCCAAAAGCACTCATGAAAGCTTTTAATTTAAAGGAGTCTCTTGGATTCTTCTCAATTCTCTTTACCCACAAAGGGGTATATCAGTATATGCAATGTTTGAGCAAGTTATATATCTTTAATTTATTTAAATAAATATAAATAAAATAAATAAAAAAGATGATAATGATAGAAAGGAAAAAGGAGAGGAAAAGGGGTTCATGTAAACAATGGTAAAATTGTATTTACTTTTGGACTTTTTTGACTATCTGCCGCTTTTGCGATAACTAGTATTTGACTTCCCTTTATTAATATTTTTGCAATTTGATAAACTTGGACAATTGATAATTTTACCTTTCCATATATAATTACTTAATTAGGGCTCCATCACAAAATAACACGCACGCTATACGTCTCTAAGACTCTAACTAATTACACCAAATCACCGTTTCACATGAAAAGTCAGTAAATAAAGATTGTGAAAATCCAAAAAAAGTTGTTGAATTCTTTTGATACAATTGGAGGATTAAGATTCCTCTTCAAGGCTAGTTTTAAAGCGGATCAAAGGTGGTTGTAGATCCGGCAAGTGCGGAGTTGAAAGAACCATGCCTAATCGGTAGTTAATAGACTTTATAATAATTTTCGCTAATGCAATACGGTGATCCAATGGAATTCAACTCATCTACAACCTAGATCTTTTAAACCTCATTCAAAATGATCGATCCCCTCCGAAGACAAATGATGTTGTCCTAATTGTCAACATGAATTCTTTTCAGTATAAAAACAACAACAACATTCCCAGCTTATCCCCGCTTGAGAAGGGTCGGGGGGCCAAGTTGTACGCACTCTTTCCCCAATCAAGTCGAGAGAGTGTTTCCTAGTAGTCCAAACAGTTGCATAGACTCATAGCACCTCCAAAGATAAAAGTATAACAGACAAATAAAGGAGACTAGAAAGGTATGGTATGAGAAACGGGTGAAAATGGGTGAAATGATACAAATTTGCCACTCCACTGGGACCCAGCTCAACCCTCTCTGATCATGCTCTATCCCTGGGACCCAGCTCAACCCTCTCTGACCTAGATGATGCTCCTCCACTGCGCTCTATCCCTAATCATGCTCTCGTTAAGATTTAAAAAGGCAAAATCTTGTCTGATCACCTCTCTCCAATTTTTCTTTGGATGATGCTCCTCCACCTCTCTCCAATTTTTCTTTTCAGTATAAAAAAGCGAATTAAAAAAATAAACAAAACTAAGAATGTGCTTTAAATAATTCAAGAGATAGTTAATGCAAGTTAATGAGTTTTTATGAATCTGTGAAAGCTTTAATATTTATTTTCATAAAATATCATTTTTTTTTGTCTTAATTAGACTCGATTAATCAAAACCACTCTATTATTCCTTTGATTTTGGTAAATAGAGAGCGGTCATCCAAGGTTCGAACCAGTGATTTTTGAACACTACTCGCAGGTCATTTTCAGCTGAATAATTTTTGGACACTACTCGCAGGTCATTTTCAGCTGAACCATTCTAGAATGATTACCACTCTATTATTCCGATCCAACCCTATAACAAGTCATATAAGGACGAAGACAAGGTGCCGTGAGGTGGATTAAGTCACTCTGGCTCAGAGAATTTTTTTTAAAAAAAAAACGAGTTTTTTTTTTTTTTTTTTTTTTTTTGATAATTTAAGGATTAAAAGAGGAAACAATTGTAAAATTATGCTTAATTTAGTTGGTATGAGGTAAGAATTAAAATCATGAGATATTGAGTTTAAATTTTAATGCCTTTATTTTGTGAAATTGTGTTAAGCTCTTTGTTGTTGGGTTATGTGAGAATCAAGAATGATGATGAGAGTGGTAGAGAGTTAGTTAAGAACTCAGAACTGTATTTTGATCATGAATGAAATCTCTACTACAACCTCTGCCTCTTATACAAGTTCCTAACATCACACCCTTCTTTACAAAGACCTTGCCCTCAAGGTCTTATTACATTGAAAACTTTGGAAATTGGTGTAAGATGTGACCAGCTGGCTCCCAAGTCGCCTCTTCTATTGGCATATTGACCCATTTGGTTAGCCATTCAACCATTGGTTCGCCATTTGCCAAGTGCTGAACTCTGGTGTCTAATACAACTTCAGGTGCCACTGAGATTGATCCTGCTTCGTCTGTGGTTGGCAATTCTGGCTGTGGTGTAATGGCAGCTCCAATTTTCTTCTTCAATTGAGAAACATGGAAGACTGGATGCAATTTTGATGAAGCTGGCAAGGCTAATTGATAAGCTGCTTCCCCGATTTTTCTAATCACCTCAAAGGGTCCATAGTACTTTGCACTCAACTTCAAGCATCTCCTGATGGCCAAAGAGGTTTGTCTGTATGGCTGCAATTTGAGGTAGACCATGTCGCCTTCCTGGAGTACCCTTTCAGTCCTCTTACTATCAGCATAGAGCTTCATCCTTTCCTGAGCTGCAACTAGCCCTGACTTTAGTACACTCAGTGTATGCTATCTTTCTTGCAACCACTCTTCTACTGATGTTGTGGTCACTTTGCTAGTGCCTAATCCCAATTGAGGTGGTGGATACCCATATAAGGCTTTGAATGGTGATATCTTCAAGGCTGTATGATAGGATGAGTTATACCACCATTCAACTAAGGTCACCCACCTTGCCTATTGCTTTGGCAAAGCAGAAGACATACACCTCAGATATACTTCCAAGCATTGATTAACCCTCTCAGTCTGTCCATCTGTTTGTTGATGATAGGTAGTAGATAGCTTGAGAGAAGTGCCTAATTTAGCAAACAGCTCCATCCAAAGGTGGCTTGTAAACACCTTATCTCGATCTGATACAATGTCCTTAAGAAGGCCGTGGAGTTTAAACACATTATCCATGAAGAGCTGTGCTACCTGAGTTGCAGAGAATGGATGACTTAACAAAATGAAGTGATTGTACTTTGTTAGTCTATCCACAACCACCATGATCACATCAAATCCTCCTGATTTGGGTAGGCCTTCCACGAAGTCCATGCCAATGGAGTGCCATGGAGCCTCATGGATTGGGAGTGGCTGCAGGAGCCCTGGAGAGGCCACAGTCTCATGCTTGTGACGTTGGCATACATCACATTCCTGGAAAAAAATTTCTATGAATGGCTTTAGTTGAGGCCAGTAGAACAATGCCTTTACTCTATGGTAAGTAACTCGCACCCTTGAGTGCCCCTCTGTTGCTTCAGAGTGGAAAGCAGTGATTATTTTGCTCCTCAATTCCCACTTCTGCCCAATCACAATTCTGCCTTTGTATCTCAGGACATCACCTTGCCATTTAAATTTGGATGCAGGATCCACAGCTGCTCGTGGAGCCAGTTTTTCTATCTCCTCATCCTCTTTATAGTTGTCTATCACCTCTTGGATCCAAGCTGGTATGACTTCTACTAAGGCACAGCAAGAGCTTGTCTCACTGTGCTCTACAGAGCTCCCCATCCTGGACAATACATCAACAACAACATTGTTGCTCCCAACTCTATACTGAATGGAATAAGACAGGGGCAACAATGTTGTTGTTGATGTATTGTCCAGGAGGGGGAGCTATGTAGAGCACAGTGAGACAAGCTCACAGTCAACAGCAAAATTCCTGATAAAGCGCCTGTAATAGCCAGCTAAGCCCAAGAAACTCCTTAATTCCTTTTCATTTCTAGGAGTTGACCACTTTACTATAGCTTCAATTTTGGAGGGATCAGTAGCTACTCCTTCTGCTGAGATCACATGACCCAAATACTCCACCTTACTCACAGCAAAATTACATTTGGACTTCTTGGCATAAAGCTGGTGTTTCCTCATACACTATAGTATTGTCAACAAGTGATTTACATGATCCTTCAAGCAGGTGTTATATATGAGTATGTCATCAAAAAATACTAACACATACTTCCTCAAATACTCAGAAAAGACCACATTCATTAAGGATTAGAATGTGGTAGGGGCGTTGGTTAGCCCAAATGGCATCACATTGAACTCATAATGACCATTATGAGTCCTGAAAGCATTTTTGTGAACATCACAGTCAGCTACTCACCTGGTGGTATCCTACACGGAGGTCAAGTTTTGAGAAGATAGTAGCTCCATGGAGATCATCCAACAGCTCTTCAATATTAGGTATAGGGTATTTGTCTTTCACAATTGCCTCATTTAGCTTCCTATAATCCACACAGAACCTCCATGTGCCATCTTTTTTCTTCACAAGCAGTGTTGGTGATGCAAAAGGGCTTTGACTATGCTTAATAAGCCCTGAATTCAGCATTTCCCTGACCTGCTTCTCGATTTCATCCTTTTGTCCATAAGGATATCTGTATGGCTTGCAGCAAATTGATTGAGTGTCTGGCTTAAGAGGGATGTTGTGTTCACAACCTCTCTCTGGGGGGTAAGCTTTTAGGCTCCTCAAACACATCTTCAAACTGTTTCAACACCTCTTGCACTGCTGTGGGTGTTGTTTCTTCCTTAGCTGACAACTGAAATGTCTGAGCAATCTCAGTTGCCCAGTCCAGCTCCCTATCTCTAGCTAGCATTTGCAACTCTTTCCCTGTGATATGCCTTACAACAGCCTTCTTGGCATCCTCTAAAATGCCTTGTAATTCCACTCTTCTCCCTTCCTTGTAGAAGGCGATGGTGATTTTGTTATAATCAAACTGCACAGGGCTGTAATTCTTCATCCAGTTGACCCTTAGTAGGAGCTCGAATTCCCCAATCTTCAAAGCTCTTATGTTGAATGCATAGCTGCCTCCTTGCATGATCCATTTGAACTCTTTGCACTCATTTCTACAGAACAATTTCCCTTTGTTAAGGCCTTATACTATCATCAAATTGGCTGGTGTCAGCTTGAACTCAGCTTCTTTTGCAATCAGTGGATCCACAAAGTTGTGTGTTGAGCCACTATCATTTAGGACATTGATCAATCTGTCTCCCACGTATCCTTTGACCATGATTGAAGTATCAGCCCCATTTCCTGTCGAGGCCCTCACAAACCCTTCTTGTTCTTCGACTGATTCTGGTGAATTTGGTTCCTCCCCCATTTCATTTTCTTCCACATCCTCTGAATCTTGCACCATTAAGTAATATAAGGTGATAATAAAGAGAGATTTATCATTATAACTTATTTTAATTTCCGTAAAATATATATATGTAATATAAGGTGATAATAAACCATTGTTGCATAAAATAAAATGTATTTAAATTAAATATTTTATTATTATTATTATTTTTTAGCTGTGTAGAATTTTAAATAAATAAAAAAATTCGGATAAGTATAGGTATATGTATATATTATAAATAAGTAAAGGCTAAACCGGTTTTCTTGTGGGTTCACTTGAACCGAACCGGATTTTAAAAAAAAAGAAATGTTGAACCGGGTGGGCTAAACCCTTCTTCTTCCTCTCCCACGTTCAGTACTGTAAAACGCAGGTGAGAACGGGTGATTTTTAACCTCCCTCAAATCTCGGCCGAAGCTCAACGATTTGGTTTCTAGAACGTTCTTAATCCGATGCTAATGAGATTTATGCAACAAATTTGAAGATTCGGGATCGGATTGAAACCGAACGAACTTATCCCCAAATTCGAAAATCACCCGAATCCGCTCCAGTCAGGCCGAATCTCACCAAATTGAGGATCGGGATAGCGTTGAGAGCGATTATCTAATCGGTTTATGGAATTATTTTAATTCAATTCGTTCCCTAACCCTCCTCCTATAAATACCCCTTTCGGGATCACTTTCGAAGCACACCATCACCACTCCTCTCCATCTCTGAGCTCTCAACCTATTCCATGGCATTCTAAACGTCTCTAGCAACATTTCCCTTCACAAAGTTTTCTGAAAATCATTCAGAAACCGAAAGCCCCAATTTTCGAATCAAACCTCGCCGGAGCCACCCTCGTCCGCCGCTGCCGGAGCCACCAACCGCCACTCGGAGGAGTGCCCAGTCACCACGAGTCCGTAGCCGCCAGCCTCGTGCGCCGCCGTGAGCCCTGTTGCCGCCAGTGTCTCGCCGAAGTCGCGCCGGAACCTCGTCGGAAAACACTGTGCAAGAGCGTCGTATCGGATTGAAGGTTGAAGAAGGGTAATCGCATAAAACCTCCCATAATTCCGATTTTCGCAAAATATGCCCTTGTTCAGTTTTCTCAAATTCCAGATTCTAACCCGTATTTTTATGTGGGCATAAATTGCTTCCAATATCGTTAATTCGCAGAAGATAGGCTACCCTTACGCCGCTACCAAGGAATTTGAGTCCGACCAATCGTTAACGCTTGCAACTCCAAATCGAGGCAAGTGACATTCCGAGCTTTTCTGCTCAATTGGTGCCTTCGTGTCTTGTTTGTTTTCCTGTCTTTGATTGCTTGCCAAGTTAAATAAAATAAATTACAATTCACCTGCTTGTGTGATTTATTTACCGTTCAGTTTGAACTTGGCAAGTTTAATTGGGTGACCTTAATAAGATAATAATAATATAGTTACCCACCGGTCATTTAAAGCATGATTTATTTTTGTCCTTTCATGCTAATTGGTTAGGAATGGAACATGTTATTTCTTTGATGCTTCCATCCTTTATTTTAATTGCTTTCATTTCATTTGGCATCCATGTTACCTATAAATAACATGGGTTATTTTGTGTTGTGTGATCACCTAGGATATCTAAATAAAATAGTTATCAATGTGAGGATTGTGTGTTACAATTGGAACTCAACTGAACCAAGATCAATCAAATAAAACGTGTCAATCAATGCAGAGTAAAGTGAATGCAGTATGTAAAGTAATAAAAATAATGGAAACAGGTCGGGACTGTGTGTGCCCGGTCTATAAAGGGTTTCATGAAACTAACACATTTCCGTAGAGAAATGTTAAACTACCTCCGGTAGTAGGCTGCTATCTGCTAGTGAGAGCGGGGCCGGTATCATCATTTCCGTAGAGAAATGTTAAACTACCTCCGGTAGTAGGCTGTTATCTGCTAGTGAGAGCGGGGCCGGTATCATATTATAACAAATAGTATGTGTTGGAAGTCTTTCAACTTATAATAAAAGTCGTAAACGTGTTAAGTGTATAAATTTGTGTTTAAGCTACTCAATGTGAGGAGGTGAGTGAAGTGTGTTATATCAAATTGTTTTAAGCTACTTGACGTGAGGAAGTGAGCGAAGTGTGTGATATATATACATCTTCTTAACATAGTAAGAACAAAGTTATAGTGATCACAATTAATTCAAGCTATATCATATTCCATCTGTAATCGGAGTATGGTTCCTAAGAGTGCTTGTCGCTCGCATCTTTTGTTACTCTATCCTACTGGATTATCCGTGTCACATGAGTCGGGTCTTAAAATGTTGAGCCTTCACATACAATATTCTTAATAATCGCATTTGGGTTTAGATTCATACCGTATTATGGTCACTGAGTTTGAGTCCAAAGAAGTCCCAGCTTTCGAGCCGTCATTTGCTAGTTCTTGCGAACTAACCGTCCTTTATTTGGATGGCTGGTGTCCTTCATTCCGGACGCCAGACCAGTTTTCGCAGGTTTAGGTCGAGTCTCAGAAGAGAAGAGAAGGGAAGTTGAGAAGACATATAAACTATTTTTAACGTTGTATTTAAAGTTTAAATTTAGAGATGTATTGTATAGGTGTTTAAATAGTTTATTTCCTTTAAAAGTCATCCGCTGTAATATTATCAAATTGTAAAGTTAAATCCTCAATTTTAGAGGAAAGTTTAATAAAGAGTTATTTTTATTTTCCAAGTCTTCCGCTATTTCTATTTATTTTACATATCATTATTTGTTATCATCTTGTTTATGGGAGCATGGTTGCATGTCCCTATAAGCCTAAGGTGGTTACGAAGACATTAAAGTCCGAGTAATCACTGGCGCTGTGGCATTCCCTCGGATCATAAAAGGGGGTGTTACAGTAAGTGCAATTCCTAAGCATGATACTACATGGCATGCTCTTATGCATATGAAACACCTACATACTATATGACACATCAGGCAGGAGGTACTGGTTACTGAGTAAGCCCCGGAGGTACTTACCTGGCTAGCAGATCGGCAATAGAAGAATCCAGCACACAGTAGTCACAATCACAGAGTATCACCTAGTACATAATGGAATATAGATAAGTCTACATCCAACTATTAAGCACTCAAGCACACCTCAATCATTAGAACAAGTAACATATTATGAAAGTCATTTCATCGCATCATTCGCTCCTCAAGACCCCATCGTCATAATTATCAAAATCATTTCCGCATGTTCATATACATCATTTCCGCATATACCTCAACGATTCATCAAAACCATAAGACATAATTTGTGTGATATAAAATCCTACTAGATCGTCATAATTATCCAACATTTAATCTCATATAATAATTCACCACAAGTCATGCTATTAGTCATACATATCATATTGTTAGTCAAACGATCATATTATCATGCTAGTTAGTCATCGAATAAGTCTTATTCCTAAGTGAGTCTCAAAACTGTTTTAAATCCCAGTTAAATAGTTAAGTATTCCGACCCTTGAAATTACTCGCCAAATTCCCTTTTAAATTTATTTATTAGATTACTTTCCAACCTTGAAATTCTTTTCCAAATTCTTTATAAATATTTAAGTTCCAATAATATATTTTAAATCTCAAATAGTATTACATGATATTTTAAATACCATTTATTTAACACTTTTATAAATTATTTCCAAATCCCCTAAAATCCCGACCATTTTTTTATTTAACAAATCAACCCTTATAATTCTCCCAAAATATATTAATTTAAATACCGCTAATTAATTAAATAATAAACAGATAACTCAAACCGAACCGAACCCAACCGAACCCCCAATTATTAATCCCAACTTGGTTATATAACAATATATATATATATATATATATATATATATATATATATATAACAATATATATATATAACTGAGGTGGGGCCCACGGGAGCCATCCTCTTCCTCCAAATTCGAAGAAGACCCCCGCCCCGCCATGGCGCCTATGCTTCCTCGATGCGCCTCGGCTCCGCCAAGCTCGACCTTGCTCGCGGCCAGCTCTTCGGCTCTCGCTCATCCTAGCCTTCTCAGCCTCGGCTCGGCCTCCTGCTCACAGCTCGCACCCGCTCGCCCTTGCTCCTCGCTCGCTTGCGCTCTCGGATCGACGTTGCTCGCTCACGCCTCTCTCTCGAGCTCACCGGAGCTCTCGAGCTAACCCAATCGTCCCGCACTCAGCCCTCGCTCACTCCCGACTAATCTAAACATCGAATACAACACAGATTCTAATCGAGAAGGGAAGGAAACGGTGGAAGCTCACCGAGGATGTTCGCGACTTCGGAGCTATCGATTGGAGTTCTGGGCATCGTCGGAGGCTTGCGGTGGTTCGTCGGACCGGAAGGTTGGTTCACGATCAAACGGACGGGGGATCTTCGGAGGCTCGTCGATGATGCCAAAAGCTCCGGGGGCGGCTGCGATTGCTCTTCGATGAAAGAGGAGGCGGCAAGGATGACAACGACGATGAAGGATCACCGAGGCGTGGAGTGTGGCGATGGCGACGAGAGGAGGAAGTTGATGTGTTGCTCGGGTGCAGCTCTGGTGGCGTCGAAACAGGGGAACCCGAGGGGTGGTGCTGACCCGCTGCTGCTGGAAACGGAGAGAGAGACTTGAGGGCACTTGACTCAGCTTCAATGGGGAATGGGAGGAGGCGACGAGCAAGGTGGGTGGCGTAATGGCGTTGGGGTTCCCGGCTCTCGACAAAACAGGGGCGAGAGATGGAGGAAACGCTGACGGTGAGAGATGGTGATGGATGACAGAAAGAGAGGGATGTTGATGAATGAAAGAGAGTTGGTGAGGATGACAAATGAAGACTGACGGGGTATGGGGGTGAATGAAGACTGACTGAGTATGGGGTGAAGTATGAATTTGGTTAAAGTCTTAGTCAAATAAATACCCGAAAGTAATCCCGAATACGCGAATTTTGAATCACGAAATTAGTTTTCGAATGTTAGTTTTTCCAACTCTCACTTTTTCGATCAATTAGATTTTTATATAAAAAAAAAAGATATCGCCATCCGATAATTATTTTGAATTTTCGAGGTAAAAGGATGGAAATTATTCGTCAAATTTTATATTCCGGTCGGAATCCGCTAAACGATTTTTAATACCGATTAAATTTCATTTTTAATTCTCTATTTCCGAAAAATTAGGATTTGAAAATCCGAGCCTTTACAGTTATGCAACCTGGCTAATTCCAATCCTTTAGCTAAATCTCTCGGTCGGCCAAGCTTTACTAATGGCTTGATTTCTGCTTTGAGTCCACTAATTAGGGGTGGGCGCGCGTGGGACGGGACGGGACGAGATCGGGACGGGACGGAGGTCGTCCCGCGTAATTTTTGCGGGATAGGACCGGGACCGGGACGGGACGGGCCTTGTCCCTCAAATAAAAAAATTATTAAAAAAAACTCAAATTTTTTATAAATATATTGCGATTCTCAAAGGCGTAATACATATATATGTATAATTTTTTATATTTTGCAGGTTCTCATATATGCGTACGCATATATACGTGTGTACATGTATATAAACACCGATGCAGTGTGTTTTGTGTATATATATGGTCTTACATTGGAGGATATAGTGTATATCTATATATGACTAAATTACAGTATGTAGTATATATATACACACTATATAGTATTACAGTGTGTATAAAATATATATTATAGTGTGTACGTATGTAAAATATATACAAACTATATATATATACACTATAATACATACTCTATATCCTAATATTATATATATATATATATAGTATTACATCATCATCATTATTATTATTATTATTATGATTATTATTATTAATATTATTATTAATATTATTATTATTAGTACTAAAGTACTAAAGTATCTACATGAAATTATTATTATTATTATTATTATTATTATTATTATTATTATTATTATTATATGTGTTTGCAGGACGGGATTTGCGGGATCCCGCCGGGTCGTCCGGCGTCCCATCCCGCATCATTTTTGCGGGACGAGACCGGGATTTGCGGGATTTGTGCCCACCCCTACCACTAATGTAGCTTGTGATGAAATAGCTCTCGGGGAGGTGTGGGTTGTAAGACAGCATACCTGCTCTCAATTCCTCGAATCGCTCGTTGTATTCTTCAAGATCGAATGTCTGGCTGAGCTTGTTGAACTCCTAGACTATGTCCACACCTTGCTTCTCGCCGAATCTGCAACAAAGGGCCTCGCTCATTTCCTTCTAGCGAACTCCCCGACGCTGCATCAGGTACTCCTGGATCCATGTATCTGCGCGATCGTGCATATGCATTGCTGCGAGCTCTACCTTTTGGTATTCTTGGATGCTGAACAGCGAAAAGAACTTTTCGCACTTCCTAACCCAGCTCCGGGGTTTCTTCCCATCGAATTTGGGAAAGTCGACTTTAAAAAATCGGCTCTGAGTTGCAATGAATCCATCATTGCGCATTGGTGGAGGTCTGTACGCGTTGGTGTCTTCCGGAATTTCTCTATTGGCCATCGGCGGCGTCTTCTCCTGCTGATCCGTAGCCAGTCCTCCGCCATTGTTGCGTGCTGGTGGTTGCTGAGAGAAAACTCGCATCCATTCTCCCACTTGGGCCACCAATTCATCTGATGATTTCTTGATCGCGATGATCGCCAGTTGTTGATCTTGAAGAATCCTGCACTGATCGTCCTGCTTCTGCATCGTCTCCATCAATCTCCCGTGTGTCGTCGTCGTGAATTGCTGAAGGTGATTCAGCTGAGATTCCACCTTCTTCGTCGATTTGAGACGAGTTCCTTCCGCCATTGTTGAAACGCGCCGAAGATCTCAAGCTAACTGATACCAATTTGTTAAGCTCTTTACTGTTGGGTTATGTGAGAATCAAGAATGATGATGAGAGTGGTAGAGAGTTAGTTAGGAACTCAGAACTGTATTTTGATCATGAATGAATATCTCCAGTACAACCTCTGCCTCTTATACAAGTTCCTAACAAATCGTTTCCTCTCTTATTATTTTAAACTTAAACTAACTATTTAAATCATACATTTAATTTTTTTAATATATTTTTAAAAAGCTATATTTCATATATATTTAAAAAAATTCGATAACAAAGTTGAGTCCCTCGTTTATTTCTAACTCCACCCTGAGTCACATACTCTATAAATAGTGTATACAACTCTTATCGTGTACACGAGTCTTATCATGTAGGCATAAATTATTTGTCGATTTACTCATGATTATTCACATGTTTTCACATGATTATTCATCTATGACTATGCAATTATTTATTCGTAAAAATATGTCAATTTTATTCTGGAAAATAATCGTCCAATACATTGAATAATTTCATTCCAACGAATAACCTCCAAATACCAACGATTGCAATCTTCCATGAACACAATCAGCGATCTTTAAGGGCGTTGATCACCAACAAATTATCTACTTCAATGAGAATACGTGATAGTCTCAACTCCCTTGCTTTCAGTATACCAAACTTAAAGAGTCATTCCATCTAACTCCAATACATTCTTCGAGCCAAGTTGTATTCCTCCAACCGCGACAGTATAAACACACCCAAACACACTCCAAAATCTCTATTTCAGTACTTGTACAAACCACTTACAAAATATACTTGTAACATAATAATCTAACCAAAATTAACACGAAGCTCCATCCGAAATCCAAATCCAGCTTTTCTCCTTTTTTCACATCATCTCTTTTCACCTTTAAAAATAATATATATATATATATATTTTATATTTTATTGTTACCTTTTTCTTTAAATAAAAAAGAAAAAGAAAAAGAAAAAAATAATTGAGCAGCTAAGGTCAGCAGACAGTGGGCCCAAAGCCCACAAAGCCAGTGGCCCCATCAATGGAAATCTGAATCCCTTGCTGCTGTATATTCCCGATTATAGTTAGCTGGGAATCCGACGCCGCGAACGCCAAGCAAAACGTCGCCGTTTCGTCCACCGCTACCAAAAAGTTCTTCGCTGGCAGCGTCAGCTCCGTCCCCTCTTTAAAGTAAAACGACACCGTTGGCACCCTCACCGCCACGAACCCCGATAGATCATAGCACGTGTCGAATATCGACACCCCCTCCACTCTCGGTAAATCCCCCGTCCTCTCCACGAACCAATCCCTCAGCGCCACGTATGCCTCCACCGGCAGCCTCGTCACCGCCGTCCCCGTGTCCAGCACCGCCCCTCCCTCCCCCGACCCGCTCAGCGTGAATACCGTTTCGGGTACGGGTACCCGCTCCCCGCCCACTCCCAGGCCCAACAGGCCCACGTAGTAGAAACTCGGGGCGAGCGGGTTCCGCTCCAGCCCGATCCACGCCGCCCCAACGGGTAGCGACTCCCGCCCGAATTCTAACGACCCGGTGGATCCGGATTCGGATCCCCGGCTTACGAGGCAGTAGCTGAAAGCCCCGCCCGTCTGCCCGCCCAGCTGCCCGACCAGTGAGAGCGACCCGCCGCCGAGCCCGAGAAGCCCGGCCGCCCCGACGAACATCCCGCGGTTGCTGTGGCCGCACCCAATGGCGACGTCGCGGATCCGGGTGGACCCGATGGTGAGGGTCTCGAGAGCGAGGATGCCTTTGGTGTAGGAGCCGTCGTTGTAGAGGATGTCGTAGGCGCAGCGGCCGGAGGTGCAGTCGGAGTTGTCGATGCGGTCGCAGATGGAGGAGGCGCAGGGGACGCCGGAGAAGGACGAGGATTGTGCCGGGTCAAAGACCGGGTCGGATTGGTTGTAGCAGAGGGTGCAGGGCTGGCACTGGACCCAAACGACGTCGCTTCCGGAGTCCATGACGACGTACTGGGCCCGGGCAGGGCTGCCAACACCTATCCGGACGAAGTACTCGCCGCTGCCTTGGTCCATGCCGGACACCACATCCGAGCCGAATTCAGTGAGAGTGTATGGGGCGGAGGATCGGAGGCGGCGAGTGAGGGCGGCGACGCGGATGGAGTCGCGGCTCATGAGGCGGAGGAAGCGGGTGGTCCGGTTGAGGGGCGGGGAGGAGGGGAGGTTGTCGCGGTGGATGACGGAGAGTTTGAGGGAGGGTTTCCTCCGGGTAGTAGGGATGGAGGAAGGGTGGGAGGTGGAGGCTTTACTTGTGATTGGTTGTTTGATGGTAAGGTGTTGGAAGCTAGGGAGTGAGGTGGCGTGGTTGACGGCGGAAGAGGCAGAGGAGGGGGTAGCAACCAGCAGCGCCAACAGGAGAAGGGGGAGGGAGGAGGTCATTGTGGAAGTTGGGAGGGGATAAAACTTAAAAGAAGGGGGTTTAAGCTGATTGATTTATGTAACAATTTAGAGAGGGGTTTGGGGTTTGAACGTGCAGTGCAGTTGTGTTTTGGTGTGAGGGGTAAAAAAGGAAGGTGGGAAAAGTAGGTATTGGAGTTGGAATATGACAATTGGGTTCATCTCTGTAATTTGAGGATGGGGTCCTTTGTTTTTTGGGTTTGCTTTTCAACTTTTCAAGTGTACCAAATTTACCTTTTATTGTCCGTTTCTACTACCCATTGTTTGTTCCCCAGCTATACGTGACTCAATAATGCTTTCCCACCAAAACACAAAACAATTCTCCCTCATTTCTAATCAATTTGATTTCTATATGGTTGAAATATTTTGCTACGATTTTAAAAATTGTGAGTACATTCGTTGTCATTCTCATGGTTTTGAAAACCGTAAGAATCTATTCTGGCTAAAGATCCCGATGATCAAACAATTGAAATCCGGTGACTGGAGGTTGAAGAAGATGGAATTATTTCTTGAATCTCTGAGTTTGGTAAAATGGAAATGTGAATGTGTTTGTTACAGCGAACCCGAGCCTATGCTCCCTTTATATACTAACTGAGAAAGAGGGAGACTAGCCCAACTACTATAGGCCCAAACCTCGTATAGAGAATAGGCCCAAAATGAAAAATTTGTATAATATCTTAAACCTAACTTCAGCTCTCTCATATGGTCAATAGCCTCCCCTCAAGTTGGAACATCACTGAGTCCCAACTTGACACTGAGACACTCATGTTGGGCACGAGCAAGAGCCATGGTCATGAGATCTGCTAGCTGAAGCTTGGTATTGATGTAGGCCGTCTGCAAGAAGCCACTTTGAACCTTTTCCCTTGTGAAGTGGCAATCAATATCAAGGTGTTTCGTTCTCTCATGGAAACAAGGATTAGCTGCTATCTGCTGTGCAGCTTTGTTGTCGCAAAACAATGTAATGGGGGTCTTCACTGGAATTTCCAAGTCTTTGCAAAGAAAGCTCAACCATACCAGCTCAGCAGTGGTGTATGCCATGCTTCTATATTCGGCTTCTGTGGAGGATCTCGAAACAGTGGCTTGCTTCTTTGTCTTCCAAGACACAAGAGCATGACCCAAAAATACACAATACCCTGATAAAGATTTCCTCGTACTCAAGCATGATCCCCAATCTGCATCTGAAAAGCCTGTAATTTTCAAATCAGATTGCACAGGGAAGAAAATGCCTTTGGACATTGTTCCCTTCAAGTATCGTAGAACATGATTAACTGCCTGTTGGTGAGGAACTCTGGGGCAAGACACAAACTGAGACAAGTGTTGCACTGCATAGGAGATGTCAGGTCGAGTGAGTGCAAGATACAATAGCTTCCCCACAATACATCTGTAGTTCTCTGCATCTGCTAGAACTTCTCCATTGTCAATGATTAATCTCAATCCTATAGCAAGAGGAGCCTGAACTGCCTTGCAATCCAACATTCCTATGCTCTTCAAAATGTCTGAAACGTATTTCTTCTGACTCAAATAAGTCCTGTCATTTGATCTCTGAATCTCAATGCCAAGAAAGTACTTGGCTAAGCCAAGATCTTTAATGGTAAATTGCTGATGAAGGGTCTGCTTTACCCTATCCTGTTCATCCACATTGTTACCAGTGAGTAACATATCATCCACATACACTAGGATTGTTGTGAAGGAACCATCAACGGATCTAACAAACAAGGAATAATCATTTGCTGATTGTCTGTATCCCAAACTTATCAAAAAACCTGTCAATTCCTGATTCCATTGACGTGAGGCTTGTTTAAGCCCATATAAAGAGCGCTTGAGACAACAAACTTGGCCATTCCTAGCATTGTCATAGCCTTCAGGTGGTTTCATATAAATCTCCTCCTCTATGAAGCCATGCAAAAATGCATTGTTCACGTCCAGTTGAAACAAAGGCCATTGTTTGGCAGTAGCAACTAGCAAGTGCAATCACAACTCTGACTGTGGGGAGCTTGGCTACTGGACTGAACGTATGCTTGTAGTCCTTCCCAAGCTTCTGATTAAATCCTTTTACAACTAACCTGGCTTTATATCTATCAATAGACCCGTAAGGATTGTACTTTACTTTAAAAACCCACTTAGAACCTATAGCTTTATGTCCTGTGGGTAGCTCACCTAATTCCTAGGTTCCATTGTCTTCAAGAGCCTTAATTTCCTTACTCATGGCCTCCTCCCAGTGAGGGTTCCCTCTAGCCTCTGAGTATTTCATACGCTCATGAATTCTCCCAACCTGAGTCATAAATGCAGCATGACTGATTAGTTCCTGATCATGGGTGACATTCATTTCATAATCTGATGTCCATGATGGCATTGCTCTTTGTCTTGATGACCTCCTCAATCCAGATTCCACTAGCCCAATATGATCAGTCCTAGGAGCCTCCCCAATATCTAATCCTTCTTCAACTTGAATTGGCTCTGAAATGTCAATGGATACATCAACATCTGCATCCTCCTTAACTCTTTGAGGAGTGTCCAGCTGGACTGATGTATTCTTGAATGGGAATACATTCTCATACAACTTCAAATCTCTACTAAAGAAAATGTCTTTTGTGTCCCAGTCCAGCAACTTGTATTCTTTCTGATTTGAAGGATATCCTATAAGTACACACTTTCTCCCTCTGGCATCAAATTTATCCATGACCCTCTGTGTGACATAGGCGTACCCTAAACAACCAATTACCCTCAAATTCTCATAAACAGGCAACTTCCCAAACAACATCTCAAAGGGTGTCTTCCAACTGATACTTGCAAGGGGCATCTTATTGATCAAGTATGTAGCTGCTAATATACATTCTCCCCAAAACCATTTTGGCATGCCTGCATGAAATCTGAGAGCCCTTGCAGTCTCCAACAAATGTTTGTGCTTCCTCTCTACAACCCCATTCTGTTGGGGTCTATAAGGCATTGATCTTTGATGATTTATGCCCATAGCAGCAAACATTTGTGCACACTCATCATTACAAATCTCAGTCCCCATTATCTGATCTGACTATCTTGGGTACCTTCCCAAATTGATTCTTAGTCATAGCCATAAAGTTTCTCAAAACACCTATCACTTGTGTCTTGTCATGTAGGAGATATGTCCAAGTGGCCCTGCTCATATCATCTACTATTATATAGAAATAGTGCTCTCCATTCACATTGGCCACCCCATACGGCCCCAAAGGTCAACATGAATGATATCAAACAAACATTCACTTCTATTATAGCTCTTCTGAAAAGGAAGTTTGTGAAATTTTGCTACAGAACAAGCATCACACATATAGCTGTTTGGATTGCCTACATTATTACACCCTGGCACATGACTCATATTGTGATATGAAATGTGTCCAAGTCTATTATGCAACAAACTAGTATCTCAGAGAACTGAAAATGAACAAATTTCATTCTTAACACTATAAGCATGAACATTCTTCTTATTCGCAGCTCCTTGATCCTCCTTAGTGTTCATGGTATACAATCCTCCATCCTCCAACCATTCTGGAATGGTTCACCGGAAAGGACTTGTGGGTAGTACCCATAGGTCCCCGGTTCGAACCCCAGAATGGCCGCTCTCTATTTACCAATTCAAGGTATACAATCCTCCAAGCTCTCTTCCAATAGCAATCATAGCTTTACTCACTCGGTCCTGAAATTCACAATGATCCTCATCAAACACAGCTAAAACCCGTTTTTGCACTATAACCCTCCTTACTGACAACAAGCTGAACTTAAACTGTGGCAAATGCAGTACATCTCTAATCACACAATCATTTCCGATTCGAACTGATCATACTTTATCAACTTTCTGTATTGTACCATCAGGCAATTTAACACGAATAGGCAAGCGCAGATTCCTCACATTCATCAACGAATCTAAATGTGGAGTCATGTGATCTGTTGCCCCTGTGTCTAATATCCACTCATCTTTACTTAATTCGATCGAATTTAAAGAGTTGAGTGAGTTACCTGCAAATCCCGCGAAATTTGCACTTGCTATTCCTTTTCCTTTGAATGCCTTCATCGTCTCTTGGCAAATAGCTTGTACAAAGGCTGGATCAATGGCATTCATCTTGCCATTGTCTGCACTTTCCTCATACTCCAATGGTCTCGTCAGTCCTCCCTGATCATTCACCACATTCGCTGCCATCTTTATTCCTCTTTTGTTTCTGTTGCCCTTGTACCAGTCTGGATACCCAATCACTTCAAAACACTTATCAGATGGATGTCCCTTCATACCACAGTGACTGCACTTCCTTTCCTCTCCAAATCTCGGCTTTCTCTAATCTTTCTGCTCTTTCTTAGTAGAACCATTAGACGAACTGCCCTTCTGGTTAACTGAATTTGCAAAGAATCCGGCTCCATCGACCATCTTGCTAGTAATCTGCTTCTGCGTTTCTACCTGAGCTACAAGATGGAAAGCTTTGTTGACTTGGGGTAAAGGATCCATGGCCAAAATTTGGCTTCGAATGGCCTCGAATTCCCCATTCAGATTTACAAGAAACTGCATCAGACGCTCCTGATTTTCCAGTTCAAGAAAGCGCGTGAGAACTTTGCATGTACACCTATCCATAGATCCACATGTACACTGTGGAACTCCGTTCAAGCTCTGAATTTCATCCCAACATTTCTTGAGCTTGGTGTAATATGTTGTGACGCTCAGATCTCCCTGTGTCAATCTCATCATTTCTTGCCTCACCCTGTAAATCACCGGCGCGTTGCTTTGGCTGTACCTCTCCACGATTCCCATCCACAATTCTCTTGCGGAATTCGCGTGTATGAATGAATTTGAAAGATCAGTGGACATAGAATTCAAGACCCAGCACCCTACCATCTGGTCGCACCAAAGCCATCTCTGCAAATCTCCTGATTCCCCTCCTGGTTTTGGAATCGTTCCATCAACGAATCCCAGCTTCATCTTTGCCGCAAGCGCCATTCGAACCTGCTTACTCCAAGCAATAAAATTGCTTCCTTCAAATTGGAAATTGGTAAGCGAATGCCCAGGCGAATCCGAATTTGCAAGCGTCGGGGGGTCCCCCTGCGAAGCTCCGTTGATTTGTGCGATCTGCTGCGCGACTGCTTGTGCTGTCTTCTCCATCATCGACATCAAACTCCGAATCACCACCTACGCTCTGATACCATAAAGATCCCGATGATCAAACAATTGAAATCCGGTGACTGGAGGTTGAAGAAGATGGAATTGTTTCTTGAATCTCTGAGTTTGGTAAAATGGAAATGTGAATGTGTTTGTTACAGCGAACCCGAGCCTATGCTCCCTTTATATACTAACTGAGAAAGAGGGAGACTAGCCCAGCTACTACAGGCCCAAACCTCATATAGAGAATAGGCCCAAAATGAAATGAACATAAAATCTGTAACAATTTGTATAATATCTGAAACCTAACTTCAGCTCTCTCATATGGTCAATACTGGCTACGGTAAGTCATAAGAGGATAAGATGTGAAGATTCAAAAAAAAAATCTCACGATTTTTTTTGAAGATGTAGCAGACTAGCAGTGGGAGTTTCTTTAAAAAAAATATTTTATTAGTTTTGTTTAGATAATTACCTACGGTTTCTGAAACTGTGACCGACACCGTGTTTTGTACAAGATTTTCACAACATGTAATACCATTTTTAAAGGGTGACCGACACCGTGTATTGTACAAGATTTTCACAACATGTAATACCATTTTTAAAGGGTGACCGACACCGTGTATTGTACAAGATTTTCAACCTAGAAATATATCATATATGTGTATATGTTAGGAAGGGAGTTGCATCACACCTAGAATATTGGTTTTTTTTTTATAAGGAAAAAATTCGGGTGGTGGTTAGCCAACCCGAGAGCATCTCAAACGAGGAGATCACGAAGATCTAAAGTAAATACAATCACATAATATATCAAAAAAATCACCCAAAGCAAATCCGTAAAAAAACCCTAAACCTTAAACAAACAAGCGGACACAACATCGAGACTCCTAGCATATTGTGAACACAAATATGTTTTTTTCATCTATAATTTTATTTTGATATATTATACTCCGTAAATTCGAATTCGACCTCATACAGTGAAAAAAAATTATATACATTCAAAATTTTAACATATTATTGATCATTTTATATGTATTTCCATAAACTGGATACTTTTATTTATCTTGATGTTTTCATATAATATTTGATTCAATAGCTTTTGTAAGGATCCTCTTGTTCACTTTTGTAGTCCATTTTATGGCCCCTCTACTTTAATTGGTAGAATTGAAATTGTTTATTCATTTTCTATATAAGTGTTGGTAATATTTAGTATAATTTAGATATTTTCCACCAATCATAATAAGTGGACCGTAAAATGAACTACAAAGGTGGACCAAATGATGTTCGCCACACCTCCGAAGAAAACATATCTGGCTCCGAATATGATCTCAAACTTGATGTTGTCGCCAAGGGTCAAGAGGTTGAATGTCAACCTCCACCACCACCACCACAGGTAAATTATCAATGAACATCAATTATGTTTCCTGGTTTCACTGCCCAATTAGCTGACACCCGTATTCGGTACGATCGGAACGAGATTGTGGATCATAGACTAGGGCAAACACTGCGTTCATAAGCTGGGGCATCAAACGGACCAAATGGTGTATACTCATATATGCAAGCAATCCGAGGAGTTTAGTCGAAGAGGGAAGAAACTTTGAAGCTTCATAGCACGCAGAACAAACTACATTTTTGTTTGCGACCTTAATACTATTTGAAATCCTACTCATAGGAGTTTTCTCATAATCATCAGCAACCTAGGATGGTCTTTCTTTAAAAAGAGACCCTACATAATGTCAATAAATAAAAAAGTAGAGATTGATCACAAGCTCATCTATTCAATGAAACAAAGCTTTTAAGTTAATACTAGATGAAATTATTCACCAATATTACATCACTACTTTAAAAACTAGAATTGGAGCCTTCCATGCATACTACATATCATATTTTAACCCTAGATCAGGATGTAGGACTAATCATCTAGAGAAGAATGAATGTATTTCAGGTGCTTTCCAAGTTCATCAACCCGAGATAATGCTAAAGCCGTCGCAGACTTGTAAAGCCCGCCCTCTTATACTTTCCAAGAGCGTATCTACGTTGTCTTGGATAAATATTCATTTAATTTATGTATTAAGCAATGGCACAATGAATGAGGAGTCTAAAAACTCAACGCAGAACGGACTCTTTCACGAGGGTTCGGCCACCAGATCTGCAAACAAGATAAATCTAGATTAGTAAACTCGTTTCCACACTGGCAGGGGTTGAAAGGTTTGTAGACAAGCTCACGTGTATTCGAGATGAATGTTCATGAACCGTCGATTTTCTTTGCTCTGCGAAAGGGTTACTGAACCATCAATAAGCTGATCCTGCTCTACCTCTATCGGCTCATAGAAGTATATCAAAGTCTGCAAGAACCATTCATTCCCAACTATTTATTGATCAACATGATATGACAAATAATTGGGCTAAATAGTAAGCACAAAGCGTACATGTTCAGGTCAAATTATAAGTTCAGGTCCAAAACGTTATTTCATAACAATCAAGAAAGGGTTACACATGGAGTCATGTAGTAAGCACAAAGCGAACTATTCTTTCACCATGTACTAAAGAAAGGGGTTACACACCAAGTCTTACGGCTTGTTTGTGCCTTCCCTATTCCACTTAAAAACAACTGTTTTGTTCCTAGAGCTAAACTTTGAGAGCTCGGACTCTTGCATCAGAAGTGAGTTAATTTCACAGCAAGGTATCAAGTTCATATAATTCATTTCACTGCAAGGTATCAAGTTCATGCTTTTCATTACCAACACTACCTCATAATGCAAATCTAGTAGTTCAATTATCTGTATATTTTATGTCTGTTTTTCTAAGCCTAGTAAATAATAGAACATGTCAGACGGATCCTTCATTAAGTACTCAGAGGTAACCAAAGCTATCACGAAACATGTTACCTGCTGCCAATGAGTTGGAGGGTCCTCAGGAGCAGTGGACAATATAAGTCCATCGTTCGGATTTGCACGTCTCTTTCTCTGCCCCCATTCCGTCACTATGGAGGACTGAAGGTCATTACTGGTAGAAGGTTGAGGTGGTTCACGGAATTCGACATCAAACCAGAATGCAAATCCATGAAGTGGAGCTGGATGGCAGCAAAACCAATAAATGAATACCATCTCATATAATAAACAAATTGGAAAAAATAAATGTTAAAAAAAGTCATGTGAAGAGAATCATAAACAAACTACTTGAAGTTAACTACTCTACCCAAACAGCTCTTTTACCATTAAAGAAACAATGTCATCAAAACATTTGATTAGGACGGTTATTCAGCTCGTTTAAAAACAAGTCAAGCTCGAATCAAGCCTGAATTTGGACCCGAGCTTTAAAATGTGCTATTCAAGCTTGATTCAAGCCAAACCAAGCTTCGAATCGAACTGAAAAATGTATTGAAACTTGGCTCGTTTAGAAAATGAATGAACTCAAGCCGGACTCGAGCTACTCGGCTCATTTAACGGCCCTACATTTGAAAATGGAAAAACAAAAATGAAAAGGATAGGTATTCTACCTCGCATCATGGACTTAAATTTAAAGTTCGCTGTGACAGAATCTAATTCATCATTCGTAACCGTGTAGCAATCCACATGCTTTACCTGTAATACAACAATAAGTAGTGATACTCGTAAATGGACTACCAAAGCTCATGCATGATTTGCAATTAAATACACCACCAAAGAGCGAACTCCCAATTGACAATAATAATTATGCAATTTATCATAGAAGATTTATCCAGTTCATCATGGACAAAATCTTTTGCTGTGAAAAAATAAAAAGTCATACCGAACACTGAAGAAGGTGAACACTGATCAACCTCTCATTCCAACAGAAGAATAATTCCTCTAGTCAACAAATTGCAGAAAAAGAAAGCAATAATGATGATCCTAAAGATGTCTACTTGTAACTGTATATACCAAGTTCTCATGTAGCAAGATGTAAGGGCCTTATTTGTGCTCACAGAGTACTTATTTGTTCACATTAGGTCTCCCTATAATGTGCAAGGAAGGATTATTAAGAGTAAGCTTGTGCCAAACAGACTCCAAGTTATCATCACAAAGTAAATAAGCTTAGCTGAATTCATTCTCCCAAATAACATAAACAAGCCTCAATATTCTGAAAAGGGCGTTATAGCACAAAAACTGAACACGGTTATTTGTGTTTTAATACCGCAATGACCTGTAGATGAACAAAACCAGAATAAACTTGGAAAAAAGTGAATATATATATAAATATATATATCAACTAACCACATGAGGCCATGTCAAAACATTCTCGCCCGATATGGTCTCCACACTTGGTTCTTCAAAGGCACATTGTTTAGCTAGTGGCATCATTGCAGACACTGAAAAAACAGGGAAAATAAAAGGAAAGTAAGCATAACTGAATGCTACATTAAAGAAGTAAAAAACGACATGGCAGATACTGGAAAAATAATATAAATAAATATTTGTGATTGAGGGAAAAGAAAAAGAAAATTTGAAACTAAACTAAATGTTATCCAACCACCAGAAGCGGAGGTTTTGCATGTAAAATAAGGGCAAGGGTAGAAACAATATTCTAGGCTTACAAGCACTAATTCCCAAGGCATCGGTATTCAGGTCCAACGTAAAATCACTATGGTAAAAACAAAAGGAAAACTTATATTTAGATTTTAGATGGTAAGAGGCTTCACATTTTATTTTTCAGATACAATGAGTTTCTAATAACTTGGGAGAAATGAGATATGATATCACTTATGTGATATTTTTAACTTATGAATCTACAGTCATAATATAATATAAGATTTTGTTAAATGCCATTTGTTTGATACATATAAGGTGAAAGAAGTTGAAGAATTACCACATAAATGCGTTGCATCAAAATTAATAGCTAGGCTTTAATAAATAAATTCCTACAAATATATATATAACATATGTATAATGTTTTTAGATCTTTTTCAATGTCATGATTTACTAAACAATCATATTCAAAGAAGTTTTACATATACAACGTCACCTGAAGGCTTAAAATTACCGGCGTCGTTCATTGCTATTATAAATGTTACCTAAATAAAAATAAATATTGCATATATGTGAACTTAATCAGACTACATATGTTCTACTTGAAAGTCCTTTGCTTAGTTTAAATTGGATAATTGGTCATTTGAAATTGAATAGTTTGAAACTTCACAGTCCCACTTGGTCATTGTACTCTAAATAAGTTGATATATTTGCAGTTAAATATAGAACTATTTAGACAATGAAATTTCTCGGTCATTGTCATGAAAATAGCAATATGTTTTTATTGACTGAATACTTGCACCTTGCCATATTACAACACCACAAAAGTTAAGAAGTAGTCAGCACACTCTAGAAGATGCTAGTGGTAGACTGATATTATCGTACAATGCCCTTGATTAGGTAGAGGCAAAAGGAAAAAGTAAAAGAACATAAAATAAAAACAAAACTGCTGTTGCGCATGCAATATGCTTGTAACCTCTTAGCTCTCTCAGAGTGCAATTACAACACAAGGTCATTCAAGTATTACTATTTCCTGTCTATAATGTCTTTGGAATAGATAGAGTCAAGTAGCTAATGGTTTTGAAAAGAGAAGAGAAATCCTTCACCACAAATATACAATGAAGCTTAAAGCGCTTCAAAACAGGGACTTATATCTAAAACTTCCAGTCTATCATAAGCTATCAGTGATAGCTTATGATAAGACTGGGTGATAGCTTCAAAAGAAAAACAATGCACTTCAAAAGCTTGGACAAAGTCCGTAAACTGGAACCATAAAACAATTTGCAAGTTCATCTGGTCAAATGCTTCAGAAACCCGTTGAAAATTGCAAAGAGAATTGTTCAAAGAAACACACAGTTAATGGTTTTGTACATGAAAAAAAAAAAAGATAAGTGAATAACACTAGTCAATGGAAAAGAAGAATGAGAAGGATAAAATGTACTAGAAACTTGAAGAATGATAAGAACTGCTCTTAAGGTGAAGAATTGTACTCACTATCAATGCCGTAAACATTGCGCCAGAAATCAATGCTCTCATTGTATCTATCAGGATGTGAAACGGGTGCCATGTAAAGCTGCAGCACCAAGGAAACCAATACATCATATGCATGCCTTGAGATATGATAAAGCAAATTGAACAATGAGACAATATTTAACTGAATATAACTTCCTACCCTTCTCAACACTTGCAAATATTTGTTTAAGATTGTTGAGACCCACTCCAAAACCAAACTCTCTATTAGCATCACTCAAAGGGTTTACATACCATGTTATTTCAGGATATGTAACAAAAACAGAAAGTTTACTTTAGATGAGGGCTCAATCAAAGCAGATGAGTATTGCTAAAGATAGAGCTATAAGAACATTTATGTTCTCAATATGAAAGGAAAAAAAATTGTCCACCATAAGAGGCATGCAAAATATGCAGAGAGATTATTGTTGTGTGTTTGTGTGTGTGTTGTGGTTAACAGGGGAAAAAACGTATATTTTGGTCTAGCAGAACATTTTCAACAAGGAACTGAGACAAGGGTTTATCATGATCTTAGATTGTTAATAACAATGCAATGAACCAGAAGACTGTTTTTTTAATGAAACCAAACAAGAACGTTCCCTGAACCAAGCGTAAAATTAATGCAACTTCAAACAAAGATACAAACATAAAGCAGAAGAATGACAAACTACAGTAAACTGTACCGTTGCATGTGAAGGAAGAATAAGACCTCCAGGTTTCAGCCATCTATCTCTGGCAGTAATGACACTTCCAAGCATGCTCTACAAGGGAGAAAAATATCAAGAAACTCAGGGTGAATAGTGAAACAAAAAACACACAAGGAATACGGTCGGTCAATGGCTGATGCCACCCTAATTACTCTGATTAAGCAGAACAAAATACAACGGTAGGAAAAATAAAATCTTGAACAAAATACTAGAAACATAGTCATGGCATCAAGAAAACTTCACAGGTAAGTCCGAACTGAAGTACAAATTTACCTCATAAAGTAGCATGTAGCCCATCCACTCTGAAACTATAACATCAACTTCTTCGTTAATCTCCACATCCTGCAATAAGATGACCTAGACTTCACAAGAGAGAAGAAAGGGATAAACTACAACCTAAGCCTAGAGTAGATAGTGAAGCTAGAAACAGCCTTTCATATAATATACTTCGTGGTATTATTCTTCGTGGCATATACACTGGAAAAGAATGTATAGCTTTCCTTTGCCGAAAAGGAATTAAGAACGAAAAATTCAAGATAACTTAGAAAAAGATAAAGGAGAGAAGAATAAAGCTTTGTAGAAATAGAAAAGATCAACAAGGTTCACTTCATCTGCAGATAAGATCTACTACTCCTTCCAAAAATACAAAATCCACAAAGAAACACAAGTAGCTAAGTATACTAAGTGTCATAAAAAAATGAACCAAGATTTCCGTTCCATTAGAGACCATATCTTATCTATTACTACTAACAAATCACACTTTCTTCATTATTACTAACAAAAACTTGGAACGTAAACCCTAAAATGGCAAATATTTAAGAGCAAAATTTACCGCCTATAAAAGACACACATTTCCAGCAGTGGCAGTATACTCTTCAGAGTTCAGATAAGTTTGAATTTGGTATAAACTAACCCTGGAAAAAATATGGATTCATACTACGAATTTTATCCCAAATAAGTCAAGGCAACACCAACCCAAAACCACAGAAGCACCAGATCAAGTCAAGTACAATGTTAATTCACTAGAACCTTTTCAAATATAAATCAACCTGATAGATTTTGCAACAGAAAGACCCAATAAGCAAACCCTTGCATTCTAGAAAAAACAGGAAGCAATCAAAGTTTCAGTCTCAAAAGGAGGTCTTTCCAGACATCTGATACTCATCTAATGCTTCAGTTCAGGATATGGAAGAGAATTCCTCCTCGTCTCCACTGATCTAACATCATGTGGAACTTTGAAAGCAAGACCAAATCCTATCCATCAAATATAAAGAGTTCATTACCAAATAACTTCCCCTTTTTTCAAATGATCTATACCCTTTTACCACTCTTTACTCTTTCCTGACAACAAAGATGCTATATTTATTCATGCCACAGAGTAGAGACTGCATTTGCATCCATATCTAGATGTGTATTCAGATGAAAACAGTAATAAACTTTTGAGTGTAAGACCCATCACATTCAATTCAAACAAATTTACACTTGCTGAGTACCCCCACTTTATGCGAAGCTCTCAACAATTCAATTCATTTTCCCTCCCAATTTCATCTTTCTCTTTCTTCATTTACAACTGTCCACTGGTAACAAAATGAACATATAACACTTGGTCAATGCAGCACAAGAGAGTTCATCATCTGGTTCCTTTATGTACAAATAAAAAATATTCATTCAAAAGACTTCCACAATAGGTAAAGAAAACTGGCATAACCCCCAATAGGACCCTTTTAATTATTATTATTATAGTTAGTAAGAAGACAATGCATGTTCACACCATACATCTATAAGAACCGCAGAAGAAGTGAGCAAGCCTTGAATTTATCTTAGATAAGTTATTTAGCAATCTTACTATAAATAGCCTTCACAAGCAGAAGCAACATCAGTACTATACTGAGATCATACCTCTACTCGCCCGTGCAATACTTTCACTGTATCAGATAGTTTATTCGCTTTAACGACTTCATTTGCCTGTTTCAAAACTATAATATATAAGATAATATACATAAGAAATGTAATTAAACTAAACAGCTATTGTGAACGGAAATTAAGCACGATAAAAACAATGTGAAAACAAGTACATAAATAGTACGGTATAGGATAAAACAGTAAACTGCACAATGCATGTTAAATTAAAAAATAAAATAAAATCATAACCAGCTATGAAAAGCCTGTTAGGTTCAAGCCAAGATCTCAGCTTCAGAGCTGGGCTTTATTGCAACTATTTTCTTCAAGTAAGAAAAAAGCATGTCCAAACATTCACAACTAGTTACGAGTTCATTCTACAATTTGGCTTGTTTAATAAACTTAATAGATAAGCACATCATCGAAGCGAAGCTTGTCCGCGTTCAAAAGTTTGCTAAAGTGCAAATCCAATAGCAAACTCATCCACTGTTGATGTCAACATGTAGAACAACCAAATTCATTTTATTATGTAAACAAAAGCAGCTGACCTAAACTATTTACTTCAGTAGATGAATAAGCAAGGCTTGCAAGAGGCCACTATATATATAAGCAAGTAGCTCCTTTATTGGGGTTCAGGTAGGCTTCCCTTTCAGTTGACCCCACAGGGCAGCATACTACCTCTCAACTTGGCTTGCGGTATTACAAACCTAAATTCATCAATGGATAAAGCTAAGCTCACTTTAACTCGAAACTTAGCTAAAGCTCACTTTAACTCAAAACTTAACCCAACTGAGTCAGAAAAGTCATGCCAAATATTCCACAAAAGCTGTAACAGATGCACTGAACAAAAAAGCGACGCTTAAGCCGTTAAGTGCTCGCTTCATGCTTTAATCTAAATCCTTTAATATGCATGAAGCGAGCGGTGTCCATGAAGCACCCACTCCAGCCGCTTTTGCGGTGAAGCGACAAAGAGAGCGTTTCATGGACAAAAGTGTATTTTTCAAAAAAAAAAAAATAACGTTGATATTTTTTTGAAGTAAGCTCATGATTTTGAAATAATAGAGTAATTTTAAAAAACTAACCAAAGTAATAGTGGTATGGAGTTAATGAGGGAAGATTTTGATATGGAGTTACAACTTTCAAGATGATAGTGGTCATGGTGCTTTGCATGATGAGGGGGGAGATAGTATAGATCAGAATCTAAATAAGTTTACTACCCTGTATTTCGGTTTCACTAGTTTTCCTGTTTCTATGAACATAGAAAGATAAAAATATATTTATATGTGGAACCCACCTATTTTGCAATTATCCTCTAATATTCTTTGAAATATATTAGATATAGATTTGAAAGAACCCTAAAAGATACTTATGAGCACAGGTTGAGTTTAAAGTTATGTCTTTATCATCAACATCTATTTGACAAAAAGGAGTAGCAAATGTATTTTGAAAACATATATGTATTATACATATAAGCTGATGTGCATTAGGTTTGAGTTAACATTATACAATAGCATAGTAGACAATCATAAGGACTCACTTGCACAGCAATGTCACTAGCGTCAACAGCATAAACCTGGAAAGAAAGAAAGAAAAATAAAAGGCGTGATCCGTAATAACACAAAAGAAGAGGTAGCATAACATATACTCAAAAAATTGTGCTGAAATTCCATGCAGGCTGGATATCCCTACTATGTACATTGAGTTCATTAAAGAGATAGCAGCAATCTAGCAAAAGTTTAAATCACCCCTGCTAATAACTTATAGCAGATGTGAGGCTTTTAGAAACATTGAAACTACAGCATTAAGGGGGGGGGAAAATCAATCCTATAAATACTTATAAAGTAGAATGCAAATCACAAACCCGTTTAGCTCCCGCTTGTGCACAAAATATAGAAAGAATGCCAGTTCCACACCCAACATCCACCACAACCTGCAATGAGATTTCAATCACGAAACAATAGGTAAATATTAACTCAACCCCTCTAATTTAAAACTACACAGTAAACAGAAGCTTTTAGAGCATCTCTACAGGCAGAACTCCCAATTTCTAAAATAAACTTCTAACAGACATTCAGCATTATATATTTCTACTACGAGCAATGTCTCAGCTGAAATTAGGCAGTAAAGAAACTCTTTTTTATTTTTCCTTTTTTATTTCTAAGAAACTTACAGTTTCTCTATCGGACAAGCTCTTAATAATCACTCATTTATAACAATCAACCCATGTATCTGTTTAGAACAATACACACTTACAGCTCAACCATGTGTTCCCCGTTACTAGAACCCTACAACTTCGTTGCAATAACAAGAACGTGTTATTATTATCAAAATAAAAAGAGGAAATGATATAGTATAGCATTTACTTTGCCTGCAATGAAGTCTTTATGATGGAAAATTGCATTCCTATAGGCATCGGTCCTAACACGATCCTGCAAATATGAAAGATGATAAATTTAAGAACTCTCAAAATCTCAAATTCTTAGTCTTCATTTACTTTGCCGAGAAGGAAGCGAATTAGAAGAGAAGAGGAAGCAGGGAACCTTTATCATCTCCTCGTGAATGCCGAGGTGAGAATAAGACTGGAAGTAGGCAACGTCGAAGTCCGTGCAGGGGCGGTTCTCTCTTTCCTGACCGGCGGCAGGAGCGGCGACACCTTCGGCGTCAGGAGCAGGGGAGGAGGAGAGGGATCTGCGGCCCATTTTCCTTAATTTGTCCCGGTGGGTAATCGGCGTCGCCATGGCCATTCCGTTGAGCGAGTGTCCGTTGGCGGTGGTGTTTGGAGTCTCGCTCGGCAGCATTTGGCTGCTTTTGTCAGTCTCCCCCTCTCTCTATCTCTGTGTGGAACTCGAGTTTAGGGTTCCAGCAACCACGGGGCTCTGCTTCAAGTGACCTTATATTCTCAATCTGGTACTCTTTATTTTTTTTATCGGGTAAGAATTTTCGAAATATCTTACTAACTAGTAATCAGGACCCAAACATCTAAACGAAAAAACATGATCAAGGGATACTGGTTATACTAAAAAGGTTAAATTTGGTGAATATTTAATTTTCATGTCAAAATTAAGTAAATGTCCACTTTTTTTTATATAATTAAGTAAATGTCCATTTTTTTCCAAAAATACCCCTCCTTCTCCATCCCTATGACATATCCCTTCCTCTTTCCCCTTTGACCATTTTTAATTTTAACATTGACTAGTCAACATTGACCATTCCGGTCGACGCTTGCATTTGGTGACAATTTTTTTGTGACAGTTGAGTATATTTTCCTAGTGACAGTTAATTGTGACAATTATTTTGGCGACAATTGATTTTTTGTGACATTTTATTTTTTTCGGTGACAGTTAGGGTAAAATCTTTTCTAGTGACGATTGATTTTCTTTTTTTCTTGTGATAATTGTTGGTAACAAAAAAAAATTGGGTGATAGTTGATTTTCTTCCAGTGACAGTTGTCAGTAACACTTTTCCTCGGTGACAAATGGAGTTTTTCTGCTAATAGATGATTTTCCTGATGATAATTGTCGGTGACAACTATTAATGACATGGTTGATGACAATATTGATATTGTAACCTTAAAAAAATTGTCACAATAACATTATACATCACTAAGACACTATCACCAACTACAGAACACTGTTTTCATATTGTTTAATCAACCGTATTGTCACCAACTTATAAAAAACATTGTCACCAACCTCTTTTCAATAATCTATTGACACCAACAATAAAACAGTGTAACCAACCAATTCTCATCAAGCTTTGGTCAATAATCTGATGTCACCAACTACAGAACACTGTTTTCATATTGTTTAATCAACCGTATTGTCACCAACTTATAAAAAAACATTGTCACCAACCTCTTTTCAATAATCTATTGACACCAACAATAAAACAGTGTAACCAACCTATTTTCATCAAGCTTTGGTCAATAATCTGTTGTCACCAATTTCAAAACTTTGTCACCAATCTAGTGTCAACCACCTATTTTTATAAATTAATTGTCACAGCGACAAAAAAGTGTCACCAACCTAGAAATTAATTGTCACAACGACAAAACAGTGTCACCAACCAATTGTCACCAACTACAAAGCACTTTCATCAAACTAAAATGTTTACAATGCTAATGTTATCACATTTGTCATCTAATATTAACACATTTTTGTTACAAAACTGAAACCCTAGAACAAGGGGATCATAGACCAAAGAGGGGCTAAACCTGAGCAGACGAAAGTTTTATGTACAGTATAGTTTAGGGTTTAGGGCCTAAATTCTAAACCTTAAGCCCTAAAATGTGTGTACAGTATCAATGTTATCAGATTTGTCATCTAATATTAACGCATTTTTGTTATGAAACTGAAACCCTAGAACTAGGGGAGCATATATAGACCCTAGAGAGGCTAAACTTGAGCAAACGAATAATTCGATGTACAATACTATAATGGCATTACATTTGTCATCTAATATTAATGCATTTTTGTTACAATAATAACCCTAAGTAGATGAAATTTGATGTAAAGTTTAACTTTGTAATACTTAATTGTCAGACTACATTAACTTGCAAAAATATCAAAACAAATGGGAACAATTGAGACATTCATATTTAACATCCAAAATATCTTCCAAACTACAAGCACCAGGTAACTTTGTACTACTTAATATAAAATTCCCAATTGTCAGACTACATTAACTTCCAAAATAAAGGGGAAAGGTCAAGACATTCACTATGATAGTCAGATTGTAATAAGTATCAAAATACAAGCATCATGCAACATTCTACTACTTAATATCCTAAAACAATGACAATTAAAACGTAAGTGCATATTATAGTCCTACAACTCCCATGTCCAACACTTCTTAAACAAATCCATAGCCATCCTCTCTCTAATATACTTGTCTGAAATAGCTTCAATACCACCATGAAATGCAAGACCCTCGATATACCTCAACTTCCACTACAATTGAACATAAGGATTAATGAAAATTATCCTTATAGCTAAATGAGATATAAATTCCATTTGTCACCAAAACAGAATATATAACTCTATCAATTGTCACCAATCTTAAAAAAAAAACAAAATAACAACATAAATTACATTTGTCATCGAAACAGAATATATAACTCTACCAATTGTCACCAATCTAAAAATAACAACATAAATTCCATTTGTCACCAAAACAGAATATATAACTCTACCAATTGTCACCAATCTAAAAAAACAACAACAAAATAACAACATAAATTCCATTTGTCATCGAAACAGAATATATAACTCTACCAATTGTCACCAATCTAAAAAAAAATCAAAATAACAACATAAATTTCATTTGTCACCAAAACAGAATATATAACTCTACTAATTGTCACCAATCTAAAAAAAACAACAAAATAACAACATAAATTCCATTTGTCACCAAAATAGAATATATATAACTCTACCAATTGTCACCAATCTAAAAATAACAACATAAATTCCATTTGTCACCAAAACAGAATATATAACTCTACCAATTGTCACCAATCTAAAAAAAACAACAACATAAATTCCATTTGTCACCAAAACAGAATATATAACTCTACCAATTGTCACCAATCTAAAAATAACAACATAAATTCCATTTGTCACTAAAACAGAATATATAACTCTGCCAATTGTCACAAATCGAAAAACAACAACAAAATAACAACATAAATTCCAATTGTCACCAAACAATGAAGCAAACCCCTGATAGTCTCATTTAAATTGATGATATAGAATTAAACTAAATACTAATTGTCACCAACAAAAATCATAAAATGTGATAGAAGCATAGTGTCGCCAAAATGGGGGGAAGTTTCACATAAAAAACACATGTCATCAAAATTGTATAACACTGTCACCAAAGAAATTTGATTAATTATCACCAGTATTAATTGAAACAAAAAATCTACTTAAAAGAATTGTCATCAAACAAGCGTTGCTTTCTCCTTCCATAACTTCCTGTTTCGTTCAGTTTTGACTATCAAAATCAACCATTCTCCATGGATCTTCATATTCAATGTCATATATTGCACCTATTTCTCGACAAATCTTCACTTCCATCTTCAATTGCTTTTGGATAAACTTATTTCTCAACACAAATTCAATCATCCAAATCCACCTATCATTTCTTCATTCGACCATTTTCGTAATTCAGCCGACCAAAATTAAACAGATCTCATAGCAAGGGGAAATCAACCAGCATGGCAAGAAATTTGCACAATCGATCCAAATCAACAACCTAAATCGAGTACAAATTAGCACAATCAACAATTTCAAATTAAGATTCAAACAGTAAAGTAGAGAAGAACATATGAACCCTAGTTGAGGAAATTCGAAATTGAAAAATCGAAGAAAGAGAAAAGATGATAAGAAAGGGAAAGAGGAGGAGAAAGAATCAATAACCTGGAAATTGCACAGAGGAAGAGTTGAATCGCAACCAGGGAGAGGCGGGGAGAGACGATCTTCAAGGAAGAGGGGGATAGAGACGATCTTCATGAAAAGGCAAAGGATCGACAATCTGAACTCTGAAGCGTTAGAGTTTTGCCTGTTTTGGGACTATTCACATTAAATTAAAGAAGGTTAATTAATATAGGGGCAATTTGGGCATTATTAAAAAATTATGGACATTTACTTAATTGTCAAATGGATGTGGACATTTACTTAATTAACAATCATAAATGGATATTTCGATCACCAAATTATTCCTACTAAAAATACTAATATTTTAATCTTCTCTTTTCGCCACATCATCCTAGCATCTCATTATCATTTCTCCCACTTTATCAACAACATCCCTAGCATCCCAAAACCCATTTTTTCATACCAACTCAATTTACAAATATATCCCTTTCCAACAATTATATTCATTCTCGATTATATTATTATATTCGTTTTTAATTAATAAATATTGTTTTAATACTATTTTATTTTTAAAAAGAACTTAAATATCATTATAATATTTTTATATTTAAAAGTGACTAGATTATGGGAAAAACTAGAGTATGTAATTATTAAAAAAAAAATCTAAAATAACAACCAATTTCATTGATTAAAAATATTTAAAAAAATTATTCCAAAAATACAAGATAAATTTTCAAAATTTTAATTATTTTGACTGAAAATAATTAAAAATCAATATAGTATTGTTTTAAATTGTATGCAACGAAAATTTTAATTATTTACTTTTTTTTTGTCTTAATTTTAATTATTTACTAAAACAAATTGTGTGCAATGAAAATAATATTTTTCAAAATTATGGTCAAACATATTCAAAATGGATGTCTATATGTAGAGAAAAATGAATCTAGTATTGTGGTAATTTTTTCATTTTTATTTTTTTACGTTTTTAATGTCAAAAATTATATTATATGTATATAAAATCGCTTATCCAAGAATAAATCTGGGTTGTCCATGGTGGTACAGGTGTTGCCCATCCGTTTTCTTCTCTCTACAACCCAACTAGAAGAGGACACATGTCCCCCTATTATGTCATAGTTGCATGCAACTACTGTAGGCACAATGATGCATTTGTTGGGTAGTATCGATGCTTGAGAGGTATCACCCTAGTATCGAATGTTCAACTGTTTCAATTTTTTATTGTTAAATCTTCTAGTATCGGTGAACAACACAACACCGATAAAAGTGCTCTTAATTAGTGATGTGGAGTAAGGAGTGGAGGTCACGGGTTCGATTCTGCCTCCTTCCTTCGTTTAAGGTTTAGGTTTGTCTTGCTCCCTAATATTGGGTCGAGTCGATCGGTGTAAGTCGATTTACCTGATATGTGGCTCTTGTCGATTGGATCATGTGCTCGTGGTTTACACAGAAGGGTGGGTTCCTCGTCTAAAAAAACATGTATTTAAGTATTGCCTAATTGCTCGATTATAAAGAAAGGCGGATGTTATATATTGGGACGGCCAAAATATCGCATTGTGCATAGTGTCAGTCCCTCTCTCCAAAGCCGACAACACAAGCATCGAACCCGAACTCCGGAGCCGGCATCTAGTTCACCGACACCGGACTCCGGAGCCGGCAAATATTGGCTTAAGAATCGAGATCACGGGTTGCACAACCCACTGCAATATTCGCCTGCAATTTCCCCGTCAAATCAACTGCCAATTAATTTGAGTGCATGCAATATTCTGCCAATTAATTTGAGTGCATGCAATATTCAAAAACAATGTTCTAAAAGGCTCTAGGCGGTGGGTGGTCGCCTAACGCCTAGGCGGACTTAGAACAAACGTGATTATTTCTTTATATTATAACACATAACACATATCAATAATTCATATAATGTAATAATAATCTATAATATCACTTATAAACCCAAATTTGTGGTGCTTAACTAACACTAAAGTAAATAAACGCAAAAATACATGTCCGCATAGCGACTCTAAGCCTCCTAAAATCCAAAACCATAGATTCGACTCAAAAGAAAATGCATCCTGACTTATGGGATAAAAAAAAACCTGAGTCGACTAATCACATCTCTAGAAGCTAAAATTGAATAATCGTTGGGCTAGGCGGGATTAGGCAGACTCTAGGTGACGCCTAGGCGGGACAAGACAGTGTCTAGGCGAAAATCCGCCTAGGCGTAAAAATTCATAGGCGGTCTCCCGCCTAGCGCCTAGACGCGGTTTTTAGAACACTTTTCAAAAGTGAAATGAATTGTGCATCTCGGTTGCGATATTCGAGTGCCTTTCGAAATGATCAATCTGTTGCAGGAATCTCTGCAAATTTAATGATGAAGCATAAGACTTCAAAAGTGAAATGAATTGTGTACGTGAAATTAATTTGAAGATTCTTCCCTCTCTAAGATTCTTCCCTCTCTATCAAAAGTGAAATGAATTGAAGATCCTATTCAAGAAATGAATTGAAGATTTTTCATTCACACATATTTAACTCACCTCTCTATTAATATATCAACTCCAATTGTAGTCGACGGGCGAAAAGTACGCATGATGCATTGGCCTAAATTACCGCGTGTTCTTCGGTTCCGTGGTGGTTCGAATGACGGCGATCGACGAGCGGGGTAGCGACGACACCCGTAATCAAGCAGGAGCCGCTATAAGTCCGCATTTTGTGCTAGCTAATAGGATATTAAATGTTGAATTTGTAGTTGAAAATATTTTGGTAAACAAAGAATATTAATATTTGTGACCCGTAATTAGGAAACCCAAAATTAATATTATGCATGTTCAGTCCGCATTTTGTGTTTTTGTTGGTAAACAAAGAATATTAATATATATTATGCATGTTGAGTCCGACAATTATGCATGTTGAGTTCAATGTTAATACACATAAAATGGAAAGTTTTGGAACATACGCATGCAATGGGAAAATTAGGAACATATGCATGCAATGAAAAAATTAGTCCGCATTTTATGTCATTAGTGTCACTAATTATGTATGTAACTTACAGAATTTGTACGAGTATTTTTTTGTGATGAGGGCACTATTTAAGAAATTAGGAACATATGCATGTAATAGAAAAATTATTTTTGTAGTTAGATAAGATGTACGACTAGTTAGTAGAAGGATTTTGTAGTAGTAAAAATTACATTTTGTTGTTGTTGCGTTTCATAGATGAATTTTGTAGTAGTAAAAAATTCATTTTGTAAGGAATATGCATGCAAGTTTTTTTTTTATAAAAAATCCGAGAGTTGTTAAAAATTCATTAGTTGTAAAAAATGAGACATATTCAATATCAGGAAACTGATCTTACCAAAAAAAAATATCAGGAAACTGAATTTGTTGTCGTAAGTTGTTAAAATTCATTAGTTGTAAAAAATGCATTTTTTTAGTTCTAAAATATTCGAGAGTTGTAAAAAATCCACAAGTTGTAAAAAATGCTATCCAAGATCAGGAAACTAATGCATTTTGTAGAATTTGTATTTTTTAAGTTGTAAAAATAATGCATTTGTATTGTAGGGTAATGAATTTTTTTAGCTGTAAAAACAACTATTTTATTCTTGTAGTTAGGCATTATTTAATTTTAAAAAAATAGTGTTTAAAAAATGTAATTTCGGTTGAAAAAAAAAGGGAAGAAGGGCTTGCACCGTTTCGAGTTGCCTACGTATCCTTTCAGGGAAAAGAAATCAAAGTACACGTAGTTCTTTTCCCTGTTTTAATCCCCACTTACACTGTCTGAACTCCCGATGGATGTCTCGTCTTCTACTCCTTCATCCGGGTCTGATTCGGTCAAGAGGTGGTTCCTTTGGCTTCTTTCATCTGCCCGCTTCTAATCGCTTAATAGGACTTGCATCTCGAGGTTCTCTAGTAGCATAGTCGATCTTTGGGCCGTTAAGATTTGCTCGCTCCGACTAAATAGTTGCTCAACCGCAACCGTCGAGCATGGTGCTCCTAGAATCTGACGAGCAATTACCTGTAGAGTATGATATCGTAATCTCTCTGGCCTACTCCACCAAGCCAGGACTTCGAAGTCATCCGTTTCAATATCAAAAAAATCAAAGTTAGTAGATAAATACTCGTCGATCTCCGAATGGGAGGTCGACGAGGTCCTCGATCTCTTTGTGCCAAAAATATCTATGGCAAGAGCCTTCGTTTGCGCAATAATGCTAGTGTGTGACGAGGTTGAGGACGAAGGGGGCAGTTGAGAGGATTGAGCACCGCTAGTAGAATAAATATCATATAAGCTTTGAAGTAATGTTCTCACTTTAGTAATTGTAACAAGGACATTTGGCGGTTCTTCAACCTGTAACATAGGATAATAGTTTTCCAAAAACCTTTGAAGACCAGTGAGCTTAATTCGAGGGTCGAAAACCGTTGCTACGAGGAAAATATCAGGAATGTTTGTGTAATATTGGAACCATTTAGCCCTCATTTCCATCACGGCTTGGGGGATTGACGATATCTGCAACCCGTCGTTTAGGGCTATTGCAACGTTCATTGCGGTAAAACAAAATAAATGAGAGCTAAAGGTGTAAACTTCACTAAAAATACTGGTGGCATCGTAAAAAACTTTAAAAACTTCCATCACGTCTCTCGATGTTACCCAAATATCACTAATAACATCGGACCCTTCGATGTATTGGGCAGCAAAAGCGGAAAGGAGCTCTCTATAAACATATGATTCGTGAATCATTAAATAAATGGAGTTCTACCGAGTAGAAACATCCCTTGGAAATTTCTTTGGTCTCACCTTGTTTTGCTTACAGAAGACCTTCCACTGATCACGGAGCGTTTTGCTCTTCCAGAGGTTCTTCATAACAAAATGAATAAGTGCGACCACAAATTGTAAATATAATAAATCATTTTGAACACATAAGTTTTAAATATGTGGTGCGCACCGGATGTGGATAAATGTACCTCCGCACTGGGGCTACAATATTGAATTAATTCTTCAATAGAAGCCGTGTTTGCGGAGGCGTTGTCAAAACCGATTGAAAAAACTCTTTGGGTCAACTGGTATTCTTGTAAAACAGTTATAATGACCTTGACTTTGTTACGTGCTGAGTGTGTGTTGTGAGCCTAATTCGTCATGTTTTACACTTACTTTTATATCGATTTCTGCATACATTGCATGCATTTGAGTTAGAATAATACAGAATATGTGTAGTTTACACTTATTTGCAATATATGGAGGTCTACACAAGTTTTGGTTATATTTCGCAGAAATCGGACGCACTTTGGAGCTTAAAGGAAACTCATGGAGAAGCTAAGAATGGTGCAGCCGGAGAAAAGACCATTTTTCACAATTCTTCGTTCTGAATCAAGCTTTGATGTCTTTATGAGAGTTGTATCCCTCGAAAAGAGCTTTCCAACGCATGGTCATATGCGTCAATCCGACGAACGAGGACTCGGGAAAGTGCGTTTCAAGAACAGAGCAAAAAGCTGAGAGAACTCTACTCGAGATCGACTAGCCTCTACTCGATCTCGACAAAGGCTGTCCGAGCACACCTGGTCGAGCAGAGCTGATCGAGGACACTGAGTCAGAGACAACCCGACTCCCGGAACCCTACTCGATCTCGAGTACCACCTAGTCGAGATCGACCACACTTCGACGCCATGTCCGGAGTCGACGAGCTGTGCCAAGTCGAGAAGCCGAAAACGGAGAAGCCGAGCACCACCTCTACTCGATCTCGAGGAGGCTTAGTCGAGATCGACGACGCCCAGGAGCCATGTCCGAGCCTGTCGAGCACCAGCTAGCCGAGACGCCGACCCAGCCCAGTCGACGACGAATTCTACTCGATGTCGAGGAGCCCTACTCGAGATCGAGGAGCCGTGTCCGGGAGCACGTTACGCGGTTTGACGAATCCTACTCGGTTTGGGAATCCATGGGGCGAAGGAAGCCGAGTCTATCCTACATCTATCTATCAACTATCCATGGAAGACAAGATCTATCAACATGAAGACATCTTACCTATTTTAGATTTATCTTTTTCTTTTAGATTTAATTCCTAAATTGCTTTTATTTATCTTTTAAAGTTTTAGATATAATTTTAGATAAAGATAGATATTTCTATCCTTGAATAGAAAGGAATAGAAGACTATAAATAAAGCCCTAGGGGCTGGTTTTTCATTCATTCAATTTCAGTCAGAGACAAGTAGTTCCAAAGAGAAGTTTTAGGAGTTCAGAGGTTTTAAGGTTTTGGCATTCAGCGAAAGTTGATTGCCGGGATTGTAAAGACTTTGAATATAGTTTAATGCAAGTTTCTTTTCATCAATCAATGTCTGCGATTGCGATGAGGCGTGAGTAGTCCACCCACTTCTGGGGCTGGGGTGAGCCCAACGGTGGCCATGTGAGGTGATGCGGTAAAGGTCATATCTTGTTATGCAATCCGTCTTCTATCCCTATGAGCATGATTCTTTTGCGAAAGTTGAAGGTGATCCTTGTTTGTATTATTGAAGCGAAAGTGATCTTAATGCAACTTGGGTGAAAAGGGTTAGTAACAATTAGGGTTTATGCGAAAGCCTCTATATGCCTATTTGTTGGTAACGAAAGTTATTTTGATGGAAAACATGATCTTTTATGCCTTTATGTGTTACTTTGCATGGTTATCGTTGCGGTGTTGATACCCTGGCTTTGGAAGTTCTTTATATATTGAGTTTATTTCTGTCGAATTTCTGAGTTCTGTGTTCGAATCTGCAAATTTACAACTTTCTGTGTTTTAGTCGATACAGAGTAAAGTCTAGTCGAGACAGAGGAGAGTCTTGTCGAGATCGAGTAGGCCTTAGTCGATCTCGAGTTGGCTTTTGTCTACGTCGAGTTGAGTTTATGTTTCTGTTTTCGATTATGCAATTTCTGTTTTTACTATTTCTAGTCGATCTCGAGTAGCCTCTTGTCGAGATCGAGTACTGTGTTGTCTGAGTCGAGTTTCTGTCGTCGTTTTTCAGTTTCTGTTTTTACTATTCCTTGTCGATCTCGAGTTACTGCTTGTCGAGATCGAGTAAAGTTGTTGTATTGCCTTTATTCCTTGTCTTCGTTTGTTATTTCTGTTATTTCTTTCTTTGTTCCTTTGTTTTTGTCTTCTGTTGCTTTTCTGTGAGATTTACACCTACCTGGGATCCGCTGACACGCTTCCTCGAGGATTCGATCCTTACTTTCTCTTACTGCATTGGAGGAGTCTTGTAATTATTTGCGTGGGCCTAAATCTGGTTTGATCTATTTTGTTATATTTCATACTTGATTTCCTCCTCACAACAGTGTGACTCATCAAAAAGGCGGAAGGCCAAAACTCTCTTGTGTAAAAAATATTCGTTGTCGACCCAATGACAAGTGATACCCATGTAAGAGTGCTCGAGCTAATGATCGGTCCAAATATGCTACAAATTGAAACCTTCAAATCAGAGTGTTTTTTAAAATACTCAACAATTTGTTGTTTTTGACAAGTAAAACGTTTTTCAATTTTCCTCGTAACAATTTGGTGGGAAATGGGGCGGTAAGCAGGGTTAACTGTCCTACTCACCTAGTTGTTAAAATGTAAATGATGTGCAAAATTGTAAGATAAACCTTCCACGACTACCATTTCCGCAAATTCGTTACTACTATATGTATAATCATAACTAAATAAGCCAGGAGGTTGGGAGGAAGAAGTTGCGTAGCCGGTTAATTGCGTCTGAGCGGACGACAACCCATACTTGTCAGGATGGTTGTTCTTGACATGCCTCATTAAGTTGTCATAGCCTCCTCCTTTGGGATGCTTGTATGACTTAGTGCAAAAGTTACACCGAGCCCTACAACTTTCATCCCGTTGGATCGGACCTTTCGTGAACCAATATTTGAAGACCGCCGCCCAGAGCTCTTCTTGCTTGGTGGCATCGTCATCATCAGCTAGGTCGGACTTCTGGCCGTTGGATCGTCAGATCAACGGTTAGATTTAAATTTTCTAGCCGTTGGACCCGGTCGGGTCCGACTCGGCAGGTCCAACGACTATTTTTTTCCCTAGTCTTTCCTTTCTAATTTTATTATAATCTAATCTAATATATTTATTATGTAACTTATGTTTCTATTTTTAATTATCTTTCATTTTATATAAGAGATATGAAATAAACATAAATCGTAAATGCCATAAAAATTAAAAATAAATTCACTTTCTAAAATTAGTTGAGAGGTAAATTTTAAAATTGATATAAAAGTAATTGTGATAATGTGATCGGATGAATTGATTTATTTAATTATTGATAGATGATACATTAATTTCACAAAATAAAACAACGCATTACACACTTTATAATCTTTCATTATTAATCGGCACATTAATTTCAAGCATTTTAACTTAGAAACAAAACAACTAACATGATCAACAACTTCACTAAATAAAAGTACGCATTACACACTTTATAATCTTATAAACTATAGTGGATAGATTGACAACGATAATTAGACCCAAATACAAATACAAACGTTCATCTTCTCAATTTCATGAGAGGGCTTGCTAAATGCTAACCTTCCTTGCTTCGCCTTATTCTCATTCGACCACTTTTCCGGATGATTCCTCGTAATGTGCACTTTCAAAGTTTCATATCTCGAGCCTCGATCTCTTCACTTTAAAACCCTTTGAACAATAGTTATAAACCACCATATAATAATCATTACCTAGGATTTGTTCTTCTCGTCGGAAGTGCGTGTTGTACAAGATTTCACCAAGGTTTATCCCAGATCCTCCTTCAATTCGATTTGCCATTGAACTTGAAATATTTGGTATTGAGTGTTTAAAATAATAAAGATGTGATTATGTGATAGTGGGTTAGGTATTTATAGACAACAAATGTAGTTCCACAAGTCCACAACGGTCCGAAATCACAATGGTCGAAAAACTAGTCGTTGGGTCGGGAGCGTATTTAAATATTCACGGGTCACGGGTCGACCCGTCGGATTGCCGGGTTGAAAATTGTAAAGGCTCAGATTTTCAAATCCTAATTTTTCGGAAAAAGGAAATTAAAAATGAATTTAAATCGAATTAAAAGCTCGTTTAGCGGATTCCGACCGTAATATAAAATTTGACGAACGATTTCCATCCTTTTACCTCGAAAAATTAAAATAATTATCAGATGGCGATATCCTTGTCGATTATAAAAATCTAATTAATCGAGAGAACGAGAGTCGGAGAAACTAACATTTGATAACTAATTGCGGGATTCAAAATTCGCGTATTCATGATTTATTTCCGGGTAATTGTTTACCCATTTCAACACACAACCCCACCCACTCCCATCACTCGCCATACCTTTCAGATCCACCCCATACCCCGTCACTCCCTCCTTCAAATCACCTTACCCTTCGATTGGAACCATCCCTCACCCTTACTGGCATCTTCTTCACCTGCTCTCCATCACCATCATCGCCACCTCCATCCTCATTCATCTTCACCATCAGCGCCACCTTCCTCATCCCTTATCATCGTTGTTCTTCAGCATCTCCACCATCTTCATGATCACCACCACTGTCACCACCGACTTCAGCTCCTCCGCCATGCCTTCCATCACCACCTCACCGTCGCCAGCAGCTCCACCAGTAGCCCCTGTACGAGGAGCAACCAGAGTCCCCACCTTCCTCCTCCTTGTTGAAGCGACCGACGCCACCACCACTCCAACGCATCATCGCCATCACCTCCTGCTCATCTCCATCGGTGATCCATCACCTTCACTCCTTCATCGTCGTCACCAATACCACCTCCTCCGACGTCCACAACCACCCTGACGCCGCCCAGAAGCCACCGAAGCCGTTGACGAGCCACCGAACATCCTCCTTGCTCTGTTTCGTGAAGCCTCATTCCGGTAAGCCGTTTTCCTTCGTTTCCGATCGAAATCGCCTTCGGTCTTCACCAACACACTCATTCATGTCCAGTACAGGTCCGATGAGCCATCGCGAGCCACCGACGAAGCCTAGAACTCCGATCGAGAGCTCCGAAGTCACGAAAAATCCATCTCGGTGAGCTCCGAAATTATACTCGTTTCGATTCGTAGTTTTAGTCTTTTTCGATGTTTAGATTAGTCGCGAGTGAGCGTGAGGTGACTGCGGGATGATTGGGTGTGCTCGAGAGCTCCGGCGAGCTCGAGAGCGAGCCCGAGAGTGCGAAGCGAGCGGGTTCGGGAGTGCAAGGCAAGCGTGAGTTCGAGCGGGGCAGGCGGGTGCGTGGGAGCGGGGGGTGCGAGGTGCGGTCAGGGAGGTGAGTCCGAGTGAAGCCAAGCTAGCCCGGAGGAGCTCAGGAGCTCGGGCACTCGACGACGATCACCATGGCGAGCCGGCGGGAGCTTCTTCATTTGAACGCGGGGAAGAAGAAGGCGTGGGGCCTCTCTAGTCAGCACCATGGGCCCCACCTCCTTATTTTGTTATTTGTTGAACCGGTTGGGATTTAAGCGGGTTCGGTTCGGGTTATCCGTTTATTATTTAACTAATTAGGAGTAATTAAAATATATTATAATAGTATTTGAGGATTTAAAAGATAAAGTATTAATTCTGGAGATTTATAAATGGTTGATTTTATTAAATAAAAACGGTTTGGATCTTAGGGGATTTGGAAATAACTTATAAGGGTGTTTTATTAAATCGTGTTTTATAATATTATATCTATAATAATAATTGGGATTTAACATAAATAAGTTGGACTTGCCTGTTAGAAAAGAATTTGGAAAAGAATTTCAAGGTTGGAAAGTAGACTAACAAATAAATTAAAAAGGGAATTCGGTGAGTATTTTAAGGGTCGGAATACTTAACTATTTAACTGGGATTTGAAACGGTTTTGAAACTAACCTGGGAATAAGACTAATTCGATGACTAACTAGCATGATAATATGATCGTTTGACTAACAGTATGATATGTATGACTAATAACATGACTTGTGGTGAATTATTATATGAGATTAAATGTTGGATAATTATGGCGATCTAGTAGGAATGTAGGATTTTATATCACACAAATTATGTCTTATGATTTTGATGAACCGTTGAGGTATATGTGGAAATGACGTATATGAACATGCAGAATTGGTTGAATGATTTATGGAGAACGATGCGGTCTTGAGGAGTGGATGATGCGATGAAATGACTTTCATAATATGTTACTTGTTCTATTGATTGAGGTGTGCTTGAGTGCTTAATAGTTGAATGTAGACTTATATATATATTCCATTATGTACTAGGTGATACTCTGTGATTGTGAATACTGTGTGATGGATTGTTCAGTTGCCGGTCTGCTAGCCAGGTAAGTACCTCCGGGGCTTACTCAGTAACCAGTACCTCCTGCCTGATATGTCATATAGTATGTAGGTGTTGCATATGCATAAGAGCATGTCATGTAGTATCATGCTTAGGAATTGGATTTACGAATGAGCATCCTTATTCTGTATGCGTTTGAATACAGAACGACCGTTATCTGTGAGTCCTAGAGTCCTTGCTAGGGTCATAGGGCAGCCCAGCTTCATCGGGTGTTGTCCTCCTCGAGTCATTTATATATATCACGAGATACGAGATGGGCATGAGATATGATATGACGATGAGATATGATATGATGATGAGATATGATATGATGATGAGATTTGATATGATTATAGCATCGAACTGGTCAGTCTCCACCTTGTCTGGAAGAGGGGTGGTGGTAAAAGAGGGATATACCGCTTGGTATTCTTTGTTAAGGCCTTCCTTAATATTCTGCACATATGAATTAGGAGCATGATAGTGTGTTTAATATTCCAGTACTTCATGAAGGCATCCTTTATTCTAGGTATAGGCATATTATATGTCATCAACGCGGTCAGAGGACCCGCGGACGGACTCTTGGCCTGAATTGGTAGTATAGTTTCAGGTACCCGATACACTGCTTGATTTTGTGCTGTTATGACGGGGTCTATTCATATGGCGGACAGTGAGTGTTTGAAACCGACTTCACCAGATTCATGCTTTTGGGATTTCTCCCTACCTATACTCCGTTTTGACCCGGCTCTGCTGTGGCACTGGTTGTATCATTTTCTGAACTTATGCCCTTTTCATGATGAATGATTTTCCGCGTTGTAGACTTAGGACAGGTATAGGGGTTTACCCCGGGGTCTCCAACGGACCTTCCGGATTTGGGTGCGAAATCCTACTTTAAACTACAAACCTTCGGTTTCAAACCTTCAACCTGTACTCGGGGCGCAAGATCCCAACGAGGGGTTTCATCCCTCGAAACGTAACTCGGGAATCATAATCCCGGGCCGTTACAAAAATAGCTCGACCCTAACTCGAACCCATAACCTGACCTAACCCTTTACCCATTTGACCCGGACCCGCCAAACCCGTCGGGTCACGGGTCAACCCGTGACCCGTGGGCAGGCCTACTTGTAGTTCACATTAGAATAAGAATTTAGTAATTAATTTCCTTCTAAATTAGTCAAGCTAAGATAAGAAAATTATAAACGTTTGTAGGCTATGCGTCGTGTCATTTCGCAACGCGAGCGAGTGCGTCCGACGAAGTCGTTGCGTAGATTGGAGAGGGGTGACAACCCCGTAGCGAGTGCTCTCGATGGCGTCGGTGAGCCTTCCGTGCAGCTAGCCCCGGTGAGCACATTTGCCTTTCGATCTTCGGACGTTGGTGAACGTACACCCGCACCAGCACGTCCAGACTTGGCAGTAATCGCGAGGGCCTCCGTATTTATCACACGCTAAACGAAAAGTTCCAAATCCAGTCATTTTGTTCTTCCACGGCCGATTGATACCAAAAAAACATGTTCTTTATCTTTCCTATATAACGAGCCCATGCCTTCATGTTCACTTCATCGGCCCAAAACCCATCATGTTCAAACATCGACGTGTAATCCGTACCCAAATCCAAATGTTGATTTTGTTCCTCCATAATATAACTTTCATCCTAAGCAAATGGTTCCCAGACTATTGAATACTACATTTTATATTGTCAATTCATATATATATATATATATATATATATATATATATATAGGGTCGGGTTCGGGTACACACACCTCCAATAATGAGAAGGAAAGAAGCCTCCCGATTGGCTGAAATCAGCATCTCCCACGCGCGCGGTATTTTTGCCCACTCGCAGTGAGCGCGTCAAGCCACGCGCCTTCTATAAAGGTATATTATTTTCCTCTCCTTTTTCTGTTTCTCTCCTTTCTTGTTTTCCAAGCTACGAAATAGCCGATTTTCGACCTTTCCTCTCAGATCTGCGACTTTGATCTTCGAATCTCCTCTTCAAATCATCGATGACAATCGAAGAACTGAAATCTCAAGATCTGGATCGTGAAATAGAAAATATCTGCTCAAATTCTGGAAATCAAAACAAAATCGATATAATCGACAGATCTGCTGTGACTTCTTCAATGGAAACAGGTAAGAGTAACAACAATGCTAAATTATAGTTATAATTGTTCTTTCTTCTGTGAAATTACTTCAATTATGATGAATCACTTCCTATTACAAAACTAATTGCAGATATGGATTCAGTTATGGTAAACAGTATCTGTTATGCATGCTGCACCACATACTATTATAACTGCTAAATCAAATTACATTGCTGATTGCATTAAATGTTTAATCATCAAAATAATTCATCGATGTTTAACGATTCAATTATAATGAACCACTATTCCTGTATACATTATGAATAACTTCCATGTTAAAATACTGAACCATATGCTATTATATACCTAAATTGCTTTATTTTTTATTTAATGAACAGTTGATAAATGCTTGTGTTATCATACATCCTAGTTGCTATGATGAACCACATGCTGAACCATTCCTTGACCACATGCTATTATATACTGAACCACCTCCTGCTATTTATAGTGAACCATTTCATGTTATATTCCTGAACTGCTTTGTTTTTATTTATTGAACAGTTGAGAGAAGCTTGTGTTATCGTACATCCTAGATAGTTACTATGATGAACCACTATATGCTGTTTATGTTGAACCACTCTCTGCTATGTAAACTGAACCATTTCTTCACCACATTCTGTTATGCACAAAATCAATTCCCATTATATATACTGAACCACTTCCTATTATTTATAGTGAACCACTTCATGTTATATTCCTGAACTGCTTTGTTTTTATTTATTGAACAGTTGAAAAATATATGCTTGTGTTATCATACATCCTAGTTACTTTGATGAACCACTATGCTGTTTATATTGAACCACTCTCTGCTATGTAAACTGAACCATTTCTTGACCACGTGCTGTTATATACACTAAATCAATTCCCATTGTATATACTGAACCACTCACTCTTGTTTATAGTGACCCACTCCCTGTTATATATAGTGAACCGCTTTGTTTTTATTTATTAAACAGTTGAAAAATGCTTGTGTTATTATACATCCTAGTTACTGTGATGAACCCCTTTCTGCTATTTGTGTTGAACCACTTCCTTTTATATACACCTAACCCCTTCCTTTTAAATGTGTTCAACAAGATACATACTGCATTACAAGTCCAGTTGCAATCTTACCAACCGACGTTGGTTCACCATCGGAGAAAACTGTTGTTTTGGAAATATCACCTGAGAATTCAAAATATTGGATACCAATATCCGATGATCAGTTGAAACCTACTGCTGGGAGCATTTTTGATACTCTTGATGAAGGTTCAAAGGCGTATAAGATGTATGTTTCAATTTGTGGTTTTGACACTCGATACAACACACAATCAAGAGCAGGGGGTATTGTAAGGTTGAAGTATATTGTGTGCAACAGAGAGGGTGTGAAAAATGGAAGAAATTCAACAGGAAAAAAGAACACACTCTCGAACAGGTGTGGTTGTAAGGCTAAAATTATTTTCACAAGGACAACAGATGGAAAATATAGGGTAGGGGCATTTGAAGAACGCCACACACATGAACTTAGAGATAAGTTTATAGGAAAATTTGCACAGTCTAACTTCAAGTTGGAGATGATTCATAGGAAGTTTGTGTTAGATTGTGCTCAAACGAAAATTGGTGTTGTTAGGGCTCACAAGTTGTATGAAACAATGATGGGAGGGTATTCAGAGGCTGCTGCGACTATTGTTTAGTTCAAAAATTTCAAACGAGATTTGATGGCTTACATGAAAGATTCTGATGCTCAGATGTTGATAAACCGTTTAACAACAAAGAAAGAGATATGGAGTGCATTTTACTTCAACTATGATGTTGATGAAGAAGACAAATTGAAAATGATATTTTGGGCAGATCCAATATCAAGGAAAAATTACTCTATATATGGAGATGTTGTCATATTTGATTCTACATACAGAACAAATAGGTACGTGTTTCCATCAATTAGATATTGAACCACTCTGCTAATTTTACTAAACCACTTTCTCTATATATTGATGAACCACTATCTCTTGTAATAATCAATCACTCTCTTACCTTAATGAACCATAAACAGTTCTATATAATGAACAACTATCTATTATATTAATGAACCACTCTCTCTTATATTGATAAACAAATCTCTCTTATATTATTGAACCAATTTCTTATCATAATGAACCATAAACTCTTATATATGATGCAACACTTTTTGATAAACATGCTAAGCACTTTTTGATACACATGCTAAGCACTTTTTGATACACATGCTAAGCACTATTCATTTATATACATTGAATAAACATTAAATGTTATAAAATTATGTTGAACCACTCTCTGTTTTATATTATGAACCACTATTTGTTGAATGTTTCAGATATAATATGGTGTTTGCCCCATTCAGTGGTGTAGACAACCATAACAAATGCATTACATTTGTAGCTGGTTTAATAGCGAATGAAGATATCACATCATACTCGTGGATGTTTCAAAATTTTAAAGAAGCAATGGGTGCTGAACCAAGGCTTTTGGTGACTGATCAAGACCCATATATGAAGACTGCAACTAGATCAATATTTCCTACCACAGAGCACAGATATTGCATGTGGCATATAATGTGTAAGATACCAGAAAGAGCTGGCACCAGTTTAAGCAAATGTTCAGCTTTTAGAAGAAAGTTAGATGTTGCGGTGTGGAATGATGAAATCGAACCAGAAGAGTTTGAGGAGATGTGGAAATCTGTTATTGAAGAGTATCAATTAAAAGGAAATGATTGGTTGAAAAATATCTTTAGCATCAGAGAGTCGTGGATTCCAGCGTATAGCAAACATATACCGCTAAGTCGAGTGGGCAGAACTACATCAGTTGCAGAGTCTCAGAATAAGTTCTTTAAAATGTATACAGATGAGTTCTTCAGCTTGGTTGAGTTACTGATGCATTACGATACTGCTATTGATAGTCAAAGACACAACCAAACTCTGTTGAATATTACTGATCAGACAAAATCTCCAGACTCTGTGACTGATTCAGCTATAGAGAAATATTGTGCATCAATATTTACATTGCATGCCTTCCGAAAGATTCAGTTGGATTTGAAGGGAAGGTGTCGAGTTCTGTAATTGTGTTCTGTTTATGAGAGAAGGTTTACCTTGTCGCCATGTTTTTCTAGTATTGAAGGACCTGGGCATAACCAAATTGCATGAGAATTTGGTTTTACTGAGATGGACAAAAGAAGCAACATTATCTTCACTATTCAAAATTGATGATGTAGTTTTTCAGCAATGTGTACAGAATGATGCATGTAAATCATTAAGAAGTGAAATTCTTACAAAGGTCCATAATTGCCTGTCGTTAATTTATCAAGATGAAGAAAATTTGAAGAAGTTGAGTGATTGGATGGATGTATATATTACTTCAGTGAAAGAGGTGCTTAATCAGGTTGACCAGCCAATTGATAAACATAAACTAATGGAAGATTTTGTTGGTGTGAAAGTTCCAGATCATGTTGTAGTAAAGGACCCAGTAAAGGCCATCAATAAAGGAAGTGGGAAGAGATTAAAAGGGGGAAAAGAAAAGGCAACGGAAAAGAAGAAGAAGACAACAAAAAGAATGTGTAAAGAATGCAACAAACTAGCATTCCATGACAGCAGAAACTGCAGAAATATTCAAGCAGAGAAGCAGAAGATAGAAGAAATGAAAAAGGCTGCTGGTAATATTTCATAAAAAATTTACAGTTAAGTTTTCCTTACTGTTGTTAATAATTTGTTATTTTTCAGTTTCTGCGATGAACATTTGTTTTCAATTTGATGAACCACATACTATGATATCACTGAACATCATATTGAATGATATTCCTGAACCATTTGTTTGAGTATTGAACAACACCTGCATGTAGTATCTAAACCCGTGTTATCTAACGCGTGAACCAAATCAACTGTATGGTGTGAACCACACACAATGAAATCCGCTCTAAACACAATAGGATATCACTGAATCACATATTAGATTACATCTGAACCATATTCTAAGATATCCCTAAACAACACTAAGAAAATCGTATAGAGTAAATAAAATGTATAATAATATTACTTTTATTAATTTATATAAAATAAAACATTACATTATATTTTAAATTTATAAATTAAAAAAAATAAAATCAACTATAAATATTACATTAAACTAAATATTATATTAAATTTAAAATTGTAAATAATTATTAATTTTTGTGCGCCTAGCTTCCTCTGTGCGAACCACTTCTTTCTTAAAGTCCATATGAATTACTTTCAATTCTTCAATCCGTACATCAATTCTTCCTTTTTCGTTGGTCAACTGCAAAACACAATTAAAAAAATATATATAATCCATATTTTAAATAAACTAAATAACAGTTTTTAAATTTTACCATAATGACTTCGTTTGTGTTGCCATTACGAACATAAACTCCTCGCCTCCTTTCAACATCTGCTTTCTCCCTTAAAGTCATGCCAAAATGCATTTCATGGACAATAGCAGTATCAGACAGCCTCTCCCTCGTTTCAGTAATACTTGTTTCTGCATCTAAATCTAAATAAAACATGTGGTATCCATGATCGAGAAAGTCATCTAGAATATCCATGTGTTCATAAATGACTTTCACCCAACTGACCAATACACATTTGTAGTCAGGGACTGCATTTGGAAAAAAATGAATTTTGAGTAGAAGTGGTGCTTGAATAACTGCTCTCCATTCCAAAAAAATGAATTTTCACTAAATGTTTTATGGAAGCGAGTATACTTTACAAATGAAAAAATCAAGAGTTTATATAAAAAATTAGGGGCGGTTATATAACAGTTACAAAACAGTTTAATAACCGATTTAAAGAAAAACAGTTGAATAAACATAGACAGTTGTAAAATAGTCGTAAAGAACTTCTAATTCGTAACTGCAAATTGATTCAAAAACTGTAAACAAGTTATAGTTCCTGAACCTCGTAAATTATTTACTCTGAACCACCTAATCTAATATAGCTTTAACAAACTCTTTTTTATCATTCAAACAAATTGCTGAACCATTCCCAATTATATCTCTGAACCACATATTGTAACAACTCTAAACCAAACTCAGTAATTCACAATTATAAAACCAGAAACACATACTGTTGTTAGATATATATTTATCATTCAAACAAATTGCTGAACCATTCTCTATTATATCTCTGAACCACATACTAAAATAACTCTGAACCAAACTCAGTAATTCAAAATTATAAAACCAGAAACACATACTGTTAGATATATATTTACCCAAAATGTATTTAACATTGTTTGTTAGCTAATATAATGCATTTGTGAAGGACACAACACAAACCAAATGCCCCACAATAAAGTACCATTGTTTGAATCCATTGACACATCAGACACCCAAAATACAGTGTTTGAACCATTACTTTTGACCCAATCAATCAACCCATCATAGTTTTGGTAACTGTGGATTGAACTCCCTAATTTTTGCCAAGATATCATCCTTTATCTCATTGATTGAAGACTTGAAAATTGCTTCCATATATAGCTCACGAAGATTGACCAAAGAATTCCAGTCTTGGTGGAATTCTTTGAAAATTGCAACTTACTTAGAAAATTAACCTACATTTAACAAAAATGGTAAAAAAACATATAGTTATGCTATAGTTAAAATATTGAAATGAGATAGAATTATAGATGATTAAAAAAACTTACAGCAACTCTGGGTATATTAGCATATTTACTGGCAAAGGGCATTGTGAGCTTAATGTTATCGATAATGAAAACCTCCTTTGCCTTGAAATTGAATGTTATAAGATAAAAGTGCTCTGAAGCAAGATTAGGTAGCATTATATGATTATAGTAAAGAATAGTATTTTAAATATAATTGACATAAAAAAATATAACCATTTAAAATATAATAGTAATTATTAAAAATAAACATACCAACTCAACCTCAGCCAAATTTGTTGGACAAACATCTGTAAGGAACTCATCAAATCTATCACAAAAGACATTAAATCTATGAGGGAATAAGAGGAAATAACCCATGCCCCAGAAATGTTTGCTAGACTAACCCACTATCCACAACAATTGCAAACGTTAAACCCCCCCACCAAAAAATTGCAACTTTGCCGGTTGGAAATAACCGAGACAGAGGAGAGAGAAGGTAAATGAGGAGAGAGAGAGGAAGTGTGGTGGAGAGAGAGAGGCAAGGGGAAGTTATTGTGGAGAGAGAGAGTGGAAGTGGGGGAAGTTATTGTGGAGAGAGAGAGTGGAAGAGTGAGAGAGGAAGCAGTTTAATTTTAAAACTGTCGACCCCCAACTGCCTCTCACGGCTTACAAAAGAGGAAGAGAGAGAGAGAGGGCAACAGTTCCACATGCAAACCTGAGGAAAACAAGAAGAGAAGGAAGAAGAAGAGGAAGGAGACGACAGAGCGAGAGAGGAAAAGAAGAAGCAAAGGCGAGGAAGAAGACGACAGTGCAGAAGAGGAGATGAAGAGGCCGACTTTGAAGTAAGTAAACCCTCACAATGCCGATTAAATACATTTTGCTTGGATTCGTAGGGGAGGAACCGATTTGAAGAACCAAAACTGGTTTGGATTGTGTGAAAATGGGAAGAAGGGGTCGAATGGGTTGACAGTACGCAATATCGCCCTGTCATGTAGGAAGTAACCGGCGTCAAGTTAAAAACAATTGGTGGAAAGTTTAGGTACTGGGGTTTGTGCGTCTGGGAGAGTAGGGGATTTTTGGGAATGGGGAAATTGGGAAACTGTCTTGTCGAATCCAACTTATCAGGAGCAGGGTGAATGTAGATCCGTTCAGTTAAGGGGGGAATTGGGCGAAATGGGGCTTATGACTGTAGATTCGTTCAGGTTTGGGGGAAATTGGATGAAATGCGGTGCATTAGGGTTAGGGAAAATGTTAGAAAGGGTGAAAAGTTTATGTGGAATCGACATTATCTGGAATAGGGTGACTTGTGTGCAAATGGAGATGGACAGATTGAATAAGTATGCTGTCATGTATTCACAACCATGTGTCATGTGTATATGTGTGGGTGTCATGTGTAGATGTGTTTGTGTCATGTTACATTTGATATAGATATGAAGGGAACCGTGGGTTGGGGGAGAAGAATTGATGTGTAGAATATTGAATTTGGGTCTTCCACTATGCAGGATATCTGGTGAATATTAAAAATGTCACAGCGAAGTGTAAAGAAGATTGTAGACCGTACAGCTCAAACCTCCGGCGCGGTAATATGGCTTTCGTTCGAGTAATGTAAGTTGTGATTGTTGTGCTGCAGTGTGGCTGACATGTTGAAGTCTGTGCAGGCTCTGTACGCCGTAGAGGAAGATAGACACTTGAAAGGAAAAATTAACCAACACTCCCGGATGACGCTCCTGGAAAACATTGACAACCGGTTGAGCGAGTCTCATTGGAAGCGCCTGACGGACAGCCCGTTGGGGGGCGTTGCAAGACTGGGCACAAGGGTCCAGTTCTCGGGACAACTTGTACACTACGTTCTCCAACGACAATTGAAGACGAAGAAGGAGAATGAAATGTGGTACAAGATCCATGATGCGGTCGTCAGGTTCTCAATAGCTGAGTTCGCCCTTGTCACCGGTCTCAACTGTGGCTATGGCGAAGAGCCTGAGGACGACGACGGGTTCGAGAAGGCAGTGTATGATTTCTTTGGAGTTTCAAAGATGAGGATGTCCGAGTTCGAGGTGCAGTTCCGTGTGGCAATGGCATCTGAGAAATCGTCAACCAGAAAGTTAAAATTTGTCCTGCTGATGCTGGTCGAGGGAGTATTTTTCGGGAAGGAACCCAAAAACTACATTCATGGGTGGGTGGTCGACCTTGTCGGCGACATTGACAGGTTCCTGGCATTTCCGTGGGGTCGGCTTTGCTACGAGCGAACGAACGAGTTCCTGAACCGTGCAATCGAGAGGAAGCTCCAACGAGATGAGGGCAGCTCCAATGCACGACCGGCCTATTGCCTGCTGGGTTTCCCTCTCGCCTTCCAGGTTCGTACACAGATATCACTGGACGCCGTATACACATTTACTAGGCGTCCTATATTTATTGACCGGACATGAATTGATTATTTACTGGACAATATTTAATTGCAGCTATGGGTGTACGAAGCCCTCACTCCAATGGCCAACCAATTCGCGAATGTCATAGATGAGAAGCTGTACCCCAGGTGTCTGCGATACGAGTTTAGAGACCCGAACCTCGAGTATGCCTCAATCGAAACCCGACTGCAGGAGGCGAAGAAGCTCGGGCACTTCAATGACCCTGCAGCCGTGAGGCCTCTTCTACTCCCCGATGAAGTGGAGAGAGCAATCCGTTTATACCGCGATGCCCGAAACACTCACGACAAGCGGGACAACTTCTTCGACGACATAGTCCGGGAGTTCTTATCAGCAAATGTCAAACCCCCACCAAAGAAACAACCAAAGGGAGCAAGTGGGTCAACCCAAGAATCAGGGGAGGGCACGCAGACACAAGCTACCCTATTAGAGATAGAGTCACGGTTAGTGGCAAAGATGGACGACATGCTGAGGAGTATATCTGCGGAGGTAAGCTCGAAGATGGCGAAGCTTGAGGAGGCGATTGAAAACACGAGGAGGGAATTGCGGTGGAAGGGGACTAGGGAGTCGGAGGAGCAAGAGGAAGTTCTAGGAAAGGAGGTAAGGTTCTCTTGGTATCAGATTAGAATCTTCATGTCATTTCTTGTTAATGTCATGTTTTTAGTAATGGATGTCCTGTTAGTATCAATACATGTCATGCCAATTCTAGTATATGTCAATTTACTGAGTGGTCATGTGCTTAGGTTAAGGGATCAGTGAAGGACAAGGATAAGGGCAAGGAGGAGGAGGACAAGGACAAGGAAGTTCTGGGAAATGAGGTAAGGTTCTCCCAATATCACATCAGAATCGTCATGTTATTTCATATGACTGTCATGTTTTTCATAATGGATGTCATGCTAATTTAGTGAGAGGTCATGTGCTTAGGTTCAGGGATCAGGGAAGGACAAGGATAAGGGCACGGAGGAGGAGGACAAGGACAAGGACGAGGGCAAGGACAAGAGAAAGGAGGAAAAGTTGAAGGGCAAGCCCAAGTTGAAGGACAAGGACAATGTTTGCGCAAGAGACTGTCATGTTAATATATAACTGATGTCATGTTAGTTTTGTTTACTGTCATGTTAAACGCAATGGGCTTCAAGTTGCAGGAGGAGTTGGTGGCACCCGGTGCATCCGATGTTGAGGTTGAGGCTGAGGTGCCCCTCATACGGTCGAGAAGAAGCACCCGTCAACATCCTGATATGTTGTCTCAGGCGGACGAAACTCAGCCAGCGAAGAAGCCGCGTGTGGGCAAGAAGCCAATGGATGCCGTCGAGCTAGGCATGGCGACCAGGGCAGATGCTGATGCGTTCGCTGCGTGGATGAAGGACGGAAGTGACCCCGTCCGGTCGGTCGAATGCACCCTACTGGCGAAGCAGTTCTTTGGGACACTTCAATCACCGACCAACTGGGTGTCATCCGAGGTTATTTACGTTCCCACATTGTGGTTCGAGTCATCATCTTTTTTCTCATATGGTCTTCCAAATTAATGATTTTTCCTTGCGTCTAGCATATTGAGCAAGCTTGCGCCCTACTGTGGCAGGACATCAACGCAGGTGACAAGTACGAAGGGGTCGTCGTTCTGGATTTCTTCTGGGGGTATCTCCTACAGAAGAAACTGGCGGACGCGAAGGGGGACCTTGAGGTGGTGAAGGGGGACGACACGGTGACCCAATACTTCGACGACAAGTTGCCGGAGATGTTTCCGACGGGTTGGGCCGATGTTGATCGGTTGTTGGCACCTTAGAATCTGCAGAACGAGCACTGGGTGACCCTTGACATCAACTTCGCGGAGTGGACATTGGACGTCTACGATCCCGACACAAGCCACGTCGCTGAGCGCCATATGCCGGGCCTCCTGAAGCCGGTGACCCACCTCCTCCCCATTTTGATGAACGGCCACCCCGAACTTCGAGTCAAATGGGTCGGCAAAGTCCCGAAACCCTTGGCGTACAAAAGGGTGAAGGGGATTCCCCAAAACAAACAATCATAAGTCATTATTGCCTCTTCATTTAGAAAACATTGGCACAGGTTGTGTGAGCATTTTTCGTTATTGTGATGTAGGGGCGACTGTGGTCCATATGCCATCCGTTACATGCAGCTCCTCGCGACCGGCGACACCAATTTCCGTGGCCTAGACGATTCATTCATTGCGGCGTACCGCCAATCCCTCTGTTGTTTCCATGTTTCACGGACGTCTTACAACCCCATCCGATCCTTAAAAAAACTCCCCCATTGCTTTTATATACATTGTTGGTTTGTGTAGACTTGTTAGTTGGTTTAGACTGCATATTGGCTGGTATGCCGGCGGTTGTTGCTTTATTTGAACCTGATGGATTGTTGGTTTTAGACATTTGGATATGCACTTATTGCTGGATTGTTGTATTCGTTGGTTTTTAATTATGACATGTCAATCGAGATACATGTCATGTCAATATGAAGCTAATGTCATGTCAATATGAAGCTAATGTCATGCCAAAATCCGATAGTGTCATGTCAAAAGGGGGTAATGTCATATGACATTCCGTTAACATAATAGAACAAACTAGAACTAGAACAAACTAGAACAAACTAGAACAAAAGGGGGTAATGTCCTATGCCCCCGCTACGTGCGGCGGCGCTTCTGCAATTTCCCATAAGCGGCACCCGTCCACTCTATTGGTTCAAGTTTCACAGTCGTCGGAAATGCTCCGGTCTTCCCTTTTCCGCATTGGTATGCTTCCTCTACTTCCCTTACCGCTCGCTCCGCCTCGTGATCCCACGGGCTGACTACATCCTCGACGTCACTGCTCACAGAAATGACCTGTTTCCCACGGCCATAAGCGACTGCGTTGTACAATGCATCACTTGGTTCTAACTGGATACGTGGATTATCTAACTGGACAAGTGAGCTTTCTAACTGTACACTCTTAGTTTCGAACTGGAGACCTCTTCTTGCTCGATCGACACCTTGTGCTACCACAACCTCCAATTCTTCATCCCCTGCCAAGAGGGTTTTCATTTTTAACTATGGGTGATCTTCTTGGGTCAAGTGTGGGCCACCCCCGAGTGGATGGGCCGTTGTGGATCCTTCCGTAATGGTGAAATCGCAGCCAACCTTGTGTAACATGGAGACATGGAGGTCGATAGGCCATAATCGTTCACCGGAAAGACCGTTTACGAACTTGTAGGCATGCAAGTCTTCATCATCCCCAATGGAAAAAGGTCTGCACCCTTCCTTCTTCGGCTTTACATATGTGAGCTCGACGTCATGCCTCCTCCCATCGACATTAAACTTGGCCATCAGTTGTTTCTTCAGCGAGACGTAGTCAATACTTTCGTCTACCAGTACGGCCTTTTGACTCCTCGACGACTTCACGACCCAAATGCCCTCTTCACAATCCCACCATCCGCCAAACAATACAGTGATACACACGGACGATTTCTCCCCTGTTCCATTAGTTAGTTTGGGGGGGGGGGCATTAAGTTTTACAGGGAGAAGAACATATTGTACGGAGAGACGTATCGCATAACCTAAATGGAAGGATGACTTACTCATTTCCGCCAAGAAGTCGGTGTCTGTCCAGTTAACCCCAGTAGGTGTCAAGCGCGTGAATGGGTTTATGGACTCCCCCTCCTCCCTCCTCTCCCTCTTATTCTCTTAAGGCGTAAATGACAGGGCGGGAGATTTAATCTCACTCCCGCCCTCTCTCTCTCTCTCTCTCTCTCTCTCTCTCATCAAATGTCTTTATCTACCCTCTGCAAGATTCCCCTGGTCTCTCTGAAGTTATTGTTGGGTCAAAATTTTATTCATTTCTTTGAACATAATATATTGTTTGAAAATATATTTCGTGGTTTTAAATTAATATGGGTATACTCCTTTCTCTATGGTTTTGCATTTTTTTTAGTATTAATCATGAGTGGGAAACCAAATTTTATACAAAGGTAAATTTTTTACTAAAACCACTGCTAAAGGTGTCCAGTGGAAAACTGTTTGTTATCCAGTCGGTATTAATTAACCGACTAGTTGGTTTAAAGGGGTGTCATGTACCGTCTAATGACAAGAAGTAAACCCACTTTATTAATGTCATGTCGGAATTGACACGTGTCATGTTTAGAGAAGACCACTGCCATGTTCATTGTAGACAACAACAAAACACTGCAATTCAATCCCCTTTGCTTTTTGTTTCTCTTTTTTCTTCCTCAACGGTCACATGCTGAACAATGTTGCTATTTCCCACACACCCCACTTATATGATAGCCATTCGCCATCCATACTCCTCACAAATCGGTGAAGTTAACTCCCCATTTCCATTTAACAACCTCTCCAACAACCCTTCAACAAAATGGAATCCTCTTCACACCACCCCAGCTCCTCATCTGGCCTCCCTCCCCGACCTGTCCCCATCGTTATATCATCCGACGAATCGGACGATGGAGGTTTGTCGATCACTTCATTTGTGTAGATTTCAGTTGTGCTACTTGTATCATTATACTACCTTATTTTTTTTATTTTATGCAGGACCAATGTCGCCGCCGTCATACCGACGACATCAAAGAGTAGAGATTGTCGGCGGTGAGTCTGGGATGCTCGGGTCGTTCTACGAGGCGACCCTTGTACGTAAACTAGACCCTAACCACTGGGAGGTCAAATATGTGACCCTCCTATGCAACAACAGAAGAGAGCTGCTGAGGGAGGTCCTCCCGATGCAACGAATTCGTCCACGGCCTCCTCGTATTTCTTATGACACCTACATGCTCGAAGACCGTGTCGACTGCCGCGACAACGATGGGTTTTGGGCCGGGAGGGTCCTTGGTGTGTCCGGTTATGGGAGTGACCGAACTTTCACGGTCTACTTCCCACTCAGCGACGAGATGTCTGATCATCGTGCCCGCAATATGCGCCCACCCTTCGATTGGGATGGATACAGATTCACCACGCAGCCACAATTTCGCGGCTTGTTACCGTAAATTTCGTTTTCACTGTCTTCTATGTTGCTACTCTCTCCTACTATCTTTTAAATGTTTGCTCCTGTGTCATATTTGATTAATGCAAGTGATTCTGTCTCTGCCATATTGTGTCCAGTATATTTCAATGTCTGTCATGTCGTATTCATGTTGTGTCCAGTGACAACTACGCGATTACCAGTCGGCCCACGATTTCACCTCCACCCACTTTATTGTTATTCCATGGTTTTTCTCTTCAAGTTATCATGTCATTATAAGTATGTTTATGCCCCCTCACTGTCACACTTATCCATTCGATTCTAATATGGGTAAAGCATGCTAGTGACGGCCGGAGATAACGAGATCATGGCATCCAAATATGGGTAAATATTATAATTGGCACACATAAAACAATATGTCATTATAGAGAATATGCTTATCCCATAAATCTTCTCTATTCGATAATGATAGTTAATGACCTGTGATTTTCATAGTTACAATCGTGTCCAGTGAAAGATACTATGTGACATGTTTATCGAATATGGATGTCCAGTTACAACTTACTGCTTACACGTGATCCTTAAAATAAACCCCCCAGACCATTCCTTCTTCAATTGGTTTTTTCTTAAACTTATAATTTAGTTGAAAGAATATTTTTCCCCCTCACTGACACTCTCACTGATCTATCTGTCCTCTCAGCATGCACTTTTATATTTAACCTCTCTCTCTCTCTCCCCCTCTCTCTCCGTCTCTCTCTTCTGTCCTCTACCACTGCAGCAGCTACTTCTTCCCTTCTCTCTCACTGGTCCTTGCTTTTCCGGAGTAAAGATGCCTCTCTCCATCTTTCTCTCACTGTACATAAAACCGAGAGTGAAGTCCAACTGTACCCCACAGGGTGACCGGCTACCGGCTCCCCTTGTCAAGCGGATATCCGCTTTTGTGCAAATTTTTTCCGGATTGGGTTACTCATGCAAACCTTCTGGATATGAGGGTCATTTTAGCAAATTGCCCTAAATCTATTCTCAGTATCACCAGCACTGGACGAAACGACTGTCGATCCCATGTAAATAAATAAATGACACTTAATTATGATCTAGAAATGCATTAATAAAAAATTTCCTAAAAACTCAATAAACTTATAACACAAAAATTAAACTTACACTGAGAGTACAAGGGTAAAAATATCTCCTAATAGATCCATAGGCCCTACGTGATTCTTCAAAATTAAGTATTTTAGTCCACGCATCAATGATTTGAGCATCAACGTACTTCTCATATTGTAGTGTTTGCATTAAAGCTCGAGGGACAGTCACCCCTTTGTATTGAAAAAAAAATTTTCCCTGTAATAAACATAAAATATTTATTAAAATAAATAAATTACAATTAAAACGAAATAAAATTAACATATGAACCACAATCACTTGCCCCGCTGACCCATGCTATAAATCTCTGAACCACTCTCAGACCAATTACATCATAAAACCAAAATTAAAGCCCACATACCATAAACAAATGAACCCCTGAAACACACGGGATAAAATTCCCTGAACCACTATCAGATTATAAAGCTGAACCAAACAACGAATAAAAATATTAGTGTAACTTACATCAAATCGTCTTCAAAATCTCCAATATATTTGTACACTTTTATAGCAGAACCAATCCTCCTCTTGTTAGGGTTAACAAATCTTTCATAAAAGGGACTTCTCATTTCTTTTGATGGTAATACATCCCTTGTTGGCTGAACCCTTTTATCAATAATTTCTTTTTCTTTTTTGTCAACCTGAAACCAACAATATTAACACCAGTAAATGATATAATATAACTATATTTATATATAAATGATATAAGTATAATTGATTACAATCAAACCTTATTCCCATCCAACAATATTCACATACTCTATATGAGTGAATTATTAGTGAATTATTGGGGTGATATCCACATAGTGACATACTTTAATTTCATGCCAATCAGTTTCTTCTTTGTTCTTCTTTCATCATTAAAATGTTCCATGTAAAAAATTTGTGGTTTTCTACGAACCTTCGACACTGGAATCTTTATAACTGTTTTTTTCTTTGTTTGAGCAATATCAGCAGGCACATCCTATTAGACAAAATAAAAAAATAAGTATTATTTCCCAAATAAAATATTAATAACAAATAATATAAATAAAAAAATATGATAAATTACCATTGAAGCGTCAGCTTTTAATGGTGCACATTATTGCTCTACCACTTGTGCTAGATGTTCTTCGAAAACCCGCTAAATTGAAAAAAGAGTATTAAAGATTAAATATAAAGGCATAAACATTTAAATATATTGAAATAAATCATAAAAATAAATAAATTTAAAGAATTACTTGTTTATATGATGTTTGAAGAGAAGCAAGACTAGCTATATCTTGGAGGGGATTTGAAATAACAGGGTTGCCATTGACTGACAGTTGCTCCTCTAAAACTGTCTGAAAAGTGGGAGGATTTGGAATAACAGGGTTCTCCAAAACCGACAGTTGCTCCTCTAAAACTGGCTGAAAAACGGGGGGATTTGGAATAACAGGGTTCTCAAAAATCGGCAGTTGCTCCTCTAAAACTGGCTGAAAAACAGGAGCAATTTCATTGAAGGGGACCTCCGGATAAGATTTCTCAACAGTCTCAAATACTTCTGCAAATGTTGGTACTTTTTCAGGTGGAGCGAGCCCAAGACTCCATGAGTTCAGGGTTGTTTGCAAATTCATCTGGGGTTGACCTGACTTCAGGAGAGCTAGACCCAACAATTCGTTTTGTAGCATGGTTCATGTAATTGAGTTCAGGATCCTCGTGTTTCTCCGAAACAGATTCAATTGTTAGTTCCACTATATTTGATATAAATTTCGCCAACAAGCACATTGCAGCCATGTATCTCTCTTTTAGACTCTGAACAACAAGTAAAAGTACTGTTATATACTGACTTAGTTTCATATATACAAAAACAAATTACTATTAAAATATTAAAAACCCTTACTTTTTTACCAGCACCTTCAAACAACATAGCATGATTCTTTATTGCATCTTCAGAAACATATTTAACACACACTGTTATATATGATAACAAAAATATTGTGTTCGAAAACAATAAATAATAACATCCATGAACTCCATATAAGTTATATAACTTATAAATCTCAAACAAACTCACTCAAACCACTGAATCACACTTAATCTCAAATAACATGTGCTGAACCATTAACTGGTCAGTATGATGAACCAACTAATGACATATTTGGTGTGAGGTGTCTTGGTGTGTTGTCTTTATGTGAGATATTGGGAGTTGTTTATTTTTTGTGAGGATGAGAACGTAAGTGGTAGTTTGTGAGTGGCGGTTTATGAGTGGAATTTGATGATGTTGTATGTGGTAGGGTAACATGTGGGATGGTAACTTGTGGTAAGTTTTTTGAGGGATCCGCTTTTTACCGTGAGACTCTTTGTATGGTCTTGCGTTATTGTACCTTCCTGGCTTTTATGCCACCATCTATATATTTACCGTTTCAGAACTAATGAGATATTTGATGAACCACTTCATTTTATAGTTAACCCTTGACTAAAATATAGGTATCTAACTGAACCAGACACACAATAAATTCCTGAACAACATAGTATAATTTCGTATATACAAAAAAAACTATTAAAAATATTAAAAACACTTACTTTTTTAACAAAACCTTCAAACAACATAGCCTCATTCTTTGCTGCATCTTCTTTCCCAAGTTCTTCAACTTCAGAAACCTATGTAACACACATTGTGTTATATGATAACAAAAATATTGTGTTCGAAAACAATCATTAATTACATCCATGAACTCCATAAAAACTTATAAATCTAAAAAAAACTCACTCAAACCACTGAACCACACTCGATCTCAAATAACATGTGCTGATTCATTATCTAGTCAGTATGATGAACCAATTACGGAGATATTTGTTGAACCAATTGATTTTATAGTTAACCCTTGACTAACATATAGGTATCTAACTGAACCAGACACAGCATAAATATTTGTACAACATAGAATAATTTCGTATATAAAAAAAACTATTAAAAATATTAAAAACACTTACTTTTTTAGCAGAACCTTCAAACAACATAGCATGATTCTTTGCTGCGTCTTCTTTCCCAAGTACTTCAACTTCAGAAACTTATGTAACACACACTGTGTTATATATGATAACAAAATATTTTGTTAAAAAACAATCAATAATAACAACCCCTGCAGTCCATATACCTTATAAATCTCAAACAAACTCACTCAACCAACTGAACCACTGAATCGCACTCAATCTCAAATAACATCGCTCTAAACAACATTTTATAATGTACTAGGACTACTACCTGAACCACATTCTATTAGTTGAATGTGTTGAAGCATTAACTGGTCAATATGATGAATCAATTACTGACATATTTGATGAACCACTTCATTATATAGTTGACACTTGAATAACTTATAGGTATATAACTGAACCAGACATAGAATAAATACATGAACACCACTCTATTTTATAACATCAACATTATAATCTACACAACCAAAATACACTTACTACTTTTGTAGGAACTTCAAACACCTTGGCGTGTTCCTCTGTTGCATGCTCTCTGTTAAGTTTTTCTTCTTCACAAACCTATAAAAAAGATTGTAAGTTATATCCTTTACATAGAGTACCATATATTAATGAACCACATAATTATACTATACTATACCAATAACTAAATAATATTGTTTAATCAGACACAAACAACTCAGTAAAATATGCTTACTTTTTTGGGTTCATATTCAATAAACCCAAATATCTCTTGTTCACTAATATTGTATCCAGCAGATAAAGAGACATGTTCTTCAACTGGCTCGATACTTAGTCGTGGCAATACACGCCCAACCCTGAAATATGCTTACAACAGGCACGCCCAACCCTGAAATATGCTTACAGTTCCATCAGATAAAGAGACATATTGTCTCCAGCAGATAAAAATATGCTTACAGTTCCATTAGAGTTGCATTCAATCAACCCTGAAATCAAGAGTATTATAAAACAAGTTTTGAAAATTTGCCCTCCATCTTTGTCAGCAACCATTCCCTTCACCACATCAGCAACATGGATCCTATTTTTGTTGAAGGCAACTGAATTCTTCCACACAGATAGAGATGCATTAGTCCTTGTATTGAATGACGCATCAATAGGCACTTGAATTGACCCCATTGGAAATCCAAGAGTAATGACAACATCAACATCTTCAATAAAAATTGCATCTCTATTAGCTGTAATCAATGCAACACGATCTGCATCAAAGTTTTCCACAAGCCAACGTGACAGAAACAATGGCATATGCTTCATTTGTAGCTGCAAAATACTACCGAATCCAAGCTCTTTAATGCTTTTTCTCTGAGCATCATTGAGTTGTTTAAATGAGTCAACCAGAGAATATGTATGTGTCCTGGATTCTATACGAAAATACGTCACTGGTCCATTTGGAGTAACCACAACTTTGGATTTGACTTTTGTTTCATATTCTTCTTTTATGACAACATCATCGTCACTGTCGGAATCTAGTTGTTTGGCAACCTTCCTCTTCTTTTTAACCTGACTCTTCACCACCTGACTTTTCTCAGGTTTCCGTTTGAATTTTTCCAAAACAACAACCAATGGGACATCATCTAAAAAACAAATTAAAAGGGAAATATATCAATACTATGTTAAACAATATTGAACCAAAACTATAAGTTACTCCTATCCAAAAAACAAATAAGTTACTCCTATCCATTTCACTTATTTAAAACAAATGAAAAACTTAACACAAATTTAAATGTTGAACAAGTTACTGAACATCTGATGAACCCCATAGTATTTAATTTGATGAACAGATCACTATTACATCAAACCCCACATGCATAATAAATTAATAACAAATTGAACAAATGTCACTCTTTAAACACTATTCTAAACGAACTGACAAATAAAACAAATATTTAAACAACTATAACCAAATAAAGTAAAATATAAACACTTGTTATATGCGATTTCCATTTTTTATCAACAGCGACAAACTCAGGAAACAGACAAAACTGTTCCCCCTTCATTCATGACAAAACGTTGACAATTTGACATACTTTGACTTTTCAAATACTACTAAAACAGAAATCCTAGCCAAAACTAAAGTTAAGGTTAATGAACTAGAATCAATTAAATTAAAGTATAAACAATATCGATTGAGGATTTTGATTGTTTATCAACTACAACGACTGAAGAAACAGAGAAAATCGTTCCCCCCCCCCCTCCCCACCCGTCATGGATGATAAAACGTTGAACTACTTTGACTCATGAAATACTAATAAACCATAATCAGAAACAGAACTAAATGTTAATGAACTAGAACCAAATAAAGTAAAGTATAGTCACCGTCGTGAACGCGGATTTCCATTTTTGATCAAAAGCGACAACTGAACAAAGAGACAAAAAAAAAAGGATAAAATTGTTAATAAACGAAGTAATACTGATTAAACATATGAAAATGAAAACAACGAACTCTGATTCAAGCTTACATTACCACGAAAATGGCGAGATTGAGAAAGGAATTCGAAACGACAGAGAGAATGACTAGTTTGAAGGAAGAAAGGGATTTCAGTTTTCAAGGCGATGAAACGAAAGATAACCCTTCACCACGCAAAGGTAAAAAATCGTCTGACATGTAACAACAAATACAGCAAGCAAAATGACAAAACTGCCCCTAAAACCGCTATTGGGCTTTTTTTTATATTCTCTATTGGACTATTAAAAAGGTATTGGGCTTTATGCTCTGAACATTTATTTCTAGAAAACTGAAACGTTTTATTTCATTAACCCCACATTATAAAATTTGAATTTAATTTAAGGAAATTTTAATTACTATCTAAGAGGAATACTAAACAACAAACACTACATATGCTGAATCAAATAATAGTTAGTAATACTGAACCAATTAAAAATACACTATTAACGCCACATATTTTTTTCTATGAACCAAATCCAATCATAGATACTGAACCAGTGAACCAATTCTTAATAAACTACTGAACCAAATAATAGTCAGAAAATACCATACATATACTGAATCAAATATTATTAGATAAAAATACTGAACCAATTAAAAATAGACTCCTTAACGCCAATATTTTGTTCTATGAACCAAATACAATAATAGATGCTGAACCAATTCTTAATAAACTCCTGAACAACCCATGCAGTTATAAACACAGAATGATAAATAAACAAAATAGACTACCTGTTATCATATATATCAAAGCACAAAAAGTTATCCTTGTCGTTGATACAGAAAATTAACTGTCCCACAACCCAAAATACATCCACATAATCAACTAATAAAAGTTTCAACAAAAACTACAGATATCACATTAAAATCTTCAATTCCCAGGCTAGTAATCGGTAATTCTCGCAATAACAGGCTGCCTTTCTTCATTCATAGGAGAACATACAATCGCATGCATATACAACCTCCGAAGATCAGAGACCACATTTCCCAAGTTCTTGGATAAGCCACAATTCCAATCATTTATACCCAAGTAAGTCTCCAAATGACGCATGCAGAAGACACCACAATCGATGTAATTATCAGTAGTTGCCCACTGTAAATCCAGACAGAATGGTTTGCAGCTGCAAATAAGGTCCGTCTTGCTGGAGAGCATCATCTTATCTAGGTAGTTGTAACGGCCCGAGATTATGATTCCCGAGTTACGTTTCGAGGGATGAAACCCCTCGTTGGGATCTTGCGCCCCGAGTACAGGTTGAAGGTTTGAAACCAAAGATTTGTAGTTTAAAGTGGGATTTCGCACCCAAATCCGGAAGGTCCATTGGAGACCCCGGGGTAAACCCCTATACCTGTTCTAAGTCTACAACGCGGGAAATCCTTTATCATGCAAAGGGCATAAGTTCTGAAAATGATACAACCAGTGCCACGGCAGAGCCGGGTCAAAACAGAGTATAAGTAGGGAGAAATCCCAAAAGGATGAATTTGGTGAAGTCAGGTTTCAAACGCTCACTCTCCGCCATAAGAATAGACCCCGTCATAACATCACAAAATCAAGCAGTGTATCGGGTAGCTGAAACTATATCACCAAGTCAGGCCAAGAGTCCGCCCGCGGGTCCTCTGATCGCGCTGAGGACATATAATACGCCTATACCTATAATAAAGGATGCCTTCATCCAGTACTGAAATATTAACCACACTATCATGTTCCTAATTCATATGTGCAGAATATTAAGTAAGGCCTTAACAAAGAATACCAAGTGGTATATCCCTCTTCTACCACCACCCCCCTTACAGATAGGGTGGAGACTGGCCAGTTCGATGCTGTAATCATATCAAATCTCATCATCATATCATATCTCATCATCATATCATATCTCATCAACATATCATATCTCATGCCCATCTCGTATCTCGTGATATATATAAATGACTCGAGGAGGACAACACCCGATGAAGCTGGGCTGCCCTATGACCCTAGCAAGGACTCTAGGACTCACAGATAACGGCCGTTCGGTATTCAAACGCATACAGAATAAGGATGCTCATTCGTAAATGTAATTCCTAAGCATGATACTACATGACATGCTCTTATGCATATGCAACACCTACATACTATATGACACATCAGACAGGAGGTACTGGTTACTGAGTAAGCCCCGGAGGACTTACCTGGCTAGCATATCAGCAACAGGAGAATCCAGCACACAGTATTTACAATCACAGAGTATCACCTAGTACATAATGGAATATACATAAGTCTACATCCAACTATTAAGCACTCAAATACACCTCAATCAATAGAACAAGTAACCTATTATGAAAGTCATTTCATCGCATCATCAGCTCTCCAAGACCACATCGTTCTCCATAAATCATTCAACCAATTCTGCAAGTTCATATACATCAATTCAGCATATACCTCAACGGTTCATCAAAATCATAAGACATAATTTGTGTGATATAAAATCCTACTAGATCGTCATAATTATCCAACATTTAATCTCATATAATAATTCATCACAAGTCATGCTATTAGTCATACATATCATACTGTTAGTCAAACGATCATAATATCATGCTAGTTAGTCATCGAATAAGTCTTATTCCCAAGTTAGTTTCAAAACCGTTTCAAATCCCAGTTAGATAGTTAAGTATTCCGACCATTGAAAATACTCGCCAAATTCCCTTTTAAATTTATTTATTAGATTACTTTCCAATCTTAAAATTCGTTTCCAAATTGTTTACAAATCTGTAAGTCCCAATAATATATTTTAAATCTCAAATAGTATTACATGATATTTTAAATACCATTTATTTAACACTTTTATAAATTATTTCCAAATCCCCTAAAATCCCGATCATGTTTATTTAATAAACCAACCCTTATAATTTTCCAAAAATAATATTTTATCTCTTAAAACCTCCAATAATATTGTATATATAATATATTTTAATTACCGTTAAATAGTTAAATAAATTAACAAATAACCCGAACCATACCGAACCGAACCCGTAATATAAAATCCCAACCGGTTTAAATGTCAACACAAAATCTGCAAAATGGAAAGGGCCCCACATAGCCACGTAGGTTGTCTTCCTCCCCGGATTTCAAATGAAGGAGCCCGCCCCGCCGGTACGTGCTTCCTCGCCAGCGACCACGGAGCCGCCTTGCTCGACCTCGTTGCCTCTCCACGCCTTGGCTCCGCCTCGACCTTGGCTCGCACCCTCACTCTCAGGCTCCTTGCGCACCCTCACAGCTCGCTCTCGCTAGCTCTCACCCACTCGCACACACGTCGGACGCTGTGACTTCGCCACCCTCGAGCTCATCGGAGCTCTCGATCTCACCCAAGCTTCCCGCACTCAGCTCTCACGCACTCTCCGACCACCCGAGGACAAGGAAAGGAATCGAAACGAACCAAGGAAAAGGAAGGAGGTTCGAACGCTCACCGAGGTTGTTCGCGACTTCGGAGCTCTCGATGGGAGGTCTGGGCGTCGTCGGAGGCTCGCGATAACTCATCGGACCTGCATCGGACATGGGTGAGTGTGATGGTAGGGCTCAAGAGTGGTTTGGATCGGAAACGAAGGAGAACGGCTTACCGGAACGTTATACGCGCTCGAACGGAGAAGGTGGAGCTACGGTGGCTAGGCGGCGGCGCTGGGCGGCTCTTGGGTGGCTCCGGTATGGAGTTGGACGTCAATGGAGGTGGTGGTGAGCTACCGACGATGATGGAGGTGAGGAGTTGAGGTGTCATGGTTGATGGATATGAACAAGCAATGATGGTGGTGGCGTGAGCTGCTGATCGAGAAGGAGGAGGGAAGAGGTGTGGTTTTTGGGGTTGAATCAAATGAAAGGGGGTTTGTCGGTTGCTTCGCTGAATGAAATAGGGAAGGGATTGAGCTTCAATTTTTTTTATTTGTGCAGAAGGAGAAGGGGAGGAGATATGAGGATGTGGGGCGTTGTGTTTCCCATTGAAACAGGGGGAGGATTGGGTTGGCGTGGCCTCAGATGAGTCAGAGAGGGAGGGGATGGTCTGGAGTTGCAGGGTAAGGTGGGAAGGAGTGGGTGAAGGTGGAGTGTGAAATTGGTTAACTAATACCCGGAAATAAATATCGAATACGTGAATTTCGAACCCCGAAATTAGTTCTCGAATGTTAGTTTCTCCGACTCTCGTTTTCTCGATCAATTAGATTTTTAAAATCGACAAAGATATCGTCATCCAATAATTATTTTGAATTTTCGAGGTAAAAGGATGGAAATTATTCGCAAAATTATACATTCCGGTCGGAAATCGCTTAACGAGTTTTAAAACTGATTTAATTTTATTTTTAATTCTATTTTCCGCAAATATTAGGATTTAAAAAAAATCCGAGCCTTTACAGTAGTGACTCATCAATTTAACCTTAATAGTTAACAACAAAACAAAAACAATTAGGTATTGAACCACAAAAATGTGAAAATGAATGTATATACTTACATCTACTTCTGGAATGTAAGAGTATCTCAAGCCAAAGCCAACTTCCAGCTTCATGTTATCAATAATAACAACTTTCTTTAACTTAAAATTAAAGCATATAATATAATGGTGTTGAGATGCAAGGATTGGCAACATGATCTGCATAAGGATAAATTTAATTTAAATTATTTAATTCAAATTTAATATTAGAAGAAATATACAAATCAACAACAACAATTTTAATTGAAATTATTTATATAAACTTACTAATTCAAACCCAGCCAAATTTAAAACAGACGAGTCTCTAAGAAGCTGATCAAATTTAGTATGAAACATGTAGAATCGCCTTTCAAACCTTACATCTGGATTAGCCACAACTGAACCTAACTGAATAATATTAACAAAACTGAGTTATAAAATGAACAAAAACAAAAATTAAACACTTAATCACATGCATTAAAAATTAAAACTTACATTGAGATCACAAGTACCAAAATATCTCTTATAGCCATAAAATGTCTCTTGGTAGTTAAGAACTCTCACAAAAGTATCAATCACTTGGGCATCAACATATTCATTAGAAAGTAAGGATTGAAACAACACACGTGGCACAATGCGATCTTTGTACTTAAAAAGAACTTCCCTGTTATAAAACCAGAAGTATAACAAATTTACTAACAAATTGAAATTAAACAAACTATATTTCTTTCATGCACAACATTAACTATGTAATCAATAAATTTCATATATATAAGAGCAACTTACATCATATCATACTCAAGTTCAGCAACATAACTGATAAGCTTGCAAAGAAATGGTGAACTTAGAAGACATGGATTAACAACTTGGCTTCTCAAAGGGAGGTTTGATTCTTCCTGTCCATTCGCTTCACCCAAGTGTTGATTCTCCCTGATTTTCCTCTGTTTTTCTTGTTCATTCTTTATTTGCCTCTTCAAGTGTCCCATTGTTGTTTCATCTACAAAAAAATTCATTAATATCTAAATTACATAACTAAAATAAAGCAATAAAGCCCACATAGTTAAATAATCTGAACCACTCATAATAAGTATCTAAAAATAAAGCAATAAATACAGACATGCATATATAAATAATGGAATGAACCCCACAGAGCTAGATCATCTGAACAACATTCAAAATAGGTAACTGAATCAAACTAAAATAAAACACCGAATCATCCAAACTCCAGATAAAGGATTGAAGGAATGAACCCCACAGAGCTAGATCACCGAACCACATTCAATATAGGTAAATGAACCAAACTAAAATAAAACACTAAATCATCCAAACCCAAGCTAAAAGAATTGTAGGAATGAACCCCACATAGCTAGATCATCTAAACGACATTCAATATAGGTACTGAACCAAACTAAAATAAATCATCAAAACTCTAGATAATAAAATACTCTGAACGAAACTCAAAATAACAATGAAAATAAAATATTAAATCATTTCAACATTCGTATGTTAAATACTATTTAAACAATGCGTTAAACTAACATAAACTAGTAAATACAAACATACAGATCTAAAAAACACTAATTTTGAAAAGCATACTATTTATAGAAAGAATAAAAAAAAGGATCATGCAACAAAAACAATGACATACCGTGGAAGATGATGTTTTCCATCGTAAGCGAGAACAACCAGCACCTTCAAACCTCCGAATATGGAGGTTACGTAGAACCAAATATAACGCTAATGGAGATTTTCAGTTCGAAAACAAAAAAACAAACAGACTTTTAGAGAGAAACTGAAAACAAAACTCGATTCAAACTTTGAGTTTGAAATCGGAAAACGAAAAGAGAGAGGAGAGGGCAATCGATTACCTTCAGAGCGCGATAATGATTTCTCTGGACGAAATCCCCTAGGGCAAAGAGAATATCAAAGAGAGTAGAAGTTGAAAAGACAGAATCGGCATTCAAAAAGACAAAAATACCCCCATTTTTTTACACGCGCGTCACGCGCCTGAGAAATCCACGCCCACCGAAATATTATTATTTTAATTCAAATCAACCAATTACACCCCTTCTTTCCTTCTTACCGGTATATAATATTCTCACTTGAACCCTCCAATATATATATATATATATATATATATATATATACATACTAGGTAATAACCGCGCGCTTTCACACGCAATTTTATCGTATTTTCATTTTTTTATATATAATATCATTGTGTTTACTTGCATTTCCAGAACATAAGTTTAATCTAGTAAAATTTTATTATTTGTTTGCTTTATATGCATTTACAAAAACATATTTTAAACAAACCATCTTTTGTAATTTCAAGTCTCTTGATGAGAAGAAATGGCGAAGAATCCTTAGGATGTAGACCTCGCGTGAGCTATTTTGTCGACATCTTGGTGTTCTAACAATAGACCCTTGTTTTGGTCGATTGACTGATATAGATTTAGGGCTAGCCATGCACTCTATATTCAACCTCGTAAGTAACTGATCTATCGCATTCATCTTAAATTCAAAGGCATCCAGCTAATGTGCATATTCATCAAACTCATGACAACAACTTAAAATCCAGCCAATTAATATTTCAGTTTTCAGCCACAAACTCAACTCTCTCAACATTCAATTCACATTTCATATCTTACCCCATCCTCCTTAGATCTTCCTTAAGGACTTCCAAGAACATGAATATCCGATATCAAATCCACCGATCCAGTGATACAGATCAATGGCCCCGTTCTGAATAAAACTAGACCAATGGTTCCTTGGAAACACAGTTTGGTGCGTTTGAGACAATAGGCAGCTCATTCAACCGTCTCGTAGAAAATTCCAGGTTTGCCCCGGCCTAATGCTGAAGGTTCGAATGTAAAGGAAAAACGAGAACAAGATCCAATCACTCGGCAGAAAAGTAGCACACTTCAAACCAAGATGGCATCAAAATAAGTCTCAGAAGTAGTTTTCCGTCTCCTAATAACTTCAAAAGAAATCCTTTTGGACAACACGTACCTAGGCTAGCAACATAACCTAAAATGAGCAAATGGTCGTATCATGGAAAGAGGAAACAGAATAATGTAGCAAGCAAACAAAAATGTGAGAGCAAGCAAATGCAATTGCAAATGCTGAGGGTTTAGGAAAGTTGTCAAAAGTGTGTATGTGAGAGAAAGTGATGCCCTAGCGACCCAATTTTCAGTTCTTTTAATTTGGATCTACCGTTTCAGATTCAACACAAAAAACGAAGAACCCTAAACCTCAAATTCCTAAAGTCGAGCCAAACACCTTGAACTGAACATAATATATAGTAGAAATTACTCAAATCAAAGGCCAAAAAAAGCTCACTGAATCAAGCTTTAAGACACGCAGAACCGAGGAAAAACTTCCAAATTTTCAAGCCGACGACCTCCCGCTACTCTTCCGCGGAAAGGTGAAAAATCACCACTTTAAATTGAAAGGGGAAGAAAGTGGATGAACTTACCGGAGGTGAACCGGAGGCCGAAGATGTGAGGGCGAACATGCAATCTTCGACTCCATCTTCATGTGCTCAGGGATGGGGAGGTGACGAAATTGATAACCCCACAAAATCGATCGTTTCAAGGCTTTGTGGGATTGAAAGGTCGAAAAGGGGAGGAGGAGGGGGCGGCTTTGGGAGCATGTGGAGTATTACGAAGTCGTAATGAGTTATTGTTCATTTGAACCCTTGGCTCTTTTATAATGTTATTTAAATATATATATATATATATATATATATATATATATATATATATATATATATATATATGGGTTGGTTCCGGTGTACTCAAGCCTTAACGTGTATCATGTACACAAATCTGGAGCGATGATTGATTGAAATGAATGGCTATAATTATTAGGCATTTTTTCCTTTTTTTTTAAATCAAAAACAGTGGGACCCATAAAATTTGTTTGGCAAACTTGCCCATTTACTGGCGCGTGCGTGTTGGGTGTTAATTGAAATGGGCTTGTGAATTGAAATGGGTGGAGCTTTGTGGGGGCCAGTTATAAATATTTTTTTTAATTGTTTGAAAACCTTGTAGATTTTTTTATTGTTTGAAATCATAGTGGGTTTATGTTGAATTGTAAAAATGATTCGATGGTATCGCTAGATTATACGATGGTATCGTTTATTTATTCGATGGTGTAATAATATTAATTATTTACTTATGTCATTTTAACAAATAACTAAAAATTATTCGATAATATCGCTGGATTATTCGATGGTATCGCTGTATTATTCAATGGTATCGATTGATTATTCGATGGTATCGATGAATTGTTCGATGGTGTTACGATATTATTCGGTTACTTATTTATTTTAACAAATAACTAAAATCCATTCCATGTTATCGCTGGATTATTCGATTGTATCGACGGATTATGCAATGGTATCGATGAATTATTATAATCGGTTAGCACTTAGAAAACGTCCTTAACTTTTAACTAAAAATTATTCAATTGTATCGCTTGATTATTCGATAGTATCGCTTGATTATTCGATTGTATTGCTTGATTATTCGACGGTGTTATAAGATTATTCGGTTACTATTCGTTGATATCGCTTGATTATTTGATGCTATCGCTTTATTATTCGATGGTACACTTTAATTATTTGATGTTGTTACAATATTATTCAGTTAGTTATGTCATTTTAACAAATAACTAAAAATTATTCAACGATATTGTTGGATTATTCGATGGTATCTCATGATTATTCGATGGTATCGATGCATTTTTCATTCATTAGACCGCCAAAAAAAATCATCTCATTAAGCTCAAAATCGGTCCATATTTCCGATCAAAGTATTTGAAATGTTATTCAGAATACAATTTTACAACTTGATTTCAACTAGAAATGTACTGATCGATCAATAACAGTGCATTACCAATCCTCGTCCAACATTCTAGTCGGATTGAAATTCTTCGTTGCACTCTCCAATTCAGCAAGAGTAAACACCTTGAGATTTGGAGTCACTATTTTTCCAGTGTGTGATGTTTGTTGTCTACTTGGAAGAACACTCTCATCTGTTTCTTCTCTTCCTCCTTTCTGATTGTAATTTTCATCTCTTTTCACCGTTAAGCATTTCATCAAACACCTTATGAGCAATCCTAAAATCGAATTGAAATATAAAAATCAAAACATTTGCATCTTCTTCATACAAATTGAACAAACTAAATGTTCAATTGGGTGCCAAATTCAATCCCAAATTTTTAATCGAACGCACTTTCGTAGAACAAATTGAACAAATTAAATTAACAAATTGAAAAAACTCAACAAATTGGGCAAATTAACCTGACCATAGGAACTCACCATTGATGGCTAGAGGATGGAGCATCTACCTTCGCCTTCGGCACCCACTCCGCGCGCCATCACCATCGATCCCTGCAGTCCTCGCGTCATCGCCTTCGCTATCGCCATCGCCTTCGCCACCCACTCCGCGCGCCATCACCATCGATCCCTGTAGTCCTCGCTGCCGTCGTCCCCTTCTGAAACCCCTACTGTCGTCCCTGTCATTGTCCCCGTCTGAAACCGCCTTGCCGTCCTCTGTCAACCATAGCCACTGTCGCCGCCTTGCCGTTGTTGAGATGGGGGTTCGTGCTCGGGATCCGCCTTCGGCTGCCGAAGATCTAAGCGTCGGGTTGCCGGAGTCCCTATCGTTGGTGGTCAGACGGGTGTTGATGATCGATTTCACCGATCGCCCTTCCTGCTCTCTCTCTTTCTTCTGGATCGAAAAGTGACGATGGTTGGTACTTGGTAGGGTTTGGATGGTTTGGGTTCACGCGTGGGGTGAAGTTTGGGTTATGTGTTTTCCCCTTTTCCTTTTTAATTATTTATTAGTGAGGAATAATCTCAGCCATCCGATTCTATTGAATCAATGGCCTAGATGTGTGTTCATGATACACATTAAGGTTTGAGTACATAGGATCCATTCTCTCTCTCTCTCTCTCTCTCTCTCTCTCTCTCTCTCTCTCTCTCTATATATATATATATAGGGTCGCGCTCCGGTGAAAACCAATATTGTGGTAGAAACCGCGAGGAGCGTTTTGATTGGTTGACACTGTGGGGGTCACAGGTGAGGCAATTCTGATAGTAAATTGCAACTTTACCCAAGCTTTATAGAAATTACGAAATTGTTCAAACTTTTTATAATTTTATCAAAAGGAAATAACGAAGATTTATAAATGATTTTTATTGGTACTAACTACCATAATCTACTAACTATATTACGAATAATAAGTTTTCTGTGGTTTTAAGCCCACCACACTCTGCAACTAAAAATTTCAAGCTAAAGAGGTTTGACCCATACCTGAACGTAGTTACTCTGGACCACCGGCGTTCCTTAGCTTCCGACTTTCTAGAGGTGGGTAACCTTCAACCGGGCCTCCCTTAGTCCAAATTGAGCACAGATCTGTTTCGTTTTCTACCTCAGACCGTAGTCTCTAGCTTTTGGTTTTGATTTTGAGAGGGTGAAGGGATTTGAATCAAGAAAACAAAGTATTCAAAACATAATGTTCAATTAAGTAGCTTTCCCTTTCTTAAAAACAAACTTTATTGAATCTGAGAAATATTACAACACACAAGCACTCTTAACTTAGAACTTAAACACACTTAACACTCATATCAGAAGATCCATTAAAAGGTTTTGAACTTTAGAGTGATGGAAACACCAATCTACTCAAATTCAAAACGTTTCTACTTCTCTTTCTGATTTACAAACTCTTCTCTCTCTTCTCCAATGGTTTTTCTCTCTCTGGAATTGTGTGTTGCGAAGTTGGAGAATGGCTCTATTTATAGAGATGAGTAGAGAGCATTGGATGCCTTTCAACGTCTCTTTTACAAATGGCCGACATATGGGCCTCTACTCAGAAAGCAATAAAAGCACTTAGAAATAAAAGCATACAGTGCTGACTCAATAATACCACTCACATGCTGAACAGTAAAAAGAAAAAGACAAAGCCTGTAAAGGCTGACTAGATTCTTCAATAATTTAGTTGCATTCGTCTAGGTTCCAGACTCCTTCTTCACCCATGTTGGTTTCCAGGTCATCATCTTGAACTAGATCTAAAGTATTATCAAACTCTAGATCTTGATCATTGTCTAGATCGAGATCAAGCATTAATCCTTCAGTGTATTCTCGATCCCATGCAATCAGTAGATCGATCATCCTCCCGTGTCCTCTTTTGTCTAAAAAGTGACCGGCCTCTATTTCTGCTAAGTAAAGATTGATGGATTCGTTCCTGTTTATGGCTTGCTGCATTAATGGATTGAGTTGTGAGGTTACGATGAAGGTTGTATTTCCAACTTTGAATATCCCACAATCTGTCTGTCTGAACTTGGTGATGTAGTAGTAGACGTAAAAGAATCCTTTTGCTCTTGCCTCCCAAGTATGTATTACTACGTCCATTGTTCCTTCTACTACTGGATCTATCATGTACCAATAGTCTTCCCTCATTAGTAGGAAGATTAGGTAATGCGGTAGCCGGGTTTTTCCCTGGCTAACATCTATGTAGTCACTGATAACACGACAACAATTTATGTCTTCTATTGTTTCGAATTTTGCTGCTCTGAGGAAGATCTCCTTCTGGAACTCAGTGAAATACTTGTACAAGATGCTCTCCTCTTCTTTCTTTGGCCATGGTCGCCTGTAATTGTGGATTCCATTGCACATTCCATATTTCCACGATTTTAAGTAATCTGCATCTTCATTTGGCATGATAGGTAATGATAATCCTCCTAATCCGGCGCCAGTGGTTACACAAAAATGGTTAAACCATTCTCTTATCCTTGCTGGAGTATCGTGATCTCTCAAAGTTACCATCCAGTAGAAGTTGTCGAAATCTCTCATTCTCCATCTTCTACAAATATCTTCCTGGAGTTCAGTAGGTAGCTGGAGAACTTTTATAATTATCTCTAGAGTTAACATTCTTATAACCACTCTGTTTCTCGCTTGTAGGAGTCCACGACGGAATCTATTCTCAGTAAATCTTCCAAAATCAACAGAAATATGAAAACTTGGAGGGGATACCCAACCTATGGTATCCTCGTATTTCTCCTAAGAGGTTAATATACCATGGGTGGAACACCCATTGCGGATTTTCCCACCACGTTTGATTTCTCTGATCCATCAGCTAACTCTCTCGTTAAGCTGTCAGCTTGAGAATTTTTTGATCCATGCACATGTTCAATGGTAAAAGTGAATTGATTAAGGGCTAATTGCCAACGCAGGAGTCTCCCATGCGCTTTCATATTATCAAGATTGTTATTTATGAAACCCAATATTCCTTTACAATCTGTTCTGACTGTAAAAGGTTTAGGAGCTAGAAAGATTATAAACTTCTGGATTCCACGATAAATTGCAAGAATCTCCTTTTCCATGACAGTGTAATTATACTCAGATTTGTTGAAGCTGCCACTGATATACCTGCAAAGCTTGTTATCTTTCTTTATTTTTAAAACAGCTCCCCAATGATAATCACTAGCATCTGTTTCAAGAACTAACTCATCATCTTCATTAGGTAAAGTCAATATTGGAAGTTTTTCACATCTTCTTTTAAGTTCTTTGACTATTTTAGTATCTAATTGAGTCCAACTCCAAACTTGATCTTTCCTTAATATAACTTGTAGAGGTTTTCTCAACTTGGCTAGATCTTTAATAAAATCAGAAGCATAAGTAAGACAACCTAGAAATCTTTCTAGTTGTTTTCTATCTCTGATTTCATCAGGAAATATTTCTACCTTTTCTAGAATATGTTCTCGCAAAATAATTTGACCTGCTTTAATCTTTAATCCTAGGAACTCAATTTCAGGCTCAGCATAAATGCATTTTTTCTGTCCTAAAATGATTCCATGGTCAATACATTTTTGGGTTATAGCTTTCAAGTCATGCTTATGTTGTTCTATAGTTTTAGAGAAGATTAAGATATCATCAATGTAAACCATACAACAATGTTTAAATTCTTTGAAGACATTGTCCATTCTTCTCTGAAATATCGGTGGTGCATTTTTCAAACCAAAGTGATACGTTTGGGATACCCGATCCTTTGCTTGTGGGCTCAAGATCAAGAACCACGCCGTATATTTGCTAGATCTTGCAATGCTCTTTGATATCTCCTGATTGGAACAATTTAAACAAGTAATTAAATTTCTGAAATAGCGACAGTTCCACACTTAATAAAATTCCAGAAATTTCGACTAGGTAATAGCGACAAAAATCAAGCAAGGGAAAGGAAGAGGAAAGTGAGGTCAGGTGCGCGGAAACAAAGCGCCTCAGGAGTCTCGCTCGCTGGGAGCGAAGACCAGGCGCGCGCGAGGGCGCGGGAGCGAAGCTGGTGCCGAAGTCGCGAGCGCTGGCGCGAGGGAGAGAACGCGGGGCGAGTGCTGGGGTTGCTCGGACTCCTGTGCACGCAGAGCTGGAAGCCTGCGCTCGCTGGGAGCGGCTGTGGTAGCGGCCGACGCCAAGTGCTCAGCCTCCTTGCGATAGCTTCTCAGCTAGGGTTGGGGACTTGGGTACTCGATGTCGATGAACAGGATGACGGCGATGATTGTGATTGCCGAAGTAACAAGAACACAAGAGCTTTTGGGATTGATAATCGAGAACCCTTTAATCCATAAAGGGGTTTCTCAATTCTAATTCAATCTTCTTAATTCAAAGGTGCATAACATGAATATATAGAAAACTATGGAAGATCTAACCAATCATTCCTTGCAAAGGAAAGGGGTTTGGATAGATTTATTATATCTAAGATAAATGAAATAAATCTAAGATAAATATTTCCTAATAAAGATAGACAATTAATAACTTGGTGGCCAAGGATTATATCTAGAAGAGATATAATTAATTCCAACTTATTTATCTCAATTGCATAAAATAATAACATAATTAACTAATAAAATTTGGCCCATGCACAAGAGTAATCTCGGCCCACCTTTTGTCGACAAGGATCTAGGCCCTCTCGGCCCATGGTCATGTCGAGTGTCCACGATCATGTCGAGTATGGTTTGCCTCATGGTGGGTGCAGACGAGTCTTCATGAGCTCCGTGTGTGGATGCAGGCTCACTTCTTGTGCTGGTGGTGTAACCTTGAGCCAGGTGATCCAGGGTGGCATGAACCCTTGCTCTAAAGTTCCATGGTGACGGACAAGAAAGGCTTTAGTTGCAATTTGAATCTTCTTGGCCCTTGCACGAGTGACAGGACCATCGAATGGAACCTTCATGTTGTCCTCAATGTCACTAGGAGTCATCGATAATTGCACGACATCATTCTCCTCCACTTGACTTCGATTTGTCCTCAAATCGTCGTATGAGTCATCGTTAGGCACGAACAAGGATAGATCGGCGACGTTGAATGTAGAATGGACGATGTACTTATCGGCAGGGAGATCCAGCTTGTATGCATTAGGATTTGGGACCCATCTTCTGAACCACTCTGAATGGTCCATCTCCCCTGGGGTCCAGCTTAGACTTCCGTTGTTACGGAAATCTTTCCTTCCTGAGATGCAGCCAGACCAGATCACCAACGTTGAACTGCACATCCTTGCGATGTTTGTTCTTCGCGGCCTTGTATTGCGCAGTCTTCCTCTCCAGCTGCGCCTTGGTACGCTCATGCAAGCGCTTGATGAAGTCCACTTGCTTAGCTGCATCCATGTTCTCCTTTTTCTTATATGGTCGAGGCATCATGTCCACAGGAGTTAGTGGATTTCGGCCATATACCACTTCGAAGGGGGTAAGCTTAGTTGCAGAGTGCCTAGACCTGTTATATGCAAATTCTACAAATGGTAGGCATTCTTCCCACCTCCGGAGGTTAGTTCGCAGCATGACTCTAAAGAGAGCCCCAAGAGTTCTATTTGTGACCTCAGTTTGTGGGTGACAAGAAGTAGAAAATAGCAATTTTGTAAAAAAAATAACAAGCTACGATGATCTAAAAGTAAGCGAAAATAAGGAAAATAAGGGAAATAGGCTAGAAACTGGAGAAATTAGGGTTCTTTAGTGGTGCAAGTTCATATAATCCTTTTAATCCAAGAATCACAGTCATAGGCATGATATGTAGCAACTAGGAATAAAAGATCACAACTTGCAGTCAAGAACTCAATATCTTCGAAATTAAAGATCTAAACAAAGAATAACAAAAATAAAGTGCCAATTTTGATGGGTGAATAATAAAGATTTAACTTTTATGCAGCGGCTATGGTGAAAAATAGGCATGAAAAATCAATCACTCAAATAAGAAATCAAGAGAGTAAAGAACTTGCATTAACCTGAAATCCGATACCACTTGATACGTTTGGGATACCCGATCCTTCGCCTGTGGGCTCAAGATCAAGAACAACGCTGTATATTTGCTAGATCTTGCAATGCTCTTTGATATCTTCTGATTGGAACAATTTAAACAAGTAATTAAATTTCTGAAATGGCGACAGTTCCACACTTAATAAAATTCCAGAAATTTCGACTAGGTAATAGCGACAGAAATCAAGCAAGGGAAAGAGAGAGGGAAGCGAGGTCAGGTGCGTGGAAACAAAGCGCCTCAGGAGTCTCACTCGCTGGGAGCGAAGACCAGGCGCGCGCGAGGACGCGGGAGCGAAGCTGGGGCTGAAGTCGCGAGCGCTTGCGCGAGGGAGAGAACGCGGGGTGAGTGCTGGGGTTGCTCGGACTCCTGCGCACGCAGAGCTGGAAGCCCGCGCTCGCTGGTAGCGGCTGTGGTAGCGGCCGACGCCAAGTGCTCAGCCTCCTCTTCTTGCGGCAGCTTCTCAGCTAGGGTTGGGGACTTGGGTACTCGATGTCGATGAACAGGATGATGGCGATGATTGTGATTGCCGAAGTAACAAGAACACAAGAGCTTTTGGGATTGATAATCGAGAACCCTTTAATCCATAAAAGGGGTTTCTCAATTCTAATTCAATCTGCTTAATTCAAAGGTGCATAACATGAATATATAGAAAACTATGGAAGATCTAACCAATCCTTCCTTGCAAAGGAAAGGGGTTTGGATAGATTTATTATATCTAAGATAAATGAAATAAATCTAAGATAAATATTTCCTAATAAAGATAGACAATTAATAACTTGGTGGCCAAGGATTATATCTAGAAGAGATATAATTAATTCCACCTTATTTATCTAAATTGCATAAAATAATAACATAATTAACTAATAAAATTCGGCCCATGCACAAGAGTAATCTCGGCCCACCTTTTGTCGACAAGGATCTAGGCCCACTCGGCCCATGGTCATGTCGAGTGTCCACGATCATGTCAAGTATGGTTTGCCTCATGATGGGTGCAGACGAGTCTTCATGAGCTCCGTGTGTGGACACAGGCTCACTTCTTGTGCTGGTGGTGTAACCTTGAGCCAAGTGATCCGGGGTGGCCTGAACCCTTGCTCTAAAGTTCCATGGTGACGGACAAGAAAGGCTTTAGTTGCAATTTGAATCTTCTTGGCCCTTGCACGAGTGACCGGACCATCGAATGGAACCATCATATTGTCCTCAATGTCACCAGGAGTCATCGATAATTGCACGGCATCACAAAGGGCATGACTACCCATTCATAGTGTCCTTGTGGAGCACTAAATGCAGTAAGTGGAATACTTTTTTCATCCATTCTTACCTGCCAATAACCACTTTTACAATCCATTTTAGAGAACCAAGTGGCTCCCTGTATTCTATTAAATAAAACTGTCTTATTAGGGATATAATATCCATCAAAACAGTATTATCATTAAGCTTTTTGTAATTGATAACCATTCTAGCTTTTCCTCTTTTTTCTTCTGCATGATTCCTGACCATAAAGGCTGGACTAGAATGAGGACTTTTACTTTCTCGAATTAAACCCTTTTTTAAAAGTTCATTAATTTGTTCTTTAAATTCTTGTTGATCCTTATAAGTGCAAACCATTTGTTTTACTCTAATGACCGCTTTTGGATCTATTAGTTCTATCGTAGCAAATGATTTATCTTTTTCCCAAAACTTTAAAGGATTTTCAGAATATAACTCCTTACACATTTTTTCTTGTTGTTTAAGAATTTTATCCTTTAACGTTACTTCACATATAGAGAGTGCAAATTCTCTTTGTGTAGGAAGAATATATTCCTCACCACGCTTAGTGCGCGTAAACTCGATCTATTGCTTTGTTTATTCTTTTTAACCCAAGCATCTTCACCATTGATGTTGAAGACCATCATATCTAAATGCTGAGTTACTGGAACATGGAGTCTTTGGAAATTATTTCCAATTAACATATCATGTGAGGGCTGATTAGTAGCCCAGAGTGTAGGAATTACACATTGGACTCCTCCTATCATGATAGGTACATCAGAAGCTAATTCTGAATGAACCATGATACTATCATCAGCTATTCTAACTTGATTGGTCTACGAGACTTTTGCCAAATAAACTTAGGAAATAATGCCTTTTTTCCAAAGCATACTGAACATCCAGTATCTACAAAGGCACATAACTCATATTTATTGAATCCTTCTAAGCAAATACTTATCGGGATATAAATGCTATTGGGGTTGGTAATCCTATAGTTTTTCTTTAGCGATTCTTTGCTGACATGTTCAAGGCTTTCTTCTACCCTCATATTATCTCCATAGAGATGTCTAAGGTCTATTACTCCCATTCTCATTCCTATTTCATCTTCAAATAAAGAATATGTGAGACATTCTTTTAAATCTTTAGCCCCTGGATCATTTTCATAGATAGGTTCACTAATGGTTTTAGTGGAATACCCTATTAGCTTTCCTTTTGGCTCAGAACTAGATGATCCTTCTTGATTTTCTCTAACCTTTTGAACTATTGGGAGAATTGATGGTATTGGTTCCCTAAATGGGTTAGAACCTAGATCTACACTATGTCTGTTTGGTTCTTTTATAATTTTATTTTCTAGCCTCTTGTTTAATGCTGCTATCATGCTTATTATATCTTCATCTACCACAAACGATTTGTCGTTTCTACTAGTGGTAGCTCCCTGATTCCTCGGAGTAATACTAAGATTAGGATTGAACCTAAAACTAGTGTTTCTGGATAAGCTTGGACATCTAGAGACTGACTAGTGGTTTAGCATTCGTATGGATTCTAACTTCTTCATCTATGGTTAAAACTTTATTACTGCTAGTACCCGTAGAATTTTCAAATGCGTTTATCCAAATAGTCTGAAGTCTTATCTGATCAGGTCTTAACTTAACAGGTACAACTTCTTTGCTTGGACCTACCACCTCGTGTTTCTCAGCTTCTACTATATGGCATTTTTGTGGAGGATTTGTAGTATTCTCAAGTTTATAAACTACCTTCCACTTTAATTGTAAAGGACAAGTCCCTTTATGCATACTAATACCTTCTGTTAATAATTGTATAGCTAAGAACTTAGATGCATAATGATCTTCTAGACTAACATAATAATTAGGCCTACAGATCCAAGAAACTGCTCCTTGACTCAAATTACAGACTATACCACTGATGCACTGATCACTAAACTTTTTATGCCTAATGTCACAAACAAAATTAATGCATTGCACATCTTTTCCATAGTCTTGCAATGGAGTTATAATTACTTGGATTCCACATATGAAAATATATTTAAATTTCTTATCTTTGTTATGTTTTTTAATGTTTGCCCAATTGATTAGGTTTACTTCAATTGCTTGATTTTCATTATTCTTGACAGTTACATCTCTAGACATTTCTTCGCAAACATATTTAGCATATTTAGAGAATAATGATTTTTTTAACAAACTATTCTTTAGCGATAATCGGGAAATCAACCCCTGACCTCGTCATTTCTTCAACTTGTTCCTCATCAATAGAGGTTTCAGCTTGCTGAAGTTGAGCTAAAGTAGTCATTTCATATTCATTAGAGAACTCACTAGGAGATTCTCCTTCCATCATTTCATTAATTTCTTCGCCTTCTATTGACTCATTTTCAGATTCTATTTCTTCTTCAAGCTTTTCCTCTATTATTTCTACTATCCCTTTGTTATTTCTTTAGGGCTAGATCTACCGCTTCAACTTCAGATAGCTCGATGTAATCCAGACTACCTAGGGCTTCTGCTAATCTATTGTTTTTCTTATTTTTGCATTCATTAGCATAATGACCGGATTCTCCGCATGCCCAACACTTGCAGTTTTTCTTTTTCTCAGGACAGAACAAGGCTTTCTGGAAAAACCTTCTGTTTTTAGAGAATGGTTTTTTATAATACTTCTTATAATATTTTTCACCTCGTTGTTTATTAAAACTTTTTCTCTTATAGTTTCTTTTTCCTTGGTAATCTCTATTATTACATCCCCATTCTGTTGGCGTCTCCCAACAAGTTAAGAATTGTTTTTTCATTCTTTGGGTGCTTCTTACATCTCGACATTTTTTCTCAACCCATTTCCTAACATAGGAAATTCTGTTACCAAGAGTATCTTTATCTCCATTTTTAATTAACTCTCGATACTCTTCACTTATTTGTTCATTAATTGGGGCAAGAAGTTTATCAAATAACATTTGCAGATTAGTGTTGTTTTCCCCTATCTTATAATAATACTTCTCGAATTCTATTATGTAATTATCAATATATTTCATGTTACAGATTTCAAGATTGTTTAAGGTTCTTTGCCACTTTAAAGCTTCCTTATCTTCATCTTCTTTTTCTCCAATGAATTCGTCTTCTATTAATTCACATATTAAGGTGAACATCGTCACTGGGCTTGCTAAATTTCTAAGCTCTTGTTTTGGTTCATCACCAATGGCTCCATACCAGTCGGCAATACATCCATAGAAACTATGTTCTATGTAATTAAGGAATTGAGAAGAGTTCCATCCTACGTTCATGTTTAAAACACTCATCATACTTTTCTTCCAGAACTCTATGATTTCACGCCTATTTCTTACACCATCTAGGTTTAATTTATAACCTGTTTCACTTATGGGTTCTAGATTAATTTCTCTTTGATTTGGTCTATGGTTTGGCATAATACTTACTCCAAATCTTTCTTTCTTTTCTAGAAACTCTCTAGGCTTTAACCTAGGTCTGTAATTACTAGTTGAACCATGTTTATACCGGCTGTAATGTCTTATAGCTTCATTTTGTTCTACTGGTTCATTCTCCTTCAGCCTTCTTTGTCTTAATATTTCATTTAACCTTTGTTGGACTTTAGATATGGGAATGTTTTCCATATCTTTTAGTTTAATTAATCCCATTTGTTGATACACGGCTTCTTCATCTGAGTTCTTTTCAGACTCGTCGTCGCTCATGACTTCTTGGTTCATAAAGTTGGTTTCAATGGCTTTTTGTTTATGTAATTTCATCTTCCATTCTGGGTCATCCAACTTAGTGCTGAATCTCCTTGTTTGTCGAAGTGGATGGTGATTCATTTTTAAGATTTTCGTCTTGATCTTCTTCTATAGTCGATTTTTTCGTTATATTATCTAATTTAGTAGAAAACTTCTTTTTGGATTTTTTAAATGGATAACTATATTTAAAAGGATCTCCTTTCTTAATTTCACCACCTGATGTTAAGCTTATCTGATGGCTAATTTCGTTAATGGCTTTTAGATTTGTTGAGTGATGTACTTCGCTTGTTTCTTTTACAGTCTTAAATATGTTACTGCTAATCTCAATATATAATTGTTCTAATTTTTTAACTTCGTGTTTTAGATCTATAAGTTGGTCTCAAATGGCATTTAAAATTGCTCCAAAATGCTTATCGTTTATATCTAAATGTAAAGCATGAGGATAAGTCTTATGAGGGCAATTAGTAGAAATCTCCAGATTGTCTTATAGATAAATACAGATTATTTTTAATTAACTTGGCTCTGATACCAAATTAAAAGATCGATAATAATAATTTGATAAATGCGAAATATTAAAGAAAATTTAAAATATCACACAAATTGAAATTCCAAAACTAGTGGCTATTCTATGTAATTTTTGGTTTTTTGGTTGGATTTTAGTTGAAAAGTGGAGGGGTTCACTGTTAAAAAGCAAACAATAAGATTAGCCCTTTTGGTTTTCACTATAAGAAATGGTCATCACCCGAGTCAATCCCTATATATATATATATATATATATATATATATATATATATATATATATATATATATATATATATAGAGAGAGAGAGAGAGAGAGAGAGAGAGAGAGAGAGAGAGAGAGAGAGAGAGAGAGAGAGAGAGAGAGAGAGAGAGAGAGAGAGAGAGAGAGAGAGAGAGAGAGAGAGAGAGAGAGAGAGAGAGAGTATGGATCATATGTATTCAGCCCTTAACGTGTATCATGTACACAAATCTGGGCCATTGAATTAAGAAGATCAACGGATGAGATTAAAAGTAATTTCTGATTATTCGAGGGTATTGAGAGATTATTCGGTAGAATGAAATTATGCAGTGGTATTGGGCAATTATTCAGTAGAATAAAATTTACATTTTTTACAGATGAATAATTACGTGAAAACAGATGAATAATCATGAACAAATAGATGAATAATTTCTGAGTACATGATACACGTTAAGGGTTGAGTACACCGGATATATATATATATATATATATATATATATATATATATGGATTGACTCGGGTGAGGAGCATTTCTTATAGTGAAAACCGAAAGGATTATTCCATTAAATATTATATATTATTCGGTTAAATTTGAGAGATTATTCGGGTTGATTATAAATATTAAAGTGAATTGCTTGAGGCGAGACGCATGCGGAGGCATCTCCCTCGAGGCGAGGCGCAGGCGACTAGAAGGGGATCGAAGGCGGGCGAGAAAGGAGGGAGAAGGACCTCTCGGCCGCCCGTGCCAACCCTAATGCCCTTCCTCCCTCACGCAACTCATTCCTCTCTCTTTCTTCAGGCGATTTCGAGCCTCACCGGGGAGAATCTCCACAAATTGGCTACGATTTCGCGATTCCAGGTACAATCCTTCACCCTTCTTCTTCTCTGCTCTATCTTCCAAGCCTGTATTCACTGTATTGGTGTTCAAATGACCGTTAGAGCCAAGATTTGGACTTTTTACGGTTAGGGTTTCAGGTTGGGGCCGAAATTCAGATTGGATTTGCTTGTTATGCTTGCAAATTCTTTGAATCCTCAATTTATGGGAAAAGATTAGTGATGAGCAGTGTGTCAATGTTGTTTATTTGGTTCTGTAGAAGTGAATTCACTGGATTTGTGTGTTAATGTTGTTTAAGACGTATGCTTAACCTTGTTGTTTTAATTTGTATGTGAATATCTGTTATGATTGTCTTACCCAAGTGAAGTAGTTCTTGGATCCCAGGGACAAACGTGTCTAGTAGACAACCGAATGGTGTCCAGTAGGAAACCATAGGGTGGACAGTTAATATTGACTATTGGCATGGGCGTGACAAGCAGGGTAAATGTTTCTTTGTGATCTCACTACTGTTAATTTTTAACCTTGAGCGTCTAACCGGTGCGGAACTACTAATAACTACAGGAACATATAGAGGATTGGAACATATCATCGACTAGGATAGTCTTCCTTCTTTTGCCTACATAGAGGAGTGGAACATTTTAGGTCGGATAAAGCTGGGAAGTTGCTTGCTGAAGTTCTATTGAAGGGATTGTAAGAGAACAAGTAGTTGAGCCATAATGATTTGGATATTGAATTTTTCTCTCTTGGCTGAAGTAATTTTGGGAAAGATCACCTTGCACAGGTGGAAAACATTTGACTTTTTGACGTGGAATATTGCAAGGGAATAGGTGGACAACAATTGCATTTTTTTTTAGAAAGATGACCTTTCACAAGATTGCTTATGGTCATGGCAAAAGGTTAAACCGTACACGACAAAAGGAAAATAAAGGGCATTTTTTTTAGAAAGATCACCTTGCACAAGATTGAATCATTTAGGCATGTTTTGACATAAATATTCTTCACATGTAGCCTATTAGCTCAGTGGGAGAGCATTGTGGTCATACACAAAGATGTGGGTTCAAGTCCCACATAGGCTTATTATTCATTAATCAACGCCGACTATCAACTTATGTTTAGAACAAGTCAAGCTTGCTACATCACCAAATTATAGGTAGTTTCATATCAAAATAAATCAAAAGCCGAGACACTTCATCTTCCATGTGTGTTGAATTCATCATAAGATGGGTTTTTAACATGACATGTAATAGGTTTGACAGGTCACCTACGTCAATTCACATGACAGTCACCTGTTATCCTTATGTCGATATCATTAGAAAGAAGCTGAAAGCCTACTTCTTTTGCAAGCAAACTTAATTTGGCTTGCTTCTTTTGTTCAAGCAGTTGTGTCAAAATTTCATGCAAAGAATGGGCTAATAATGCTGAAGAGGTTTGACATGTCATAAGATGTGTTTTTAACATGACGGGTAATAGGTTTGACTTGTCACCTACGTCAGTTCACATGACAGTCAGTGTGAGCGGGCTTACCCCATAAATCAGATGGCCTATGTGGGAAACTATGGAAACTCTATTTTCTTGATTTTAACAATGTATGATGATCATTTTTATGTGAGCTTGTACCAAAGCTATGTAGGATTTCCTTTGACAAGTTCATGTCATGTATGCAGAATTTGAATGACATGTTAATATAAGTTCATGTCATGTATGCAGGATTTCCTTTGACATGTTAATAACAGCTCAATAATTCAATATCCAGATGGCCTATGTGGGATTCGAACCCACATCTTTGTACCAAAGCACATTGCTCTACCGATTGAGCTAATAGGCCAAAACACTAAATATTTGACAATATGCCATGAAAGATATCTTAGGTATGAAGGAATTACATTGCCTATATAGAGAAGCCAACCGTACACAAGAATTAAAAAAAGGAAACCAACATTGAAAAAACAGGTGAAAGACAAAGAATTTTCGATCATTTTTATGACAACAAGGCTCTCACTATGAATGCTCTAACTAGGTCCTTGAACTAATATGACTACTTAAAATTCTCACCACTCATTATAAACGCTAGCAAAGTTAGCAAACCTCATTTAGTTTGTTACATTACAGTATATGATAATCCATGTTTCCTGAACCCATAATTGCTTTCAACTAATCACTTAATTAGGTATGACAAAATACAATATCTGGTTTGAGCACTAGACATTGTTCCAAATAAATCAGCATATCAATCTTATCTTCAAAGAGATTACTCAGCAACCACATTGCAACTAGAGGTGATTGAGAGAAATAACTTTACTTACTTATCAGCTAGTGTAATCAACTTAAATACTGAAGTTTAGGAATCAAAATTCAGCAAGTTCCCACTAACTATAAATATAAAAATAAACTAGCTCATGTTCTAAGTGAGTTGCTCGGATTAAAGAGATCATGTTCTAAGTGATTTGTACTTGCACAACCAAAGCAATATCCCTCCAGGTTGTGTTTTATACTCTTTCTGTCTCTCATTAAGGAGATTCAGCTCATACAAAACATATCACATATGTGCATAGTGAGTGAGAAATAATCAAAGTATAAAAAACAATGAGTAAGACTTCACCTTGATCTGCAATCCTCCAACATAAGACCAACTTTTATCTTCTTAGACAATTCCACAACTTCAGTATGACTAAGCAACTCATCACTCATCAAACTGATGGCCTGATCACGGGACAATAGACCACATAAGAAAATTGGTTTCTACTTCCAAGTGTTCTTTCTACATGACACTTACTTTAGTTTTACATGACACTTACTTTAGTTTTACATGATGCCCAAATCTCCTTTCACATCTAGTAGAGACATGGCAACATACTAAATTCTAATCTATCAGCATCTGGATTATCACCTAAATTGAAGGATACATCTTCCTTTAGGATTCCATCTAATTGTATTGTAAGGTCCAGATCCAAGCTGGAGAAGAGGATTGCACTTCTGAATTTTTAGACTCAAATAGATAGCAAATGAACCAGTTCGGAGAGGGGAAACACACCTATCTAACAATATTTCAAGCAAGTTCGACTTCAATCAGGCATAGCAAGTAAAGGAAATATCAAATTCAATAAAAATGAAGGACAAAGCAACAACAAGCAAAGGCAATTTCAAATTCAATCCAAATGAAGGACATACGCACTGATTGTCAATGTCGATGCGGGATAAGAAGAGGAAAATGAAATTCAGAGGGCACAGACTGATTGAAGTTGAAATTCAGAGGAAGATGAGGATACCTGGATCGATGGTAGGAAGATAGAGTGGAGAGGAAGAAGACGAGGATACCTGGATTCGATTTGCTTGTTCGCCTGTCACCTCCAATTTTTGAGAGAGCACAACGGAGAGGAAAGAAGATGAGGCGACGGCTGGGCAAGAGCGAAGGGAAGAAGTAAGAAGAGAAGGCGACTACTCGAGCCCTCTCGCCTGCGCCTCACCTCGAGGGAGATGCCTCGCCTGCGTCTTGCCTCAAGCAATTCACCGTCGAGGGAGATGCTTCCATCTGCCCCCGTCTCCGATCCCCTTCCTTCTCTCTTCCCTTCCTCTCTCTCACTGTTGCTTTTCTCTCTCCAACCGGATGTAACCTGTGAGAAACCGGGTACATGAGGGTTACTTTGCAATTTTTTTTTTGAGGTCAACCCCCGCAATCCATCCGGGTATTTAGGTTAGTTTTGCAAATGGCCCTAAATATTATTCCTATGTAAGATGAAAATTATATTAGTAATATTATTCGGTTAAACTTGATTTATTATTCGGTTATATTATAGAGATTATTCGTATGTAAGAGGTTGATTATTTACATATTTATTTATTTTGGAATGTTAAAATAGTAATCAATAAACTTGTACATTATTTGGTAAAATCAAAAAGAGTATTTATAGGTACGACGAAGTTTGAAACAATTATGTATAAAAATTATACATTATTTGGTAATTATTATTTGTAGATAATTTAATAATCATTAATTGGTTAATTTTGAGAGATTATTCGATGGTCCAGAATTGTTCCTACGTTCTCACCCTAAGGGGTGTTGTAATGAGAAATAAAAACCCTAAAATGAACCTTAAATCGCCATCTAGATAAATAGCGTAATTTTTTTTAAAAAAAACATTGATATATTTCTCATTAGATATGTCCCCTATATCCATATAAACAAAATCATTTTTATCTAAGGGGTATAAGGGTTACTTCTCATCTTCTCACCGAAATGTCACTTCTCATTAGATATCTCCCCTATATATATAGGGTGAGGTTAAAGTGAAAAGGGGGCTTCTCTTAAAGTGAAAATGGGTCTAATTTTAAACATTTAACTACTTCCGCTTCTCTAACCCGTAAATCCCTTATCAAACGCTCGTCCAAATTGCTTCTCTCTCTCCCATTCCCAGAATCCCAGCCACTGCATCGCCGCCACCTTCTCTTCTTCACCTAGTCGCTCACCGTCGTCACCTTCAACCCAACCGCCACCGCCTCCTTCAATGTCGTCAGTGTCTCAAAGGACTTCCTTTTCTCTATGGCTCTCTACTTTACCGCTCCGGTCAACCGATGGAATCTCATGAAGCTTTCTACCTCAATTTCTTTGGAAGAAATCTCAGTAATCTCCTCCCTCTGTCCCCAAATTGAAACTTGAAAGCAAAGCGGCCAGATCCGGCGCCCCTTTCCCGTCCCCTGCTTGTCTCTCTCTTTCTCTCCGGCGCCCCAATTGTTTCTACGTGCTTCCTCTTTCTCTCCGGCGACAACCCGCGACCATGGCTATCTGCGCTTCTAAGCTATTGAGTTCTTCCGGTTCGGTCGTCTAAAAACCAGGTGAGCACCTTGATAATCCAGATCTCCTTCTTCAATACGATTCTATTGTAACGGCCCGGGATTATAATTCCCGAGTTACGTTTCGAGGGATAAAACCCCTCGTTCGGATCTTGCGCCCCAAGTACAGGTTGAAGGTTTGAAATTCTATCCTAACATTTGGAAGTGGGATTTCATACCCAAAATTCGAAGGGATCGTTGGAATCCCCGGGGAAGTCCCCTGTACCTGTCATAAGTCTAAGCGTAGAAAACCAACAGTCATGCAAATAGTAGAATCAAGGTGCAATACAAGAGGGTGCCACGGTCGAGCTGGGTCAAAACAAAATCAGTAAGTGTATTTATCGAAATCTAAGGTTAGACCATTTCTTTCTTTTTTCGCCCAAGAGTTCCCACGTCACAGAAGCAAGGAACAATAATGCTGCAAAACAAACCTAAAAAAAAATGTATGCGGGGCGGTGTCAGATCGAAGCCCTACGCAATATAGTCCCAAACAAGCAGACACATACACACGCTAGTCCTGACAAAGATGCTTCTAGATGCAAGGCGGAATGTTAACACACTAACATGCCCCTAAGATCAAGTGCGTAAATATAATAAAGCCTTAGCACCGAATACCAAGTGGTATATCCCTCTCCTACCTCCACCCCCTTCCGATAGGGCGGAGACTGGCCAGCTCGTGAATGCATTCCATTATCATCGGGTGGCACGCATGCCCAGCCCGTATCCACAATAAAGCCCGCAGACATCTCATAATATAAGGAAGTTCATGACTCGGTTGACTCAGGACGGGACCCGATGAGACTAGGTCGTCCTATAACCCTAGCAATGACTCTAGTTACTTCACAAATAACGGTCGTTCTGTTTACAAAAGCAATGAGTAAACGAATGCTCAATCATGAGTGCAATCCTAGCAGGATACTACATGGCATGCTTTATTATGAATGCAAACACCTAGTATGCACATGACTACAAGCAGGGAGATCTCTCTTTTCGAATCTGAGTGAGCTCATATAGGAACTCACCTGGAAGTGCAGAACAGCAAAAGGCAACAACGAGGTATACAGAAAGCCAACATGTCACAGATGATCACCTAACACATATAAGTAATATAAATAAGTCTACTTCTAATGTCACTTAAACATATAATATCACAAACGAGTCATCAAATTTATTCCTCATTTTCCCAAGATTTCCCAAAACTCTTCTAAAACCTCAAGTTAAATCAAAGCACCATTCAAGACGCTTTCTCAAATCATCCAAAAATCCATTTATAAAACATTACCCTTTTATCAACTTATTTCATTATTATTTCAAGACAAATCCGACAAAGTTAGTATTTTTCCAAAATCCTCTTTTTAGTTTTATTAAATCAATTCTCCATTCATCAAAATAATTTTCAACCTTGAGAACCTTTTTTTTTTTGAAAATTTCTCTTTTATTAAAATTCAAGTCCAATAATATTATATTTTTAAATCTCAATAATAATATAATGTAGTATATTATCCCATTTATTTAATATTTTCATAAAATATTTCCAAGTCCCAAAAACTAATCCTAACCATTTTTATTTACTAAAATCAACCCTTTTCAAGTTACCAAACCGATCTTATATTTATAAAATCCAAAACCGACCCTCTATTTTTCTAAATTCCAAAATCAGCCCTCAAACCCTTTTATTTTCGAAAAAAACCAAGACCCATCAGATTTTGAGGTTAAAGAAAATAGGCCCAATCTCTTTGATTTTTCTTAAGGCTTAAAGCCCATAAATTAGGCTCAACAAACTAGCCACTTCTTTAAAATCCGGACTCCCATATTCTCCAAAAGTGAACCGGTTTCATTTTTATTTAAAGAACTGAACTGAACCCATCCTTTCTAAAACAAAAGAAAAATCGGCCCAATGTTTACTATTCACGCGTCTCCTACCCACGACATGCGTTTGAAAACCAGCAAGAGGGAAAGGGAAAGGGAGGGTTGTCGGCGACGATTCTGGACTCCAACCACCCAATCGACACCCATAGACACAAAATCGACAAGAAGGAAAAAGAGAAAGGGAGGCGAGTGCTCACCGAGAGGGTCGAAGTCTTCGCCGGAAGGGTCCGTCGGAGCTCGATCTGGACTGCCGGGGTCGGAATCAGAGGGCTTCCGGCCTAGGACGGAAGAAAAGCATTTAAAGGTGACCCCTTTACCATGTTTCGAAGCAAAAGGAAGCAAAACGTACCTTACCCAGCTCGGAAGTCGGAGGAACAAGGGAGGAGGGGTAAAGCGGCTCGACTGTGGCTCCGGGATGCTTGGCTTGCTGCAACCTTCGTCTCGGACGTCGGAGGAGGTGGAGTAGTCCTCAGACAAACTGGAATCGAAGGAGGAGGCAATGTGCGGTGCCTGATGGCCTTCGTCGAGGAATAGGGCGCTCGGGGGTGTGGTGGTGTTGCTCGGATGCGAGGGGAGGAAAAGCAAGGAGCTGCTCGGCTCGACGCCTCGGTAGGGAAACAGGGGTGCTCGGAACCAAGGAGGGTGGAAGAGGATAAGATTTGGGGTGTGGATTGAAATTGAAATGGGGGAGAGCGAGGTATGCAGTGTGATTCTCTGAACAAATTTGGCCTCATAGAAGGCAGAAGGCGTGGGATTTGTTGAGTTTGACTGCCCAAGGGATTAAGGAGGTATGGGTGAAGAAGAGGTGAGAGATGGGGGTGTTTGCCTACATTTAGAAAGAAACAAAGGCTGAATTTTTTTTGATAAGAATGTAGGAAGAGTACAATGCAATGGTCTCAATTTATAATTTAAGATACCCGTAAAATAAATCCCGAAATTCGCTCACTTGATCAATTAGATATTTAAAATTGAATAGGATATCGCCGACGGAAAGAATTTTTGAATCCCGAAATGAAAGACGGATTCGATCCCTAAAATTAAAAATTGGGCAGGAATTCACTTTAAATTCATTTTTAACTTCCTTTTTCCAAAAATTAATATTTGAAATTCCGGGCCTTTACATCTATCACAATAGGTTTTGAATTACAATTTACATAGATCTGATTTATTTCTGTCGTAACTTGTTTGCTCTTCAATTAGATAGATGGTGATTGTTAAATGTTTCTGAACATCTTTGTGGGGATACTTAATTGTGTGCTGGTTGATTTGAATTGGGGATCACTAATCTAGGGTTCTTAATTGTGTGCTGGTTGAGCGTTTACTTTTCCCGGTAGTGAAGTAGTTGAAGAATTAGCGTGATTTGCTTGCTTGCGTTACACTGTTTGCCCCATACCATCATTAGGTGATCAATTTTCTAATTTCCTTTTGCTGAAATTGTTCTTTGCCTTTATTGAAATCAAACTTCTGTTGTTTGGATATAACTTGAATGCATTTTTGTTCTTCGTCTATGTTATTTCTATGGAGGGATTCCATTTTCGTATGACCAGAGAGTGGGAAAAAACTCTCAATATGAATGAGTTTAGAAGAAATTGAGTTTTAGTTTGAGGCAAAGATGGATTTAATGCCTCATTATATATCTTCAGATACAACATGAATTATAAAATGTTTAGTTTGAACATTTTGTAAACCATTGCATTCTCAGTTGTCCAGAACGGTGAATATTTGTAAATGTTAATCTATAACTTATACGTACTGCTAATCAATCCCTTTACCAGGTTCCATGATTTTAAATTTGGATTTCCTTGTGCACCATTTTGATTGCTGATACATGGATGATTTTTTAAGTAGAAAAACCGCTAGTGGGCTCTTCTTTTCTAGTAAGAGATCAGGTCTTTTTCTCAGGGAATCTTCTACTAGCGGTCATAGACGTCGAAATAACCCCGTTTGAAGTACCTTAAATAGCTTTATGAGTACTGTTTTTGTATCTATAATATGTTTTAAAGCTTTCATCTGTTGTATGTCTGTGCACCAAGAAGAAACGGTTGTAGTAAGTAGTAACATCTATTTTGTTGCTATGCATCATCCAGGAGATAGAGAATGGCAATCTTAAACTGGAAGATGCATAGCTCCAAGAGGAAAAGAACTTAGCTGCTGGAATTACACAATATAAAAGTGTCCATCATCAAGATGGTGTTGACAATATTTGGATTGTATGTCACTCAAGTTTTTGGCAATTTAATTTGTTGTTGGTCTGTTAGTATGGTTGCATATGTATGTGAGATGGTATTGTTTGTTTTCAGAAACCCGGTGCACGGGTGCTTTATCTTGGAGCTGCATCCGGAACCACTATGTCGCATGTTTCTGACCTTGTTGGCCCTGTATGTACTTTTGTCACTCATGGTTGTAACAATAATTATTCTTGATAATACTTTGTTATAGTGTCTGATTCAATTTTTTGATATGCGGGATGGTATAGTGTATGCAGTTGAGTTCTCCCATAGGAGTGGAAGAGATCTTGTCAACATGGCAAAGAAGAGAACAAATGTGATACCCATCATTGAAGATGTTAGGCATCCGCAAAAATACCGAATGCTCGTTAGCATGGTAGATGTAATTTTTGCTGATGTTGCTCAACCCGATCAGGTCTGTTTTATTATGCTTGGGAACTTTAGAAAGTGTGACAGCCAATGTAGTAGAAATATAATCATGATATTTTGTCTCGTTTACTGATTTTCAAGTTGCATATTTCATACTTCGTTGAACTCTTCTAAATTGGCATGATTTTTAGTGTGATTTAACTTGCTAAATTTACTCCTTTATGGTTTGTTAAACTGACCTTCATCCATTTAATGAGAACATATCTATTATTTTGGGCTTAGGTCTTTCATCCATTTACCTAGAACAAGCACTTCTATTTTTTTGCATGTAATTTTCTCACGTCCCCTACATCTGATGTTTTTGAATCTTATGAAATGTTGTTTTAAAAATTCATTTATGTCGCAAGCTCAATTCATTTGCTTATGAAGATGACCTCGGATTCCTCCTCTATTTTAAAGGGTAATGTGAACTCCGAGTATCTGATGCTCACTCTTCTGTTTCCTATGTTACCAAAATCTGTTAATCATCTTTTATTCCTTTAGCATTTCTGCTGAGCTTTATCTTGATTATAGTTCCTTGTGATTTCCATATTTGTATCAATTACAGAAACCCTATAAAATGTATACTGTTTATGGCATTTTTTCTGAGTACAAGTTATCTATATAAACCCCTCTTTCCAAAGCCATTTTTGTGCTTGTAACAAATTTTCTGTATTCACATACCTTGCTTGATTATTTTTAGCTTGAACTTGCACTATTTCTTGATACCAATATTCAAGATATGATAATCAAGCTGATTAATTTCTGATATGGTTGTCTATGAAGTCATCGTTGTATCCCCTAGTAGTTATTTATGTGCTTGTAGCATGAAAAACTTGTTGGTGCCCTTCCATTCTTTCTACCAGGGAGGATGTACTTGTTCTCTTAACATGTTAGTTGTGTTGATCATTCTCATTTTTTTTTTGTAATTGACAGGCTAGGATTGTTGCTCTGAATGCTTCATATTTCCTCAAAGCTGGTGGACACTTTGTGATTTCCATTAAGGTTTGTTTTCTCCAATGCCTCTCGAGTTTCATTGGTATTGTTGAACTAAAACTGCTGGAAAAGAACTTAAACTGGTAGAATTATTTGGTGAGAATAAAATGAAGGTCACTGATATAAAAGATGGTTTCAAAGACAGACAGACTTTCCAAACTACAAAACCAGTGCAGGATACTCCCAAAGATGAGCCCTTGGTTGCTAGGCTCAAGGTAAAATTTCCAGTGTACTCATAATCTTAGTCTTGTGCATTATGTTTTTCATGTAGTCTACCCATGTGATAGAACTTTGAGTCATTTCATATATTAAGGTTATTAAATCTATGAATGAACATCCCAATTTCAGCTTATCGAGTTTAACTTTTACTTCATAATTAAAATGGACACTTTTATGGTCTGATTTGCGGCAACACAAGGTGTTTAGTGCTAATTGAGAGTAGGACAACAACAGCAGGAAAAAAATTGTTGAGAATATGACAGCAAGGGAAACTAAAGGAAAAGGGTGTGCTGATGGTGTTTCTATGGACAGCTCAGTGAGTGAGATGAGTAAGACGATGGGAGAACATGTGTTGAGAACATGTTTCTATGGACAGCTCTTGTTTTCTAAAATTGCACTAATGTAGTATTATTTTTGCACTTATATGATATGGTAGAATGATTTTATTCTTATCTTTATTCTTGTAATTAATAAGTTTTAAAAGCCTATTAGCTCAATGGTAGAGCAATGTGCTTACGCACAGAGACGTGAGTTCGACTCCTACCTAGGCCAATTTGCTTAATTTTAATAGTTTGTTATATTTTATGATAAAAGTGCAATTCATAATCTTAATTGTGCACTTTATAATTTTAATTGTGCACTTCATAATCTTATTCTTGCATTTTTTCATTTTATTTATGCACTTCATAATCTTATTCATGCACTTTATCATTTTATTCATCATTTAATTCTTGCACTTTATCATTTTATTCATGCATTTCATAATATTATTCAAATAATTCATCATTTTATTCTTGCACTTTAACATCTTATTTATGCACTTTATCATTCTATTCTTGCACTTTGTCATTTTATTTGCACAACATAATATTATATTTGCACAACTTAAAGTTATATTTGCACAATATAATGTTATATTCGCACAACATAATATTATATGTGCACAACGTAACATTATATTATTAGATATGCACAACATAATGTTACATTTGCAAAACATAGTGTTATATTTGCACAACTTAAAGTTATATTTGCACAATATAATGTTATATTCGCACAACATAATATTATATGTGCACAACGTAACATTATATTATTAGATATGCACAACCAGGGGCGGAGCCAGGAATCTGGCCAGGGGGGGCTCAAAAAAATTTCACGAGACCGGCGACTCAACTGGAGGAGCGAGAAGTGAGCAATGGGTAATGCAGGTGCTGACTTGTTAGGTTTGGGAATAAGCTAGTTGGGTATTTATACAGCCAGGATTGGAAAGATTTATGCACAATTTTGAATTGATTAGCACTGTTATTGTAGTGAGCCCTTGCTTAGAAGTTTAAAAAAAAATTGAAAAATGAGAAGGGAAGGCTGGGAAAAAATTGAAAATTGAGATTGCTTAGAAGTTTAAAAAAAAATTGAAAGATGAAAAGGGAAGGCTGGGAAAAAAAATTGAAAATTGATTGAAAAATGAAAAGGGAAGGCTGGGTAAAAAATTGTTGAAAAATGAAAAGGGAAGGCTGGGTAAAAAATTAAAAATTGAGGAGGGAAGAATATTGTTGAAAAATGAAAAGGGGAGGCTGGCTGGGTAAAAAATTGAAAATTGAGGAGGGAAGAAAATTAAAAAGGGAAGGCTGGGTAAAAAATTGAAAATTGAGGAGGGAAGGGGAATCGAACCCAGGTGTTCAGGGTCTTCCTCCCAACCTACAACCAATTGTGCCATAATGAAGTCTTGTCCTAATTAAACTTCTTTGACTATATATATAGTATATACATATATATAATTTTTTTTTTTTTTGTATTTTTCCGGTGGGGGCTCGAGCCACCGCATGCCCCCCCCCTCCCTCCGCCCCTGTGCACAACATAATGTTACATTTGCAAAACATAGTGTTATATTTGCACAACTTAAAGTTATGTTTGCACAATATAATGTTATATTCGCACAACATAATATTATATGTGCACAACGTAACATTATATTATTAGATATGCACAACATAATGTTACATTTGCAAAACATAGTGTTATATTTGCACACCATAATGTTATATTTGCACATCATAATGTTATATACGCATTATTTCATCTTATTTGTGCACATTATCGTTTTATTATTGCACTTTATAATCTTATTCATGAACGGGAACAAAAAGAAGACAATCATAAATAGCCTATGCGGCATTTTGAACTCGAACCTTTGTGCATGGGCACATCGTTATACCATTTTGAGCTAATAGGCTTTTAATGACACATGTCGCATTAAAGTACAAAACCGCCATAAAAATAGAAACCCATAAAGAAAATATTTGGTAGGAAACTTACTTTACATTAGGAAAATGTACATTTATTAATAATAATCTTTATTGTACTATTTGTTCACTTTATATTTTGTAATCTCATATTTTTCACTTTTTAAAATAAAGACAAGAAATGTGATGTAGCATATTTTGTTGCATTTTGTAATCTTATAGATGCACCTTATAATATTATTTCAAATAAAAATTACGGGCTAAAATCTGTAATTTTTATAATTGAAATAAGGGCAATATTGGTAGAAATAGAAAGTATGAGAGAGGTGGTGACATTTATCTCATATTTAGGGTCATTTACCCATTTATCCATTTACCCCATAAAATTGGGCACATTTACAGATTAAATAGGCCAATTTATCTATTACTCATTAATTAGGTTCATTTACCTTTAAATTAGGCTCATTTACCTTTAAATTTGACCATTTTCACTTTAAGGAGTATTTTCATCTTAAGCTCCATTTTTATTTGAACATTTACATATATATATATATATATATATATATATATATATATATATATATATATATATATATATATATATATATAGGGATTGACTGGGGTAAGGACCATTTCTTATAGTGAAAACCGAAAGGACTAATCCTATTGGCTGCTTTTTAACAGTGGACCCCTCCACTTTTCAACTAAAATCCAACCAAAAAACCAAAAATTACATAGAATAGCCACTAGTTTTGGAATTTCAATTTGTGTGATATATATATATATGGATTCCTTCAAATGTAAAAAGTCCTTATCGTGTAAAATATGCTTAACGTGTAAAATTTCTAAATTAGTACACGCTACTCCCAAAATTAGCAGTTTACCTCCTCCCATGACAACACGCTCAGTTCCTTCGCTTCCTCTCAGGGCAACGCCGGCTAGGGGACCCCTCCCTCTCGTGTGCTACCCGGAAACAGACCTTCGGCGACCGGATCAAGACCTCTCTCCGCCGATTCCGATGCCTCGTCTTCCTCCGCTTCTGCTCCGCCTCCGCCGCGTCATCTGGTCGCGCCTCATCTCCTCTCTCTCTCCCGTCGCCGCCTCGAGGCTGAATCCAAGCGATTCCAATAAGGAATTCGATTTCGATGCCAATCATACCTCCAAATCCGTCTGGTCATGGGATTTGGCTGTGCAGGTACCCCCTGAATATTCTCCTTTCCCGTCTTTAATTATGTATCGGTTTCAAGTTAGGGTTTCAAAAGGTGAAATCTAGGTTGTTTGAAAATCGTATATGGAATTTGGATGCATATGGGGTCTCGAATTGTAAACCAGTATCAGATTGGACGGAAGCTTGGTAGTGTCTCCTTCGGAGAGATTTTCCATGGCACTGATGTCTACACAAATGAGGAGGTTGCGGTGATGCTTGTAAGTGATTGTTGTTTTTGGATTGCACTGTTCTACAAATTTGAGGTGCTAAAGCAGTTTGAGATTGTACATCTGTATCGATCAAAACTGAAAAGAAGTTGATGTATGCACTATATTCTTCCTCCTCCCTCCAGCTTATTGTTTTTAACGGATTATGAATTCGAACTTGTAGGCCTAGGGTTGAAGTTGGAAGGCATTGAGGCCGAATTAGGTTTTGCTTGCTTTGAATACTCAAAATGTTGTCAGTGTCTGATTAGGTTTTGGTTGCTATGAATACTCGAAATCTTGTCGGTTTCTGATTAGGTTTTGCTTGCTTTGAATACCCAAAATGCTGTCAGTTTCTAATTTTTTTATGCTTCTGGTGTCTGCGGTTTATTCTTTCTGTTGTGCATTTGGCAGTTTGTGTTTTAAAAACGTGCATTTACCTTACACCCTAGAATTTGATGTTGAAATCTGCTGGTGTATCTTGTCATATTGACTTGATTAGAGCAAAAGTTAGTGTTTCGTTTTGGTCTGTTTGAATTACTGTGTTGGTCTCTAAATGTGCAAGTCTGATGGTCATTAGCCAATTTTTATTGTTCGATTGCTTTTGTGTGGCTCTGAATTAGCATGCTTGATTTAAAACCGAAATTAATAACATAATCAGCTAGTATTTGTTATCTCTTGTGCGATTTATGTGAAGAGATTGTTGTTTGACAGTTTAGAGAACTATTGTTTAGATTATCTTCTAATTTTTTAAACTTGAATTATTTTTTGGAGTCAAAAGTCAAAACTTAAAATTGCCTAAAGTTGCACTTTTATCTCTTGTTTTTGCACATATGTATTCTAAAGGTACACTTTATGCTCGGATTTATGCAATTTTTAATCTTGTTGTAATCTTGTAGCAACACTGCCTCCTGTATTGATTTTTTGTGAGAACAGTTGTTGTAGTAACAGTTGATCCTCCTGCTGGTGGCGCTGTGCATGCCGCTGAGGCAAAGAAAGAAGATAAGATGAAGGAGAAAGAGGAGTCTGATGATGTTGTAGCAGCAGCTGATCCTTCTCCTGGTTGCATTTTGATTTTTAATAAATTTTTATTATTGTCTTTCCATTAAAAAGAAAATAAAATTATTAAAGGAATGTGCAGCTGCTGGTACGATCGCGAGGGATTCGAACGGTGCTCTGGTGTGGGCAGTTGCTGGTACGATTGGCTGAGAGGGATGTGCAGCCGGTGGTTATTGAATCTGATTGTGAAAGACTCGTGCACAGTAAGCAACAGACAAAGATACCTGGAGGCGTGGTGGGGGTTCTACTCAAGGAACTCACCAAACTCTCGAAGGCATTTAGGGAGTGTAGATGGAGTTTTGTGCGCCGAACGAAGGGGAAATCAAGCTGCTCATTTTCTCACCCAACTAAGATAATCTAGTTGTTTTTTCAGTTTCTCGGAGGACGATTTACATTAGCCACTGTATGTTTTCTTGTCTATTCTCCTGTTAATTTTTTTTCTTAATCATCCTGTGTAAACTATTAACTGATTCTTGAGAGTTTCAAACACCATATGGGTAGGCTTTGGACTGGTACATGATGAGCAGCATCATCTACACGGATGTATATCCTCAAAATCATCTTTATCTGTTTAAAATCATTCATAGATGATATTTGGATCACATTAAACCCAACAGTAACACTGAGAATATGTTCTGTATTTGCAATAATACAATCAGTAAGAGACATTTGCTATATGTTTTGTTAACCACTCCTTAATGTTGGTATTAATGAATTTTTAAGGTCATTTTTTCTTACTTTTTTTCTCTGGCATTAAATTAAATATTAGCTGCCACCCCCACAATAAAAGGCTACAAGGTAATGTTGAATGTTTATTGATAAAAAATGAAAATTTTGCTTTGCTATTCACCTGAATGAAAAAGGTTGATTTTCACTTGATTAATGATGTTTACCAAAGCCACTTGCAAAATGAGATTATAAATGACTGGCTTACAGACTTTACAGTTAAAAAGTATCTCTATGTGGGATGCGACATTGGAGTAAAATTTAGTCAATCTGATTTTTTTTTTAAATCATTTTTTCAAATGCTTGCTTGAACTAGTAGTAAGTCTTACTTTCTTAATTGGATTGAGATTTAGCTTTATGGGTTTGAAATTGAGATTGAGATAGGTAAATTCATGCCTTCTAGGTGTTTGATAAAATGCCTATGAGAGAAATTGAGATTGAGTAGAGGATTTCGCATACCAAAAGGATTTAAAGCCTTTTGAAGTTTTGCACTAAAGCCTATTAACTCAAAATGGGAGAGCAATGTGCCTACGCACAAAGATGCGGGTTCAAACCCCGTATAGGCTATCTATGTGGTATATCTTATTATGTTTCTCTTCGTGAATAGTATAAGATGCAAAAATAAAATTATAATGTGCATTTGTTCAGATGTGAAGTGCATTTGTGCAGCTGTGAAGTGCATTTGTGCAACTGTGAAGTGCATTTTTTTAATCTTTTCCTGGTGTTTTCTGCTACTCATTCCATTTCTATAACAAACATCAATTAATTTTCTCTTTATTACGTTTCTTTAAAAAGGGATGCGAAGGTAAATGTCCAGAATATGATTTATGATTGGGGTTACTTTCATTGCATTTTACATATTGTAAATTTGTATCAGGGCAACTGATGGCTATAAACTTAAAGCACGGAAGATTTCTTCACTGACCTGATTTATTACTGCTTTGCTTTCCTTGTTGGATGATCGAGCACTAACTGAAGTGATGAAGAGATTATTAAAAACTACAAAAGGTGGTGCAAATATCTAGATCGTAAGAGTACCCTCTAGTAAGCCCGTGAGCTTCTCTATTCTTAAAAAATGGTGTGCCACTCTGTTTAAGTTCTTTACAGTAAAATATGTTGTGTTTACAAATCAACACGCAGAACCTATGGAAGGTTTAAACTTGACCCAAATGATTCGTCATTCATTTCCTTTCCCCTCTCCCTCCTTTCCAGTAGCAGCCTGTTATATTTTACAAATTGTAAATTGTCTCAAGTCCCATTAATAAAGATGGGAGTTTGATGAATACAAGGACAGTAAGTAAGGCATCAGAGCATCAGAAGGTTAGCACAAGTCCCAGTCCCACACTCTCACGCATAGCTCACATCAAAATCACTAGTAGAAGAAGAATTTGTTGATTAACCGTTGTCACCACTGACCAATAAAGGTCTATAGCAGCAAATTAAGTAGGACCTGTAGAAATATTTGAATATATTTGCGCTCTGAGTGAACTCTTATGATATATGTTGCATAAACTAAATTCTTATTTATGTGAACAAGGTTCATAAATAAAATGATTAGGTTCACAAATAATAATAGATCTAAACTTTGGACATTCAAACTTTTAACATTGAAACAATAGATAGATCCAGGTGGAGTCGAACCACCAACCTCCTGAACAACTACAATCGTTCAGGCGCTCATTCCTAATTGAGCTTATGGATCTTAAGACAAGTAACAAAGCTAACCCAACACAAGTAACCCCAACACAAGTAACCTCAAATCTGGACAAGCTAAGAACATTTTAGTTCTAAAATTGCACTTTTCAGTTTTATATGTGCACTTTTTCAAACTAAAATTGCACATAACACAAGTAACCTCAAATCTGGACAACCCTTTAGGCACAACAGCAACCCCTTAGGTTCAATATATAGGGAATCTTACAAATTAATGCCTCCCCAAACCAGCATATGTGCCAGATCTCCCATCGACGAACCAATAACTTGATGGACAGCCTTGAATCCTATTCTGGTGTAAAACCTAACAAGCTGCACATGGAAATCTCAGTTAACATACAACAATTACAACTTTTTAATAAACAAAATTGAATGGGGAAAAGATTTTCATGTTTGATCAAATCAGACCTTAGAATGGTAGAGATCAGAGTCGTTGATGGGAAGCAACTGAGCAGTGGTACATCCACAATCAAACCCATGTCTAATGGCAACAACTCCAATAAACAACTCGATCCCAAAGATAGATCTATCCATACTAAGAATCGCCCTCTTCAGTCGAATGGAGTCCAAGTGAAGTATCTTGCCATGATCAAACCATAACCTTATCAAACCCTCTTCTATTCAAATCTCCTTCAATTCGCTACTGCCACTCTCTCCTACACTCCTCCTGTACTGGCTGTGATTCTGAACAAGGGCCCTACTGTTTGGAGTTGGAGATGGAGGTTTTGTGCTCTTGAAGCCTCCATTATCTTCCCCAAGGTCAGGATATATGTTGTTGCTTGTCATGCACTCATGCACATTTGCAAACTATATATACACATCCATTTCACTCTCTGTTGGATTGATCATGCTTTTTAAATCGAGGCACTGAGCATCTATATCCAAAGGAATCGCCGGAAAGAGAACGAACAACTTCGTCCCTAGAATTACCTTCTGGAAAAGGAACAAAAGAAAAAGGAATCGATCGAATATGCAATCTGTATGAAGGAAAAAGAAAATTCAGCAGAAAAGGAGATGACCTTGATCGAAAAGCATTATTTACCAAAGTTCTGTATCAAGCCGAGAAGTCAAGCATGAAAAAATTAGGGAAAACAAACCCTAATCTGACTCATAGATCAATTCAATTTGACAAATAGATGAAATCGAATTTGAGAGAGAGAGAGAGGGAGAGAGAGGGAGCGAACCTGCGTAATTGAGTGTAAGGAGAGGTCGTTGCAGCCGCGAGCCTTGACGTCGAGGCAGAAGAAGGGGCGCTGCGAATTTATGCGGTGGTCGAAGTGGAATTCGGATGTAGATGTAGGATATTTCGGAGGAGATAGCACGTGGACGAGGTCGGCCGGTGGGAGCCTTGGGGAGATGAACGACGTCGCCGGCGAAGCCTCGGGGGAGGAGATGGTGTTGTTGCCGGCGATTGCGAGGAGGAGAAGAGGGGAAGATGTGATCAGGAGAGAAGTGAGAGAGAGAGAGAGAGAGAGAGAGAGAGAGAGAGAGAGAGAGAGAGAGAGAGAGAGAGAGAGAGATCTGAGACCGATGGAGGAATAGAGGAAGAAGCGTTTTTCTTTTTTGGCCGGTCCAATACCGGTTCGAGTTTTTATTTAATAAACCAGGTCCGCGTGTTCGGTTTTCTATTAAAATACAAAATTTTACACGTTAAGCAAATTTTACACGTTAAGGATGTTTTACATTTTAAAGCTTCCCTATATATATATATATATATATATATATATATATATATATATATATGGCCATTTTGCATAACTAGACCAAAAAAAAAACTTTGCACAAATAGCCATGTGCCTTATTTATTTTCTAGGGGTAGAAAGTGGCTAATTTTTGCAAATAAAAATTGCAACCGGGAGAGGAAGTAGCAGGTGAAGGGGTGGGACAATGTAGCTACATTGTAGCTGTCAGTAGTTGTCAGTGACATGTGGCACAAAAAGGCATCATCCGTTCATTTCAGAAAACTGTAGACTGTCCATCTTACCAATAGAATTAATTGGTCCTACCAATAGGCTAAACCTGTCTTTCCATACCTATAGATATTTTGGAGAGAATCTAGAGGGGATTCACTGTAGCTGATTTGACGGGCTGTCAGTGCATTTTTGGCGCCAAAACAGGGTTTCTCCTTTGGGGAAAGGGGGAGCATTTATGAGGGGAAAATGCAATGATTGCGTTGATGGGTGTCCCCCAAGAACATATATAAGCTTGAGAGGAGTATGTGAAACATCATAACATGTTCTGCAAAAAGTGAGGCAGAATAGGAGAGAAGTGGAAAGGACGGGGAAAAAGTTACCCGTTCATTCCAGAAAATGATACAGTCCCCATCCTACCAATAGAATATTTCCGTCCTACCAATAGTGTACAATTGTCCTTTCATACCTGAAAAAGTGCAAGAAGTTTGTCCGATGATAGTGGCAGCGATGGGTAAGTGATCTTGTACATATCCTTTGTAGCTGTTCTTTTTTCTTATAACAAAACTACCCCAAGGTGACGGTTTCACGAGACCAGTTGCAGAGAGTTCGTAATTTATACTCTCTCTTTTTTATCAATTGCATAACTTGCAAATTAAGATTACAAATTCAAGCGCTATTTTTGCTTCCTGCGAAATTATCACATCTTGATGCCTAGACGATCATAAGGACCCATTGAAAATAAACTATTAGCTCAATTGGTAGAGCGTTGTGTTTGCACACAAAGATGTGAAAATGTTAGGACAAATTCATAAATCTCTCCGAACTTATACGATTATGAACATGACAGGAAATATATACACTAGTGGTAGGACAAATTGTGAACATGGTAAGACAAATTCATAAATCTCTCCAGACTAGGTTTTACTCAATTTTCTTTCTCCACATGATGATCATGAACTTGTCAACGATGACTGGGTACTTCTGATCGAGTGTCAATATTCACTACTTGGATCTTGTCTTTCAGTGCAGTACAAACTTTATCCAGGATAGGGACCATAGCTTGAGATTCATCATCACACATGATATATCCATGTATAGCTTTTGCATCTGTGGTTCATATAACTTCAGTCTCTGCCTGTGGAGCCTGCCTTCTCATTTTGCTTTTCTGAGATTCATGCGGAAGTAAATTTTTTTCGTAAAGTCAATTATGTATTTACATTTTTCCGACCGTATAAATATATCGTACCATCAGTGTGCATCTATCCTACCATTAGTGTCAAGTTATACATGAATTACTGGGTTTCCATTATGATCCTACGAATATCGTTGTTTTCTCCTACCATTAGTTTCCATCAATCCTACCATTCTGATCCTACCGATATCGTTGTTTTCTCCTACGTACCATTAGTTTTCATCTATCCTACCATTTTTGTGCTTCTATCCTACCAATTTAAATAGCTTTCAAGGAAAATCAAGCTAGAATCCGTAGCAAATTATGTTCCACATTTTTCAGAATAACAACCAAGGGTGGAGGGTTTCCAGTCTACAACAGAAGATGAAGGAAACCTAAGTAACATTATATCCAAGGGTAGAGGCTCTGATTCAGTCGTTCTAGCATTGAATTAGATTGGATTCATGAATTTTGATTGATAGAAATTGGGTTGAGATTGAGATTTATGGATTGGTAATTGAGATTGAGATTATGGTCAATTCACGCCTCAATGATTACTAGTCTGGGATTTGTGGATTGGTCAATATTAATTCTACTTCTTTGCCAATAGTACAAATATATCTTACCATTCGTGTACATCTATCCTACCATTAGTGTCAAGTTATACACTTAGGAATTTCGGTGATTACATTTTTATCATACCAATATCGTATATTTATCCTACCAGATTCACAAATTTGTCCTACCACTAGTCTATATATTTCCTACCAAGTTCATAATTTTACAAGTTCAGAGATATTCATAATTCATAAATTTGTCGTACCAGATTCATAAAGTTGTCCTGCCATTAGTGTATATATTTCCTACCATGTTAAATCGTATAAGTCCATAGAGATATGAACACATACTCTGCATTAGCCTATGTGAGAGTCGAACTCACATCTTTGTGTGTATACACAATGCTCTACCAATTGAGCTAATAGGCTATTTCCTACCATGTTCAATCGTACAAATCACTAAGCTTTAAGCCGATTGTTTATCAAATTTGTTTTGATCAGCTAACATTGTTTTGTCTAAAGGTGATCATCTAACATTGTACAAATCACAAGCACTTGTGAGCCACTGCTGGAGAAGTATTTCCTGGAAAAAAAAATTCTGAATTTAGTCCCAAGAACTCGTGGCCACGCACAACCCAATGCCCATAAAGCAACCATAAAAATAACTACCCCTAGTCACATGGTCAATAATCCAATATCTTCTGCAGGGCTCTCCATAATCATGATATGATTCACTTTCATTAGCCTCAAATCCCTTTAATTAGAAACATGTACATAAGTATATTCCCAATTTTGGAAGCCTTTCAACCAGCTACAAGCTAGAATATCAAAAAGAAGTGCTTAATGATGATTTTATCAACTTGGGGAAGACTGAGCAGTTAAAACTTGTATCAATCTATCATCTTGCAACTCGAGCTGCTAAGCATTCTTATTCCAAGAAACAAAAAGATAGACGAAGAAAGGTAGAATGTTAAATCAGAGGGAAGTGAATGATTCACCTCCTCATCACACTAAGGCGCCAATATCATTTTCTTCTGTGCCAATGCTTCAGCAAACTCATCCCAAATCTTCACCTTCTGGACACATGCATCTCTCTTCGTTCTTGCGACATCTAAGAGATTCTGTTGAATCTTAGCTAGAATTTCCTTCACATGGTCAACCAAATCGGTCATAGGTATATCTACCTTCTCAGAATTTTCACGACGAACAACTCGGACCTGAAATGTACTACTAGAATATATTACAAAGCGTACGGCAGTTGGAGAAAATTTCATCACATAACCCCAGCTTCGAATCAAAGAAAACAGTTGATGGCATCATGAAGATTCAAGAGTTTAATCAATTGATTTGTGGAAATTCTATCTGAGTCGTAGTATGCAACAACAACATAGAAGAAACAGAGAAATAAGTAGATCAGACTAACCATTCAAATAAAAAGAAATATTACTAAGAAATAAAAAGCAAACCTGCCAAATCCTTTGGTCCAATCTCAATCCTCAAAAGAACACCTTTCATTTCCCAGTTTGAGTACTTCCAACCAAGTGAATAGTTATCCCTAAGATCAGCTTCAACTCGAAAGCCTACTTCAATATACTTTTCAACGGTAGCAGTACAAGCATCAAAAATTCCTTGTGTATCGGCATCTTTAAATGGGACAGGAACCACAATAACTTCGACAGCTGCTACTTTTGGTGGTAGCACTATTCCTTGTGTATCTGCATGTAGAGCTCCAATATATCGAGAACCTGTTGCATTGACAACAATTATCTATTATATGCTACATATGAAAAACCATATAAAAAACCAGGTGGATAGGTATGAGAATCAACCATATTGCAGGACAGACGCAAGGGCGGATCCAATTAACACAAAAATAAACTAACTGTCGACTAACAATCAGCTCAAATTGCATTGTCCAGAACTCATTTTGAATTGCAACTAACATCAGCATCAACAGCAATAACAATGTGAGGCCTACTTGCATTACATGTCAAAAGAATGTTTAATCCATTGAGTCTGCCACATGAAAACACCATTAAAAGAACCCCATAAAGACATTACAGCAATTGAACAACAGGTTAGCCAAAGATCACATCTTTACACAAGATCCATAGCCCATATGCAAACCATCACAAACTCGTGAATCAAACTCCTTCCAAGCAATTAAAGATAAACAAAAATGATATTTCTTGATAAAAGAAACTCCAAAGATGAATGCAGATTCTTTCTCACCTGACAAGCAAAGATCCCAATCTATGGTGAGCTCTAGCATATCCAGGCTCCAAACTCACCGCCTCCTCACACTCTCTCACGGCCTCTGGAAGCCGCCCAAGAGCATTCAACACCGCCGCCCTGTTGCTCCGGTAGGCAGCATATCTCGGTGACAATGCGATCGCCCTGTCATACAGCCCCAAAGCCTCTGCAAAATTACCCCTCTTGTATTGATCATTCCCCATCCTTTTCACCACCTCCGGATCCATACTCATCATTTCCCTCTTCACCGATCATTGCCCTCACGTTTCCGAACCCCAAATCCCCACCCCCTCCGGCGATCCCTACACCGCCGGATTTTGCTGAGCTTAAACCGCTACCGGCGCTGCCAGTGCCGGAGCCGCCCCGCATAATGCTGCCGTGCCCATACAGCCCCGTGCCGGAGCCCAGCACATCCGTCCTCGCTGACTGCCGGGACGTCATGCCTGTCTTCAAGACCCGGCCTGAACTATCAAATTCCAACTCAATATCAAATCTTAACCCTAAATCATCAAAATCGAATCTAAATCCTTAAATAAAGAGTTTAGGGAGAAGATCCATACCAGGAGAGTTCAAAAACGATGGATTGAAATCGAAAATAGAGGGGATGGGGGCGTTTGGTGCGAATCTGTGAAGATGAGAAAAGGGGGCACTGGGCTGCTGCTGCGGGCTTGCTGTGAGACTGGGAGGAGTGCAGGTGGGGTGGGGCTGCGGTGGGGCGGCAGCGATGGCTTCTTCGACTGGAACCGCCATGTCTGCGACTTCGGAGGTGAGCCCGCTCAAGATCGGCGGAATTGGGGAAAGGGGTTTCCTCGTTCGTCCGTCCCTCGCCAAGAGTCCCTCCCTCAACCTATTTTTGCCGGTCATCTACAGTTGATTGCAACCGGTTAATTTTAGCAAAAAAAAGTGGACTTGTCTACTTTAGCAATTTTTGGGCCTTGTTGGCTATTTGTGCAAATAAGCCCATTTTTTGGCCTATTTTGTGCAATTTCCCCTCTCTCTCTCTCTCTCTCTCTCTCTCTCTCTCTCTCTCTCTCTCTCTCTCTCTCTCTCTCTCTCTCTCTCTCTCTCTCTCTCTCTCTCTCTCTCTCTCTCTCTCTCTATATATATATATATATATATATATATATATAGGAAATGGATCAAATAAAAATGGTCCTTAAAATGAAAACATGCTAATTTGAGGGTAAATGGGTCTAATTTAAAGTTAAATGGACCTAAATAAATGAGTAATAGATAAATGAGTCTAATTAATGTGTAAATGAGCCTAATTTTACGGGGTAAATGACCCTAATTATGAGGTAAATGTGACTATCTCTCCCATACTTTCTATTTCTTCCAATATCGTCATTTTTTCAATTATAAAAATTACAGATTTTAGCCCGTAATTTTTATTTGAAATAATATTATAAGGTGCATCTATAAGATTACAAAATGCAACAAAATATGCTACATCACATTTTTTGTATTTATTTTAAAAAGTGAAAAATATGAGATTACAAAATATAAAGTGAACAAATAATACAATAAAGATTATTATTAATAAATTTGCATTTTCCTAATGTAAAGTAAGTTTCCTACCAAATATTTTCTTTGTGGCTTGCTATTTTTATGGCGGTTTTGTACTTTACCGATACATGTGTCAGTAAAAACCTATTAGCTAAAAAATGGTATAACGATGTGCCCATGTGTTGTAGGAGGAAATCGAGTATGAAATATAACAAAATAAATCAAACCAGATTCTGGCCACGCAAATAATTACAAGACCTCCTCCTGATGTAGCAGCGGGAAGTCATGATCGATCCATGAGGAAGCGTGTCAGCGGATCCTATGCAGCAGAGAATCTCACAGAAGTCGACAACATGGGTCCTAGATCTCGAGTACAGCAACTCGACAGAAGATCGGACAGTCGAACACAGCGCAACAACTCTCGGTAATTCTGGTCGATCTCGACAAGGCATTACTCGAGATCGACTTGGGTCTTTGTCGATGTCGGGTTGGCTGGTTGTCGAGCACCTGCACACAGAAGCTACATCGACCTGGGTCGAAGATCAGTAACTCGAGATCGAGGAGTGCTAGTCGATCTCGAGGAAAACAGAAACTAAAACGAAAGAAAATAAAGTAAAGGCAATTTCTTTGGGATTTCGAACTAAACTGTATAAAAAGGACTTCCAAGATTGGGGTTTGCGACAACGATAACCAAGCATGCATAAGGCAGAAATAAAACAGATAATCATGTAATTTGCATCGAATGACTAAGCTTTCGCCTTTTCCAACAATTAGACAACTCTTTCAAGAAACCCTAATTGTCTCTACCGATTTTATGTTTATAATCCAAGTTGTTAGCATGGACCTCCATTAGATGGGCAATAAACACATAACAAGTAGTAGATGCTCAAAACATGATAAAAGTCGGATCTTTACCTCAAACGCGCAGGGCTATCGTCGAGCTCGCCCCAACCCTAGAAGTGGGTGGACTACTCGTGCTTCATCGCAACCTCAGACACTGATTGATGAAAAGAAACTTGCATTAAAAACTGAAGAAAGTACAACCGAACAAAGCCAACTTGCTCTCGCTCCATTGCTCCACTCGGCCTCCCTTTCTTTCTCTACTACTACTTCTCCTACTGAAATTTGATGACTAGAAATCAGCCCCATGGGCTTTATTTATAGGCTTCTAAACCTTGCTACTCAAGGATAGAAACATCTATCTATATCTAAAAGCTTAATGATAAATAAAAGCAAAAATATAATTAAATCTAAAAAAGAGAATTATATCTAAAGTCTTCAAGTGGATAGATCTTCTCCTTCATGATGTAACTTGATAGAATCAGATAGAACTTGGCAATCTTCGGCCCCAAGGAATCCAAATCCGAGTAGGACAGCTCACAACGCGTTACGCGGCTTCTGGAAGCTTCCTTGATCTCGAGTAAGGCTCCTCAATCTCGAGTAGAAGTGACGTCGACTTGGCTGGCTCGACGTCTCGGGTTGCTGGTCCTCAACAGGCTCGGACTCTGGCTCCTGGTGGTCCTCGATCTCGAGTAACATACTCGATCTCCAGTAAAGTGGCTCATCGACTAGGTTGCTCGGTGGTGTCGGGTAACCTCTGCTCGATGTTGCTCGGACAAGTACCTTGGTCTTTGTCGACATCGAGTTGTGGTGTCCGGGTAACCCTAGCCAGGTCGGGTAGTCTCTCCTCGGCATCCTCGGACAAGCTTTCCTCGACTCCGGGCATGGTCTTTGTGGCTTTGTCGACATCGAGTAAGGAACTCGATCTCGAGTAGAGGTGTGGAGTTGGGTTCTTCGTCTTCAGCTTCTCGACATGGTCCTCCTCGATCCTGGTGTGCCTAGACATGGCTTGTCGAGATTGACTATGGTTTGTCGATGTCGAGTAACTTTGAGCTCCGGTTCTTGCTTCTTGATTTCCTCCTGAAATGGTTCCATATTCTGCAATATTAAACAGAAACTTATGTAGATCTCCATTTCTGACAAATAAACATATACTACATAAATCCGACATATTCCCAACCCGAAATATGCAAAATGTAAAGAATATGGAACTAAAATATGCATAAAGACATGACTACTTTAGAGACATCACCATGCATAAAGGTTCGAGTTCAAAATCCCCCATATGCTATTTATGGTTGTCTTCTTTTTGTTCCCGTTCATGAATAAGATTATAAAGTGCAATAATAAAATGATAATGTGCACAAATAAGATGATATAAGGCATATATAACATTATGATGTGCAAATACATTATTATATTGGGCAAATATAATATTATGTTGTGCAAATATAATATTATGTTGTTCAAATAAAATGATAAGTGCAAGAATAAAATGATGATGTATGAATAAAAATATGAAGTGCATGAATAAGATTGTGAAGTGCATAATTAAGATTATAAAGTGCATAAATAAAATGATAAAGGGTAAGAATAAAATGATAAAGGGCATAAATAAGATTATGAAGTGCACACTTAAGATTATAAAGTGCATAAATAAAATGATCAAGTGCACTTTGATTTATTATTTATGCACTTTAGAATATTGAAGATGCATCTTATAGAATTTAAACCCGATAAAAATTAGGAGCTAAAAATTATAATTTTTACAATTAAATAGGGCATGAATAAGATTATGAAGTGCATGAATAAGATTATGAAGTGAACAATTAAGATTACAAAGTGCTAAAATAAAATGTTAAAGTGCAAGAATAAAATGATGAAGTGTACGAATAATAATATGAACTGCACAATTAAGATTATAAAGTTTATAAATAAAATGATAAAGTGCAAGTATAAAATAATGAAATGTATGGCTAATAGTTAGCTAAAATTTGTATGCAAGTGGCTCTAATTTATGAAAATATACCATGAACAAATCTGATTTCTGTAACACACCACGAACAACTCATGAAAAATATCTGATTTTGGAAGGAAAAGAAAAACAACTTTTAGATTTTTTTTAAAAAAAAAAAATCAGATTTCAAATTCATATTATATAGCCCTCACAAATTACAAGATTTTAGCTCAATGACTTATAAAAAATACCAAATTTAAGGAAAAAAATAGATTTTAGATTTCTAAAAAAATCAAATTTATGAAACAAATATATGTACATCTTAACTGAATTGACAAAAAAAATGTTAAGTAGTTAACTGAATCTGATCTTACTAATTCATCACAGACCAAAATAGCATTATTACAAGGTTAATTTTCAAATCAAGACTCTTTTTATTAGAGTATGTTTTAAAGTAGATACAAGTGAGAAACATTAAATTATTCTAGCATAAATAAAAACACACCTAGATTACAGAAGTGCAGGAATAATACTATTAAGTGCAAGAATAACATTAAAAAGTGCATAACTAATATCAATATTTTACGTGCTATACGATATAGATTATGAAGTGCACAGTTAAGAATATAAAATGCATAAATAAAATGATAAAGTGCAAAAATAAAATGATAAAGTGTATGAATAATAATATGAAGTTCATGAAAAAGATTATGAAGTGCACAATTAAGATTATAAAATGCATAAATAAAAAGATAAAGTGCAAAAATAGAATGATAAAGTGCAAGTAATAAAATGATTAAGTGTATGAATAATAATATAAAGTGCATGAATAAAATTATGAAGTATACAATTAAGATAATAAGTTAAAAAATAAGATCATAAAGTGCATGAATGATACACGAGATAGACTTTTGAAATTAGATTAAAAAGTGCGAGAATAATATTATGATGTGCACAAATTAGTTTTAAAAGTGCAAGAGTAATATTATAAAGTACACAAATTAGATTAAAAAATGCAAGAATTCGTTCGTCAAATGAGTACTGAACACCACATTTTAGGGTATTTGCTCTTTAAAGGAAGTTATCTATCTATTGAAGGAACTTCATCAAAGATTCATCAACAAAGTGCAAATGTGCATCAACAGAGTGTAGATGTGCAGATTGGGCGAGAGATGCTAGTGATGTTCCATCACAAGGAGATCGAGCGACCCCTAAACCCTAAATTGTTTTATATATTCGAAATACCCAAAATATATCAAGTAGTACTAATTTCATTCACGGATTAGTATGTTTGCTTATTATGAAGCCACATTCCTTAGGTTTGTCAAAGATGATCTTGATTCAAATAGTACTAATTTCATTCATGAATGGTGATCAAAGTTAGATTACAGGGGAGAAATTTCGAGTTGGTGATGTTCTCAAGGTGTGTAACGACTTTTCTACTGCTGATCTATTATTAATTTCATCAAGCTATGACGATCGGATTTTTTATGTTGAGACATCAAACCTTGACGAAGAAACTCATCTAAAAGTGAAAATTTTAACTTGAAACTTCATGTTCTTGTTACAATTATTTCCCAAAAAAGAACATGAAGTTTATGTACAAATCACACTATAGAGTGTGCTTTTATTAATTATTAATATAGAGCAAATTACATTAGAGATAGAACTTGATAAAAGCTTATGCACACTTCTCTGCCACATAACTAAAACCCAAATACTTGTTCATCAAACTAAATACTAGTGTTTTGTATAATCAACTGCCATTTGTTCCCAACTACGTCTATATACAAGGTGATTGATTAGGCCGGTGGCATTACATGTAATTACATGATACAATGCATGGGTGCATATGATAGTTTTCTTAGTAGTAAAACAAAGTATACGCTAAGGGAAGTAGTCCAAGCTTGACGCAGTTAGAGGAGGCATGTGTGGGATTCCCTTTCTTCTCTTAGCATTTGTTGGAGGCGGTGTGATGTCCATGATTTGTGCCATGTTTTTATGCTTATTTCAGCTCCTTATTCTATCGTTATATGTATTCTGGGTTGGGAATATAGTGAATTTGTGTAGTTTATGCTTATTTTCCAAATTATGGAGTCTACACTAGTTTTTGTTATATTTTGCAGAAATCGGACGCACTTTGAAGCTTAAAGGAAATTCATGAAGAAGTTAAGGATGGTGCAGCTGGAGAAAAAGCCATATTTCGACATCCATCATTCTGAATCAAGCTTTGGTGTCTTAATGAGAGTTGTAGCCCTCAAAAGTAGCTTTCCAACGCATACTCATATGCGTCAATACGACGAACGAGGGCTCGGGAAAGTGCGTTTCAAGAATAAAGCAGAATGATGAGAGTTGACACATCTACTCGACGTCGACCAACTTCTTCGACGTTGACCAAGACCAAAACCTTGCCCAAGTTCGAGAAGAGAGAAGGCTGCTCGAGATGACGAAGAGAAGTTGAGATCGACTAATTTACTCAATGTCGACCAAACTCGGTCGACGTCGACTGGATTATTTTTGGGCCGCGAGTCCATTGGGCCAATCCGAGGACGAGTTGATCACTTGGGCACGAAGGAAGACCGATTCTAGCTGATTTCTATCAAGATCTATCCATGGAAAGAAGATTATTCACCACTTAAAGATATTTAGATATTTACCTTTTAGATTAATGTTTTATTTTAGTTAAGTTTTATCTTTAGAAATAGATAGAATTTGCTTGCCTTGACTAGCAAGGATTAAAGCCTTTAAATAAAGCCCATGGGGCTAGTTTTTATTCATTCCAATCTAGATAGAACACAAGTAGAGAGAGAGAGAGAGAGAGAGAGAGAGAGAGAGAGAGAGAGAGAGAGAGAGAGAGAGAGAGAGTGGAGGCCGAATAGGAGCAAGGAGCGAAAGTTGTCTGGCTTCGATCGGTTGTAAGCTTTGGTTTATTTTAATGCAATTTAGTTTTCTTTTATTATTGATGTCTTTTCCTATGATGAAGAGCGAGTAGTCCACCTACTTCTAGGGTCAGGGTGAGCCCGACGATAGCCAAGCGAGTTTGAGGTAAAGATTCGACCTTTATTGTGTTTTGATCATCCACTGTCTTTTATATGTTTATTACCTATTTAATAGAGATTCATGTTAACCACTTGGATTATAAACATAAAATTGGTAGATACAATTAGGGTTTCTTGAGAGAGTTGCATAATTGTTGGAAAAGGCGAAAGCTTAATCCTTTGATGTGATTGCATGATTATTTCTCTTGCCTTATGCATGTTTGGTTATCGTTGTTGCAAACCCCGATCTTGGAAGTTTTCTTTTACATTGTTGATTTCTAAGTTTGCAATTCGTTTCGTTACTGTTTTCTCCTCGATTTCGACCAACCTTGGTCGACGTCGACTACTGATTCCCGATCGAGCAAGATCGCTTTCGTTTTTGTCCCTGCAGGTCCTCGACTTCAACAAGCTTTACTCAACCTCGACAACTTTCCTCGACGTCGAGTAAATTCCTCGATGTCGACCAACTCAGTGACGCTTTCTGCTCGGATTCGACTGTGCCCGACCCTTGTCGACCACCCTTGGTCGAGGTGGAGTACTCTTGGAATCGAATTCTGTCCGTGAGATTCTTCTGCTACCTTAGATCCGTTGACACGCTTCCTCGAGGATCGATCCTGACTTCCTGTTGCTACATCGGGAGAGAGTCTTGTAATTATTTGCGTGGGCAAGATCTGATTTGATTTACATTATTATATTTTGAACTCGATTTCCTCCTACAACACGGTGTCGATGGGCTGAAGATCCGAGCTTCATTCTTTCTCTGCTGCTGCTTCCCATAGTTGCTGCTAGTGCATGGTTAATGCGTCCAGACTCATTTTCGGCTTCTTCTGAAAGTCGTTGGATGACACCACGATCTAGAAACATACATCCAATGAAGGCTCTCTATCAGCAACCAAATTCAAACAATTGATTGGGGTCACCTTGGGTTGACTCACTATTATACAAAAAATTCATTTTACATTTGACTATTGAAGATCACACAACTAACCCTATTAAAGTCATTTTCAGATTTGGGGTTTTGGAATTGGTCGGCAAAGAGATGATTTCATATTTGAACAATATATAACATGATCATAAGAGCCCACTACCAAACTAAAATGCACAATCACACACTCAATTGAAGCAACAACCAATCAGTTGCAGAGCCAGAAAAATATGGAGGTTAAGAATATAATAATATTGGGAAAACAGTCTACTCGAGAGACTACAAGCTCATCGCTCAGATCATCAATTCAGAAGCTCAAATCACAAGCTCCTCATCAATAGCAGCTCCAAAATTTTGCAAACTAACATTCAGAAGAGTTTGGCATGAGAAACTGATAAGCTATATTTAATTCATGAAAATCAACTAGGTTTTAGCTCATAAGCTAAGATGCATGCTCAACAAATAGGTATTTGTCACTTATGATGGAATTAATGACTAACACAAGTAGGCCTGGTACAACAAGGACACAAATTGAGGACATGTGCAGATCAACATAAATATGTAATGAAAGAAATGCTCACCCAGTCAAGGCCTGTAGGCAGTGTGGATCAACCATAAAATTCGGGATCTCCTCCATCATTCTTCTGGCTTCTCTGAGTGCAAAATTCCAATAAACCCTCCCAAATCAGATCTAGGCAGATCTCTCTGCTACATATACCAATAGTGCATAATCCGACATTGCCATTTGTTGTAAGGAGCATGTCCAAAAATTGATCAATAAAATACAGAATTGGAAGGCACATCTCCATAAATTGGAATCAGTAAATCAGTAAAATGCTCCCAATTTATGACCTATCACGGCAACAATCATACGTACATCAGATGAATAGAACAACTATCAATCAACTAGAGAACTTGTAGTGAATTTCTAAAGTAAAAACAAAATCAAATCTTAGGAAGATATACTGCAACGCAGAAGAGTCAAGTGTCCGATCTTATGATTGCATCAAATCTCAGCTTCAACCACTAATACTACTAGATAGTAGTTGAAATTTAGGTTAAGTGAATGACTAACAATGGAGATAAGATTCAAGCAGTATGAATAGTTTTTTTTTTTTTTTTTTTTTTTGATTAAGTAAAAATTCAGTAGGCCGGGGTTAGCCCGGCGAACCGAGAGCATCCTTTCGGATGAGATCACAGAGATCTTGATGGTTTTCTATCAGAGGGGCAGGAACACTGTAACCAAGATGTGCAATCTTGTCAGCCACAGCGTTCCGTCGGCGCCCGATATGGTTGATTGTAATCCCACTCCAAGGAAGGAGTAAAGACTGAATGTCAGAGATTATTGTTTCAATCTGCCATGGTGGCTTCCAGGTTCTGTTGATAGCGTTGACCACTGAAAGACAGTCGCTCTCAATGGAGCATTGTTCAATATTTCTTGATATTGCCACATTAAGGCCAATAAGTACAGCCCTAGCTTCCGCTTCCACCGGTGTCTGTTGGCCAACGAACTGTTGATGTATTATCAAGGGAGAACCAGTATGGTCCCTGACAATGACACCCACAGAAGACTGGCCTGTTGTTGGGGTTGACCCATCTACATTTATTTTAACTATACCTGGTTTTGGTCTGATCCATCTCTCTTCCTTCGGCTTCCTTTTTGTTGAGTTACTGGGTTTTGATGTGTTTTGCCGTGTATCATCCATCTCCATGTCATATGCCTTCGTCGTTGCCCATACTGTTTTTTGTTGAGCCACTAGTTGCTTGATTTCATCTGGTGTTGGCAGTTTCCTGTTTTGGAATAGTACTTGATTTCTGAACCACCAAATTGACCACCACTTAATGGCAATTAAAGATTTCTGATCTGTCGGTAGTGTCATTATATGATTTAGCAGCTGTGTTATTTGACCCCTCACATTGGGATTTCTTTGGTGGAATCTTTGGATGTTCTTGTCTTTCAAGGCATCTGAGTTAATTAATGGGCATTCCACAAACAAGTGATAAGCATCTTCATTATGATGGTCGCAAAATACGCAACTCTTTGGGACCGGGATATTGTTCCTAGCCAATCTGTCCTTTGTGGGCAATCCATCCAGACTTATTTTCCACATAAAGTTCTTAATTTTTGGTTGAATGTCTAGATTCCACATCCAGCCAGCATGTGGTGCTGATGCCAAATTGTTGCCGCCGGTGATCATTCTCATGGCACTTGCTATTGTAAACCATCCAGATTTATCTGCTTCCCAATATAACCGGTCTGTCCCTTGGTGTGAGGATATATAGACATCCATGATTTCCTCGACTAAATGTTGTGGTGCGCAGGCTTCAAGAGCCTCCCGGTCCCATTTACCATTTTTAATAAACTTTGCAACTTTAACCCCGTCTGTGTTGGGGTGTGGGTTGAAACCTCTGTCACAGAAAGAGGTCGTGCCAGACCATCTGTCATGCCAGAAGTTAACCGATTCACCATTACAAATATTCCACACAAGACCTTTTCGAAATAGTGGGATGAGTTTGCTCAGTTTACTCCACTGCCATGACGCCGTTCCATTTCTCTGGTATTCCAGAATAGGTTTGTCTTTTAGATACTTCTGGTTTATTATTGTTACCCAAATATTAGTCGGTTCTGCCAAGATCTTCCATAATAGTTTTAGTTGCAAAGCAACATTGATGTTACTCATTTTATTGAGTCCCAGACCGCCCATTCTTTTTGGTTTACAGATCCTGTCCCAGCCAATGAGTGGGCGATGCTGTACATCTTTGTTCCAAAAGAAAGTTCTGTTAATCCTATCCAATTCCTTATGGATTGTTGATGGCAACATGAAACTTTGCATTAGATAATTAGGTTTAGCCATTAAATTTGATTTTATAAGAACGGCCCGGCCTTCTTGGGATAGAGAGTTAGCCCGCCACTTAGTTAATTGTTGTTTGGATTTAGTGATCGTTTCTTCGAACGTTTCCTTATTTACTCTTCCATTAATAATAGGGCATCCCAAGTATTTTTCTAAATTTGCTGAATTTGGGATGTTCAGAATCCCTTGTAACACTAATTTCCTTTGGTTTGTTATTCCAGGCGATGCTTGGAATTCTGATTTCTGGTAATTCACTCTTTGACCGGATATTATACAGTACTCATCGATTATTGTTCTAATTTTCTGACATGCTTCTACACTTCCTTTACAGAAAAGCATCATATCATCTGCAAAGGAGAGGAACGGTATTCTAAGGGAATTTCGAGCGCATTGGAAACCAATCGCGCTTTTGTCTTGGATTGCCTCCATTTGGAGGGCCCTGGCCAGAACTTCTGCTGTAAGGATAAACAGAAATGGTGATAGCGGGTCCCCTTGCCTAAGACCACGCTGGGGAAGGAATATGTCTGTCGGTTCGTTGTTGACTAACACAGCATATGATACTGTTTGAACACACTGGGTAATCCAGTTTAGAAACGTAGGATGGAAGCCGAACCGTTCCAAAACCTCCGATAAGAAATCCCATTTAACTCTGTCATATGCTTTCTCCATGTCTAGTTTAATTGCTATCCACCCTTCCGAACCCCTCCTGGTCCGAAGGGAATGGAAAATCTCATGGGCGATCAGAATATTATCTTGGATCGCTCTGTTTGCCACAAAGGCTCCTTGCAGGGGATGAATCAGCTTCCCCATCACTTTCTTGAGTCTTTCTGTAAGGATTCGTGAGATGATTTTGTAGCTTGTGTTGCACAGACTAATGGGTCGATAGTGATTTGTTGTTGTGGGATGGTCACATTTTGGCAATAGAGTTATATACGTATGGTTAACTTGTCTTAACATATGGCCTGAAGAAAAAAATGCTTTAACAGCTTTTATGACAGCCGGGCCAGTCAGATCCCAGCAGGTTTTGAAAAATTCCGCCGTAACCCCATCCGGCCCGGGAGACTTGTTTGTACCGAGCGCAAAAGCTGCATTCTTTATTTCTGTATTTGATACCGGGCTGGTCAAGAATTCATTTTCTTCTTGGTTTATTTCCCTTGAAATTAAATTTAAGAAATTGGTTTGAACGGTTCGATTTTGGTTTTCTAGTTGGAAGCGCTTATGAAACTCCAATTTGATTTCATGTTTGATATTATCTTGACCAGTGACATGTGAGCCGTTTGCACTTGTCATGTCTCGAATGATCTTCCTATTCCTTCTACCAGATGCAATTTTGTGAAAATATCCTGAATTTGTGTCTTTTAACTTTAAGTGCCTAGTTTTGGACCTTTGCCTCCAGTATGTCTTCTGAAATCTAAGGAGCATTTCCTTTTTTTTCAGAAGCCTAATTTGTTTTGCCCACGTTTCTTGGGTTTTGGTCCCATCCATATCCATTTGTAGCTTTACCAATTGATCATCCGTTGTTTTTAACTGATGGAAAATGTTACCAAAAGTCTTTTGGTTCCAATCTTTTGATAATCGTTTTATTAGTTGTAACTTCTGTACCAGCTGAAACATAGCAGAACCGTTACTTCTGTTTCTCCATGCTTGCTTAACTAGATTCTTATAATCTTTTCTTAAAAGCCACATGTTTTCCATTCGGAAAGGCGGAGATTTATGTGGTTTAGAGTTTTCAATTTCTATCCCTATCGGGCAATGGTCCGATGTGGTGAAAGCATAGTTCCTTGTTTGAATATCCGGATATCTTTCGATAATGTCATGAGAGACAAGAACTCTATCTAGTTTCTCATACATCCATTCATTGTTTGGTTGAGCTTTCCTCCATGTGAATTTGTTCCCTGTCGTAGGAATATCTATGAGTCTGCAGTTATTTTTGAAGTGAATAAGGCGATGAAAACGTTCATTTCTGGGACATGCCCCACCTTGTTTGTCAGCGGATGATTCTATTTCATTGAGATCTCCCATCAGAATACATGGGAACTGGGATTGTTGAATAATATCTGTTAATTGAGTCCAGAATTCTGGCTTATCCTTCTCATGTGGTGGTGCATAACAAAATATGAGCAAATTAATGTTATTACTCATATTGTTGGTGTGTTTGAGAACGATGATTCTGTTATTTTGAAATTCGATTTCTATTTTATCATCAATGAGTTGTCTATCTTTCCAAAGCACGCCAACACCGCCAGCTCTACCAATAGCCGGAGACCAGACAACATGATCAAACCCAGCTCTTCTCCAAATAGCTTCTTCCGGGATGTTAGGTGTTTTTGTTTCCATTAACACACAAATTTGAAAGTGTTCTGCTTTGCAGAAGGCTTCTAGCGCAATCCAAAACCGGGGTTTGCCAATACCCCTACAGTTCCATGCATAGATTCTCATTTTATCCTTGCTTTAATAACTAAGAACCGCCCATTACCTGTTCTTAGTCGTATAGTTCCGGTTGTTGTGGCTGTTGTTTGTTCCAGAAGCCGCCAAGGCTGGTTTATAATTTGGCATTGTGTCGTGATCAATAAACAGCCCCAGCTATTGATCACAATGGTTTTAGTTTCAATATATTGTTACAAAAACTGGGGTTCATAGGCCTCAATAGAGGGGTTGTTTGTGTGAGTCTCAAAACCAAAGCCTAAGGTAACATTCATTTCATTCATATGCCAATTGAAACACAGAGTATCATACATGCTAACCACCACATCACTTATATAGCACTTGCTATTGTCCATGAGCTGCTTAGCTCGAAAGTTGGAGCACAGAGTATCATACATGCTAATATTCATTTCATTCATATGCCAATTGGGATTGAGAAACAAAGGAGGGCAAGCACCAGAACAGCCATCACCTGCTCGCCGACCATCCCAACCGTAGATCACCAGATACAACGTCCTAATAAAGCCTCTCATGGGCACATTTACATCAGTCCTAACGGACAGATTCAAAGCACGCATAGCATCAACCATGTCTATAAGACAACAAACATAGATAAACACAATGAAGTGTTGGATAGAAGACAATACTTGGGATTGCAAGAGAGGCCCAGGAGCTAACATAACCCACAACCCCAACGGGTTTGTAGCTGGCCACCAACTCAGATCACTCATGACGAATCTTCTTTGCACTGCCTCCCATCAGGGTCGATGAAGCAGTGTCGCCATCTCCGTTGTCATTTTTGCGTTTCCCAGACTCAGAGGTGGAGGAATTCACTTCCAGGTTGGCCATCTTCCTTTCAACAGAAGACTGAATCGAGAGAAGACCGGGGGTAGCTTTGAGGGAGGCTGCGAGAGCTGCCGGGTTGCTCAGGTCAGGGAGCTCAAACTCCTCACCTGGAGGTACATTCTGCAGGTACAGCTCAAGGGCTTCCGGGGAGAAGCCGTTGAGATGAGCTAAGCCGTCCACGAGCAGCTCCGCCTCACTTCCCTCATACATCATGGGTTCCTCATCATCGTCTTCAAACACAAACTGTGGCTCCGGAGAGGCAAACAACTCAAGGAATGACTCATCATTTGGGGCTTCTGGCATGAGTTGATCGGTGAGAGGTGGCATAGGAGGTGAGAGCTCCACGACAGTAGGCTGAGCTTCCTTAACCGTCGCCTCCGACTCCACCAGGCCATTGGTGGACCCGCCAGAGGCAGCAGTATCACGAGAAGCAGAAGATTCGGCCTGGCAAGCAGCATTGATGCCCACAAATTTAAAAAGCTCAGACTTAGGAGTACCTATTTTGATGATTGGCTGATCATGCTTCCTTTTAGCCGCCACTTCGACCCATTCCTTTGAGTCATCATCGCCTTTCTGATCTTTGCTCTTAGCCGAGCTTGGGTTGTGGGCACCAAAGGGCGCCTGGGGCATGGCACTCTTCTTCCTCTGCGGGCACCCCGCAAAGGAATGCTCAGGATCTCCACAACTCCCGCAGCCCTCGGGAAATTCTTCAAACCAGACCAGGTATTCAATCAGTTCATCCTTCTCGTCAAGTACCATCACACTCTTACTCGGTATTTTGGTTATATCCACCGAAATAAAAATTCGGGGGTAGCGCACCCTCTTGCCCTTAGCAGTGAAGGCATCCAGCTTCAAGACCGAGCCAAGCCCGTTCTCTTCGATGATGGATGTGAGCACCTCCTCGGTGATGTATTCAGCCGGCAGACCAGGGATCCGGACCCACATGTCAAGGACAGATAGTGGCTCCGACATGGGATCGAACCCCTGACGCCAGGGCTTCAACAGTAGCAGTTGGCCTTGAATGTGGAAAGGGCGCCCGGCCCAGACTCTGTCCCGATCAGCAGACAATGAAAATTTGAGCTCGAACCAGTTGTTAGCCAGAGGGATCACCTGGAAACTGCCTTCCAAGAACTTCCAATCGAACCTGATCTTTCTCCTAATCTCCTTCAACTCCAATGGGTCACCGATGATAGTAGCATAGAGCGTGGTGCTTCGAAGAGAAGCGATGTTGTCTCTGACCCCAGCAAGGCGTTGTTTGTACTTTTCGATGTCGAAAGGAAGGTTGGCTCTTCCTTTCCCCGTTTTGGAAAATGGGTTTGCACCCTCATCCTCCGGGCCTGGTACCCCGTTGGACTTAGTTCGACGGGCTCCCACACCAGACGAGGAGCCAAGGTTGAGACGCTCAGACAAAGGGATCGACGGAATCCCTTCATCCAACTTCTGTTTGCCTTTGGTGTTGTTCTTGTCCACCATGATCAGCAGGAAGAGAGATTGATTAGTAAGAGAAAACGGTGAAAGAAGGAGATGAGAGTTGTGCCAGAAACACAACCCCAACCTCAATTTATAGTCAAATTTCGATTGAAAGCACAAGGTTAGACAATCACTCAAACAGTACCTTTGATTTCTCAGATCTCCTTCACAATACCCCCAAATCAGGCCGTACAATGCTATGGATAGGCCCTGGACGAACCCCATTGCGACACCCAAGTAACACCATTTAATTTTTCCTTGCGGCGGAAGACACCACCATGCCAGCCACCACCACCAGTTGCACCTTTGCGCACCAAACCCCTCACCACTCCGCGTCAATTCAATGCAGAAGTGACAGAGAAGAGATTTGGCTTCGATTAAGGGACTGAAATGGCGCACATGCGAAGCCGGGAATGAGTTATGATTGGGATCGATTCTCCCAATTTGCACTTGGAATTCATTTCTAGGTATGGCCTGACTGAAATCCCCAATTAATTTTGGCGATGGGAGAGGACAATCCAGAGATTTGGTGCGTGGGTGCAATCTAGGGTTCGCTTGGTTTCGGCGAGGAACGAGGGGTTTCTCTCTCATCAGAGCTTCTCTCTCTTCGGGTTCAAGCAGTATGAATAGTTGAATACGAATAGAATAAGAGAGAGGCTAGAGTTTGGAGGAGAAGAAAGGATACCTTAGCACCATAGTTAGCGGAAATGCGAGAAATGCGAACACCACAACCGCCGACACCAGTGATGAATAGATCAAAATCGAACTCGATTTGAGCGGCCTCGTTTGTTTGATTCGCATCTCCGCAGATCAGCATTTTCCTCGACGCCATTTCTCGATGACAACGAACTACAATCATTTAATTAATCATTCATCATCAAAAAATTCACAAATAAACCAGAGAATCAAAATTGATGAAATGAAAACCTATAAAACTCGCAAATAAACCTAGGACAGGGATTATGAATAGAGACGAGAGGGAGAGCAAGGACTAGAAATAAATTCTGGAGAGTGCAGTCGAGAAAACAAGCAAAGAAGATGGAACTCGACCCTTCAACAATGGCGTCGTCGAATTCTGTTCTTCTAGAGATTGCAAAGGAGATACTAGAATAACACGCTCAAGAAGAGATAGAGAGAGGAGGACGAGAGATAGGCTCAGGAAGCCCGGTTTGCTCTTTTTTCTTTCTTTTTTTTTTTTCCGGTTCAGCGCGGTTTGTTTTTTAATAGAACCTGCACACAGTTTTTTCCTTAATGACCTTATTTTCACTTTAAGCATATTTTTCACTTTAAGCATCATTTTCATTTTAACCATATATATATATAGGGGTTGGTTCCGGAGTACTCACCCCTTATTGTGTATCAAGTACTCAAATCTAGGCCCTTGATTAAAGGAAATGGGTGGTTGAGATTAAAAGATAATTTTACATTTTTTTTTAATTGAAAAATGGTGGGGCCCACATTTTTTCTTGACAACTTGCTGAATTGGGGGCGTGTGTGATGCACTCTCTTAACATTATTCGATGGTATATCTGGATTATTCAATCGTATCGACGGATTATGCGATGGTATATCTGGATTATTCGATCGTATCGACGGATTATGCGATGGTATATCTAGATTATTCGATCGTATCGACGGATTATGCGATGGTATCGATGGATTATGCGATGGTATATCTGGATTATTCGATCGTATATTCGATGGTATATCTGAATTATTCGATCGTATCGACGGATTATGCGATGGTATATCTGGATTATTCGATCGTATCGACGGATTATGCGATGGCATCGACAAGATTTGGGTTTTTTCATTATTTGTGATTTGGGTTGTTTCATTATTTGATTGTATTGATAGATTATGTGATGCTATCGCTAGATTATTCGATGGTATCACAGGATTATTCGATCGTATCTACAGATTATTCGATGGTTTCACACGAGTATTCGATCGTATCGATATATTATTCGATCATATCGATAGATTATGCAATGGTATCATAGGATCATTCGATCGTATCGATAGATTATTCGAAAGTGTTAATATATTATTCTAAATGCAAGCTGAGTTATTCAAACTCTATACACTGATTTCAATCAAAAACCTGATGCCATCAAGATAGTCTCCTAGCTGTCTGTCAGCCCACGCCTTAATTGGTGATAAATAGGCTTCCAAGAAAGAAACCATTTGAGAGCCCATTTGAGTTTCAAGTTTAGTTTGCAAGTTTTTTCAAGTGCAACCTCTCTTGTGGACCTCGCTGCTCTTTCAGAGGAATCCTTTTCAACTGCTCAATTGCATGCTTCAACATTCCCTCCTCTCTCGTGATAACAAACTGAGGACATATTAAAATAAATCAAATCAAATTAGATCATCAACTCTCTAAAGTTGAAAGAAAAACTGAGGACAGATTAGTAAATAACTCTAGTACCTAGAACTTTTTTTTTTTTTTTTGACAACTCTAGCACCTAAAGCTTAACCAGCATAAGTGTAAAATATATGCCATTTTCTTTCCAAGTAAAAACTAGCAATTAAAGGGCACCAAAGTGGCCTTATTCTTGAAGTCCAAGTAACAGAAGTTACACATAGCCGATGATTCTATGGAACGGAAAAACAACACCACCAACTTGGACACGCTTAAGTACATGTTCATTTTACATGCCTAACCTTTTAAATCAACCTGCAAAGAAGGAACTTTACACCAAATTATGAACTCAACTGTGTCACCAGCAAAAGGAATTGCCTTAGAATGACAGCAGTTTGCTAAATAATTCTTGTGAACCATTGAAATCTTCAGAATAGGGATGTGTCATAAGCTAGGGAAGCTTGGGCAACCTTAACAAAAGATCTGATAGTGTCCTGCTGCTGCATAATTCAATAGTATTTGGAAAATAGAGTCCCAAACTTATCCCCATATCAATTATCCACTGGAAGCAAGCACACACCGGAATCATTGGGGAATCTTCAATTTCTGATAATTCAATTGACAAAATCTCATCCTCCTCACAAACTAACACGTTAGACTATCTATAAATGAAATTTACCTTATCCTAAAGGATAAAATCAGGAAAGTACCAAACTAATGAGCCACTAAAGATATAAACAGGAAATACTAAACCACTAAGCCACAAAAGAGAAACAAGAAAAATGGGGAAGTGGTGACTTTAAGTAAAATAAAATATAAAGCTATTAGTTATTGGAATTAAGTCCTAAAAACTAGGAAGAGAACTATCTCAAGTACAGGGAACTAAGTCCTAAAAACTTGGAGGCCGACCTTGCCAGAAATCGATTGTGGTTGATCAAATTCAACCACAAATCGATTGTGAACAAGTTTCAATTTCACCAAAAATTGGGGGTTTATAGAAAATTGAGGAGGAGAGAAGAGGAGGAGAGGCTTACCGGTTGTGTTATGCTCGACGGGAAGACTCGGAGGCACCGCGCGCTCTGTAGGATTGGCCGCCGCTAGACCTTCTGAATCGAGCACTCGCCTACGCCGATGAGCAGGAGCCTCTTCTTCGCCGTCCTTCACCTCTCGCCTCCGCTCTTATCCGCTTCGAATCGCCGTCGGTTTCACCAAGACGAAGCGCCCTCGCCGCCTGTGAAGATGGGGTCGCCGCCTGTGAAGATGAGCGCCCTCGCCGCCTGTGAAGATGGGGTCGCCGCCTGTGAAGATGGGGTACCGCAATCGTCGAAGCTTCAGAGGGAGGGGCGTGAAGAAGACAATGGGCGGCGATGGCTCATGGTGTTCTCTAGGGTTGAAAACTGAAAATGGTAGAAAGTAGGTAGGAGGGATACACGCGCCTTTGTTGAAATGGGGGGTGTGATGTTTTATTTTTTTTACAAAGTTACCCCCTTATGTGGCATAATCTTGACCTTTAATTTCCTTTAGATCAATGGCCTAGATTTGAATACTTGATACTCAATAAGAGGTGAGTACATATGATCCATACTCTCTATATATATATATATATTATAATTCCACTAAGGTACATATTCTATTCCGATTACAAGTTAAAAATTGTATTAGATATGGAAACTATAACGCCATATGATTATAAATTTATAATTCAGCTAAGGTACACATTCTACTCCGATTACATATATATGATTATAATTCCGCTAAGGTACACATTCTACCACAATCATTCCAATAAGGAAGCTGCATTAGATATTATTGAAAACTATAATACTGTATGAACAACTTACTTCGAGATTCGTCACCAAATCTTCCAAATCACTATAACTGTAAATGTCGAATGGTAGCTCATATTCATCTTCGGCTTCGGGTGATGACATAATACTATCACCGTTTACGTATCGTAAAAGTACGATATTGTGTATTAGAGGAGTTTTCGAGGGATGGTAGCTATAAATGGCTGAAGAAGTGTGATTTCAACGTTGCTACTACCTCTTATTTATAGGAGATTTCGATTCCGTAAAACATGATATTTTATTGCCGGTTCCAGCTTCCGGTGGCGGCAACCATTTTGCCGACTCCAGTTTTCGGTGTCGGCACCGTGCATATGGAGAGAACAAACCGTTCCAATAGCAAAACCGTAAAGAAACCAGATAACCAAAAATAGTATAAAACTCAACCATCTAAACGTGGAAGAAAAAAAAGGTGGTTGGAAAACAAACCTCGGTGATGCAAGAATGGATAACACGATATCTAGGATCTCGAGCGTTTAATAAGAAACGACTAAAAGAAAAAGATAATCGACTAATCACCATGTAGAAAAAGATAAGAAGTTACGCAAGTTTAAAAAATTTATATTTGGTTATACTTTATTATATGTTATGAGTGCAACAAGTTATATATATTAACTAGAGTTGTTATTCGAGTAAAACAAGTATGTAATTGTTTGATTACATTTAGCTCATTTAGAAACAAGTCAAACTCGAGTCGAACCTAAATTTGAACTTGAGCTCACACTTGACTTGTTTAGTAAATGAACGAGCTTGAGTGAGTTTTTTTAAGTATCGTGCAACTTTATTTGCTTATGACATATTAACTTAAAATAAAATTGTTAAATTTCATAAAATTCGTGCTATTTGAGTTTTAATCGAGTGGAGCCGAGCTTTGAATCGAGCATAAAAATCTGCTCATAATCAACTCATTTTGTAGATCACATGCTCTAGCCGAGCTTTTATTGAGCAAAACTCGAGCTAAGTAGCTACTTAACTCATATAGCAATCATAATCTTAACTTAATGTTTATTATATTGCGTTTCCTATGCTTATTTAGCTAAAAAAAATTCCCGGGTATTTCATTATATATTTATATCTTTTTTTTAGGCGCGAAAAGATGATAGTGTTTTATTATAAACCGATGACATTTTATCTTAAAATAACATCATTTATTATCAAATTATATATAATTCTTTATGTCAATTTAATCCAAAACTATATTGTACATATATCATTGTGCCCCCCTCCGGAATTTTTTTGGCCCCGCCACTGCCTATGAGTAAGGGGTGACTTTTGGAAGCCCTCCTCTCGAGAAGAGAGTCACATGGTTGTGGATTTCTCTTTTTTTTCGGTTAAAGGATGAGATGTGTAAGCTCCATCATCCAAGTGAATCTATAGACATTATCCTAAATGTAGAAATTCTTGAAATGATCTATGACCCATTGAGGAGACGGGCACTCGAGGTGGGCTCATGAAGAGAGATTTGGATAGGGTTATAATATCAACGACAGACATTGATCTTTTGGCTTGCTACTATGAAGACTCGGTGTATACATCGGCTTCACAGATGGGGTTGGTGTCCATCCCGAGGGGTGTCTTATGTGAAGGAGGGAAGGAAGAGTTCTAGAGTCACTTATGATTCTCATGCCTATGTTGAGGAAGTGTGATATGCGGTCTTGAGCTGGGTATTTATTACACATCGGGGGCGGGAGGAAGGGTTTAATGAGCATGATACAATGCCTAATGAAGATATTAACTATTAGTTGGATATCTATGATCACATAATTTGAAAAAATCTTGAAGATAAAACTAAATAAAATTTTGTTAATATGGACCCCATTAGAGAATTAGATAATTTTTTTTGATTAGGAATTAATTCGAGGCCAGGCAAACCTGGACCTCGAAGGCCGACAAGTCGGCAGACGGAAACCGTCAAAAAGAGACAAGTGATTATTCTATGCATTTTTCATGTCTTTTATTCCATAAAGCCGAGTAATGGAGAAACAAGTGACATAAAATGATCAGAATAGTCTAAACACGTTGACAAAGTCTATTATTTTTGTTGTAAGTTGACGAATTTCATGATAATTAATAAGAGTTTACTAGCAAATGATGGAATGAGAGACGGAAAACAAATTTGATTGATAATGCAAATTTGCATTTATTTCACAATTTCATAAACAATTTTAGATCTTAGATTGAATCATAGAAAGAAGGAGTGATCTGATTACAAAAGAGGGAAGACCTATTTATAAACCATGCTATGCGACATGCACGTGAGTTACAAACTGACCTAGATGAGCCCGGTTCACCCCTTTCTAACAAACACAAAACCGAACAGTTTAATTGTCCTATGGGTTTGAAAGGTCGAGATGATCTTCAGTGAGCTTCAATAAGAGTAATTCAATAAGAGTAACAATTTAGGCATATTTAGCATGAGTTTTTTACGTCATAAATCATGCATGACCTTTTGTTATTGGGGCCAAAACTCCGCCGTCGACAACAGAGGGCTCCTCCTCCGACGGCCTAAACAAACCACCTTCATGGTGGTCGGAACCTCCACGGTGAGTGAAAAATCTCCTTCGGGAGTCTCAACCCTCCTTCGGGAGCCCCAATCCACCCTCTCCGGGTGCCTTAACCCTCCTTCGGGAGCCAATAATCCACCACCTCGGCGCGTTGAACCTCGGCTTCGACCGCCCCTTCTCCTCCTCGCTTTCAATTTCGTCCGGTTCTGATGGTGTTGGGCGGCTTCGGGTGTGGGTGGCGTTGGTAATGATCAATTACAGTCTAATTAAAGCCCTTGAATTAGGGCTTTTGCTATCTTTGGTTCGATCCCCTGATTTGGGACTGTTTCTCGCCGATCGTTGTTCTGATAGGGAGGACGCGTGAGGTTGTTAACCGGAGGCTTGCCGGCCGTCTCAATTTCCTCGCTGAAACCCTCCTGCACTTCTGTCTCCGCCTGAGGTTTTCCGCTCTCGGTCGGTGCTGCTCTTGTTGTCTTCGGCGGTGCTCGCGCTGGCTTGTGGTGAGGCTCCCCGCCGTCGGTGGCCTCACTGCTGGTCTATTGTCTCGGCAACCATGGCGCCCTCCAGCAACCTATTCGGGTTGTCTGCTGTGTGGCTACCTGCTTCGGGCTCGTCCTTTGGGCCCAAGGCTTTGCCTTGGGCCCGGGGCAGCCCGAAGTAAAATCCAAAAAAAAAAAAAAAAGGATTTAAATTTTAAAAAAAAAATAAAAAAATCTTACGTATAAGTTGCACACAAATGTTCGTTTGATGCTTGATTTTCCCTTATTGATCCATTTTTGTTCGTTCGTTTGGAGGTGGGTCGTTGCTTTGGTGTGGTGGCGTTTAGTTTCGAGGTGGGTTGCAGTATCGGGCTACCAGTATGATCGAGAGGATCGTGGTTGTGTTTGTGGTCTTCGAAGATCCTTCATCTAGGTGGGGGCAACGTCGGTGATCCACACTTCCCCTGGTTTTGCCCTTTCCGATAGTGGGTTACTGTTCTCCGCCATCTCGGCGTCGAGCCGCTGTGAGAGTCATTGCACCCCCCCGTGTTCTCGGCATTCGTGGCCCGCCTTGGATCTCCCTCGTCTTTACTGCTGGAGGACGACTCTTTTGGGTTGTTTGGGCTTTTTCTTTCATCTGTGTTTATTTGTGTTTGTACTCTGTAGTATGTTGTTTGTTGACTGCTAGTCCGTCTGCCGATCCGTCGACCTCTCGAGTATCAGGTTTGTCTGAGCTCGAATATTTTCCTAATCAAAAAAAAAAAATACATTTGTTTTGACTAATTTTCATTTTTTTTTTTTTTTGAGATTTATGGTAATCCATACCAAACGACCCCTAAACTGATTCGATGAGTAATGAGTTATGACCTTATGTTATTGACCAGTCCTAATTTCTTGGGCCATTGGTGGTGGGCTGATCCGATCCGAATTTGAATATATACTGTACACATTAGCTGACTCTTCCACGGTCACCCACTTCCCTTTTATTTAGGTTTCCATTTTCCATCGCCATTCCAGACAACCAAACCAGAGCGAGAGAGAGAGATCCCGGGAACCCTAACGATGGCTAGACAAGCTTCCAGGTTGATCGAGTCCCTCTCCAAGCTTCAGATTCGACCCTCGACACCGTCCCTTTCACCGGCGGAGTCCCTTCTAGGCCAGATCAGGCATTATGCCGCCGCTCCCACGCCCCCTGCCGCGGTCTTCGTCGACAAGAACACGCGCGTTATCTGCCAGGGCATCACTGGTAAAAACGGCACTTTTCACACCGAGCAAGCCATCGAATACGGCACTCAGATGGTACCGCCCCTTCCTTTTGCCTTCTGGTTGATCAGCTGTCATTTTTCCCTCTCCAGATTCGGGGGATTTTTGTTGTCGCATTTTCGTTGACGCCTTATCGATTTCCTTCTTTGTGGAATTTCGTTGGATCGCATTCTTGAATTATACTTGTTGTGTTCGTTGGGAGTGATCGTAAATTACGGTAGTCTGTCTAGTCTTCAGTGGCGGAAACGGTGTGTCCGATCTACTCATGATTAATTGGATGTGGTGGCTTTGTAGGATTTTGGGGATTGCGATCGTAGAGATGGATTTTAGTATTACTCCCAAGTGGTTTAGGTGCGAACTGGTGGACAAGTGGAATTTGATGTTGATGCTTACTGATATAAATACATTTCCAAGGGTTTCAGCTGAGATTTTATTTATATAGATTGAATTTTCTGCTGGCTTAGGCTCTGAGTGAAAGAGTCCATCCGATGTGTCCTTGAATGGCATTCAAGTATGCAACTAACTGAAATCTAATGTCTATTATGTCCTCCATGATGAGGATTTGATTGTTGGGAGGTTGATGCATATCCTTGTTGTATATAGGAGGAATGGCTATATTAACAAGATTTTTTCAGTCTTTCACATTACTGTGCATTGTGGATCTTGTGTTTATCTGGGCTCAATTTTTCCCACTTTAGATTTTAAAGTGGAAGGATCTCTTTGAACTGGAATGTGTTTTTCATTTGCTGGAGAGATTTGTATTTTTGCATGTGGCTGAAGTTGCTGGCGTTTGAGCTAAGACTGGATATATGGTACTCTGCTTAGCCTGCTAGCATTATTTGCTTCCCCTGTCTCTAAAGTGGAGTATTGCTTGAATAAGTTATCAGGATCTCTGATTCTATTCTTGTAGTTTCTTTTAACTTGTTACCTGCCAGTCCTTCCAATATGATATGCTTTTTTCTTGTGTATAACATATCATTTATAACTGAATCACATCACTCTGAACATTTTTATTTTTTGTGACTTACTACAGGTTGGTGGTGTGACACCGAAGAAGGGCGGAACAGAGCACTTGGGACTTCCAGTATTCAATTCAGTTGCAGAAGCAAAGGCTGGAACAAAGGCTAATGCTTCCGTGATATATGTCCCACCCCCATTTGCTGCAGCAGCTATCATGGAGGGCATCGAAGCTGAACTAGATTTGATTGTTTGTATCACAGAAGGAATCCCTCAGCATGACATGGCAAGCATTTTCTTTTATATTGGATTTGGGTGTTCACCTACATTTTATAGTTTGTTAAATTCAACACTTATTATTTGCCATGCAAGAAACTGTTTTGCAAATAATTTGGGAAATCATGGAAAACCACTTGTTATTACTGAGGTTTTTTTTTAGTTACCACTTGTTATATGTGAAATTGCAATGAACCACTCATCAGAGGGGTTCTGTTAGCGAAATTCCACCTAAATGGCCCATTAAATTGATCGAACAGACCATATTCCTCCCAAGTTATTGGGTAGCTATTTGATGGAAATTAAATGGCATTTAGGTGAATTTTTAATGATTTTTCATTCATAAAGTGTTCCTCTGTTTCTGTAAATTGTGGGGTTTGACTTTACTAGTAAATTAAAGTAGCTTTAGTAGAATCTGATCAAATCTGTGCCGGAGCTTATGCATAACACTATCAGAAAGCAAACCCAAATATTTTATCATTTTACCTGAAGGGGTTGTAACTTCTAGGGGCCAGACAATCCTTGGAAAATCCCATGTAAACATGGCTGAAGTTTCGTGATGAGTTTATAAAGCTAAGCGCATATTTCTGACTTTGTAGGGCAGCCTTAAGATAGGAGTGGCATAAGATTTTTATGTTATTTTTTCCAAGAACGTGTTGCCAGGCAGAACTTCATGGAGGACCTAAAGAGAAAAATAATCAAGTTGGTACTCAGATTCTGTGCTTGCTTCTAAGCTAATAACTTAGAGGGTGATTGTTCAATGCTTGTCTTTTGGCTGTTTACGTGTTTTACGTTAATATTATTTCTGTTTTGGCGATTCGATGATTATCTTCAAAGTACTTACCTAGTAAAAGTTATACAGCCAAAGGAGCGAGAGAAAGCTAATACCTTAGAAGGTGATTGTTCAATGCTTGTCTTTTGGCTGTTTACATGTTTTACGTTAATATGATTGCTGTTTTGGTGATTCGATGATTATCTGCAAAGTACTTACCTAGTAAAAATTATACAGTTTATGTTTGTGCTTTCTCGCTCTCATTTGGGTTCGTAGAAAGATGTGATTCTTTTCCAAATTTAAGATGCAGAAAAGATTTTAGTTAGAAAAATTCTAGTAAAATTTTTTGGGACCTTGGGGATAAAATTTAATGTTTTTTTTTTAAATATCAAGTGACATCTGTGCTACCTTTTGAACCACATCTGTAAATTGCAGGTCAAGGTGAAAGCTGCATTGAACAGCCAGACAAAGACACGTCTAATTGGTCCAAATTGCCCAGGAATTATTAAACCTGGAGAATGCAAGATAGGTATAATGCCTGGATATATCCACAAACCAGGACGTGTAGGGATTGTTTCACGTTCCGGCACATTGACTTATGAAGCAGTAAGGTTTCTGTTTCAAACTTACTTCTGTTTTCCCCTGACTCTCCCCATATGTGCCCAATATGATAATTACTTCTAATGGTGTCATCTTCTAAATTAAAATGCTAATCTACTTGCATATAATATTTCTATCTTTGCCTATATTTGAATTAGAACAAATTTGCAAGCTGTTTCTGAATATTATGTCACCAGTCATCACATTTATGTCTGAATATTTTTTTTCCTTAATTACATGACAGGTTTTCCAAACTACTGCAGTTGGACTGGGACAGTCCACTTGTGTAGGAATAGGTGGTGACCCTTTCAATGGAACAAATTTTGTTGACTGCATTGAGAAGTTCATCACAGATCCTCAGACTGAAGGTAACTCTTTCTCCTTGTTGCTTCTTCCGTTGCACTGGGTATTATGTAACATAAGATGGCAATATTTAAGAGAGAGTAAGTTTAAAATAGTATCAATGCAATGATACCCGAGCTCATTTTCTGTAGCTCTTCTGCATAACTGCATTGAATGATTGGAATATCTGCAAGCAGCCAAAAATCTATTTACATGAGCTTTTAAAATCACATATGAAATTTAAAAACTTTGCACCACATGGAACTAAAAAATCTCATGGTTACCAAATGGAATTCCCTATGAAATATTGTATAACGACAACTAAATAAGGTGTCAAAATCTTTTTAGCATGGTTGTAGCCTACATCTGGGCCTCCAGGCCCCCGGGTTGGCCCTGCTCTCCCCTCAGGGTTGGGTTGACAATGCATGTGGTAGGGTTGTATTTTGAACCATTAACAGGGCCCACAGGGGTGATGAGCAAAATCACACATGCACAAACACAAAGATTAAGTAAACCAAATAACCCTTTATTTTTACGCTTCATAGTACTCTATCCACTCTCTCACTCCCTAACGGCTGTGTTCGAAACCCTTGTGGTCCTCTCACCCCCCACCCCATCCACCCAGCCTTCTCATTTCCCAATTCTTGTGTGATGTGCAATCTCATCCATTGTTCAAAGAACCACCCCCCAATGAAAAGGAAAATTGAAAGCGTCCTGTTTTCTTCATAGCTCGTTTAATTAGTGCCATTAAATAATTTCGTATTTAAATTGTTGATTTACTAGTGTTGAACTATTTTTCTTGGCTCATATAATTTGACCTTGACACCTTGAATTGGTGACAAAAGTTTATTTTGGCCTCAATTGATTTTATCTTTGGTTTTATTTTTAATCTTTCTTTTTTCAGGTATTGTTCTCATTGGTGAGATTGGTGGCACTGCAGAAGAGGATGCTGCTGCTTTAATTAAGGTAACTTGAAAAGACCACTTGTATAGTTTGCAGTCTGTGTTTAATCATTTACTATGATGTGGAACTTGGATGGTTTTGAAGCCCTATTTTAGTATTAGAGGTTGGACAACTAGACGTTTGAGGTAGTAAATAAAACAGTCGAGGACTTGAAGTAAATATTTTATTCAGGGAGGGTTGGTAATACTTTTGCATACATACTTTGGAATTAGGCCTGTTGTCTATTTGATTCAGAATTATTTCAAAATATGGAAAATTTGATACTTATGTTGGGTTTTGACACAGGCAAGCGGAACTCAAAAACCTGTTGTTTCTTTTATCGCTGGGCTAACTGCTCCACCTGGTCGACGAATGGGGCATGCTGGAGGTAAAGTTTCTTTTCTTTGGTGTAAATACGATTCTGCTGTTTCATTTTGATCATAGCCCATTAGCCCGTATGCCTTGGTTCTCTTAATCTTGCTGAATCTGATGAAAACAAGCATGAACCTCTTTCCATGTTAATTTATGGAGGACTGCACTTCTCGAGTTTTCTGTCTTTTGTGATTTACTGGAGCTAAACTGCCTTAACCCCGGATATGGCCGCTCTTTATTTACAAATTCAAGGAGCTAAACTGCCTCGTGTGTTGTTATCATCTCGTTTGACTTGTGAGGATACTCTTATGGGCTAGGATCTAGATGCTTAAAGTCCATGGTGTTTCTTGAGCATCTTTCTTACCTAACTGCATGACAAATCGAAATTGTACTGGTTAGTGATGGTGACAACAAGAAGAAATTAAGGCTATATACGTAGTATTTTTCTTGAAAAATGTTTCATCTCCCATTTTAGTTTGTTATTCACAAAGGAAGCCCTGATTATGAGATTCCACTAGAATGAAATTTCCGATTGACAGATGTTAAACACAAGTTATCGTACAATGTTTGTGTTGCAGCTATTGTATCAGGGGGGAAGGGTACAGCACAGGATAAGATCAAGGCCCTTCAAGAAGCCGGGGCCACAGTGGTTGAGTCTCCTGCCCAGATCGGTGCTGCAATGTTTGAAGTTTTCAAACAAAGGGGTCTAGTTGAATAGTTTAAAATTGTAGCTGCCCTCCATCTCCAAACACAACAGGTTGATCGAAAAAGGGTATCCCGATCATCCATCACTGCGAGTTTTTCATTTGTTCTAAATTGCATGAATCATGCTATATAAATGCCTTGTTATTCAACTGGCCAAGGTAATTGAATTATATTTTCCCCTTGATGAGTAGACAGATTCGTGTTCCAACACCAGTCTAGTCTTTTCGCATCACTTTTGGGTTTATAAGGGATAGATGTACCTTGATCCTGGAATTTTTGTTTGCCTTGGAAATTTAATGGTCAAATAATAGACTCTTGAGTACAAACACTGAAGTTTGTTTTTCCTTACAAAATCCGTTGCATAAAACAGGGCGTTTGATCATAACAAGGCATCTTTGATGTAAGGCCTCGTCCAAACTTGAAACTACTCCATCCATAATAGAAGAGTTTCTCGGTCAGGGATTGCATTCCATAGGCCAACTGGAGAAGAAACTTCATTTGAATTTATCGCACCTAGCTTAACTATTTTGTATAAATGAAAAGGATCCGAGCGTAGTTTTTTGTGTGTGTCAATTATCTTACTAATACCAAAAAGGACTCAACAAGGTTGAGGCTTGAAGAAAAAAAAGCTTAGTAAAAACACCTAAAACTTTGAAATCATGAAGGAAGAGAGGGAGAGATAAACACTTGAGTAGTTCATTGCAATGAGAGTTTGAAGAATAAATACTAGACGGAGGAAGTCCTTTGCCAGTTTGCCTTCAACTTCTGCGTGGATTGGTGGAAGATGATGATGTGGATCCAAATATCCAATGGATGGCGGTAAGGAAATGGGCTTCATCTGACGTAGAGTGAAAAGTTGAGAATGATACTCAGAAATAGAGGAAATCGGTGATTAACGGCATCGACGAACCACGTGGAATTATTTTTAGAAAGATAAATTAGGGTGTTATTCGAGCCGAGCTTGTATGTTCAAGCTTGGTTCGTTTGTTAAACGAGTTCGGATCGAGCTTGACCCGAACTTTAAGCCATTCTATTTGGTTATAATATATTAACTTAAAAGAAATTTCAAAAAATTCAAGTTATTCGAGCTTAAATCAAACGAGCTTTCAACCGAGTTTAAAATTCTGTTCAGACTCGACTTGTTTAGGTGAGTGAACGAGTTCGAATCGAGTTTTTTTTTTCGAGCCGATCCCGAACCGTTCAGTTTATATAACAACCCTAAGAAAAATAGAGGAAGACGAGGAGAGCCGATTTACCTAAAATTGGTCGAGGTTCCTGTGCCATTAGGGAAACATAAATTTAGATAAAAGAATCATTCATGAATTTTGGGTCAAATCACGACACAAAAATTAAGGTTTCATGAATTTTTATTGGGTGAAAATTCCACATTCTAATAGTCCTGATTGTTTCAAAACTAAACCCCAAAAAATATTCCAAAGATCATAACCCTGATGGTTAAGTTGGTGTATAATCCTCTGGCGAAATGGTGGTGTTCTGGGATGTTTCTACTTTCTAACGCAGACCCTTCAGCTCAGTAAAATTGCCCAATTCTGCGACGTGCTTGTCAATCATCACTCAACTGTAAAGACGGAGCCGAAGAAAAACTCGAATCAAAGACAAAGCAAAATGAGAAAGCGAATGTGCAACTAAGGTTGGCATTGTCATCCCCACCTGCGTCGATCCTCCTCTTCATCGACAGGTGTGTACCATTCAGGTCGACGCTTTGAGTTGCTCAGCCGGTAGTTGAGGAGGATCTCTTCGCTGCTAAGTACCCTAGTCGCGAGCAGGACAATGGTCTTGAGTATCCCAGCCCCATCATTTCCTGAGCTCCCGGATTTGAACCAAAAGTTCCCGAACCTCTTCATTCTAGCGGTGTCATCTCCCTTTCCAAATGCTAAATTCGGAATGTAGGTTCTCATGTCTTTGTCCATCAATGGGAAGTCATACGGGCATACCATCACATTCGGGGCCATCCCTTTGCCTGGATGGTTGGCAAAATGAGCGTAGGCAAGTGGGTTCCTCCTCTCGAGAACTTCACCGATCCCACCTTTTGCATCCTCCAAGGGTTTGCTGAGCATTTTCCACATTTTATCTGAACCCCTCTCAGCACTTCCATTTGAAGTTGGCGAAGTTGGCTTTACTTTGATTCTTGTTCCATCCCATAACTCTCGGGTGTCACCACCAACGCCCCAAGGCTGGGCATTAATGACGGTTCCATCATAACGGGTGATCAAATAAGGATTCTGTGCATCGATTCTGGGGTACCCTGGTATATAACGGTAATATGCTGGAGAATATATGACACCAGGATATATGGCAATGACTGCACCAACATCAGCTTCACCTTCTAGGAATAAACCTTGGCCTGCATCCTTATGAGGGATTTCAGAAGCTTTAAGTGCAAGTGAGTAGCCTAAACGGTCCTTTATAGATTGGGTGATCTCACTGAGTTTTAACGGCTTTGTCTCTGGCATAGCTGTACTGAAAAGCAACTCATAGTTAGTCTATCAGACTGCCACAACAATTGTTTGCAAGAATCATAACAGAGAGTACAATTAATTGAAAAAGAGATTTCCTTGTCATTTTAAAATTGTCCTTATTTTTGGTGTTTCGTAAACGATGAGAACATTTCCTTCCAATATGAAGTGAAAGTGAAATTCATGGGAACACATTTCTTTTCTGAAGTTGATGGGAATTTTCCTTGAAGATGTTTTATGGATAAAATTTCCATGGGTGGGTTGCCTCCAGGCTCCAGCATAGCAAATAGGTGTTGCTTTGAAAATAGAAGTCGTTTACAAAAAGGAAAACAAATTATCTGCTCTCATTTCATTGGGCACTTTTGCATCAAATACAAGCAATTTTTTGAAGAAAGGGTTTTCATTAGCCAAAGGAAGTGCTATTGAATCGAGTATTATTCCAAATATTCCATATTTTCAATACCATAGGTATTTTCAATACCATAGGTTGTTACAGACAACGACTTACAAATGCAAATTACTCCCTCCGTTCCAAAATAGATGGTCTTTTGCTTTTTGGCACGTTTTTTAAGGAGCGAAAAACTCTATAAAATATTATTTTTTTAATTAAATTTTTTATTTATTACTAATAAGTATCTAATTATATAAAAAAAATTAATTAAAAAATAATATTTCACATAATTTTTCGCTCCTTAAAAAGCGTGCCGAAAAGTAAACGACCATGTATTTTGAAACGGAGGGAGTATATAATAATTCATCCAAGGAAAACAGAAGCTACAATTGCGATTAAGAAAACCAGGAAAGAAAGTAATGAACTCAAGGTACTACAACAACCAAAAGAGATGAGAAGGTTGAAGTCGGCGCTCTAGGCAAATTCAAAGAAAATTGATAATAATACAATAATACAATCTGTACTCACCAGCACGGGTCTGAGTTGAGCCACTAGTACCACCGACAGCAAGGCTCAACCCACTTCGCCGAGGGGCACTATCCACAGATGGAGATTGAAGGGGGTTTACGGTTTCCTTTTCTGAAAGAATAATCTCATCCATAAGGCTGCAGAAGGTTTTAATTTGCGAATGAACATTCTCTTGAACTAACTGTTGTTGATCAGCCAGGGCAGCTTTACTGGCCATATCAATTATTTCCTCTATATCTGCTTCATCAGCTTCTCTACCTAGACGATTATAGCTGCAAAGGAAAGATAACCTTGAAATAACAAGTACTTCACCAAGGAATGAGTGATTCTTGAAAAGAGTCAAACTAAAAGTAGAATTCGCTGCAAAGTTACAGAACAAGTGATTACGTGCCAAACATAGAACAATGAAACTGAAATATGAAATCATAGTCTAAAACATTACCAAACTATCCACAATATCTGTGATGCTTTGCTGATGTTCCAGAAAAGATGAAAGCAAGAAAGGTAGGCATGATTAATACTTCAGGAGAAAAAAAAGTATTCAAACTGGGTGATGGGAGCGGTTGACGCTCTAGAGGAATGCATCAGAGAATTATTTCAAGCTTCTGATAGTGAAAATATCAGCACAAAAGGCAAAGAAGAAATCAATAAATGTTTTTATTTTTCTAATCAATAACTTAATTCAGTGAAAAACAAACCACTTTCAATTATGAAGAAAACACCACCATGCCCATAATAGCAAGCAACATTATACTGACCTAGAATATAAGAAGAGACGATTAATGTCTGCTTCAAATTGAAGGTGCCTAGGATCCTTGGCAAATGTTGGACTTTTTGCCAGAGTTTTAACGGCCTTCAGGTACAATGAAACAAATGTCAGTTTCCATAACAATTTAGATCAGATAATACATAGTACATAAGTTAAGTTGTTGATAGAAAAACAAAACAGGATTTTAAACCATTCACAAATTAAAATAAGAAAGAACCTCAACCTTAGGGTCCATTTGGTACAATTCCAGGAATTGGTTTATTCACATAATAAAATAAGGAATTGGATTGAGTCAACTCATTCCTGATAGTGTGTCTGGTTAAATATTAGGAATCATCTAGTTTAGGACCACTTCCAGCCAGTCCATCTCTTCATTTTCCTCTCCTAGGCTGAGGCATCTCCTTCATGGGTCACTTGGTCATCTGCTTCTCCTTTACAGATCAACTTGACCCTTTTTTTTTTCGGGCACCCACCCAAAAACAAAAGAAAAATCGTGCAGAGACAGGATACAGTTGCAATACCACACAGAAGCTTCATAAACATTTTTGCATTGCACCACCACCTCGCAGAAGATTAAGAAGCTTCACAATTGTTTCTGAAGTCAGGAACACTACCAAGCTAAGCATACCCTTCAGCTAAATACCATCAAAGCCACACTTCTCAGTCACAGCAGCCCTGACACTTCTCGACAATGCAGAACCCCAATGACAGCAAACTGAGGAAAGTGAAGGCAGGCTGGTAATAAGCCAATACACTAGGTTTGGGAATCAAAACAAGGGTCAACTGTTTTCCCAAACCAAACAAGATAATAGGGTTCAGTATTTCCAAAACCAGTTACCGACTCCAAGGGAATGGTGCCCTAAGAAGTGAGACTGTCAACCTAGTATCACAACCAGAACAACACCTCTTGATGCCCTTATAGAACAAAAAACTATTCAATCACAACTTCCTCAACCTTATATTGGTAATTTAGGGTTTTCAATTGCTCTGAAGCGTGAAAGATCACTTTTTGTGCAGTGATATTTGTCCCCTTTAATTTCTGTTAGGGTTTTAAGAATTAAGACAAATTCACCTCCTAGGATACAACTGTTGGAATGGTGGTTGTCCCACATCGGTTGTTTAGAGAATGCTTGAACAACATATAAGGTTGGTGGGCTACTCCTCTCATTGCCAATTGGTTTTGAGATGGAACCCCGCTCGGGTTTATGTGTTGTTCGAGTCTCCCGTATGTGGGCCCGCACACACGACCTCCCTCCAGCGTCTTGACCCGCACCAGGACCAACCGAGTTTAACATGGTATCAGAGCCGGGTTCGGCTAGTTTCGGTCTTCGGATTGGTGGGGTCGTTGGCTGGCCTTGTGGCATGTCGCGGGCATTGGTTCCCATATAAGCGCATGTGGCAAGTGCAACTTGTTGGCTAAAAATGCCGTTGCACTTGAGGGGGCGTGTTGGAATGGTGGTTGTCCCACATCGGTTGTTTAGAGAATGCTTGAACAACATATAAGGTTGGTGGGCTACTCCTCTCATTGCCAATTGGTTTTGAGATGGAACCCCGCTCGGGTTTATGTGTTATTCGAGTCTCCCGTATGTGGGCCCGCACACACGACCTCCCTCCAGCGTCTTGACCCGCACCAGGACCAACCGAGTTTAACAACAACAACAAACCCTTATAAGAAATCTCATCATGTGAAGAAACATTTCTTTTATAGAGGGAATTCCAAGTTTTTACGGTTAACAGAAGTTAGTAAATCTCATCTAATAGGAAGAGATCACATACATCGATCTATGAAAGATCTGAAATTAGTTATTTCCCAGAAAACATCCATAGACAATTTACCATGATCTTCCTTAGCTCTTTAGTCTTTACTCAGGACCCAAGCCCCAGGTAATAGCCTTAGTACAGTGCCCATAGCCCGCAGATTAAAGATGTAGATTGCAGCCTCTCAAGCTTGGGGATGGATTTAGATCTAAATCTATCACTAGTTGTCCTTACACCTCATCAATTTATTACTCTGTGATGGGTTCTAAGCGGAAATCAGGCAAAATGGCACCAACACTAGCAATGGCGCAAAAGTTATGTCCGTCACAGTTCACGGCGTACATTCTCTGATTTCCTACTCCACCATTCAATAACTCCAGCAAGCATATCAAATTTACAGCTAAAGTCGCGAAATTCTCAGTAAGTCATCCATTCATTTTTCAACGATTAAGAAATTCAAAAATAAAAAGTCTTGCAAACTCTCAGATTGTAAGAGCAACCGGAGTTCAGGAGGAATCATAATCACGGAAGAAGGAGAGAGAAAGAGGGGGTACCTGTTGAAATTTTTGGAAGAGGAAAGCCATTGGCAAGTACGAATTTCAGATTTCAGTAGCCTTGGAGAGGAGAGGGAAGGGGTGGGGAGAGAACTTGGACTGTATTGATCTAGGCTACAATGAAGACATCAGCTGGTCGCTGCTCGCCGGCGAAGAGACACTCGCGATGGGTGGGGGACTGGGGGCGGCGATGCCGCTTTGCGGAAATTGAAAGAAATGCCAAAACATGGGGGAGGTTAATTAAGATGTTACTATGTTTCTTCAAGGGCGTGTTTTCTCTTGCGTTTTTGTTTGGTAAATTACACATAACTACCATTAAATTAAATTATAGTACTTTTTACATAACCACCCATAAAAAATTATAGTAAACCATCCGTAAATTAGTTATTTTTTCATAAAACCACCACTCATTAAACCTCTATTTGTTTTTGTTTAAAAAGATTAAAATACCCTTAATTCAAGCTTATTTGTATTTAATGGAATGATTTGTTTTCATAAAACTTCCCATATTTTAAATAATCTAGTTTTACTTTTACCCTTTGATTTAAAAAATGATAAATTATAATAAAATTATTCATGTTCGGCTAATTTGTCAAATGATATGTATAAGCTTAGCTTATTTTTTAAATGATATGGTTTGTAATTTAAGATAGAGGCTTTTTTTTTTAAATAAATTCGCGTACGCGTAGTGCGCATACGCGTATATATATATATATATATATATATATATATATATATATATATATATATATATATATATATATATATATATATATATATATATATATATATATATATATATATATATATATATATATATATATATATATATATATATATATATATATATATATATATATATATATATAAAATAAATTAGCGTACGCATGCTGCGCGTACGCGAATATATTTATTTTTACCGAAAATAAATCAGATATATACGAATCGAAATAAGATATATATACGAATCGAAATAAGATAGATAATGATATGTACACGAAATAAAATAAGATAGATAATCGAAAGATATATCCTATATATTTAGATATAGATATATTTGGAGATAAATGCGAATAGATCTATTTTTTTCCAATAATAAAAGATGACGATCTCTATATATACAATGCGTGTTTAGGTCACAAATATGAAAAATTTGACACCTCTAGTGAAGCTAATATTTCGAAGATCCTAAATTTCTCCATATGTCGTCGCCAGTTGAAGATGATCTACCATTCAACCCATACGATTACAACAATCCGCAAGAACTTCTAACTCATGTCGATGTAAGTCTAAATACGATTGTACTAAAATCTCATGTATATATCTTCCATGTTTCCAATATTTTTGAATATATAGTTGTATATGTCAATATTAGGGAGATTTATTTAACATCTACTCTATCGATTTCACAATACATGGGTATTTTACATGGGTATTTCACAATACATGGGTATTTTTATATGGTTAGATATTTTATAGGTAGGTGATTGTAATAATTTGTATTGTTTAGGGTATTGTTTACTTTTGAAAATATTATAATTGCTTAAAATGTGTAGTGTGTATTAAAAATAATAATATTTGTGAAAAAGTTAGTAGAATGATGATGTTTTTTTTAAAAAGTGAGGTGACAATGTATTATGAAACGGATGGATTATATGTTTTGAATGTTTTTGTTTCCAATGTGTGTGTATTATATCATCAATATGTTTCGAATTGTAGGCTCTCGCCGACTTTCCTCTAGAAGAGGGTACCGATTATTCAGATATGTTTCGGATAGATGGATATTTCTTTGACTCCAAGAACGCAAAGGAGTGGGCTCGTTTTATGGGTAGAATTAGAAATATGGTGTTAATAACTCATAGGTCTTGGAAGAAAAAGCGAAACGGGTTAGGTGTCTTTCGTTTGGTTTGCGAGTACTATGGCTATCCTAGAGATGCGACCGATGTGGATAAGGATTTTCCTTCATCATCACACCGAGAGAAACCATCGAAGAAAATTGGATGCCCATTTGAGCTCGAGGGTCGTGAGTACAAGACAGGTAAATGGAGAATGTTTGTTATATGTGGTTCTCACAACCATAATCTTCCGGATAACTTGTACGGGCATACCTTTGCCGAAAGGTTGACTGATAAACAACATCATAAGGTACGACGCGGTGCAATGATTGGGTTAAAACCTCGACAGTTGTTGAGTATCCTTGAAGATAAAGATTCCCAATGTGTGACAAGTATCCGTCAAGTGTACAAAACTGTTCAGAAGATGAAGAGGGTAGAGGCGGAGGGTCATGGAGATATACAACAAGCATTGCATTCACCCGAAAGAAAGCAATACGATTTCTTCGTACATAGAGTGCACGGGTCTAATCAGCTGAGTGATTTAATGTTTTCTCACCCAGACTCACAACATTTATGGAGGTTATTTCCCTACGTCATCATGATGGATGCAACATACAAGACAAATGAGTGCGTGTATCCTTTTTTATTTATTTATTGTACAAATAGATTTAAATTTTGTCTAATTAGTTGCTCATGATTTATTGACTATCTTCCTTTCATGTAGGTATAAGATGTCGTTGCTGCAAATAGTTGGGTTCACTAGCACAAAAAAGACATTTGCGATAGCATTTGCATTCATGACGAAGGAGACCACAAATCACTACAGCTGGGTGATGCAAACGCTCCGAGATCTATGTAAACATAGAATGCCAGATGTGATTGTCACAGATCGAGAGTTGGAAGTAATCAAAGCCATCAAGGAAGTGTTCCCAACCGTGAAGCATTTATTGTGCAGATGGCATGTAATGTCAAATATCGAAGTGAAGGCAAAGATCACACGATCAAGAACTAAAGAAAATGAGTTTTTCCGTGATTGTTATGCCTTGGTAGAGTCGACATCAGAATTAAGCTACAAACGACGTCTTCAATCAATGCAGACCAAGTGGGAAGGACGTTGGAGCCTCATGGAATACCTTGAAACCACTTGGCTCAAGGACTTTAAGGAGGCACTTGTTAGAGCTTGGGTTGATTGTTATCCTCACTTTGGGACTAGAACAAATAACTGGTAAGTGTTTTGGATGTTTGTACTAGTGAATTACGTATGAATGTTATTTTGGATAAATAGATGTTTAACTGTCAACCTATTGAAAACCATGCAGTTGTGAGTTGCAACATGGGAAGCTGAAGGATATGTTGAACACGTCAATAGGGGGTTTGAAGACATGGTCAAGTGCATCGACAGAATGGTCAACGGGCAGATCAAGCAAATAAAGGGTTCCCTTGAGATGTCACACATGAATGTTCTTAGGAGTGTTTCTAATAACCCACTATTGGCTCCCCTCGTTATGAAGGTGACAACTGAGTGCTTCAAATTATTGCTCAACAATTACACCATGGCGATAGGTAGACCCACTGATGATGGGGTCTGTCGGGACAGGTATTGGCGAGATGTGTATGGCGTGCCATGTGTTCATGAATTTTTACAAGCCATATCCACCCGTACGCCGATAAGCTTGAGTCAAATTCATCCCTTCTGGAGGCAAGTGATGTGGAGTGGACCTATTATGGCAGAGGAGGGCAGCGAACTTGTGGAAGATATAGACCAGACCAGGTTAACGGTGCTCAGGTTGAAGAGAAGGCTTGAGGCAGATGATCTCACTCCTCAACAAGCTAAATTTCTTGCCACAACTTTCATGGACATGGAGAATCCCGGAGAAACTAACATGACAACACCACCTATAAGCAATCCTAGAGGTCGACCAACAGGGAGGCGATCAATGATGCGCGAACCAACGACACTTGAGCATGCAGTGCGACGGTTAGCCACCCGAGGTCGATCGCATTCAAAATGTGAGTTCGGATGGGCATTGTGAGTATCGAACGCTTGCAGTGTTGCTTGGATATGGGGAGAACCAGTATATGAGGGTCCGACAAGAGATGGCTGATGAGCTGCGTAAGAACAAGGATTTGTATCAAGCAACATCGATGTTGAACGATATTGAAGGGCTGATCGGTAATGTTGACATCAAGGATCCCGGTCAATGTAGTCCGATGAGGTGGATGGAGGCGCCGATGGCTTTGGCAGCCGCGACACGATATCAACTTATTATGGTCGTGCTTAGCAAGGGTGGTCCGCATACATGTATCCCGATGATGGCACCTACAACGACCGCAAGGCCGCCGACAGATATTATTACAATGGCGTTGATTGGCGGAGTGCACTGGGTACCGGTTAGTGAACTTCCACCCATACTATTACTATTCCTACACATTGTATCAATTGTTAATTATTGTATTTCATAAAAAATTAAATCGGTATGGCTTCGATCAGACTCACCGATCCCTCCAAAAACTCCAGAATGGGATCATTTTCACCACCAAAGCGTAAACGGTTGGGATGGACCATTCAATACAAGGATGGCAGAGTACCTCAACCTTCGACGTGCTGATCCTGATCGTTTAGGACACCAGGACGGCGATAGAGTATATCATAATATATTAGATTGAGAAGTTTATGTTAATCTATTTCAGATTTCTTGTTATCGAATAGATATATGTATTTTGTTTTCAAACTTGAGTAGAGCATAAAATTCATGAATAAACATTTTCTTAACTAGAGTGCATGACATCAAACATATCTGAAATACATAAACTCCCTAACATTGAACACCAAAGTATATCACAGCTGCCGTTGTGATGCCCGGACTTGAGTGGGGGCGCGTGGGATTGGGTTTTTCATTGCCTCGAAGTAGTAACTAAGAATCTCCTAATGGCTGTAAAACTCCTCACGACGTTCTAGCATTTTCCGGATGCGCTCCCCTAACACGTACAACCGCTATCATTTGAAAAAAAAAAAACACATTGTGACGATCACAAATGCAATATAAGTAATGAAATATTTAAGGCACAATTCATACCCGAGCTTGTATTGTGGATATCGGTGTCGGATCCTCCTCGATAGGTTGGGCCTCAACTGTACTCTGTAGAACATAGGGATGGCCATGACGACTGAACCACTCCATATAGTCGGGCGTAACTAGATGCCCCTCATATGCAAGAGGCAGGTTGTGAAGGTTCACCAAATTAGTGGGACTGTGTCGCTGATCTCAGACATCGAACATATCCGAAAAGGTCAACTTCAGGTGGGCTGTACCAGGAGGCCGGGTCTCAATAGTCGGTGGGATACAGTCCATGGGTATGTTTTGCACACGTCCGAACTGTCTTAATACGCGGTCCGGCATGTATGGCTCATGGATATCTGAAATGGACAAAACCCCTCTGTTGAACAAAAATGCGCGAATAATCGTACAACATATTTTATTTGATTTTTAATATTTGAGTTCGACCCCTTTTGGTTATCCTCTTGATTCGAAGTCGTATCGATACCAAGATTTGAATGGTTTTGGTGATTTGGGCTGCACCCGAATTTTAACGGGTTGCCTACGTATCTCTTGGAAGAGAATCAAGCCTTACGTAGTTCAGAGTGTTTAGTTGGGTTTGTGTGTTTTACCCCCTTAAAGGTTTTCATGCATCATTGGATTGTATTAGGACCCACCTTCTCGGAAGGGTAGCCCTAACATAAATCACACTATCATATGCATGAGATTTTCTCGTGCATCACCCGAATAAATTGAGCACACCTTCTCGGAAGGGTTTCCCAACTCAACGGCTATCACTTACACGGAAAATCATGTGTATTTAATTTAGATTTAATTTTAACCCCATTTTCATTTTAAGAGTGAATTTAGGGATTAGCGATTGTACCCGACATATTTTGAGATTTAATATCGGGTTACCTACGTAGCCGTTTTTACGGCGTCAAGTCTTTACGTAGTTCTTTTCTTTTGAAACCGTTTGATTTAATTTGTAACCGGTGACTGAATTCGGCGTATTTAGAATTTTATACCGAATTTCCTACGTAACTCGTAAAAGAGTATCAAGTCTATACGTAGTTCTGAATGAACGGATTTAATTTGGATTTGGCGATTGTACCCGACGAGCTTAAGCTTTATGCCGAGCTACCTACGTACCCGTTTGAACGGGATCAAATCACCCGTAGTTCGTTTAGAAACCAAGTTTGATTTGGTTTTAAAAATTTGATCGTTTGAGGATCGTGATTGAACGTGACGAGCTCGTAGCTTTATGTCAAGCTTCCTACATACCCGTTTGAACGGGATCAAATCTTATGTAGTTCTTTTCGAACCAATTTGTTTATTTTGTTTTGGCCTCATATTCATTTAAAGAGAATTTAGAGGCAGACGACTGTACCCGATATATTTTTTAGGATTTAATATCGGGTTACCTACGTAGCCGTTTTTACGGCGTCAAGTCTTTACGTAGTTCTACCCGAACCGAATTTACTTTTATGTGGCGATTGAACCCGACGAGCCTTTTGCTTTATGTCGAGCCTCCTACATACCCGTTTGAACGGGATCAAATCTTATGTAGTTCTTAAGACCGATTTAATTTAATGGGATTTAACCTCATATTCATTTGAGAGTGAATTTAGAGGCGGACGACTGTACCCGATATATTTTTGAGATTTAATATCGGGCTACTTACGTAACCGATTTTACGGTGTCAAGTCTTTACGTAGTTCTACCCGAACCAATTTAATTTTTATTTGACGATTGAACCCGACGAGCTTTTTTTCTTTATGTCGAGCTACCTACGTACCTGTTTGGACGGGATCAAATCTTGCGTAGTTCTCAAAGCGAACCGAGTTTATATTTGGTGAAACTCGATTTGAGGTTTTAACTCCATTTTTATTTAGGAGCCGGGTTTGCGATTGACCCACTCGAATTAATTGACAAAGAATATTTGACGAGTTTAATTTTTATGTTTTGATAAAACTCGAATTCTTAATTTGTGTCAATTGTAATTCTTATACTTTAGTGGGTAGGTTATGTGATTAAACACATATTTGGACAATCTCAAATCGTATACATATTGTATACGTGTATATTGATTGCCTAGTCTTTCTTGTTTCTTTTTTGTAAGAGAAAACAAACCGAAGCCCTGATTTGCTTCACCGAGCCCAACATATTTCCCTTCCCTTTTAATGCCACATGAGTCCAGCCCACTCTTTCCATATAATATAATATACAGTACGGAGTATATACGGAGTATTTTTTTTTACTGTAATTTACGACATCGGACCACTTTAGGCTTTGACCTAGACCCTTCTCCTCGGCTTCTTTTTAGACGAAGAGACGGAGTGCAAAATTTCAGTTTGAGACTCTGAGCAATTGGAAGAGAAAGCCAACAGAAACTAGGGTTCGAGAGATTCAGGAGGAGTTGGAAAAAATTCGTTCAAGGTCTCCCTGGTTAGGTAAGCACGTTGAACCTCCTCAAATTTTCTTTTTGGGATACTTAATTTCGACTGGGATCCCGATTTGTGCTTAGCAGGCAATCGAAAATTAAGGGAAGCATTCACTGGGGCTCATGGAATTCGAAACGAGCCGGGGAAATTCCAACTCAGAAGACCTCCCATTGGGTATGTTCGAATTTCTTTCCCTTTGATTGTTCAACCCTAAATTTAGAATTTCTTCCTCCACTCCCCCCAATTGGGCATTTAATTTAGGATTGGTTGATTTTTCCTTGCAATTTGCAATCTTAGGTTTGCAATTTGGGTAGTCGGAATTCCGAGCTCAGGAGATTGGAGGGTGGTCCAGATGCGGGAGATGCTGAAAAGAAGCCGAGGGAAGAACAAAAAGGGCTCCTGTAACTCCAAGAGCTTCTGCAACCCGAGGAACACAATCAGGTTTGCCTTTTCTTTTCCCCTCCCTCTCTGCTATTTCCCTTTAGTTTAATCCGATTTGGGATTTGGAAAACTACAAATAGGGCTCAGCACGCTCAACGTAATTTGACAGACCTGGTTTTGAGATTCAATTTTGATTTAGGTTTTGATGAATCTACTGATTTTTGGCCTGTAAAATTCATCGCTTCACTTTGTGTGAATTAATTGGGCTCATTGGTTAGAATTTCGTTTAGGGAAATCTTAACAGAACCTGGCCCTTGATTAGGATGGTTTCTGATTCTAAAACCCCACATTCAGTTTATTTTTATGGAACTCGACTTTTCTTGTTTATGAATTCCAAGTAAAATCCGGCAGCACTTCGACATGGCTTGTGTGATTTAGTGATTCCGGAACCCAGGCCACGAGAAAAGCTCGCGAGGTTTTCAAGGGCGGGGTTCCAAGAATCGAAAGGATACAAAACAGAATTTGACAGCATTTCGACCCGGCTTTAGTGATCTGATGATTTCGGAACCCAGCCACGAGAAAAGCTCTCCTGAGGTTTTCAAGGGCGAGGTTCCGAGAATCGAACAAGTATCGAACAAAACCACTACCTGTTGATTTTTTTTCTTGTTGTGGTTGCAGGTTTCTGATGATGGGGGGAGAAGAAACCAAGAGGAAGCTTGTTTCTGCTGGGAAGAAGAGCCAGCCGAAAGAGGAAAACCCCAAAAATACACAATAGTGGTCTTTTATAGGAGCTGGGATTAGGAGCAGTTAATATAGAGTGGGGGTAAACAGTTTTTTTTCTGTGTAACTGCATCTGCCTCCCATGTTTTTTTTCCGGAATTGCTATACGAACGGTCAATTTTTCGCAAGTTGCACGGATCAAAACGCGATTGCGTATTACGAATGCGCGGAGGGGAAAAGGTGGTCAGCAGCTGCGCAGAGCGCGTGCGCGGAAGATTCCGCAGCTGCGCACAGCGGATGCGCGGATGTGGGGCCCGCGTCTGCGCAAAGCGCGTGCGCCGATGGACAGGCTGGAAGGGACGTCGATTGGACCACACAGTCACGGGAGAGAATCTTCCTGTTGCGTGTTTCCGGAAATCTCGCTGCACTCGCGATTCACGGAGATACAATGCTCCATCTCCTCCTATAAAATCCGACCCCAAGCATATACCCTTCACCACACAGCTTTCCCATTTCACAAAACTTTGTTCTGAAATTTTATCCTTTTCATTGTGTTCATCAAGCTGTTCATCCCATCTTCATAAAGGTAAGAGTAATTTTCTTCTTTATGTATTATCTTCACTAATTAAATTTACATTTAGTTAATCGGAAATCATTTATTTTCCTTAGGTTTGCATATGACTTACATTAATTAAATTTATGTGTAGATAATCGGGAATCATGACATCCAAAATGAAGAAGGTTGCAAGTAGTGCCATGGGTTGGCTTCGAGGGGATCGATCTTCACAAGATAAGGATGAGCGTCAGAGAGCGAGAGGAGTAAGTTCATTTTAGTTTTGATAAATTTTATGATATTTATAATGTTTAGTGAAAAGAAAAAAGTTCCATGAAATATTAGAAATTGTAAGATGTAATGACGATGAAAAAAGTTCCATGAAATATTAGGAATTGTAATAATGTTTAGTTAGTTCATTTTAGTTGAAAGAATTTTTTTATACGAATTTGTATGTATCATTTATGTTGAAATAAGCAACAGAAAATATATGATCAAAATTCTTTATGTCATGAGTTAGATAAAATTACATTGACAATAGGTCAGCGAAATAAAGGTTTTTAGGAGTTACAAAGATAGGAAAAATTAATTTCGAAATATATAAGCAACAGTATAGTTAGCGTCATATTAAATGTTTATGAAAGAAATGTAAATGCTAAAAAAAATGTAAGATTTCACCCTAAACCCAAAAATAGGTAAATGAAATACCAATGAAAATAGGTAAACAAAATATCATTTAAAATAGGTCACTGAAATTAGATAAATGGAAAAAAAGTAATTTGTATTTATCAATTATAACCTTATAGGAATAGATAAACATAATTGATGTGTACGGACTAGTTTTTGGATATTTGTACTCGTAACAAATTGTAACCTTGTTTATTTGTTATGCAATATGATAGAAAATTTCTACGGCATTGGAGCGGCGACGGCCCACGGCTTCGGCCCGTCGAGGTGAACATGAAAGGGCTGAGGAGGCGCAAGAGAATGCTCCAGCTACCGCCACTACTGTACCCGCTCGGGCGAGTACATCAATTATAAGGGATAGGACACGGTCGCCTGGGCCGAGTCGACCTACTCTGAGACGCTCCTCCTCAGAGCGTACACCGTCTCCTTTCCCGAGCGGGACACTAGGGCTCGAGGATATTCAGTCGGACGATGCAGCTGGGTCAGATGCGTCCGATGAAGAGGAATTTGAGGACGCCAACACAGATGATGGCGATAATCAGGAGGCATTCGGTCCCGAACCGTATGACTACCACAATGTGGCGACGGATGCTGGTTATGACTACGAGCACTATTATGAGCAACAAGAGCATCCACATCAGCAGCCGGTCCATCAGGACCCACCACAACAAGGGGCACAACACATAGATGAGGAACAACTACAACCACCAGTTACCAATGACGGCCGACCACTAGAGAATCAACCATTGACGTGGTATAGGACGCACAGATGTAGACTTATTTGGATGGGTGAGGTATGTATTCATTTATATTTTCTTGTGAAAGTTCTTACTTAAATTAAATATTTAATTATTACCTAAAGAATTATGTGTTTTTCCCCTGTAGGAGGACAATGTAATTCGATGCATTCGACGCAACACCCACATTCAGTTCCTCAGAAGCTTGCCTCGTGTTGTTACCCCTATGAGTTGGTTCGGGCTTGCAAGACTAAGTGGCCTTACAGATCTGGAGGACGTCGAGTTTGGCACGGTGGATCATTCTTTGATCCAAGCATTTATCTGCCGATGGCACCCCGAGACGAACACGTTCCACTTTCCCTGGGGTGAGATGACTATCACCCTCCATGATGTAGCCATCATACTTGGCCTACAGATTGACGGAGTTGCCCCACGTACACCTATGACCGATGCGCAACGCCGGTCTTTCCTCACCACCAGACTTGGCATATCCACTGCAGACATGAGCAGTCGAGGGGCGTGCTTCAGTCAGGCAAAGTTAGAGGAGATGATGAAGGCGATGATTCCTAATGGCGATGCTTATGCCCAATCTGTTGCGACCGGGTATCTATTGATAGTACTTGGGGCGATCTTTATCAATGATAAGTCGACTACACACATACCCTTGTGGGCAGTTGACTTAGTCTACAATCATGCTATGACGGGGCAGTACTCATGGGGTGTTGCCATGCTTGCCCTCTTGTATCGAGCCCTGGGCATCGCGAGCAGGGAAGGGGTGGGAACCATGGGTGGGTGCGCTGCATTGGTTCAGGTATTCTTATAACGTTTACATACAAAATTCGTGCTTTCAATCAATTAGACTAATTTGTTTTTCTTTTATATGTATAAAGTTTTGGATTTGGGCACATTTTCCGGCATTTGCCCCTGCAATGGCTGAGGAGCGGACCCGCCAAATTGATCGAAGGTGGGCTTGTCGGTGGACGCATAGAGCGACACCACCGCGTACTCTGGAGAGGGTACACAACATTACCACTCAGCTGGACACGATGAGAGCCGAGGACGTAAGGTTCATGCCGTACGAGGATAGGTTCATTAACTTCGACGCTGACTTTCTAGTTTCTCGATATAGAGGGGTTTTGTCCATTTACGATATCCAAGAACCATACATGCCGGACCGTGTATTAAGACAGTTCGGACGTGTGCAAAGCATACCCATGGACCGTATCCCACCCACTATTGAGACTCGGCCTACTGGTACAGCCCGCTTGAAGTTGACCTTTTCGGATATGTTCGATGTCTGGGATCAGCGACACAGCCCCGCTAATTTGCTGAACCTTCACAACCTGCCTGTTGCATATGAGGGGTATCTGGTTACGCCCGACTATATGGAGTGGTTCAGTCGTCATGGTCATCCCTATGTTCTACAGAGTACAGTTGAGGCCCAACCTATAGAGGAGGAACCGACACCGATTTCCACAATACAAGCTCGGGTATGAATTGTGCCTTAACTATTTCATTACCTGTATTGCATTTGTGATCGTCACAATGTGTTTTTTTTTTGCAAATGATAGCGATTGTACGTGTTAGGGGAGAACATCCGGAAAATGCTAGACCGTCGTGAGGAGTTTTACAGCCATCAAGAGATTCTCAGTTACTACTTGGAGGCAATGGCAAACCCAATCCCACGCGCCCCCACTCAAGTTCGGGCATCACAACGGCAACTGTGATATACTTTGGTGTTCAATGTTAGGGAGTTTATGTATTTCAGATATGTTTGATGTCATGCACTGTAGTTAAGAAAATGTTTATTACTTAATTTTATGCTCTACTCAAGTTTGAAAGCAAAATACATATATCTATTTGATAACAAGAAATATGAAATAGTTTAGCATAAACTTCTCAATCTGATATATTATGATATATTCTATCGCCGTCTTGGTCTCCTGAACGATCAGGATCAGCACGTCGAAGGTTGAGGTACTCTGCCATCCTTGTATTAAATGGTCCATCCCAACCGTTTACGCTCTGGTGGTGGAAATGATCCCATTCTGGAGTTTTTGGAGGGATCGGTGAGTCTGATCGAAGCCATACCTATTTAATTTGTTATGAAATACAATAATTAACAATTCATACAATGTGTAGGAATAGTAATAGTAAGGGTGGAAGTTCACTAACCGGTACCCAGTGCACTCCGCCAATCAACGCCATTGCAATAATATCTGTCGGTGGCCTTGCGGTCGTTGTAGGTGCCATCATCGGGATACATGTATGCGGACCACCCTTGCTAAGGACGGCCACAATAACTTGATATCGTGTCGCGGCTGCCATAGGAACCAACGGCGCCTCCATCCACCTCGTCGGACTACATTCACCGGGATCCTTGATGTCAACATTACCGATAAGCCCTTCAATATCGTTCAACAGCGATGCTTCTTGATACAAATCCTTGTTCTTACGCAGCTCATCAGCCATCTCTTGTCGGACCCTCATATACTGGTTCTCCCCATATCCAAGCAACACTGCAAGCGTTCGATACCCACAATGCCCATCTGAAATCACATTTTGAACGCGATCAACATAGCGTGGGACAAACCAGTCCACATGGACGGACAAAAATGTCGTGGGGTCAAGTGTCATTGGCTCGCCTCGACCGCTTCGACGACCTCGACCACTTGGACGACCTCGACCGCTCCCTCGACCTCGGGTGGCTGACCGTCGTACTGCATGCTCAAGTGCCGTTGGTTCGCGCATCATTGATCGCCTCCCTGTTGGTCGACCTCTAGGATTGCTTATAGGTGGTGTTGTCATGTTAGTTTCTCCGGGATTCTCCATGTCCATGAAAGCTGTTGCAATCAACCCAAAATACTTACCAGTTATTTGTTCTAGTCCCAAAGTGAGGATAGCAATCAACCCAAGCTCTAACAAGTGCCTCCTTAAAGTCCTTGAGCCAAGTGGTTTCAAGGTATTCCATGAGGCCCCAACGCCCTTCCCACTTGGTCTGCATTGATTGAAGACGTCGTTTGTAGCTTAATTCTGATGTCGACTCTACCAAGGCATAACAATCACGGTAAAACTGATTTTCTTTAGTTTTTGATCGTGTGATCTTTGCCTTCACTTCGATATTTGACATTACATGCCACCTGCACAATAAATGCTTCACGGTTGGGAACACTTCCTTGATGGCTTTGATTACTGCCAACTCTCGATCTGTGACAATCACATCTGGCATTCTATGTTTACAGAGATCTCGGAGCGTCTGCATCACCCAGCTGTAGTGATCTGTGGTCTCCTTCGTCATGAATGCAAATGCTATCGCAAATGTCTTTTTTGTGCTAGTGAACCCAACTATTTGCAGCAATGGCATCTTATACCTACATGAAAGGGAGATAGTCAATAAATCAAGAGCAACTAATTAGACAAAATTTAAATCTATTTGTACAGTAAATAAATACAAAAGGATACACGTACTCATTTGTCTTGTATGTTGCATCCATCATGATGACGTATGGAAATAACCTCCATAAACGTTGTGAGTCTGGGTGAGAAAACATTAAATCACTCAGCTGATTAGACCCGTGCACTCTACGTACGAAGAAATCGTACTGCTTTCCTTCGAGTGAATGCAATGCTTGTTGTATATCTCCACGACCCTCCGCCTCTACCCTCTTCATCTTCTGAACAGAGTTGTACACTTGACGGATACTCGTCACACATTGGGAATCTTCATCTTCAAGGATACTCAACAACTGTCGAGGTTTTAACCCAATCATTGCACCGCGTCGTACCTTATGATGCTGTTTATCAGTCAACCTTCCGGCAAAGGTATGTCCATACAAGTTGTCTGGAAGATTATGGTTGTGAGAACCACATATAACAAACATTCTCCATTTACCTGTCTTGTACTCACGACCCTCGAGCTCAAATGGACATCCAATTTTCTTCGATGGTTTCTCTCGGTGTGATGATGGTGGAAAATCCTTATCCACATCGGCCGCATCTCTAGGATAGCCATAGTACTCACAAACCAAACGAAAGACACCTAACCCGTTTCGCTTGTTCTTCCAAGACCTATGAGTTATTAACACCATATTTCTAATTCTACCCATAAAACGAGCCCACTCCTTTGCATTCCTGGAGTCAAAGAAATATCCATCTATCCGAAACATATCTGAATAATCGGTACCCTCTTCTAGGGAAAAGTCGGCGAGATCCTACAATTCGAAACATATTGATGATATAATACACACACATTGGAAACAAAAACATTCAAAACATATAATCCATCCGTTTCATAATACATTGTCACCTCACTTTTTTTTTATAAAAAATCATTATTCTACTAACTTTTTCACAAATATTATTATTTTTATATACCCACTACACATTTCTACCAATTATAATATTTTCAAAAGTAAACAATACACAAAACAATACAAATTATTACAATCACCTACCTATAAAATATCTAACATCGTCTAATTTGAAGCACAAATTACCATCTAAAATACCCAAGTATTGTGAAATCAATATAGTAGATGTTAAATAAATCTCTCTAATATTGACATATACAACTATATATTCAAAAATATTGGAAACATGGAAGATATATACATGAGATTTTAGTACAATCGTATTTAGACTTACATCGACATGAGTTAGAAGTTCTTGCGGATTGCTGTAATCGTATGGGTTGAATGGTAGATCATCTTCAACTGGCGACGACATATGGAGAAATTTAGGATCTTGGAAATATTAGCTTTACTAGAGGTGTCAAAATTTTCATATTTGTGACCTAAACATGTATTGTATATATAGAGATCATCATCTTTTATTATTGGAAAAAAAATATCTATTGACATTTATCTCCAAATATATCTATATCTAAATATATAGGATATATCTTTCGATTATCTGTCTTATTTTATTCCGTGTACATATCATTATCTATCCTATTTCGATTCGTATATATCTGATTTATTTTCGGTAAAAATAAATATATCGGCGTCCGCGCATCACACAAACGCGGATTTTAAAAAAAAAAAATATTTGCGTTTGCGCACTGCGCATGCGCGGATTTAAAAAAAAAAAAAAAAAAAAAAGCGCGACCGCGCATTGCGAGTGCGCGGATCCGCGCACTCGCAATGCGCGGTCGCATACCGTGTAAAACGCGAAAAAATGACCGTGCAAATAACAGTCCCCTTTTTTTTTTCTGTAACTTCCAGCAACTGATCATGTGTGTATTGGGCCTCTTCTTCTTTAACATATGAATATTGGGCTTGCATTGGAATTTTCTTGATCCAACTTGAGATTGCAAACTGCACCATTTAATTTAGGAAAGTAATCACATTTTTTTTAGCATATCATAAATGTGACAAATATTTTTCTTATGAAATCATGAATTTCAACAATTCACGAAAATTTATCCTCCAACACCCTCTATATCGAGAAACTAGAAAGTCAGCGTCAAAGTTAATGAACCTATCCTCGTACGACATGAACCTTATATCCTCGACTCTCATCGTGTCCAATTGATTGGTAATGTTGTGTACCCTCTCTAGAGTACGCGGTGGTGTCGCTGTATGCGTCCACCGACAAGCCCACCTACGATCAATTTGGCGCTGTCGCTCCTCAGCCATTGCAGGGGCAAGTGCCGGAAAATGTGTCCAAATCCAAAACTTTATACATATAAAGGGAAAAAAATTAGTCTTATTGATTGAAAGCACGAATTGTGTATGTAAACCTTATAAGAATACCTGAACCAATGCAGCGCACCCACTCATGGTTCCCACCCCTTCCCTGCTCGCGATGCCCAGGGCTCGATACAAGAGGGCAAGCATGGCAACACCCCATGAGTACTGCCCTCTCATAGCATGATTGTAGACTAAGTCAACTGTCCACAAGAGTATGTGTGTAGTCGACTTATCATTGATAAAGATCGCCCCAAGTATTATCAATAGATACCCGGTCACAACAGATTGGGCATAAGCATCGCCATTAGGAATCATCGCCTTCATCATCTCCTCTAACTTTGCCTGACGGAAGCGCGCCCCTCGACTTCTCATGTCTGCAGTGGATATGCCAAGTCTGGTGGTGAGGAAAGACCGGCGTTGCGCATCGGTCATAGATGTACATGGGGCAACTCCGTCAATCTGTAGGCCAAGTATGATGGCTACATCATGGAGGGTGACAGTCATCTCACCCCAGGGAAAGTGGAACGTGTTCGTCTCGGGGTGCCATCGGCAGATAAATGCTTGGATCAAAGAATGATCCACCGTGCCAAACTCAATGTCCTCCAGATATATAAGGCCACTTAGTCTTGCAAGCCCGAACCAACTCATAGGGGTAACAACACGAGGCAAGTTTCTGAGGAACTAAATGTGGGTGTTGTGTCGAATGCATCGAATTAGATTGTCCTCCTACAAGGGAAAAACACATAATTCTTTAGGTAATAATTAAATATTTAATTTAAGTAAGAACTTTCACAAGAAAATATAAATGAATACATACCTCACCCATCCAAATAAGTCTGCATCTGTGCGTCCTATACCACGTCAATGGTTGATTCTCTAGTGGTCGGCCGTCATTGGTAACTGGTGGTTGTAGTTGTTCCTCATCTATGTGTTGTGCCCCTTGTTGTGGTGGGTCCTGATGGACCGGGTGCTGATGTGAATGCTCTTGTTGCTCATAATAGTGCTCGTAATCATAACCAGCATCCGTCGCCACATTGTGGTAGTCATACGCTTCGGGACCGAATGCCTCCTGATTATCGCCATCATCTGTGTTGGCGTCCTCAAATTCCTCTTCATTGGACGCATCTGACCCAGCTGCGTCGTCCAACTGAATATCCTCGAGCCCTAATGTCCCGCTCGGGAAAGAAGACGATGTACGCTCTGAGGAGGAGCGTCTCAGAGTAGGTCGACTGGCCCAGGCGACCGTGTCCTATCCCTTATAATTGATGTACTCGCCCGATCGGGTACAGTAGTGGCGGTAGCTGGAGCCTTCTCTTGCGCCTCCTCAGCCCTTTCATGTTCACCTCGACGGGCCGAAGCCGTGGGCCGTCGCCGCTCCAATGCCGTAGAAATTTGCTATCATATTGCATAACAAATAAACAATGTTACAATTTGTTATGAGTACAAATATCCAAAAATTAGTCTGTACACATCAATTATGTTTATCTATTCCTATAAGGTTATAATTGATAAATACGAATTACTTTTTTCCATTTAACTAATTTCAGTGACCTATTTTAAAGGGTATTTTGTTTATCTATTTTCATTGGTATTTCATTTACCTATTTTTGTGTTTAGGGTGAAATCTTACATTTTTTTTAGCATTTACATTTCTTTCCTAAACATTTAATATGACGCTACCTATACTGTTGCTTATATACTTCAAAATTAATTTTTCCTATCTTTGTAACTCCTAAAAACCTTTATTTCGCTTACCTATTGTCAATGTAATTTTATCTAACTCATGACATAAAGAATTTCGATCATATATTTTCGGTTGCTTATTTCAACATAAATGATACATACAAATTCGTATAAAAAAATTCTTTCAACTAAAATGAACTTACTAAACATTATTACATTTCTAATATTTCATGGAACTTTTTTCATCGTCATTACATCTTACAATTTCTAATATTTCATGAAACTTTTTTCTTCTCACTAAACATTATAAATATCATAAAATTTATCAAAACTAAAATGAACTTACTTCTCTCGCTCTCCGACGCTCATCCTTATCTTGCGAAGATCGATCCACTCGAAGCCAACCCATGGCACTACTTGCAACCTTCTTCATTTTGGATGTCATTCTCGATTATGTACACGTAAATTTAATTAATGTAAGCCATATGCAAATCTAAGGAAAATAAATGATTTCCGATTAACTAAATGTAAATTTATTTACTGAAGATAATACATAAAGAAGAAAATTACTATTGCCTTTTTGAAGATGCGATGAACAGCTTGATGAACACAATGAAAAGCATAAAATTTTAGAACAAAGTTTTGTGAAATGGGCAAAGCTGTGTGACGAAGGGTAGGCTTGGGGTCGGCTTTTATAGGAGATGGAGGGCATCGCATCTCTGTGAATCGCGAGTGCAGCGGGAATTCCGGAAACACGCAACAAACAACAAGATTCTCGCCCATGACAGTGTGGTCAAATCGGTGTCGCTTCGCTCCTGTCCATCGGCAAACGCGCTATGCGCAGACGCTGGCCCCCATCCGCGCATCCGCTGTGCGCAGCTGCAGACATCTCCGCGCATTCGCTGTGCGCGGCTGCCGGCCTGCCTTTTTCATCCGCGCTTTCGCAGTGCGCCATTGCATAGGTTAACCGTGCAACCGGCGATAATTTCACCGTGCACTTAGCAATTCCGTTTAAGGTATGAGCTAATTTACCCTTCTTTTAAACCAATAATCTTGTTTTATTTTAGAGCTTATCTCTATGACTCTATCTTATTCAACATTTGAAGAAGAGGAGACTGTTATGAGCTATTACAAGTATTGACTCTTCACATTGCAAATCCAATTTAGATATATATTGGTTGGAGTATTTAGGATGGGTTTGAATTCCATTCCATTTTAATTATAATTCAATTATTCACTTCAGTTTATATGAGAAATTGATTGTATAACTAAAAATCTCATAAAACCCGAGGTAAAATAGTAATTTAACCAAATAATCACATACATCGGGATAAAATTATTGTATTATATATAATTAATAAAGGAAAACTAATTAAAATACCCCCACCTTTGGGGGTAAGGTAAAAATATATCCTCAATGCAGTCTACGCGGATTTTTTTACAAGGATTTTCTTGAATGATTTCCTTAGGAAAAAAAGAGAGTTGGATCGGGTTCATATCCAACGCCTTTTCATCGCTCCTATCTTCTTCTGTGGACCGCGGTCGCCTATTGAATTTTCTTCCAGGTCTTCCGGGTAGCTCATTGTTCCCCTTCAATGTCAGTCTTCCTTTCTCGTGGTCGCCTATCTTGAGTTGTCGTTGTCAAATCTTCTCCCTCTTTAATTCGTTCACGGACTTGGTTGAGTAAGTTTTGTTTACCCCCTCTTCATTGTTGTTGTTGTTGTTGTTGTTGTTGTCGTCGATTTAGTTTTGTTGTCGGTTTGGTGGTAGAAATAGTCTTGTTGTGTTAATTTGAGGCAATTTTGACCGGAATAGTTGCTTGGTTGAATCAATTTTGCTTTTCGTGTTTAATTTTGTTGTCGGTTTAATTTTTTTCCCAAGAAAACCCAATTTTAGTGTTAATTTGTAAAAAGACTTCCACGCAAGGTTTCTTGTAAAAAAAAATCCATATAGGCTGCATTGTCATCATTTTTTACCCGTGAGAAAATATGTGGTAATATATTAACACTACCCTCAAAGGTCGGGATATTTTTGTTACATTTGAAAGTTGATGATATATTTTTACCATATACCCAAAGGTGAGGGTATTTTAATTAGTTTGCCCATTAATAAATTATGGAATCCAAACACACCGTTAATTTACCTTAATATTTTTGTTTACCAAAGACGGCCTTGTCTATTTTGCATTATAAACATAATACAATTGGAATCCAAACACTTATATACATGCAACATCTTTCATTTACAAAGTACAAGCAAATAATTAGCTTGAATTAGAGGTATTTTAGTCGTTTTAAACAAAACAAATAGAGGTTTAATGAGTGGGTGGTCTTATGAAAACAAGTTAAATTTATGGGTGGTTTACTGTAATTTATGGGTGGTCTTATGAAAACAAGTTAAATTTATGGGTGGTTTACTGTAATTTAAGTTTTTATGGGTGGTTATGTGAAAAGTATCATAATTTACGGGTGGTTATGTGTAATTTACCCTTTTTTAAGGGTGGAGTTTAAGGTTGTGTTTGGCACTAGATTATTTTTATCTAGATTAATGAGATTTCTGTAGATGTGAGGAGATAAAGATTATTTTTGTAGATTAATGAGATTTTTTTTTGGTGGGAAATTAATGAGATTTTATAAATTGAGATTTTTTTTGGCGGAAATCTCTTAAAAGTGCTTGATTGGTATAAGATTGTGATGTATTTTGTAGAATAAAAATGACCCTTTGACCTCCACCTTTATTACCCCTCCTTCCAAGTTCCCCTCATGGTTTGAGTTCATTGTTCGTTGCTCCATTACGGCTTCCGGTGATATCAGAACTGTTGCGGCCTCCTTTGCTTCTCCGTCCCTCTTCCGACATGCATCCATCGCCGGCATGGCAGCATCAGCCCTGCCTAGATCCGATCCCCACCACCACATGCATCTATCGCCGACGCCCAGATCTGAGGCCTTCACCTCACCAGATTCGGCCTTCCTCTTCGCTTCTCCCTCTCGACCTCTCCTTGCAGGCCACACGCAGCTGCCTCTCCCTCGCCTTTTCCAACTAGATCCGACCACCACCAACCATTGCGCACCACCAGAACACCAGATCCAACCACACCTCGCCCAACTTCGGCATGCAACAGTCCCCTCCGGCAGCAACCATACCCAATAGTCACCTCACCCACCTTCGCGGCACCCAAGCAACGTCGACCTCATATTTAAAAAAGGGGGCAAGATTGGGAAAAAAAAATCTCACTCAAACAAATCTCTCATAATCTTCTATAATCTTGCCTTCCCAAGATTTCAATTTCACCCAAAAAAATCTCTCATAATCTCCATAATCTGAAATCTCCATCTCCAAATCTTCCAAAATCTACTAACAAACACCGATGCTGCTAGATTAGTTTTTGAAACAATCTCCTTAATCTAATGAAAACATGCACCGAGCACACGCTAAGGCTGTTTTTGATATTGTCTTTTTTGGAAGGTTTTGGAGTTTAAAAAAATAAAACCTGCCACTCGTTGTGTTTGGTTTGGCAATAGATTTGCTATGGAAGGTGGAGGTTAAGGTGCAGCTTTTGGGAGGTTAAATTTGGCCAAAAAAAAACTTGGGCTCCCAAGGTTTTGGAGGTTATTTTTTGTGAGTTTATTTTTTTGCCCTTTGAATTCAACCGGGTGATGTTGAAGCAGCCCACTTTCTGCAACCCCGACAACCGGGAAGAGGCTCTGGTATCGGCACCAGCGTTAGATCTAAGGAGGAGGAGGCAATCCCGACATTCGGGGAGAGGCTCGGTTTTAGGCCTTCAATGGCGGCTGCGAGAACTAAAAGAAAGAGATGGAGGGGAGGCGAAGGATCTGAGGGAGAGAGAGAGAGAGAGAGGTCGGACGAAGGCTCTAGAGCGAGAGAGAGAGCTCGATTTCAGGGGTGGAGATGGTTGTCGATTTCAATTGCAAGGAACTGGAGGTTTCAGGAGTGGTGATGGCTGCCCGATTTCGGATTACATGGAATTGAAGCAAGGAAGGGGAAGGAGGAGGGGTATTTTAGACATTTTCATCTTAAAACCCATTTACAAACCTTACCATCACCAAACATCCAATCAAGTTTTTTTTTTAAAAATAAACTTCACAGTTCAAACCTCCAACTCCATAATCTCCAACTTCATAACCTCCAACTATCACCAAACATGCGCTAATTTTACAGGGTTGAGTGGGTGGAGATTATATTTTACGGGTTGGAAATGAGGGTGATTAATTTCGTAAAGTATCTCGATAGTGTTTAGTTGATTAAGATTTATTTAAGGTGGAAAAAGATTAAAATACCCATATTACCCTTGTCACCATAAATGAACAAAAGCTTGTCCTCCCCAATTACCAGCAAAAACGTCTACCACAATGACAAATTGAACTCGGCGACCGATGTAAAGACTCGAATTTTCAAATCCTAATTTTTTCGGAAAAAGAAAATTAAAAATGAATTTAAATCGAATTAAAAGCTCGTTTAGCGGATTCTGACCGTAATATAAAATTTGACGAATAATTGCCATCCTTTTACCTCAAAAATTCAAAATAATTATCGGATGACGATATCCTTTCGGTTTTAAAAATCTAATTGATCGAGAAAGCGGGATTCCAGAAAATTAACATTCGAGAACTAATTCGAGGTTTGAGATTCGCGTATTCTGGATTTATTACCGGGTATTAGTTTAACCAATTTCACACTCCACCCTTAACTTACCTTACCTTATCCACTCCCTCACCTCCCCATACCCTGCAACCCGAACCCATCCCTCTTCGGTTCACCTGCCCACCTTCACATCGTCATCCTCTTCATTTGACTTCACCATCACCATTACCTTCACCGTCACCTTCTCCATCACCTCGCTTCTTCTTCATCCCCTTTCCTCCCTCCTGATCACGCCACCATCATCACGTCTCACCATTTTCTCGTTCTTCATCACCATTACAAACGCCACCTCTCGCTCCCCGTTGCAACCATCACCAACTCACTGTCGCAGCAACTCCAACAGCATCCCTGATCGAGCCCAAACCAAAGCACTCCCCTCTACCCTTCTCCTCGAGAGCACAGAAGCAGCTGACGTCGCCCAGGAACTCCCATCGAGCCACCAAAGCTCCGACATCCCTGTTCGAGCGCGTTTAACTTTCGGTAAGCCGTTCTCCTCCGTTTTCGATCGGAATCGTCCACGAGCTTCACCATCGCACTCATCCATGTCCGACGCAGGTCCGATGAGCCATCGCAAGCCACCGACGACGTCCAGAACTCCGATCGAGAGTTCCGAAGTCGCGAAATCCCTCTGTAAGCTCCCGCCTTTCCATCCTCTATTTTGATTCGATTCTGTCTTGGGTCAGGATGTGGGCGAATATGAGTGTGTGTGAGCTGAGTGCGGGACGTGGTGTCGGCTCGTGAGCTCCGACGATAGCTCCGGCGTAGTCGAGGAGCGAGCAGAGACGAGGTTGGGCAATGGCGCGGGCGTGGCTCCATTCTTGAATTTGTAAATTGGAACTCAGGAGGAAGAAGGAAGCCAACGTGGCTTGTGGGCCCCTCTTTTTTTTAACTTATAAATATTTGTTATATTATATAACCGGTTGGGGATTAATAATTGCGGGTTCGGTTCGGTTCGGATTTATTCGTTAATTTATTTAACTATTTAACGGTAATTAAAATATATTATATATACAATATTATTGGAGGTTTTAAGAGATAAAATATTATTTTTGGAAAATTATAAGGGTTGGTTTATTAAATAAAAATGATCGGGATTTTAGGGGATTTGGAAATAATTTATAAAAGTGTTAAATAAATGGTATCATGTAATACTATTTGAGATTTAAATATATTATTGGGACTTAAAGATTTATAAAGAATTTGGAAAAGAATTTCAAGGTTGAAAAGTAATCTAATAAATAAATTTAAAAGGGAATTTGGCGAGTAACTTCAAGGTTCGGAATACTTAACTATTTAACTGGGATTTGAAAAGGTTTTGAAACTAACTTGGGAATAAGACTTATTCAATGACTAACTAGCATGATAATATGATCGTTTGACTAACGGTATGATATGCATGACTAATAGCATGACTTGTGGTGAATTATTATATGAGATTAAATGTTGGATGATTATGATGATCTAGTAGGATTTTATATCACACAAATTATGTCTTATGATTTTGATGAACCGTTGAGGTATATGCGGAAATGATGTATATGAACATGCGGAATTGGTTGAATGATTTATGGAGAACAATGTGGTCTTGAGGAGCGGATGATGCAATGAAATGACTTTCATAATATGTTACTTGTTCTATTGATTGAGGTGTGCTTGAGTGCTTAATAGTTGGATGTAGACTTATGTATATTCCATTATGTACTAGGTGATACTCTGTGATTGTGAATACTGTGTAATGGATTGTTCTGTTGCCGATCTGCTAGCCAGATAAGTACCTCCGAGGCTTACTTAGTAACCAGTGCCTCCTGCCTGATGTGTCATATAGTATGTAGGTGTTTCATATGTATAAGAGCATGCCATGTAGTATCTTGCTTAGGAATTGCACTTACGAATGAGCATTCTTATTCTGTATGCGTTTGAATACAGAACGGCCGTTATCTGTGAGTCCTAGAATCCTTGATAGGGTCATCGGACAGCCCAGCTCCATCGGGTTCGTCCTGAGTCGTTCGGGTCGTCGGAACACCTTTACTATTATCAGCATTTTTATTTTCTTTTCGCAAGATCCACGATATGATGATGAGATATGATATGATGATGAGATACGATATGATGATGAGATTTGAGATGCTATCAAATCGAACTGGCCAGTCTCCACCCTACTTGGAAGGGGGGTGGTGGTAGAATAGGGATATACCACTTGGTATTCTTTGTTAAGGCCTTACTTAATATTCTGCACATATGAGCTAGGAACATGATAGTGTGGTTAATATTTCAGTACTGCATGAAGGCATCTTTATTCTAGGTATAGGCATATTATATGTCCTCAGCGCGGTTAGAGGACCCGCGGGCGGACTCTTGGCCTGACTTGGTGGTATAGTTTCAGGTATCCGATACACTGCTTGATTTTGTGCTGTTATGACGGGGTCTATTCATATGGCAGAGAGTGAGTGGTTGAAACCTGACTTCACCAGATTCATGCTTTTGGGATTTCTCCCTACTTATACTCTTTTTTGACCCGGCTCTGCCGTGACACTGGTTGTATCATTTTCAGAACTTATGCCCTTTATATGATAAATGATTTCTCGCGTTGTAGAATTAATTAGGACAGAAATAGGGGTTTACCTCGGGGTCTCCAACGGACCTTCCGTATTTGGGTACGAAATCCCACTTTAAACTACAAATCTTTGGTTTCAAACCTTCAACCTGTACTCGGGGCGCAAGATCCCAACGAGGGGTTTCATCCCTTGAAACGTAACTCGGGAATCATAATCCCGGGCCATTACAAAGGTGGTATCAGAGCTGATGTTTTGCAATCCGAGTACAATAGGTTGAAGAGGTTTTGAAAATCGCCCAATGTTTTCAAATGGTTTTGGAAAATATTTTATAAAGGGCAAAATGAATTTAATTAGACTTAAAACCTAAAATGAATTAAGGGGAAATAATCTCGTGGGCAGAGACCCAAGCGGTAGACATCCCTTATGGATGTAGAATTCGGGGATCGGTAGGCACAATACTAGCTTTTATTTGCAGATGGGCCTAGAAGACTCCGAGGAACACCACGGAAGTTGGAGTGTTGAGTTAGGAGGCCGTGAGGTTTTGCCCCTCCGGTCAGCCGTCCCTCGAAGGACGGCATAGATCGTCTCTATGCTTATGTTTATATATGTACATATATGCAATTGGGCCCGAGGGCGATCCTCCTCGAAGAGGATCATATTTGATAACTCCCTCCCTTGATGAAAATCGGAATAGATGTTTCAAAGGCTTTGACAGGATATTTGTGTCAAAGGCCTTGGAGCGTTAACAGTTGATGAAATACAAAACCTACCTTTATTATTCGTATATTATTTTATCTTATTATATTCTTCCATTATATTATATATATATGTATGACTAACCATTTCAGGAAGTATATTCGAAGATTGCATCCTTCCTTTTACATGTTGAGGAGATCAACTCAAAATAGATCATGGCTTCGAAGTATCCTTAAATAGAAGATCCAAGATCGAACTGATTCCAAAGAGCCGTTGGAGATCTGGTGATGAAGATCCTCATGCTCCATGCTATCTCCATGCTATTATATAAAGGAAAGGAATGAGAAGACAGAACACACAAGTGCTACACACGAGCTTCAATTCTTTCAAGCGATCTGTCTTCCAAGTGTCTCTTTGCAAAGCGCTCAAATAGTTTGTTGTTTATTTCAAAGCCTTTGAGAGTCACTGTGAGCTTATAGGATATATTTATTTCAAGTGTTACTCGAGAGTTTATAACTCGGGAAGTTGCACTAGGCTATTGATTTGCGAGAGTTAGAGGATTGTACTAGATAGCTGAGAGAGGTGGGGCTCTTCTAGATTGGTCTAGGACTCCAAGGGAACGTGAGTTGACTAGATTGCAATTGTATAGGAGAGAGGCTTCTCGGTGAGCTATTAGGATCCTAAGCTAAGCAATCAATAAAGCCTTTGAATCCTAGGGTTGTGGAAGAACCCTAGGCGGGGACGTAGGCCAGTTGTGCTGAACCTCGTAAACAATTACTCGTGTTCTTTACTTATTTGCTTTACCATTTTTCCGCACTTGGTTCGAATTGTTTAACTTTGTGATTCAGGTTCTTCTCAAAGGTTTTGGTACAAGCTCCAAAAGTCTTGAGACTTTCTGCGAAAAACGGGCATACTCTATTCAACCCCCCTTCTAGAGTATTTATATATTACTTTGTTTTACATTATCGAACCTTCAATTGGTATCAGAGCTTTACTCACTGCTTTTGATCTAACAATCTTGTGAGTTTTCGATCATGTCTGGTGAAGCAAGCGGAGGATTTTCACAGGGAAGGTCCACAAGCAGACCGCCACTCTTTGTAGGAAACAACTTTATCCACTGTAGATCTTTGATGAAGATGTTCATCATAGACCAAGATCTAGAGCTTTGGAACATTATAGAGAATGGTCCGAAGATTCCAGAGAAGGAAGGACCAAACGATACCAAAGTGGCAAAGAAGGAGTCTGAATACAACCAAGCAGATGTTGAAACCATCTCCAAAAACTACAGGGCTATTAACTTACTTTATTGTGGTCTTAGCACTGATGAGTTTAACCGTATTTCCTCTTGTAGGTCAGCTAAAGAGATTTGGGACAAGTTGGTCGTCACCTATGAAGGAACAAGCCAAGTGAAAGACACCAAGATCAGCATCTTCCTTCGAAAGTATGAGCTCTTCAAGATGAAATCCGATGAGTCAATCAAAGCCATGTTCACACAATTCACAGAAATCACCAACAACCTTGACTCTCTCGGCAAGAGCTTTACCAACGTTGAGAAAGTGAGGAAGATACTGAGGTGCCTTCCAAAGGAGAAATGGGGTCCAAAAGTAACAACTATAGAGGAAGCCCAGGACCTCACCACTCTACCCCTTGATGATCTCCTTGGGAAGCTGATCACGCATGAGATGATCCTTAATGAAGACGATGGAGAACTTCCATCTAGCACCAAGAACTTGGCACTCAAGTCTAAGAAGGATGAGTCCAAGGATGGATCTGATTCTGAAGATGAGGATGACGATGAGGATGATCCTTTTGCTCTCATCACAAGAGGCCTTGCTAGAATTCTCAAAATGAAGAAGCAATTCAACAACAAGGATGGATCAGAATCTTCAAAATTTCGAGGTAAGCCTCAACACAACAAGTTTGAAAAGAAGACTAAACCGTTGTCTTGTTTTGAATGTGGTGAAACAGATCATCTTGTAAAGGACTGCCCTCAAAAGACAAAGAGCCAGCCCAAGAAAGGTGACAAATGGAAGAAGAAAGCTATGGTGGCTACTTGGAGTGATTCCGACTCTGATTCTGACGATGAGAAGGCCAACATTTGTCTTATGGCCTCAGAAGATGAATCCCACGATAAAAAGCTTGAAGCTACTGTAAGAGAACTTATGGAAAGTCCAAAAGAGGTATTATCGGAATTCCTTTCTAATATGATTGCCAATGAAGAGAAGCTTATTGCCCAAACTAACATTCTTATTAAGAGAACTGTGGACCAGGAAAAGACTATTGAGGATCTGTCTATGAAGGTCAAAGGTCTTGAAGCTTCTTATTCAGGTCTTGACATTAAAGTCAAGACTCTTGATTCGGAGAAATCTGAACTCAAGCAAGATCTCTCCTCTCTAAGAAATGTGCATCATGACTTAGAGAACGAGAAGATCTCCCTGAATAATAAGATTCTAGACCAACAGACAGCCCTCATAAGTTTTACCAAATCCAAAGGCACTCTCGATAAGATGTTAGGTGAGCAACAAAGCTCTCTAAACAAAAGTGGTATTGGTTACAACCCAAAGTTTTTAAAGAAGCAACACATTACCACTTTTGTAAAGGCTAAAGGAAACAGAACCTCTCCTATATGTCACCATTGTGCTAGAAAGGGACATGTAAAAGAGACCTGCCCCTACAGAAGAAAGGATCCTTATATTATTCGCAATACATTTCCTGTTCATTTGAGAAAAGAACGGATAACACAAGTTTGGGTCCCAAAAGGCACTATTTTACCAAATATGGTTTACCCCAACAATGGATCCAAATTTGCTTATTGGTCTAGCCACAAAGGTTGATGTTTGTTTTGCAGGAGATCACCAAGGTGAAAGAACACAAATGGATTATTGATAGTGGTTGCTCGAGGCATATGAGTGGGAAGAGTTCTCTCTTTCATGATCTAAAGGAGCAATCCACGGGAACAATCACTCTTGGTGACAAAGGGAAATGCGACATTGTTGGTATTGGTAGTGTTGGAAGTGGTTCCAGCCATAGTATTAAAAATGTCTATCTCGTTGATGGTTTAAAGTATAACCTGCTTAGCGTTTCTCAACTATGTGATAGTGGTAACAATGTCAGATTTAACAAGAAAAGATGTATAGTGTGCAGAGATGATACAGGTGAAGTTATATTGACTGCATCTCGTTATAACAGCATATACGCTGTTAATGCTGATCAAGTGGCACAAGGAAGCTTAACCTGTTTAAAGGCCTTGACGGATGATCCAAAGCTTTAGCACAGGAGACTCGGTCATGTGAGTCCACATACACTACAGAAGCTTGTGTCCAAAGGGCTTGTAAGAGGGCTACCTAAGATGGACTTCAAAGGTATTGACATGTGTAACGCTTGCACACGAGGTAAACAAACACGTAGCTCCTTCAAACCCAAAAAGGTTGTAAGTTCTTCTAGACCCCTTGAACTTTTACATATGGATTTATGTGGTCCTATGCGAGTCAAATCTCCCAATGGTAAAAAGTACATGCTAGTTGTTGTTGATGATTTTTCTAGATATACTTGGGTTGCATTTTTGAAAGAAAAATCATAGGCCTTATTTGAGTTTTCAAAACATTGTAAGGAGTTGCAAACTTTAAGAAATGAGCCCATAGTGTCTATCCGGAGTGATCATGGTAGGGAGTTTGATCAACTTCAATTTGATTTGTTTTGTGCTAAATATGGCATCTCCCATAACTTTTTTGCTCCTAGGACACCTCAACAAAACGGGGTTTTGGAACGCAAGAACCGCACCTTAGAGGATATGACCAGGACTATGCTTTTAGAAAATGCATTACCTAAAACCTATTGGGCTGAAGCTGTTAACACAGCTAACTACATTTTAAATCGTTGTCTTATTCGTTCCATCTTAAAGAAAACTCCTTATGAACTTTTCAAAGGCCGCAAACCACTTATATCTTATTTTAAACCCTTTGGCTGTACTTGTTTTGTTCATAACAATGGAAAAGATAACCTTGGGAAATTTGATGCGCGTAGTGATGAAGGTATATTTCTTGGCTATTCCACGAGTAGCAAAGCTTATAGAATCTTCAATAAAAGGACCCAGGTAGTTGAAGAAAGTATACATGTTATTTTTGATGAATGCAATGATGGTGCTTTGAGTGAAAGTGTTGCAGATATAGATCTTAATATCCATGAAGAGAACGAGGAAGGTGATGATGCTGCTACCATGAACACAGAGAAAAGGAACATGCAGGAACCGATTCTTAACACTGAAGAATTGGCCCAAGGTGTTGAAGATGCGTCCAAAGCCCTTGGTGTCCAATCCAACAGTGTTGAGATGTCAGAGACTGCTGTAACTGAACCTAACAGGACCACGGAGTCAGATGTACCACAAATCAATCCTGATAGTGTGACAAATCAAAGAGCTGAGACTAGCAAAAGGAAATTCAAATACTCCTCATCACACTCATTAAAGGATATCATTTCTGACCCTACTTCTAGTGTTCAAACTCGTTCTAAACTTAAAGATCTTTGTGCTTTTAACACGTTTGTTTCTCTTATTGAGCCAAAGAAGGTAAATGAGGCACTTCAGGAGCCAGACTGGATTATAGCTATGCAAAGTGAACTTAATGAATTTGAGAGGAACAAAGTCTGGACTTTGAAGCCTAGACCAAAGCATCAATCAGTCATTGGCACTCGATGGGTGTTTCGAAACAAGTTAGATGAGAATGGCAAGATTGTGAGGAACAAGGCACGACTTGTTGCTCAAGGCTACAATCAAGAGGAAGGTATTGACTACGAGGAGACCTTTGCTCCCGTAGCCAGGCTTGAAGCCATTCGCATTTTATTAGCATTTGCATCTTTTATGAGCATAAAGTTATATCAAATGGATGTCAAGTGTGCTTTTCTCAATGGTTTTTTAGAAGAAGAAGTTTATGTTGCTCAACCCCCAGGTTTTGAAAGCTTAGAATTTCCCAATCATGTTTAGTGTTTGCATGTGTGCTAGGTTTCAAGCTGATCCAAAAGAATCTCACCTCGTGGCTGTGAAGAGGATCTTTCGATATCTCAATGGCACTAAGGAACTTGGACTATGGTACCCAAAGCAAAAGGATTTCACTTTAATTGGATATTCTGATGCAGATTTTGCAGGCTACAAGGTGGATAGAAAGAGCACATCAGGATGTTGCCAATTCTTAGGAGCATCTTTGATCAGTTGGCACTCAAAGAAGCAAAACTCAGTTGCTCTATCCACTGGAAAAGTCGAATACATTGCAGCTGGAGCTTGCTGCTCCCAAATCCTTTGGATAGCTCAACAAATGCGAGATCTCGGCATCAACCTCAAGGGTATCCCAATTAAGTGTGACAATACAAGTGCCATATCCATCACTAAGAATCCTGTTCAGCATTCAAGGACCAAGCATATTGATGTAAGACATCATTTCATTAGAGATCATGTTGAAAAAGGTGATGTGTCCATATCTTTTATTTCTACTGATTATCAATGGGCTGACATTTTTACTAAGCCTTTGGCAGAGGACAGGTTCACCTTCATTAGACGAGAGATTGGGATGCTTAACAAGGATGCACTTTCGTAGGGGGAGCTTTCCCTTTACGAAAGATAAACTCCACTCAATGTCAAGACCTTTGAGAGTTATGTCAAGGTCTGCAAACTGAACAGTGGAGTACATATATCGGATCATATATTTTTGGTTAATATCTTTTTAGATATTTAATCAATTATATTTGTTTTAATCGGATTTCAAAAATTGCCTATTTCTATGATTTCCTTAACCGTTAAGATATTTTATTTTTGGAAATATATTTTTTGTTACCTTGTCCGATTTTAATGGGTATTTGAATTTGAATTTGAAATTGAAAACCTTTCAAATCTTAGCAATGTAATGATTTCTTTCCTTGGAACCCTAAACCCATCCCATCAATCCGTCACCCTCTCTCTCTACTTAAACCCATTCTGTACCCGATTACAACCCACACTCAGAGTTTTTAAAACCCTTTCCACTCCTTCATCTTCAACCTCTCAAAGAAACCCTAACCAACTACTTCCATGGCACCCAAAACCAAGAAAGTTGTCACTCCCAAAAGACTTGGCGCCACCCCCAAGGGACGCCAGGCCACTGCTACCTCTCCCACACCCGAACCTGCTACTCAAGCCATCATCCCAGCAGTTGTCCAGAGCACCATTAAGGTGAGCACGGCTACGGCTCCCAAAGGCTCTCAGAAGCGCGCTGCTAAGAAACCCTTGAGTGCTAAATAAAAGGGGAAGAGAAAGATATCGGCTGAGGAAGAGGACGAGGAAGAAGAGGAAGACGACCTTGATGCCGCCCTGGAGCGAGATGCTGCCAAGGAAGCCGAGGAGGAGGTCTTGAGGCAGAAAAAGGCCGATGAGGAGGCTGAGCTTGCTAAGAGACTGGCCGAGGAGGAAGCAGAGCGAATTCGGAAGGATGCCGAAGCCGAAGAGGTTCCATCCGAGGTGGAGCCTGAGGAAGAAGAAGAGGAAGAGGAAGAGTACGAGGGATCCGGAGAGGACGAGGAACCTGAAGGTGATGAAGCGGGGTCCGCTGAGGACTCGGGGTCTGAGGAAGAGGAGGAAGAATCTCCCTCTCCTTCTCCTCCTCCTCCCCCGTCTCCGAAGAAGCGGAAAGCCCCTGCTCCAGTCAAGCCTCCATCCCCTAAGCGTACCAGGAAGGGCCCTGTCAAGAGCCTTGTAGCACCTGTCAAGAGAGTTGCTCCAACTGTTGCACGCAGAAAGAACGTAGACCCCCCGGCCTATATCCAGGTAAATCAATCCTTGCCCTCCTCTTGGTTTCAAGATGCTGAGACTGCTGGTAAGTGGGTAGATGAGTTTAGAACTCGTAAGATTAGTTGTTCTGATTTTTTAGATGTTGAGTTCTTTGAAGCTTTGAAGTTACCTTGCATTGAGCTCCTCAAAAATTCCCCTGCCTGGAACCTTATTAACCTTGAGGTTGTTTACTACCCCGAGCTTACCCGACTTTTCTACATAAACCTAAACGCCAAAAACGACACTAATGGTTGGTCTTTGGAGTCTGTCGTCAAAGGGGTTAGAATCTCTCTCAACTCCAATGACTTTGCAGATTCTCTAGGCTTACCTACCCCTGTTCCACCTGCTCAAGTAAACCCCTCAAAAGAAAATTGCATCATCCTAGCCCGAGCCAAATATCTCCTACCTGAAGCATCCAACAGCACCTCAAAGCAACTCACCCACTCATCCCTAACCCTTGAGGCGAAAATAATTTTTAACATCATTGTTAGATGCCTCTTACCCCGTCTTAACTCTGGCTCACTCCTTACCGACAATGCCATGGTCCTGCTCTACCACATTCTAAATGGCCTTGAACCTAATCTGGCCAACATTATCCTTGGTACAATGGCCCATGCCAGAAAAGCCAGAAAAGGATCTCCCCTCCCCTTTGCTACCCTTTTGACCCCTATCTTCAAAGCTTCTGGAATTGATGTCAAAAATGAAGAACAGCTGCGTCATACGGGTTTGTTCGACTCTAAAGGCCTTGAAAAGATTGGCATCACTCGGTCTCCCCAAGGGACCTTGAGTCTTGCCACTCCTTCAAAAGCCTTTCCCACTGCTCCAGCTTTCGATGAACGCATGGACAACCTAGAGTTGGGCTTGGAGGAAGTTCGCCTGGATATTAAGGAGCTGCAGAAGGAGTTGATGACGGCGATGAGCGGGATTTCAACGATGCTGGAAGGACTGTGGACGAGGCTCACTGATGATGCTCTGGATTGACTTAGCCCTAAACCTATCCCACCCTATCCCACCCCTGAAACTTGTTACTTTGCTGGTTTTTGGAAACGTTTTCAAAACTTTTGATAACTTCTGGTGACTGTTTTACCTCCGCCCTTTGTTGAAAGACAAAAAGGGGGAGATGATCGTTAGACTTTGAAAACCTCTGTTTAAAGGTCGTGGAGGACCTTGATTTTTGATTTATGGTTTTCAGTTGGATAGTTTTTTGCATGCTTTAAAAATTTGATCCAACATTTGTGTAACCCTTGCAGGTACTTAGTCCGAATTCCATTGTATTTTATATTTTTGACTAAGTTGCAGGGATGCACAGGGTTTGTCTTTCATCAAGGGGGAGATTGATAACTCCCTCCCTTGATGAAAATCGGAATAGATGTTTCAAAGGCTTTGACAGGATATTTGTGTCAAAGGCCTTGGAGCATTAACAATTGATGAAATACAAAACCTACCTTTATTATTCGTATATTATTTTATCTTATTATATACTTCCATTATATTATATATATATGTATGACTAACCATTTCAGGAAGTATATTCGAAGATTGCATCCTTCCTTTTACATGTTGAGGAGATCAGCTCAAAATAGATCATGGCTTCGAAGTATCCTTAAATAGAAGATCCAAGATCGAACTGATTCCAAAGACCCATTGGTGATCTGGTGATGAAGATCCTCACGCTCCATACTATCTCCATGCTATTATATAAAGGAAAGGAATGAGAAGACAGAACACACAAGTGCTACACACGAGCTTCAATTCTTTCAAGCGATCTGTCTTCCAAGTGTCTCTCTGCAAAGCGCTCAAATAGTTTGTTGTTTATTTCAAAGCCTTTGAGAGTCACTGTGAGCTTATAGGATATATTTATTTCAAGTGTTACTCGAGAGTTTATAACTCGGGAAGTTGCACTAGGCTATTGATTTGCGAGAGTTAGAGGATTGTACTAGATAGCTGGGAGAGGTGGGGCTCTTCTAGATTGGTCTAGGACTCCAAGGGAACGTGAGTTGACTAGATTGCAATTGTATAGGAGAGAGGCTTCTCGGTGAGCTATTAGGATCCTAAGCTAAGCAATCAATAAAGCCTTTGAATCCTAGGGTTGTGGAAGAACCCTAGGCGGGGACGTAGGCCAGTTGTGCTGAACCTCGTAAACAATTACTCATGTTCTTTACTTATTTGCTTTACCATTTTTCCGCACTTGGTTCGAATTGTTTAACTTTGTGATTCAGGTTCTTCTCAAAGGCTTTGGTACAAGCTCCAAAAGTCTTGAGACTTTCTGCGAAAAACGGGCATACTCTATTCAACCCCCCTTCTAGAGTATTTATATATTACTTTGTTTTACATTATCGAACCTTCAATATTTATCTTGTTGATTGCTTCCGTGATGAGTGCTCTATTGTGCTTAGGATAGCGAACTAATCAGAATGCCTTAACTTGAACATGTAAATGACTGTATGTTTAAACGGGATAACGGGAGGAAACCTTGTTCTTATGTAATCAGATTTTCTGTCTTGTCAGAATAGTTCTTCCATAGTACAACCCCTTTGATAATCCCGATTCCGTCATCCGTCCCACCAAAGCACTGGGATGTGTTAGTAAGGGTCGAGAGTGTATGTTCCTCTTGACTTGAGTCCTATTTGTATTCCAACCATAGATGTTCATCGAGTCTCATACCTAATGTCAACATTCTCTACGAGAAATTTGGGTCGGTCAACTAGCTATCTTCGGGGATTGTGTATAATGTGAGGGTTACCTGAGGTTGATTATCGACATTCTTCCGAGTTAGGAATACTTTGTCTTATGGAGTCATCCCTCTTGAGCCTCGTAATGGTCAACCGTGTCGCCTTGCCAAAAGAGTCTAAACATGAATTCTACCATCTTCTTCGGAAACAGTGTGAATGTCCTTCTGTCCAGCGTGTCATTCTAGCATCCCACGGGAAAACGGGGTGGTGAGTCGGTGATTGTCCTTAGAGAATTCTGTCAAGTTATAATGATAGCTTCCTTGTGATTTCATGACATGCTATATTGGTATAATTTAGCATGACTTGCCTGGTACCTTGCATGGTTGCACTTATGAGTAGATGTATGTGTCGTATGTATTGAACCCCCATGATTACTGTCTCTCTATGAACTAGGTCCATGATAGTGTGCTCAACTCTCGTTGTATGTTAAAACGTGAATTGGATGACTTATCATGCCAGATGAACCTCATTGGACCTCATAACTGTGTACATGTTTAATAAGTATTGCTAGTATCATGTAGGATATATACCTCCCAGTTATAAGCCCTCGTATGATTGTGTGACATCTTAGTCTTAGTATGTGAATGTGGATGTATGTGATGAGATAGTTGTTATACCAACTCTGCACGAATTGACTATACCCTTAGCATGATTTTTATGGTGCATCTTAGCATGCTTGCCTCAATCTCGCAATATTATGACTTGCTTATGTGTGTATCTAAATTGAGTGATAAGTCGTGCATATGATATCTTGTGATGTTTGCTAGGACTTGCATAACTTATGACATATATGTCCCATGTCAATCCGTGCACACGTGTTCTTAGTCTGTCAAGCATGATTGGTGAATGAAATGATAGGTTGCTAGCTTGTTCTGCGCACATATAAATTAAGATGATTATATGAACATGTTATGAATGCATAAATCGATATTCTTTGAGATAGGTGCATACTAGTGTGAAATAATGTGATGATACCTCTTGATTTTTATGCGTTTGCGTGCCATAATTATAAGGGCATCGTTGTAACTCTCGGGTTGGGATCTTATCCTTGGTCTCATCGTCCCTAGTCCTGGTCCATGTTTGAACTCTTAAGGAAGCTGTGTTGTCTGCCCTTGTCTCTCCCCTATCTCCGTAACTTCTAACCCTTACGATCCTTCGATGAGCGCCGCTATGCAAGAAAGGACCAACGACCAAGTGGCACTGGAGCGATGCAACGGAAGTGTGATGGGTCCATGACCCCTAGGCCCTAGGAACAGCGTCACCGATGGCAAAAAGGACGAATATGCTTCAAAGATGACAATCGTGAACAAGTTCCTCCTAGCTGACACGAGGAAGACTATTCTTAATTCCAATCATGGATTCTTCTATACTAATCGGAATTGATGTTGTTTGATAGGCCTAGAACTGACATAATTGAATGTATGATGACAGATGTTCTGAACTAGCAACAATGATTGCATGACTAACTTGTTTCTATGATGATGTGCCTTGGTGCTTGGTATACTGACTTGTTGGTGAGTAGGTTGTGGTTTATATGTCTAGTGGTGCTTGCTCTTGGGCAGGAGTCGAGAGATTCTTCGGTAAGCTAGGTCGGAAAGTGGCAGAGGGATTGAAGTCTTTGCTCTTGGTCATGAGATGAGCGAGAGGGTGTGCAGGAGGGATGCATTAACTTAGGTAGAGCCGAGTGAGTTTGGACTTGTAAGAGGTCGTTAGGATAGTTCTAGAGGTGGATGGGCGAGCTAGGAGTAGATCGGGGGATTCTTGAGAGGGAGGTGTTGTGAGACAGATTGGTGTACTAAGGAAGGTGTCTAGATAGTCTATGAGCGGATCGTGGGAGGTGTCAAGGATGATTGATTAAGGAACGTCTGAGGAATCGTAGAATTGCGGCTAGGTAGTGTGTGCTGTGAGTGGGGGCGATTTCGGTAAGGGGTGAGGTTGAGCAATTTCCAAGGAAGAGTAGTATGAGGTTGCTTGGGAAATTATCGATCGGGATATTACGTTGTTCATATCAGGGTTGTTCGTGTGATGAGTATTTGGGGTTATTTAGGTAGGATTGGTAATGTTTGGGGAATTTATGAGTGAAGGATTTCTATCTGCGTTGTTGGAGGATTTTAGCATAGGGAATGACTCGGGATTTATGAGTGGATATTATTGTGGCTATTGAAGTATTTGAGGGTGTGAGATGAATCTTTAAGGAAAGGCTGGTAGCTAGGCAAGGATGTAGTTGAGATTCCTAGTAAGACTGTGCGCTTAAGGTTGAGATAGGGAGATAATGCTCATGGATTTGGGGACTAGGCAAAGCAGAAGGTATTGAGGACGCTAGAGAGATTTTTGAAGGTTGGTGAAGTTGCGGTGCTTAGGAAATTCGGACGAGGATGTCATAGGAATTCGGTGAAAATGATGATCGGTACATAAAGGTTTAAGCGGTAGAGATTTCGAAGTTTGAGGAAGCGTGATCTGAGGCAATTTGGGGAAACATGCGGAGTTGAGGGAACTAGTCATGGTAGAGTGTGCTGGGAAGAGGATCTAGAATGGGCCGGCTTGAGGGTCATGGTGATTCGTGGTTGGGAGTACCACTAGTTGGGATCTGCGTTAGAATTGGTCAGGGGTGTCAGGTGTGAGATGGTTAGCATGACTTGGGTCCTTAGAGGTGGATGGTTAGTGAGAGTGGTTAGTGGCGTGGGAAGTATGATTGGGTTAGCAAGGTGATTCGAGATGTCTCTTTGGGGGATGATGTTCAGGTGGAGTCTTGGTAGTAGATCGAGTTGTTCAGCTTGTCGGAATGAGGAAATTTTGTGATTTGGGAACTCCGAGAGATAGTTTTAAATAGTCGAGTGGAAGGTAGGACTCGAGATCGGGATGTCGAAGTGGATTGGTTCTTAGATGGCTTGATGGCATAGGAGTTGAGATACCTAGTAGTTGGTTTGGGTATTCGGCCTAGATTGTGAATAGTTATGAGGCTAGAAGGGTTGTATGTGAGCAGGATACAATGGTGCCTAGAACTGGTAGTGGATTGAGTTGGTAGACCTCAGTGAAGTTGATCTTAGTGCGAGGGATGGTGAGTAGTGATCTAGTGTATACTTTACTTGGGGCCGAATGTTGTGCGAATTCCATGCTATAGACGATGTTGATTCTCTGATGTGTTGTCGTTGACAATAGGGAACTGTAGTACTAACATAGTTATCCTTGAACTCGATGGAATGCTACTGTACGGAAGCAGTTGTTTGCCTCTAATGCGATGACGCTTGGTAGTTAGAATGAGTATGATGTACTTATCTGATTGATATAACGTGCTTATATGATTGACATGGTGTGTAACTTCCGTGAGATGATGTGATAAATTCTACCATATATGATACGGTGCTAGATATGCTATGCTATGTGGCTATTCTTGAGGTGATTATGTTATGCTATTAGACGTGAGGTGCTATTGTTATTCGATATATATACATGATGTTTGATGATGGAAATGATAGAAATTGAACTGTTGAACCTTGATTATGTCTTAGAACCTAGGAAGAGAATATGAGATTAGCCTTTAGAAGTGGATGGTAGGATGAATGAAGAGGTTAGGAATGCTTTTGACTAATGCCGAACTTCAAGTTTTGAACGGTGTTTTAAAGAGGACGTTGTGATGTTTTGAGTTATGATATGACCGAGGAGTCGGAGTAAGGATGTGGTAGGGGCCCATATCACATTCTTGCTACGGTCTATTGGGGATATTATGATCACGGCAACGGTACTGTGAGGATCTCATATGGGCACTTATGAGATACTTACGGGGTCAATGACATGATCCTTGGACTCATCAATTTCAAACTCCATCCCCTATTTTAAAATGATTTTAGTCTCGGGGACGAGTCTTATTTTTAGAGGTGGATGATGTAAAGACTCGAATTTTCAAATCCTAATTTTTTCGGAAAAAGGAAATTAAAAATGAATTTAAATCGAATTAAAAGCTCGTTTAGCGGATTCCGACCGTAATATAAAATTTGACGAATAATTTCCATCCTTTTACCTCGAAAATTCAAAATAATTATCGGATGACGATATCCTTTCGGTTTTAAAAATCTAATTGATCGAGAAAGCGGGATTCTAGAAAATTAACATTCGAGAACTAATTCGAGGTTTGAGATTCGCGTATTCGGGATTTATTACCGGGTATTAGTTTAACCAATTTCACACTCCACCCTTAACTTACCTTACCTTATCCACTCCCTCACCTCCCCATACCCTGCAACCCGAACCCATCCCTCTTCGGTTCACCTGCCCACCTTCATATCGTCATCCTCTTCATTTGACTTCACCATCACCATTACCTTCACCGTCACCTTCTCCATCACCTCGCTTCTTCTTCATCCCCTTTCCTCCCTCCTGATCACGCCACCATCATCACGTCTCACCATTTTCTCGTTCTTCATCACCATTACAAATGCCACCTCTCGCTCCCCGTTGCAACCATCACCAACTCACCGTCGCAGCAACTCCAACAGCAGCCTTGATCGAGCCCAAACAGAAGCACTCCCCTCTACCCTTCTCCTCGAGAGCACATAAGCACCTGACGTCGCCCAAGAACTCCCATCGAGCCACCATAGCTCCGACGTCCCTGTTCGAGCGCGTTTAATTTTCGGTAAGCCGTTCTCCTTCGTTTTCGATCGGAATCATCCACGAGCTTCACCATCGCACTCACCCATGTCCGACGCAGGTCCGATGAGCCATCGCAAGCCACCGACGACGTCCAGAACTCCGATCGAGAGCTCCGAAGTCGCGAAATCCCTCTGTAAGCTCCCGCCTTTCCATCCTCTGTTTTGATTCGATTCTGTCTTGGGTCAAGCTGTGGGCGAATATGAGTGTGTGTGAGCTGAGTGCGGGACATGGTGTCGGCTCATGAGCTCCGATGATAGCTCCGGCGTAGTCGAGGAGCGAGCAGAGACGAGGCTGGGCAATGGCGCGGGCGTGGCTCCATTCTTGAATTTGTAAATTGGAACCCAGGAGGAAGAAGGAAGCCAACGTGGCTTGTGGGCCCCTCTATTTTTTAACTTATAAATATTTGTTATATTATATAACCGGTTGGGGATTAATAATTGCGGGTTCGGTTCGGATTTATTCGTTAATTTATTTAACTATTTAACGGTAATTAAAATATATTATATATACAATATTATTGGAGGTTTTAAGAAATAAAATATTATTTTTGGAAAATTATAAGGGTTGGTTTATTAAATAAAAATGATCGGGATTTTAGGGGATTTGGAAATAATTTATAAAAGTGTTAAATAAATGGTATCATGTAATACTATTTGAGATTTAAATATATTATTGGGACTTAAAGATTTATAAAGAATTTGGAAAAGAATTTCAAGGTTGGAAAGTAATCTAATAAATAAATTTAAAAGGGAATTTGGCGAGTAACTTCAAGGTTCGGAATACTTAACTATTTAACTGGGATTTGAAAAGGTTTTGAAACTAACTTGGGAATAAGACTTATTCGATGACTAACTAGCATGATAATATGATCGTTTGACTAACGGTATGATATGCATGACTAATAGCATGACTTGTGGTGAATTATTATATGAGATTAAATGTTGGATGATTATGACGATCTAGTAGGATTTTATATCACACAAATTATGTCTTATGATTTTGATAAACCGTTGAGGTATATGCGGAAATGATGTATATGAACATGCGGAATTGGTTGAATGATTTATGGAGAACAATGTGGTCTTGAGGAGTGGATGATGCGATGAAATGACTTTCATAATATGTTACTTGTTCTATTGATTGAGGTGTGTTTGAGTGCTTAATAGTTGGATGTAGACTTATGTATATTCCATTATGTACTAGGTGATACTCTGTGATTGTGAATATTGTGTGATGGATTGTTCTGTTGCCGATCTGCTAGCCAGATAAGTACCTCCGAGGCTTACTTAGTAACCAGTACCTCCTGCCTGATGTGTCATATAGTATGTAGGTGTTTCATATGCATAAGAGCATGCCATGTAGTATCTTGCTTAGGAATTGCACTTACGAATGAGCATTCTTATTCTGTATGCGTTTGAATACAGAACGGCCGTTATCTGTGAGTCCTAGAATCCTTGATAGGGTCATAGGACAGCCCAGCTCCATCGGGTTCGTCCTGAGTCGTTCGGGTCGTCGGAACACCTTTACTATTATCAGCATTTTTATTTTCTTTTCGCAAGATCCACGATACGATGATGAGATATGATATGATGATGAGATACGATATGATGATGAGATTTGAGATGCTATCGAATCGAACTGGCCAGTCTCCACCCTACTTGGAAGGGGGTGGTGGTAGAAGAGGGATATACCACGTGGTATTCTTTGTTAAGGCCTTACTTAATATTCTGCACATATGAGTTAGGAACATGATAGTGTGGTTAATATTTCAGTACTGCATGAAGGCATCTTTATTCTAGGTATAGGCGTATTATATGTCCTCAGCGCGGTCAGAGGACCCGCGGGCGGACTCTTGGCCTGACTTGGTGGTATAGTTTCAGGTACCCGATACACTGCTTGATTTTGTGCTGTTATGACGGGGTCTATTCATATGGCGGAGAGTGAGTGGTTGAAACCTGACTTCACCATATTCATGCTTTTGGGATTTCTCCCTACTTATACTCTTTTTTGACCCGGCTCTGCCGTGGCACTGGTTGTATCATTTTCAGAACTTATGCCCTTTGCACGATAAATGATTTCCCGCGTTGTAGAATTAGGACAGAAATAGGGGTTTACCCCGGGGTCTCCAACAGACCTTCCGTATTTGGGTGCGAAATCCCACTTTAAACTACAAATCTTTGGTTTCAAACCTTCAACCTGTACTCGGGGCGCAAGATCCCAACGAGGGGTTTCATCCCTCGAAACGTAACTCGGGAATCATATTCCCGGACCATTACACCGAAGCTTCTATAATACCCAGATTCGGAGCCTCTACTACACCGCCGGCAAAGCCAATCGAAGGGGAGCCTGCCACCACAGTTGCGCTGCTCACAGGGCGTCTGTGGACCGAGCTCTGAGTGAAGTTGTCATGTGCATTTCGAGAGGGGAGAAGGCCATATCTTGTCGCCGTAATATCGGAGGTCTGGGCGATGCTGTCGTCAGTTGTTCCCTTTGCAATCGCTCCTCTCTTCTCGATGTGCAATGTGGTGGTTGCTACTTTGCTCCACCCCGTCCACCTACCCCCCCCCCCCCCCCCCCCCCCCCCCAAGGTGGGAAAAATCATCCACCTCTACCCCCGTTTCGCCGCCCACCCACACCCCCTCCATCTCATCCAAGAAAACACGCCCTAAATTAATTTCCTTACATAATTCCATACATATTAGTATTAATAGTAATCTCAAAATATAGGTTATTTAACTTTTAAGGACACTTTTTTTTTAAAAAAAACAACAACTTCAACTATTAATTACGCAAGTCTTCATCAAGCAACAAAGCAAAGTCATGCTGGAATTGTAAAAACGAAAATAAGAAAATAAAAACACTTGGGCGCAACCCCGCCAGAAAGTGTACTGCCCCATTCCCCTTTCTCCCTATGAAGCTCCATACACATGCTTAAAAAACAGAGGCCATTTGAAGGGCTTTGTCAACCACACATGGTTCTGTGTGCGTCGCACACAAACTAACTTTTGCTGGTATTTTTAATACGAATTTTCTATGCTATATATGCTGGATATGAAATGAAATTGGAATTTTTTTTTTCTCAAATATACATGATTCACACATCTAAAAACATAAGGGGCAACTCAAAAGAAATGAATCAATTAAGAATGAATGAGAACACACAATTTGGTCCCCTCCTCCCTCAAACCCCATAATCCATTTGAATGAACACACATATAAAAGACAATATGACGAACCCACCACCATCGCCACTAACAATCTAGTCATCCACCCATTGGTGATTTTGAAAAGCCACGCCCACTTTTCATCTCATCATTGTCAATTCAACTCAATTAGTATCATTCATCCGATCATCTTTGGTCGTGTATTCTACTATGACAACTTCGAGATTTACTGATTTAGTGTCACGTCGAACAACCTCGAAAAGACGCGATTGGAGGGTGGATGAGCAGGTCTGACTCCACCTAAACTTTGACCTTTTTAAAAAAAAAAGTATATTATAAATATAACATATTATGTTTGCAATGAATATTATTGTGTTATTTGGTTAGCAAATTCATCGATGATAATAGAAAATAGAAAGAATAACACATAGGTCTAATACTTCCAAGGGGACTAATACTTCCAAGGGGATTAGCCGAGGAAATCCTCCATATACATACTCCAGACAATGATACACTAGGTATACTATATTGGTGACATAATAGACATGGTTCATTGTGGCCAACGCCATAAAATTGATTATCAAAATAGCTACAATATAGCCAACCAAGTTTGATTGGGTCTGGAAAACTGACACCTATCCCAAAATTAAGAATTTCTTGTGGAAACAGGGAAACAATGGACTACCAACCAAGGCGAGGCTCTCTCAAAAAGGGATGGGCCTTCCTCTTCAATGCACCTTTTGTGATTGCCCAAGATGTGCTTCATTTTTTTTCAATGCTCTTATACTATCCACATCATGAGTACAACCAACACCAATTTAACCCAAATAATCAGAAACTTGGAAATCCAAAACATATAGGTGATCTAACAGGGGAATGGAGAACCATTGTAGAAAAAGAGGACAAATAACTCCTAAGAGTAGTATAGTGGAATATCCGATATTTTGGAAATAAATTTATCTTTGAATAGTTACAAATCCCAAACCCCTCAGAATATTAGACAATTTGGACTGACAATGCGTGGTAGAACAAAAAAGTACCAAGAGAAGATAGAGGAAAACCCACACCGACCCATCATACTCCAGAGAAGAAGAACAAGGGAAAAAACAAGTTGACAAAAGCCAAGACAAGGCTTTACAAACTTAAACTTCGATGAATCTATGAGCAGATTAAGTGAAAGTACTTTCAACTTTATTAGTAAAAATTGTATAGGTGAAAGTATCTATATATGGCATAGAAAATGTGGAAATCAAGCTGTTGAAAAAACTAAAGCAATTTGCCTTATAAAAGGGATAAAGGTTGCAAAAGACCTATGATTATAACATTTTGAAATAAAGAGAAACAATCTTAAAATGATCAATTCACTTAAAAACACCTGGAAGTGCCCTTAGATATTGAGATGACCATCTTAGACTCCCTTTATCACCTACAATCATTTCAAACAGTGATCATCAATCACGTATTTTGTGAAGGCAATGACGCAATGTGGTGGCAGATAAGGTTGCAAATCTTAGGCACCGTGTCATATGAACTCAAATCTACTAGACCTCATCCGTCAGAATGCTCTCGGATTGATACCAAACAAATCCATTTCCTATTAAAAAAATTATTGTGTTATTTGGAGATTTTTTTTTCTCCTTAATTTGGAGATATTTTATTATGTTTAATAGAAGTCATGTAGACAAGATGTCGTAGGATTTATCCTTGACGTCAACCGAATCCTTCCCTATAAAAAAAAGTCATGTAGACAAATCTATTTCTCCGATCCGTATTTTTTTTAAACAAGACGATAATTTGGGAAGGGTCAACTGCGGTTAAACCATCACCTTCCACGAGATCGTCAATCTCAAAGGATCTTCAATCTGAGTTGTTAGATGCTAACCGAATATGAGCAATACATTCTGTGACTTGGTTGCCTTCTCTAAACGGTGATCAAATCAAAAGACTGGCATAGAACGAGCGAGTTAGAGAAGATCATCTCTATCTCTCATGAACATCTCTGGGGTCCCTTGAAAGCACTTATGATCGCCAGACAGTCTCCCTCAACCTCAATCGGTTGATCCCTTTCTTCTGGGCTTCCAAGAGCCCGTTGTGCAAGTCAAGAGCTTTAGTTTGAAGAGCCGACGCTTTTCCACATTTTCTTGAACCACCCTTTAACCACACGACCAATGAAGTATCGAATAACAAATCCAGCCGTTGTCTGACTAGATGGGAGCTTGGCCCCATCAAAATTGAGTTTGAAACCCTCCTTGGATTTTTCCATTTAACAATTTTCCGTTTTCTAGGGTTGTTTTGTTGTGAGGCAGGTTTTTTTTTTGGTTCATTCTCATCTTGATCCTCCACATGTACCTTTTTTCCATCTCGTCCTTTACTGTTTGAATTATTGTTGTACGTGAATTTCCACGAGTGAATATCGTGAGAGAGAGAGAGAGAGAGAGAGAGAGAGAGAGAGAGATTGAACAATAGGACATAAAGGATTTTCGTAATCGCGTTGCAGGTAGGTTTCTTATTATTGTGATGCTTTGATGGATACATGGGTACACCATAATTCAGCCCTACACCTTTTATTTACAGTAGAGCAATCTTATAAGTAGAACCTTCTATAGATAAACCTATATATAGGTAAAACCTATCTTATCTAGAACCTATTATAGATAAAAACCATCTATACATAATAAACCACATATATATAAACTCATATATATATATATAAAACCTGCTATAGATAAATTGACTTGACCACAATCCAATTTATCTATCTACCTATGATGATTAATTGCCTCATACAAGTGATACAAAAATTATGCTTGTCCATTCTTTAAACCACGGGAAAGTAAGGCAATCGAAGACGGTTTTATTTCTCATTGACCATATATCCCATAGGGTTATGCTAGGGTCGCCTTTTGTTCTGATGTTAGTGTTGTGAATATTTCCACAATGATGTCCTTGTATTGTTTGTCTGTTTTTATCAATATTTGTCATAGTTCTTTTGATTTGCTGGTCTATTTTCTTCATCAAACCGAGGGTGATATGACATTCTGTAAATATATGTTTCGCATCCTCGTCCCCGTGGTTACAAAGAGTACAATACAAAGGTACATCTATACTTTTGTTTCTAAGTCTTATTTTCATTGGTGTTCCATTTAGACAATTTTTCCATATGAAGTTTTTAACTTTTTGACGGGCAGTCTATCTTCCATTCTTCCACATCCAATCAAAGGATTCTATTGTCGTTTGTCGGGATTTTGTGATGAATTTTAGTGTACTTGACGTTGTGAACCAACCAATTTTACTTGGTTTCCAATAAAGTCTGTCGCCGAAACTATTAAGAGGGAGACGGACGTTAACAATTTCTTCCACTATGTCCGATTGTATAGATTCTTGTAATTTATCTAAGTTTCATGTTCTATCTGATTTATGCAGACATCAATTTCTTGATCATTTACATGGTTTTGTAGTCGAAATTCTTGGAGGTTTCTTTTGCTGCATATTAAAATTATTTTTTTAAACGTATATTAAATTGATTTTTAGCTTATTCAGGGAAGAAGATTTGTATAAATGAATACTCCCTCTGTCTAATAATACATGAGTTTTTAGAGGTAAATTTTTGATGAATTTTTATGTTTTCTAGGTAATAAGTTGTAATGATTTGTGTGTTGTTGATTTTTTAAAATAATTTAATTGGTTAAAAAATGTAGTAAGTGTTAAAAAATAATAAAATTTATGAAAAGTTAGTGTAATGATGATGTTTTTTTAAAGTAAAGTGTTTTATTAAAACTCTTAAAAAAATATTTTATTAAAACTTGTGCAAAATGTTAAAAGCCAATCTATTTTAGTACGGAGGTGGTATTATTATTATTATTATTATTTTTGATTAGGTAATAATTCGGTTGGAACAGGCCTAACCGATAGCATCCTGACGGACGAGATCAAGCAGATCGGGAAAGTTCTCCAGTGCCAACCCGTTAACAGAATGACCAAGGTGAGCAACCCTGTCTGCCATTCTGTTACCCTCTCGGGGCACAAAGGAGAAGGAAATATCATTGAAAGACCACAATAGTCCTTTGACATCTCCTAAGATTAGTTCGATTTCCCAATGGCAGCTGCCAGACTTTTTTAGATGGTTTATTATTATTTGAGAATCACCTTCAATTACTAGCTTATCTATGTTGTTATTCCGCGCACATACAACACCTTCCCGTAAGGCTAAGGCCTCAGCCATAATAGGGGAAGTGCTACCTACGGATTTATTTCCCCAGTAAGTGACGAGTCCTTCATGATTCCTAATTACATATCCTATATATCCTTCCCCAAGATGGTTCATTCCTCCATGAAAATTAAGCTTTGCAGTACCCCGTTTTGGCTTTCTCCATCTAATGTTTCTTCTACTGACCTTTGCCTTTGGTTTTGTATGCTTACTTTTATTTAACGTTAAGTTATCATTTTCCTCACTTTGTGCTCTTTGCCAACCCTCTCTTATCGATTTAGTGAATGCATATATTTCCTGATCAGTTGGCACCTTCGGATCTTTGAAAACCATTTTATTTCTAAAATACCATATAGACCACCATTTTATCGCCATTTCCGCCTTTTCTGTGGTCGACAATACTTCCCCAAGTTTTGTTAGGATGTCCTTGCCGCTCACACTAGCCATAATGGACCTATCGATACTAGTCGAGCATTTGTTTGTGTGCAAAAGCGGATGTTTACTAAACTGGCATTCTGTGAACAGATGTACTTCATCTTCCCCCTGTGTTCCACAGAAGCAACAGTCATTGGGTATAGATGTACCCCTCTTACTTAGTCGGTCTCTGGTGGGCAGGCCATTTTGACTTATTTTCCATAGAAAGTTTTTAATCTTGGGCATTATATTGAGTTGCCATATCCAATTGGTTGCGTCATCCGAGAATGAATCTTGATTTGAGAGAAATCTAACTGCACTGGAAGTTGTAAACCATCCCTGAGTATCGTGACGCCAGTAAAGTCTATCCGCCATCCTATGGATTGGCAATGGTATGCTTAGAATCTTTTCAGCATATTCTTTATCTAGTGTACTAAGAATTAGATCTTTTCTCCATTTACCGTTGTGTATAAATGCACTTACACGTACATCCTCATTTACTAACGCGCTGTAATCCAGTGTTGTGATTAGTGGTTGTGGTGTGATCCAGGGGTCTTTCCAAAATCGTACTTATTCTCCATCCCCTATACACCAAACAAGACCTTTTTTTGAATTTTTCTATTAATGGATATGCATTTCGCCATTGCCAAGACGCATTTTTTTGCTTAAGACAGTCCAGGATATCTGTATCTTTCAAGTATTTATGCCTAATTATCCGTACCCAAATATTGTCCGGTTCTGCTAGAGTTTTCCATAGTAGTTTCATCTGAAGCGCCTCATTCATTATTCTTGATTTTCTTATATTCAATCCGCCTTTTGATTTTGATCTACATATCTTGTCCCAACTAATAAGAGGCTTATATTGAAGATCTTTATTCCAAAAGAATTAACGATTTATTCGGTCTAGTTCGTTATGGATTGTAGCTGGGAGCATGAAGCTTTGCATAGAATATAAAGGTTTTGATGATAGATTTGAATTGATTAAAGATTGATCTACCTTGCTGAGACAGGCAATTGGCCTTCCATTTTGACAGTTGGGCTTTTGTGGTATTCAATACTTCTTCGAAAGTATGCTTGTTGACTCTCCCATTAATAATTGGACATCCTAAGTACTTTTCCATTGCTCTTGTGTGTGGCATTTGTAGGGATTGTTGCAACATGTGTATTCTAGATCCTTGGACACCTTTAGTTGTTTGAAATGACGATTTATGATAATTTATTTTTTGACCAGAAACTCTACAATAATCTTCGATAATCGATCTGACGCTCTGACAGGCCTCCATAGATGCCTTAGCAAATACAATAGTATCATCAGCAAACGCCAGAAGTGGAACTTTTGGCCCTCTATGGCCGAATTTGAACCCAATTTTACTCCCTACTACCTCTGCTTCTTTATGTAATTTTCGTGCCAACACTTCCGCCCCCAGAATAAATAAAAAGGGGGATATGGGATCACCTTGGTGAATGCCTCTGGTTGGAAAGAAAAGTTCCGTTGGTGAGTTGTTTACTAAAACGGAGAAGGATACATACGTTATACATTCTTTAATCCAGTTAATAAACTTCTCATGACATCCAAATCTTGTTAGTACTTCCATTACAAATCCCCACTTAATTCTATCGTATGCTTTTTCCATATCTAGTTTAATTGCCATCCATCCCTCCGCCCCCTTACGGGTTTGGAACGAATGAAAGATCTCGTGTGCTATTAATACATTATCCTGGATTGCTCTATCTGCAACAAATGCTCCTTGTAACGGGTGAACTAATTTTCCCATGACTTTCTTTAGTCTCTCTGTGATGATTTTTGATATTATTTTATATATTGTTGAGCATAAGCTAATCGGTCTATAGTTGTTTGTTGATGAGGGGTTATCTACTTTGGGAAGCAGCGTGATAAAGGTATGATTGATTTGACGTAGGAGCCTTCCTGATAAGAAAAAACTCTTAACTGCTCTAATTACCGAAGTGCCCACAATATCCCAAAATGTTATAAAGAATTCCGCCGAGAACCCATCAGGGCCAGGGGATTTGTTTCTTCCTAAGTTAAATACAGCATTTTTGATTTCGCTGTTTAGAATTGGTTTAATGAGTTGCTCATTATCAAAGTCTATTATTTCTAGGGTGATTACGTCCAGACTGTCTCGCCAATCTGAGGTATTCCCCTCATCTCCTTGGAATCTTTTTTTAAAATCATTTTGTATCTCCTTTTTTATATTGTCCTCTCCCAGAATCGTTGTTCCTTCCGCTGACTTAATGTGTCTAATTATTTTCCTGTTTCGTCTACCAGTGGCGATTTTGTGGAAATAACCCGAATTTGTATCGGCTAATCTAACATGTTTTGCTTTTGCTCTTTGATTCCAAAAGGTTTTATGAAATTTTATTAATGCATCTTTTTTATTCAGCAGCTTTTTCTGCATAGAAGCTGTATGTTGGTTATGATGATTACACAACTCCCCTTGTATTCTTATTAATTTTTCTTCTACTTCTTCTAATTGACGGAAAATGTTCCCAAACATTTTCCTATTCCATTCTTTAATTTTTGCTTTAAGGATTTTAGTTTTATACATAAGTTGATACATTGCAGACCCTGGACAATTAGATCTCCATGCTTGTTTTACCACTAGTCTTAAATCCTTTCTTTTTAGCCACATATTTTCAAACTTAAATGGTGCAACGCTGTTAGGACTGTCTTCCGTGAGCGACATTGTAATGGGACAATGATCAGATGATGAAAACGCATGATGTGTTAGGTGTAATGTTGGAAATTGGGCTAAGACCGTACTCTGAATCAGAGCCCGGTCAAGTCGTTCATAGATATTCTCTATTCCTTCCTTTCTTTTTCTCCATGTAAATTTGTTTTCTTTAAATGGGATATCCAACAATTCCCAATTATTTTTTATTTCATTTAGTCTGGTTAATCTGTTCAAACCCGTATCCGCACCACCTTGCTTGTCATCCATAGAAACAATGTCGTTAAGGTCACCAATGATTATAGAAGGGAGCGGCGACGCCTCACACAACCCCCGAATTTCTTCCCAAAATCCTGTCTTATCTCGTTCCTGCGCGGGGGCGTAAACGAAGAGAATCTGACACTTAAAATTGAGATTCGAGTTCCAGTAGTGTACACATATATATCGTTGACCCGAGGAACTTATCGAAATCATTTCATGTGTTAGGCAGCTCACTTTCCACAATATCCCTATGCCTCCAGACGTCCCAATTGCCGGCACCCAGAAAGCATCATCAAATCCTGCTGAGCGCCAGCACCGTTCGTCAGGAATTTTATCTGTTTTTGTTTCCATAATTGCCATTACCTGGATATGCTGTATTTTACGGAATGTGCCCAATTCGGCCCAAAAATTTGGTTTTCCTATTCCCCTGACATTCCAAGATCCTACTTTCATCTAAACGTATTTTTATTACTTTCCCTAGTGGTAGAGAATACCATTCTTCGCATAAGTTGTTTAGGCTTGTTCGCATGATGATACATATTTGAATACTTTTCCTCTATGTTACTCATATGTATTATGGATTGCATTTGTGTTCTTTCATTATCCGAGCTGTCCTTAACGGCAACACTCTCTTTCTTAATTTTTCTGTTTCTTTCTCGAGTGGATTTCTTATAAATCCAGTTGAACACTTTAGTTACTCCTAACTCACAGCACAGGCAGTTTAAATAGTTATATTTCACAAGGTAGACACATCTGCCATGACCATTACAGGTACGACATGTTCTACTAGCATACATAGACATTACCAGCGACACTTGACCCCTACCGTTTCTTCTACAGGTCCTGCTGAAACAGCTTATTAATACCCTAGACGGGGCACCGGGATACATCGACCGGAAAGGCACAATACTAATGGCATCCTTGCAACTGGGAATCTTACATCTAAACCAAGACTTCACACACACACTAACATACATAATCTGATAACAGCCAGTACTCAAACATTCAGACACGATAGATATGGTTATAGACAACACTTCACACCAAGCTTTCCACCTCATCAGAAAGCTGGCAGCATCAAATATGACAGAATCATTCTTCATTCTTACCCCTCTTGGTACTTCCTCCCATCAGTTTTGAGCTAGCAGATTCACCATCCTCCACCCCGAGTTTACGTTTTCCAGACTCAGTTTTCACCGACCCTTCAACCCCAAGCTGCTCAAACCTCAGAGCCACCGAAGGTGAACCAGAGGGAGCAACCAGAGGATCAAAGAAATCGTTTTGAACATTACCAGTCTTGCATAAGTTAGGCAAAAGAAACTCAGAAGAAGCGGGTATGTCACGGAGCATCCGATCAAAATCCGCCTGAGTGAAATCCGCGGGAAAACCAGAAAAGTCAAGAATGTTTTCATAACTAACCTCCATTTCACTGTGATCATCATCGTCGGCACCGTCGTACTCGGGGTCTTGGAATACTGCCTCAATAAGCTCATTGTTCACATCACCTGGGATTTCCACAGGAGGGGCATCTTCCACCACATCGTCATACTCATCAGACTCCAGCTCCTCATTCTCACTTTCTGCCAATACAGGGTCGTCCTCAACAACCTCAACAGGCAGTGGGTCCTCAAGAACCACGCCCGAAGTGTTGCCAACAGCATCTTTCACATGAAAAGTAGTAGCCGACTCCTCTCCGGTTTGTGGAGATGATCCAGAATCCAGGGAGCCTGAGCCCACGTCAGCATTCACACCAAAATGCTTCCAAATATCCGCTTTCGGGTGACCAAATGAAGGAGGTGAAATAGGGCGATTCTTTTTTGGAGCGACAGACGTCCAGCCTTCACCATCATTGGAGGGGCCATCCCCACCAGGATTAGCTTCACACCCCTCAGGATTTCCACCAAGCACACCGCCAGAAGGCATGCTACACACTCGGCGCTTGGGACATTGCTCAAAGTTGTGATCAACCATTCCACAGCTTCCACAGCCCTCGGGAAAGTCCTCAAACCAGAGAGGATAGGCTTCAATTTCCCCCTTTTCATTGGGCACCATCACCATTTTGCTTGGGATGTCCTTTAAATCCGTCTTGATGCAGATTCGAGGGTAACGAAGCCTTGCCCCATTCGGGTTAAAGGCCGCCACCCTGAGAACCTCACCAATTCGGTTCTTCACTATGATAGCCTTGAGGATAGATTCACTGACAAACTTTGATGGTAAGCCAGGAATCCGAACCCACAAGTCCATCAAGGTCGCCGATTCCGACCAAGGATCAAAATCCTGCCTCCATTGCCTCAGGAGCATGAGATTCCCAGCCACATGGAAAGGCCTGCCTTCCCACACCCTTTCACAATCCTCCTTCTTGTCAAACTTAAGCTCAAACCAATGGTTAGCCAGAGGGACTAACTGAAAGCCAACAGTAAGAAATTTCCAATCCATCTTTATCCTCTTACGGACATCTCTAGCTTCCATGGGATTCCCCACAATTGTGGCAAATAGGGAGGAATCCGCCAAGCAGGCGATATTGCCCTGCACTTCCTCTTGAATCTCCTTAACATCCAGAGCATCGATTCTGTTTTTCTTCAAAAGCCTGTCAATGTGAGATTTGGGCACTCTTGGCGCACCAGCAGAACGGACAGAGAATCCCTCTCATGGGCAGCCAACAGCGGGGTTTTGAGATCCCTTTCGGGGGGTTTTGGATGGAGGGACGAGGGGCTCGTCCTCCATGGGTTTCTTGCCCTTGTCCAAGCCGGACGAGGCCATTACAGCACAAACAACAAGAACGGAGTTAGAAGTTTTCAGCACTTGAGTGGGAAAGAGACGACAAAGAAAGGTTGTATTAGGGTGAGATTTCGCATACCTTTGGATCCTTATATAGATGTAAGGAAGAACACGCGAAGGCTCGCCATCAATAGCCTTCAAATCACCATACCACTGCTTCAGAATCCCTCCACAGATAACAATCTCAACAAGCCAGCATTTGATTGGATGAAACCCATGAACTTCACCCCTCCGGCATGGGCGCCGTACACCTAATCGCATAGGGTTAGGCTATGGAGGTGGCCGTAACCTTAACTCCTTTCCCCCACAATCCTTCCAAGCCCTCCCATCTTCGAATCGAGCATTTACTTCACTGATAAGAGAAGCAATTGCTCCCCGATCCCAATTAATTCTTCTGCTAAGATTTTCGACTAGAAAACCTAGTCTTGCAAGCCAAGGCGAATCGCCAAATCTTTCAACTGGATCCTCCTCCCATCGATTACCCTCATTAATAGTAGGAAAGCAAGAAAGTACAATATAGATGTGGCAAGATAGAAGATCTGAATCGGGAGGCCATGTGAGATTAGGTTTGGTTTCAGAAGAAGAATCGTCGAATTGGGGATTTTGGTGGGGGGAAAGGGAAGGCGCGTGTCGCGCGTTCATTTCGCCAGGAGGGGTTTTTTTCATTTAATTTCTTTTGTTGTTGTTGTTGATACGGAGGTGGTATTATTGATTGGGCACATTGTGCAAACGAATCCAATTTACGGTATTTGTTCGGCTTTCCCAAAATATACAACCAAAAAAAAATACTCCGTATATATACAAGTACTAGTATTCGGTACCCGCCCGTTGTGCGGTTTTTTAATAAACAAAAAAATATTTAATTTTTTTTTAAAAAAATAAAGGTTATAATAATTTGGTTGATATCTTTGAATCTCTTAATAACCATAAACTAAATTAAGAGTATGTTTAGTTCAGATCAATCTACAGATTATGAGACGAAATTTATCTTATTGAATATAAAATGATTATTAATTAAACTATTTATTTAAGTTATTGTCGATGTAATTAGGGTGAACACATACATGTGATTTTGGTAAATAAAATTTTGTATCTTCAAAAAATTATTGCTCAAATAAAGTTATTATTTTATTTATTACAATATTTATCTTTTAATTATGCAAATAAAATATTTATTAAATCAAGTATAATTATGCAAATAAAATATTTGTTAAAATTGAAAGAAGCCAGGAATTATAAAATTTAGAGTATGTGCTGTACGTAAATATTTAGGCCTCGTTTGGTACAAGGGTAGTAATCGGAATGGTAATCGGAATGGGAATGGGAATCAAAAATGGGAATAATCCATTACTGAGCCATGTTGTTTGGTAGGCTGTGGGAATAAAGAGAAGTCATGATGTTGTAGATCGGGGGAGAGAGAGTAGATCTGAAGGACAGATCTTGGTGGCGGACTGGAGGACTGTTGTAAATCTAAAATTGGTGGCGGAGTAATGGGATATGAAGGACAGATCTGAAGGCCGAAGAAGGGAGGACGCCGATGGTGGCACTGGGGCGAAACTCGTGCGATAGAGAACACCGGTCGGGGAGAGAGATGGTGGCGACAGCGGCGAGGGAGGGAGAACACTGGTCGGGGAGGACGCCGAAGGCCGACGAAGGGAGGACTGGAGATGGTGGCGACAGCAGCGACAATCCCAGGTCGGAGGGAGGGAGAGAGAGAGAGAGAGAAGCGGTGGTGGCGGCAACAGCAGAGTCGGACGGTGGCGGCAGACGGTGGCGACGGCGGCAGAGGGTGGTGGTGGCGGCGACGGCGGCAGAGGGTGGTGGTGGTGGCGGCGGCGGCAGAGCGCCAGAGAAAGATGGAGGTTGGGGCTCTTGTCGGTTAGGGTTTGAGTCGGGGGAGGAAATTGGGAATGGGTCATTCCTTAGGTTTAGGGGAGGAATGAAAAATGCTCAAAATTGGGGATGAGGGGATTACCCGGTAATCGATTTTATTCCGGGTTTTGTCATACCAAACACCAAAACGGTAATCACTCATTCCGATTACCAGTTTTTGATTCCCGATAATCGATACCAAACAAGGCCTTATTCATCAAGATAACAAAATGTAACAAACTCATCTATAACAAACTATAGTTAATATATGATGTTAATACTTTTATGAAAGATGAATAATATAACATATATATATATTGATAATAAGATTTTATTGTTTAAACCATTGAATTGGCTTATTAATTTGCCGGCATTGACGCACACCAAAAAAAAATTTTGCCACTCCATATTTTAATAGTACACTTGCAATCTATACATTAGCTAAAAAAATCTAATTGATGGAGCATACGTATATATTTGATAGATTTTCTTCTTCTAAAACATATATATTTGATAGATTTATATAAAAAAACTGTCGGCATGAAGCACACATATATATTAGATAGATTTATCTAAAATGATAAATTTTCTGTAAGGCTGAATATTTTTTAAAAAATAATTAAGATATGAGGTTATATTGAATAGATTATTTGATCAGATCAGTTTTTTACCTAACTATATCGAATTATTAATTGATGTGACCCAAAAATATATAATACCACTCTAATTTAGAATATGACACATAAGCAAAAAAAAATCCGTTTTAATCCAGAAAATTCCATGGACGCGAGATCGCACCAAAGGTCGTTACCCACGCGTTTGCACGTTTTGTAAATAAATTATATTTTATTATATTATTAATTATAGTAAAATATTATCTTAGATTATTAATTGACATATCTCACAAGAATAAAATCATATATAAATATATTATATTCAATTTGATCTAAAAGGTAGAATAATTGACTAAACATTATATAATTTTAGTGTTTTTTACGATTTATGTAATTTGATCTTATACTAACCACTTAACATATACATACGTACACACGTGTGTGTGGATAGATAGTATCTGAAGGATTTTGAATTTTGTTAAATTGGTGTAAACTTTAAATATAAACTCTTTTTACTTCAATTATTGGATAAATATTTAGTTGGTTATTTAATGTATTGGATAAAATCTTGTTGTAACTATTGAGATAAAAAAATGTGATTTACTAATGATTGGATAATTTTTTATATTTAAAGTGGAGGCAAGTGCGGATTTTTTTATATATAAATATATTAAACATTAAAAAGACCGATAAAAAAGATATGGTTTTACCTAACTATATTGACTTATTAATTGATGTGGTTCAGAAATATACTATCATTTTAATTCAGAAAATGACACGTAAGCAAAAAAAAAAATCCCGTTTTAATCCAGAAAATTCCGTGGACACGAGATCGCGACCTCTGCTTTAGTATATAGATATAGATAGATAGCTATAGATATAGATATAAATATAGATAGATAGATATAAATTATATAGATAGAAGATATAGATAGATTTAGATAGATATAGATATATAGATTTATTTTAAAAATTTTACAATATTTTTGGGTATATTTTTATAATTTAACATAATATTTATCTAATCTGAAATATATTAACTTCAATTTTAAAAAAATCATCTATGCGGTGGGATATTACGATCCTACTATTCGATTTTACAATCCGATCTATATACCTTTTTTTATCGATCCGATTCAGAATCCTGATTTTAACAACATTAATTGCTTGTATGGAATATGCTAATGACACAATTCATAAGAATATGACACGTATGCGAATTGCACCAAAAATCGTTTCAGACATCTGATAGATGAATATAAATTATAGATAGATATTGATAATAATACAATAGATAGAGTACGCTTCTTAAGATGTTGTACTATTGGGTTTGGGTTCGATATGAATTCTCAAACCTAAAACATAAACATATCTCACGTACAATTATAAAAATTCATATGAAGAGGCTACGTAGTAGGATAATGGAGGTTTGGTGTTTGGGGATACCTCGTAGATAACCTCTATATATATATAGGAACTATAATATTCTATCTTACACACTTAATTTAATTATCTTTTCAACATAAAATTTTATGAGATAACGGATAAATATTGCAATCACATAATCTAATTAAAATATAAGTTATAAGGTTATATTGAATATATTATGTAAAAGGATAAGTTTTTAGCTAACTATATTGGTTTATTAATTGATGTGGCCCAGAAATATAATACCACTTTAATCTATAAAATGTCACGCAGGCGAAAATAATCCCGTTTAATCCAGAAAATTCCGTGGCCATGAGGTCGCTTCAGGGGTCTCTGTTTTAGTATTTTACTAGTATTCGTGGCCCGCCCGTTGTGCGGTTTCTTAATAAACAAAATAATGTTTAATTAATTTATTTATTTTGAAATTTAAAGGTTATAATAATTTGGTTGATATCTTTGAATCTTTTAATAACAATAAACTAAATTAAGAGTATGTTTAGTTCATATCAATACGTCTTATTTTAATTTAAGGTAATTGATGCAGTTTTTATTAAAGTATTAATTTTTCTTTATTTGAATTTTACATGTAGGATTCCATGATAGAAGTTATGGTTCCATTTTTTATCTCAAATAAAATTTCTCCAATTTTTAAGGAATATTCAATTTATAAACTTTCAAATTTCACTATACCGAAGAAAACGATGATGATTTTGAATTAAATTGGTATTATATTTTTGGGTCACATCAATTAATAAGGCAATATAATTACGAAAAAAAAACTTATCTTTTTAGATCAAATAATAAAAAACCGTGGGGCTTTCTTTTCCTTTTAAATTTATTTATTTATTTGCCATACAAAATAAAATAGAGTTTAACCGGTAGGATTTTATCAAATCATATCAATTCGATTATATATTGATTTTCAATGTCAGGTGCGTTTAGTCATTTTCGTTTTTAAAAATCTATATATATTAGCCATACAAAACGCACCATACAAAATAAAATAGAGTTACTGTAGTTAGTTGCATTGAAAATATTTTATTAATTACCTTGAAAATCATTAAAATAATGTAATAATTTTTATTTTATTTTTTCAATAGTAGATATAATATTAAAGACAAATAAAATTATATAATAATCAAATAAATTAATAAAAACGTACTTAATTTAATATATCGTCATTGTAACAACTGGAAAAAAATAAATAAATATATGAATATAAAGCTATTTTAGGTATATATATATATGTAGTAGGATTTATATATGATTAATAAATTGTCAAAACTACTATACCTTGATTGCAAATTGCAACTTTGCTAATGACGATCAATTTTGAAAGTTGCTTGGCAAATTGCTTCAACGAATGAAGAGGCTATGTAGTAGGATAGTGGAGGTTTGGTGTTTTGGGATACCTCGTAGATAACCTCTATATATATAAGAACTATAATATTTTATTTAACACACTTAATTAATTATCTATTCAACATAAAATCTTATGAGATATATATCCATACACACATATATATTTTATATACAATCATAGATATGTTTTAGATATAGGATTGAATGTTAATAATAAATCAGATATTAGATAGATTATTTATTTTAAAAAGATAAATATATTCAATTTCATCTAAAAAGGATAAATGTTCTACCTAATTAAAATATAAGGTTGAATATTTATACAAATATATTCAATTTCATCTAAAAAGATGGAATATTTGACAAAGATTTAATTTGACAAATATATTCAAATTACGATGAGATTAATTATGACCACATAAATTTATATAGCGTAAATTTATATTGATGACCCGTGCAAATATATAGCGTAAATTTACATCTCATCATATGATGATATATAGCGTAAATTTATATTACCTTATTTGATATTAATTAATATAACCATACTACATTAAAATACAATGCAAAAAATGATCCACTGCCGTGGTTATAAACTAATTGGAAGAAAAAAATGGTAAAAAACTTGGATCGTTTTTTTTATATATTATTATATTTGATGATATATAGCGTAAATTTATATTACCTTATTTGATATTAATTAATATAACAATACTACATTAAAATACAATGCAAAAAATGATCCACTACCGTGGTTATAAACTAATTGGAAGAAAAAAAATGGTAAAAAACACTATATTATTATATTTGTTTAGTTAGATTGGATATGTTTTCAACCATAACTGTATTATGTGTAATATATATTTATTTAATTAAAATATAAGGTTATTTTGAATAGATTATTCATCTAAAAAGATAAGTTTTTTGTCTAACTATATTGGATTATTAATTGATGTGGCCCAGAAATATAATACCACTTTAATCCAGAGAATGACACGCAAACGAAAATAATCTCGTTTAATCCAGAAAATTCCGTGACCGCGAGGTCGCTCCAACGGTCTCTGTTTTAGTATTTTATATAGAATATAGATATAGATATAGATATAGATATAGATATAGATATAGATATAGATAGATAGATAGATAGATAGATAGATATAGATATAGATAGATATACCTTTTCCCTCTCTTTCTCCTATGGTGTCTTTGTCAGTGGCCTCTCTCTTCACGTTAGATGTCAGAAATTGAATGGGCCTTTTGCAGATTCCGCAGATTTCCGCTCTTTAGTCAAGTTGGAGCCTCTCTCTCTCATGCGGGTTGTGGCAAGTTGTTGGGACCAGCCAACCAAGATGACCCATCACTCGTGGATAAACCTGTCAATTTCAAGCTCTAATTCTCAATTTGTAACCCCTTCAACCTTTGTAAATCCCCCCTCATTTCAGGGTTATTTCTTTCTATTGATTGCATTTATGTTATGTTTCTGAATCAACTGCTTAAATTTTGTGACTTTTGGACCCATGATTTGAGTCTGAATTATTAGGGTTCAGGGTGTTTCATTATTGAGCCTTGGTTATTCTCTGCCTTTACGTACTACCCTTTTTCACTATTTTCAACTGGTATTTATTTGGGATTTGAATCTTCAGTCCCACCCACCATTCACTGTTGAGATTGAGAACCCATCAACCCATAAAAGGGGAAGGGTAATAGTTTGTTGCTGTGTCATGATCATTGGCTTTAACCCTAATCAGTGGGTAGCTCTGTGTCTCTGTGTGGTTAACTGTTAACTTTTTCCTGCTTCTTTCATTTCTTGAAAACTTCTCTCATATCATTGTCAAATTTTATAGGAGTTTAAGGTGAGAAATTTAATTGGGATTTAGTGTTGGGTTAAAACCTTGAGCTCTAGTTTTGGTTTATTCTCCTTGACTTTCATCAGTACAAAGAATTTCCAGCAATGTGTATCGATTTCACTTTTAACCTTTTAAGCATAGCTGTTACTTATGAAAAGCTAAGTTGTTTTTTGCATTTATCTTTTGTTTTTTTCCTTGAGGAGTTTCTGAATTCAAAGGGGTTTTTCTTTGGCATCAATCTTGAGCAATGTGAAAGGAAAAACAGATGGATTTAGTATTTACTGCCATTGTAATTTGTACACATAGAAAGCTGCTGCACAAAGGAAATTGAAAACATTGGTGGAAATGCTGGATTATGAACGGTCAATTCTTGTATTGGAATTTCAACATTTTTCTTGTGGACCTGTACTGTAAAATCTGTACTTGTCAGGTAGGGCCAATGGTGAATTGGGGTTTTGTTGGATTGAGAACTAGCAATTCTGATAGCTTTCTTAATCCATGATAGAGTTTTTGTTTGCTTGCCTTCTTTGTTTCCTTTCCTCCACCATGACCTTAACAGGTAGCAAGCATTAGATGATTCTTGTTAATTTCATGGTTGAATTTCCCCCACAAGTCATTCCTTTCATCGCTTAATTTAATTCTGTCTCTCTGTTTATTATTTGATTTGATGAGGTTGTGAGATATTTCCTATGGTATAAGCCGCAGCTTTCTTTTCATTTTTTCAGCATAAGGTCATATCTCACAATAGTCCAATTTGGCAATTGTGGAGCAAAATTACCAATCATTCCACGCTCTTCCTTTCCCGTGGGCGTTATGCTTCTTACTGGATCTAGTGTTGCAGCTTTAGTCTCTTTACTCAGTTGCACTGTTCTGGTGTGCTTGAAGATTTTTGTTTCCTAAATCAGCTGAAGCTAGTCCTTTCTCTTGGAAAGAGTTTAGATCTGTTTTTCAAATGCCTCTTTTTGAAATCAAAATGGTTCTGTTTATGATGACACTAGCTCAGATTTCAGTATAATTGGCTGAATTTGCTTCTCTGTTCTATTGGTTCTGTTGGTGAAACCGAGTCCCAAGCAAGAGTAGATGACTGCAGACGAAAAGGGTACGAGTTCTTTGTGGAGTTTTGAGCAGGATAAGGCGTTTGAGAATGCTGTTGCAACCTATCCAGATGACTCTGAAGATAGATGGGAGAAAATAGCATCTGATGTTCCTGGAAAGACCTTGGATGAGGTCAAGCGTCACTATGATATGTTAGTTGAAGACGTTAATCGGATTGATTCAGGTCGTGTTGCTCTCCCTAACTACAGTTCTTCCTCAGAAGGTACTACGAGTCAGGCTGCAGAAGATGGAAGTGGGAAAAAGGGTGGTCATTTTGGGCATTTTGTAAGTGACCATCACGGAGGCAAGGCATCGAGATCAGATCAAGAACGCCGCAAGGGAATTGCTTGGACGGAAGATGAACACAGGTAAATTTTATTGCTGCTTGTTGATTCTCTTTCAGCAGGAAAAATTGTTTAGGTGCTGATTTAATCTTGTTGGTTTTCTTTATTTGTTTCTTGTTGGAAGTTCCTATTCTTTGATATCCTGATATGCTATTTCTGAGTTTCGCACTAATCCAACACACTGCTTTAGAGCTCTTAAATACTTCCTAGTTAACTTGTGTTCTCGAATTTTCTGATTTTTCTTGCTCTGCGTCAAAAATGCTCTTTTTTGCTTTTACTTCGGAAGGATCTGATGTTCTGACTTGGGATTCAGAAGAGAGTTATTTTGGTTCTTCCAGATTTGTTGGTATTTTTAAAGACTCAAGTAAGAGACTAAGAGGCATTTTTGTTAGGGGTGTTATATTATATTAAGACTATCGAATTCTGGATCTTAATGTTCCTGTTTCCCGATGATTGTGTATTGTTTACAAATCTTTCTCCTGAAGTATATATAGGATGAAGAAAGGCCATTTCATTCAGTTTGGTTATGAACTGTTAATCTTATGATTGCTAGGTGTCTAGTTTTGTTTTCCTGGATTTTGGAAAGGGAAAATTACAGAAAACCACCCTTTAAATATGGGTGTTTTCACTTAACCACCCTTTAAATTCAAAATTACAGAAAACCACCCTTTAAATGGTATTTGGTTACAATTCACCACCCATTCAACTATTTTTGTTACTTTATCATTCAATATATTATATTTTAATATTTTTAAACTCAAATTTGATTGTAAATATATTCAAATTTTGAATTTAAGAGCCCATTTATATTTTAGGGATCATTGTATTTATTTTTAAAAATAATAATCAATAAAACCTAGAATTATTATCTTAATTTATGTTTAAAAATGTTTATAATTTTTTAAAAAATTATGTAAATTACTCTTATTTAAAATATAAATAAATAAGAGTAATTTCCATAATATTTTAAAATTTTATAAACATTTTCAACCATAAATTAAGATAATAATTCTAGGCTATATTTTTTTTAAATAAATAAACTAATCTCTAAAATAAGATCAAGCCCTTAAATTCAAAATATGAATATATTTACAATCAAATTTGAGTTTAAAAATATTAAAATATAATATATTTAACGATAAATTAAAGAAAATAGTTGAATGGGTGGTGAGTTGTAAACAAATACCATTTAAAGGGTGGTTTTCTGTAATTTTGAATTTAGTGGGTGGTTAAGTGAAAACACTCATATTTAAAGGGTGGTTTTCTGTAATTTTGCCTTTTGGAAATGGCATTTCATGATATTTGGTTCGTTGATCACACTAAGGGCTCGTTTTGTATAAACATGTAAGGTAAACGGAATGGAAACAAATTTTGTATAGGAAAATATACGTAGATAATCATAAGAGAATAATGCTATTTTTTGTATGAAAAATAGGGTAGGAGTGGTAATGATTAGAGGAGTATAGGGGGTATGGTTACCCCTTGTTCAAATGAGTGATTGAAATAAGGAGGAACAAAACCAATTTTGTATGAAAAATTGGAAGGATGGGGGTAATGATTAATTTTTTTTTAGCAATGTATCTTAAACTATAAATGGACTACATTCATTTCATTTCCCTTTTATCTTTCCAAAATTTAAATCAATCGAGCCCTCAAAGAATGCTATGTTCATGTCCTAGGTTTGCAATAGAACTGAACCTTATATTTACAATTCTACCATTTTGGGTGATGATGGAAATTCTATGGTATCTGTCATGAATATAAAAAGATAAGAGACTTGCATTTAGTGTGATGCTGCAGCTTTTTTAGTGGATTCTGAACTTTTTTATTCTCAATTTCTTTTTCCTTTAGACCAAAATGGCAGATTTTGAACTTTGGCATAATAGCATCAATTCTCTTGTCTTGTTTTCCTTATTCTTCTTTCCTTGAGCATTTGTTTCTTTTTCCTTTTTCATTCACGACCTATGGTATTTTCCTTCAATTAAGAAATTCTTAAGTTCTCATGATAACATCAATGCTCTTTGATATGATTTGCCCCTTCTTTCATTGTCTATATCATTCGACTTAGGAAGGTGTGAGCAGTTTTTCTAGCTTTTCATTTTCCGTACATTTTCTGGCATCATCCTTCTTTGGTTGTCACAAAATACATGTAGTTTGACACGTTTTTAAGAAGTTAAAAACTCGATAAAATATTCATTTTTTTTTATAATTTATTCATACTTATTGGTAATGACTAATGAGTATTAAATTATTTTAAAATTTTAATAAAAAAGTTGATATTTTATAGAGTTGTTAGCTTTTAGTGCACTACATTTCTTTGATCAATGATCTTCTTCTTTGTATCAGGAAGAAAACAAAAGTTTTCATTAATCCTGCTTGCCGTGTTTTCTGTCATCATAACACCAAGTTTTTCCCTTCCAAAAAATAAAATAGAGATATTGCAGAGACATTTTCTCTTGGTTAGAAAATTTTCCACAAGTTTCATTCAAGTTATTCATTGGAAACAGGACGAATTGCACTAAATAACTCCAACTTTGGGTGTAGTGGGAATTAGCATGAACTTTCAAACTTGCTAAACATAGCATCAGCTATGTAGCCTATGTGTTGAGCAGCAAATAATAGCTCAAGCATCACTTTTCATTGTTCTTCATTAAAACTCATTTAACATGTCATTGATATTTGGAAAAGCACAACTATTGATAGGGAAAACATGTGTGTTGATGAACAAAAAACTGGTTGAAAATGATGCTTGAGATATTTTTTGTGATTCATCACATAGTTGATGCCATTTTCACAACATCCGAAACTTCATGCTATTTTTCACAAAACGGTATAGTAGTTTTAAATTATAAACTTTGCGTCCTCTACATGCTTGTAATGTTCCTTAAGATTATTGTTTGACCTCTTTAACTAGGAATTTAGACCAAACATTCCAATAACGTTTCTTATTGGATATACAAGTAAAACTTGGGAAGACATCTAAATATGCCTTAGGAAGATACTTGCCGTGCTTGAGTTATTGAAGTGTACACAACATTTAGTGGGTGGTTGGAAATTACGTACTCGGGGAAAGTTGCAAATTTCTTGCTTAATGTTTTTAAGAAACCTCCTTATGAGATTCGAAATTGATTCACAGAAGGAATCCTATAAAATGAAAAATTAGCTGACCTAAATATGTGTTCCTTTAGTTAATGTTATTTTTCTAAGGTCCTTTACCTGCTGTGTTGCGTCTTGTATGAGTTGGTAGGTAGGATGCTTGCATTACATTCATGGGTGAATCCACTTTGCCTTATTTTAGATGAAAGTAAGATGATGGTGTTACCTTCTCTTATTTATGCACACAAACACACTTTAGTTAATTTTGACCAAGTCAAGCTTACTCTAGTTTGATAATGAACTAGTCTCTAGTTAGTTAACTGAGCAACTATTCACCTCTACAGTTAGGGTGTGTTTGGTGAAGGGTTTGATGGGGGTTTATAAGGTTTGAAAAAAAATTAAAACTGCAAACATTGGTTTGGCATACCAAGGTTAAGGGGAGATGGAGTTTTGGAGGAGGGGAGACAGAGGTTCCATTCATCAAATTTACAACTCTCTGGGGCAAGGTTTGGAAGGTTTGAGCCCAAAGTGGTGGTTTATCTCCCTATATTACCCTTGTTCATTCCTTTTCTATTGGTCTGTTTGTATTAATGAGTTTTTTTCATTAAAAGTCCTTTTTCGTCATTTTGCCTATAAAATCTCTCTGAAACCCATATAAATACCAAACAACACTCCACAAGATTTCCACAAGGTTTTATATAAAATTAAAATTTTACTTTTAACTCTTTATTATCTCCAACTCCAACTGCAACTACAGATAAACCCTCATTTACCAAACACACCCTTAATCACTTGTAGCTGTTTTCTGTGGTGATGTATGTTCCTGTGTCTAAGCTTGCAATGCACATATTCCTCCTTTGATCTTGTTCTATCAGAATTTCTCTTTTTCCTTTTTGATACATTTGGAGAGAAAATTGAACTCATAAATCTCTACAAGAGAGGCACTACATTCCATCGGGATCTCTGCGATCTTGAAAGGGTCTCTAACCGAATCTCAAGATTGTTGCATTGATGTTGTTGTTCTCGAGTTTTGAACATTGCTAGCGTCGATTTTATCTGCTCATGCCTCATACTAGTTGACTTCTCAGTTGTCATAATGGTGTCAAATAATGATCACTGAAATTGCTGCTTGCTTAGAATGGTTAAAACTTGATATGACCAACCTTGGAACCGTTTATGGATCAGGTTATTCCTTCTCGGGCTGGATAAGTACGGGAAAGGTGATTGGAGAAGCATATCCCGGAACTTTGTGGTGACGAGGACGCCCACGCAAGTAGCCAGCCATGCTCAAAAGTACTTCATCAGGTTGAACTCAATGAACAAAGATAGGAGGCGATCAAGCATCCACGACATCACCAGCATCAACGGAGAGCTCTCAGCCTCCCAGGGACCCATCACGGGTCAGAATGTCACCAGCGTTGCTGTGGCCACCGGAGGACCTCCCGGAAAGCCTAACAAACAGCCCCACCATCCTCCCACCGGCCATCCAGGAGTGAGTGTTTATGGAGCTCCAACCATTGGACAGCCAATCGGTGGGCCTTTGGTCTCAGCTGTTGGCACTCCGGTGAACCTACCAGCCCCACCACACATTGCCTACGGCATTAGGGCTCCTATACATGGAGCTATGGTCCCAGGAGCCCCGATTAACATGGGCCCCATGGCTTACCCAATGCCGCACCCCGCTGCCCATAGGTAAGGCTATACCTTTCAAACTTTATATAAGACACTAGATTACATCCTCGTCCGAAGGGTTGCACTAGGATGGTCTATTATCAGTAGATCAGCATAATCTTATCAGATTTTTTTTTTGGAAAAAAGATGCTATAATTCACTAGAACGGGAACTTCTTTTCAATCTAGAATGAGAGCCAGAATGAGGCTGGTTGGTACTTGGCCGAAGAGTCGAGATTCGAGAAGCTGCATAATAACTGTACAGGAAACTGTGGTCGGATCCGGTTGGTTCCCTTTCTAGAGTTTTGGTCCGTGAAATGTTCACATTTGCTGTATGAAATAATATGCTTGCTTAGAACAAAAAGCTTTGGCCTGAATCGTCATGTCTGTGTGTACGCTGCGCCTCTAAAACCAACGGTTGTTTTGATGCAATGGAAGGAGATTCACAAAACCATTCCGGAATGGTTCAACTAGAAAGGACTTGCGAGTAGTACCAAAAAGTTCCCGGTTTGAACCTTGAATGGCCGCTCTTTCAAGGAAGGAGATTGACAACATGAACATGTCAATGCATCGTTGGATCTGCAAATTGCATTCTGGATAATGTTGATCTTCGCTGTTGTTGCAATGTTGATCTTCGATGTTGTTGCTTTGATCGTCGTCTTCATTGCATAACATCTTCGTTGAAGGGTTCCCTCACTTCGTTGGTCCACTGCAGACGCTTCTCCAGTGCATCCCTTCAGTGATACTGCCCCCTCAGTCATCTCTCGTGGCAATGATCATTAGGAGTGGGGGAGAAATGGGGCGGATTAGGGCACCACTTGCCCGAGAGGTAAATAGCTCCACATGCACCGCCCATCACCTACAAATAGGTTCACTCTCATCCAATATGTTCGGGTGAAGCGGGTGACCAATGGGTGAAGCATATAGACATGTGATTTTTACGGGAAATTTTACCTAAAATCACTCATTAAATATGAGGATTTCCATTTAACCACCCGTTAAATATGAAATTATAGAAAATCACACGTTAATGCGATTTTGTTTACAAAAGACCATCTATGGCATCTTTCCCTGTTTTTTTTTACAGTAGACAAGAAGTAGATCGCCACAGCTGAAGCGTTCATGGGATTTCGCCTATACTTATTACCTCACTTGTGACGACATAATGCTTTAAAATACCTGCAAGCCTTAGCCTGACAGGATGATGATCAGATTGTATGTTTATTAGTCCAAGCGATGAGGGTTATGAGTTTGACTCGCGATGAATTATGCTACTGTTCAATCGTCGTCTATAGAGGAAGCTTTAGCGGGGTTGTTATCCTAAGAAACGTTCTTCTCTGACCGAGGATCTTTAGAACTCAACTCCGGGGGTTTTAAGTTCAGGGGATAATCAGAGCTCTTATGCTTTTCTATCTTCGGACTCGAATCCCTTACTATGAGATCGGAGGGGGGTATTTATAGGGAAACCAAGCGAGCAGCTGATTGGCAACCTCGTAGTTCTATGTGGGACACGTGTAGCGCATGCCCACACGCTTAGGGGTATAGACAATACACGTGGAGTCATTAAAGGCGAGGTGCTTGAGCCAGCGAGGTGCTTGCTAGGATTTCGGAGGCTTACGAGACATTTTGGAGTTTTAATTCTGATTCTTACACTGGGTTCGAGTCGTGAGGGAAGTAAGGGTTAGTAGTTCTTGGAAGTGCTAAGCCCAGTTCTTCGGGCTCGGTTGGATACTTTGCTCGCGAAGCACTAATGGTAGGATCGACCATCCTTTTGCGTTGGGGGACCTATTTATGACATCATACTCTGTGTTTATTATATAGCCTATTTTCTATGTCATCGTCATATCTCCTCGTAACCGGATTGCGAGTGACACTCCATTCGCGATTAGGTTTCGACAAGTACGATGCTCTCTGCCAAAGCTCGTAGTTTATTAGATGGGCCTTACTTGGGCCTATCGTGCTCTTTGGCCCATAGGGCAGGTTGGCCCCACAGGGGCCTATAAGTGGGGACTTTTACCCTCGCTCCTCCTCATTCCACGTCTCTGAATTTTCAAAGAGGAGGGAAGAGAGAGGGATTTCAAGGGTTTCCTGTATTTTTTGAAGAAGTGAGATCGTAGTTAGGTGGTGGTCTGTTCTCAGTCTCCGAAGTTTTTCAGCGCTTCCCTCTCGTAGTTGCTTAAGTAAGTTGTCTCTGATCTTTCTTTTGCCCTTTTTAATTTCTGGGCTTGCGTTATCCTCTTCGAGATTTTTAGGGTTAGCCGGGAAAACTGAAACCAGTGGCGGTTATGGGGTGGCGATCGGGGTACGCCCTGGTGTCTCATCCATGACTTTCCCCTTTGTCTCCTTAGTCGAAACTGATCTTTGTGTAGTAGCAGACGGGTAGTTAGTAGTGGTGGGGTGGTGTCGAGAGGGGGTAGTGTTGCATTTTGAGTTTTTCGGACGACCTCCGACGGTCTTTTCGGACTTTGTGGAATATTTCCGACGATAAGGGGCGGAAGAAACCTTTCGTTTCCTCCTTTTTGTCCTTCTCAGAGGTGATTTCTCGAGAATCGATTCTTGAGAAATCTTTATGAAGGAGATGGAAAGGCGCCTTTTAGCCGTCGTCCCGTGGGGGGGGGGGGGGGGGAGATGTCTTTTCAACGTCCCTTCGTGGGGCGCATGAGGCGCCAACATAAGCCTTTAAGAGGGCTTTTTGGCGCCAAAATTATTTACTCGAGATGTTGAAAATGTAGTTTTCCTCTTGTTAATTTTCCCTTTTTCTTGCGTCTTTTCCAAGGGATTTTTCTTTTGCTTTTAGAATTAAAATGTCGCAGGAGAGCGATAGTCAGAATCGTAGCGTAAGCTACGAATACGAAGAAGTCACTTCTTCGCGAACCAGTTCCCATGCAAATGTTAGCTCGAAGTCTGCGGCGAGTCCAACTCCTCTTCCACCAAGTAACAAACTCCGCGAGGAGAAGAGAAAAAGGGCGAACCCCGGAGATGGTCCCAACGCGAAAAGGCAGAAGATGGCAGGAACCATTAAGCGCGCTCTGAAAAGGCACAACCCCGAGTATTTCCATACTTCGGAGTCTATAAATGACCTGGGAAGGGGCGAGTCGTCTCGCGTACCCAAAGAGTCTAAAAAACCTACCCGAGTGGTTCCGGGTGACTTCGCTCTACCTTATTATGATCGAAAGTAGGTTGATAGATGTAGTTTTTGTGAAGGTCATACTTTCGCGGCGCCCCCTCCTCCTCCAGCAATATTCTCGGATCGCGTAGCTCCTACCGTACCAAAAACGCTGGGTGAGGAGTCGATCTTAGATGTCAAGCACCTAGAAGAGGTGTCGAGACTCTATCCATGGCCGGCTGGGGTGGAGATAGGTCTGTCCGTTTATGGTGGTGGATGCTTGAATGAATATAAGGACCATGTGGTCGTTCATCTGGGCAACTTGCTTCAAGGGTTCCGTCTCCCTCTCCCCTCGCTGTATGCAGACTTTTTAGCTTATATAAACCAATGTCATGCCCAGCTTGCTTTTAACATATGGATGTATTTGGCGGTATACATCATGCGTTGTGCTACCATTAAGCAAACGCCATCGTTAGATCATCTTTTCTCCGCTCTTTCCTTAAGGCACGGTGAGGGACTGGTGTCCGCCTCCCTGCCTGGAAAGATCGTTGAGAGGTTGTCCAGTAGCCCTGGATGGAGGAAAAAGTGGTTCCTTGTTCTTGATCCAACCAAAACTATTTTGAGCTTCGTGATCAAACCCGGCAAGTACGTCGGGCCTGGTGATAAGCATGATGCAGCGGATAGGTGGAGAGATGCGTTTAAGAGGGGGGTTGCGACTGTACGGGGTTATAGGAAGGTTGTGACCCCGATTCACTTGGAAATGCCAAACTTAGCCTTCCACATCGGCCGGGTCGGTGTCTAGGAACCTTTATTCTCAATCCTTTGGTGTTTTGACCGTGATTTTTCTTTCGCTCTGACTTGCTATAATTTTTCCGCAGATATGGTAGTTGACAAGTGGAACGTTTCCGCGCTCGCGAAGAAGAAAAACGCCACGAGAGGTGGGTCAGGACCGACCCTTACTATCACTCCGCGTCCGGGTGGTGGTCGTCAAAATGTCTCCCGCGAGTCTCCTATTGTAGCTAAGAGTACAAAAGGGAAAAACCCGGTCGAGGACCATGAGAGTATTTCTTCCGATGATCAACCGTTGGCCCATCGTGGGCGAAAGCGTCTAAAGGAGGGTACAGGGGGAACCACACTCTTAAGCTCTGAGCCGGCTACTTGTGTCGGGACACCAATGATGGCTTACCAACTGCCTGGGTTTGACCCTATTGATATTAAGAAGTTGGATATCCCCCCGAAGAGTTGTTTGGTCAAAAGAGATTATCTTCATCATTTGACGGGTGAAGAATTAGTTGAACATGGCCGGAAGAGCAGGGGCTGGGCAATCTTCGTCGCGACTCATGCCTTCATTTCTTCTTTCTTCTTTTATTTAACTTATGCGTTTATTTTTACCCGCGTGTTGCCGTAGGATAGTCTGCAATGGTTTGAAATGGTCATGCGTTTGAGAAACTATGATGATAAAGTGAGGGAGTTGTGGACTAATGTGGCCACTCTAGATCTATCACGGGTTGAAATTGAGAGCTTCAATGATGCTTTGACGAAGTCCCAGAAAGATGCTTTGACGAAGTCCCAGAAAGATGCTTTGACTAATGTGGCCACCATTGAGAGCCTCAATGATGCTTTGAGGAAGTCCCAGAAAGATGCATATGTCGCGAAGAATGAGCTAGATCTATCACGAGTTGAAATTGCGAAAGCTCAAGAGGTGGGGGCCCAGTATGAAATGGAGGCCATGCGTTTGAAAAGTCATCTCAAAGATCTTGAGGGTGAATTGAAGGTGGTTCGCGAGGAGTTGGTTGGTGCGAAGAGCCAGTTGGAGAGTTTTATTTCTGGGGATGAGGTTGTTCTTTCCAAGAAGTTGCTCCATGAGTTCATGCTTAGTGACGAGGGCCAGGGGTGGCTATCTGGTTTCCTGGGGGGTGCCGGTCGTAGTTGGCTTGATCACTACCTTGAGACGGACGGAGAGGATGTCCTCTATGACAAGGTCTCCGATGCGTGGATGGACGGGATCATGGGTGGAATCACTCAGAGTGTTAATCGCTTTGCTCATCTCGGCGACGAGGTGAGGATGTTTCTTCCTAGCTACGAGGATGAAGACCTGAAGCTTAAAGATCCTCAGCACGAGCTGCCTCCCCTCCATGATGCTCCCATTAATGATGCAGCTATCCTTGACCCTCGGCCTGATGGTGAAAAATCCCTGAGCCTGATCATGTAGGTCGTCCTCCTACTGATGTTTGACTTGACCGTTTATTCCATTCTCTGTAAAGATATTTTGTTTGTGAGGAAGCTTGAAAACATTTCTACCCGTGGTGAGAGTCTCGTACTCTATTGCGGTTTGTGTGTCTATTTTTTGAATGACGTATTTTCATTCCTATGGTGAGCGATGTCTTATCATGGTTTTTTGTGAATACTTTATCTTTGAATTTACTGTGGTTTTGTTTATATCTTTTGCCTGTTTTTCTTACTGGCATGTTCCACCGATTTTCCTTATGTTTTTTATGTTTATATCTTGACTTGTTCGCCTTGTTTGCTGCTTTTATTTGCAAGGTAAATTCGCGACACCCTTATCCATCTCATGTCGTTGATCGTTTTATGGAATAAATCGTGAAATGACAAAAAGTAGGGTCCGCGTATTTATTAGTTGTTATGCGAAATGATAGGTCGAACTTAAGAACTTCTTAGCGATGAAATATAATAGGAAATATCTTGGAGTATCTTTCTTGTAGTTATATTTCCTCGTAGCATATGTAGTCAGACAAAATATCCCCATTCTCGTCGGGACCTGGTTTCTCTATTGCCACATCAAAGCGGGATTCGACCTGGTACTCAAAGGTGAGGCGGCTCTCTATTCCGAGGTTTGCAAAAGATCTCCACACTTCCGATAGGGAGAACCGATCCCCCTCATCTCGTTCGACTAGGATTAAGAATTCTTGGTTTGAGGAAGAATATAGATAGATGTGGTTTCTTATTTCCTCCCCGAATTCTACAAAGATATGGTAAAGGGAGCCTGCGTAAGTGGCTCTCCCTAAGGATTATTCTTGAGAATTTAGGATTTGGAAAAAAAACATAGTGTTTGTGATTGAAATTGGTGGAGGGGTTTCTGGTGGAGAGGGCTCTCCTGAAACCATATCGAAACTTGACATTGTGTTTTTTAGATAATTCAAATTGTACTCCCGATGTTTTTATTTATACCCGTTCTAAGCGCATGGGATATGGACGTTGTTTTTGCAGAGTTGTCTCTTAATTACGGTGAACCAGGGTGGTGCGTGTTGCTAGCATGTCTTTCTGCGTATATATTGCTCTTCCCCTACTAAATAAATATCAAAGATAAAGGGATTGTTTGGGTTTTGATCATTGATGTTTGTTTCCATATTTTTGTTTTTTTGGAAGGACCGGTAATGAGAAGATTGTGTCTTTTATGTCATAAGAAAAAAGAGCTTTTATAGTGGCTTCGACTGGTTTGAAAAATGCTCTTGTGATAAATGACTTATTTTTGGATTTGAAATGCGTCAATGTACTTGGTCTGGTTCTACAGGAATTCTTTGTCATTTGTAGGACATGCAGAGTATCTTGGGAATTCCCTCTCGCAGATTCTTTGTCTAGTTTCAACGTGTGTAATAAATGCTTTAGACAATTTCCAAAGCATGTACCCCCTTTTTCTTGGGTATAAGAAGGCGTGATGTTTTGTTGAAATCTTGCACTTATTGGGTTGCTTTATTAAGCATTGTTGTTATGGCCAAGGGATTGAGTCTCCTAATTCTGGGATGCAAGATTTTTTTCCGTTGGGTTGATGAAGAGGAGAGGATGCATCGTCTTGTAAGTTGTACACATTCTTCGTGCTTTATATTTTTTTCTTGGGTCTGAACTGTTCATTGAGTAACAATGTTCTTTCGTATCCAACCTCTTCCTGATTCTTTTGAGAGGATGTATGGTCATGTGGTGTCTGACCACGTTAGTTTAGTTTCTACAAATGGTGAAACCTTTCGTGTCGAAGTCTCCAAGGATTTCTCTAATCGTTGGTGGTTATCTGGTGGCTGGAATAGATTTGCGACCAACAACGGCGTTAAGGTTGGGACATCGGGGGTGCTCTTTCAATATGTGGAAGGACATTGCTTCAAAACCCTTGTTCTTGATGATGAAGATGAGTAGAGCTTTTGGGTGTTCTGTACTGGTGGTGTTAGTAGATATTTGTTTTTATGTTGTGCTTTTATTTACCTTTAATCGCGTGCTTCGGATTATGTAATCGTGAAGATTTCTATAATGATATCTTAATGTTCTGAATGATTTTGGTCTGGGTTTTTGTGTTTTGTCTTTTTTCGACCCGGATGTGACCTCTGCTAACGTGATAATGTCGCTATGGTTTGCAGAGATGGGTTCTGCAACTTTTGCCACTTGTTTGGCATGCAATTGGTTGTGAAAATGTCGCTTTGGACAGATATTCGGTGATGAGACAACACTGCCTTGTTTGTTTTATTTGGTGATAAATAGCAGATGTTCGGATTAAATCTGCAGCAGTTGTCCTTGGGTCTTGTTTAATTTAGCAGTATTCTTGTAGTGAGGAATCATGACCTCCCCTCCTCCTCCTCGTCGTGATTTTTTCCGTTCCATTGATTCTGAAGAAAAGATGAAATATTTGGTAGCTTTCTTTACCCACCTTTTGCAATTTGTGTGCTTCTTATTTGATATTTTGGTTTTGATGGCTTGCAACTTTTGCCCGAATCATTTGGCGTTCAATATGCTCGCGAGGGATTGACTCGTGTGTGCTTGGTCTCTCCCACTAGCCGAGAGTTTCGAGTAAGGGTGTTTCGAGATAGCCAGGGCCATTACCTCCTTACCGAAGGTTGGCATGCTTTTGCTGTGGACAACGGTTTATGTGTTGGGGGGTCTCTTATTATCTTTAAGTATGAGGGGGGAGTCGTTTTACAATAATTGTTCTAGAAGCGAATGAATTGGTTGGCGTGCAAATGTGTTGTGTAATCCCTTTTGACGTTTTGTTTGTGTGTTGGCTTTTATACGCGTTATACCGAACTTGTTTTTCAAAGTTTGTTTTAAAGATTGGACTAGAATAGCTCACTCATCTGATCTTAGCGGGCTATTTTAATGATTGTTTGATGTTATAGTCGAACAAACCTGAATCGTAAATATAGTAGAGCAAAACATAATGCTTTTATTAATCTTTCAAATGATACGGAAACTCGTCGATGTAATTCGCAAACAGAGTGATGGCAACTAAATTTATTCTACGAGGTTTATATTTCATAGGAAAAAAAAACTAGAAACTTTTAGCGAGCATTCTTGATTTACCTCCTCCGAGGCCTGGCCGGGATAATCCGAGTTCTGCCCTGGCTCAAACGGGATCCATTCGAAAGCGGACCTTCTGGGTGAGGAGGAGCCCATTCTGCATCTACTTCATCCCCTACCGCATCTAGGATACGAACCTCGAAATGAACCCCTTCTTTGTGAATAAAGGTTACAAAGGAACCGACATCGATACTATGTGTGATGTCATCCTCAAGCGGAAGAAGAAGGCTCCACCTTGGGAGTCGTTAAAGAAACGACGTTAATTATTTTATTAATTATTATTTTATGCAATTAGATTAATAATGTACAAGATTATATCTCCTCTAGATATATCTTGTTCCCTAAGTTTTAGAATTATATCTTCTTAAGTTTATTTTTATCTTTAAGTTATTTTAATCTATCTTTATCGAACTAAATTCTATCTTGCACGGTAGAATTGGTTCTTAGTTTTTCTATTTAAACGTTGTAGTTCTATTGAATTAAAGGAGATTGAAATAGAATTGAAGAAACCCTTAACGGATCAAGGGTTCTTCGATTATCAATCCAAACCCATATCCGGTTCTTATTGTTACCTGTCGGCAATCATCACCAACACCGTCTCCAATCATCATCGTTCCTCTGTTAAGTCATCTTCAACCTTCGTTCTCCACCGTCACAACCAAGGAGGCTGGTCCTTGGCGGCGCTCACGACAGTCCTCGCTCCCGGCGAGCCCGGCGTCGACGGCTCCTGCTCCTGCGCGCTCAGGCACTCGCGCGCCCAGGCGGCTCGGGCTCCAGCTCTCGTGATCGCTTCCTCGACGCTCCCGCGGCATCGCGCGCGGCTCCAGGCTCTCGCACCTTTCTTCTGCTTCGATTTCCTTGTCCCTTTGCTGTTGCTAATTCAATTTTCTAGTTAGACTTAATTTGTTATTTCCATCGATAGTTTGATGGAATTCTTAAGTTAAGAATTTTGCTGTTATTTAATTATTAGTTAGTTTAGTTTTTATTTAGTTAAATTCCGTAGCTTAGTTAATTGGTGAAGGCCATTCAACGTGTGCGGCGTGTGATCGGGTCGAATCGTCAAGAGAAATACAAGGATCGAAGCAAGATCGACGCTTTTACTTTAGCAATCGGTCGGCCTAGCCGATTGCTATACATCAATGTGAGCAGGCAAAATCGTTCCACCCGCCACCTAAGTAAGGAAGCCTATAATCTCCGCGAATAACTTCTACAGAAAACTCCCGCAAAATTTGTGTTGATAGAAGGGATAAGCGATGTAATTGCTCCGGGAAACGGATGGGCTCAGAAAATGACCAAACCGCCTTGTTTGATGTAGTCATAAAGAGAGAGAAAATAAGAGTAAAGAAAGTAAGCGAATGGAATACTTCCCCAAATATCTTTTCCTTATAAAGGGACATCTATGTGAGCGGCTCAGGATCACGGGTAATATCGAATAGGGCATTCTGCATGCCAAGACAGGATAGGGATGCAAAGATCGAAAATATGAGACGCAAAGATTGAAACTATTGAAATCGTGACTTACTTTACAGAAAAACACAGTGCATGGGGATGCCCATAGACCTTTGTAATTTCATAGTAAACTTAGCCTTTAACAGAAGAGTCATGATATTGCTAAAGGTAGAAAACCATTTGTGGAATGGTCTTGTGTGGATGATCCCGTGCGATTGATAACTTGGCTTTCTTCGTCAAGTTCCTGATCTGAACTCCAACGAGTATGGCCATTATTGGTGAAAACCATGGGCAAACCTATTTCGAAGTCATGGGATTCAGCCAAATCAGATCACTTAGTTTTATTCTCCTTGGAGACTTGCTTGCATGCGTATCCGCGCTTAAAGTGCACGCGATCGCTAAATTTATTCTCCTTGGATGCTTACTTGCATGCGTATCCGTGCTTAAAGTGCACGCGATTGCTAAATTTATTCTCCTTGGAGGCTTACTTGCACATCCCCGTGTTCGAAAGACACATGATTGCTAAATTTATTCTCCTAGGAGGCTTACTTGCACATCCCTGTGTTCGAAAGACACGTGATTGCTAAATTTATTCTCCTTGGAAGCTTATTTGCACATCCCCGTGTTCGAAAGACACGTGATTGCTAAATTTATTCTCCTTGGAGGCTTACTTGCACATCCCCGTGTTCGAAAGACATGTGATTGCTAAATTTATTCTCCTTGGAGGCTTATTTGCATGCGTATCCGTGCTTAAAGTGCACGCGATCGCTAAATTTATTCTCCTTGGAGGCTTACTTGCACATCCCCATGTTCGAAAGACATGCAATTGTTAAATTTATTTGCATCGACAATGTTTCTTGGGTTTGAAACTTTCATTTATATATATGAAGAGGTGTACCCAATCCGGAATCCTAGTGACCCCTATACATAGAAAATCTAAGTCACCAGGTTTTTAATATGTCTAGTTTTTACACAAAATATGCCTTAAGATTCTTGGCGTTCCATGATTTTGCGAGGATCGCGCCTTCCCAATTTTGAAGCTTGAAGAGACCCTACCTACTTCTTTGTGGATGACATATGGACCTTCCCACTGGGGTTCAAGGTTTCCCCCGATTGTTGCTTGTCGAAGAACCACAACTCCTTTTTGCAAGGGTCGTATAAAAACTCGCTTGTTGTATCCTTCCGTCAGGCGATGTTGATACTCATTTGCTTTGAGGCAAGCGGTATCCCTTCTTTCTTTGCGTAAATGGAGTTCTAACTCAAGGGCCTCGTCGTTGGACTCTTTGTTGAAATCGACAATTCTGGTCGATGGAATTAGCAGGTCCACTGGTATGACAGCACCCACTCCAAAAGCCATTGCGAATGGTGTTTCTCCGGTGGGACTCTTAGCTGAGGTTCTATACGTCCATAATATGAGGGGTAAGATCTCAGCCCACTCTCCTTTTGTCATCCCCAACCTTTTTTTTAAGGCATTTAGGATTTGTCGATTTGTGGTCTCGGCTTGTCCGTTGGATTGCGGATAAGCCACTGATGAGAATCAGAGGTCTATATGGAGGCCGGCACAGAAGTCACGGATACCCTCGCAGTCAAATTGGGGACCTTGATATGTGATGATGGCTTGAGGGACCCCGAATCGGCAGATCATATTTTTCCATAGGATTTTGCGCACTTTCTCCGCTGTGATGGTGGCCATGGCTTCAGCTTCTACCCACTTTGTAAAATAGTCTACTATCATAATGATGAAGCGGAGCTGGACTGGTGCCGTTGGGAAAGGGCCCAAGATGTCCATTCCCCACATTGCGAATGGACATGGTGCGGAGATGGTTTTCAAAGGATGAAGGGCACGATGATTGAGTGACGCGTGTCGCTGGCAAGGATCGCATATGTGGATGACCATTTCCGCGTCTGCCCTAAGGGAGGGCCAGTAATAGCCTAGGCGTGTGATTTTAGATGCTACGACTCTCCATCCCTAGTGGTTGCCGCATAAGCATGCGTGCAATTCTTGCACGAGATTAAAACCTTCCTGGTTTGAGACGCACAACAGATCCGGGAGGTTGAAACCCCTTTTGTATAGTCGACCATCTCTGACTCGAAAACGGGCCGCCTTTCTTCTGGTATTCTGGCTGTCTTGTACCTCACCTGCTATTGCCCTTTCAGTTATGTATTCCAGGAGGGGTATACACTAGTCTCCGAGGTTAGATATTCTGAATACCCCCTGATGGATCCCTCGGGCATGCCTCTGCTCGATTATCACGCGATCACTTAATCCTAGGGGCAGTGTGGCCCCCATTCTGGCCAATGTATCGGCGCCCTCATTTTGCTCGCGAGGTATGGTCGTGATAAAACACTTCCCGAAGGTGGCAGTGAGTGTTTTTACACGGGCCAAATACTCAAGCAACATTCCGGTCTTTGCTTCGTATTCTCCCTTAACTTGTAGGGCGACTACTGTTGTGAGCCGAATCTGCCATGTTTTACAGTAACTTTTATGTCGTTTTCTGCATACATTTCATGCATTTGGGCTAGAATGATACATAATCTATGTAGTTTATGCTTATTTGCCAAATTATGGAATTTACACCAGTTTCTGTTTAAATTCGCAGAATTTGAAGCAATTTACAGCAGTTCTGAGAAAGGTTGGAAAAGCTCGGAAATCAGCTATAGAAGTCCAAAGTCAAAGAAGCAGCGGAACCAAGATGAATCAAGCTGGAACCCAGAGTTACTCGATATCGAGTTCTTTTACTCGATATCGACAAAAGGATGTCCGAGCAGTGCTTATCGAGTAGGAGCTAATCGAGGAAGCTGAAGACAAAGCCAACCCGACTCCGGAGTTCTACTCGATGCCGAGTAGTTTACTTGATATCGACAAACACCCTGATGCCATACCCTGAGTCGAGGAGATGTGCCGAGTCGAGAAGTCGAAGACCTGGAGACGCCGAGCAGCATCTACTCGATATCGACAACCTCAGCGCCACATTTCCGAGCCTGTGTAAGGGAGCAGTTCCTCGACCAAGACCAGCAATGCAGAAGTCTACAAGGTTACCCGATATCGAGGACTTTACTCGATATCGAGGACCCCAGCACCACACTTCCGAGCCGGATCGAGCACCAGCTACCTGAGATGCCTAGCAAGCTGTAGTCGACGACGAAGGTTACTCGATCCTAACTTCTTTCTGTTTGTTTGCTTTTCTGTCTGTGAGAATTACAGCTACCTGAGATCCACTAACACGCTTCTTTGTGGATCGATCCTAACTTCCCACTGCTGCATAGGGAGGAGGCCTTGTAATTATTTGCTGGGGCACAAATCTGGTCGTCGACTACAGCTTCGTCGTCGACTACCCGTGATCCACAAAGAAGTTAGGATCGAGTAACCTTCGTCGTCGACTACAGCTTGCTAGGCATCTCGGGTAGCTGGTGCTCGATCCGGCTCGGAAGTGTGGTGCTGAGGTCCTCGATATCGAGTAAAGTCCTCGATATCGAGTAACCATGTCGACTTCTGCGTTGCTGGTCTTGGTCGAGGAACTGGTCCCCGACACAGGCTCGGAAATATGGCGTTGAGGTTGTCGATATCGAGTAAGATCCTCGATATCGAGTAGATGCTGCTCGGCGTCTCCAGGTCTTCGGCTTCTCGACTTGGCACAGCTCCTCGACTCCGGGTATGACATTAGGGTGTTTGTCGATATCGAGTAAACTACTCGATATCGAGTTGAACTCCGGAGTCGGGTTGGCTTCGTCTTCAGCTTCCTCGATCAGCTCCTACTCGATCAGCACTGCTCAGACATCCTTTTGTCGATATCGAGTAAAAGAACTCGATATCGAGTAACTCTGGGTTCCAGCTTGATTCATCTTGGTTCCGCTGCTTCTTTGACTTTGGACTTCTGTAGCTGATTTCCGAGCTTTTCCAACCTTTCTCAGAACTGCTGTAAATTGCTTCAAATTCTGCGAATTTAAACAGAAACTGGTGTAAATTCCATAATTTGGCAAATAAGCATAAACTACATAGATTCTGTATCATTCTAGCCCAAATGCATGAAATGTATGCAGAAAATGACATAAAAGTTACTGTAAAATATGGCAGATTCGGCTCACAACAACTACCTCTGAATCTGTAAAAAAATCAAACTTGTCGGGCCCCATTAACCAAGGACTTCTCTATACCCGCAATTAAGGCTTCATACTCTGCTTCGTTGTTGGTGGCTTCAAACAGTAATTGGAAAGATAAATTGGTTATCTCTCCGCTTGGGTTAATGATGGTGACTCCTGCCCCACACCCTCCCGCTGATACTGATCCATCAACATTAATTACCCAGTCCTCCTCGTCGCGATCTTGAGAATCTGTAAAGATGGCTTCGACCATGAAGTCGGCCAACGCTCGGGCCAAACGAGACTCCATGGGTTTGAAATGAATATCGAATTCCGAAAGCTCTACTGCCCATTTGACCATCCTTCCGGAAAGAGATTGTGAGTGTAAGATTTGATGGAGCGGCTGTAACACCCCCTTCTGTAAACGAGGGAATGTTGCAGCGCCAGTGATTACTCGGACTTTAAGGTCTTCATAACCACCTTAGGCTTATAGGGACATGCTACCATGCTCCCATAAACAAGATGATAACAAAATAAAATCCAAATAGCGGAAGACTTATAATAAATCTTTGTTTTATAAACTCATAATTCAAATTACAATATCTGATATATCAAAATATTACAGCGGAAGACTTGATAAAAATAAACACTTAAATCTTTATACAATATTTTCTAACAACATTAAATAATTAAATCTTGAAAATAAAATGTCTTCTTACTCTTCTTAAACTTCTCTTCGGAGACTCGACCTTAACCTGCGAACCGGAGACTGGGGTATTGTATGAAGACAATGAACCCCTAGCCGTCCAAATTAACAAAGGACGGTTAGTTCGCGAGAACTAGCAAGTGACGGCTCGAAAACTGGGACTACTTCAGATTTATACTCATTGACCTTTAATGGTATGAATTAAACCCGAATGCGATTATTAGAGTATTTTCGATGGGCTAATAATTTGACAACACAATTATTATGACACAGATAATCCCGAAGGATTGAATAACATAAGAAGTGGGTGACAAGCACCCTTAGAAACCATATCCTGAGTACAGGTGGGATATGATATAGCTTGAATTAATTGTGATCACTATGAAACTAAATGTCTATCACACACTTCACTCACTTTCCTCACGTTGAATAGCTTGAACACAACTTCACTTTTCTCACGTTGAATAGCTTGAACGTACACAACTTCACTTTCCTCACGTTGAATAGCTTGAACACAACTTCACTTTTCTCACGTTGAATAGCTTGAACGTACACAACTTCACTTTCCTCATGTTGAATAGTTTGGGCACAACTTTATATAATGTTACACATTTTAACACTTTGACAGGTTACACATTTCATTCGACACACACCTCTTAATTAATTAACAATCATAGGATACGTACTGGTCCCGCTCTCAATAGCGGATAACGACCTAAAACCTTTTTATTTGGTAGTGTAACATTCCGATAGATAATATATGCGCGTTCGGAATGTGTTAGTTTCATGAAACTTTAAGACCGTAGAATAACAGCTCCGACCTGACTCTACCACGTCACTTTCAATCACTTTACTTCACACATTACTTTCACTTTGCTTTGCATTGATTGATATATTTTACTTGCACTAATCTTGATTCAATTGAGTTCCGATCGTAACACGCAATCCTCGCATTTTCACTATTGATTAATGACATATCTTAAGTGATCACCCGATATAAAAGTAATCCATATTATTTAAAGGTAACATGGATGCCAAATAGAATAAAATAAAATAACGGATGGAAACATCAATGAAATAAAATGTTCCATACCTAACAATTTTAGCATGAAAGAACAATAATAAATCATGCTTTAAGGAAACGGTGGGTAAACAATGTTATTATTTTATATTCAGGTCAAATAATAACTTTACCCAATTTTACTTGCCAAATCCAAACTGACTATTAAATAAATTACACAAAACAGATGAATTGTAATTTATTTTATTTAACTTGGCAAGCAACCAAATGAAAGAAAACAACTAGACACGAAAGCACCAAAGTGAGCAGAAAGGCTCGGAAAGTCACTTGCCTTTTTCGCCTTGTTGGATTTCGGTACCAACTATGGACTTCAAGGAACTCCGTGACGGAATTGAATAAATTGATTGACGCGTCTAAACATAAAATGCGAGACAAAGAAGAGTTTAATAATTGGTATTTTATGCACATAATTGACTTGTTAATTCAAATAAAATTTGAATTAATTATAATGTCAGAATTTATACCAATTATATCCTCTTGGGAATCTTGTCTCGGGATGGGTGTCGGATTTTGAGATAAGCGCTGCGAATTTAAGCATTTACGTGTGTTAGAACACATTCTAAAACTGCGGGATACTTTTTATAAATTGGAAAGCTGACATAAGGGCAAAATTTTACCAAAACAGAATGTTTGGGAGGTTTTTCGTAATTAGGCCTTCTTCCTCCCAGATCCGCGACTACTGTCTACGCTTAGCATACACCAACTTCACCTTTAGCAATGGTGGCTCGACTATGGTGGCTCGACGCTGCTCGGGGGTGGCTACGATGAGGGCAGCGCGACTCCTGGTGGCGACGGGAAGCAAAAACAGTGACGGTGGCGGCGATACGGTGGTTCGACGGTGGCGGAAAGGGTTGAGTGAATTTGTGGGTATTTTTATTTCGTATGTAATTTAGCCAAATTTTCATATAGGATTACTCCTGAAGATGAAAGAAACACAAGGGTATAGGTGAAGAGCTCGGGATTTGAGTGTAGTGGTGCAATTTGTTGAAAGGGGCAAACGTCCCTATTTATAGGGGAAGCTCCAAAACACCGGATTGGATCAAATTGAATGTGCCATTAACATCCAATTGATGTCGTCATTCATTGCCCTCAATCAATTTGGATGAAACTGTCACATAATCACCGGATTAGGTTGAATTGAAGAATTAGGGTTTATGAATTTGGACGGGATTGAGGATGGGTTCCTCCACAAATTTAAGATTTGTCCACGGTTTTGATAAGGTGAAATTGATTAGCATTTAATGGGGACGTTTTGAAGGTGAAACGTCCAAAAATTAAAACCCACCATTGGAGCTTCATCTCCCGGTGTTCAACGTGAAAGGACTAAGGAGGAGGAAGAAGATGGGTTCAGCCGAACCCGGTTCGGTTTTTTTATTTGGTCCGGTTCAATAAAACAAAAGAATATATGTATACACACAAAGGTAAAAGTAAATAAATACAATAAAAGGTAAAATCATATATATAATTAATATAGCTGCTTCTATTTAAATAACGATTTCGAATGAATTCTTGTAATGTTTCAAACTTTATAATAAAATTTATTATTAGAATAATAAATTCATTCATATATATTAATTAGAAGATATGTTAATAGAATAACTCGGATCATAAAGTATATTTATTTTGTATTGAAGTAATTTAAGTATTCCCTCAAAAAAATGAATAAAACGATAAAATCACATCAACCTTTATTATATAAAACAAAAGTAATACTTTATCTTAGTTAAAATAAGTTTCACTCTTGAAATCATAATAATCAACCAAAATTTATGTTCGAAATAATAAGAATCAAAATATAACATATATATTCCATAAAAATATAATTTATTTTATTTCAAAATTTTACCTTATTCATTTACTTAAATTAGAACAAAAATACCCAAAAATACTTTGGGTTATTTCAGCGGCAAGTCGGAGAGTACTTCAATGGTATGGGCCTGGAAGTAGGGTCTTAATCTGCGCGCTGCGAAAACCACGGATAGAGCCATCTTCTCTATCGGAGTATACCGGGATTGAGCGGGTTGCAATACGCGGCTAGCGAAGTAAATAGGAAATTTGGACTCCCTAGTGAGTACCGCGCTAATAGTGGTGGATCCGACAACGAGGTATAGCTGTAAAGTTTCGCGCTCGCGTGAAAAGTGTAGAGTGTGCAAAGCGGCCAGATAATCCTTCATGCTCTTGAAAGCTTTATCCAAGATGGCAGTCCATTCGACCGGACCTTCCTTTTTTAGCTGCTCGAAAAATGGCAGTGAATGGTCGGCTAATCGCGAGCAGAATCTGCTCAAGTAGTTGACCGACCCATTCAACTTTTGGATGTCGTTCAACGTATTTGGAGGAGTGTTGTTGCAGGAGTTGGTCAAGTATTGAAATAGATGTAAAATATAGTTCAGATAGACTCCCCTGTCTCAGCAAATAAATACAAGACTTCCTCCCGTTGTAGTAAGAGAAAAGTCAGGATCGAATCCACGAGGAAGCACTTCAGCAGTTCTTAGGTAGCTGTAAATTCTCACAGAAGCAGCAGAAAGGACAGAAACACAGAAAGGAAAGAAACAAATAAACCCGGCAAGGGCAAATAAAACAAAAGCAAAGAACAAAGCAAGAAATAAAACAAAGCAAAACAGAAACGAAAAAGCAAGGACACAGAAGCTACTCGATCTCGAGTAGCTGTCCTCTATCTCGACAAGAACAGTAATGAAAACAGAAAACAGAAAACAAAGGCAATCAACTCGACAAACAAAGTTCTCCTCGACCTCGACAAGAGGTACTCGATCTCGACAAAGAAAAGTAAAGACAGAAACTTTAAATTGCAGAATTCGAACCAAAACTCAGATTTTGACAGAAATTAACTCAATATATAAAAAAGACCTCCAAGGCCAGGGTTTCAACACCACAACGATAACCATGCAAAACAACACATAAAGGCATAAAAGATCATGCTTTCCATCAAATAACTTTCGTCATTAACAAATAGGAATATAGAGGCTCTCGCATAAACCCTAATTGTTACTAACCCTTTTTCACATAATTAATCCAAGTTGCATTAAGATCACTTTCGCTTCAATAACACAAACAAGGATCACCTTCAACTCTCGCAAAAGAATCATGCTCATAGGGATTGAAGATGAATTGCACAAAAAAGATCTGACCTTTATCACATCGCCTCACATGGCCACCGTCGGGCTCACCCCAGCCCCAGAAGTGGGTGGACTACTCACGCCTCATCGCAATTGCAGACATTGATTGATGAAAAGAACTAAATTGCATAAACTAAATTCAAAGCCTTTTACAATCTTGGCAATCAACTTTTGCTGTAAGCCAAAACCTTTAAAAACCTTAGAACTCCTAACTGTATCTCTGAATGGAACTACTTACTTCTCTCTCCAATTGAATGAATGAAACTGAGCCCCTAGGGCCTTATTTATAGTGATCAAACCTTGCAAATCAAGGAAATAATCATCTATCTCTATCTAAATCTATATCTAAAATTATATCTAAAAGCCTTAAAGATAAATAAATTGTTTTAAGGAAATAAATCTTAAAGGAAAAGATAAAACTAAATAGGGTAAGTCTTCATGTCTTGATAGATCTCCTTCCATAGATAGACTTTGATCAACTTTGGATAGATCTTCGGCCATTCTCGGATTCCTTCATGCCCAAGTAAAGCTAAACCGAGTAGCACTTGTCACGACGAAGCGTTTCTGGAAACTGGGTCTACTCGACCTCGACCACGGCCTTGTCGATCTCGAGTAGCCCTCGTCTATCTCTAGTAGCCCTCGTCTGTCTCGAGTAGCCGGTGCTCGACAAGGCTCGGACATGGCTCGTCGATCTCGACCAAGTCTACTCGAGATCGAGTAGGGTTCCGGGAGTCGGGTTGTCTCTGACTCAGTGTCCTCGACCAACCCTACTCGACCAGGTGTGGTCGAACAGCCCTTGTCGAGATCGAGTAGAGGCTTGTCGATCTCGAGTAGAGTTGTCTCAGCTTTCTGTTCTGTTCTTGAAACGCACTTTCCCGAGTCCTCGTTTGTCGGATTGACGCATATGACCATGCGTTGGAAATCTCTTTCCGAGGGCTACAACTCTCATGAAGACATCAAAGCTTGATTCAGAACGAAGAATGGTGAAAAATGGCCTTTTCTCCAGCTGCACCATTCTTGGCTTCTCCATGAGTTTCCTTTAAGCTCCAAAGTGCGTCCGATTTCTGCGAAATATAACCAAAACTTGTGTAGACCTCCATATATTGCAAATAAGTGTAAACTACACAGATTCTGTATTATTCTAACCCAAATGTATGCAGAAATCGATATAAAATTAAGTGTAAAACATGGCAAATTAGGTTCACAACAAACACCCCATACTTAAGCTTTGCTTGTCCTCAAGCAATACTTTTATTTGTCATTCAGGGGAAGAATTCAAACTCTCAACATCTTAGATTCATTCTCATATGTCCCCTGCAATCAATTACCATCCTCGAAAAGGTACTTATGTCACAGATCCATGCAAGTGCAATTTAAAAAGCAACATCTACTCACAAAAGGAGGGTTATGCAAAAACATTCATAAGTGACAAAGCATTAATAATCAAGAGGACTTTAATTTAAGCTCAACAAGGAGTAGATTGGTAAAAGGCTAAAGGTGGGCAATTTTTGGCCATGTGGTGCTTTTGATCCGGGGAAATGGAGTATTTCCAAATTGAATTTCCACATTCCTTCTCCATTTGATTCATCACCTTTCATAATGCTTTTATTCATAATAATGCTTTTACCTCTCTAACCTCAGCACTGCCTTCTCGCGAGTCGCAAACATGGGTGTCATGAATGGCCCCGGATACTTAGTGCTTTGGACTCCTCACAAAGTGTCCCATCTCTCCAAACTATTATCTCAGAGAGCAGGGTCAATCTACCTTTATCTCCTGAGGTGATTGGATTTTCTTTCACTCATTAAATTTTCCATATATTTCAAACACTTTCCTTCCAAATTCCAATAATGATTTTTAACAACACAAATACCATATAATAATCTCCATAATGTAACATCATTCTCAACATAATCCCCGGATAAGGTAAAGAATGGCAAATATTTAGTTCATGTGGAGCAATATTTGAAATAAGGCATATTATGGCTTTTGTGATGCATAAGCATAGGTAAGGCTAGGAATTAACAATGAGCATTATATGGAAATATAAAGTCCTCCATCATCTTATCATGCAACATGTCAAAATCAACTTCAAATTTTACCTCCTTTCATGGTTTTCAATAAATAATGCACTTCATTGTGACTTCCCTTTACTAGGCAATTTCATGCTATATCTCTAATGAATCTAATCTAGTATTTTGCCTACCCATTCCCAACTACATCCAATGGGGATGGTCTAGCGCCTTTATTACCCCGTCATTTCCCTTGCTTGATTACCAAATTTATTGAGTCAAGTTCATATTTAGTCCATTTGAGTTAGCCATATTAAATTCATTTTGCCCTTTCTAAAACATTTTGAAAAACCATTTGAAAACCTTGGGCCATTTCAAAACCACTTCAACCTATCATACTCGGTTTGCATAACCTCAGCTCTGATACCCCTTTGTAACGGCCCGGGATTATGATTCCCGAGTTACGTTTCGAGGGATTAAACCCCACGTTAGGACCTTGCGCCCCGAGTACAGGTTGAAGGTTTCGAAACTTACTTTAGTGTTTTCAAAGGGGGATTTCGTACCCAAAATCGAAGGGATCGTTGGAATCCCCGGGGAAGTCCCCTGTACCTGTCGTAATCTAAGCGTGGAAATCAGAAATCATGCGACTAGCGGAAACAAGTATAATACAATTGTGTGCCACGGCAGAGCCGGGTCAAAACGGAGTCTAAAGTGTAAATCCGAAGAAGTATAATCAGAGTCTGGTGAAGTCTATACCCCAGCGCTCACTCTCCGCCGACAAAATGACCCGCACAATAAGCAAACAGCACCGATAGGATGAACATAAATAATTCCTAAAAAAATTGATTTGGGGCGGGATCAGATCGATGCCCACTTAACTCTGCATCCCAACCATAAGCACACATATACGCTATACCTAATAAAGATGCTCTAATGCAGTACGAAATTCAAACACACTAGCATGCTCCTAGTTCATAATAATGTGCAGAATACTGTAAAGGGCCCAAGACAATGCCAAGTGGCATATCCCTCTCCTACCTCCACCCCTTCCGACAGGCGGAGACTGGCCAGCTCGTGAATGCATTCATTCATAATCGGGGGGCACGCATGCCTAACCCGCTCCACAATAAAGCCCGCATGCATATCATAATATAAGGAAGTACTCGATTGACTCAGGGTACCCGATGAGGCTGGGCTACCCTATGACCCTAGCAAAGACTCTAGGACTATCACAGATAACGGCCGTTCTGTTTACATACACATAGAGAAATAGAATGCTCAACGATCAATGCAACCTAGCATGGTACTACATGGCATGCTGATCATGAATGCAACACCTAGTATATCATGCACCTAAAGCAGGGAATAGCTCTATTCAATCTGAGTAAGCTCCGAAGAGACTTACCTGGCTTTGCAGAACAGCGGAATAAAGGATCCAGCACACATAAATCATAGTTACAAGTATCACCTAAATACATATCAGAACACATATATAAGTCTACGTCTAGTCATTCAAGCACTCAAAGCATACATCATTCAACAAGAATAATAACCATATCGTAATCGTCACTCCATCAGGTTCAACCATTCATCATATTGTCACATTCCACGAGACCATATCATTCTCCATAATTCCCTTAGCCACATTCACATTCTCATAATAACATATTCGTATATATCTCATCAGTTCATTATAGTTCATAAAGTATAAGTCAAGCGATACATAATTCTAACGTCTCATGCTTTTAATCATTCATACATGTCATTAGTCCACACAAAACATGCTATTAGTCACTCAAGCATATCATCATGCTAGTTAGTCATCGATCACATAATTCCCAAGTTATTCCTGAAACCGCTTCAAAGTTCGAATCAACTAGTTAGAAATTCCAATCTTTGAAAACGCTCATCAAACTCCTTTTTCGATTTAAATCTGATAACATATTTTAATCCCCATACTTTACAAGGCCATTATTTATTTATTTTCAAATACTCTTAATGTATATTATTTTATCAAAATAACCCAACCATTTTATTTTACCTAAACCGGCCCCTTCATAACTTTACCAAAATCGCCCTATATTTATAAAACTCACAAACCAACCCTTTTTCCCTTACCCAAGATCCCCATTTAAGAAAATTAGGCCCAAACCCTTATATTCTATGAAATCCGGCCCAAATTCTCAAAATCAGCCCATGACCCAACTCTTACTTTATCACTTCAACTTTCAACGTCAAACTTGGAAAGGAAAGGAAGGGTGGGTCCAGCTGACGTGGCGCCAAGGTGGAGGTGGAGCCCACGACCACTATTCATCTTCTTCTACAGCGCGTCTTCGTTCGACAGAAAACCGCCGGCTCCTCTCCGGTCTTCTTCCTCCGCTTCCTCGCTCGTCCCTCCTCGGCGTCCTAAGCCTGCAGCTCGGCGTCTCCGTCTCGCCCTTCCCCTCTCGCACTCTCACCTATCCTCGCTCTCTCCCGCTCTCCCTCACTCTCTCGTTTTCCTTCGTCGGAGATCCCGAGCTCGCCGCCTTCTCTCGCTCTTACCCACAACCACTCTCGTTCTCACCGGCGTTCTCCCCTAACTACTACGGGCATGAAAGGAATTGAAATAGACACACAAGAGAGAAGGAGAGAGGGTCGAAGGTCACCGAGAGTTCGAAGGTCGCCGGAGTTCGATTCGAGCTCCTCGGAGTCGCGCCGGGCTTCTTCGGAGGCGGAGCTGCGTGTTTCTTGGCCTAGATTGAAGGTGAGAGTGAGAAAGGAGGAAACTTGGTTAGGATTTTCGATCGAAGGTGGGAGGGAACTTACCGGAAAAACAGGGAAAGAAGCGCTCGGGGAAGGCGTCGGCGCCGGTGGCTCCGGCTGCGACTTGAGCTCCTGGGAGGACGTCGGAGAGGAGGAGCTACTGCTGCTCGACTCGAAGGAGGAAGGAGGCGGAGGTGGTTGAGACGTTTGGGGCTTGTTTTTCCGACGAACAGGGGTCCACTTTTGGGGTTGCCGGTGGAGCTCGTACAAGGAGGAGGAGTTGTTGCTGCTCGGAGGCTGAAGAATCGACGGTGTGATGGTGGTGGCGTTTGGAGCTGGCGGCAACAGAGAAAGGAGAATGGAGGTGGAGCTGCTTGAAAGGGGAGGTAGAGTGAAGAGGTGGTGAGGAGAGTGAGATTGTAACTTGTGAGGGCTGAGAGTTTTAAAATAATGTGAGGAGGGTGTATTGTGCACAAAGCAAGGGTCAAAGTGAAGGCTCTTTTCTTCTTTTGCTGCAACAGAACAGAGGGGGGGGGGGGGGGGGGATTGAGAATCAAATCGTGGAGATGGGAGCTTGGAACCAAGGGCTGTTTGGAGGTTTGCCAAAATAAGTTTATCAAAAGTTGTGGGTAAGGAATTGAGAAGGAGTGTTGAACCTGATTTGGAAAAAGGGCAATGGGGTGAGGTGGCTGCAATTGGGCAAAGACAAGAGGAAGAGGACAACTCACAAGGGCACCCCAAAATTAAACCTCAAAATACCCGCTACATAAATTCATTTCGATATATTTTTTTTTTTCGAAAAATTAGGATTTAAAAATCCGAGCCTTTACATCATCCACCTCTAAAAACAAGTCTCGTCCCCGAGACTAAAACCAAAACAAGCTAGGGGATGATATTGGAAATGGGTGAGTCCAAGAACCATTCCATTGATACTGTAAGTGCCTCATAAGTGCCCCTATGAGATTCTCACAGTGTCGTCGTAACGGCCATAATATCCCCGGTAGGTCGTAGCGAGAGTGTGATATGGGCCCTTACCACATCCTTACCACGACCTCTTGGTTATATCATAACTCGAAAAGCATTATAGCATCTCACTAGGTCTTAGCAAACAATCTATAAGGGCCCCTATAAAATGTCTGTATCCACTTCGTGGGGTGTTATAACGCAAGCCCGGATCGGAAAAGTTTCAAAAGGTTTCCTCAATTCGAAAAGGTTTGGTTTCAAAATCATTAAAGTTCTCAATCGCGTTAAATTTCCCAAAATCTAAGTTAGTCCTTGTTGACATCATTTGAAATCTCTTAACCCGGTGTTAGTCAAGCAAACTTAAATTTCAGGAGGTGGAATCATCCACCTCTAAGGCTAATCCCAATTTTCTTCCTAGGTTCCATGTCAGAATCAAAGTTCGTCAATTCGGTTGTAGCATCCCAGCAATTCCAATTCAAGACATTGTATATCATAGCAATCATTCAATATAGAAATCATATCACACGTTCATGAACATATCAGACTCATGTCAAGGATAGTCACATAATACAACATTTTTAACATAGTATCATACTCATGCTAACCACCAAGCGTCATCGCATAGGGGCAAACAAGTACTTCCGTCCACTAACATTTCATCAAGTTCAGGGGGTAACTATGTTAGTACTAACAATTCATTATTGTCTATGGCGATTCATCATGGGATCAACATCGTCTACAACATAGAATTCGCACAACATCCAGCCCCAAGTAAAGCATACACTAAGTCACATCCTCAAGAGAATCTGCCTATAATTACCAACCATAACAAGACTCGACCACCATTCCCTACCTCTCGCAAAAAGATCATCATTACCTCGGTCTACCAACTCAAACCAACACTAGTTCTAGACATCATTGCATCCCGCTTATCATATGTCCCACTCATAGACAATCTCTATAGTCTCATAATCATCCGCACTTCAAGGCCTACATCCCAAGCCGAATTACTAGGTATCCCAACTCTGGTGCCATCAAGTCATCTAAGAGCCAGCCTACTTCGACATCCCGACCTCAAATCCTACTCGACTACCTAAAATCATATCTCGGAGTTCTCAATCGCACAATTTCCTTATTCTGGAAAGCTTAACAACTCGACCGATTACCAATACCTAAAGGCCCTCTACCAGCCTCATATTCACCTTCTAGGGGAAATCTCAAGTCCTCGACTAAACCGCTCTCACGATCAAGCTAGACACCTCTTAACGATCTTGCTGATTCTTCCTAAGCTCTCAAGACTCCGCCTGACCATCACCTCCCAAAGGGACGTATCAAATCATCTCGCTAACCTGATCATACTTCCCACATCACTAACCACTCTTACTAACCATCCACCTCTAAGAACCCAACTCATACTATCCATCTCACACCTGTCACTCTCGATCAACTCCAACGCCGAAACTCAACTAGTGCTAACTCATAACAACGAATCCCCGAGTTCCTCATCACCCGCGTCTATCCTCAATGACCAAACACAGATTCTACCTACTCGCCCCATTCCGAATCTCACAAAACCTAAACATCAATGATTCCTCAGCCGACCTATTCTACATTCTCGTCTCAGTATATTTCCAGATTTCCTCAAGCTCCTACTTCTTAACCATGACACCTTACCGTCCAAAGCTCTCTTTTACCGATCATCATTTCCGTAGAGTACCTAGATCATCCTCATCCGAGTTTCCCAATTATCGCAACTTAGCCAACTCTCTACAACATTCTTCCCCTAGTGTTCTCAATACTTTTATGATTTGCCAATTTCCAAACTTCATGCTCAAAATCTCCCTATCTTGACCTCAATCCACAATCTTACGAGAAATCTCAACGACATTCTTGCCTAACTACCAGCCCTTCTTCGAGATTCATCTCACGCCCTCAAATACCTCACTAGCCACAATAACATCCACTCACAACTCTCGATTCATTCCCTATCCTAAAATCCTCCAACAACGCATCTAGAAATTCCTTCACTAACGAATTCTCCAAGCACTACCAATCGTACATCCTAGTCCCAATTACTCATCACGCGCACATTCTTGATATGAACAACCTAATACCCAAGATCGATAACTTCCCAAACAACCTTATACTACTTTTCCTTAGCGATTCCTCAACCTCAGCTTTTACCAAGTTCGCTCCCAATCGCCACACATACAACCTAGTCCCAATTCTACGATTCCTTAGACATTCGTTAACCGACCATCCTCAATGCCACCCACAATTCGCTCTAAGACTACTTAGACATTCTCTCCCAGTATACTAACCCGTATATCAACACATCCCTTCAAGAATCCCTCCGAACCACCCTTAAGTCACTTATCCACCTCTAGAACTACACTACCCGCACCCGCTATTGTCCCACACTACCTCTAACGAAGACCTTTCCCTTGAAATCTTGCCATACTACTCCATTCCTCACCGAAGACCTACTTGGAAGCTCAATTACACTCAATATCTGACAAGTCCTAACTCACTCGACTCTTCTCAAGCTGATGCACCCTTCCTACACCTCATCTCACACAACCAATGACCCACTCGAAGACCTCAATCTACCTGCCATTTCCCGACCCATTTCACCAAGGAATCACTCGACTCATGCCCAAGACGAAACACCACTACATATATAACTCATAATCGATTTACTAGCAGGTCAGTACACTCAAGCATCAAGATACATCATCGCAAGCACAAGTTAGCCGGTCACTATTCACTACTGGTTCGGCATATTCGTCACTACCAATCTCATCATGTCAGTTCTGGGCCTATCACACACAATCAATTCCGACTAATAAGAGAATCCACGGTTCGAATTAAGAATGCTCTTCCTCGAGTCAGTCGGGAGGATCCTGCTCACGTCTGCCATCCTTGAAGCATATCCGTTCTTTTTGCCCTCGGTGACGTTGTCCTTGGAGTTTATGGGCCATGGACCCACCATGCTTCCGCTTCGCCGTCCCGGTGCCACTTGGTCGTCGCTTCCTCCTTTCATGTCGGCGCTCATCGAAGGATTGCAAGGATTAGAAGTTACGGAGATAGGGGAGAGACAAGGGCGGGCAACACTACTTCTTCAATGATTCAGACATGGACCAGGACTAGACGGTGAGACTAGAGATAAGTTCTCAACCCGAGAGTTACAACGATGCCCTTAGGTCATTCTATGAGGTTATATTTGCCGCAAGGAACACATAGCAATCACGAAGTATCTCAACAACATTATTCCACACTAGCATGTACCTATCTCAAGAATAACGATTTATGAGTTCACAACACGTTCATCTAATCAATTCCCTCATGCACGCGGACAAGCAAGTACCATATCCCTTCATTTACCAGTCATGCCTGACATATTAAGATAATTTATACATGGACCGACAATGGACATATGCAACACAAGTTATGCAAGATCTAGCGAGCATCACATAATATAACATGTATGATTAATCACTCACCTTAGGTACACACATAAGCATATCAAGATGATATGGGGCCAATGCAGCATGTTAAAATGCATTCCAATAATCCTACTACAAGTATAGTCAAGTCCTACAGGGGGCGGTACAACAACTATCATATCACATACATTCATATTCACCTAGTAAGACGAGTACGACAATTAATCATACGAGGGTCCAAATTTGGGAGGTATATGTCCTACATGATACTAGCAATACTCGTGAAACATATACATAGTCAACGAGGTCCAATTAAGTCAATTTAGCATGCTAAGACATTCATTCCCCATATTAAACATACAACAAGGGTTGATCACACTATCATGAACCTAATTCATGGAATGATAATAATTCTGGAAGTTTCATACATATGGTACAAATATCTCCTCATAGAAGCAACCATGCAAGTTATCAACCAAGTCATGCTAAAATACCCCGACATTCCATGTCATGAAGTCATAAAGGAGGCTATCATTATAATCAAACAGAATTCCCTAAGGGCAATCACTTACTCATCACCCCGTTTCCCGTGGGACACTAGTATGACTCGCTCGATAGGACACAATGACGTTCACGTTGTTCCCGAGAGATGAGGATAAACTCGTGTTTAGACTCCTATGGAAAGAAGACATGGTTGACCATTAAGAGGATCAAAGGGGTGACTCCATGAGACAACTTACTTCTAACTCGAAACTACTTCAGTCATCACTAACATACTCAAGTAATCCTCACATCCGACATGATTTTGAAGGTAATTAGATGACCAACCCAAATTTCCCGTGTGAGACACCAACCTCTAATACAAGACTCGGTAGAAGCATATATGGTGGGATACCAGACAGGACTCGAAACGGGGTGAGCGGGTGCTCTTTGACCCTTGCTAACATGCCTAAATATTTTGGTGTGACGGATGACGGAGTCAGAATTATCAAAGGGTTTGAATTAAGGAAGTTCCATTCCGACAAGACAGGAATTCCAATGACATAAGAACGAGGTACTCTCCCACTATCCCGTTTGCACAGTTATTCAATACATGATTCAAGTCAAGACATACTGATTAGTTCTCTATCTTAAGCAAAACAGCACTCAACATTTAAGCAATCAACGGGGTTAATATGATCCTCTTCGAGGAGGATCGCCCTCAGGCCCAGTTGGATATAATGCATATAATAGTAGAGACGATCTATGCCGTCCTTCGAGGGACGGCTGACCGGAGGGGCAAATACCTCACGGCCTCCTAACCCAAGCTACTCCAACCCTCGGGCTCCTTGGAGTCTTCAAACCCTATCTGTAAAAGAAATCTAGTATTTTGCCTACCCATTCCCAACTACATCCAATGGGGATGGTCTAGCGCCTTTATTACCCCGTCATTTCCCTTGCTTGATTACCAAATTTATTGAGTCAAGTTCATATTTAGTCCATTTGAGTTAGCCATATTAAATTCATTTTGCCCTTTCTAAAACATTTTGAAAAACCATTTGAAAACCTTGGGCCATTTCAAAACCACTTCAACCTATCATACTCGGTTTGCATAACCTCAGCTCTGATACCCCTTTGTAACGGCCCGGGATTATGATTCCCGAGTTACGTTTCGAGGGATTAAACCCCCCGTTAGGACCTTGCGCCCCGAGTACAGGTTGAAGGTTTCGAAACTTACTTTAGTGTTTTCAAAGGGGGATTTCGTACCCAAAATCGAAGGGATCGTTGGAATCCCCGGGGAAGTCCCCTGTACCTGTCGTAATCTAAGCGTGGAAATCAGAAATCATGCGACTAGCGGAAACAAGTATAATACAATTGTGTGCCACGGCAGAGCCGAGTCAAAACGGAGTCTAAAGTGTAAATCCGAAGAAGTATAATCAGAGTCTGGTGAAGTCTATACCCCAGCGCTCACTCTCCGCCGACAAAATGACCCGCACAATAAGCAAACAGCACCGATAGGATGAACATAAATAATTCCTAAAAAAATTGATTTGGGGCGGGATCAGATCGATGCCCACTTAACTCTGCATCCCAACCATAAGCACACATATACGCTATACCTAATAAAGATGCTCTAATGCAGTACGAAATTCAAACACACTAGCATGCTCCTAGTTCATAATAATGTGCAGAATACTGTAAAGGGCCCAAGACAATGCCAAGTGGCATATCCCTCTCCTACCTCCACCCCTTCCGACAGGCGGAGACTGGCCAGCTCGTGAATGCATTCATTCATAATCGGGGGGCACGCATGCCTAACCCGCTCCACAATAAAGCCCGCATGCATATCATAATATAAGGAAGTACTCGATTGACTCAGGGTACCCGATGAGGCTGGGCTACCCTATGACCCTAGCAAAGACTCTAGGACTATCACAGATAACGGCCGTTCTGTTTACATACACATAGAGAAATAGAATGCTCAACGATCAATGCAACCTAGCATGGTACTACATGGCATGCTGATCATGAATGCAACACCTAGTATATCATGCACCTAAAGCAGGGAATAGCTCTATTCAATCTGAGTAAGCTCCGAAGAGACTTACCTGGCTTTGCAGAACAGCGGAATAAAGGATCCAGCACACATAAATCATAGTTACAAGTATCACCTAAATACATATCAGAACACATATATAAGTCTACGTCTAGTCATTCAAGCACTCAAAGCATACATCATTCAACAAGAATAATAACCATATCGTAATCGTCACTCCATCAGGTTCAACCATTCATCATATTGTCACATTCCACGAGACCATATCATTCTCCATAATTCCCTTAGCCACATTCACATTCTCATAATAACATATTCGTATATATCTCATCAGTTCATTATAGTTCATAAAGTATAAGTCAAGCGATACATAATTCTAACGTCTCATGCTTTTAATCATTCATACATGTCATTAGTCCACACAAAACATGCTATTAGTCACTCAATCATATCATCATGCTAGTTAGTCATCGATCACATAATTCCCAAGTTATTCCTGAAACCGCTTCAAAGTTCGAATCAACTAGTTAGAAATTCCAATCTTTGAAAACGCTCATCAAACTCCTTTTTCGATTTAAATCTGATAACATATTTTAATCCCCATACTTTACAAGGCCATTATTTATTTATTTTCAAATACTCTTAATGTATATTATTTTATCAAAATAACCCAACCATTTTATTTTACCTAAACCGGCCCCTTCATAACTTTACCAAAATCGCCCTATATTTATAAAACTCACAAACCAACCCTTTTTCCCTTACCCAAGATCCCCATTTAAGAAAATTAGGCCCAAACCCTTATATTCTATGAAATCCGGCCCAAATTCTCAAAATCAGCCCATGACCCAACTCTTACTTTATCACTTCAACTTTCAACGTCAAACTTGGAAAGGAAAGGAAGGGTGGGTCCAGCTGACGTGGCGCCAAGGTGGAGGTGGAGCCCACGACCACTATTCATCTTCTTCTACAGCGCGTCTTCGTTCGACAGAAAACCGCCGGCTCCTCTCCGGTCTTCTTCCTCCGCTTCCTCGCTCGTCCCTCCTCGGCGTCCTAAGCCTGCAGCTCGGCGTCTCCGTCTCGCCCTTCCCCTCTCGCACTCTCACCTATCCTCGCTCTCTCCCGCTCTCCCTCACTCTCTCGTTTTCCTTCGTCGGAGATCCCGAGCTCGCCGCCTTCTCTCGCTCTTACCCACAACCACTCTCGTTCTCACCGGCGTTCTCCCCTAACTACTACGGGCATGAAAGGAATTGAAATAGACACACAAGAGAGAAGGAGAGAGGGTCGAAGCTCACCGAGAGTTCGAAGGTCGCCGGAGTTCGATTCGAGCTCCTCGGAGTCGCGCCGGGCTTCTTCGGAGGCGGAGCTGCGTGTTTCTTGGCCTAGATTGAAGGTGAGAGTGAGAAAGGAGGAAACTTGGTTAGGATTTTCGATCGAAGGTGGGAGGGAACTTACCGGAAAAACAGGGAAAGAAGCGCTCGGGGAAGGCGTCGGCGCCGGTGGCTCCGGCTGCGACTTGAGCTCCTGGGAGGACGTCGGAGAGGAGGAGCTACTGCTGCTCGACTCGAAGGAGGAAGGAGGCGGAGGTGGTTGAGACGTTTGGGGCTTGTTTTTCCGACGAACAGGGGTCCACTTTTGGGGTTGCCGGTGGAGCTCGTACAAGGAGGAGGAGTTGTTGCTGCTCGGAGGCTGAAGAATCGACGGTGTGATGGTGGTGGCGTTTGGAGCTGGCGGCAACAGAGAAAGGAGAATGGAGGTGGAGCTGCTTGAAAGGGGAGGTAGAGTGAAGAGGTGGTGAGGAGAGTGAGATTGTAACTTGTGAGGGCTGAGAGTTTTAAAATAATGTGAGGAGGGTGTATTGTGCACAAAGCAAGGGTCAAAGTGAAGGCTCTTTTCTTCTTTTGCTGCAACAGAACAGAGGGGGGGGATTGAGAATCAAATCGTGGAGATGGGAGCTTGGAACCAAGGGCTGTTTGGAGGTTTGCCAAAATAAGTTTATCAAAAGTTGTGGGTAAGGAATTGAGAAGGAGTGTTGAACCTGATTTGGAAAAAGGGCAATGGGGTGAGGTGGCTGCAATTGGGCAAAGACAAGAGGAAGAGGACAACTCACAAGGGCACCCCAAAATTAAACCTCAAAATACCCGCTACATAAATTCATTTCGATATATTTTTTTTTTCCGAAAAATTAGGATTTAAAAATCCGAGCCTTTACAATCGACGAGGCTGCTGGCTCTGGTGGTGGTCTGGTCGAAGAGGCAGAAGTCGATGAAGAAGGTGGCTCGTTGACCTCGAGTTGGCTACTCGACATCGACAAGGACTTTGCTCCTGGCAGGTGGCTCATCGAGGAAACAGGGTTTGGTGGTGCCGACTGGTGGTCGACCTCGACAAGGCTACTCGAGGTCGACGAGGGTTCTGGTCCTGGAGTCAGCGTCGTCGATGAAGATGGCTCTGGTGGTGCTGAGTGTTGGTCGACCTCGACAAGGCTACTCGAGGTCGAGTAGCCTTCTCCTCCTGGTGGCTTGTTCGTCGAGGAAGGCGGCGCTGGGCTCTCCGAGGGGTGGTCGAGATCGACGAGAGTGTTGTCGACTTCGAGTAGACCCGGCTTGTCTGGTTCGCTGCTCGACGAAGCTGGCGCTGGTGGAGTCCCCTTGGTCTGGTCGAGATCGACTAGGGTTCTACTCGATGTCGAGGAGCCCTGGTCGATCTTGACCCCATACTTAGCTCCTGTCAAGGTATCCGGAAAATAATGAATCCACAAGGACTTACCTTGGTCTGTGTCAATGGGATTCTCTGTGTTTTCCTTGAGGATTGCCATGATCTCCTCCACCTGGGCCTCCATGTCCCTTTTTTCTATCTCCTCAGGGGTCATATTTCTGACCTTGGGTTCCCCGCAGGTGATGTAGCCAGCTGAGATAGATTTGACCTCTTCCATTGGACCTGTATGCCTTTCAGTTTTATTAAAGGAATACTCAATTACCTCATCGTTGATGTTGAAGGTGAGCACTCCTTTCCTTACGCTTATGTTGGCATCCACCGTTGCCAGGAATGGTCTTCCTAGAATAATTGGACAAGCAGGATCTTCTTGCATATCAACAATTAGGAAATCAGCAGGAACGAAGAATTTACCTACTTGTACTGGTACATTTTCCACCATGCCTGTTGGAATGACCACTGTGTTGTTGGCCATGTACAGTCTAGCATCCACAGGCTCCAGGGCACCTATCTTAATCTTAGACCAAATGGTTAAAGGCATAATACTAACACTGGCTCCAAGATCACATAGGGCATTAATTTTGTATGGACCAAATCCAATAGTTATAGCAAACTTACCTGGATCCGGCCTCTTCTCCAGTATGTCCAGATGGCTGCACTCCTCTGTGATTTCTGCCATCGATCGCTTTTTGCTCAGAATCTCCTTCAGGAACTTGACGTAGGACGGCATTTCATTGAGAGCTTCTATGAAGGGGATGGTGACGTTCAGCTTCTGAAGCATCTTGATGAAGCGCTGAAACTTTTTCTCTGCTGGGTCCTTTAGAGATTTTGTGGGGAAAGGCAGCTTCTTTTTTTGATTCGGAGCCAGAACAGACGTCGGAGTTGCTGCAGATTTCTCGACCAGGGGCTTCTCGACATCGACAAGAGGCTTGTCGAGATCGACTGGATTGGGCCTAGGCAAGTTGCTGTTCGGCGCAGACGAAGATTCTGGCAATTTGGACACCCTAGTGAGTACCGCGCTAATAGTGGTGGATCCGACAACGAGGTATAGCTGTAAAGTTTCGCGCTCGCGTGAAAAGTGTAGAGTGGGCAAAGCGGCCAGATAATCCTTCATGCTCTTGAAAGCTTTATCCAAGATGGCAGTCCATTCGACCGGACCTTCCTTTTTTAGCTGCTCGAAAAATGGCAGTGAATGGTCGGCTAATCGCGAGCAGAATCTGCTCAAGTAGTTGACCGACCCATTCAACTTTTGGATGTCGTTCAACGTATTTGGAGGAGTGTTGTTGCAGGAGTTGGTCAAGTATTGAAATAGATGTAAAATATAGTTCAGATAGACTCCCCTGTCTCAGCAAATAAATACAAGACTTCCTCCCGTTGTAGTAAGAGAAAAGTCAGGATCGAATCCACGAGGAAGCACGTCAGCAGTTCTTAGGTAGCTGTAAATTCTCACAGAAGCAGCAGAAAGGACAGAAACACAGAAAGGAAAGAAACAAATAAACCCGGCAAGGGCAAATAAAACAAAAGCAAAGAACAAAGCAAGAAATAAAACAAAGCAAAACAGAAACGAAAAGCAAGGACACAGAAGCTACTCGATCTCGAGTAGCTGTCCTCTATCTCGACAAGAACAGTAATGAAAACAGAAAATAGAAAACAGAAAACAAAGGCAATCAACTCGACAAACAAAGTTCTCCTCGACCTCGACAAGAGGTACTCGATCTCGACAAAGAAAAGTAAAGACAGAAACTTTAAATTGCAGAATTCGAACCAAAACTCAGATTTTGACAGAAATTAACTCAATATATAAAAAAGACCTCCAAGGCCAGGGTTTCAACACCACAACGATAACCATGCAAAACAACACATAAAGGCATAAAAGATCATGCTTTCCATCAAATAACTTTCGTCATTAACAAATAGGAATATAGAGGCTCTCGCATAAACCCTAATTGTTACTAACCCTTTTTCACATAATTAATCCAAGTTGCATTAAGATCACTTTCGCTTCAATAACACAAACAAGGATCACCTTCAACTCTCGCAAAAGAATCATGCTCATAGGGATTGAAGATGAATTGCACAAAAAAGATCTGACCTTTATCACATCGCCTCACATGGCCACCGTCGGGCTCACCCCAGCCCCAGAAGTGGGTGGACTACTCACGCCTCATCGCAATTGCAGACATTGATTGATGAAAAGAACTAAATTGCATAAACTAAATTCAAAGCCTTTTACAATCTTGGCAATCAACTTTCGCTGTAAGCCAAAACCTTTAAAAACCTTAGAACTCCTAACTGTATCTCTGAATGGAACTACTTACTTCTCTCTCCAATTGAATGAATGAAACTGAGCCCCTAGGGCCTTATTTATAGTGATCAAACCTTGCTAATCAAGGAAATAATCATCTATCTCTATCTAAATCTATATCTAAAATTATATCTAAAAGCCTTAAAGATAAATAAATTGTTTTAAGGAAATAAATCTTAAAGGAAAAGATAAAACTAAATAGGGTAAGTCTTCATGTCTTGATAGATCTCCTTCCATAGATAGACTTTGATCAACTTTGGATAGATCTTCGGCCATTCTCGGATTCCTTCATGCCCAAGTAAAGCTAAACCGAGTAGCACTTGTCACGACGAAGCGTTTCTGGAAACTGGGTCTACTCGACCTCGACCACGGCCTTGTCGATCTCGAGTAGCCCCCGTCTATCTCTAGTAGCCCTCGTCTGTCTCGAGTAGCCGGTGCTCGACAAGGCTCGGACATGGCTCGTCGATCTCGACCAAGTCTACTCGAGATCGAGTAGGGTTCCGGGAGTCGGGTTGTCTCTGACTCAGTGTCCTCGACCAACCCTACTCGACCAGGTGTGGTCGAACAGCCCTTGTCGAGATCGAGTAGAGGCTTGTCGATCTCGAGTAGAGTTGTCTCAGCTTTCTGTTCTGTTCTTGAAACGCACTTTCCCGAGTCTTCGTTTGTCGGATTGACGCATATGACCATGCGTTGGAAAGCTCTTTCCGAGGGCTACAACTCTCATGAAGACATCAAAGCTTGATTCAGAACGAAGAATGGTGAAAAATGGTCTTTTCTCCAGCTGCACCATTCTTGGCTTCTCCATGAGTTTCCTTTAAGCTCCAAAGTGCGTCCGATTTCTGCGAAATATAACCAAAACTTGTGTAGACCTCGATATATTGCAAATAAGTGTAAACTACACAGATTCTGTATTATTCTAACCCAAATGTATGCAATGTATGCAGAAATCGATATAAAATTAAGTGTAAAACATGGCAAATTAGGTTCACAACAAGGAGCCATGTCGATGTTGGTTTGTACTTTTTAAGGATTCACGTCTATTCCCCGGTGGCTTATCATGAAACCTAGGAATTTCCCAAAATCGATGGTTTCTTGCAAATCCTTGCAATGGTCCTCCATTGCAATGCTTTTGATCACGATATCATCGACGTAAACCGCAATATTTCTTTCGATCTTGGATGCAAATACTTTCTTTATCATTCGCTGAAAAGTGGCTCCTGCGTTTTTGAGCCCAAATGGCATCACCTTATAACAAAAGGTTCCCTGATTGATGATGAAAGCGGTGCTTTTTTCGTCGCGATGACTCATCTTGATCTGATTGTAGCTGGAATAAGCATCTAGAAAGCTTAGGGTTGCATGCCTTTTCAAATCTTTGAAGTCTACGCACATCCTCCATTTGCCACTGCTTTTCCTTACTAACACGACATTTGATAGCCAGGCTGATTCATTAATCTCGCGAATAAATCTGGCTTGTAGAAGCTTGTGCACCTCCTGCTTTGCTGCTTCTGACTTTTCAGCGGCCATCTTCCTCTTTCTTTGGCAGACAGGTTTCGCCTCGTGATTAAGTTTCAGGGAATGCTCCGCGATTTCTCGGGGGAGCCCTTTTAAATCTTGCAGTGACCATGCAAAGACGTCTTGTGATCCTTGCAACACATTCTTGAGGCGTTCTAAAGCTGGGCCAGTCAAGCTGTGACCGTGGTACATGGCTTCGGCCATGTTTGGGAAAGGAAAGAAAGCGACTTTTTCTTCCACAATTTTGTCAGCTATCTTCTCTGGTCGAAACTCCAAATCCGCATGTTTCTGTTCAGATGTGACCTCCTGTTCACGCTCGTCTTTTGTTTCTTCTTTTAGAGATCCCCGAACGCCTGTTTTAATTGCGAATATTCGATTATGGCCCTTTCTTAGCGAGGATAAGTAATAAATTCTACTTTCGGCTTGTTCTCCCTGCGCTTCGCCCACCTTTTTGTCAGCGCATGGAAACTTGATGCTGAAATGATATATTGAGCATGCTATTTGGAACTTAAATAGACTTACACGATCCATGATGGCGTTGTAGATGGACGGCAGTCGGACCACCGTGAACTCAATGATGTGGGTTCTTCTATTTGGCGTGGTTCCTAGTGTCAGAGCCAACTCAATCATTCCAGTTACTTCAACCTCGTCTCCGGAAAAGGAGACTAACTTCCCTGAGTAGCGACGTAGGTCACTTTCGGCGATCCCGAGTTGCTCAAAGGTGTCCCAGTAAAGGACGTCTACAGATGAAACCGTATCTACCATGACCCGCTTGAAGGTCTTGGTTCCTATCTGTACATGGATGACCATGGGATCTGAGTGAGGCATTTTGAAATCGCGAGCATCATGGTTATCGAAAACAGAGAAACTCAATATAGCATGCGTAGTGGATGCTTGTTTGACGCTGGCCTCAGATGGGGGCGTCTAGCTTATATTTCATAGTTTTTCCTTTCTTGATTGTTGGTGCCAGATGTCGCGGGTCCTCCCGCGATAGTGTTGATGCACCCATCTGGAGAAGGAGGTTTCCGGTGATCCCGGTTGGAATGCTCAGGTCGGTTGGACGAGGATCTTGCTGCGGGGGAATTTCTCGCGTCCCAAGGAGGAGGTCGATACCCTCCTCCTCTGCCTCCGTTTCTCTTTCCCCTATTTTGGGGGTAAGTTCCCCTACCTCTTCCCCCAGTCGCATACTAGGGATTGAAGGGTCTTGGTGGTGCATTAGGCGGCTTATACTGGCGAGGAGGGACCTCAGGAGGACGGTGTTGTTGTGGTATCGCTGCTGGATTGCCAGGATTTGCTAGTGGGGCGCAAATTTGAAGGGGTGTCTCCTTTTGGGGAAGAGCTGATGGAATCCCATAGACCGGGGGTGAGATCTAGTCAGGATGAGCCACATCTCGACAGGTCGCGAGCTAGAGCCTGCAGCCTCCATGGCATGGATCTGCTTGGTCACGAGTTCTCTAAGAACGTCGTAGTTTGCCGGCTCCTTCCAAAATAGGCAAATTTTGAAATCTCATTCGGCCAAATTGCACATTAGTATTGTGCTTGCGGATTCTTGATTGAATCTTGGGATTTGTACCACCATATTAGTGAATCTGCTGAAGAAGTTTCCCAAGGACTCGGTCGCGCCTTGCTTCATGGAGTTGAGGTCCACATAGTTATTTTTCTTGTGCGAGCGCTGCCGAAATGGGCGACGAATGTACCTGACAGCTGCGCGAAGTCGTTGATGGATGATCGGGCCAGATTTGTGAACCATGTTAAAGCTACCCCACATAGTGTGGATAGAAATGAGCGGTAGTACATAGCATCATTGTCCTCGTTCATTCCCATTGCCGTGGTGAATTGGTTGAGGTGATCGTTGAGATCGGTATCTCCTTTGTACTTGGCGATGGAGATGTCCCTCCACCTCTTGGGGGCGGGTGCTTCGCGTATTTGTATGCAAAAAGCCGATGGAAAGGTTGGTTCACCTTTGCGAGTTTGTCAAGGTTCCTCGGGGAAATTTGACCGCGAGGACACGTTCCGGGCCTTGCCAGAACGGTCGACCTTGTTGACGTTTTCTTCGGGTTCTGGATCGGGGTTGAAAAGGCAACCGGAAGGTGATAGCATGCATTTAGGTAGGCATAATAGGTTGCATTTAGCTTAGTTAAGATGCATTTCATGGATGGATTAAGTACAATTTGCATATTTGCTCTCTATGTTAATGGAGTCGGAATCTACACACTTGTATTGATTATTTCAGGAAATTGTGGATCTGATGATGAGACATGAGTTGTTAACGCAGTAGATGAGAATGTCTAGTTGATCGGAGAAGCTTACATGAAGATTTCAAGAGGTCCTGAGAAGAAGAAGCGGACCTAAACGAAGAACAAGTCTGCAGAAGTTGTCACCAGACATGCTGAACTTGTTTTGCACTTTCTGGAGGCCTCGATTGTCCGATTGACTATTATGAACATGCGTTTGAAAGCTCTTTCAGAGAACTACAACTTTTCTGTTGAAAAGAAGAGCAAATTCGAAACAGATTTTCCGTGAAAGATAATATGACGCGACCGCAGCATGCATGCCGCGGCCGCCGCCAGGGCCGCTGCAGCGGGATATGAGAGAGCCGCTGATGTCGCGGCCGCAGCATTTGGCGTCAGCGTGTATACGCTGCGTTTTGATTACAAAAAAAACCCTAGATGTTCTTATTTTTGTTTCATGGCCGACTTGGGTGTTATAAGGCCGACTTTTAGTTACTTTTCCAGCACTTCTATTCTACGCTTTCATTCATCAGACACTTTAGAGATTTGAGCGATGTCTTCCATGCGGAACTAAACTCATCTATTCTGCCCGCAATTTGAAGCTTTATTTGGATTGATTGTGAGTTTCTAATTCTTGTTCCTTGTTTCCTATATTTGAATGCTTCAACTTCTTTGTGCTTGATTGTCTATTGTTTTATTCTATCTAGCCCGCGCAACTAGTTAGAATCAATTCAATTGCTAAGGTTTTGTAGATTCCTGGTTGTGAACCTTAACCTAAGTACCGAACTTGTTCCTTTATGGCTGGTTGAACTAATTGAATGAGGAGGAAGCTGAATGTGTTGTTAAATCCCTCTTTAGGGACTGCAAATACCTTGGCTAATCTCTGAACTTAAAGCTATCAATTGGGTTAAATCCTTGTTTAGGGACTGCTCGATTGATAAGGGTTTCTAGGACTGGTTGGACTAGTAACTCTATTAGGTCGGGACAAGGGCATTCATAGGAAACTTAATAGGACGAGAAGAAGTTACGAGGATCGCTTCAATCCAATGAAGTGGCAAATTGTAGGTAGAATTGCTTCTCCTAATTGTCTAAAACAAATACATTTACTTTGCTTTCTTTATTTCACTTTGATAAAAGGCGGAACTTTCACACACAAAAAACTCCCCAAATTGGTTACTTTGATTGGCATTTAAATCAAACTGGAATTATAACTTTCCCTGTGGATCGACCTCTTGCTTATTGCTATACTTGCTATAGGTTTGAGTTTTCTTTGGCGCATCAACGACAGGTTTTCCCTCCATCAAATTTGGCGCCGTTGCCGGGGAATTTTTATTAATTCTTATGTGTTTTTAGTGTTAATCTTGGTGTGGACCGTCTTATATGGTCCATCATCGTGCTACTAACATATGTTGAAGGTGAGGTTATTGCAGTTAGACGGAGAGATTTTTTATCAATACTCCATCAGATTGCAAGAGTACATTAACGATGTTTATTCATGGGGATATCAAGCTAGTATAAGGGAAGTGCTTCTATGCATCTTTGATGGCATGACTTCTGAGACACGGAGTCTTGCTGAGCGCATGAGTGATGGAGGTTTATTAGATATGGGACTCTCGGAGATGTGGGAATTTTTCTGCTACATGGATCATCAATGTGCGCAGAATGAGTCACTTCCTCCAGTATCTCAAATCGTTGAGACCTCTGTTGCACCTCTTGAGGTCATGGTGGAAAATCACATTGAGAAGGTAGAGGAAGACCACACTCCATGTGACGAGATCATCCCTAGCTCCCCCATTGATGAATCTGATCTAGAGCCTACTACTGAGGCTATAGAGCAAGTAAAGGTTATCTCCTACACTAGAGAGAATATTGGTGGATACGTTGATCCATTTGACTTCTACTTTGACAAGCCACCAATAGAACTCAATTGGTGGTATTATATACCCTTTGTGGGTTGTCAAGCTCATGAATACAATAAGTTGAAACGGTTCTTAAATGTATTAATATTTAGATTCAATTTATTTGTATGTAGTGCATGTTTGTTTGTTAGTTGTGCACAAGAGTTTGACAGGTTGATGAGGGCGTTGACTATGTCTGATTAGTGTCTTAAGCTTCAACATTACGTCGAGCCAAAGACTTGAAACAAAGGCGCTTCTCGGGAGGCAACCCGAGGTAAGTTTTTATTTCTTTTTTCCTTTTCCTTTTCCTTCACCCTGATTATATTCGATTTACTTTTGTTGTCTTTACTGTTTCATTGAGGACAATGAAAACTTTAAGTGTGGGGGAGAGGAATTCTGTATATATATAGTGCATTTAGTAGATCATAGCATTTAGGAGTTCATATTTAATTTTCTGCACCATGTTTCAGTTTCTGTAATTGCTGTTTAGTTTATTTAATTTCTGTTTAGTTTATTTAATATTTAATTTTCGTATTTCAAAAGAATTCAAAAAAAAAAAAATCATGCATTGCATACATATGTGTTATTCAAATACCCATCTAGCTTAGTTTGTCCTCTAATTTAAATTTCAAGCATAATAATTTAAATCCCATAGAGTTTTGGATGTTTTGGCCTTGTCTATATTTGATTTTTGTGGAATATGAGCTAGCAAATATAATTGAGCATGTATGATTGAGCTAAAGTATGATTGAAATCCTATGAACATGACCCTTGCGAGAATGTTTGGCCTTATTTGAATTCTTTTGCTCAATTGTGTGAATTACTCTCCTTGTGTTGCTACCTTTTGGCATTGACTGCAGTATCTATTTTTCAAGACCGACTCACATGTTTGTTGATTTCGGAGTTTATGTTTATATTTTGAGTCTTTTGTTTGAATTTGTGCATATTTAGTGAATAAGGTGGCAATGGTTGATGCACTTAGTAACCAGATCTATGCATGACACCTATGGGTATGATTCGCGCAAAAAGGTGTTGACAACTATCTACTAGGAAAGAAAGCTTGATCATTGAGTAACCAGGTTCATTCATGACACCCATGTTTGCAACTCGCGTCAAAAGATGTTCAAGTGGACTTCATATTAGTAGGTTGAGGTGTTGATAGACCGGGGCCATTCATGACACCCATGTTTGCGCCTCGCGTAAGGAAAGCACCAAGACAAGAAAAAAGAAAAAAAAAAAGAAGAGAAGAAAAGAAAACAAAAGAAAAGAAAAAAAAAGTGTCATATTTTATTTAGTTGTCTTTATTGTGTCCTGCAAGTAATGACATTTCGGTACATATTTGGTGATATGGTGGTCAATGTCTGTAAGCTTAGTGCATTTTGGATTGAGTTGAGAGTTGTACCTTAAAGCCTAAACACATGAGTGAAACACATATTTCTAGTGAGGTTGGATGATGTCTACTTCTAAGCTTTGATCACTAGAATACATGCTATGACGTTTGTTTACTTGGCTTATGTTTTCACTTGCTATGATGTTGGTTTTTGATGAGGTTGAAACTTGAAGGGACTTCCTGTGGGATGCGTTGATTCATGTTCATTCTATCATTGCTTGAGGACAAGCAAATGTTAAGTGTGGGGGAGTTTGATAGCATGCATTTAGTCAGGCATAATAGGTTGCATTTAGCTTAGTTAAGATGCATTTCATGGATGAATTAAGTACAATTTGCATATTTGCTCTCTATGTTAATGGAGTCGGAATCTACACACTTGTATTGATTATTTCAGGTAATCGTGGATCCGATGATGAGACAGGGGTTGTTAACGCATTAGATGAGAATATCTAGTTGATCGGAGAAGCTTACATGAAGATCTCAAGAGGTCATGAGAAGAAGAAGCGGACCTAAACGAAGAACAAGTCTGCAGAAGTTGTCGTCAGATATGCTGAACTTGTTTTGCATTTTCTGGAGGCCTCGGTTGTCCGATTGACTATTATGACCATGCGTTGGAAAGCTCTTACAGAGAACTACAACTTTTCTGTTGACAAGAAGAGCAAATTCGAAACATATTTTCCGTGAAAGATAACCGCCAGGGCCGCTGCAGCGGGATATGAGAGGGTTGCTGATGCCGCGGCCGCAGCATCCATGCCGTGGCCGCAGCATTTGGCATCAGCGTGTATACGCTCCGTTTTTATTAAAAAAACCCTAGATGTTCTTATTTTTGTTTCATGGCCGACTTTTAGTTATTTTTCCAGCACTTCTATTCTACGGTTTCATTCATCAGACACTTTAGAGATTTGAGCGATGTCTTCCATGAGGAACTAAACTCATCTATTCTGCCTGCAATTTGAAGCTTTATTTGGATTGATTGTGAGTTTCTAATTCTTGTTCCTTGTTTCCTATATTTGAATGCTTCAACTTCTTTGTGCTTGATTGTCTATTGTTTTATTCTATCTAGCCCGCGCAACTAGTTAGAATCAATTCAATTGCTAAGGTTTTGCAGATTCCTGGTTGTGAACCTTAACTTAAGTACCGAACTTGTTCCTTTAGGGCTAGTTGAACTAATTGAATGAGTAGGAAGTTGAATGTGTTGTAAAATCCCTCTTTAGGGACTGCAAATACCTTGGCTAATCTCTGAACCTAAAGCTATCAATTGGGTTAAATCCTTCTTTAGGGACTGCTCGATTGATAAGGGTTTCTAGGACTGGTTGGATTAGTAACTATATTAGGTCGGGGCAAGGGCATTCATATGAAACTTAATAGGACGAGAAGAAGTTACAAGGATCGCTTCAATCCAATAAAGTGTCAAATTGTAGGTAGAATTGCTTCTCCTAATTGTCTAAAACAAATCCATTTACTTTGCTTTCTTTATTTCACTTTGATAAAAGGCGGAACTTTCACACACAAAAAACTCCCCAAATTGGTTACTTTGATTGGCACTTAAATCAAACTAGAATTATAACTTTTCCTGTGGATCGACCTCTAGCTTATCGCTATACTTGCTATAGGTTTGAGTTTTCTTTGGCGGATCAACGACAGGTTTTCCCTCCGTCAGCAGGGTTGGGGAAATGGTTGACCGTTACGGGCACTGGTCCCTGTCGTTGATAGTAAGTACGGGGGTCGTGTTGGAACGGCACCTCATTCGCTTGTTTGAAAGGTATACCGTTCGCTTGCTGGTTGAAGTTCATGCTTTGCTGGTAGCTCCGCGTGAAGAATTGGTATGGGGGTAGTCACCCCACATTCCGTAGGGAGCGAACGGAGGTGGTTGCGCAATGTCCCATGTCGGCTGTTGAGGGTCGCCCTCGTTGCCGTTGTGCAGGGCTTCCTCGTTGGGGGTAGCGTTGAGGCTGAGGTCGTTCGTTTCCTCGGTGTCATGGTGTTGGTTCCCAAATTCCTCTTCGAATAGGGTAAAATTCATGATTCCTACAAGAAAAACATCGGTGTTTAAGAGGGGAATAAACGCTATTATTAATTTATTTTAGATACGATTCATGCAGAATAAAAAAAAAAAGTGGAAAAAAGGGAGGAAATAAAAGTAATGGAAGGAAAGCGATGTAAAGAAAGCGTATTGCTACGCGGAACCTCTCGTCGTGAAAGGTTCTCACATACGGCGCCAATGAAGCGTTCATGGGATTTCGCCTATACTTATTACCTCACTTGTGACGACATAATACTTTAAAATACCTGCAAGCCTTAGCCTGCCGGGATTATGATCAGATTGTATGCTTATTAGTCCAAGCGATGAGGGCTATGAGTTTGACTCACGGTGAATTATGTTATTGTTCCATCGTCGTCTATAGAGGAAGCTTTAGCGGGGTTGTTATCCCAACAAACGTTCTTCTCCGACCGAGGATCTTTAGAACTCAACTCTGGGGGTTTTAAGTCCGGGGGATAATCAGAGCTCTTATGCTTTTCTATCTTCGGACTCGGATCCCTTACTCTGAGATCGGAGGGGGGTATTTATAGGGAAACCAAGCGAGCAGCTGGCTGGCAACCTCGTGGTTCTATGTGGGACACGTGTAGCGTATGCCCACATGCTTAGGGGTATAGGAAATACACATGGAGTCATTAGAAGCGAGGTGCTTGAGCCAGCGAGCTACTTGCTAGGACTTCGGAGGCTTACGAGACATTTTGGAGTTTTCACTCTGATTCTTACACTGGGTTCGAGTCGCGAGGGAGACAAGGGTTAGTAGTTCTTGGAAGTGCTAAGACCAGTTCTTCGGCATCGGTTGGATACTTTGCTCGCGAAGCACTAATGGAGTAATGGTAGGATCGACCATCCTTTTGCGTTGGGTGACCTATTTTTGACGTCATACTCTGTGTTTATTATATAGCCTATTTTCTATGGCATCGTCAACAGCGATCTTGAAACCATCTAAGATGGCTTGAAAGACCCTACGAAGAGGGTCGCCAATAAAAAAAATCTAGACTTACAATTACATAAAATTACATTTAAAAAAAACCTAAAACTAAGAGCACTTTTTCTTGAAACTTGGCGGCTTGCATGCGGGCTAATGAGGTTGTTGGCGTTGGCTTAGTTGGTTTAGAAATGCTTGAGTTTGGTTCCGGATGCAGTGACGGGTAGTTCACCAACATAAAATTTGTGGAGTTGAGAAAAAGGTTTTTTTTCTTTAATTTTTGGAGATATGTAGCTAATTACATTGTGGAGATCGCTGGTTTTGAAAAATCGAAACCACTGGACAGATCGATGGTTCAAAAAATTGAAACCACTGACAGAATTGCTAAGAGAAAAGGGTGAGGTGACGGAGGAGGGTTACCAAGCAGGAGGACATCGGAGGTTGGGGAGCCACGGGCGGCCAGGAAGTCGAAGTGAGTCAACATTCATGCACCACTTAGGCTGACGAAGACAAGAGGCAGGGGTGACGTCGGCGATTGGAGTTTGGGGTTGTTAGGGTTGGGTTTGATCTGGATAGGGTTGAGTTTTTGGGAGTCGATAGGTGCGGCGGAAGAGAGGAAGAGGCAGAGCGGCGCCAAAGGTCTCCCAAATCGGAGAAACCATGGCGGCGTCCGGGGGAACAGTGATGATGTAGGAAAAAAAGATCTTCGGATCGAGACTCCAGGGAGTCGGAGAAAGAACACCGGCAGCGACTGGGGCTTGAGCGGTGGAGGATGAGCCAGGGTTGTGTTTTGTGGGTTTTGTGGGAGGAAGGCGCATGGTTTTCCAGGCGGCCAGGTGTACGAGGAGACCGAGTCGTCTCGCCAGCACCGTAGATCCCGACCATGACCAGGACCTGGGAGGAGTGAGCGGACATGAGTCGAACCCTGGCAGCGGGGAGGCATCCCTGCGAATTGAGGGCATCTTTCCCTGTTAATATAATCCATTAAAATGTATGAAAAATATGTAAATGCCCTTGTTTAAAGCTTGTGCAAATCGCTGCTTTCATTGTCGTTCGTCATATTTAACCACATCTAAGCTATTCTACCATAGGTTCAAAGATACTGGAAACCATTGACCAACAAATTTCAAGCATTTCAAGTAATTTTATGAAGCAAAATGAGGGGAAATCAGTGTTTGCTTCCTTTTGAAATTGTTTCTGATGTTTTGAATTAGATTTAGATATTGATTTTAGTTAATCCTTCAAAGTTTGAAACTTCAATTAAATAAATCTAACTAGATTATTTATTACTATTAGTGTCTAATGTCTAATATAAAAGATAAATTAAATCTTAATTCAGTCCTCAGTTTTTCGTCTTCTCTTAGTTTCAATATGAGACAATCACTATTCAAAATTTCCAATTTTTTAAAAACTTATTAATAATAGTTTATAAATATTAAAAAAAATTAATAACAAAGTTGATATTTTATATATTTTTTAACTACTAAAAAATGTGCAAAAAAATCAAAGAACATGTATTTTTGAACAGATCGATGTAGTATATTTTTTTTATAAAGATAATCACCCTCATATTTATTTTAGAAGTTATTTGGCTAAATGTCCACTTTTTTATAGCTATTTTGTTAAATGTCCACCCAAACCTCCATTTTGTTAAATGCCAACAAATTTTATGAAAACCCCCTTTTACCCCAACGAGGATCGTCTAGTCCGCTATTGTAGTCCATATCGTAGTCCAAATTATCTCATTGGCTAAATTGAAATTTCTAATGATTTTCTTATTTAAGTGTTTGTACCTTATAATTTATTTTAATGCTTATCGGCCAATAAAATTAAAGGGACCATAAATGTGGACTACGGTGTTGGAATAAATGATTTTCACCGCTTTTACCCCTACCTTATATCTTTCAATTTATTTAGAAAAAGAGAAATAAATTGAATCTCGGATCTGTAGCCTGTAGGTACTGCTCGTTCCATTTTCTCGATCCGTAGCTTGTGGCTGTAGGTACTCTTCTTCTTCCGGATCCACAATCGATCTCGATATCGAACCTCTAATTTCGGATCCCTTTCCAGATTTGCTTGTCTGAGGCCTCCCTCCTCTCTCATTCTCAGGCCGCCGCTGCCGCCGCTGCCGCCGCTTCTGTGTGTCGATCTTGAGCTCGAATGGTTGTCGTCTCCTTCCTCCTCTGGTAAGTCGTTCTCGATCTCGTGCTCTAATATCGTCGAGTCTCTCCTTCAACCACCGCTCTAATCTCTCATCTCTCCGTTGCAGGTGTTGCTCGTCTCGTCGTCGCTCGTCGCTCTGTCGTCCATAGTTCTGGAATTCATTTGATTTCGAGGTATCGGCGCGGCGATTATTCCGATGACGATGATGACACTGCAGGTTGGGCCTCGGCGTTTTCTATTCCGACCTACAAGGTTCGAATTCCCTCTCTCTCTCTCTCTCTCTCTCTCTCTCTCTCTATATATATATATATATATTGTTTCCAAGAATTTGTTTTCTTTTTAGATGCCATCCAAGTTGATTTTGATCCTGTTTCAGTTCTTTCTGTCCCCCGATTCCACGAATCTCCTTTTCCGACTTCTAGGAAAAAATAGGTTTTGAGAATGAAAAACCCTAATTATTGGGCTTTTGATGATTTTTTTAAAAAAAAATTCGATTATTGTTAGAGGGATCTTTCTGGAAGTTGTTCGATTTGGAATGCAGTGATTTTGATTGGTAGTGTACTAGGTTTTAAATATTGATCTGAGTGCTACATCTTGAATCCATATATTGATGTTAAATTTGCTATGACTTTTTGTTGTTAGAGTTCATATGCATGTACCTACTTTAGGCTTCTATTTAATGGCGGTTACTTTTCTTCAGGGTTCAAGCATTAATGGCGGTTACGTCTCTTCATTCTCAAGGTTGCAGGGTTGTCATCGACTGCTCTTAGGAGTTAGGACCAGTGAGGTTTCCTGGTGGAATTTTAGAGAGTAAACTCAAGGGATTCATCCTTTTGGCTCCAGTTTCTCTTTGTGTTTGAATTTCAGCTATTTTAGTTGAAATTTGATTGAATTTCAGCAATTTCAATTGAAACTTTGGATAACACATTATACTGCAAATCCTAGATATAAGTTGTACTCATTTTCAATGTTGAAGTTGAAAGCTAATGCATTAATTTATGTTTCAAGTAATCAACTTGCAATTAAGTCTTTCTCCCTCTCTTTCTGTTAGAATTCGTCATGCTTTTTATTTTGGATTTCTTTAATCTCCCTTTTCAATTTGTCGATCAAATTAGATACCAATACCAACTCAAGAGAGTTCTTTATTTTGATGGAAATTACAAATTTTTATGGAGCGGTGGTGACAACGATAGGGCGGTGACAGCGATAGAAGTGGTGACAGCAAAAAGAGTGGTGACATCGATAGGGGTGGTGGTGATAGTGATAGGGGTGGTGGTGACAGCGATAGGAGTGGTGACAACGATAGGGTGGTGACACCGATACGGGTAGTGACAGCGATAAGGGTGGTGGTGACAGTGATAGGGGTGGTGGTGACAGCGATAGGAGTAGTGGTGACATCGATAGGGCGGTGATAGCAATAAGGGTGGTGACAGCGATAGGGGTGGTGATCACAGTGATAGGGGTGTTGGTGACAGCGATAGGAGTGGTGACAGCGATAGGGAGGTGACAGTGATGAAGGTGGTGACATCGATACAGATGGTGACAACGATAGGGGTAGTGGTGACAGTGATAGGGGTGGTGGTGACAGCGATAGGGTGGTGACAGCGATAGAGGTGGTGACAACGCTACGGGTGGTGACAGCGATATGTGCGGTGGTGACAGTGATAGGGGTGGTGGTGACAGCGATAGGGCGGTAATAGCGATAGAGGTGGTGACAGCAATAAGGGTGGTGATAGTGATAGGGGTGGTGGTGACAGCTGAAGGTTCGATAATATAAAAACAATGTAATAAGAAATACTCTAGAAGGGGGGGTTGAATAGAGTATGCCCGTTTTTCGCAGAAAGTCTCAAGACTTTTGGAGCTTGTACCAAAACCTTTGAGATAAACCTGAATCACAAAGTTAAACAATTCGAACCAAGTGTGGAAATAAGGTAAAGCAATAAGTAAAGAACACGAGTAATTGTTTACGAGGTTCAGCGCAACTTGGCCTACGTCCCCGCCTAGGGTTCTTCCACAACCCTAGGATTCAAAGGCTTTATTGAATGCTTAGCTTAGGATCCTAATAGCTCACCGAGAAGCCTCTCTCCTATACAATTGCAATCTAGTCAACTCACGTTCCCTTGGAGTCCTAGACCAATCTAGAAGAGCCCCACCTCTCTCAGCTATCTAGTACAATCCTCTAACTCTCGCAAATCAATAGCCTAGTGCAAATTCCCGAGTTGTAAACTCTCGAGTAACACTTGAAATAAATATATCCTATAAGCTCACAGTGACTCTCAAAGGCTTTGAAATAAACAACAAACTCTTGAGCGCTTAGCAGAGAGACACTTGGAAGACAGATCGCTTGAATGAATGAAAGCTCGTGTGTAGCACTTGTATGTTCTGTCTTCTCCTTCCTTTCCTTTATATAATAGCATGGAGCGTGAGGATCTTCAACACCAGATCTCCAACGGCTCTTTCCAATCAGTCATGATCTTCAATCTTCTATATATGGATACTTTGAAACACCATGATCTATTTTGAACTGATCTCCTCAACATGTATAAGGAAGGATGTAATCTCGAATATACTTCCTGAAATGGTTAGTCATTCATATATATATATAATATAATGGAAGTATATAATAAGATAAAATAATATACGAATAATAAGATAGGTTTTGTATTTCATCAACTGTTAATGCTCCAAGGCCTTTGACACAAATATCCTGTCAAAGCCTTTGAAACATCTATTCCAATTTTCATCAAGGGAGGGAGTTATCAATCTCCCCCTTGATGAAAGACAAAACCTGTGCATCCCTGCAACTTAGTCAAACAGATATATAATAAATAAAATCGGACTAAGTACCTGCAAGGGTTAGACAAATGTTGGATCAAATAATTTTAAAGAAAGAGAACATCCAACTGAAAACCATAAATCAAAAACCAAGGTCTTTCAAGACCTTTAAGCAGAGGTTTTCAAAGTCTAACGATCATCTCCCCCTTTTGTCTTTCAACAAAGGGCGGAGGTAAAAATAGTCACCAGAAATTCACCAAAAGTTTTGAAAAAGTTTCCAACAAACCAGCAAAGTATCAAGTCAGGGGTGGGATAGGGTGGGTTAAGGTTTAGGCTAAGTCATTCCAGAGCATCATCAGTGAGCCTCGTCCACAGCCCTTCCAGCATCGTTGAAATCCCACTCATCGTTGTCATCACCTCCTTCTGCAGCTCCTTAATATCCAGGCGAACTTCCTCCAAGCCCAACTCTAGGTTGTCCATGCGTTCATCGAAAGCTGGAGCAGTGGGAAAGGCTTTTGAAGGAGTGGCAAGACTCAAGGTCCCTTGGGGAGACCGAGTGATGCCAATCTTTTCAAGGCCTTTAGAGTCGAACTTACCCGTATGACGCAGCTGTTCTTCATTTTTGACATCAATTCCAGAAGCTTTGAAGATAGGGGTCTAAAGGGTAGCAAAGGGGAGGGGAGAGCCTTTTCTGGCTTTTCTGGCATGAGCCATGGTTCCAAGGATAGTGTTGGCCAGATCAGGATTAAGGCCATTGAGAATGCGGTAGAGCAGGACCATGGCATTGTCGGTAAGGAGTGAGCCAGAGTTAAGACGGGGTAGGAGGCATCTAACAATGATGTTAAATGTAATTTTTGCCTCAAGGGTTAGGGATGAGTGGGTGAGTTTCTTTGAGGTGTTGTTGGATGCTTCAGGTAGGAGCTATTTTGCTCGGGCTAGGATGATGCAATTTTCTTTTGAGGGGTGGATTTCAGCAGGTGGAACTGGTGTAGGTAAGCCTAGGGAATCTGCAAAATCATTGGAGTTGAGAGAGATTCTAACCCCTTTGACGACAGACTCCAAAGACCAACCATCAGTGTCGTTTTTGGCTTTTAGGTTAATGTAGAAGAGTCGGGTAAGCTCGGGGTAGTAAACAGTCTCAAGATTAAGAAGGTTCCAGGCTGGGGATTTTTTGAGGAGCTCAATGCAAGGTAACTTCAAAGCTTCGAAGAACTCAACATCTAAAAAATCAGAACAACTAATCTTACGAGTTCTAAACTCGTCTACCCACTTACCAGCAGTCTCAGCATCTTGAAACCAAGAGGAGGGCAAGGATTGATTTACCTGGATATAGGCCGGGGGGTCTGCATTCTTTCTGCGCGCAACTGTTGGAGCAGCTCTCTTGACCGGCGTTGCAAGACCCTTGACAGTGCCCTTCCTGGTGCGCGTGGGGGATGGAGGCTTGACAGCAACAGGGGCTTTCCGCTTCTTCGGAGACGGGGGAGGAGGAGAAGGAGAGGAAGATTCTTCCTCCTCTTCCTCAGACCCCGAGTCCTCAGCGGACCCCGCGTCATCTCCTTCTGGTTCCTCGTCCTCTCCAGATCCCTCTTGCTCCTCTTCTTCTTCTTCTTCTTCTTCCTCATGCTCCACCTCGGATGGAACCTCCTCGGCTTCGGCTTCCTTCCGAATCCGCTCAGCTTCTTCCTCGGCCTTTTTCTTAGCAAGTTCGGTCTCCTCATCGGCCTTTTTCTGCCTCAAGGCCTCTTCCTCAGCTTCCCTGGCAGCATCTCTTTCCAGGGCGACATCAAGGTCGTCTTCCTCCTCTTCCTCGTCCTCTTCCTCAACTAAGATCTTTCTCTTCCCCTTTTGTTTAGCACTCAGGGGTTTCTTAGCAACGCGCTTCTGAGAGCCTTTGGGAGCCGTGGCCGTGCTCGCCTTAATGGTGCTCTGGACAATGGCTGGGATGATGGCTTGAGTAGCAGGTTCGGGTGTGGGAGAGGTAGCAGTGGCCTGGCGTCCCTTGGGGGTGGCGCCAAGTCTTTTGGGAGTGACAACTTTCTTGGTTTTGGGTGCCATGAAAGTAGTCGGTTAGGGTTTCTTGAGAGGCGATTGAGAGGTTGAAGATGAAGAAGTGGAAAGGGTTTGGATAATTTGTGAGGTGTGGAGTAATCGGGTACAGGATTTGGTTTAAGTAGAGAGAGAGGGTGACGCATTGATAGGACGGTTGAGAGTTCCAATGGGGGGAGGTAATGATACTTGCCAATTTAAAAACTTCCAAATTCAAATTTCAAATAATCCAAATAAATAGGAGGGAGATAACTGAAAAGATTTTGTTCCAAAATAAAATATCTCCAACGGTTCAAGGATAAAAACGGATTTTTGAAATAATAAAAATAATTGATTAAATATCTAGGAAGATATTAACCAAAAATGTGTGATCCGATATATGTACTCCACTGTTCAGTTTGCAGACCTTGACATAACTCTCAAAGGTCTTGACACTGAGTGGAGTTTATCTTTCGTAAAGGGAAAGCTCCCCCTGCGAAAGTGCATCCTTGTTAAGCATCTCAATCTCTCGTCTAATGAAGGTGAACCTGTCCTCTGCCAAAGGCTTAGTAAAGATGTCAGCCCATTGATAATCAGTAGAAATAAAAGATATGAACACATCACCTTTTTCAACGTGATCTCTAATGAAATGATGCCTTACATCAATATGCTTGGTCCTTGAATGCTGAACAGGATTCTTAGTGATGGAGATGGCACTTGTATTGTCACACTTAATTGGAATACCTTTGAGGTTGATGCCAAGATCTCGCATTTGTTGAGCTATCCAAAGGATTTGGGAGCAACAGGCTCAAGCTGCAATGTATTCGGCTTCTGCAGTGGATAGAGCAACTGGATTTTGCTTCTTTGAGTGCCAACTGATCAAAGATGCTCCTAAGAATTGGCAACATCCTGATGTGCTCTTCCTATCCACCTTGTAGCCTGCAAAATCTGCATCAGAATATCCAATTAACGTGAAATCCTTTTGCTTTGGGTACCATAGTCCAAGTTCCTTAGTGCCATTGAGATATCGAAAGATCCTCTTCACAGCCACGAGGTGAGATTCTTTAGGATCAGCTTGAAACCTAGCACACATGCAAACACTAAACATGATGTCAGGTCTACTAGCCGTGAGATATAATAAAGATCCAATCATTCCTCGATACTCCTTTTGATTGACACTTGTTCCAGTCTTGTCTTGATCTAGAGACAATGTTGAGCTCATGGGAGTCTTGGCTGCCTTGGATTGATCCATCTTGAACTTCTTCAAGAGATCCTTAGTGTACTTGCTTTGGTTGACGAAGATCCCTTTCTTGGATTGATGAACTTGTAACCCCAAAAAGAAGTTGAGTTCACCCATTAAGCTCATCTCAAATTCACTGCACATGATGTTAGAAAATTCCTTGCACAAAGATGTGTTAGTAGCACCAAATAATATATCATCAACATAAATTTGAATAACCAAAATGTCATTTCCTTTGGTCTTGATAAAGAGTGTTTTGTCGATCAACCCCCTTTTAAAATCATTTTCTAAAAGATATTTAGACAAGCGCTCGTACCAAGCTCTTGGGGCTTGTTTCAAACCATAAAGCGCCTTGTCAAGTTTGTAAACATGATTGGGGAATTCTGAGCTTTCAAAACCTGGGGGTTGAGCAACATAAACTTCTTCCTCCAAGAAACCATTAAGAAAAGCACACTTGACATCCATTTGATATAACTTTATGCTCATGAAAGATGCAAATGCTAATAAAATGCGAATGGCTTCAAGCCTGGCTACGGGAGCAAAGGTCTCCTCGTAGTCAATACCTTCCTCTTGATTGTAGCCTTGGGCAACAAGCCTTGCCTTGTTCCTCACAACCTTACCATTCTCATCCAGCTTGTTTCGAAATACCCATCGAGTGCCAATGACTGATTGATGCTTTGGTCTAGGCTTCAAAGTCCAGACTTTGTTCCTCTTAAATTCGTTAAGTTCATTTTGCATAGCTATAATCCAGTCTGGCTCCTGAAGTGCCTCATTTACCTTCTTTGGCTCAATAAAAGAAACAAACGCGTTAAAAGCACAAAGATCTTTAAGTTTAGAACGAGTTTGAACACTAGAAGTAGGGTCAGAAATGATATCCTTTAATGAGTGTGATGAGGAGTATTTGAATTTCCTTTTGCTAGTCTCAGCTCCTTGATTCGTCACACCATCAGGATTGATTTGTCGTACATTTGACTCCGTGGTCTTGTTAGGTTCAGTTACAGCAGTCTCTGACGTCTCAACACTGTTGGATTGGACACCAAGGGCTTTGGATGAATCTTCAACACCTTGGGCCAATTCTTCAGTGTTAAGAATCGGTTCCTGCATGTTCCTTTTCTCTGTGTTCATGGTAGCAGCATCATCACCTTCCTCGTTCTCTTCATGGATATTAAGATCTATATCTGCAACACTTTCACTCAAAGCACCGTCATTGCATTCATCAAAAATAACATGTATACTTTCTTCAACAACCTGGGTCCTTTTATTGAAGATTCTATAAGCTTTGCTACTCGTGGAATAGCCAAGAAATATACCTTCATCACTACGCGCATCAAATTTCCCAAGGTTATCTTTTCCATTGTTATGAACAAAACAAGTACAGCCAAAGGGTTTAAAATAAGATATAAGTGGTTTGCGGCCTTTGAAAAGTTCATAAGGAGTTTTCTTTAAGATGGAACGAATAAGACAACGATTTAAAATGTAGTTAGCTGTGTTAACAGCTTCAGCCCAATAGGTTTTAGGTAATGCATTTTCTAAAAGCATAGTCCTGGCCATATCCTCTAAGGTGCGGTTCTTGCGTTCCACAACCCCGTTTTGTTGAGGTGTCCTAGGAGCAGAAAAGTTATGGGAGATGCCATATTTAGCACAAAACAAATCGAATTGAAGTTGATCAAACTCCCTACCATGATCACTCCGAATAGACACTATGGGCTCATTTCTTAAAGTTTGCAACTCCTTACAAAGTTTTGAAAACTCAAATAAGGCCTCTGATTTTTCTTTCAAAAATGCAACCCAAGTATAGCTTGAAAAATCATCGACAACAACTAGCATGTACTTTTTACCATTGGGAGATTTGACTTGCATAGGACCACATAAATCCATATGTAAAAGTTAAAGGGGTCTAGAAGAACTTACAACCTTTTTGGGTTTGAAGGAGCTACGTGTTTGTTTACCTCGTGTGCAAGCATTGCACATGTCAATACCTTTGAAGTCCATCTCAGGTAGCCCTCTTACAAGCTCTTTGGACATAAGCTTCTGTAGTGTATGTGGACTCACATGACCGAGTCTCCTGTTCCAAAGCTTTGGATCATCCGTCAAGGCCTTTAAACAGGTTAAGCTTCCTTGTGCCACTTGATCAGCATTTACAGCGTATATGTTGTTGTAACGATATGCAGTCAGAATAACTTCACCTGTATCATCTCTGCACACTATACATCTTTTCTTGTTAAATCTGACATTGTTACCACTATCACATAATTGAGAAACGCTAAGCAGATTATACTTTAAACCATTAACAAAATAGACATTTTTAATACTATGGCTGGAATCACTTCCAACACTACCAATACCAACAATGTCGCATTTCCCTTTGTCACCAAGAGTGATTGTTCCCGTGGATTGCTCATTTAGATCATGAAAGAGAGAACTCTTCCCACTCATATGCCTCAAACATCCACTATCAATAATCCATTTGTGTTCTTTCACCTTGGTGATCTCCTCTTTTGGACTTTCCATAAGTTCTCTTACAGTAGCTTCAAGCTTTTCATCGTGGGATCCATCTTCTGAGGCCATAAGGCAGATGTTGGCCCTCTCATCATCGGAGTCAGAGTCGGAATCACTCCAAGTAGCCACCATGGCTTTCTTCTTCCATTTGTCACCTTTCTTGGGCTGGCTCTTTGTCTTTTGAGGGCAGTCCTTCACAAGATGATCTGTTTCACCACATTCAAAACAAGACAACGGTTTAGTCTTCTTTTCATACTTGTTGTATTGAGGCTTACCTCGAAACTTTGAAGACTCTGATCCATCTTTGTTGTTGAATTGTTTCTTCATTTTGAGAATTCTAGCAAGGCCTCTTGTGATAAGAGCAAAATGATCATCCTCATCCTCATCCTCATCTTCGGAATCAGATCCATCCTTGGGCTCATCCTTCTTAGACTTGAGTGCCAAGTTCTTAGTGTTGGTTGGAAGTTCTTCATCGTCTTCATTAAGGATCATCTCATGCGTGATCAGCTTTCTAAGAAGGTCATCAAGGGGTAGAGTGGTGAGGTCCTGGGCTTCCTCTATAGCTGTTACTTTTGGACCCCATTTCTCCTTTGGAAGGCACCTCAGTATCTTCCTTACTTTCTCAACGTTGGTAAAGCTCTTGCCGAGAGAGTCAAGGTTGTTGGTGATTTCTGTGAATCGTGTGAACATGGCCTTGATCGACTCATCAGACTTCATCTTAAAGAGCTGGTACTTTCGAAGGAAGATGCTGATCTTGGTGTCTTTTACTTGGCTCGTTCCTTCATAGGTGACGACCAACTTATCCCAAATCTCTTTAGCTGACCTACAAGAAGAGATACGGTTAAACTCATCAGTGCTAAGACCACAATAAAGTAAGTTAATAGCCCTGTAGTTCTTGGAGATGGTTGATAAGGCATATTCCAATAGGCATTATAGGTTAGTTTAGGTGCATTTCATTGTCATATATTCATGTTTTAGTGTTAATTAGATTAGCATTCATTTTGTGGAAAAGTTCGGAATCTACGCTATTTCGATGGTTTTATGTAGATTCGTAGATCCGAGATAAAGAACATGAGGAACGGAGATAAGAGAGGATAAAGCGAGACTTGGGAGAACTTAAGAAAGAAGTCCCAAAGAGAATGGAACAACCTAAGGAGCAACGGAGAACGAAATCGAGGTCTAAGAGCAAAAACGAGGGCGAGTCGCGAAAGCTGTCCGCCCGACGAGCTGAACTTGTAACGCACTTTCCGGAGGCCTCGGATGTCCGATCGACGCATATGAGCATGCGTTGGAAAGCTCTTTCGAAGATCTACGTGATGGTGTACTGTTGGATTTTCGCTGACAGCGAATTTCTTTCCGCTACAGCGGATCAAGTCAGCAACATCGTGCGGGAAGGTGTCCTGAGCAGAACTCGCTGCCAGCGAATGGGATCTCGCTGCCAGCGGATGGGATCTCGCTGCCAGTGTGTGGAGTCATCCGGAGCATGTCTAGGAGCCAGCACGTCTCGCTGCCAGCGAATGGAGTTCGCTGCCAGCGAGTCGAGTCAGCCCGGCCGACCAGGCAGCATTCGCTGTCAGCGACTGGACTCGCTGCAGCGAGCCACTCGCTGCCGCGGAAAAAGTCGCTTCCAGCGAGAATCACCAGGGCGACGGAGACTCGGCAACTCGCGGCAGCGGGAGGAGCAGCTCGCGGAAGCGGAAAGGAAGGACCCGATGAGGCTTGGAAAAGTTTCTAAGGCATGGGCATTCGCTGCTAGCGAGTGTGGTAGCGAAAATCCAACAGGAGCTTGATTGAGGCCCTTCGCTGCTAGCGGAAATTTTCGCTGCCAGCGGAATCCGATGCTGAGTTAAATTAGGAAAGTTCTATCTTTTATCTAGTTTGTTTAGGAAGCTTTTATCTTTTATCTATCTTTTACCTTACTTATGGAAGACATTAGGCTTATAAATAGGATGTTCTAGGCTTAGTTTTTAATAGAAGAATTAATTCCAAGTAGAGAAATCACCATTGAAGAGAAGAAAGTTTAGGTAAGCCATGTTTGGCTAATTTTGTAGTTTCCGCCTACACTTTCAAGACTTGGTTGGTGGTTTGTGAGTTTCTAATTCAAGTTATTTTTCCTCTTTAATTCTTTCAACTTCTTTGTGTGATATTGATTATGTTATTGATGTTATCTTGATTAGCTACCTTAATAATATTGATTTCATGCTAGGATTTAATACTTTCGTATTTGTGTTATTTCCGTAGTAGCACGCATAAGAATGTGGATTCCGTGTTTGAAGCATGATTATGTAGGGAGTTGACATATATCTTAAACATTGATTTACCGTGTTTAATTGGTGTTATTTATATGCTCAAGTTCTTGGGACTATTTGCTATCTCTTTGTTAAATCTTGACCGTGTTAAGGTTGCATTGAGGTGTAAGGGATTAATTGGACTCGTAGGACTTTTAATCTATTTAAACCAAGACGGGAGGAATTCGTAGGAAAAAGATAATAACTTGAAAAGGATTCGATGATCAATAAAATCAACCAATGTCGAGAACTTGTAGGTGGAAACGCTTTTCTTCTATCCTTTATTTTCTTTTGTCAATATTATTTTCTTTTATTTTCATTCATAAAAATCTTTTCTTTTATATTGATAAATACACAATATTTAGAAATACTTGATTCTCTGGGGTTCGACCCCTTACTTGCATACTATACTAGTTTGTTCGTTTGGGATTTATTTTTGGCGAGGTGAATCAACGACTTTCCCTCCGTCAAAATTGGCGCCGTTGCCGGGGAATCAAGTTTATTTCTTTTTTTTGTGTGTTTATTGATTTTTATATATATATTTAACCCGTTGTGAACCTATCTTATGGTTCACGACACCTCGTTACTAATTCTTTACAATGGAGTTGGAGTTATGGCAATACCAAGGAGAATACTTTCACCATTACCTCGCAAGAGTGCAAGATTTAGTGGACGACCGTGCTGTACAGGGTATCCAAGATGATTTGAAAGAACAAGTACTTTGCGTTCAAGATGGCATGCTTCCCGAGATACGAGAATTCGCCCAATCTTTGAAAAACGAAGGCTTTTATGGTTTGGATTGACCGGAATTGTGGGATATTTTCCTTTGTGTGGGTGACATGGCAAAGGTGGAAGAAGAATACATGTTGGCATCCACACCCTTACCTTTCAAACCAATGGCGGGAGTGATACATGAGGAAAGCCAAGACGCAAGTACCCATGGTTCATTCAAAGATGGAGAAGAGAGCCCGATGCCCGTTGACATGGAGTCTCATGAGTGCACGCTTGAGGAACCATGTATTTTGGCACCTACTCCACCAATAGAAATCATCCCCAATGCACCTATTGAGGAACCAAGTCCAGAGCCGATTTCTGTGGCTTTTGAGAAAGGTAATGATATTTTTGACACTTTTGTGGATTTTGGTGAATATGTAGATCCTTGGGAGCATTACTTCAACAAGCCACCAGCGGAACTGTGTTGGTGGTACTACATACCCTCGGCGAGAAGTCACGCTCGGGCATATGAAAAGTTGGAGACCTTCTTCAACATCACATCATTTGACTTCAGCTTCTTTATATGTGGTGCTCGCCTACCTAGATGGTGTGCACCGGAGTTTGATTTGTTAAAGAGGGCGTTAGCAATGTCCGAGTGAGTCTTGAATGCGCGAACAAATAAACCGTCGAGTCTATGACGATAAACAAGGACGCTTCTTGGGAGGCAACCCGAGTTAAGTTTTCCTAAATTAGTTATTTCAATTCCTAGTTATTTAATTAGTTTGGTTGTTTAATAAATTAGAAATTTCCTAATTATTTTATATGGTAGATAGATGCTTTTTGGATATTTTGAGCTAACAATGCAGGGAAAAGTGAACAAGATCGAAGAATAGAGAATCTAGGCTCAATTCGCTGCCAGCGAATCATGATTCGCTGCCAGCGAGTCCAGCCGCTCAGACGACATAGGGGCTGATTTCATCCGCTGACAGCGAACCAACACTCGCTACCAGCGAATCCAGCAGTGATGCCTAGTCTTCGTCCGTTTTCGTCGCATCCAATCTTATTCATTCTTCGCCATCTTCATTCATCCGTGCTCGTGGTTCGTCCATCTTCGTTGTTGTCGTTCTTCACCGTTCTTCTTCCAAGCTTCATCATCTTCGCCATCGAAACTTTTCCCATGATGTGAGTTATTCTTTACCCTCTTTCTCTCATATTTTTATGATTTTTTGTCTTTGATTTTCATTGAGGACAATGAAGAATTTAAGTGTGGGGGAGGGTTGCATTCATAGATCCATGCATCCATTCATATTTATTTTTCCGTTATGCATTCATGTTTATTTTTTTCGTTAATTTATTGCATTAGAAAATGAAAAAAAAATGAGAAAAAAAAAATCCAAAAAGAGCATGCATTGCATATATGTGTTTTTCAAATACCCATCTTGCCTTAGTTTGTCCTCTATTTTATTTTGATGAGTTTTACCATATATGTTCCATAATATGATTGAATTGCCTAGCCTTGTCACATACTTGAAATGATTTTTATGGGAGCATGGCATGTTAGTTCAATTGAGAAAGTATGATTCCTAGTTTTGGGCATTATTGAAATCCAACAAAAACTTGTCCTAGTGAGAAATTTTAGCCTTTAGGGATTTTCATCATATTTATTCCCTTTTGCTTTCTTGTGTGACATTATACTCTCCTTATGCACTTACCTCTTGAGATTGACATTGTTATCTACATTTGAGGCCGAATTTATATGTCTATTGCTTATGAGTTTCAAATGATAGAGGCATAATTTTCTTAGCCATATTATTATACATATATATCCACCCTACATATGTTTCCTTTGCTTGTAGCCAAATTTGAGCCTTAGCCTTTTTATTTGAAGCTATACAAAATTTATCCTAGCCGATGATGAGCCTTACCCTATCCGGGAATTAGGATTAAAATTGGTGAATGATTGATTTGTTTGAGTGGAAAAGAAGATATTGTTAAGAGAGTTACAAGTTTGGACGAGTATGTAATTTTGGTTTTAGTCATCACATTGTGCATTATTATTTTGGCTCTAAAGAAAAAAAAAATTGAAAGAAAAAAAAAAGAAAAAGAAAAGAAAGAAAAAAGATGAATAAAGAGCCTTTTATTTTCATTATGTATGTGAGAGTTGAAAAAATATGTATGGTTGAGTGAAAAGTTCTTTTGTTGAGTGTTTTGAGAGTGAAAGTTTGAGTTACTTTGGTTTTGGAAGTATTTGGTTTTTGATGTTCTTCCGGTTGTTCTTAGGGATCCTTTTTTCCCGGATTTTTAGCACCACAAGCCTAAATATTTTCCTACCTTAATTTCTTACCAAGCCCCATTACAACCTTGATAAAAGACCTCTTGATGTTTCTTATGAGTGATGACATCCACGGTGGAGAATATGTGAAATATGTGTCAATTTCTATGTAGCTTTTTGCATTTTGGAATGAGTCGAGAGATACATTGTTAAGCCTATACACATGAGAGTGAGAGTAAACACATAATCCCGTGAGGTTGGATGAGATGTGCCTTTACTTTGAGTCACTTATATACTTTCTAGGATGTTAGCTTTCATGTTCATGGCTCCTCCACTTTGATGTTGCTTTTGACAAGGTTGGTGCTTGAAGATCATATTTGTGGTATGTTGGTTTTGCTCTTGTTTTTGCATTGCTTGAGGACAAGCAAAAGGTTAAGTGTGGGGGAGTTTGATAAGGCATATTCCAATAGGCATTATAGGTTAGTTTAGGTGCATTTCATTGTCATATATTCATGTTTTAGTGTTAATTAGATTAGCATTCATTTTGTGGAAAAGTTCGGAATCTACGCTATTTCGATGGTTTTATGTAGATTCGTAGATCCGAGATAAAGAACACGAGGAACGGAGATAAGAGAGGATAAAGCGAGACTTGGGAGAACTTAAGAAAGAAGTCCCAAAGAGAATGGAACAACCTAAGGAGCAACGGAGAACGAAATCGAGGTCTGAGAGCAAAAACGAGGGCGAGTCGCGAAAGCTGTCCGCCCGACGAGCTGAACTTGTAACGCACTTTCCGGAGGCCTCGGATGTCCGATCGACGCATATGAGCATGTGTTGGAAAGCTCTTTCGAAGATCTACGTGATGGTGTACTGTTGGATTTTCGCTGACAGCGAATGTCTTTCCGCTACAGCGGATCAAGTCAGCAACATCGTGCGGGAAGGTGTCCTGAGCAGAACTCGCTGCCAGCGAATGGGATCTCGCTGCCAGCGGATGGGATCTCGCTGCCAGTGTGTGGAGTCATCCGGAGCATGTCCAGGAGCCGGCACGTCTCGCTGCCAGCGAATTGTGTTCGCTGCCAGCGAGTCGAGTCAGCCCGGCCGACCAGGCAGCATTCGCTGCCAGCGACTGGACTCGCTGCAGCGAGCCACTCGCTGCCGCGGAAAAAGTCGCTGCCAGCGAGAATCACCAGGGCGACGGAGACTCGACAACTCGCGGCAGCGGGAGGAGCAGCTCGCGGCAGCGGGAGGAGCAGCTCGCGGAAGCGGAAAGGAACGACCCGATGAGGCTTAGAAAAGTTTCTAAGGCATGGGCATTCGCTGCCAGCGAGTGTGGTAGCGAGTGTGGTAGCGAAAATCCAACAGGAGCTTGATTGAGGCCATTCGCTGCCAGCGGAAATTTTCGCTGCCAGCGGAATCCGATGCTGAGTTAAATTAGGAAAGTTCTATCTTTTATCTAGTTTGTTTAGGAAGCTTTTATCTTTTATCTATCTTTTACCTTACTTATGGAAGACATTAGACTTATAAATATGATGTTCTAGGCTTAGTTTTTAATAGAAGAATTAATTCCAAGTAGAGAAATCACCATTGAAGAGAAGAAAGTTTAGGTAAGCCATGTTTGGCTAATTTTGTAGTTTCCGCCTACACTTTCAAGACTTGGTTGGTGGTTTGTGAGTTTCTAATTCAAGTTATTTTTCCTCTTTAATTCTTTCAACTTCTTTGTTTGATATTGATTATGTTATTGATGTTATCTTGATTAGCTACCCTGATAATATTGATTTCATGCTAGGATTTAATACTTTCGTATTTGTGTTATTTCCGTAGTAGCACGCATAAGAATGTGGATTCCGTGTTTGAAGCATGATTATGTAGGGAGTTGACATATATCTTAAACATTGATTTACCGTGTTTAATTGGTGTTATTTATATGCTCAAGTTCTTGGGACTATTTGCTATCTCTTTGTTAAATCTTGACCGTGTTAAGGTTGCATTGAGGTGTAAGGGATTAATTGGACTCGTAGGACTTTTAATCTATTTAAACCAAGACGGGAGGAATTCGTAGGAAAAAGATAATAACTTGAAAAGGATTCGATGATCAATAAAACCAACCAATGTCGAGAACTTGTAGGTGGAAACGCTTTTCTTCTATCCTTTATTTTCTTTTGTCAATATTATTTTCTTTTATTTTCATTCATAAAAATCTTTTCTTTTATATTGATAAATACACAATATTTAGAAATACTTGATTCTCTAGGGTTCGACCCCTTACTTGCATACTATACTAGTTTGTTCGTTTGGGATTTATTTTTGGCTAGGTGAATCAACGACTTTCCCTCCGTCAATGGTTTCAAGATCTACTTGGTTGTATTCAGACTCCTTCTTTGCAATTTTGGTGTCATTTGGTCCTTCCTTCTCTGGAATCTTCGGACCATTTTCTATAATGTTCCAAAGCTCTAGATCTTGGTCTATAATGAACATCTTCATCAAAGATCTCCAGTGGACAAAGTTGTTTCCTACAAAGAGTGGCGGTCTGCTTGTGGACCTTCCCTGTGCAAATCCTCCGCTTGCTTCACCAGACATGATCGAAAACTCACAAGATTGTTAGATCAAAAACAGTGAGTAAAGCTCTGATACCAATTGAAGGTTCGATAATATAAAAACAATGTAATAAGAAATACTCTAGAAGGGGGGTTGAATAGAGTATGCGCGTTTTTCGCAGAAAGTCTCAAGACTTTTGGAGCTTGTACCAAAACCTTTGAGATAAACCTGAATCGCAAAGTTAAACAATTCGAACCAAGTGCGGAAATAAGGTAAAGCAATAAGTAAATAACACGAGTAATTGTTTACGAGGTTCAGCGCAACTTGGCCTACGTCCCCGCCTAGGGTTCTTCCACAACCCTAGGATTCAAAGGCTTTATTGAATGCTTAGCTTAGGATCCTAATAGCTCACCGAGAAGCATCTCTCCTATACAATTGCAATCTAGTCAACTCACGTTCCCTTGGAGTCCTAGACCAATCTAGAAGAGCCCCACCTCTCTCAGCTATCTAGTACAATCCTCTAACTCTCGCAAATCAATAGCCTAGTGCAACTTCCCGAGTTGTAAACTCTCGAGTAACACCTGAAATAAATATATCCTATAAGCTCACAGTGACTCTCAAAGGCTTTGAAATAAACAACAAACTCTTGAGCGCTTAGCAGAGAGACACTTGGAAGACAGATCGCTTGAATGAATGAAAGCTCGTGTGTAGCACTTGTATGTTCTGTCTTCTCCTTCCTTTCCTTTATATAATAGCATGGAGCGTGAGGATCTTCAACACCAGATCTCCAACGGCTCTTTCCAATCAGTCATGATCTTCAATCTTCTATATATGGATACTTTGAAACGTCATGATCTATTTTGAACTGATCTCCTCAACATGTATAAGGAAGGATGTAATCTCGAATATACTTCCTGAAATGGTTAGTCATTCATATATATATAATATAATGGAAGTATATAATAAGATAAAATAATATACGAATAATAAGATAGGTTTTGTATTTCATCAACTGTTAATGCTCCAAGGCCTTTGACACAAATATCCTGTCAAAGCCTTTGAAACATCTATTCAAATTTATTGACTTTTACCGGTCAATGGTCAAAATAAAAATGGGAAGGAAGGAATGGAGTAAAATAAAAATGGGAAGGAATGGCAAAAGTGTCATATTAGGACATTTTGCAAAAGGGAATATAAAAGTGGACATTTTGCAAAATGTCTTGTTGAAAATGGACACTTAGCTAAAAAATCCTTTATTTTAAACCACCCTCAAATAAAAAAATGAATTAATTTTATTTACTATTACTATTATTATTATTATTATTATTATTATTATTATTATTATTATTATTATTATTATTATTATTATTATTATTATTATAAAAAACATATTACAAGAAATTAGTGGGCAACCGAGATACTATCTGGGCACCCACTCCCTTAGCAATAACAAAACCAAGTCTAGTAAAAATATAAGTGGCAGCACGAGCCCCGGCATCCTGAGATACCGAGAATTTCTGAATCCGCTTCAGCAAATCTACAGCATCCGTATCTAACTCTCCCAACGAAGAGAAGGAGAAGGGTAGGAAACCATAACCAGCCGTCGTGCACAAATCACGATACTTGGCATACTTACGCTGAGCGGCATCAATAACAACACGATCGGGCACAAAGTCAGACATCCCAGACTGAGTCAAGGGGGAGGATCCCGTCAGATCAACACACACATCTCGTCCCCTGTCCCAGGAATAAAGGAGCAAATCCGCCGGACGAAGGGGCTTACCATGCCTATCGAGCAAACCGATATCAACCTCCTTACCGGCAGAAATCCCAGCTCTATAGCAGATATCTAATACGGTGTCGCGAACGAGGTTATGCCAATGCTTAATGTCCACAGTACCCGCACATGACACAGCATGATCGCCATAAACATCACCATCAAAAACTCGAGAACAAGCCGGACAAGGCCTAAGAACTGTGAACAACGGAACACCCAGTCGATAGCTAAGCATGCTACGATAGGTTCTCCCATTCATAACCTGCCCAAGCCCAGAAATAGGTACAGCACGTAACCAATCAGAGGAGTGAGCACCCTGCTGAGACTTCCATAATGTCATATGTCGCGGAGTCAACGAGAAAACAGATTCCGATGTAGCAGCAACCTTCGCGAAATATATATCTACCAATTTCTTCATAAGTTTAGGGGCAGCGATTTCACTAGGATCGCGCAGAAGATCAAAACCCGTGATCTCATTAAAGGCATGTCGAGCATCATCAAAAGTAGGGCCAGCATCAATGATACCAGAAGTACGTAGGAGCTTAGCCTGCAACTCGGCAGACTGCAAACGAGACGCCAAAAAAGCATAATGTAGGACATCCCCAGCAGCGTACACTCCGAGCCCACCAAAATGAAAAGGGAAAGTGGCAAGCCGCCACTGCCAATCTCCAAATCCAGGCCCAGAAGCAGTAACAATACGCTCCAAGCTAGAACGGAGTGCCACGTCAAAGGAGAGTTGAGCCGGCCCAAAGACACGCAGAGAACAAGTACGAAGAGCAAAGTAAAGTTTAGAAATACCCGTACAAGCCCGAAGCAAAAGCAACTCACACTGTGGGTCATCAATCCTCGCAACAGAATCCATAAGCTCTATGGTCTTAGTCACTCTCTTCGCCACAAGGTCGCTGCCGAAAACAGGGCATGTGCTGACAGGCCCACCCAGAACTTTGACATCGCGCGAAGGCCGAGCAATAGAAGGGGGGAAAACACCACGGAGCCGACTCCTGGGGTCCTCTGTAGGCCAAAAAACCTTGGTCTTATCCACATTAAGATGGAGTCCTAAGCGGGGACCCTCCTCCATAATCAGATCTAAGACATTCCCCACCACTAAAGTGTCCCCAACAACAGTGCCATCATCTAAGTACCAAGCCTGCAGACTCAGATCAAAAGAGTCTCTGATCTTGCACACCAAAGGATGCAATACTAAGGCAAAAAGCAGAGGGCCTAGAGGATCTCCTTGTTGAACTCCTCGATAAGACCATAAGCTATGCTCCCCATAATATAGTCGGGCAGGAGTAGAGTAACAAAACTCCACCCATCGAGATAGAATCGGGCAGTGGCGGCGGACTTCCTGTAACATGGCCACACGATCAACTAAGTTGAAAGCATTCTGGAAGTCGACTAACAACATGGAAAGACCCTCCTCACCCCCACGGGCCTCCACAAACCGATTCAAAGCATGCAAAATAGCCTCCCCTCCACTGGATACCCCGACCCCAAACTGAAGGCCTGCAAAATAACCGGACAAAGAAAGACCGGCTAAACAAGCACCCACCTTAGAGACAAGGCGTCTCCAAACGGTGCCAATGGCAATAGGACGTATACCACCACCTGGTTTAACAAGAGGTGTGAGAGGAGCACTAGCAATGTACTCACCCAGAGCTTGCGGACAACGACCCTCAAGAAAGAGATTGATCACCCGAGTAATAGAGATGATCAAATCATCCGAAATAGCAACAGCAGCTCCACCCAAACAGTCCAAAAGATGTTGAGCACGTAACCGATCCCTCCCACATGATGTGCCATGCGGAAAACTCCGAATCATATCCAAAACCCCGGCCGAAGAGGCAAGAAGAGAAGGGTGATCCACAGGCAAAGGCGGCAAGTTGGGAGACGGGGCAATGGGGTGCTTATCCTGCAGAGCTGCAAGAGTAGCATCAGAATAAGGAGCAATACCTGATGAAGAGAGCACCCGAACAGCGGCAGTATAGTGGCCATCACAAATTTTCCTCCGACATTGCCGGAGGTTAAGCTCACTCAAATCAAGGTCCTCCTCCATGTTAAAAGAAGGAGGGACCTCAGCTAAGGTCTCCTATAAAAGTTGCAAACTGCCGCCAGGCACACTCCAAGTACGAATAGCACATGCAACACTCTCCTCTTGACGCTGACGCTTGACAACAGTCCTACACTCAAGATTACTCCTTGGGAAAAAGGTCTTAAGTATACAAAGAGGCATCACAAGGAAGCGAATCCAACAAGAAAGATCACCAGGAGAGTCAGCCACAGCGTCTAATTCCCCTTTTAATATCCGAGCAAAACCTAGGCGACACTTAGGAGGGATGGATCTCACGGTGCGCAACCCCATAGAGAACAAACAATCAAGCGAAGATATAGACAAACCAACAGGCACAACCCCAACATCAGACAAGGGGACTGACGAAGATGGATTTGGAGGTCTGGGAATATCATAAATAATAAAGCGAACAAGACCATCACCACAGTCTGGGGGATCCACAGAATCATACTGACTATGCCGACACCGAGCACGAAATGTATGAGTTTTAAGGCATACCCCACACAACCAAACCCCCATACGCTTTAAAGTCACCTCAGCAGCAGAATAAATAGTCAAACTATCAGAAAGAGTTTGACGAGTAAGTACCTGAGCATCGCCACTGCAATGTCGATCACGAAGGTGCCTGAGCAGGGAGGTTTTAACGAGACCTCTACTACCACCATCGAGGCACCCACAAAGACCAACAAATGGGCAATGGTACCGAACAAGGTCCGGCATAACAAAAAGAGAAACGAAGCAAGGTTGATTCAACCACAAAACAAAGGCCCCTTCTATGCACTTAGTGTGTGCATAAGCGCCACCACTACAGTAGGCAACAGAGGCAAAGACCGGCCTGTTGAAATGCCCGACCGAACAGCTACAACAGCCCACAACCGCAAGCAACAACAAATTAACAACAGCAACACACGATTGCAGCCCACACCAGGAACAAGAAGAAGAAAGACATCCCGCGCGCAATGAATGATCAGTAAAACAGCACCCAACAAATCAGCACAACCCCAACGATTGCCGCAGAAAACAAAGGTCGGGGCTCACAGCGCAGCAACCAAAGGCCGAGCAACACACAGAGCGGCAAACACAGGCCGGAGAACAGACGAAAAACTAACCAGCGGATACCGACGACGGCCACCAAATTGAAGAAAACAAACCTGAGGAGAAGCCGAGATGAGGGACGACGACCGGATGAAAGAGAGCCTAGAAACTACGGCTCTGAGCGCCGGGATGAGCCGATTGAGACGGCATCACCGATCGGGCCCTGATCGCCAATTTATTATTATTATTATTATTATTATTATTATTATTATTATTATTATTATTATTATTATTATTATTATTATTATAAGGACTTTATTATGATGAAAAAAGATTTACATAAAGTTAGTTGGAAGCCTCGTAACAAATTGAGCTCCAACCCCTTTTTGAATAGTAAAACCAACTCTATGAAATATGAAATCACCATTATCAGACCCTGCCCTAGGGCTGAGCTTCCGGTCTGGATCGGACCGGAAATTCCGGTCCAGTCCAAGACCGGCAGACCGGAATCTCAAAGGACATGGACCGTGGATCAGACCAAGACCGAAATATATGGTCCCGGGTTTTCCGGCCCGCGGACCGTAAAGACCGTTTGGACCGAAATCTAGATCCGAAAATTTCAAATTGAATGTTTAACAAACTAGATCCGAAAATTTAAAATTGAATGTTTAAGTATGCAAATTGAAATTCCTCCTAATCTGAAAATTGAAATTACAAATTGAAATTCTACTAGGTAGATTTGAAAACAAATGGAGAGAGAGGTTTAGGGGTGGCCGGTGGCGTCGTTGCGATGACCGGCAGAGAGAGGTCTAGCCTAGACCGTCTAGGGGTGGCCGGTGGCGAACTGGACAGGGCGGTGGCGACAGGCGAGGGCGGTGTCGATTTGCGAGGGAGGTGGAGGTGGCGGTGGCGAAGGGCGAGGGTGGTGGCGATGGCAGCAGCAATGGAGGGCAGTGGGGGCAGTGAAATTGAGACAGGGAAAGACTTATGGGGAGAGCCGAGGGCCGACAGGCGTGTGGCTTCTTGTGAGGGAGCGTTGAGCGAGGGCCGATGGACGACTAGGACCAGTAGGTGGTGCCGTGGTGGTGAACGAAGAGAGACTGAGCCCTGAGGTTAGTGGCGGCTATCGTGCGCAAGGGAAAGAAAGAAAGGGATGAAGAAATGAAAGTGGAACCACTGGAACGCGTATTCTTTACTCCCCCTTTCTTTCTTTCCCTTTTTTTTTAATAATGTGGATTCCGGTCCAATTCCGGTCCGGACCGGAAATTCCGGTCTGGTCCCGGGTTTGGACCGGAACCCGGAAATCCAAAAATCTTGGACCGTGGACCAGACCATAATATCCCGGTCCGATCCAAAGACCGTAAATTCCGGTCCGATTACGGTCCGATCCAAATTTTGCCCAGCCCTACCCTTCCCTATGACTCTTCATAACCAATTGAACCCGCTTCAAAAGTAGAGAACGCAAATGCCATGAAACAATACCCCCTAGCAGCACAAATATCCGCGTACTTCTTCTCCTTTCTTTCAGTGGCTTGAGAGACTGCCTTGCCGGGTATAAAGGAATCATTGGCTCTAGTTGTGAACGGTGAAGCCCCAACCACATCCACACAAGCATCTCTACCCTTGTCCCACCCATAAACCAACAAATCTCCTGCCCTCAACTCAACACCATCTTCATTGCTCATACACATATGCGCTTCCTTCTGAACTGCGATGCCCGCTTTGTAACAAATGTCAGCCAAAACATCTCGAACCATGTTGTGTCGGTGCTTCATCCCGATGCCTCGACAGCAATGTAGAGCGTGATCTCCAAATTGGTCTATCTTGTCAAGCTCACAACTAGGACAGGTCAGATAGCCACTAAACATAGGGATCGAAAAATGGTATTGGAGGACAGAACAAAACTGGCGAGACGACATGGTCTGAGCTAGACCCTCAATGGGAGAAGTTAACAAAAAATCATGCGCTATGTCTCCTCTCACAGCTTGCAAAACAGGCAACTGCCTTGGAGTCGGATTGAGTGTGGACACTAAGTGTCATCAATGAACTTGAAGTATCGATCCGTCAATTTAAATACTTATATGAATGACAATTTAAATACATGTATATGAATTATCACCCTAGCTTTTATGTCAAAACTATTTCAAAATTTTATTCTTTATGATTTTTTTAGAATTTTTTAACAATAAATGTATATGAATTATCACTTTTAAAATGAATATATATACACGAAAACAAAGATATGGAATTCTATTTGTCGGGTCTTGGTTGAATTTGCATATGTATTGATTTCCCAGTGCAATCTAACTCTCCCATTTTTAACACGTAAATTAATGATGTATTGCAGCTACATTTGCTAATGGTACTGGCTATTTTATATTCTACATGTCCACCTCAATTAATTACAAAATATACAACAACAACAACCCAATATATCCCGTGATTAAGCGGGGTCTGGAGGATTAGGAGGTACGCACTCTTACCCCGAACTAAATGAAATAGTGTTTTCGATAGACCCAAAAATAGCGGAACAAATTACTAGGATGGTGAAAGGTAGAACAAATGGAAATTAAGAGTTAGAGAAATATCATGGTTGCAACTAAAATTTACACCACACTACAGCCTAGGGCACTAAACGTCTACCATCCGGATGCACCTTCGCCAATGGTCTTTGTCCAGGGTCATATCTTTTGAAAGGTTTAGAAGATTGAGATCATGTATGATGACCTCCATCCAACTCTTCTTTGGTCTACTTCTCCCCCTACGGGTAGCTAGCTCCTAAATCCAAACTCTCGCTCCTACGAAATGGAGTCGAAGGGTGTCTCGTCCGAACATGCCCAAACCAATACAACTTGTTCTCCCGCAGCTTATCCACGATACTCGAAACGTCAACCCCGCTCCTAATTAATGTCGACATTTCTGATTCTGTATAGTCTTGTGTATCCACTCATCCAGCGCAACATCTTCATCTTAGCCACTGACATCTTTTGTGCTTGAGCTTTTGAAATAGGGCAACACTCATAACCAAACAATAACACAGGTCGAACAACCACCCTATAGAATTTCCTTTTCAGTTTTGTAGGAACTTTCTTATCACAAAGCACACTTGACGCCCTCCTCCATTGTAGCCATCCCGCTTGAATCCGATGATCGATATCCCTATCGATTACCCCATCACTTTAAACAAACGAGCCTAGGTACTTGAAATACTCTTTCCTGGGGATGAGCTCATCCCCCAGCAAAAGTGAAGCCTCTGAATCTCCGAACTCTCCGAAGCAGAACTGCACATATATATTGTAACACCCCCTTTTATAATTCAAAAGAGATGTTGCAGCGCCAGTAATTATTCAGACTTTACTGTCTTCAAAATTACCTTAGGCTTATAGGAACATGCAACCATGCTCCCATAAACAAGACAAGCAATAATATATTATAGCAAAAGACTTGAAGTATACAATTTTTTTTATCATTAAACATAGTGCAAGATAAAGTGAAATTTGAAAGACTTTATTATATAACAAAACGTTTAAAATCTTTACTTGTATAATGTCAACTCTTCAAGGCCTCCTTACCTAATCTGCAAAATTTTGATTGATGTACATCATTACATCGTATGCAGACGAGGCACGCCAGCCAAACCATTTCACAACATGGTTGGTTAGTTCGGTGAAGAACTAGCAAATGACGACACAAAATAAATGATAACAACTTAAAGCCTAGTGTCCATAGTATGGTATGAGTTTAAGTAGATATATAATTTACAAAGTAGTAAATTATATAGAATGTTTACAATGCACGACTTTCTATTAGTTTACACATTGATTCCACGATATTGCTTGACACACACGACTCAAACTTACCATACTTCCTCGAGTAATATCAAACAATGATTACTTAATCCCCACTACAAGGCATTAATGCTTATTTTATGAAATATTTATTTATTTATTTACCACTCACTTAATAACGCACGTTGTACTTGACATAACAGTAACAACGTCATACCGACACATGCCTATTTACGATTCATCTGGGAAAATGTATCATTTTGATAATATTCAAAATGAACTTTTCATGAAAAGCTTATAGAACAAGACGTAACGAGTCTTGACCTATTATGATAATGCATATTCACGCGCACACACACACGCACACACACTTAACACTCCTTTTGTTACTAGATTAGTAACACACACGTGTCACATTATAAGGATTCATTAGTTGAACCCATGTACTTTCTCACTATATAAATTTATCTCGTTAGCCGCCAAGGCACTAATTTATACGTATGTTCAACTTACATAATAAATAAGGATCTGGTCTAAAAATCAACCAAAGTCCACACTTGGAAAGTATATAACTGGATTGAATAGAGAAGGAACGAATAGAGATTGCAAGAATATGATATATTAAAACTCACTAGCTTGAATAGAGAAGGAATGAACAGAAATTGCAAGAATAAATAGAATTGTCAAACGGGAAGACGGAGACGGACAACGCCGCTGACGGCGCAAGAGAGAAGCCCAATAACCGCCAACAACAAAGATCCAAGCAAAGAATCAATTTTTGACAGAGATGAAACATGGGAACCAACCAGTGTCAAGCTCGAAAGCAAGCATCGAAGGGTAGCCGGAGCAACCGAAGGAGGCTGCGCCACGGGCAGAGTGAGGGGAAGGTCCAGCAACACAAATGAAGGTGTATCTAGTACGATCATAAAGATTTGGGATTTAGGGCTCGAGGCCGACGATAAGCGAACCATAGATAACTAGGCTATAGTTGTTTGAATGGACATGGGAATAGGTGAGAAATGAAATAGATCCAAGAAACACCTAAACCCCCCACTTTGGTTTTAGGTTTTGATCAAAAATTGAAGAGCGGTTTTTGGGTTGATTTTACTCATGCTTGGTCAACATCCAATTAAAATGCCACTCCTTATTTATACTAAGTCTCACATCGTGTGATTCAGTAGTTTGATTCCTAAGTAGTTACTACAAAATACTAGTCATCCCCTTTATTCTTGTAAATCGGTATCAATTTGCTAAGCCTCCATTCTGCTAGCATCTTCGATGATCTTAGGATGACATTAAAAAGAGATGTTATTCATTCCAAACCTTTGGCCCCTAACCATTTTCAAACATCCCCATGTATATCGTCTGGACCTGAAGCTCTCTTGTTCTTCGTGATATGCGGTAAGCCGTAGGATGGCCCGATCTTCGACAATCAAGACACAATTCAAGAATGAAAGCAAGAACAATGCAAGAACTCAAAGACTCAATCAAGACTCGATCAAGAACTCAAGAACAAGACAATACTCGGTTGTATTGGACTTAAAGACTCGAAATAAGCAAGAACAAGACTCGATAGATTGGTGAGTCAGTCTATATAGAACAAGATGAAGACCCCAGGCCTCCATAGAGGGTAGGAACCAACACCAATGACTATATAACCCGCCTTAACAACCCTATACAACCAAGCGAACAACTTGGAGGAACAAGAAGGGGGCTCATGGATACCAGGGATTACCAAACATTACGAGATTGATAGACTCAAGGCAAACCAAGCTGAAACGATACCAATTTGAAATCGATGAGCATAGCTACAAATCGATCGATTTGCACTCCATGTGTTTCACACAAAAGAGAGTTTTGATTCATCAAAGTTGTACGTTCTACAATGGTGATCAACCGTTCTTATAACCCTAGGAGGCTGATTTCTAAAGAAATAACAAGTAAAATAATAAATCTCTAAATTACTAAAAATAACTTAAGTAAAGAAAGTTACTAAAAATGGCAATAAAAGAGCTCCATACTTAGAACATTACGGCCACTCTAAGGACTAGGGAATTCGTCTCCAACATCAAGAATAGATCATAAATAAGTCTTCAATGGCTCTTCTTGAAGTTGAACAGCGCTTGAGAACAGAGCATGACTCACGAACAAGAAAGAGTCTCGTTGAAGCTTCTTAGAACGAGCTCGGGTCATAGGTCCATCCCCAAGTATGATAGGCGTGTCCGGATGTATAGAAGATAGTCCCGCATCAACCTCCCCTTCTTGGAAAGGATTCGACCACGAATCCAAAGTCTCGTCCACCGCAAGATAGGGAATGAGATACGCGACGTTGAACGTAGCACTCACGCCATAGTCTTCAGGAAGCTCCAGCTTGTAAGCATTCTCACCAACTCATTGAAGAACCTTGAATGATCGATCTCCTTGTAACGGCTTGGGATTATGATTCCCGGGTTACGTTTCGCAGGATGAAACCCCTCATTAGGATCTTGCGCTCCGAGTAAATATTGAAGGTTTGAAACTCTACTCTAACGTTTTCAAGTGGGATTTCATACCCAAAATTCAAAGGGATCGTTGGAATTCCCGGGGAAGTCCCCTGTACCTGTCATAAGTCTAAGCGTGAAGAACCAATAGTCATGCAAATAACAGAATCATGGTGTAATAAAAGAGGGTGACACGGCAGAGCTCAGTCAAAACCAAATCAATAAGTGTATTTATCGAAATCTAATAGGCGAGGTTAGTGAGGTTAGAGCATTTCTTTGCAATCGCCCAAGAGAGTTCCCAAGTCACGGAAGCAAGGAATAATCATGATGTAAAACAAACCTAAAAAAATATGTATGCGGGGCGGTGTCAGATCGAAGCCCTACGCAATATAATCCCAAACAAGCAGACACATACACACGCTAGTCCTAATAAATATGCTTCTAGATGTAAGGTGGAATATTTATACACTAACATGCTCCTAAGATAAAGTGCACAAATATAATAAGGCCTTAACACTGAATACCAAGTGGTATATCCCTCTCCTACCTCCACCCCCTTCCGATAGGGCGGAGACTGGCCAGCTCGTGAATGCATTCCATTATAATCGGGTGGCACGCATGCCCAACCCGTATCCACAATAAAGCCCGTAGGCAACTCATAATATAAGTAAAGGAAGTTCCATGACTCGATTGACTCAGGGCGGGACCCGATGGGACTGGGTCATCCTATAACCTTAGCAAAGAGTCTAGTTACTTCACAGATAACGACCATTCTATTTACAAAAGCAATGAGTAAACGAATGCTCAATCATGAGTGCAATCCTAGCATGATACTACATGACATGCTTTATTATGAATGCAAGCACCTAGTATGCACATGGCTACAACTCCTACAAGGAGGGAGATCTCTTTTCGAATCTGAGTGAGCTCATATAGGAACTCACCTGGAAAGCCGAACAGCAAGATATACCAAAGAGCAGAGTCCAACAATCAACAAGCACCTAGGGCGTGTTTTCTTCTCCCTCCCCAAACACCACCCCCACTTTCATTAAAGGGGTGGATCTCCTCCCCATCCCCTACATCCCCTCACCAAGGTAGGGGAATTTGCCCTATCTCCACCCAGTTTTCCCCACCTCCATCTCTTCCACCTCTTAAAAAAGAGGGGAAGAAAACAGGCCCCTATTATAATTATAAAGAATGTGGTAAGCTATAGTGCTACTAATCACATATACAGAGATTATGTTCCCAAGACCATTCGAAAGTTAAACCATTTCAAAGCCATTTCCGATATAAGAAAACATCTGAAAGCTAAGCTATTCGAGATTTCCAAATCCCCATTTCAAACGGTATAAGTTATAAGAGTTCAAAATCCAACATGTTAGGTTAAGTCGATCAACAAGGTTCGTAAAACATCAAGGCATCAAATCATCAAGTCTCAATCAAGTGGCGAGGTTAAGGAATCCCGACATTAAACATTTGAACCTTAAAGCCAATTCTCAAAATCATATGATAGAAGTAATTCCGGCAATTTTATTTCAAAACCTAAAACCCCTTTTCAAATAGTTGAACAAAAATGTTTTTTGTAAAATCACACCAATAAATCCATCTTTATAAGTCACATTTATAAATCCCAACCATGTTCATATATTTAATCAAATCATCCCTTTATGGAACTTACAAACGACCATCATTTTATGAAAATTATAAAGCAACCCCCTTTTATTTTATAAAATCCAAAACCAAGCCCCCCTCTTTTATTATTTTCCAAAATCGAATAACTTTTAAGATGTTACACAAAATACAGGTGTTTCCTGATGTGTCGCTAGCCTGCGGTGCTGCCACCGGGGAGTGCTTGGCTTTCGTCTTTCGTCTACGTCATCATCCCTTTCGGTTTGGTTGTTTTTATTTCCGCTTGTATAGAGTGTCATTGCTTGTATCTGGCACCATCTCTGTATTTTGTGTTTATTTTGACGGTTTTTCGTCTGCCGACTTGTCGGCTCTCGAGGTTCAGGTTTGTCTGACCTCGAATTGTTTCCTAAAAAAAAATTATTACCCAAATCTCATTTGTTTGTTTCTGAAAATAAAAGGCCCAATAATATGTCTTTATTTTAGAAGGATGTGAGCCAGCAGCCCAACATATTGTTTTAAAAGAAAAAGGCCCAAGCCCACAATCCCTTCTATTTAAATCGGAAGTTAGAAAAGAAAAGGGGTCACATGCTGAAGTGGCGCTGAGGTGGCGAGAGGCCCACTCTGAAGGAAATGGAGGAAAGAGAACCGTTCATCTCCATCTCCATTCCATGGGCTGCTGCATTCGAAACCGGAAGAAGGGGAGGAGGAAGGGAGCTCGTCGGAGACAATTTCCGGCTCCGAAAGGGACACGAAACCTACACCCATACACACACATGATAGGAACGAGAAGAAAAAAGAGGAAGAGAGAAGGCTCACCAGGGCTCGAGCCTCGCCGGAGATTTGATGCGCTTCTTCGGAGTTCGATTAGGGCTCGCCGGAGTCTTATTTCAAAGCGAGCTTATCCTAGGTCGAGAGAGGAGGTCAAAAGGTGGAATTTTACTTGGTTTTAGGTCAGAAAAGGGAAAGGATGTCTTACCGGGGCTGTTGGATCGGAAACAGGGAAAGGCGGGGAGGGAGCTCGGCGTCGGTGGCTCCGGGGCTGTTCTTGGGTGTTGCTCGGCTCGTCTGACGTCAGAGAGGCTATGGAGATGTTGTTGCGGGTTTCTCGCAATGGAAGAGTGAAGGATGAAAATGTGGTGACTGGTTTTGACTCACCACAAAACAGGGATGGGTCCTTGATGTTCTCGGCTTCGGCTTCCAATGGAGACGACGACGACGACTGTTGTGGTGGTGGTGGAGAGATGGCGCAGCTGAGCAAAGGATGACAATGGTGGGGGTGTTGGGCTGTGGGAGCTCTTGGCACAAGCTATCAAGGGAGAAAGAAAAGGATAAGGTTTTTTGTGTTTTCTTGTGTTTGGGTTTTGAATTGAAAAGAGAAATGGGGACATTGGGCAATCTCTCTGATTTTTTAAGAGTAGGCAAGGTTGCAGCTATCCTCGGTTGCTCAGAGAGGAGAAAGGTGTTGCAATTGGTTGGCCTTTGGTCAAAATTGCAGGGTTTGTTTGGGCTTTAGCTAGAAGTAGAAATGGGTAAGCTAAAGGGGGAGGGTGGAGCTGCTACCGATTTCAAAAGAGAGAGAAGGCGATCTTATTCCAAAACCCAAATCTCGAAATACTCGGAAACAAATCACAAAACCCGCTCTCTTGATCTTATTCCTATCCCGACTCGATCAAAATAAACTTTAAAATTTTCCAATCCAAATTTAATAATGAAATCCGAACATCAATTTTCAATTCTTGGCATATGAAAGCGGAAAGAAAAATCTTTTTTTTTTGCATAAATTTCAAAATTTGACCGGAATCCGCTTTAAGAGTTTCGAGTTAGATTTATTAAATTGAGAACGAGTTTTTCTTGAAATATCCGATTTAAATTCATTTTTCCGGAAATTAGGATTTAAAAATCCGAGCCTTTACACTCCTCGTGGTGCTAGCTTGCTTTTCCGTTGCTCCGGGAACCTCTCCTTCCTTAGGTGCACCCACACAAGATCCCGAGGCTGGAACACCACATGCCATCGCCCTTTGTTAGCCTTATTAGTGTTGTATTCAGCCTTCTCCATAAGCTTCTGATGCGTTCGTTCATGCAACTCCTTAACGAACTCGACATGTTTTCCTGCTTCAAATGATTCTTTCTCCCTCATAGGATATGGGGTAAGATCAAGAGGGGTTAGTGGATTCACACCATAAACACATTCAAATGGAGTTAACTTGGTCGAGGAATGCATGACCCTATTATAGGAAAACTCCACATGAGGTAAGACTTCTTCCCAAAGCTTCAAATTCTTCCTAATAATGGCTCTAAGAATGGTGGTTAAGGTTCTATTGGTCACCTCAGTTTGGCCATCAGTTTTGGGGTGACTAGAGGTAGAAAATAACAACCTAGTTCCCAAGTTACTCCATAAGGTTCGCCAAAAATGACTTCAGAACTTAACATCCCTATCACTAAAAATAGTCTTAGGCACACCATGCAACCTAACTACTTCCCTAAAGAACAGATTTGCAACATTAGTAGCATCATCGGTCTTATAACATGCAATGAAATGAGCCATCTTAGAGAACTTTAGCTTGCTTGTTATTTCTTGAATACAAGTTCCTCCTTTGTGTAGAGAGTACTTCCCTGAGATATGCTTCATGCTTCTTAGGTGATTTGTTGTAAATAAGAATGTCATCAAAATAAACAATAACAAATTTACCTATGAAGTTTCTAATCACATGATTCATTAAACGCATAAAAGTACTAAAAGCGTTAGTTAAACCAAAAGGCATAACCAACCATTCATATAAACCAAACTTAGTCTTAAATGTTATTTTCCATTCATCGTCTTCCTTCATTCTAATTTGATGATAGCCACTTTTCAAGTCAAGTTTCGAAAATATAGATGCACCATGCAGTTCATCTAACATATCATCTAAGCGAGGAATAGGATGATGATATTTGACAGTAATGTTGTTAATAGCCTTACAATCTACACACATTCTCCATGAACCGTCTTTCTTAGGGACTAATAACACAGGAACAGCACAAGGACTCAAACTTTCCCTAATGCATCCCTTATCCAACAACTCTTGGACTTGGGATTGAACCTCTTGGGTCGCAGTGGGATTCATGCGATAAGCGGGCCTATTAGGCAATGCAGCCCCCGGAATGAGATCAATTCGATGCTCAATACCTCGAAGGTAGGCTTGGTGGTATATCATCGGGGAAGACATCCTTATACTCTTCAAGAAGAGATAGGATGTAAGGAGGGATGGTAGCTTTAAGCTCCTCACTCAACAAACTCAAACTTTTGCATAGGAGCATGAGGGTCGTTTCCCCATCCACAAACTCGTCTACAAACGCTCTCTTGGATGCCAAAAGAACGTCCTTAGGCCGAGTAAGGGTAGTGTTTTGGCTCAGCTGAGCCTCCTTAACTAGCTTACCTTCACTTACCTTCCTGTTCTCAATCTCATCGGCCACTTGCGTTGGTGTCATAGGCTTTAGGACGATGTTCTTTCCCTGAAAAACAAAGGAATAGCGGTTAGTGAAGCCGTCATGTAAGACCTTATGATCAAATTGCCAAGGACAACCTAACAGTATATGACAAGCTTACATAGGCACAATATCACATAAAACATCATCTTCATAAATTCCTAGTTTAATATGAACTTTATCTTGCTTGTTAACTTTCAAATTTCTACAATCATTCATCCAATGCAATTTATACTTGGGGATGGACCTATGACTCGAGCTCGTGCTAAGAAGCTTCAACGAGACTCTTTCTTATTCGTGAGTCATGCTCTGTTCTCAAGCGCTGTTCAACTTCAAGAAGAGCCATTGAAGACTTATTTATGTTCTATCCTTGATTTTGGAACCGAATTCCCTAGTCCTTAGAGTGGCCGAAAAGTTCTAAGTGTGGAACCCTTTTATTGCCATTTTTAGTAACTTTCTTTACTTAAGTTATTTTTAGTAATTTAGGGATTTATTATTTTAATTGTTATTTCTTTAGAAATCAACCTCCTAGGGCTATAAGAACGGCTGATCACCATTGTAGAACGTACAGCTTTGATGAATCAAAACTCTCTTTTGTGTGAAACACATTGAGTGCAAGTCGATCGATTCGTAGCTAGGCTCATCAATTGCAAATTGGTATCGTTTCAGCTTGGTTTGCCTTAAGTATATCAATCTCGCAAGGTTTGGTAATCGATGGCATCCACGAGCCCCCTCCTTGTGCCTCCAAGTTGTCCGCTTGGTTGTACAGGGTTGTAGAGGCGGGTTACATAGTCATTGGTGTTGGTTCCTACCCTCTATGGAGGCTTGTGGTATTCATCTTGTTCTATATAGATCGACTAACCAATCTTCCGAGTCGATACTTGCTTGTGTCGAGTGCCATTTGTTTGTGTCGAGCTACTGATTTGCTCTTGTCGAGTGATTACAACCTTGATTCATTCGTATAATTCTTGATCTATTGATATTACATACCTTGTGTACTACTAAGTCCTAGCTTGAGTATTGATTTGCTCAAGGCAGATTGAAACAACAGTCATAACATACCAATTAGAGAGGGAGTGTTGAGTGATACACTTGCAAGGCTTGTTTATATTTTTCTACTAACCTTTCATATAGTTCTTTGTTTGTTTATTTGTGATGTCTAACCAGGGCAATAACCCAATTATTTATCCTAAGATGATCAAAATTTTGAAAGCCCTGAATGAGGACTTGGTAAGGGTAGATGAAAGATTGGCGGCACTAGAGCTTAAGCGTTTTGGCTCTATCACGGTGCTCGGCCAAGGAGTACTACCTAAAGATGAAGTACCACCAAAGGAAAGGGAAGAAACTCATCTTATTCCTCCTAATAATGCTAACCAACATAATGTTCCTTCTAGCGTAGATAATCAGCTTGTTGATGAAATTAAAGAGCATGTTAATAATGATTGCATTGAATATGAGCATGATGATTCTTTGATTGTTAGTAAAGTTTTAAATGTTCAACCTATGCCTTGTGATGATAATCAAAGCAAAAACTTGTCTCATACTAGATGTTTAGAAAAAGGCAAAGTTTGTAATGTGATCATTGATGGTGAAGATTATTGTGATATTGTTAGCCTTGAAATGATTGAAAATACAGCCTTGAAAAAGGAAGAAAACTTGCTAGCCTTTGATGGAAACATAAAGAGAAACGAACAAGCTAGAGTGCATATTAAGTTAGAACATTATGAAGATGATATGAAATATGAATTATGGACTAATCAAATTTCTTTTCTTGGTTTTGTAGTGAGCTCTAATGGTCTACAAGTTGACGAAGCCAAGATCAAATCCATCCAAGAGTGGCCAACTCCTACAACAATCAGCTTTTAGAGGAGTTTCCATGGACATGTGGTATTCAAACCTAGAGACTATGGTGTGAGCGCTACATTCAATGTCGCGGATCTTATTCCCTATCTTGCGGTGCCTGAGACCTTAGATTCGTGGACGAATCCTTTTCAAGAAATGGAGATTGATGCGGGACCATCCAAGATACCTCCGGACACACCTATCATACTTGGGGATGGACCTATGACTCAAGCTTGTGAGAATGATGTCATCCTCAAGAGGAAGAAGAAGGCTCCACCATGGGAGAAGATCTAAATGTGCAAGCTTGATTCTGACGTTTTAGATCGTTCAGCAGATTTGACAGCTTTTTGGCGTCTCGGTAAAATGGGTTGTTCGGAGTCCATATTTATCGAATTCGGTTGTGCCATATCTTATTGGAACGAGGACAAAAAAATATACAACTTTGTTGTTGAAGGGTTTTCCAGAATCTACCAAGAACATGACCCAAAATCACCATCTTTGCAGTTGTCACGTGTTTGGCCGAAATTCACTAAGTGTGGAACTCCCTGTTTATTACCAATTTTAGTAACTCCCCAAACGAATCAAATCAAAGACAGAGGAGTCTGCAACACTAGGAGGCACAAGTTCATACTCAATATGCATACAAAGGTTGTTAAACAATAAAGAATATGTCTACCTATATTTGGGAGATATTAGATAATCGAAAGGAGAACCAAGTATGCAAGGCAACCCTCAAACAACGGATGAATAAAACAATAGCCTCTTCCTACTTATAAACAAATTATAAAGGCACAACGACGCGTTAGAAAAACACGAGTCACGCACTTCCTATAGACAATATTATAATAGCAAACAAGCAATTGAAAGTCATCAAAACACTAAATCCAATGGATCAAGCAATCAAAGCACTCGGGCTATAAATCAGATTAGTCAAAACGGTAAAATCTAAAGCTTAATGGCCCCGTAGAGGGGCAATCCGTATTTGAGTCCTGCAAACCGTCATCACTCCAGCCTCTGCCAATTACTTAGGGTGGGATCAAGGCTGGAAGTACTAGGTTTTGGGTCCAATTTTGGATTCGGGTTACTGGATTGTACTCGGGACCAAGGCTAAACAACCTATTATTTTTTAGCACAAAATGATTATTTAATGTTAGATACCTAAGTCAAAACAATGATATGATTTATAAATTAACTTATAACCTAAAAAATGATATCATTTTTAGCACAAATTACGAGTACATGCTGTGAGAGAAAGTTCGTGTGAGCTTAAAAAAAGGTGAAGGCCATCCCAATCCCATTTAGCAAAAACTATCCATGATAACTAACTAAGGTAAGATAAACTTTTTTTAAGTGAATGGCTCACCGCTTCGCGGCCCTATACCTTAGAAATCCAACTTCGGCTTTGCCCTACATATTAGTATACAAAGCTTGACCCTACCCGCTTGAAGGATTTTTTGGAGAGGCTCAATACCATTGCCACATAGTATGAGATATGCCGGATTCGATCCCTGCCTCCGCGCCCTTTCCTTGGGTGAAAATCCAAAGTTTGTCTTGCTCCTTACCTGTGGGTCAAGCCGGTTTACCGTAAGTGGCTTTTGCTGGCTGAATCACGTGCATGAGTTTATCACTGAAGGTGAATTCCTCTTTATATATAAAAAAAAAACTATCCATGATAAGACTCATAATGTCCCCATGCCGTTCCGGCGTCCCGCACCCACCCCTTAAAAAAAATCCGTACATGGTTCGGATCTATCAATAGTAATAATTCTGCTAGCATTTTGCTGACGTGTCACGCCCACAATTAAAGTTGAATTTTTTATTCAAATGATATTTTCTTATTGGTTAATATTATTGTTGAAATTTTAAAATACCGTTTCCATTTTGAAATATATTTATTTCCTGTTTTAAATATACTGTATTTATTTAGCCTTTTTTCCTTTGTCACCCCTTTTTTGGTAGTTTGTCTTTGGATTGAGGAAGGAAATCTGGATTAACGTTTATTAATATGGTTTGTGAAATAATAATAAAATGAATATATATTACAGGTGTGTCGATATGATTTCTTATATATTATTTTTATTTCTTTTGTATAATTCCCCACTCTTTACCTCACTATCTCATACATATTTCATTTATAATGTTTTATAATTTATGATATCTTAAAAAAAATTAATATAAAACATTTGTATGAATATATATATATATATATATATATATATATATATATATATATAGAGAGAGAGAGAGAGAGAGAGAGAGAGAGAGAGATAGAGAGAGAGAGAGGATGGATCAAATGTTTACAAGTCTTAACATGTTTTGTGTTAACAAATAATGGTCGTTGGATTAATGAAGATGGAAGGCCAGGATTAAACAATGATTTTCTGGATTTATTTTTAATTAAAAAGGGGGACCCACATGGATTTACACCCCACTTTCACAAGGCTGGAGCGTGTGATTCACTACCAGAAGCCAGTAACTGATGGAGTGGTAGACGTTTTTTTTAAAAAAAATTTCCCAATTTACACAAATTTCCTTTTTGAAAATATATTTCGAAGATCGTGATCAAATATTCTGGTATGCAAAATCTTTGAAATGTTCAATACCCAATATTCATCTTCTTATCACAAATATTCATGTACTTATCACAAATATTCAAGTCATTCAATCCATCGAAATGTTCATCACAGTTTCCATCTCAATATCATAATATTCGTATCAAGATCACACTAATTCATCAGTATTCATCAAAATTACAGAAATATTCATCAAAATTACAGAAATATTCTTCAAAATTACAGAAATATTCATCAAAGTATTTCAATTATTCATCAAATACAAGAATTCATCAATATTCATCAAAGCTATTTGGTTGGTCTTCAAAGTCATCACTGCTATCTTCTGAATACCGTGCCCGTTTCTCAATCCCCTTGTCTAAGAATGCTTCTTTTCCTGCCTCAATGTTTTTCTGTCCACCTCTCCTAGCCATCATCTTCCGACTTGACGGGCCACAATATTACCCAAAGATTAACCACAACAGTCACAGTACTTCATAAATCTTCTACAAGTTGACATAACTATTCGTCAAAGCTACTCAATTATTCATCAATGACAATACTATTTGAACTCAATTATTCATCAACATACAAGGCATTCAATACCCAATATTCATCTCCTTATCACAAATATTCAAGTGATTCAATTCATCGAAATGTTCATCACAGTTTCCATCCCAATATCATAATATTCGTATCAAGATCACACTAATTCATCAGTATTCATCAAAATTACAGAAATATTCATCAAAATTACATGAATATTCATCAAAGTATTTCAATTATTCATCAAATACAAGAATTCATCAATATTCGACAAGATCGTATAACTATTCGTCAAAGTAACTCAATTATTCACCAACGACAAGAATCCTTTCACCAATATTCATATCAATCTAACAAATATTCATCAAAATCACCCTTTTAACTCAATTAGTCATCTCAATAGCACAATAATTCACTAATATTCAGAAAAATTAATCAAATATTCATCGCAGGAACTCAATCCCCTTTCACATCTACGCTTCTGAAATTTAGCGTTATAACCCAAACCCCAAACATTCAAGTCATTCAATACACAATATTCATCTAAATATATAGCACAAATATGCATCAATATCCCCTTTCTTCTACCCTTTCCCCAACTGTTTTCTTCAAACCCTAACTCAACTCAATCAATGAATTAAATACTCAACAAGCAAGAGGGGAACTTACCCATGTCGATTAGCAACGGGAGTATTCGATCGAAGCTTCAGATCTACGATCGAAGTCGACGGTTGCTCTATTCCCCGTTCGAAAACCTGGATGCGCCGGAAATAGGTACGCTGCCGCCGCCGGATGTTCTACCTCCAGCCACGCCGCCGTCAGTAGCCGGAAACAGGTCCCACAACGCTGCCGCCGCTCAGATGGCGACTGGTCGCCGGAATCGCCTTTTTGGAGATTCGGAGAAGAAGTTGGTGGAAGATCGCTTTCCCCGATCCTTCTTTATCCTAATTAGGTTTCCCAGAAAAGTGATTTGGTGTTGTGGGAACACGCGCTTATGGAACTAGTTAGTGGGTGCTTTTGTTATTTTTAATAATATATTTAATTAAAAGGGGAATAATCTCATCCATCCATTTTTCCTCAATGTATGGCTGTGATTTGTTAACACAAAACACATTAAGGATTGTTTACACTAGACCTAACCTCTATATATATATATATATATATATATATATATATATATATATATATATATATATATATATATATATATATAAATATATTATGGTTCTTTTGTAAACACTCCTTAGTATGCAATTTGTGAACAAATCTCAGCCTTCAAATTGTGTGAAATGGATGGTGAGATTTAATCCTCATTTCTGAATTTTTTTATTAAAAAAATATGCGGGTCCCACCAAAAAACAACCCACTCTCCTTTTCGCGTGCGTGTGGTACATGATTCAGTGAGATTCATATCGGGCCCACCCATTTATGTTTTTTTTTTCAAACTCAAAGGTGGGCTTGTTTTTTGTAAATGAAAGTGGATCGGTTAAAAAAAATTCAACCATGCTATGGGTGTGTATGGCTGATATATAAGCAGGTTAAAAAGTGTGAAATTATTAGCTGTTAAAAAAATAAACAGGTTTAAACGGTGTATGGGAACAACAAATAAGCTTTAGTCAGTTAAAAAAAAAGGTTTATAAATAAGCCGCAGATTGAAGCTTATTTTGAGGTTTATATTCCATAATTACTATTTTACCCTTTCTCTTTCATCTTATTTGGTTTGAAAGTACCACAATGCCCCTAATAAAAACCAAATAAACTCCACTTTTTACAAATAAACTGTTTTTCGTCCCATACAGAGTTTATATTTTTTCATAAATTTTTAACTACTTTTACCAACAGTTTATAAATTTTTACCCTGTTTATAATTTTAGTCGATTTATTAACCACGTACCATACGAACCCTATGTCTTTTACGGTGAATTAACATTGTTATTCATTTATTTTTGCAGGTATAATCTAAAGTTTTGTTGAGTATTTGGAAATTGATTAATTGGCACTAATTTGGAAAATAATAATATTATTCAGTAATAAGTGAAAGATTATTCATACGTATGACGAACAATTCCTCTTATATCGATGAGTAATTCCGTTATTTATAGGATATATTCATTCACACGACACCACCGTATGAAGAATTTTTCACATATCGACGAATAATTGCTCATATATCGATGAATAATTTTGTTATCTATACGAACAACTCTTCATCTATCAAACTATCGAAGAATAATTTCACATATCTATGAATAGTTCTTCCAATACGTGAAAGATTATTCATACGTATGAAAAACAATTCCTCCTATATCGATGAATAATTCCGTTATTTATAAGATATATTCATTCACACAACACCACCTTATGAATACTTTTTCACATATCGGCGAATAATTTCTCATATATCGATGAATAATTTTGTTATCTATACGAACAACTCTTAATCTATTGAACTATCGAAGAATAATTTCACATATCTATCGATGAACAATTTCGTTATTTATATGAATAATTTCTTCGATGTCGACGAACTCCGAGTTTATATTTTCCTTTATTATTTAAATAATTTCTATAAATAATTCATCATATATCAATGAATAATTCCATTATTTATACGAATAAACTGTTCTTTTCCATATCTTAAAGTTAAAACATGAGGAGGAGATTCACCGATTGATTTAGGTTTTGAAAATCACCATTGATTTCTTGATTTTTTTTATATCAGCAACCTTGTAGGGTTAAGAATAAAAAATTGATTAGCATTCGATTAGACGATTGGATTCAGATGGGTAATAATCTCACGCGCTTTGTTTGCTTCTTTTCCTTCTTTTTCCCGATTGTCATGCATCTAAGTTGTAAAAGCTCGGATTTTTTAAATTCTAAATTCTAGGAAAAAAAAAATCAAAATAATTTTGAAAGTGGAATTTAACGGAAAAATCCTCTAACTTGGAATTTGAACTCTTAAAACGAATTTCGGCCCAATTTTAAACTTTTGAACAACGATTTCGTCATCTTTCACCAATTGTTATCGAATTCCAACTCATCTCAAGATTTTACAATTATGACAAATTTTACAAATCTTACCCCTCCCTTTTGAAGCTTTGCTCCCATTTTAGACAAAGTGGTCAAAGCTACTCTTCCCCCTTTTTGTTCGGTAGTAGCAATGGAGCCCCTCACCTATGTTTAAATCAGACCCTAAACCAACCTGCAATGACCAGCTGCAGACGTTGCTTCCCGAAACCACGCCAAAACCATTATGCAAAACCCAATTTCCCCCTTCTGCCATTCTGATTTCAAAAAGACAACCTCCCCTCACTTTTCTTCACCTTCCAATTCTTGTTATCTTTCAAACACCAGCTCACAAATCAACATCAATCTCCTCCTCGCATCCATCTGACCAGCCTGAGCGCCACCCCGGCTGAGCACCACCATCGCCACCGTATCCGCGCACCCTCCTGAGCACCTCCCTGAGCACGCAGCCCCGTTCCTCTGTTTACCGAGAGCCCAGCAGCAACTCCGTTTCCTTTCCTCCGCCTTCTCCGACGTCCGAAGCGAACTCGAGCAGCCGCCAGGAGCTCAGCCACCGAACCCGACGCCGAGCAGCTCCGTCCCTCCTCTCCTCCTCCTTTTTTTTCTGTCCAAAAGCCTAGGTAAGGCTCCTCTCCTCCCTTCCGATCGAAAATGTTGCAAAGTTTCACCTTTAAGCCTCCTACCTTCTCTCTAGGCCGAGAAACGCAGCCTTGAGCCTCCGGCGAGCTCAATCGCGCACCAACGAGATTTTTCCGGCGAGTCGAGACCCCTCGGTGAGCGCTCCTAAGCCTCTTCAACTCTCATTTTACTTTCGGATCCTTGTGTCTCCTTCGTTCCTTCATGCTTGAACTGACGACGGTGAGGTTGCGAGAGAGCGAGAGCGCCGGGGAGCGGGAGAGTGCCGGCGAGATCGAGCGGAGACGCGAGCAAGCGAGAGGGGAGAGAGAGCGAGAATGGGCAGCGAGGGAGTACTGGGAAGTAGGCGTGGCCACGGGTTACGGGTCAACCCGTGACCCGCCGGGTCGTACGGGTCAATGACCCGCCGGGTCGTACGGGTCAATGACCCGCCGGGTCCGGGTTGACGGGTTGGCGAGTGGGGACGGGTAGCGGGTTAGGGTTAGGGTCGGGGAATCCGTGACCCGTGACCCGACGGGTCAACCCGCTTTTTTAAAAAAAAAAAAAATTGAAAAATTGAAAAATTTATTTTTAATAAAATAAATTTATAATATTATGTAAATTATTTTTAAAATAACTCACAATAATACATAAACTAATATGCAATATGCAAAATGCAATGTGAGACACATAAACCCCATCCCTTCTCCTTTTATAAACTTGGAAGGCTTCCTTCATTCCCCTCATTTCCAATGTGGGACAAAGGCTTTGTCCCACATCGAAAATATGGAGCTAGAATGAGAAGACATGGGGCTATATATATGTATCCCACCTACCACATTTCTTCCACTTCACTTGTTTCCTACATTTCCTACATTGGAAATTAAGTTGGAAATAAAGTTTGAGAAATATATTCTCATATTTTTTTCTCTTACATCACACAATGAAATTATTGTGGATGAAATAATTAATATGGAGATATAATTTTCCTACATTTTTAACACTTCATATGAAAGTGATAAAATGTGTTGTGAAGATAAAATCTTTACATTTTATTTATTTATTTATTTTAATAGTCATTTTTTTTTTAAAAAAAAGTTTTTTTTTTTAAATAATGTAACCCGCCGGGTCAACGGGTCGACCCGGCGGGTCAACGGGTCGACCCGAACCCGTCAACCCGTGAGATTTACGGGTTAGGGTTCGGGTCGGCCAACCCTGACCCTTGACCCGGCGGGTCCGACCCGTGGCCACGCCTACTGGGAAGGGCGAGGCGAGTTCGATAAGGGACGATCGGGTGCGAGGAGGGAAGCAGGCAATCGAGGGAGGAGAAGCCGTCGCCGGAAATCGTCTCCGGCAGCCCTCATTTTCTCTCCCTCTTTCCCACGCCAGGCTCGTTTTTGAAGATGGATGAACAGTGCTGATTTTGGTTCGGTTTTTCTTTTGTTTTAGAAGGGATGGATTCGGTTCGGTTTTCTTTAAATAAAAATGAAACCGGTTCAGTTAAAAGGGAATGGGTTGGGTTTGTGGACCTGAAATTTAAAGGATAGAATTTGGGCCTAATCCTTTGGGCCGAAATTGTATTTAAAATGAAGACAAAGATGTTTTGGGCCTGTTGTAAAATGGGATCCGATTTTGGGGGAGTTTTACAAAAAGGCTGGATTTTGAAGTCTCCAAAATAAGGGTGGTTTTGGCAATTTCATAAAGGGGCCGGATTTTTATAAACTAAAATGGTTGGGATTTTTAAGGGATTTAAAAATACTTTATGAAAGTGTTTAATAAATGGTATTAAAAATATTATGTAATATCATTGGGATTTAAAATATAAGATATTATCTTGAGATTAAGATATAAAATGTGATTTTGAGAATTAAAGATATAATATTATTATTTGTGATTTAAAAACATAATATTACGAGACTTGGATTTTAGAAAAAGGAATTTGATGAACATTTTCCAATGACGGAATTTCTAACTAGTCAACTCGGTTTTCAAAACGGGTTTCGGGACTAACTCGGAAATTATGTGCTCGGTGACTAACTAGCATGATTGGTGTGATGATTGTCTAATATCATGATTTGTGCGGACTAATGGCATGATTAGTTGACTAATAGCATGATGAAATATTAAGATTATTTATCGTTAACTTATGCGTTGAGATATGATGAATATGATGTACTTGAGCTATATGATATGCAAATATATGGTTATGGATATATGAATGTGGTTTAATGGAATGATGAGAACGATATGGTATTGTGGAATGTGGCATCATGATGAGTGGTTGAACTTGATGTGATGATGATTGCGATATGTTTGTTATTCTCCTTGAATGATGTATGCTTGCGTGCTTGAACGATTAGGCGTAGACTTATATGTGTTTTGATATGTATCTAGGTGATCTTTAATCTATCGTAATGCTTGCCTTGCTGTTCTGCACTGCCAGGTAAGTCTCTTCGGAGCTTACTCAGATTGAATAGAGCTATTCCCTACTTTAGGTGCATGATATACTAGGTGCTTGCATTCATGATCAGCATGCCATGTAGTACCATGCTAGGTTGCATTGACCGTGAGCATTCTATTTCTTTATGCGTATGTAAACAGAACGGTCGTTATCTGTGAAGTAACTAGAGTCATTGCTAGGGTCATAGGGTAGCCCAGCCTCATCGGGTACCCTGAGTCAATCGAGTCATGCACTTCCTTATATTATGATATGCCTGCGGGCTTTATTGTGGAGCGGGTTAGGCATGCGTGCCGCCCTATTATGAATGAATGCGTTCACGAGCTGGCCAGTCTCCACCTATCGGAAGGGGTGGAGGTAGGAGAGGGATATACCACTTGGTATTCTGTGCTAAGGCCTTATTATTATTATGTACTTGATCTTAGGAGCATGTTAGTGTGTTAATATTACGCCATGCATCTAGAAGCATCTTTATTAGGTATAGCGTATATGTGTGCTTATGGTTGGGATGCAGAGTTAAGTGGGCATCGATCTGATCCCGCCCCATATCAATTTTTTTAGGTATTATTTATGTTCATCCTATCGGTGTTGTTTGCTTATTGCGCGGGTCATTTTGTCGGCGGAGAGTGAGCGCTGGAGTTATAGACTTCACCAGACTCTGATTATATTTTTGGAGTTACACTTTAGACTCCGTTTTGACCCGGCTCTGCTGTAGCACCCTCTTGTATTACACTTATTTCCGCTAGTCGCACTATTTCTGATTTCCACGCCTAGACTTACGACAGGTACAGGGGACTTCCCCGGGGATTCCAACGATCCCTTCGATTTTGGGTACGAAATCCCCCTTTGAAAACATTAAAGTAGGTTTTGAAACCTTCAACCTGTACTCGGGGCGCAAGGTCCTAACGAGGGGTTTTATTCCTCGAAACGTAACCTGGGAATCATAATCCCGGGCCGTTACATAAGTAACCGTTTGTTTTTGTTTTCCTTTTTAAAAATATAATAAATTCAATTAATCTCCACCTTTCATTCTACTCAATTGGATGGTTAAGATTTGTTCCCAAATTGTATTCTAATGAGTGTTTTCACCGGAACCACCCTATATATATATATATATATATACACACACACACACACACTTTATTAAAAAAATATTTACCATAATTATATGACAACTTATATTTTCTTTTTTAGTTTTATCCTAATGATAATAATTATATATGTATTTCAAAGGATATTAGGTGGTGTGTTTGAGTCTTATTACTACTTTACCTTATTAAATTATTTTCAAAATTTATATTGTATCTCTTTACAACTATTTTATAAATTTTAAAAAATACTTTATACATATTTTGTTGTAAAAAAAATATATTACTATAGTATTAAACTAGTTCATCACCCGTGCATTGCACGGATATATTAAAAGATTTGAATTAACTATTAAATAAAAAATTATGTATAATTATAAAAAAAAAAACAAATGTTAATATTAAAAAATTATTGTACTAAAATCCAACATAAATAAATTCATAAAGTTACATGATTATGTAAAATCTAGAATCCAAAAAAAAAAGGAAAAACTTTTAGAAAGAGTCTTGAATGCAATGATATGAGTCGATCCATAAAAAAAATGTAAATATGGAAAACCCTGCTCAAAAAGAAAAAATAACTACGAATAAGATGAGAAAATATAACAAATAAATAGCAATTAATAGAGAAAGATGAGCATAAAGGAATAAAATCTTTGTCACAAATTAAAATCTTCAACCCCTTCCTTGAGGTCACTCTAGCTATTGCACCGACATATGAAAGTGATTGTCCATGACTCTTGTTAATTGATTGACGTGACAAAGCACACAAGCACAAGAAATTGCCCTTTTTAAGCTTTAAAGGCAAATGAGTATTTGAAGGAGCAAGCACCTTATGCAAGGGATAAAAACCAATCGACCAATATTGCAACATCATATGATCTTTGCCTGGATAATGGGCTTTCCAAGGCGGGTGGTTATAAGTCTAGTACCACTGCACAAACCATCTGACTGGCCAATATTTCTAAGTAACATGATGGGAACACCGACCTTATGTTTCAAGTTGTAATTTAGGAGATCTGAACATTTAATACTATTCAACTAATCGGGAAGGGAGGGTGTAATCATCACCAAGTTGAATTGCATTTGCTATATGCAAATAGAATCTGAGCTCAAATACCCATTTTGATGACCCAACACAATAGATAATGAATAATCATTCACCTGGTCAACAATCATGAGTGGGGGGCAAGAATACCATGTTCTTGGAAGTATTCATCACTTGACAAATTCAACATGAGTGACGGGTAAGTAAATTCCACAATCGATATAATAAGATGAGTGACATTTGATATAAGTATATTAGGTGAAATTTCAATAGATACTTTTTTTGTCTTTAGGATACGGTACCATCGATCTTCAACTCTAAATATTCATTCTGGAAATGTCATGAGAGTTGCTCGTGTGCAATAGATGAACAACAATGATGAAGTCTCATGTTTCTTGTCAATGTCAAGATTTTGCAACAATTCTACAAGAGACAATATCTTCTCTACTCGCTCCAAAGATTACGGGCAAAATTTGGTAGAAATCACACCAAATACAACTACCTTTCCACCAAATGGTTGGTCCAGACTTTGATCATTATGGAATCTATGAATATCTCTGAAGGTGTTATCAAGTGCTTCATAGGCATAGTTACTAATTATTGGCACTTCATCCCATATTATAAGCTTCACTTGTGCAATAAGTTAAGCAATTAACTACCTGTGAAGAGAGAAAAATATTTATTAGTAAGTTATATTATTAAAGTGATTGAATAATATAAAAAAAGATACAATGGGCAAGAAAAATGGAAGTAATTTATAATAGAGCACAAGAATGCAACATAAACACATGGATATAAAAAAGTGTACATGTGGATGATGTTAAAATCGGGATTCTAGATTGGATCGATAAAAAGATTTAAGGATCAGATTATAGAATCAAATCGTATAATCGTAAGATCCCACCGCATGATGGATTTTAAAAAAAATGAAGTTAATATGTTTCATATTAGACAAATATTATCTTACATCATAAAAAAAACATCCATAAAGATTGTATTTTTTTTAAATAAACTAAATATAATATAGACTGACCAAATATATCAAAAATTTCTTAAATTTAAAGTGTAAATATTAGAAATTCATTATAATAGATATTTTATAAGATTGATATATCGTAAAAAATGGTCAGGATTATTTTTTCATTTTTAGATCGTAGGATCGTTGGAAATGTAGGATCGAATCGGGTAACAACATATTACGTGTATTCACAATACATGTTTGAGTATACAGATTAAAAAAAATCAATGATAAATAAACACTGAATTGATACATGCATTACTTATTAGATTACAGTCAAAATACGTACTTAATGTAACATCTTATTGATAGTGAAGAATCACACAAATATATATACCCACTATAATATATAGATATATTATTAACGATAAAAATAAAATAAGATATATAGATATATGCTTAACAAACTTACCATATAAAATATACTTCTTTAATTAAGGTCCAAATAAAATCAACAATATATATAACAGCACACAAATTATTTGATTACTATATATATAACTAGTCTTATACCCGTGCTATGCACGGATTCAACAGTTATACTAATTTATAATATTTCGTTTTTTTTTCTTTGAATAAAAATCAATATAATATTAGTTTACACTATCAAAATATAAAATATTTTAAAAAAAAATTATCCATAAAACCGTATCCTAATATGCGAAATGATTATCGTCCTTGAAAAAAACTTTTTTTTGGACAAAATGAAACTCAATGGATTTGAAAACATACTTGTTAAAACAAAATCCCTTCAACAACCGGTAAATTTTTTAATTTTTTTTGGTTATAAAGTGTGTTAATATTTGATTTGATTAGTGAAATAATATGTTTTGCTGAAAAATTTTATGTCATTAAAAATAAATAGTTTTCATTTATAAAAATAATTAAAATTGTTATAAAAATAACACTTATTATTATTTATAACTTCATTTTCAAATTCTTGTAAGAGAACTCATTCAACTTATAACTTAAAGATATTTTTCTGTAATTAATAAAACACATCTTGGTTAAAAAAAACCACACAAAATTTATTGCAATATTTATTTCAAAATATGTAAAACCACACAAAATTTAAATGAAGAAGTCATTTCCCCCTTGTAAAAATATTATTACTTTGATTATGAAACACTCAAGATACCTAAATTTTTTATAAAGATGTATTTTATCTTACTATTGGAACTCTCTGACTTCAATCATCCTTAGAACTTAATATCATTGACTTAGTCATAGTTGTTAATCATGTCTTAGGTCAAATTACAAAAGAAAAAAAATGATAATTCTTTCGAATAAGATTAATACTTGTTCTTCTAACAAATTCCACACTTTTTGAAGAGATTAAAACAAAAAGAATACTACTAATTATCTTTTAAGTAATTTTTATTTTCAATACAACAAATAAATAATGTAAAGAACAAATTGCCTAATGAACAAAGAAGAATCAACGAACAAATAATGGAAATCTAAACTGATAAATAGGATAGAGAATAATTTTTTTTAGACGTTAAATATATCTAGAAGAATAAGTGTTTTTATATGAATACAATAATAACACACATCAATATCAATAATAATTCTAATTTTATAATTTTTATAACCTAGACCTTTGGGGCTTATGCCGAACATCGTTATTGAGAAATATTTTTTAAATATCAAATATTTTAAATAATTTTTATATAGATTTCTTCATGTCAATGCATTAGATTAATTTTTTTTCCAATATGGTTTCTTAACCTATGTCCTTAGAGCATATATTTGAAAACCCGATAATTTTAAGTTAAGAACAAATGTATAGATTAAATTATGACTTACCTATATTCAAGGCTTAAGAAAAATGTTAAATAATTTCAAACAATTTTGATTTTATAGTTTTCAATTTATAAAAATAAATTAAAAAATATCATTACAACATTTATTTTAATATGGTATGATATTTCATTCGATAAATATATAATGAAAAAATTTGCAAAACATGCACTTTATTTGGACGTATTTGCAAAATAGCCACGGGTTTGGACAATTTAGAAAAATAGCCGCTATATATACTTATTCTCGGATTGTACGGACATTTTTTTCTGTCTCCCAAATCCTCTCGCCTTCTCGATCTGTTCTCTCTCTCTCTCCATCGGATCCGGCTCCGATGGCGATGAGTCTCCTCCTGTTCGCTGCCGCCGCCGCCACACGCTCCTCCTCTCCCGTGCTCGACGAGGACGACGTCGTCGCTCATCTCTTCCCTCCCTCTCGCCGCCTCTTCCTTGCCGTCCATCTTCCTCCGTCTTTGGAGGTCGTCCTCCTGTCCTCGACGAGGACGACGCAATCGATCCGGCTTGATTCGTCGTGCGTTTTCCGGCTTGGTTCGGTCGATTGTTCTTCCTTGCTTTGCTAAAGTTTGGAGTTTTCGTCGTTTGCTTCAATGTCGTCATCCAGCAGCTCAGGTATCAATTTCGTTTCTTTTTGCGAACTTTGTCGTGCTAGGGTTTTGGATTAAGTTTGTTTATGTTGATTTTATTGCCCATTTCGCCTTAGGTTTTGCCCATTTTGTTCGATTTCATTCGCCCTAGGTTACAATTGGATTTCTGAATAGTCGATGGTGTAAAAAATTGAGCGATGTCGAGTTTCCTTCAATGCTTTCTATATTGAATTGTTTCTAATTGCTCACTGATATGCCTTTGTTGCTCACTGATATGCCTTTGTTGCTCACTGATATACATACACTGTTATACTGAATTTGATCTGCAACTCTTTGATTTTCATACACTATTATACACTATTAATTTAGGAACTTGGAACTTTGTTTATTTTGAAATTAATTTAGGAAGAAGCATACATTGTTATACACATAAATCAGGTACTGACATTGAAGCACCTTGTATCCATGTATGCTAAATGTGGATTTTTTTCCCCAAAGAGTGGTTATTTTTCACATAATGAAACACAAAGATATAGTTACATGCAATGCTTTGATTCATGAAAGCAAGTGAGGTTTTAGGAAATTTGTTTTACAGAAAACAGATTTTTGATTCATGAAAGTTCCAATTTGATTAAAGATTTTGGAATGCTTTGATTCATGAAAGTTCCAATTTGAATTACAGATTTTGGAAATCTGTTTTACATAAAACAGATTTTTGGAAATCTGTTTTACAGAAATCTGTTTTTACAGAAAACAGATTTCCAAAAATCTGTTTTACAGAAATCAGTTTTACAGAAAACAGATTTCCAGAAATCTGTTTTACAGAAATCTGTTTTTACAGAAAACGGATTTTTGAAAACCTGTTTTACAGAAATCAGTTTTACAGAAAACAGATTTCTGGAAATCTGTTTTTACAGAAGTCTGTTTTTACAGAAATCTGTTTTTACAGAAAACAGATATTTTGAAATCTGTTTTACAGAAAATAGATTTTGGGAAATCTGTTTTACGGAAAACACTTGATCTCTGTTGTGTACTTGATGATTCTTATCGGCTGGACTGATCTGTTTGATTGTGCTGAATGAAGGGTCCGGTTGGTGGTGTTATTGGTGGAGTCGTAATTGAGATGGATTTGTGCACTGGTGGTGCTGTCATGAACCATGGAGATATGCCATGGGCTGTATTTTTGTAGTGTCATACTTTCTGCTGTCACAAATCTGCTTGCTTGGGAGTGTGTCTTCTAGCTGCTGCTACTAATTGGATTTTGTCTCTCACTTGGGCTCTTCTTGGAGGCTTAATTTTATTAAAATTCATATGAGCTTTTTTCTTAATATTTTCGCTTGTGTAATGAGAACTATCATAATTACAAAGTGTTATATCATCCCTTTTGAATGCCTTTGTTTTGGAGCTATTCATTTGGTTGTGGAGTTATTGAGTTTCCTAGTCGAATGCTTTTAGCCTATTAGCTCAAATGGGAGAGCATTGTGCTCATGCACAAAGATGTGGGTTCGAATCCCATGTAGGCAAATTGAATTGTGATTAAAATGTGCAATTTTAGTTTGAATTTTATTTTTTAGTGTTTGAATTGTGATTTTTTCTTGAATTGGTTGTGTACACTAGATGAATGTGTTTTTTGATTTTGAAGTGTATGTGGTGACACTAGGTGATTAAGGCCCAAAGTAGTGCTGACACTGATATTAGTTACAAGTAGTGGTGACACTAGCTTTTTATTTATTTATTTTGAAGTGTATGTGGTGACACTATGTGGTTAAGCCCCAAAGTAGTGCTGACACTAATATTAGTTACAAGTAGTGGTGACACTAGCCTTGTGTTTTCTGATATTGAAGTGTATGTTGTGACGTTTTCTGTTATTGAAGTTTATGTGGTGACACTAGGTGGTAAGTCTCAAAGTAGTGCTGACATTGATATTAGTTACAAGTAGTGGTGACACTAGCCTTGTATTTTTCTATTTTGAAGTGTTATGTTGCACAACATTGTCTTATTTTTGTTCAATAATAGATTATATTTGCACAACAATCGAAGAGTTTTGAAATTGTGCTCAATAAACTATGATTGTAGAACATGGGGAATTAATGGATTTTTTGCTAAACATGCTCTTATTTTTGCTCAACAATTCTTTATTTTTGCACAACAATCGAGACATGTGAAATTGTGTCTCAACATGATCTTATTTTTTGTAAATATAATTTTATACTTTTTTAATAGATTATTGCACAACACGGTCTTATTTTTGCTCATTAATAGAGTAAAATTGCACAGCATGGAGGGATTGGTGAAATTTTGCTCAACATCATCTTATTTTTGCTCAACAATAGGTTATTTTTGCACAACAATCGAGACTTGAGAATTTGTTCTCAATATAATTTTTTTTCTCTCAATATAATTTCATACTTTCTCAATAAATTATTGCACAACATGCTCTTATTTTTGCTCATTAATACTTTATTTTTGCACAACATTCGAGACTTGTGAAATTGTGTCTCAACATGATCTTACTTTTTGTAAATATAATTTTATACGTTTTTAATAGATTGTTGCACAACATGGTCTTATTTTTGCTCAACAATAGACAACAATTGCACAACAATGGGGGATTGATGAAATTTTGCTCAAAATCATCTTATTTTTGCTCAACTATAGGTTATTTTTGCACAACAATCGAGACTCTTATTTTCTCTCAATATAATTTCATACTTTCTTAATAACATATTGCACAACATGCTCTTATTTTTGCTCATCAATACTTTATTTTTGCACAACTAGTGATGAAAATTAGTGCTGACACTAATATTAGTTTCAATTAGTGCTGACACTGATATTAGTTAAATTAGTGGTGAAAATTTGCTCAACATGTTAAGAATATCATGTTGAGAAGAAATACCATGTTGTTTCTTAACATGGTATTGTTTTTTTAAGTAAACAATAATGATAAAATCTAAAATTTGATGAGTACCGATGACAGAATTGTGCTGACATATAAAAAAGAATACACAAACTTGTCTTATTACATGATAAAACATAAATGTGAATAACACACAATGATGCGGGTTCAAATCCCGCACAATGATAGGGTGAAAAGGGGGATAAAGAACTTCGTAATCAAATATAGACAAAACCAAAATCTAGACCAAAAGAAAAGAAAAGATGATGCACACAATAATTCAAAGGAAGAAATAAACAAATATAGCACAAGCAATTAGTGCTGACACTCATATTTTGTGCTGACACTGATGTTAGTTACAAATATAGCACTAACAATTAGCGCTGACACTGATATTAGTTACAAATTTTTAGGCTCCTTGAAGAATCCACAGGCAAAGTTCCAAATTGCTCAGTAATGCCCCATCTCCTTGAAGTGTGCAAAGACGTTGCTTGAAGAATTGCTCAACAGAAAAAAGATTGAAACCTCGACTCATAAAAATTGATCGACAGTGATCCTGCAAGCAAAGAATTGTGCTGACAGCCTTATTTTGAATGCTTTATCCTTCTCTTGAACTCTCCTATTGAAATCTTTCTATTGCAGGGTGGTCTTCCTGGTCTCGAAAATCAGTAGGCAGTCCCTCTGTCGAGCAAAGAAGAAATTCAATTACACCATTGAAAATCAAGGCAAATGAAGAAAAGGAATGAACTAAAATAGGGATGTCAGACATACTAATAAGCTATCAAATATGAATTTTAGTTTCAAAGACCAAACAGAATTAACTTACCTCTGCACAGAGAAGGAAATAACAGTGATGACAGCATCAACAGTTCAAATACAAGAATAGTGAATATGTAAATACAAGATGGAAGTGAGGGCAAATACAAGAAGAGAAAATTTGTGCCGAAGGCACAAATTTTCAGCAGCAAAACATGATCATTAAATTAGCTAGATGAATAAAATACACCATTTATGAACACAATCCTACAAAACATGATCATTAAATTAGCTAGATGAATAAAATACTCCATTTATGAACACAATCCTACAAAATTTGCACCTCCGGTGCAAATTTTCTATGATTCAAGTGCAATGATGACATGAGCAATGAAAGTGTAATAAGAAATGAGTACTTCATTATATTGTCAAATGCAATAATGGATGCAACAGTGAGGAATGCATATCATTAAATCAACTAGATGAATAGAATACACCATTTACGAACACAATCCTACAAAATTTGCACCTCCGGTGCAAATTTTCTATGACTCAAGTGCAGTGATGACAAGAGCAATCAACTATATGAATAAAATACACCAGTTATAAACACAATCTATCAAAATTTGTACCTCCGATGCAAATTTTCTATGATTCAAATGCAGTGCTGACATGGAGTAATCAAAGTGTAATAAGGAATGTGGAGTTCATTTTATTGTCAAATGCAATAATGGATGCAACAGTGAGGAATGCATATCATTAAATCAACTAGATCAATAGAGTAAACACATTGCTCGGGATGTATTTGATCTAGATATAGAAATGTTACGTTTAAAGTGCAAGCACATTATTCGAATGAGCATAAAGAAGCATGGATTCAAAAGGAGACTTCAAAATCTCATCCAAGACATCAAAAATGAAATAAAATTTACCAATGTAACATATTAACGAGCATACATAAGCATAAACAAGCACATATATATTCAATTGGAGACTTGAAAAATCACACATATAGCAAAAAACGATTATAATTAGTAATTGATGCTTCAAAAATCAATCAAAATTTGCGCCTTTGGCGCAAATTTTGAGGCATTCCATAACAGTAATCACTTGATTCGACTATATTTCATAGAGATGTAGAATAAATAAGCATAAACAAGCACATATTCAATTGCAGACTTGAAAATCACACACATATAGCAAAAAACGATCAAAACCAGTAATTGATGCTTAAAATACAGGTTATGTGCAAAACATAAAACAACATATCAATCACAAACATAAAACAACAAGGACAAGATTTCAGATTTCATTCAGCAATTGCAGCCATCACAAACAAAATCGAGTTCCTTATCAATCGATCTTCGATCGATTGATAAGGAAAACAGTCGGAAGCAAAGATCGATCAGTCGGAAGCAAAAATCGAGTTCCTTATCAATCGATCTTCGATCGATTGATAAGGAAACCTCGGCTCGTAAAAATACAGTCACTCGACCTATTGGAGCATTTCATCAAACAGGTTATGTGCAAAACATAAAACAACATATCAATCACAAACGTAAAACAACAAGGACAAGATTTTAGATTTCGTTCATCAATTGCAGCCATCACAAACAAAATCGAGTCCGTTATCAATCGATCTTCAATCGATTGATAAGAAAAACAGTCGGAAGCAAAAATCGAGTTACTTATCAATTGATCTTCGATCGATTGATAAGGCGCGGGATGAGGAACTGCAACAAATTCGGAGAGAGAAAGAGAGATGTACCTCAAGCCGGAGCCATCTCAATCAATCGCTTTGATGATGTCGGAGTGGTAATCCGTCGGAAATCCTAGCAATCGCCGGCGAGCAGGTCGGGAGGGAGAAAGAGAGAGCGTCCGGAGATGGAGAGCTGGAGGAGGGAGAAAAGCGCTTGTGGAGAGACGGTGAAGCCCTTTATTGCGTCCATTTTACAAAAATGTCCCAAAATGCGGGTATTTCGCAAAATCAGCCCATTTTTGTGGCTATTTTGCAAAACCCCCCACATATAATTAAGAATATTGCATTAGCCCCAATTCCAATATTCTAATTATAACAATATATATGTAAAAGAAATAATTGATATATTTGGTAACTATATCAATTTAAATTTAAATTAATTAAATTTGAAAGATATTAAAAAGTGATTACAAATTATATAATTTTGGCAAGTAATCAACCTACTATCAATAAAAAGTGTATATTAATAATGTCATGACATAATCCAAAATTAAATCAATATTGTGGAAATATATAATTGGGAAAAAGTTTTTGGAGGGAAAATTTTCAACATGGTTGTGACATGTGGCAAAACAACTTCTACTTTAGTATTGTTTAGAATTGTATACAATTAAAATAGTATACAATTAATGATATGATTACCATAAATAAGAAAAGGCGGGAAAAATTATAACCAGAAGCTAACATGTGGCAGTGCAGCTTATGTTTTAGTATTGTTTAGAATAGATTAGAATAGATCTATAGAATGATTTTCAAATTAGTAAACCACTAAAATAGATCACGGTCCAGTCGAAAAACTAAAATAGAGTAATAGACCCCGGTTTGGAGTGGAAGTGGAACGAATGTTTCTTAGGCCAGTCCTTAAAAAGATCACGGTCCAGTCGAAAACAATCTGTTTTCCCAGTCACATGATTTTCTCTCATGTCTCAAGCCCTAAATTCTAACACCAGGCCGCCGCTCTCTCTTCTCTCTCCTCCCTACCAACACCTCCCGCTGCCCGCCACCAGGCCGGACTCCATACCTGCAGACTACCGCCGAAACCGCACCGGCCACCGTCTCTCCTTCTCCTTCCTCCATTGAAGCTTTTTTTAGGTAAGTTTCTTCCCCAATCCCGATTTCTAGGGTTTTTTAGTTTAGTGAATCTCGAGAAATTTGGGGATTTTTAGCTTGATTTTTGGGTTCAATCGTGAGGAATTTATGCCTAGCATGATAATTCATTAACTATTTTGCTTGAATTTGAGATTTTATATGCGAATTTGAGGAGAGCGTTCAATTTTGGCTTTGAGGTTTATATGGCCTGAGTTTGGTCTTGCAAAGAGAATGGGAGATAGACATGCAGATGTAGAGCAAAGACAGTTGAAACGCCTTCCAAAATATAATATAAAATCTTGATGCCGTCTATGCGGCCACTTAGATCCGGCTATTTGCTGGAAAAAGAGATGATAAAACTGCAGTTTTTTTTTTTGGCCAATAGATGATGAAGAAGAAAAACAAACTTGATTTATGTACCCACCAAAAATAGGATAATTGAAAATTATATTTTATTCAATTTTATAAGATTACATCACATTAATTCGACAATGGTTGATATAAAAAACAATTTTTTTATGAAGAAACTGCTTAAAATCTAGTATCATACTATATTCAGGCAACAATGTCATATTTTGCATGTCACTAGGTTCATGTTATCTCCGTATTATCTAAAACCCACTCCCCAACCCTCTGCAGTTTCCCTTGTACTTTATACTTCAAATTTTGTGAAATATGGTATATTTTTTCAAATTAAAATGTTTTGGCCTTTGTATTTCTATAGGTAAATGGATTCATCAAGCCAACAAAATGTTGGTAGAAGGGGTAGAAAAAGGGGGCCTACTACTTTGAAGAGCCTCAAACGAAAGAATGATACAAGTGAAAAGTTTGCAATGGAATGGAACCCAAAAGGGCAAGCAATAGGGAAAAATAGGACCAAATTTATGAGTTACATTGGCGTGTGTGCTCGTTCTTTGGTGGACATCAACATTCCACGCTGGGATCACGTTCCTAAAGAAATGAAAGATTCTGTTTGGGCAGCTATTTCTGTAAAATTCTAACACAAATGTATTGTTGCACTCTAATAGATGAATTTCTTCTTATATTTGTAAGTGGTGCTTTCTAGGATGTCTTTGAGGTGCCGGCCAACAGACAAGACTGGGTTATGAATATTGTTTGTGATCGATGGAGGGCGTTCAAGTCTCAACTGAGGAGGTTTATGTATGACAAGGATGGAAACATTTGCCCTAATCCACCTTTAATGTATTCCTTCATCAACCAAGAGACATGGGATAAATATATTAGCACTCGACAAAGTGACGAGTTTAAGGTAATTATCCTGTTAATTGCTCATCTCTTTCTAGGTGTTGTTTTAAACTGTTCGAAATGTTATTTTGGCATTATTTAAGCAGTTTGGTATTTATAAAAAACTTTTATCACCATTTGAATTTTTATTAGATCCTTTTATTCACCGGAAATAAAATCTCTATTGATTACAATTAAGTTTGAAACATTCTAGATAATATAATGATAAAATTTCATTTGATTCCGAAGAAGAACTGGATAAACAGGGTTTGGAAATGGGCATAACATCATAATTTCAAGATGCCAGATTGTTGGGAGATTTCATTAGACTAAATACAATGCTAAACTTTCATTGGGCTAAATGTATGTTAGAGCTTTTTTAATACTGATACCAGTTTTTCCATAATGCATAATTGTCCAAAGGGGTCATTTTTAAATATTAAAACTGCATTTCGGTTGTTTAAACCTTTCATTATCTTATTGGTATATGAACAGGAGCAAAGTGAGAGACATCGACAGATTTCATTGAAGAATCTCTATGCTTATAGGGGTGGACGTAAGGGATATGTCGGCATTGAGGAGGAGATAGTAAGCATTAACTATCTGTAAATGTTTTAAAAGCATTAACTATCTGTAAATGTTTTGTTGACATCTTGTTGAACATTTAGTAATTCTAATGCACAATGATTTTATAACATATAGATTCAGGCAAATAAAGAAAGTAACAATTTCACTTTGGAGGATGCCTCGTCTTCAACTCCTATTGTACCACGAAGCCTACTATGGAAGAAGGCTAGGACTGATAAAAATGGTAATATGGATGAACCCGTTAAGGAAGTGGCAGCCAGAATGGCAAGTATCCAGTCATTCTTTAATATTGATCTGATTGGTTTTTTATATACAATTTCCGTACTTTATTTCTGTCCTATTTACGTTTCATGTATAATGATAGGATTTTCTATCCGAGCAAGCAGCTAAAGGTGAGATTACACTTTCCGGGCGCCAAGACCTTTTGACAACTGCCTTGGGAACAAAGGAACATGCTGGTCGTGTTAGGGGTGCTGGAATAGGGGTTAGCATCACTGAATACTTTGGGAAAGATACTTCTAAAGGCTCTAGTCAGCTCGCCGAAAGACTTACTGTGATGGAAGAACAAGTGATGACGTTGAAGCGTATGGTTACAGAGCTGCAATCAACAAAGGGTCTAGCATCAACAAAGGATCTGCAAACAACAAAGGATGTGCAAACTACTGTTCCATGGGAAGCGGTTAGTAATATAGCAAGAAGTTACTTGGAGTTTCCTGAGGTAAACAGTTAACCCTAACGTTTAAAATTTAAATTTCTTACCCCTATAAATCTATAATGCATCTGAGTAATTATAACAAAATGGCACAGGGCTGGAGTGAATGTGAATTGGCTTCACCTGAGCCTGGTAACCCTATAGTAGCCACAGGGAAGGTGTTCAACACACATGAAATGCAGCCTGTGATGCTTCATAATAAGCCATTAGAGCCTGGGTACATGAAGGTCACTATCATTGACCCTACGGTGCAAGATGCACCTTTGCCCATCCCTACTGAAGAAGCTTACACTGTCTTCGAAGCTGTGGGTGCCTTTGTTGCATGGCCTGATAATCTCATCTTTAGGAATACAATGGTAATATATTTATAATTATAACACCACTTGGTTTTCAATTTTCATTTTTTCTCTCTAATAAATTTTGAAAACCGATTTATGCATTTCTGTATTTATTCTAGGAGTTGGCACTTCCATCAGCCTGTAAGGATGTAGGTTTGAGCAAACAAAATGATAGCCCTGCTGTATCAAAGGCAGTGACCCCTCCCCCAGAATCGCAGTCAGCCCCATTGAAGCTCCCCCTTCAGAGTGCAGTGGAAATCAATGATAATATTAACTCCACTAAGGTTTGAATTTGTTTATAGACTATCTGGTTTTTTGCACCAAAAAAATTGCTATCTAGTTGCCACCAAAAAATTTCCAACAAAATTTGCGGTATTGGTTTTATACATTTTTTTGTAAAGGAATTTCGATTGTCTTACGGAAAGAAGGTTAAGGGCAAAAGGACAAAAATCAAGTGGACACAACCAAAGGCACCGGTCACTGCACCAACCACTGAACTGGCCACTGCACCAACCACTGAATTGGCCACTGCACCAATCACGGAACCGAGGCCTTCACAGAGTAATCAAGCAGTTGTGCATCAACAGAAAAAGCTTACAACATTAACAATGAAGCTAATGTACAGATGTGCTCGAGGAATGTCTTGCCATGATACGATCACTATTGACATGCCACCAACTGTTTGGCTGCATGAGCACAACATCCTGATCACTAAAGATGAGCTCCTTCAATGGTTATTCCAAGAAAATGTACAAGCGTCCCATGTTTCCATTTATATCAAGTGAGTTTATGTTCCCATGTTTTTTCGTTAACGTTGTAACCAGTCAAATTGTTTTCTCCAGCCTTTATCTTCGTCTTATTCTCAGTTTAGCTGCCTAAAATTTGATTTGAATATTAGATTGTTGTTTAGAGCATCAAGTGCCAGTTGCTCAAATTTCCTCAGTTTTGGATATCTTAGTTCTTAATCCTTGCCATTAAAGTCCAATCAGGGTATATAGGACTTAATTAGTTGAAGCGGATGGGTTTGCTACTGACAGCAAGAAAAAGAAAAATCCTGTAGAATGCATGCGTAGACCTGTGTGCCCTTGCAAGTTGAAAGAGTCATGAAGGTGCAACCAGAATTGTAAAAAGTATGTGAAAATCTGATAGTTGTTTCAGAAAGAGCGCATGTACCAACATATTTCTCCAAATGACTTGTTATGCACAATACATATTAGTTTTGCATCATGCCATGTAAGTGTGACACAGGTTAATTTATGAGGGGGGGGGGGGGTTGTTGTTGAATGAACTGCATTTTGAGCCTTTTTTTGTGTGTGTGTGCTGTCTCTATATTGTGTTTTGTTTGGATTGTATTACTGACTTAAATCCTTGTGTATACAATAGGTACTTGTACAACTTATGCCAAGAATGGGGCGTATCACAGATGTTTGCATGCTTACGTCCACAAATGTTATCCCCAGATACACCTGATGCCAATGACGAGGAAGTGCAATATATAGCAAATGCAATGAAAGGAGCCAAAAACCAGATATATTTTGCACCGTATACAGATGGGTAATTTGAGTTGTGCAGCGTGATTATGCCATATCTGTTGCACTTCATCACCTGACTTGTCCACTTAATTGTGTAGGAAGCACTGGATGTTGTGTGCTATTCATCCTGTGAAGGACAGAGCATATTGGCTTGACCCTGCAGGAAATGAAGCACACCCGAACGCAAAGAAAGTAGTTCAAATGTAAGCATTTGATTTTTAATCGTCAGCGCTGATAAATGTTCATTTGCAGTGAAATTCATGTCTTGACTTTGAATGTGAGCAGGGCCATAAAGAAGTTTTACTCCCATAGGCGCAGGAAGAAGCCTAAAAGTATGACACAGTGGTTTGAAATACAGGTTAGTTGCAGATAATAGCACTTGTCAGTCATTGTGCTTATGATATATGAGGGGGAGGAATAGCCGCTTTATCATTGTTGGTTTTCATTTCCATTTTGTAGTGCCCCCGCCAGCTAAACGAGGATGACTGTGGCTACTATGTGCTGAGATACATCTACGAGATTATAGAGAAGAGGCAAGACTCCATTCCTGAGAAGGTAGATCTTATTATTACTTGTTTTAGCATATTGAAAACTCACATTACTCTCGTGAACTTACAAGGGGACGAAACACTTGTGCAGTATTATGAAGACTCACCAGCTCCGGGTGCTTATGAACAACACCACATCGACGAAATTCGAGACAAGTGGGTAGAGTTTATTCAGAACCATATGGACTAATTCCTGACTTAGCTACTTTCATGTGGGAGGCGAATGTGGTGGCTCTGGCGTGTGCGGATGAAGTGGTAGGATATGGACCTAGTTTGTATTGTTAAGTAGGGTATGAATCATCTTGAAGAAGTAGCAAATCTGGAACTGTGGATTGGGTACTTGTTTGCAGGGATATGGTCTCGTTATGCGGGTACGTCTAACTAAACGCGTAAATCCCGACTCAGTCTGCCTTTCTAACCTATTTCACCAAACCTCAACCGTGCTGCACTTGCACGTAATGGAAATCCTTGATTTACGAGTTTTGTTAATTCTCAAGGAACAAACACTACTTATACAGGGTTCATGGAATATTGCTCTACTCCTAGAGCAATATTCCATGAAAATAGTCGCAATCCAAGTATCGTACAGTATTATGTAACAAACATAAAATGAAATTTAACTTAAACGACGTTGATTTGATGTTTAATTTTTGGAAAAAAAAAAAGAAATAAAGTCTGACACAGCATTTATTACATATGGATAGTGTCGATGCTTAAATTGCATCGTTCAAACATCTACCTCACCCTTAGTATTTTATTAATTTTTTCCACTTTAGCATCATGAACAGTGCACCCGTTAAAAGTGCTCTAACTCGTTCTTTATTTCAATCAATCAATTTTTTTATATACGCATCTCTCTAATATTGTCATAAATACTACTCCGTACTCTTTTTGTTAATTAAAACTTGACATTTTACTATTCACACACGTTTTTTTTATGTGTTAAAAACTATATAAAATATTAATCTTTTTAATAATTTTGTAAATAATTTCATACTTATTAAATTAAGGATGAATTTATAAAAACAAATGTAAAAAAATAATATTTTATATAGTTTTTATCAGTCTAAAAAAGCGTACATGAATATTAAACGATAAGTTTTAATTAACAGAAAGAGTATTATATACAAGCAAATTGGAAATATGTAGATGTAAAATAGATACAAATTGTAAGCACATTTTGCTACAATCGTGTAAGACTTATATCGATATGAGTTAGAAGTTCATCCGGATTGTTGTAACGATATGGGTTCAATGATATATCATCTTCGCTTGACGACGACATAGAGCGAACCTTTGATATTTGTGAGATCCACAAGAGGGGCAATAATTTTCGAGATATGTGCATAAAGTCGGCTAGTATTTAAAGGGATCGTCGTCGCGTACTTTTGGTTTTAAAAAAAGTATACACTATGATAATAATATCTATAAATTTAAATATAATGTTATTATTGTGGTAATGTTTTATTATGTGGTGAATATTTCACCTTATGGTAAAATAACCCCCAAAATCAGGGATATTTTTGTGGTTATGGGGTTGGACCTCAACTATAAAAGGAGGATCCGGTTGTTGTAAATCAAGTAAGAAATAAGATAAAGTAAGTACGATTACAAGTACAAACAATATGGTTCTCTTGTTTACCACTAAAATTATTACACATTATGACATTATCAGCACGAGATCTAAAAACCAACTGAGTTTTTTCAGATATGAAGGTAAAACTCTCTTATCCAAACTCTTTAATTATGAAAAGTATTTTACCAAAATCGGTTTTTGGAAGAGTATGCTCTGTAGTTGCCCAAATTGGGATCTTCTACACCAAAAACTCATAAAAACTCTCATATCTTCCTATTTTACATCCTTTTTGTTCATATCCGTTTTCAAAATTCATAAAACAGGGAAGACATAAAAGGCTCAACACGGTTTTATGAGTTTTTTTTTACAAAACAGAAGATTTTCGGAAATAAAATACGGCAAGTCTCATCATCGAGTTTTAAACCCTTCAATTCAAAACAAATTTAGTAGATCTAAACTTATTACAAGAGATTTGCTAAGAAATTACATAATACAATATCGTTTTGAACTCCGTTTTCGAGCCTCGCCTCACCGGAACAATCGTCGGAGCTCTTAGTAGCACCGACAATTTCTAACCACCCACAAAACGAAGGAAGCCACCAAAACCGCTATCGTCACTCCCAGGGACGGAGCCAGGAGTTTATCGAAGGGGGGGGGGGGGGGGCGAAGTTTTATACAAATTGTTGATTCATTTTTCGGTAGATTTTTCTATAGTTTAGATAAGCATAACTATGATATTTAATTTACATTGAATGGTGATATATTTTAGTTCAAGACAAGGCTTTTTTAGTTCAAAACACAATGTTTTTTTACTAAAAAATGTAGTGTTTTAGTTTAAAACTATGTCATTAGTTGTTATATTGTTATTTTTCTCTTTAAAAGAAATATGATGTCGTTTTAATCTATAACAAAATTATTTTTCGTCTAAAAATATCGTTTGAAACCCACAAAGTCATATGCAACTTGTTGCACTCTTACCATCCAATAACGTGTAACAAGATATACAAACTTTAAACTAGCATAATTTTTTATATAATTATCGAATTTAGTAATATAACCGCTTGTTTCGAAGCTCTTAGGTTGAATTACATTACCAAAATATCAAATTAAGTAAAATATAAAGGCATCGTGATTTATTAAAAGACATTTGAAATAATTAATCTGTGTTTAACTTTCAAACGTTCATAACTTTTTACTCGGTTATCGGATCCAGGCTTATAATATATCAAAACGAAGCTATCGACGAGTAGAACAAATATAGGTAATTTGTCGGATGAAAGGGGGGGGGGGGGGGCGAATGCTACCGCTTGCCCCCACCTAGCTCCGCCTATGGTCACTCCAATAGCCAACATTTTTAGTAAAACCCGGTTGGTCTTGGCCATTTTTTCGCCGGATCGAAAAACGGGACGGTGCCGAAAAACTGGAGAGATCGATGAGAGAGAGAGAGAGAGAGAGACGAGGAGGATGAATGTGAGTGGTGTCGGGTGAAAGTAGTGGGAGAAGAGAGTATATAAATGGAAAAAGTGAAATAGGTAGAAAGAAATTTAACCTATAATTAGATGATAGGGCAGGCAAATGAGATGGATATAAAATTTGGAAGGTAATCTCTCACTTATAATTACCTCTTAAGAAATGATTTTCGAATACCTTTGTTCTTCCTTTGATAAATTTCATACAGGTATTGGAAAGGGAGAGGAGTTTCTCAAAAGTTTTTGCAAAGAGTGTTTTTCAATAAGGTAAAACAACTCCTGCATAAGTGGTAGAGTATTATTCTACACACTCGGTTGAAATCTTATGGTTGGTCACTTCCTTCATTTCAAAATTGTGTACATTTAAAGTGATTTGACAATACAACACATATACATAGTACGTTGTACATGATATATATACATGTATATTACTTCTTTACTTATATAGCATATGGAGTACATATAATATAATATAATATAATGATAATATAATATAATACTACCTCCGTTCAGAAATAGATGTCGTTTGACTTTTTGACACGTTTTTTAAGGAGGTAAAAACTACAGTATATAAAATATTAATTTTTTTTATAATTTTTTAATATAATATAAAAACTTATTAATTATAAGTATCATATTATTAAAAAAAATTGTTTAAAAAGTTAATACTTATATAGTTTTTAGCTCATTAAAAAACGTGCCAAAAAGTCAAACGACATCTATTTCTAAACGGAGATAGTATAATATTATATATATACACACACAATGATGTTTAATCATTTTTTTTCAACTATAGCATACGAAGTATACATATATGTGTTACTATTTGACGTAGTTGACTTATGAAACCTTTACAATTATACTGCTTATATTCTTTTGAATTGTATACGTATATGATTCATATGGACATTTAATTAATATTAAATTATACAAAAATTAATCTTTATTCAATATGATTTTATGTGTAGTACTATTATGACAAATATCACCAACAGGAAATTCGATATTCTAGATCTGTCAAGAGACAAGTACCTCGAATGGAGGGTGGATGCCTTAACGCACTTGAAGACTAATGGTCTGGAAGAGATCGTCAAAGAAAATAACACTACCACTCCACATGAAAATGCCAAGGTCATTGTCTTCCTTCGCCTCCATATACATGAAAGCCTAAAATCTGAATATGTATTGGCGGAAGATCTAAAGGAATTATGGGATAATTTAGACGAACAATACGACAATCAAGTGAATATATTACTCCAAATGTCCATATACGAATGGAACTCTTTAAGAGTTCAAGATTTCAAAAGTATCTGGGACTAGGGAGTATAAATCTGTTGTGTTTCGAATCACATCGAAATTGAAATTATGTGGCCATGAAATTACCAAGGAGCAAAAGATGGAGAAAACATTTTCAACAATACATGCATCTAATGTGCTGTTACAGCAGCAATACAGGCAGTGTGACTTTAAAAAGTACTCTGACCTGATAAATGTGATGCTTGTGGCAGAGAAAAATAATGAACCCCGATGAGGAACCACAACATGAGACCTCCAGGTGTGGTACCATACCCTGAAGCGAATGTTGTGAATGTTATGAATGCCAACACAAAAAGGGGTGATGTTCGTAAAAATTCGCGGGGTGACAAGAAATGGAAAGGACCGCAAACAAGGCTTTGGGAAAGGTAAATTCTCCTACAAACATGGCAATCTTGGAGAATCCTCCTCCAAGGGGATGAAGCAAAAGGTCTACAGGGGTCCAACAAGAACCCTAATCAAAACCAAGTCTCAATATTGTCGATGCGAGATGACTGACCATTGGGACAAAGTATGTCGTACCGCTAAACACTTGTGTGAGTTGTATCCAAGGTTCTAAATATCGGGTATCGGGGTCGTATCGGTTAGGAGTAAAAATGATATATCGGAGATATATCGGTATATATCGGATTTATCGATTTTGCTATTTTTTATTATAAATATTATATTTATACTTCAAAATGTAAAAATACACATGAAAAATGAATATTTAAAATACAAAATTACCAAATAAACTTCACAAAATAAAAACAACTTTATTCATAAATGCTAAAGTTACCTTATCGAAGTTGACAATTCTAAATATCCCCGATATATCGCCGATATTGACTCAATATATCGGGTCATAAAGGCTAAAGTTGCCTTATAAAAGTTGGCAATTCTAAATATCTCCAATATATCACCAATATTGACCCGATATATCGACGTTGACCCGATATATCACCGATATTGACCCGATATTGACCCGATATATCATGTTGACCGATATTTTCACCCGATATGCCGATATCGTATCGAGTTCTAAATATCCCCGATATATCGCTGATATATCGGCCGATATATCCGATATTTAGAACACTGGCTATATCAAGCTTCCCAAAAAGAAAAGGGGAAGGATGTGGAAGCAAACTTTGCTACTCTAACAATGCTCCACAAATTCACACTCTTGATCTCGAGGACATGTTTACAAACAATGTCGAGATTGGTGATGAATTTCCCTATGATGAAGGCACTAGTATCTAAATTTCTATGTCTCTAATAAGTTATGAATGTTTATTTGCCTAAGTCGTATTAAGTGTCCTTGTATAATATCAGTGTAACTTTCAATTTCCCTGTATGAGTCTGATGAAGTGTCCTTATATGATATTAGTGTAACTTTAATTTCAATCGACCATGTAATATAATGCTTGTATTAACTCTTTGTTTTCTCAATTTATGAAGTTATGAATCCATCTTGAGTTAAGCATGATCATAAAGAGCAATGTCTAGTGAATAGTGCCACAATCCACATCATCTTGAAAAACAAAGAGTACTTCACTCAGTTGACAATCTATGAAGGAAATGTCAACACAATATTAGGTATGGAAAAGTTGATCAAAGGATCGGAAAAGCTTGCCTCTTGCTTCTAAGAAGGACAAAGTTGATAATAAAAGATGCACTATGCTCGAGGAAGTCACAGAGAAATATGTTAAGCTTTAAAGATGTGCGTCAAAATGGGTTTCATATTGAAACCAGGAATGAAAATGAAAATGAGTACTTGTGCATGACTGCACTTGTATCCGGAAAAAAGGAAGTGGTAGAGAAGCTACCAGCTTATTCATATAGACTATATTTTACTCATATAAGTAGGAGTGTTATTCGAGTCGAACGAGCCGAACAGTTGGCTGCTCATATTCGGCTCGTTTATATTCGAGCTCGAGCTCGGCTCAAATTTTTATTGAGCTTAGAAGTGTGCTCGAACTCGGCTCACGAGTATTTGAACAAGCTCAAGCTCGAGCTCGTTTGGCTCGTTTTTGTTCGAGCCGAGCTCGAGCTCGTTCGGGCTCGTGAGCTCATTTGGACTCGTGAGCTCGTTTGGGCTCATTTCTAGTTGAAGCTCGTTTAAAGCTTGCTTTGTTGGAAGCTTGTATTGAACTAGGTTTTCTATAGGCTATTTCAAAATTACAATAACAGCCCAAAACATTACACACTTTAGAACCCTAAATCATTTGATATTTCTAAGCTTGTTTCAGCCTCAGATTCAAGATTACAGAGGTGGCTTAAGCATACAAGACCAACAACAAATCGGCAAAGGGAAAGAACAACACCAAGTCACTTTTTTAAATTGGAGACTTGTGAGGCAAAGCAAAAGAACAACAACAATAAAATTAGCAAAGGGAAATAGCAAATAAAATTGGGGAAATTGGCTACTTGCTATAAACCATGTCCGAATTTTTGGCCCAAAAAAATGAATTGAGGACTGAAAATTTCAATTAGAGACTTGAGGAAGTGAACTTGACTTGAGGCGGCGACTTCAACGAGGACCTGGCGGTGAAGGAGGCATTGAAGCGGCCGGATCTGTAGATATTGGATGGAGAAGGGTGTGAGTGTGTGACTTGTGTGAAAACTAAGAGAGCGAAGAGCCGGAGAAGGCCAGATACGAGACGAGAGTGAAGGTGGTGACGCCAGAGAGGATTCGAGTTCAAGCCTTTGAGGTAAGAGACGAGAGTGGAGGAGCGGAGGCATTGTGTAACTTATGAAGTCAATAGAGAGAGGGAGAGAGGGAGAGGGAGAGGGAGAGGGAGAGAGAGACTAACCCAGTAACCCAATCCTAAAACTAAAAGGGGCTGGGCAAGAATGTAATTTATTGGGGGGAAAAATGAGTTATACGAGCTAGTTCAAATAAAGCTTGAACTCGGCTCGAGCTCTTGACGAGCTTGAAATCCTGCTCGTATTCGGCTCGTTTTTAAATGTGAACGAGTTCGAGTCAAGTTTTTTCGAGCCGAATACGAGTCGAACTCGAGCTACTCGTGTTCACATAACACCCTTACTTATAAGTCCATTTGAGATCAATATGGCGTATATGAGAAGTTCAGACGACCATAAAATGTTTAACATGTGGCATGATCGATTGGGTAATCCAAGTACAACAACGATGCACCAAATTATTGTGAATTCACTTGGTCATGCATTAAAGGACAAGAGGAACCTTCAAACGAGTATGTGATCTCAATTGTACTGCTTTTTCGTGGGGTAAACTGATCATTAGGCCCTCAAAAAATAAAATAGCAGTCTAAGCTCCTGCATTTTTAGAAAGAAGTCAAGGAGGTATACCGCATACGTGGGCCAATTGCGCCACCATGTGGACCATTTCGCTATTTTATAGTGCTAATAGACCCATCAACATGCTAGTCACATGTGAGCTTATTGTCGACAAGAAATATCGCATTTGCTAATCTCCTAGCTCAAATCATACAATTAAGAGCACAATTTCCGGATTATGTAATAAAGAAAAATCCGACTAGATAATGCAAAAGAATTCACATCCCAAGCATTTAATGACTACTATATGTCAAATGGGATTACAGTGGAGCATTCAGTAGCACATGTACATACACAAAATTGATACGGGGTAAGCTATAGGATGACCCGATCTTCGACAATCAAGACACGAAGTGCAAGAAACAAACAAGAACAATCAAATATTCGACAAGACTCAAGAAACTCGACAAGAACTTAAAGAACTCGATCAAGATTGACCAAGAACGCAGCAAGACTCGATAAGGGTCAACAAGACTCAATGTCGACTAAACCAAGAAACAAAGACTCGACCTTGATTGAATAAAGACTCGACAAACACAATAGAAAGATTGATAGATTGGTGAGTCGATCTATATAGAACAAGATGAAGACCCCAGACCTCCGTAGAGGGTAGGAACCAACACCAATGACTATATAACCCGCCTCTACAACCCTACACAACCAAGCGGACAACTTGGAGGCACAAGGAGGGGGCTCGTGGATACCAAAGATTACCAAACCCTTACGAGATTGACAAACACAAGACAAACCAAGCTGAAATCAATACCAATGGTTGCAATCGATGAGCCTCGCTAAGAATCGATTGACTTTGCTCTCAATTGTGTTTCACACAAACTGAATTTTCATATAAGGAATGACGTGAGTTTTACAATGGGGATCAGCCGTCTCTTATAATAACCCTAGGCTGATTTTAGATGGAAAATAACAATTAAAAGTAATTAAAATAAATTCCCTAAAAATTACCTAAAATAACTTAAGTAAAGAAGGTCTGTAAAAATAGTAACAAAAGGAAGTTCAACCACTTAGGTAATTTCGGCCAGAACAGTGACATCTGCAAAGATGGTGATTTTCGGCCAAGATCTAGTTCGAATCTAGAAAAACCTTCCACAGAAAATTTGTAGATCTAGTTCGAATATGATAAACAATCCGATAAATATGGACTCCGAACGACCCATTTTACTGAGACGTCGAAAAGCTCTCAAATCTGTTGAACGAATCTAAAAAACGTCAAGAGGATGAAGCTTGCACCTTTGGACCTTCTCCCATGGTGGATCCTTCTTCTTCCTCTCGAGGATGACATCATTCTCACGAGCTCGAGTCATAGGTCCATCCCCAAGTGTGATAGGTGTGTCCCGAGGTTTCTTGGATGGTCCCGCATCAATCTCCCTTTCTTTAAAAGGATTCGTCCACGAATCCAAGGTCTCAGGCACGAAAGGATATGAAATAAGATCTGCGATGTTGAATGTAGCGCTCACACCATAGCCTCCAGGGTTGAATACCACATGTCCATGGAAACTCCTCTCAAGGCCAATTGTTGTAGGGGTTGGCCATTCCTGGATGGCTTTGATCTTGGCTGCGTCAACTTGTAGACCATTAGAGCTCTCTACAAAACCAAGAAAAGAAACTTGATTAGTGCATAATTCATATTTCATATCATCTTCATAATTGATATGCACTCCAACTTGTTCATTTCTCTTTAAGTTTCCATCAAAGGCTAGCAAGTTTTCTTCCTTTTTCAAGGCTGGATTTTCAATCATTTCAAGGCTAGCAATATTACAACAATTTTCACCATCAATGATCACATTACAAACTTTGCCTTTTTCTAAGCATCTAGTATGACACAAATCTTCTCTTTGATTATCATCACAATGTATAGGTTGAACACTTAAAACTTTACTAACAATCAAAGAATCTTCATGCTCATATTCAATGCAATCTTCATGATAATAGGCAAGTAAATTAAGATCTTGATCATTATTAACATGCTCTTTAATTTCATCAACAAGCTGATTATCTACGCTAGAAGGAACATTATATTGGTTAGCATTATTAGGAGGAATAGGATGAGTTTCTTCCCTTTCATTAGATGACACTTCATCTCTAGGTGGGACTCCATGTCCGGGAACCGTATTAGAGCCAAAACGTTGCAACTCTAGTGTCGTCAATCTTTCATCTACCCTTACCAAGTCCTCATTCAGGGCTTTCAACATTTGATCATCTCAGGATAAGTAATCGTGTTGTTTCCCTGGTTAGACATCACAAATAAACAAACAAAGAACTATGTGAAGGGTTAGTAAAAAAATATAAACAAGCCTCGCAAGTGTATCACTCAACACTCCCTCTCTAATTGGTATGTTATGCTTGTTGTTTCAATCCGCCTTGGGCAAATCAATACTCAAGCTAGGACTTAGCAAACACAAGGCATATAATATCAAAAGATCAAGAACTATATGAATGAGACAAGAAACAAGGCTGGGAGTACTCGACAAGGGCAAAGAGCACTCGACAAGCAAATTCAGCAATAATATATGTATGGATGGAGATAAAATTGGTTCCAGATAGATCAAAGATAGATAGAATGATAGATAAAAGATAGAACCACTTAGGGTTAGGGTTTGTGTAGGTTTGTGCTGACTTGAATGTGCACCAAAGGGAACTGCACAAGGCTGAACTCGGCACCAAGGGCTGCTGGTCATGGCTGGCTATGTGTTTAGGGCTAAGATCGCAACCACAACAATCACAGACAAAAAGGTTAGTAATAATCAAAATCAAGAATAGAAGTAAAAGACCAAAAATTGATAAAGACTCTATTTTTGTGGGGTTTCTTTTCTTGGTTTTGTAGAGAGCTCTAATGGTCTACAAGTTGACGAAGCCAAGATCAAAGTCATCCAGGAGTGGCCAACCCATACAACAATCGGCCTTGAGAGGAGTTTCCATGGACATGTGGTATTCAAGCCTGTAGGCTATGGTGTGAGCGCTACATTCAACATCGCAGATCTTATTCCATATCATGTCGTGCTTGAGACCTTGGATTCGTGGACGAATCATTTTCAAGAAAGGGAGATTCATGCGGGACCATCCAAGAAACCTCGGGACACACCTATCATACTTGGGGATGGACCTATGACTCGAGCTCGTGAGAATGATGTCATCCTCAAGAGGAAGAAGAAGGCTCCACCATGGGAGAAGGTCCAAAGGTGCAAGCTTCATCCTCTTGACGTTTTTTAGATTCGTTCAGCAGATTTGACATCTTTTTGACGTCTTAGTAAAATGGGTCGTTCGGAGTCCATATTTATCGGATTTGGTTGTGCCATACCTTGTTGGAACGAGGACGAAAATATCTACAACTTTTATGTGGAAGGTTTTTCCAGATTCGAACTAGAGTTTGGCCGAAAATCACCATCTTTGCAGCTGTCACTGTTTTGGCCGAAATTACCTAAGTGTTGGAACTTCATTTTGTTACTATTTTTAGAGACTTTCTTTACTTAAGTTATTTTAGGTAATTTTTAGGAAATTTATTTTCATTACTTTTAATTGTTATTTTCCATCTCAAATCGGCCTAGGGTTATTATAAGAGGCGACTGATCCCCATTGTAAAACTCACGTTATTCCTTCTATGAAAATTCAGTTTGTGTGAAACACAATTGAGAGCAAAGTCAATCGATTCTTAGCGAGGCTCATCGACTGCAATTGATATTGATTTCAGCTTGGTTTATTTTTTGTTTGTCAATCTCTCAAGGGTTTGGTAATCCCTGGTATCCACGTCCTTGTACATCCAAGTTGTCCGCTTGGTTGTGTAGGGTTGTAGATGCGGGTTATATAGTCATTGGTGTTGGTTCCTACCCTCTACAAGGGACTAGGGTCTTCATCTTGTTCTATATAGATCGACTCACCAATCTATCGGTCTTTCTATTGTTTTTGTCGAGTCTTTATTCAATCAAGGTCGAGTCTTTGTTTCTTGGTTTAGTCGACATCGAGTCTTGCTGCGTTCTTGGTCAATCTTGATCGAGTTCTTTAAGTTCTTGTCGAGTTTCTTGAGTCTTGTCGAATCTTTTATTGTTCTTGTTTGTTTCTTGCACTTTGTGTCTTGATTGTCGAAGATCGGGCCATCCTACAACTTACCCCGTATCAAAAATGGTCTTGCGGAGTCGTTAATCAAACGATTACAATTAATTGCTAGATCATTGCTGATGAAATCTAAGTTACCATCATCAGCTTGAGGACATGCTGTGTTACATGATGCAACATTGATTCGGTTAAGACCAACTACATACCATAAATACTCCCCAATGCAACTTGTGTCTAGTAAGGAACCAAATATTTCACATATGAAGGTTTTTGGATGTGCAGTGTATGTTCCAATTGCTCCACCGCAACGAACAAAGATGGGTCCTCAAAGGAGATTGGGAATATATGTTGGTTTTGAATCCCCCTCGATTATTAAATATCTCGAGCCAACTATAGGTGACTTGTTTACAACAAGGTTTGCTAATTGTCACTTCGATGAAAATACATTTCCAAATCTAGGGAAAGAAAAGAATAAAATGGACCCTAATAAAGGTGAGATCATATGGAATTCCATGCCTTTATCATAAGGCATAGCTAATCAGTTGCCTGATGCATTTACTGATATAGCAAAAGTGACGAGGTCACATATACCTGCTGTAAATGCCCTTGCGAGAATTGAAGTACCTATGGATCTACCTAATAAATCTATTGCTAATGAATCTATTATACGTAAAAAGAGAGGTAGGTCACTTGGTTCCAAAGGTTTGAAACGAAGACAAACGAGGAGACAAAAGGGTAATATTGGTGATCTCACAATAGTTCAACCATCTTAATGTAATAATAAAGGCAAAGAAATCTATAATGTGGATAGCCTGAAAGATGAAGGGAACTCCTCAGAAGAGGAGAATCTTGTTAAAGAAGATGAAAAAGATAGTCTTCTTGAAGAAGATAGAAAATTCGACAATTATGAAATTTCCATAAATTATGTATCCACTGGGAAGCAATGGAAAGGAAAAGATATCATTGTCGATGAAATATTTGCCTTTTCAGTAGCAGTTGAATGATGGTGGAAGATGACGATATTGAACCTAAAACAGTTGAAGAGTGTCGTCACAAAAAAGATTGGCCTAAGTGGCGGGATGCAATTCAAGTAGAATTAAAATCACTTGAAAAACGTGAAGTTTTCAGTCATGTGACCGAGACACCAAAAGGTGTTAGGCCAGTTGGCTACAAATGGGTCTTTGTGAGAAAACAAAATGGGAAAAATGAGGTAGCAAGATATAAAGCAAGGCTTGTAGCACAAAGGTTTTCACAAATGACGGTAATTGATTATGAAGATACATATTCACCGGTAGTTGATGCAACTACCTTGAGATTTTTAATTAGCATGGGAATGGCTAAAAAGCTACAAATGCGATTAATGGATGTCATGACTGCATATCTGTATGGGTCACTTGACACTGATATATACATGAAGGTCCTTGAAGAACTAAAGATGCCCGAATCTTGCAAATCAAAGCCTCGAGAAATGTTCTCCGTAAAGTCGAGGGTAACAATCTGGGCGAATGTGGTACAATCGTCTTAGTGAATACCATCAGAAAAAAGGATATAAGAATGACTCAAGGTGTAATAACCGGGGTCTTAAGAGGCGTCAGCCCATGCCACCTAGCCATCTCAGGTCCGTTGTCCTCACATGGAGCTTGAAAAGGAAGAGCTCTTGTGACATGGGTAGGGTTTGAATCACTTATAAATCACTCCCAACATACTTATGATATCCGGTGTGGGACGGGGTATTACACAAGGTGTGTCTATGTATCTTTATCAAAAGATATGAATCAAGGTTTGCCATCATTGCAGTATATGTTGATGATCTAAACATTGTTTTTGGAACCCTGAATGAGATTGCAAGTACAACTAGGTACTTGATGAAAGAATTTGAGATGAAAGATCTTGGGAAAACCAAGTTTGTTCTCGGTTTACAAATTGAACATGTACGAGATAGAATTTTTGTCCATCAATCTAATTATACTGAGAAAATTCCGAAGAGATTCAACATGGATAAAGCTCATCCATTGAATTCACCAATGATCGTTCGCCCTCTAAATATACACGATGACCCATTCCATCATCGAGAAGATGATGAAGAAATACTTGACCGAGAAACATTATACTTAAGTGCTATTAGTGCCTTGATGTGCCTAGCCAACAATACAAGGCCTAATATTGCCTTCGTTGTAAACTTGTTGTCAAGATACAACTCAGCTCCAACAAGGAGACATTGGAACAAAATTAAACACTTGTTTCGTTATCTTAGAGTTTCACATGATCTTGGTTTATTTTATCAAAACTGCCCAAATGACACTCTTTTTGGTTATGCAGATGCATGATATCTATCAGACACACACAAGGCTAAGTCTCAAAATGGAAATACAGCCATCGTGAAACCATGCCAAATTAAAGTCCAACAAATCCGATCAGATGAGAACCTAGATCGCCGATGCATGATATCTATCACCAAAATTTTTCTCTTTGCTTGAGAAGAAAGGGAAAATTGAAGTCCAACAAATCCGATCAGATGAGAACCTAGATCGCCGACTTGTTCACCAAGTCATTACGTCCCAAGAAGTTTGAACAACTTGTGCGCAAGATCAGAATGTGTCGGCTTCGAGAAGCTCATTAAGCATGTCCAAATCAGGGGGATAATTATAGTACGCGCTGCACTCTTTTTTCCTTCGATCGAGTTTTTATCCTACTGTGTTTTTCTTGACAGTTTTTAATGATGCAACATCATCAATGCTTATAATAAGATTAAACTTGTGTAAATCCCTTAGATTCATGATATAAGGTGAATATTCAAGGGGGAGTATTGTAATATTTTATTATGTGGTGAATATTTCATCTTATGGTAAAATATCCCCAAAATCAGGGATATTTTTGTAGTTCTGGGGTTAGACCTCCACTATAAAAGAAGGATTCAATTGTTGTAAATCAAGCGAGAAATCAAATAAACTTTGATATATGAGAAAATGGTAGTAACTAGCATAAAAAAAAAAGAGGAAAGGGTAGCAACTAGACCAAAAATTAGGCCTAATTGCACAACTACACCACAAGGTAAAAAATTGGCCCGAAATAACCCCTCCACCCCAAGCCAAAAAAAGAGCCGGTATTTTGACACTGTGGAGAACCGGGTGTAGCAGGTGGGCATGAGAGAGACGCTGCTTCTCTTCCCCCTCACGCGCGGAACACCAGTCCTCGTCTTCCCTCTCGCCTTCCTCTCAACCGCCGGACCTTCCTTCCACCTCGCCCCACTGCTGCCTCACTCCTCGTCGACAGTCTTCTTTCTCCCCGCCAGCCTTCCGCCTCACCCCATCTTCCGTCTTCTTCTTTCTCCCGCCAGAACCCTAAGCCGGCTCCGCACAACCATCCCCTGCTCTCTCTTCCCCGATCTCTCTCGCCGCCGTAATCACTTCAGATCTTCTTCAGCGGCAGAGCTGTACCTTTTCTTTCTCTTCCATCTGGAATCTGGAGCTCCGTTTTCCAATTACCCGGACTTGGAGTTTCGAAGCATCGCCTATTCTTCATCTACATCAGAAATCTAGGGTTAGGGTTTATTGAATTTGCGAAGAGAGGGGATCCGAATTTCTCACGCATCCGAGATTCCCTTCAAAAGAGATGTACTCTGATCGCGTGGAGGAGGTCGGCATGCGTTTTGTCCAAGACCGTCTTAACGACGTCCTCGTAGATGATTCAGTTCACTGTCGCTCAGTCACCGGAAAAAGGTACGAGAAATCCCTCCCTTTCTTTGTTCGTTGCTCCAGTGTGTTAGTTGAGCATGAAAGGACTGAAATTGATGAATGTTGTTGGAGACGGTGTTATAAGTTGGGAATTCGTGTTTGAATTTGCTAATTATGATATCAAATGCTGAAATTTCTAGAGAATTCGGATTGTTGAGGGCAGATATCTGCTGAGGTAGTTTACGCTGTAGCTTCAGTGTTCAGAGTGAGAAACTTTCGACTTGAGACATTTGATCATTTCTGTGCTAAGCCTACAAGGTTTTTTGGGGTTTCCTACGAGTTTAGTTTCATTAGCAGTGAGAGGTCTGAATTGATTGAAATTGTTCATGAAAATTGCCTGAGCTCTGGCAGATTTGATTATGTCCGCAAAGTTCAGCTTCATAAGAATTGTGCGATGCTCATAGGTCCTGTAGGATGTTCAGTTGGAGTCTGCATTGCCACATAAGCTTTGCCCCTTTAGTGCCTCTACTGCATCTATGAATTGTTTCAGAAAACACACACATAACACACGTATGGATCATTATGGAAAACACACACACACATATATGAATCATGTCTCACCTCTAGGTTGCTACATAGGCGCCACCCACTACTCTTTGTTGGACTATTCTTATTTCAAGCTTGGATATTTATTCTTTATGCTAGCAAGTGTTACAACTTTTTGCAGGGAGAAAGTACTTCCCGCTTGCATTATGGACTTTCAATATATTTTTTCTGGTTCTTAATCGCATATACGATGGCTATTCTTTCTCCTTTTATGGGTGAGTTCTATGATCCTTTTGATGTCCAATCTTAGATCTTCTCTGGTTTTTATTTTCAATAAACAGTCTCTTTTGTTACTGTAGGCAAGAATGGTCATACTTGGATAACTTCCGTTGTACTTTTCGGTGGCACATTTGTTTTAACTTTGGTATATTTCTATCCCTTATCTCTCTGAAAGATTGTTGTATTCTCCTCCATTCTAATAATTTTGGAAAAGCAAGGGCTTTAGTTATTGAGTTTGGTTGAAGCTTCATTACTTAGTTTGTTGGACCTTACTAATGTAGTACAATTCTTAAGAAATTATGAGTAATGTAGCCATGGGCAACAATTTGATAACAAGCCCTTGTTAGTGTATTTTATTTGATTAGTGTATTTTATTTGATTAGTGTGTGCTTCATTACTTTGTGTGCTATGCAGATGCTATATATGTACGTACATATTAAAATTCAACTGGCATTACATCCTTTCATTTAACAGCTTACAGATAATGGCTGCTAGTAAGGAGAATCTAATCGATACAAGCTTACCATATTGATTTGAATTAAAACCATTGTGTAAAAAAGTGATAAAGTATGATGGGGTGATGAGATAACTATTATTTGGCATAACTATTGATTATGAAAATCAGCTTGTTATGAAAGCTTGTAGGACAGCTGTCTGAGTTCAATGCCGATGGTTTGTACAGATCTTAATATGCATTCATAATGAAGATGGATGAAAAATAGCCTTTTAGCTCAATTGGTAGAGCGTTGTGTTTGCACACAAAGATGTGAGTTCGACTCTCACATAGGCTAATACGGAGTATGCGTTCATATCTCTATGGACTTATACGATTGAACATGGTAGGAAATATATACACTAATGGCAGGACTTATACGATATCGGTAGGATCAGAATGGTAGGATTGATGGAAACTAATAGTATGAGAAAACAACGATATTGGTAGGATCATAATGGAAACACAGTAATTCCTGTATAACTTGACACTAATGGAAGGATAGATGCACACTGATGGTACGATATATTTATACTATTGGAAAAATGTAAATGCATAATTGACTTTACGAAAAAAATTTACTTCCACATGAATCTCAGAAAAGCAAAAGGAGAAGGCAGGCTCCACAGGCAGAGACTGAAGTTATATGAACCACATATGCAAAAGCTATACATGGATATATCATGTGTGATGATGAATCTCAAGCTATGGTCCCTATCCTGGATAAAGTTAGTGCTGCACTGAAAGACAATATCCAAGTAGTGAATATTGACACTCAGAAGTGCCCAGTCATCGTTCACAAGTTCATGATCCTCATGTGCAGAAAGAAAATTGAGTAAAACCTAGTCTGGAGAGATTTATGAATTTGTCTTACCATGTTCACAGATTTGTCCTATCACCAATGTATATATTTTCTGTCATATTTATAATCGTATAAGTTTAGAGAGATTTATGAATTTGTCCTAACATGTTCGTAAATTTGTCCTACCAACCTACCATTAGTATATATATTTTCTGCCAGGTTCATAATTGTATTAGTTTAGAGAGATTCATGAACACATACTCCGTATTAGCCTATGTGAGAGTCGAACTCACATCTTTGTGTGCAAACACAACGCTCTACCAATTGAGCTAGTAGACTATTTTCAATGGGTCTTTATGATCATCTAGGCATCAAGAAGTGATAATTTCGCAGGAAGCAAAAATAGCGCTTGAATTTGTAATCTTAATTTGCAAGTTATGCAACTGATAAAAAAGAGAGAGTATAAATTACGAACTCTCTAAACTAGTCTCGTGAAACCACCACTTGGGGTAGTTCTGTTATAAGAAAAATGAACAACTAGAAAGGATAGGTACAAGATCACTTACCCATCGCTGCCACTATCATCGAACAAACTTCTTGCACTTTTTCAGGTATGAAAGGACAGTTGTACACTATTGGTAGGACAGAAATATTCTATTGGTAGGATGGGGACTATATCGTTTCCTGGAATGAACGGGTAACTTTTCCCCCGTCCTTTCCGCTTCTCTCCTATTCCACTTCACTTTTTGCAGAGCATGTTATGATGTTTCAGATCCTCCTCTCAAGCTTATATATGTTCTTGGGTGACACCCATCAATGCAATCATTTCATTTTCCCCTCATAAATGCTCCCCCTTTCCCCAAAGGAGGAACCCTGTTTTGGCGCCAAAACTACACTGACAGCCCGCCAAATCAGCTACAGTGAATCCCCTCCAGATTCTTTCCAAAATATCTTCAGGTATGGAAAGACAGGTTTAGCCTATTGGTATGACCAATTAATTCTATTGGTAAGATGAGCAGTCTAAAGTTTTCTGAAATAAACGGAGAATGCCTTTTGGTGCCACATGTCACTAACAGCTAAAGTGTAGCTACAGTGTACCTCACCTTCACCTGCAACTTCCTCTCCTGGTTGCATTTTTTATTTGCAAAAAATGGCCACTTTCTACCCCTAGCAAAAAAACAAGGGCATGTGTAGTTGTGCAAATGGGCCCTTTTTTTGGTCTAGTTATGCAAAAGGGCCTAAAAAAAAACTTTGCAAAAGTAACACTACGCCTTGAAATTTTGCAAATCTAACCACCTTTGCCCCAAATTTGCACAAAAGTGCAAGTAAAAAACTCTCCCCTTAACCGGATTTTGCCCTTATTTACACAAAAAAAAAAGGAAAATAAAAGGATGGGAGGGGCATGCTTTATGGGCAGAAAAGGGAGCAGTTTTCAAGGGAGGAGAAACGACGGTTTGTGGAGAGAAGAAGGAGAACAGTCTGGCGAATCGGAAAACGCAGGAGGTTGGGGATGAAGTCGTCGCCGAAGAAGAGAGAAGAAGGTTATGCCGACATCTAAGTGAATAGGTAAGCCCCCCTTTCCATCTCCTTGAAACCCTCGTTCCTTTTCTCCCTTTTCTGCGAGTGTGGAATGTGAAATCGCCGGTTAGGGTTTGGGATGAACGACGAGGGTGGCAATGGTTGGACTGGAAATTGGGATATGGGAGAGGTAGAAGACGATTGATTGAGGTTTGGGCCGTGGTTGATTTGATATTTGGTTGTTTGAAAGAGAAATTGGGTGACATGAGTTTCGAATTGAGTGACAGTGGTTTCGAATTGGGTGACAAGGGTGTCGATTTATGTTTTTATGTTCTTGGCCTTGTGCGAGCGTGGAATGTGAAATCGCCGGTTAGGGTTTGGGATGAACGACGAGGGTGACAATGTTTGGACTGGAAATTGAGATATGGAGGTAGAAGACGATTGATTGAGGTTTGAGCCATGTTTGATTTGGTATTTGATTGTTTGAAAGAGAAATTGGGTGACAGGGGTTTCAAATTGAGTGACAGTGGTTTCGAATTGGGTGACAAGGGTATCGATTTATGTTTTTATGCTCTTGGCCTTGTGATGATGATTTATGGCCATGGCGAGGGTCACTACAAAAAAAAATTAAATTCGCCACCCTAATTAGCTTCGGCATGAGCTTGCCGTGGCAATTGCTACCCTTTTGCCACGACATTAGCCACGGCAAGCCTTCAATCCTAAAAACAGGAGGAATTCGCCACAGATGGTAGCTTCGGTAGGGTTGCCGTGGCAAAAAAAAATAGTGAAATTCGACAATTTGCCACTCCAATAAACCCTTATCGTGGCAAATACATTTTTTATTAAAAAAATAACAAAGAAACCCTAAAAGCCTACCCGCTCGCGGCTCGCCTCCTTCTTCTCAAATCGATTTACCCTTCTCTCTCCTCATCTTCCATCTTCCCGATCATCTGTCTCTCTCTCCTCATTTTTCAGATCTGAAAATTATGGATCTCGTGTGGCAGATCTAACCTCCATCTCGTTCTCCTCCTCCTCTTCCTCTTTCATCCATCTTTGTCATTCTCATGCTCTTTTGTTTTCCTTTCCCTGACTCTCTCTCTTTCTCCCGTCTCGAATCTCAATCTCTCTCGCCACTCCTGCTCCGGCTCGTCGGCGCCACTCCTGCCTATTGCTCTTCGACCATCGCCCTCCTCTCTCTCCGCTATCAATTCTCTCGCAACTCTCAAGCTCTCGCTGCTCTTCGGAGTTCAGCCTCACTTATCAGTCTCTCGCTCTGGCATCACCACGAAGAGATCCACCCGTGCTCACTGCTCAGTCCGGTCCGGCTCCCTCTTGCTCTCTCAATATCTCCGACGCGCCGCGCTCCGCTCGTTCTCAGTTCGGCTCCCTCTCCAATTCAAGTATTGAGTATTCAATGTAAGTTTTATTTTATTCAATTTGAAAGATATATCTCTCGATCTGGATCATTTTTGTATTAGGGTTCGATTGAAGAAAGATTAGGGTTTATTTGATTTCTTGAAAATCAAAATTTTGGGATGAAAATTCAGAAATTGGAAGAATTAAATGGGAGAATCTCTTTTCAAACCCCTTTGATTTCTAGTCATAATAACATATTTGAAGGGGATTTCTAGGTTTTGTTCTAGTTTGTGAATGGTTAGGGTTTAATTTGGGTTAGTGGGAATTTGTGCATGGTTAGGATTTAATTTGGGGATACATTTCTCTCTTCAAACCCCTGAGTACTTTAAATAAATCAGGTTTATCAACCTTGTTTGGAATCTCAGCACATATAACTTTTCACTTTGAAATATTTGAACTGATTCTTTGATTTTGGTTTTTAGGGTTTTAGATTAGGTGTTCAATTCGTTTAGTTTTTTTCATTCTTCTCTCTCTCAAATCAGAAAGGTATTACGAAATGAATTGAGTCAGCTAACTATATATTAGGTTGTCATGTTTTATCTATTCCTCCTGTTAGAAGGAAAATTACTTATTAAAGACTTACAACAAGTATATCTCTTACCTTAGGTAGTGGTTTATTTTCGTTAAACAAAATCATATCTGAAGAACCCTCTTCGTTTTGTACCCGGTGAAACTTCTGTTGCATCTAGTACTGCCGCACAAGAGAAAATTTCAAATCAGGAGGGTAGTGTGGTAGAAAATGGTAAAATACACCAGTTCATGGCAGTTTATCTTCTTATTTTTGTGGGTTTAATGCATTATAGGAGTGGATTTGAAGAGGGTTCAGAGTTGTGTTACTAATATATCTGAACTAGGATTATGAAAATTCAACACACAGGCATGAGATGAAACTTTTGGTTGTGCAAACGGATTTTTGTTGTCTACTATCACTATCAATACATACACATCACTTTTTTTTTTCAGGTCTTATGTTTCCTTTTGAACGGTATATATTAAGGGAACTTTGTTAGTTATGATTCTGACTGAGTTTTAAATGTGGGCTTGTTTAGGTGAATCTGATGTTGGCCTTCCATTTCTTTTGCAGTTTAGAACTTTTTAGCAAGATGCTTATTTAAGTTTATTCTTTCATTGACAGATTATGACCTCACACTTATGTCAAAGCAAACTATTCTCCTCTACTATTTGACAGTAGATACAAGTGTTGACAAACTTATGGAGTATGTGGTAGCAATTGTTCCACTTCTTTTTTAGTCCCCTTACCATTTTATTAATAGTAGTTTGGTTTATCTACCATGATCTCAGATTGTGTGGTCAGCTCAATGCATTGCATGAGGCGAAGAAATGTAAGTTTTTTATAATGAATTTAGTGTTTCATTTGGTCTCTTAGATTTCAAAATATTGAAGTGACGTGGCTTAGGAGTACGTGAACAACCCTTTATCTTTTCTGTCAATGCTTTTAATTACCTGAACAACCCTTTATCTTTTCTAAGAAATTTAATTTCAAGGATTTTGATTTCTTGAATGCTATTTCTTTGTGTTTTAAGGTATACTATACTATGATTGTTGATTTGCTTAAACTTCAATTCTAACTTCGAAGATCAACTTTAACTAGGAATGTTTTTATTTCCCTAATCCTCTGAATAAACAACAAAAAAACAGGTTAGTAAAAATGAAGAGAAATTTAGCAAGTAATGACTTCACTTTAACAATTTCTCTCTATATTTTTCAGAATTATAGTTTATAACTATATATATAAATAAATTGTTTCCCTTTCTAGAAGCTGCTGTAGTTGAAGTCAAATGTCAAAAGTTGGTGTCTGTTTAGCTGTTCTTACTCATCCCATTCAGGAATCATGTCTATTGTTTTAAGTAGGGACTATTCTCATTTATTAAAAACAAAGTTAAGAGCCTAAAAATGATCCTATTAAAAACTAATTTGAGATCCCTGGAAAATATGGCTAGTTGGTTGATCCAAGAAATGAGGTATGAATGACACGGCAAACTTATTTTATTTGACATCCAGATATTGCAGTAAACAACAAAACATCATGCACTTCCTCTAATTTAAGAATGTAGCTGTAGAAATTTTCTTTTAATGGTGTTCTCCAATGTCTTTTTGCCTTTTCAGTTCTCACACTTCTGTTCCATTTCGTGACTTTTATTTTTAACAAGAAATTTGAATTTTTTTGGTAGAGACAGGAAATTTGATTGTTATATGTCAAAATCGCTTCTCTAGTTTGAAGTTTCTGGTATTTTTTTTGCTGATCTCATACTTAATCAAAATTGATATTAACCCTTTCACCCCTTTTTTAATATGTACATATATGTGTGTGTATTAATTTTAGAACTGTAAAACATTATCTTGAATCATGGATGTGTAAGAATTATTCTCTCAATATTACAAAAGCATAATTGAGAAGGTCACATTGAGGATTAGTCCTGGGTGATAAAATGAGGTAACCAACTAATATATCTGCTTAAGAAAAGGCAACCGCTATGAGCTGGGCAAGTAATTTGTTAATGTACTCTTTCCCCATGTCTTCTTACCTAGATGTTTGTTTGGACTAATCTTTACATTTGTCAAACCAATTATAAACTGAAAGCTATTGAGGATCCTCGTCTTAGTCTATTTCTTCAATTCTTTTCTCCCTGCTTAAACCTTCATCTTTATTTTGGTCCACTGATTTGATTATATTATTCCAACTCCAAAGTTTATTCATTTTGTGTTTCAGGGAGTCCTGCTTTATCTTTCACTTTGTACTGGAAAACTATCTGGGCAAGGGCTATTGATCATGACACTGACTATACCTTCATAAGGGCTTCAGGATAGCTTGTTTAAAAGTACATTGGAGAAGGTTCCCGAATGGTCAGGGAGCTCTTCATTATAGGCAGGTTCTGTTTGATTTTTCATCCTTTATTTTATATCAGTGATGTTTGATAGGATCCCTTGAAATAAGAGCATAATTTAATACTTTGGCTTTCTGCAATGGAAGTATATGTACACTTGGGTAAATTTATTGGTGTTTGAAATGAAGCATGTGAGAAGAGAACCACCTCTTTAGTGCATTACAGACCTCCTTGATAATTGAAAAGCATTTATCCAATGAAGCCAATTTTAACTTCCTGTTTATTATATGGTGATACTGGTTTTTGAGCTTTTGTCCTTCGAGATAGCTTTGGAAGGTCATTTGCTTAGGAATCTTCCAAGCCTCTCTATTATTGTTTTTCAAAAAAAATATGCACTGCTAGGTTATTCTTAAAATATTTTTTTCTCCTTTTCTATAGAGAACATGCTCCATCAATTATTTTCATGGATGAAATAGACAGTATAGGATCCGCTAGAATGGAATCGAGCTCTAGTAATGGCGACGGTACAAGATTATGCTTTTCATAGATTTCTTTCTTTATTCATCTATCAGCTGTATTTTTTTTGTTACAATGTAGGTTTGGACATTTTATTGTATATGTAAATTTATAATTATGTATATTTATTGTATATAATATGTAGTTTTTTGACATATGATTATATATCTAAATTTTGTATAATTAATAAAATTATAATATTATTTTTGGAAACATGTAAATTGTGTATTATTTTATTTTTTTTAAAAAAATATTGGACTTTTTAGCCCGGGTCTAAAAACTCCGGGCTAAAAAGCATTTTTTTTTTTAATTTTCCACCCACATTCTAGCTACGGCAGCTTGCCGTGGCAAAGTGGTCGTCATTTTCAGTAGGGGTCTCTTGCCGTTGCTTTAGCCGTGGCTAATATCCTTGCCACGGCTAGTAGCCGAAGCTACCAAGTTTTGCCACCGCCCGATTCGCCACGCCCCCATTTGCCGTCGCAGAGCCGAAGCTACATGCCTTTTGTCACCACAGAAACCCCTATTGCCACGGCATTTTGCCGAGGCAAATTTAATTTTTTTTTTTGTAGTGGGTGGTTTTAGGGATTGGGGTTGTGTGGCTGAGCGATTGAAAAATAAAGGGGCTGGGGATATGGGTGTGAGTGAAGCAAGGCCGGACCGAGTTTGAAAAAAACGTGATGGGACCAGGGAAGCCTGGGAAGATAAGGTGGGGAAGACACTTGAACTGATGTTGGAGAGGCTGAGAACTATGTCAATATGGATATAGAGCATGGATGACAAGGTACGTGTTTCGCCTAATTTTTTTGGCCCCAATTATGAACACCATTGATGACAGGAGGAAATAGACTAGCGACACGGTATATTTAGTAAGTGGCATGAGTAAATTTCCCCCCAATTACGAATAACATTGGCAAACCACCCCTCATTTATGTACTGTATGGTTCAGATCAAGGTTATGGAAGATGTCGTGAATGGGATGCGAAATGCCCATTGGAATGCAGGAGGTGTGCAGACACCAATGAGAGATGTCCGTCGAGAAGATGAGGGGAAACTTGGGGAGGCTGAGGAGAACCACCAAAAAGCCGGGGGGGGGGGGGGGGCAACTAAGGTGGATGACCAACCACCAGAAGGACAAGAAGAGGAGGTAAATCGGTTGTTAATTCACATGGTATTTTCTCTCAAGGGTCAAGAGTTAATAAAAACTAGGATTGTCATATTTGAATATATTGTAGTCAAGTGACAAGCTTAGTTATGTTAAGCGACACAGATTACTTAGTTGGGTGACACAAGATTGAAAAAATTCTGGGAATGACAGTCCAAACATCCTAACCATTTGCTAGATCTCAGAGGCTGCAAAAGCCGAGGCCGTTCAAGGCAAAAAGAGCAAGAGGGGTCACGGAGGTGTGCAACCACAAATGAGAGATGTATGTGGAGAGGATGAGGTGGAAACATTGGGAGGCTGAGGAGAACCACATTGAGGTCGGGGAGACGGAGAGACCACCTAAAGTGGATGACCAGCCACCACCAGAAGGACAGGAAGGGGAGGTAAATTGGTTGTTAGTTCACATGGTATTTTCGCTTAAGGGTCACGGGTTAATACAAACTGGGATTGTCATATTTGAATCTGTAGTAGTCAAGTGACAAGGTTATTTACGTCAAGCAACATAATTTATTTAGTTAGGTGACACGGGATTACAAAATTTATCGGAATGACAGTTGAAACATCCTAACTAATTGCCGGATCTCAGAGGCTGCAAAAGTGGAGCCCGTTCGAGGCAAGAAGAGTAAGAGGGGTCCAGGAGGTGATGGAGAAGGAAAGTCCCCCCCCCCCCCCCCTCAGAAGAACCGCGAGGCCGGAAAGGGAAGGACGTTGTCGTAGGCGCGAACGCGATTGAGCTGAGACTCGTGTCCGACAACGATGGCTTCCTCCATTGGATGGCCAATGTTATGAACTTTGTTGTTATTGTAGTAGGTTGTTATGAACTTCGCTGCTATTGTTGTAGGTTGTTAAGAACTTTGTTGTTTTTGTCGTAGGTTGTTCTGAACATTGTTGCTCCAAACATATAGTTGTCGACGGTAGTTGACTAGATTGTTATTGTAGTAGGTTGCTATAAACTTTGTTGCTTTCTTTATAATTTTTGTGATCATAAGTTGTAGAATGTTATGATATTTTTATGATATTTGTTGGTCGGTAGTTGACTATGTTGTTATGCTCGAAACTTTGATTATCGATGTACCGTCAGATTCAAATAAGTGACACGATAAATATTCAGATGACACGGGATTCCAAACAGGTGACAATGATGATTTCCTTATCGAAGTAGCAGAAACGCTCATAAATGTAATCATCAAATTCACACAAGTGCCAAGGGTGATTTCCTCATGCGACTAGCACAAACACTCATCCTCCTCTTGACTGTTTATGGATATGACCTTCAACCCCTTATACATGTCACATTGGCAGTTTACCGTGTCATCTGAGGAGTAGTCCGTGTCACCCAATTGGATCACATCCACACTCTTACCCTTATCCCCTTTATACATATGCTTGTCACCAGTTCCAAAACCTCTGTTAGTAATTAATGTCTACCGCACCCAACTCCTTACTTTTTCCTATGGCCTCCATCACCTCACCCAAGTGGATCAACTCCAGACCCTTAACCTTGTCACGTACATACATATGCCTGTCAGCAGTTCCAACGACCGTTGAAGACAAGAGTGACACATACTTTGGCGTTTTCCCCTGAAAATGAAAAATGGTATCAACACTATGGTTCATGGGTATCTACTTTTCGTAAAACATGAAGAGAAACAAGAGAGACGCCTACCCATTGCAACTGAGAATTAGGATTTCTCATAAACCAAAGTGATACGGAAGTTTCTGAACACTGACACGAACAAGGAATGAGGCCGACAAGTGCTCTGCAACTGGACCTTGAGACCGACGGATTTTCTTCAATGGCGGTCTTCTTCTCCAGCCATTTTGTCCAGGGGAGGAAGAAATTGAATGTCTTCTCCCCTCCTTTCTTTTTATACTTTGCAATTTCCCCCTTTTCCTTGTAAATCATGTGTCTTGTCACCCCTAATTTTGGCGCTAAAATTTCCCACCAAAACCTCCTCTCTCTCCTGCTCGGTCCTCTCTCTCCTGCTTTTACCTTCAACCGGCTATTCCCTTCCACTTTTTTTTTTGGCACAAAATGATACATGCTACCTTTTGCAATTTTTCCAAAAAAGCTACATTTTTACAAAGTAAAAAAAAACCTGCTAGTTTTGCAAATCACCCTTGATATATTGATATTATTATTTAATTTTAGATATATTTTAATATTTTTAAAAAATATTTAAATAGTTCTACTTATTTTGTTTTACTAGCAGGTAGTGAGGTAGATCGACCTGGAATCGAAGCAAATCCAATTTGACCCCAACTTAGAATGACTCGTGCCGTTAATTGAAAGCCAATCCATCTAGAATCCAAATGATCTGAACCCGATCTCAATAACCCAACCTGTATATAGTGACGATGAGTGAAGATCTTCTACACCCTATGGTGTGACCCATGGTGCACCCCAAAATTATTTTTGTTATAAAATAATGTTAAAAAAAATTCTAAAAATGATATTTAACTTATATACACTCATATTCATATGTTTATAAAATTTTATCATAAAAAATTATGTTATAGAAAAATCATTTTCTAAAATAACTCAAATTTTCATTATCTATAATTTTTTAAACATATTTTCTATGATAAAATTTTATAAAGATATGAACATGGGTGTATATAAGTTAAATATTGTTTTTAGAATTTTTTTTAACATTGTTTTATAGCAAAAACAATTTTAGGGTGTACCATAGCCCATAGGTAGACCTGAGCATGGGCCGGGCCTTGACCAAAATTTCAGCCCAGTACACCGTGCCGGGCTTGGGGCAGGCTCGGGTTTTGGGCCTAGTGCCTTGTCCAAGTCCGCCCACATTGTCGGGCCGGGCCGCCCAGCGGGCTAAACGGGCCTTGCATCTCAAATATCGTCCCGCAAATCTCATCACGTCCCGCATATATATAATATTTTTATTTATATGAAAAAAATTAAATTAATAAAACATCAAAGAGTATATATATATAATTAAGTTGAATAAACTAAATAAAGTTGTAAACTAATAAGGTTTATGCTAATATAATTGCAATTGTTATAAAGCTGAATATACATTTAGTAATTGTACTACTGTAATACGGAGTAATTACAATTATATGTATAAAATTGTAATCAAGTTGATTAATTAGGTGATTATGCTACTGTAATTGTAGACTTTTTTTTTTGGACAACTAATTGTAATAAGTAAGTCTAATTGTGTTATGTAATTTACTTATAATTGTAATACTACATAACTTACAAAATTAAATTAATAAAACATCAAAGGGAGTACTTGCTAATATATTGAATATGTAATATAAAACTATTGCTACTATATTTTTATTATATTAATAATATATATAATACTATATAACTTACATAATTATATGATTATATATAATATTAATATAAAACCGGGCTGGGCCTATCGACCCCCTTGGGCTTCACCATCTGCCCAAGTTCGGCCCTTTAGGCCTACAGGGCCGGGCCCATCGGCCCGTTTGGACCAACTACTAGTCTACTATGTCCAAACCCGCATATTTTTCCGGACGGGTTGGGCGGGCCGGACGGGTTGGCCCATGTTTCCTCAGTCTACCGATGGGGCACTATAGGATGTGGATGTAGAGGATCTTCACATTCATATAGCCTTTGTTCACCAACCCACTTGTCACAAAACGGTGAGCCATTTTATCTGAATCTCATCTCCTTCTCATCTTCTGGTTAGCCTCCAGAGCTGCGCTTCCATGGCCGCTGCCGCCGCTCAATCCGCCCTTCTGGCCTCCACACTCTCCCTCCCCTCCTACTCCTCCCGCTTCCGCGGCGCCTCTCTCCGCTCTTCCTCCCTCTCCTTTTCATCATCCTCCTCTCGCAGGCCGCTCACCGTCTTCGCTGCCACTAAGAAAGCGGTCGCTGTGCTTAAAGGGACCTCCGTTGTTGAAGGCGTTGTCACTTTGACTCAGGAAGACGGTGGTGATGCTCTCTTCTCTTGCCTCTCCCCTCGCTTTCTAGGGTAATAATGCCGGGAAATTGATTCCGTGTTTGACTTGTTTTTGGCGGTGTGATAGGTCCGACTACTGTCAATGTTCGCATCACTGGACTCACTCCCGGACTACACGGCTTCCACTTGGTTTTTCTCTCTCACTCTCCTTCTCTGTCGTTCTCAATCGCTGTTTTGAGCACGAATTCTGGTGGTTGACTTTCTTAATTTCACAATTTTGCAGCACGAATACGGTGATACCACAAATGGCTGCATCTCAACAGGTTAGGGTTGATGACGATCTCGAGTTTTTGTACTGATTGAATTTGTTCTTAATTGCTTTCGTTGTTTTTGCATTCCCGCTTGTTTGTTGTTTAATAGTCACTGTATCCATTGCCTTTTACTAATATTATGGATTTGTGATGGGGTTTTTTCACAGGTGCACATTTCAATCCAAACAAGTTGACACACGGTGCTCCAGAAGATGAAATCCGGCATGCGGGTGACCTGGGAAACATAGTTGCCAATGATGACGGTACAATTTTTTCCTCAGTGCTGTTTGTTGTGCTTTTTCATTTGATACAGGCTGAAGCTGGTTGCTGATTAGTTGTAAACTGTTTTATGTTGGATCAGGCATAGCAGAAGCAGTCATCGTTGATAACCAGGTGCTCTCATGGTTATATGCATAAACAATGCTATTTTTACAAGAATAACATGCAAATTTCTTCCATGTGTTTTTCTGTTCTTATAATATTCCATTGATGATGCAGATACCATTGAGTGGGCCAAACTCAGTTGTTGGAAGAGCCTTAGTGGTACATGAGCTTGAGGATGATCTTGGAAAGGGTAAAATTGCCTGTAGCTGGTTCTGTTTTTATTTTGCTTTGCATTGTTTGTTTTAGTCTGCTTTAACTTGATGGACTATCTGAAAATGTAGGAGGCCATGAGCTTAGCTTGACAACTGGCAATGCTGGTGGCAGATTGGCATGCGGTAAGAAACACTGTCAAACCTTAAAAAAATGTGTCATCTTATTGCCATTATTGTGAACTTGTCCCTTTGCCATTCGTAAGCCCCACTCTTAGTCTAGCCTAGCCTAAAGTATTAAAATTCTATCTTCTTTTGATTCCTTTCCCCTACATCCTCTTTCTTCTCTCTTAATTAAGTAACATATATTCTTTAGATTTGACTAAACAACTGCTGTGCTATCACATGTAACTCTTCTCTTTGTCTTGTTATGGATTCATCGTCCATGTCTTGGGATTGATATGGCACAGCATTTGATACATGTAGTTGACACAACCACTGCACATTGCTGAGGCAGGATTACTTTCAACATGTTTCCAATTTCCATGGAAGTTTTTGCTTCTTGTGAAATTGTTTTGAAGATATGGACTATTTAGCTTTAGGGATTTTACTTTTGTGGACACAACTGAAGGAATGGCTACATTATTCAGTTAACCCTTTTCTTGTGTTCATTTTTAAAGTTTAATTTTTAAGATTGTTGTATGAAACTAGTTCTTTAGTCAAATACTTCTAACTTGAGGCAATTAGTAGCACCTCTTATCTGGAATGGAATTTGCTGACACAACTAGCTAAAGGAATAAGGAAAAGAAATAAGAGTACAATAAAGGAACGTGGGAAAATCCATATATATTATATAGGTAAGTGTATAAGTAGGATATTTGCTGAAGTGAAAAACTCCTAGGACAATGAAAGGGAAGTGATTTGAGAAGTTATCAGTGAAGCAAAACTACACATTCTAGATCACTAAGGATTAGCGTTGTTTGGTAATTTAGTTCAATATTCCATTAAAAATAATCACGTATATCTCCTAAATGACTCATTTGAATTGTAAAAATCACAATCTAAGGGTGTGTTTGGACTCCAAAATGCAGAGGTAAAATAATTGCATTATAATTAATGCATTTTGGAATCCAAATACACCCTAATCCATTTTAAAAGCATTTAATACTGTAAGTAGCTGTTACATTAGTCAGTCTTATGTATACTGCTCACTTCATATTCAAACAATGCAACTTGATTTAAGAGTTTTTTTTTCCTCCCTCAAATGAATTTTTTTAAAAATCTGGATCTCATTCCCAATTTCCCATTCTTTCCTTTATTTTTGTCCCTTGTTTGTGTAAACACAATTTCTGTTTTTTTTATTTTAGGGCCTGTAAGTAATGTTATTCACAGTTTAACATATAACATGAATGTTCTGGTTTGTCTTTATGCAGGGGTGGTGGGTTTGACACCTTTATGATTATGCTTCTCCTTCTTAAGCGACCATCTCAAAGCTATTTCACCATCTTATTTAAGAGTTCGGAGAGGGTTGTGCTTGTTTTGGTAAAATTGCCAATGAGGTACTGTCCTTGTGGGATATCTCATTTGTAAAACCATTGCAAATACAAGTAACTTTTCAGTTTTGTGATATTTTGATATGTATCTGGAGCATTTCACGCCTTGCATGTTTTTCAAATAAAACAGGCTCCTGTCAAGAATATGTTGGTTGCTTGCACTGTGAAACATAGGCAGTTTGATAGGCTGATCAGCCCATATACTAGTCTGTTTTACAAGTTGCTTGGTTGGATTGACTGGTTTGCACCTTGTATTTTATGCCTAGTTAACCAATTCCGATACGGTTGACACCTTTGCTTTTATTTCCTAAAGAGTTAGAAGTAGAAGTGGAGGACAGCCTTGCTTTTCCCTTGCCGTTGATAAAAATGGAAGAGTACTTGTAGTTGCTCACATTTACTGAACTTGTAAGATTTGGAAAATGTTAGCACAGTTAGCCTTGGTAAACAGATCATCACTTGGGAGTGGATTTATGGCTTAGGGTTAAAAGCTAGATTTGCCGGGACTGTTCGCTTGCAGTATGGCACTGGATATATTTTGCCATGGTGTGCTGAAGTGCTGGCTAGATGAAGTTTTGTATCATGTTCTCATGACGAGATTATGGTACATAACTGCGAGAGTGATTGTATTTCACCCTAAAAAAATACCCTATGAAAGGCATTACTCAGTATATTGGCACAAGGTTTGAGCCCAGCTTACCCCGCTCTCAGAAAGGCGCATCCTTTCACAGTTTCACTCTATATTGAGAGGGTGTTTCCGAGAACAATATTAAGATCAACCTGTTATGATGTGTGAGCACGAGCTGCAATTTGAAACCCTGGAGATATTCTGGAACATTTTTGTTTAGAGATAGATACAAGCAGGTTTTGATCGATGCACAACGATAATCCCATCACCACCTTGATCAAGATCTGAGTTCATCATCCCCAAAGCTAGGCATTGCTTGGGAGAAATCCCATTCATTCTTGATCTTTAAGCTTTCAAGTTGAATAATGCGTTCATTTATGGTTCCAATTAACAAGGGATAATACCTGACTGATCTTTAAGCTTGAGCTTGAAGGAGGTGAACAACCATATAATTTGAAGATGAATTGAACCATGATCATACAACTCGGAACAGAGTATTCAGATGCACTCAAGGTAAGCTGAAAACAAATGCAGCAAACAAAGAAATCCATTCACAATATTCCTACTACAAAAGATTCATAATATACAGCACATTTTTACATGACCCACTAATTTCACATACCAAGCAATGCCTAAAGTCCCAATGGCCATACTCAATTTCAGGGTTGCTAGGAGGAGGGATGACATGTAAGGCTGGCAAATGGTACGGAAATTACCATACCAACCACAAACCGACTATGTTGGTAACCATACTTGTGGTAACCAACATGACGGTAACCATCTTTGTGATAACCACGTGAAGATGGTACGGTAATGGTAATGAAACTTGAATATCATGGTTATCGAGTATGTGTGTGTGTATATATATATATAGGGGGAAGATCAAATGTAAACAGGTCTTACAATGTAAATTGTGAACACATCTCAACCGTCAAAGTGGATTAAATCAATGGTTAAGATTAAATTGAAATTTCTGGGTTTTTTAATTTAAAAAAACGTGGGACCTACCAGAAAATCTCTTCCACCCTCAAATGTTGGTGCGTGGGATTCACTGGACAACTTCTCTCTACTCACTAATTGAAAAATTGACGTACTCCGCCTCCGGGTACAAGTTACAACATAATTGTGGGCCATTTTCCGCCATTTATTTTTAAAAAAAAATTGGGATGTATTTTTAATAGGATAATGGCTTTTCATCGGTAGATTATACAATGTTTTTTTTAATAATAAAACTTCTCTGCAGATTGCACAAAAGTTTAAATGTTTTTTAATTATTTTTCATTTTTTACGAGATAAATATTTGAATAATAATGATTACATATGAATAATAGTTCTATATCTACGAATAATCATTTTAGATTCACCGAATAATAATTCTCAATTGCTATAGATATTTTTTTTAAATATTTTACCATTTTTTAATTTTGTCATAAAATCATTGTGTATTATTTCTGTGTATTTTTGTTTTATTCATGTACGTACGAACAATCTCTTCAATATCATTGCATAAATTGGGTTTTATCTACGAATAACGATTCTCGGCTTACCGAATAATGCATAATTTTCTTATAAAACACTCATAAAATGATGCATAATTTTTATATATATTTTTTTTCAAATTTTATCGTACCTATGAATAATCTTTGTGATTTTATCAAATAATATACAAGTTTGTTGATTATTATTTTAACATTCAAAAATCAATAAATATGTAAATAATCATCCTCTTACATGCGAATAATCTCTATATTTTAAACGAATAATCTCTCAACTTAACTGAATAATGTATCAAATTTAACCGATTAATCATTTAGTTAAATACGAATAATTTTTCTAATTTAATCGAATAATGTAATTTCAACACAATTATCTTAGTAAGAACAATAAAATAGTTACGTACATATTATTCATATGTATAGTGATCGTTAAGATTATTTCGTCTTTAACTAACTTATCCCTTTAAATATCAATAATATTTCGAATTTAACCGAATAATATAAGTTTAACACAATTTTCTTCATAAACATATACAAAATAATATTTAAAAAAAAAAAACAACGAAACAAAATTATTTTGTTTTACCGTACATGAGTCACATGACTACAAGTGTTGTAGTTGTAGTTTACACTTTACCGTTTCAATTGAATAAACGGTAAGGAGTAGCGCGTGATTGTGTTCGGCAATGGGGCCCACCCATTTTTATTTTAAAAATAGGATTAATCTCAGCGGTTGGTTTGTCTCAAATGAATGGCCTAGATGTGTTTATAAATTTCACTATAAGGGGGTGTTTACACCATATATATATATATATATATATATATATATATATATATATATATATATATATATATATATATATATATATATATATATAAGGTTGGGTTCGGGTGCAAAGGTCACCAAAAGTGAGAAGGAAAGAAGCAATTTGATTGGTCCACGTGTGCAAAATTGAATTAAAATCAAGAGACACGCGGCTTCCCCAATTACTCCCCCAATTAATTAGTAACACACCCCCAAATTAATTAGTAACACCCCCACTCTCACCTACACACTAATTAATTGCACGCGCCAATTTTTTAATCAATTAGAAATTGTACGTACATGTAAAAGTGTTCACTTCAACTTTTAAAAATCATTTTTTGACATTTTCACTTGTTAAAAAAATATAAAAAATATATATTTGGGTGTAATTTAATTTTATCTACACATAGACACCCACTTTGTATATGTTTTGTTGAAAAAAAAATTCACAAGAAGTGGTTCAGCAATTTTATTCACAGTGGTTCGGCAATTTTATTCGCAGTGGTTCATCAATTTTATTCACACTGGTTCAGCAATTTTATTCACAGTGGTTCAGCAATTTTATTCACAGTGAACCAATCTCTATTTAGTCACTGAACCAACCTATTTAGTCACTGAACCAACCTCTATTTAGCCATTGAACCAACCGAACCAGCCTCTATTTCGCCACTGAACCAACCTATTTAGTCACTGAACCAACCTCTATTTATTCACTGAACCAACCTCTATTTAGACACCGAACCAACCTATTTAGTCACTGTCTATTCAGTCACTAAACCACTCTTTATTCGTTCACTGAACCACTCTATTCGGTCACTGAACCAATCTCATTCGATTACTGAACCACTTTATCCCGGTCACTGAACCACTATCTATTCGGTCACTGAATCACTCTCTATTCGGTCACTGAACCACTCTCTATTCGGTCACTGAACCACTCTATTCGATCACTGAACCAATCTCTATTAGTCACTGAACCACCCTCTATTATGTCGCTTAACCAACCTCTATTAAGTCGTTGAACCAACCTCTATTTAGTCACTTATCCAACCTCGATTTAGTCACCGAACCAACATTTATTTAGTCACTGAACCAACATCTATTTAGTCGCCGAACCAACCTTCTTATCGTACATAATCCATTAATTCAACACAGAACAACAAATTAAGTGAATGAAAAAGAACACCCCCCCCCCCCCCTTCCTTCGTTTCTAGCGTCGACGCTTGGAAGTGATGAAGCGCTGGCCTCTTTGAGCTCGGTCGAGAGCAAGCGAGAGATTGGGAGGGCGAAACCCCGTGGATGGAACCGACGGGTGGCGAGGTGCCTCCAAATCCTTCGAATCTGGGCGCAGGACCTCCGATTCAACCCTCGATGATCTTCAATTGTTGATCGACAGCCTCCAGATCTTCAAGATCCATGGCCGTGTGACAACCGCGGCCGCCAGATCCTCCATTTGTGGATTTGTTAGGAGGGAGGAGGGCGTGAGCGAAAGAGGAGAGGATTGGGCTCCTGGTCCGGCAAATCGTCGTCGTTCCCGTCCATCTACAGGGGGTGGCGAGAGAAGCACGGAGGGCGGAGGCGCCGTGCTCCAGGTAGACGGGGAGGAACAAACAGCGGTCGAATGGATCTTGCGATTCGAATGGACCTCCGATTGAGGGTGGAGTATTTGAGGTCGGTGGATCGGAGGAGTCGACGAAGTCGTCGGAGTTGGCGGAGTAGGCGAGGAAGAGGTAGGCGTTCTGAGAGTTGGGATTGAGGAAGAGGACGTGTGTTAAAGATAAGGGGAAGCGAAGCGCGTGAGCTTCGTAAAATACCAATTAAAAATATATTAAATCCGACCAATCAACTTACTTCTTTTCTTCTCACCGGATCAGATTCTTCTCACTTGAACCCTACCCTATATATATATATATATATATATATATATATATATATATATATATATAGAGAGAGAGAGAGAGAGAGAGAGAGAGAGAGAGAGAGAGAGAGAGAGAGAGAGAGAGAGAGAGAGAGAGAGAGAGAGAGAGAGAGAGAGAGAGAGAGAGAGAGAGAGAGAGAGAGAGATTGACTCCGGTGAAAACCTCAAATTGTGGTAAAAACCCGTGAGGACTACTTTATAACTTGATTTATTTGAAACCCGTGCTAAAAACCTCAATCACACGGTGACTTTACAACTCAGTTTAACCTCAAAACCGTGCTAAAAACTCCAATTTTAAAATAACACATGACTTTATAGTTCGGTCAAACCTAAAAATCATGCTAAAAAACTCATGTTTTAAAATTACATAGTGACTTTATAGCTCGGTTTTATTCAAAACCGGGCTAAAATATTTTATTTATAGATCGGTTCTATTCATAACCGGGCTATAAAGCAAGTGAACCGGGCTAAAAAGCCGGTCCTCACGGGTTTTTAACGCAATTTTGATTTTCACCGGAGCGCACCCCTATATATATAATTATTTAATTATTTAATTTTTATTGTTTTTACCTTTAAGTTTTATGTTTTTAATATTAAGTTTTTACTTTATATTTTGTGTTTTGATTTTGACCTAAATTGGTCCTATCTACTAGAAACAATAGGAAATTTTGAATGTTTGAAGACTTTGAACTTGTTTTGTTTGAACTTGCAGGAGCATATATTTTGAATGTTTGAACAATTGAAATTGGTTTGCTTGAAGACTTTGAACTTGGTTTGTTTGAATTAGTTTGTACTTTAATTTGGTTGTGAACTTTGTTTATTTGAATTTTTAACAGGTGATAATCATATTATTTTTGGTAACCATATTTTTTCGTTCGATAACGTTGATGGCTACTAGACGGTAAGGGGTTTCAAAAAATACAAACAAAATTAGGCCTCGTTTGGTTAAACGTGATAATTTCACTTCCTAGGAAGTTACTTCCCATGAAATAAATTTCCCATGAATTTTACTTTCCGAGAAGTATAAAAATATGTTTGGTTGAAAATAAATTCACATGGACTCAATTCCTATAATTTGTTTGGTTGAACAGGGAAATCTCATAGTAATTTATTTAAAATTACTCTTATAACCTTTATTTATTAACACACCCTTCTTATTATAGGGATAAATTGGAAATTTTCTTAATCAAAATAAAATAAAAATGAGATTTGAGAAAAAAAGGGAAGTAATTTGGAAAAAAAGAGGGGGAAGTAGATCTTACCCATCTCCTCATGGTAAGATGAATTCCACCATTTTAGGGGAATTTCAATTTCCAGGAATTCTAGTTCATGTGTTTTTTAGTTTTAATTTTTTGTACCAAACACATGTATTGTCAATCACTTCCTGGATTTTTGTATTTCCCAGGAAGTAAATAGCTAACCAAACGAGCTCTTATAGCATGGTAACCATGGTAATGTACCAATGGTAACCAGAAGTCGTGGTTACCATATATGTGGTAACCATGACTTGTAGTTGGTACGTGGTATGAAAATTTGCATACCATCAGTTGATGGTTGGTATATGGTAATCGTCATTTTTTTGTGGTTACCGTACCATGCCAACCATAATGGCACGTGTATAGTCTGAAACAATGGGTCGGGTTATCAACCCGGTTTCGTCGAACTACTACTCGACGTACTCGTACTCTTTTGTCAAGATTCTGTATTTCTCCGAGCTCCACTTTTTAACACAAAAATCAAGTTGAAACTAGTAAGATTTTCTCATTTTACTCAGATATTCTTACGTTTTGTTTACCTTTGGGATAAACCCAAATTCCCAACACCCTTGCTAGTTGCTACTTGCACCAAGTTAGGAAAAGATGGACATAAAAAAAACCTCAAGTGCCAACTCAACAAACCATATTGAACCTCATATTCTACTACTTTTCTATAAAGCAACCCAAAGAAAATCTTCCTGCAAATCTCTCTCTCTCTCTCTCTGATCTCCTAATTTAAACCAACCTAACACAGCCATACTAAAACTGAAGTAAGAAATCGCGTATCAACCAGCCATGGATGACTCATCAATGCATATGAAGATTCTAGTCCTTCACCAACTCTTCCAAAAGTCACGCTCTATATAAAGATTGAGCCAACCAAACGAACGCAGACACAGAGGTTCCCAAACCTGTATACGAGTCACCTGCAGATCAACCAAATCGACCAGTCTAGGCTTACCTGAAAGACTTAAAGCATCAGCAGTAGCACGCACCTGTGGTCTAACAATACAGCTTTTGCGGAATCTTTGACATGAAGGAGGCTATCTTGGATTGTGGTCTTCGATTCTGTGCTATAAAGAATGAACCCAAGTGATTGTTGTTGCCTTCACCTCCAACCCAATTTCCAGATTATTTGAATATGAATGTCGAATGCGTTGATATGATTAGTCCATTTCTTTCACAATGTTTGAAAGCGGATTGGGTAATGGGTGGATTCGAACCTGGGCCTCCTCTACTACTCTCATACCTTGAATAGGTAAATAAAGAGCGGCCACTCTGGGGTTCGAACCGGGAAACTATGGGTACTACCCACAAGTCCTTTCCGGTGAGCCATTCCGGAATGGTTTCTACTCCTCTCATACCCCTCTACCAATTGTGGCAGTTGAGTCTAAATATACCTCTATTACATATATATATATATATCCCTGGGCGAAGGGGCGTACCTAGGGCCGCCCCTGGGTTCAACCATACAAAACCAAAGATGAAGAAGAATGAGATAAAGGATAATCCGACTATATAAGTAGAATGTTGAGATGATTCTCTTTTGTGACCTCTATGGACCATTGTGTAAGACTAAGACATGTGAAAGGAGAAAAGCATAGCCACCCAAGCTATAGAGAAGAAAGAGAAAAGATGGAGAAATTAAAGAAGTTGGTGTATTTGAGTGAGAGTGAAGGTTATAGATAGGTGATGTTTAAGCTAGTTTCTCTATGAGAGAGTGTGATTAAAGTAACCATTCCGGAATGGCTCACCGGAAATGACTCGTGGATAATAGTCATAGGTCCCCGGTTCGAACCCCGGAATGACCGCTCTTTATTTACCAATTCAAGGAGTGTGATTAAAGTGAACAGATGATTTTAGTATTAAGTGAGAGTTATAATCCTTTTTGAGATCTTAAATTCCAGATGATTTTAGTATTAAGTGAGAATTTAAATTTCCTAGATAATAACATCTGAAATCAACATTTCTTATTTTTGGGAAAACCCTACCTACATCCAGACCTCTCAAACTTAAACCTCCCATATATTGTTTTTGTTGGTGTTTCTAATCCAAAGAAAGAGGTCTCACAAAAGCACACATTGTACATGCTTATATATAAGCGATCCTAGTGGGTCTCATGAGTTTTATATGACATTCAAATCTTGATCTTCGTAGATTCTCCCGCCATACATACAAACTAAATGGAACCACATTTTACACAACCACATCCACCAAAAGTAAATAAAACTTCTAATGCAACAAGCCAACCATGGTAAGAATCAGCACAACTGGACGAGAATTGAACTTTTACCAGGAAAAATTGCGGATCCTGCAGCTTAACAATCACAAGAAACCGGTAAATGTTTTGATGAAGATAGCCTACAACAACATTACCAATATCCACAAATTCCAAGGACGGGCTATAGGGTTGGCTGTGAACTTCAACTTACAACTCATTTGAATGATTGGGAAAGTAGATTCTCTAATTACCTACTCAGCTCAGCTGGCAAATCTCTTTTGGCGCTTTATTCTCTCCAATGCCCCAAGAGGAGCATCGCTGCCTTTATCCCCATTTGCATTATTTCCATCTGACTCGTCCCTTTTCTGTGCCAAACCTCCAAAAACAGCACTGGGAACATCTTTCTGAGCAATCTCAACCTTTTCTTGTCCATCTTCTTCGCTATCACTCTCATCTGGCAGCTCGATGTCTTCTTGGTTAGCGATGGAATTTGTCTGTCTCGCATCTCTTTGACCTTCAACACCACCGCTCACAAACCCAACTACTCTATTACCAGCATCTCTGGCTGGTGATGCTCCAGTCACTGCAGGGTCCAACTTCCTCTCCAGTGCAGCCATTTCATCTTCCCCTTCCCCGGCTTTCATTACATCCTCTGCTTTACCAAGATTTGCAGTTTCATCCTTTTGCATCAAGTACTCGGGGAGAATGAAATGAGTCTGATGGAAGTAACAAAAAAAATGTATGAGAGCAGTGAAACATTATCCGTTGGACAGCAATAAGATTGTGAAGAAAGGTTCATTCAACAAATGAGTACTTGAGACAGCACAAATAAATAAAAAGAGAAAACGTACAAAGACCAAATAACAGAAAATATCCAAAGAAGTTATCGTTCAAACATCAACAGCTTACCAAGAAAGTATTAACGTATTATATCCTGTCAAGATTTTTGAACATTAAGGCAAAATCCAACTGACGGGAAAGCAAATAATATATTTGTATGCCACAATTAATGTCCAAGCCCAAATAGGTTAAAAAAGAAAAATGAAAAAGATTAAAAAAAACTGAGAGGCTGTGAGTATTTTTTCTGAAAGGTACATTTATTTTTCCAGAGAAGTCTTAAAATAGATACCAACCATCCATATGCATACAGATCCCAGAACCCATTTATTTTATTTTGTGTTGATTTACCCTTCCAAGAACATATAGTGGTGAATTCTAGCACAAAATTAACTAGTCCAAGGGAGAGTTAACTCTTAGCTCCAATAAACAACCTAATCCACCAAATCAACTAGAAATAAGCACAGCATTCAGCTTCACGGAAACAAAACTAATCTACAGAATCAACAGATTACAATTGGAGGAGAAAAAGCAGTTTGAAAAAGTCTACCTGGCTATAGCTGGCAGACACACTTCGCTTTATACGAAGCATCTCTCGGAAGGTATCTTCATTTCCATGTTGAACTTCAAAGTCATGCCAGCGGTTCCAAAAATCCGGATCTGTTCTAGGATCAGCAAACTGGGATGCATAGGAGAAAATTGCACGTGACCTGTCGATTTCTCCCAAACTCTTTTCTAGTTCTGCATATTTCAGGCACATGGTCTTCACATCCTTGTCAGGAAGACCAGACTGTATTGCCTGCTCATAAATTTCTCTAGTTTTGGGCACCCCGAATATCTCTGCTGCCCTTGAGATGTAAATTTCATACATGCTCAACTTCTCGACAGCAGGAACAGCTTTTGTGGCTTGATCATATACCTTCATGGCTCTCTTGGCTAATCCGTAATCTTCTTCTAGTTTGGCATATTGGAGGTACAGAGTCTTTAGAGATTCAGCTGGGGCCTAAAAAGAAATTGTAACATGGAATTCATTATTTACAAGATATTTCCATCCATCATAGAATATATACAAGCAAAAGGTGCAAGTCCTTGTAGAAAAAACTAAATTCCAGAGTATAAAACTAAAAATAAATAAATAAAACATAAAGTTAACATACCGTTTCAACAGCATTTTCATAAAGTTCTCTTGCCCTTTCCAATTTCGTACTACCATATCGCTTGACAAACTTTGACAGATATGTGACCCATATGTCTTTGACGTGTGGGTATTTGAATATTTTCACCCCTCTTTCATATACCTTAAAAGCATCTTCAAAGTATTTATGCTCCTGCAATAAAGTAAAAAAAACATAAGCTTAACTCCAAAAACAGCATAATATAATTTCCAAAGGACTCCAACAATATCAGGAGGGAGGAAGACTGTACTTCTAGTAAAACTGCATAATTTATTATTATTTGTGGTGTTGCTATTCTCAAGTCCAATATTTTCTCGTAAACTGCACGAGTGGACTCCAAGGTACCAAGGCTTTCCTCCAAATCCACATAAAACGACCACAGCCGCAAAGACTTGTGCAATTTCATCTGAACTGGCTCATTGCCATCAGCAGAAACTGCATGAAAAAAAGGTCAAATATGTCAGTATAAAGAGAAGTTTACAGACATGTCAAGTGTAAAAATAAGTTTACTAGGACACAGAACGCAAGAGATAACCCCACCCCCTGATGACAAATTGAGTTGTGATGTAGTCATATAGGACCCTGAATAATTTTGCAAACTGAAAATCTTTGCTGAGGTAGGAAAAATACAGATCTATATAGGCTAGAATTGGCCACAAAGAAAGGTATCATCCATGAAAACTGCCATGTTCAGACCAAAAGATACATCTGCATTTGAGATTAAATTTGGTAACTCACATGAGACAAATCCTAAACCATTTACAAAATTTATGGCCTTTGTGAGCCTAATTGTTTCCACATCAAATTTATGTCACAATAAAGGGCAGTAGATTAAATTTGGTAACTCACATGAGACAAATCCAAAACCATTTCCAAAATTTATGGCCTTTCTGAGCCTAATTGTTTCCACATCAAATTATAAAGTGCATATTATGTCACAATAAAGGGCAGCAGAGTTTCCAAAAAGGAAACATTATTTTCTCATCTTCAGGAATTCAGGACTCAGGCAAATCTCCCCCCATCCCACCCCCAATTGCAAAATGGCTTATGAGTTGGACCGTGAATAATTTTGTACTTGATTATCTTTTCTGAGGAGAAGAAAGTATACAAGGTAGAATTTAAAAATGAAAATCAGATTAATGCTTTTTACTAACAACAAAGAAAAGTGTAATCCTAGTGAACTTCTATGCTCAGACCAAAAGATACAGAAAGGTTGGGCATAAATTTTGCATGTCACCCTCATGATCTGTTCAATCCAATATAATATCACGGATTCTGGCTTTTATGGACTATGGGCTTAAATATTTCCACAAAACTCCAACTCCAACTCAGGCTAAGAAATCCTATCTCACAAATGTACTGCATATTGTATATATTCCAACCACAATCCATGAAAATTGAAGTGCATATTTACTCTTCTGCGGCCAGTTTGCATGTAAACTGCATATTTTCTGATTTCTTTTCTTTTTCTTTTTTGCTGGTAGTCAAAAACTCAGGTATGATAACTTGATAGAACCCACCAGAAGCAAGTATCTCACTCCTAGGATTTGATAAGGGGTTGTGCAGCAAGGATCTTGCAAAACACAGGATTTGTGCTAAAAAATCTCTAAACGGGAAATTGTATAAGGAATCCCTCAATATGTTGTATCCAATTTAAATAATCAAGTCTCAATACAGTATTTTAATTTATATAATTGAAAGCAAATTACTAACTCCAGTGCTAATAAAGACTTAATAAACCAATTCAGGATAATGTTAGAGAACATTGAGAGTAGGGGCAGATCATTTGGGTGAGTTGAGCATCCCCTAATTTTTTTTATAAGTATATATAGTGATATTTTTATTACTATTAATTCAAGCATCCCCACTTTTGTTTTCAAAAACAAAGGAAAAGGTTTATTTTAGTAAGATCCCCGGAAAAAATTGCATATATAATTAAGGTATTAAACATTATTATATTGACATATAATAAAAAGATTTATGTAAAAAAATATCATTTGTGATATTTTGTTCAGTCTTCCATAACAAAGAACAACGAATGAGAGTTTAAGACAGCCTCTATCTTTTGATATTCGCCAATAATGAAAAAAGAGCAGTTTTTCAGAAACAACTTATGAATTTAAGATATCTGTTTAAATGATTATACTAGTGGTATTTCGTTTGAATAACTGAATGGTTTAAAATTAAGTATTGTATGATCATATACCTTTTTTAATTACACCTTAAAGAGACATTTGTAACTAATAATCTATTTGGGGTTTAAATTTTTATTAACTAAACTAGAAAATATTTTATTTATAACTAATATTTTACTAATTACACCTTAAGATACATATTAGCGTATTATTACTTTATTTTAACAAAATATTTCACTTAAAACTAAAATTATGCACATTTTTTTAACTAATACTCTAGTATTTGTGAACATGCTTTTTTTTTGTTATTTCTACAGTACAATCCAACCAACAAAAGAGCTTCTTTCCTTCTTATAGGACCATATGTTTTTCACCATACGTTTTTCACATGAACCCATATGTGTGTGTGTGCGCGCCCATTTGGTTCACAACTAACTTGAAAATACATCCAAAGCTTAGGAGCACCCCACACATAACTTGCAGTGTTTTAAAGGTCAGCCCTAGGCGAGCAACCACCTTGGCACTGTAAGGCTTCACCTCTCACTCAATAAGGCGGCCTACTAGGTTCTAGGTGCCCCCCCACAGCCTAGCACTTTTCACTACATTGTAACTTGTATCACATTTAATCTTGGACAAGGTACTACAATGTCAGCATCAAAATAAATAATAACCAACAAGATAACGAACACAACTACTATCATCAAAGGAAACTATTCAAAGAAGAGCAGCTATTGTTGGGGTTATAACAGCCATACACCCCAGTGAAGGCTGCTTTTAGTTTGGCAACAGAATTTAAAAGAAACATAAGCAAATCAGTATAAATCTTAATAATAAATACTGCACCAATAACTCACAGAATACAAACATTAAAAAAATAGAGGTGAAAGCATTACCTCTGCGTTTAATTTCAGCAGAAGGCTCGGCAGTGGCCCGTCGCATCAGCTCCAAGGCACCTTTGAAACTCTTGTGCCTGAGCTCCATCTCAGCCCATTCGCACCAAACACTAGCAAGATGATCAACAGTCTTATAATTCACCTGCACAGCCTTATCGAAAATCACCCTAGCATTGGAAAGATCCTTGTGGTTCTCATAGAGCTTAGCAAACGCAACCCACAATGTATGAGGCTTCCCCACTGCCTTCATAGGATCCACTGTCCTAACTGCCTCCGTGTAAGTCAATATCTGCCTAGTCGGATTACCCTCAAAGAGCTTGACCCTCCTATGCCATTGTTCTACATTATGAGGGTTCTGCCTGAGAAGCACACTGTTAGCTAACTCAGGCCTCCTATTTATCAGATTCTCCAACCTCGCCAATCGTAAATCCACATCATTATCATCATGTAACCAAAAACCCTTGAATATCTTCCTCTTGAACTCATCCAGCAATGAGTCAACATCCTTGCGAACATTCTCCTCATCTTCCCCTGCAGACCCTTCATCATCATCTCCTTCCTCGTCACTTAAATCCATGTTCTCCATCTTATAAGCCAGCATACTCTCCTCAAACTGTGAGTATGCATCAAAAATCACACTGAAATCCCTGACAGTGACCACAGTAGTCATTCCTTCCTCAAATATATCCCTGGCCTTCTCAGGCAACTTCCTCCTGATATAGTAATCTGCCAAGGAAGTCCACAACCTTCCGACCTCATCAGTGAACTTCCTGATCCCTCCCCTAATAATTGCATCTACATTCAACCCTGAGACTTCAGTGGCATGCTTAGTTAACAAATCACACAACTCTAACCACAATCTATGCTTAGTCTTCCCCTTGATAGAGTAAAACTGGTCATCGTTTAAAACCCCAGCCAACCTCTCGGCAGACTCCTGCCACAGCTGCGAATTGAATAAGAACTCGATGAAATCCTCAATGTGCGTAGGGTCATACTTCAAGTACCTCCTATAAACCCTAAGCGAAGTCTCGATTGGAACCCCTCGCTGGCTGACAAACACCAAATAGGGCTCCCAGATCCTATCGTGCTGGGTAACGGGGAGAGCACAGAGCGCACGATCAAATGTCCGGCGGGTACGGGTGACCAATTTCTGCTCCGTTAGGGTTTGAAGATACATAAACCAGATCCTAGGCATTTTGTGCATAGTGACAAGAGCGCGCTCGAAGGTGTTATTTAGGGTTTCGTATTGGGAGTGGGTGACGGGGAGATTGCGAACAAGCTCGAGACGTTCGCGGAGGTAGGCGTGCCAGAGCTTGTAGCTACCGGGGAGAGCCTTGAGAGCTCGCTCGTAAATGATTGCTCGCCTCTTGAAAGGGGCGTCGGAGCGAGCAACGAGGTATCGCCACCATAATCGGAGGCTGAATGGGTTTCTGAGTATCTCTTCTTCGTATGGCAAATCTTTGTCAGTTGGATACAGGTCAATTGGTATGGCCACCATTGTATGAGGGAGGGTGGGAGGAGGGAAAGGGGATGAGCAGCGACGGGGATGTGTTTTCAGTTTTTACAAAGATTTGAGGGTTTTGAGTTGGGGAGGACGGACTCTCAGCACTTTTTTTTTTTTTTTTTTTGATTAGGAAAAGATTCAGGTGGGCAAGCCTACCCGGCAGCATCCTTGCGGATGAGGTCAATAAGACCTGGATTGTTGTGAATATCATTACCTCGGGCAGAGTGGCTAAGGTGTGCAACCTTATCAGCCACTCTATTGCCCATACGAGGTACATGAAAGTAACCTACTTCTTTTACAGTCGACAACATGACTTGAATATCGGAGAGGATTAGTTCAATCTCCCAAGGACATTTAGCCGTCTTGTTTAGATAGTCTATGATTATTTTGCAGTCACCTTCAACCTGGATTCTTTCAATGTGCAGTTGTAGTACCTTCTGGATTCCCAGTTTGAGGGCGAGAGCTTCTGCCATGACGGCTTGCTGTTTTCCTAGTAATTTATGCTCGATGGTAACAGGGCGGCCGTTCCAGTCCCTGATAATGATACCTGCCGTACTGTCACCGTTGGCTAAAGACGAACCATCAAAATTAAGTTTGAACCACCTTAACGGAGGCTTGTGCCATTTAATTGGACGTTGTTTGTCGGTCTTTCTTGGATAGACTCTTGAAGAGGGATGCATATCGTCATCACCCTCACCGTCGATCGCGGATGTTCTCTTCCAGTTATCTACGTGTGATCTGACCATATGGACGGCAGTTTGGTGATGGGGGATTGGTGCTTGCTGAAACAAGTTTTGGTTCCTGATGTACCAGGTAGTCCACCAAGCGAAGTCAGAGCGGAAGTCGTTAAGCTGGTTCCAAGGCTAGATAGAATGGGTCTGAAATCCCGGGACTGAATGATCATTCTTGTAATTGTTGTTTGTTCTTGACTCGGAAGTCGGTATATTTTCCGTATGAAAGGGCATTCCAGGAACAAGTGAGCCTCGTCTTCGGGAGCCGTATTGCACAGTGAGCAAGTAGTTGGGACAGCCGACCCCCTGAACGAAAGGCGCACAACAGTGGGCAGTCCATTTTGTGCTATCTTCCATAGGAAATTCTTCACCTTAGGGGGAACATCAGTTTTCCAAATCCAAGCGTTCGTATCGGTCGGAGCTGAGGATTGTGCTGTTATCAGTTTGTAGGCGCTGGCTGTAGTAAACCATCCTTCTCTATCTGGCCACCAGTATAGGCGGTCTTGTAGATTTGATTCCGGAATAGGAATGTCTGAAATTTCTTTTACAATGTTGTTTGGTAGTACCTTCTGCAGCTTTTCACACCACCATTTCCCCCCCCCCCCCATAATATAGTCACTAACGGTCTCATTCTGATCGTGTCCCTGGATATTACCCACCCGAGACTCTAACGTGTAGGTAGAGATCCAATTATCGGTCCAGAATTTTATTGAGCGTCCGTCTCCTACCGACCAAATAAGGCCTGTTTTAAAAGTGTCAATTAAGTTAGCAAGATTAGCCCATTGCCAAGAGCTGGCTCCCGATCGTTTGTACTCGAAAATACTAGCAGAACGTAGGTATTTATGTCTGATTAATGTTACCCAGATATTGTTCGGTTCAGCCAGTATTTTCCACAAAAGTTTCATCTGAAGAGCGACATTCATATCGCCCGATTTGCGAATTCCCAACCCGCCATGTTGCTTCGGTTTGCAAATCCTATCCCAACTAATTAACGGCCGATATTGTAAATCCTTGTTCCAGAAGAAGGAACGGTTTATTTGGTCCAGTTCTTTATGTATAGCTACGGGGAGCATGAAATTCTGCATTACATGCAGAGGTTTAGCCGATAGGTTAGAATTGATAAGGGTTGCACGACCCTATTGGGAAAGCGCATTGGCCCTCCACTTAGATAGTTGTTGTTTCGATTTGCAGATGATATCTTCAAATGTACTGTTGGTGACTCTGCCATTAATAATAGGACAGCCCAGATACTTTTCTATAGAGTTTTCGTTTGTAATATTGAGGCAGTTATATAATTCAAGGATTCTATGGTTTGGAATCCCTGGCGACGCTTGAAAACTAGATTTTTGCTAATTGACCTTCTGGCCCGACACCCGGCGGTACGAGTCAATTATCGATCTTACTCTACACCCCGCATCCACGCTTCCTTTGGAGAAGATAATGATGTCGTCTGCGAAGGACAGGAACGGAATACGCGGCCCGTGTTGTCCAATCGGAAAGCCAATTTGTGGTCTATCCAGGCTGGCTTCCGCTGCAAGTTTATGGGCTAGTACCTCAGCACCTAACAGGAATAGAAAAGGGGACAGAGGGTCCCCCTGGCGAATTCCTCGGGATGGAAAGAATAGTTCTGTAGGGCCGTTGTTAACAAGTACAGAGAAAGAAACGGTTGTTATACACTCCATAACCCATGAAGTAAAAGTGTCGTGAAATCCAAATCTGAGGAGCACATTCTTTATGAAGTGCCAATCTACCCTATCGTATGCTTTTTCCATGTCTAATTTTATTGCCAGCCATCCTTCACGTCCCTTACGGTTTTTGTATGAGTGGAAAATTTCATGGGCAATTAGGACATTGTCCTGTATCGCCCTGTCCGACACAAAAGCTCCTTGTAAAGGATGTATGAGTTTCCCGATTACCTTTTTTAGTCTTTCAGTTAATATTTTGGAGATTACTTTGTATATATTAGAACATAGGCTGATAGGCCTATAGTGACAGGTGGAGGTTGGGTTGTCCCTCTTTGGGAGCAGGGAGATAAAGGTGTGGTTTATTTGACGGAGTATTCTCCCTGAGCGGAAAAAACCCTTGACCGCACAGATCACTGATTTCCCAACTATGTCCCAGTATTTTGTATAAAATTCAGCAGTAAAACCATCCGGGCCTGGGGACTTGTTCTTGCTCAGACTGAACACCGCCGTCTTAATCTCTAGGTTTGATGGTAGTGCAATAAGAAAACTATTTTCATCTGTCGAGATGGAATGATGAATTAGGTCCAGGAAGTTAGACATAAGCCCATCATCAATAGACTCTTTTTTAAATCTGTTTTCAAATTCCCTTTTTATCTCATTTCTAACGTTCTCCTCGCCCAGAATCAATGTTCCGCTTGAAGAGGTTATGTTTCGAATTTGTTTCCTGTGTCTCCGTCCCGAAGCCACTCGGTGGAAGTAGGCCGTGTTCGAATCTGAGAGTTTGAGGTGTTTCGTTTTTGCCCTTTGGCTCCAATATGATTTCTGGAATAGAATTAGCTTTTCTCGCTTGGAAATTAGGCGTTTCTCCTTTGTTTGATATATTTGGGAGTTTGTCGATGATCCCGAGGACTGGATGAGCAAGAGTTCTGAGTCTAACTCCTTTAGTTGGCGGAAGATATTACCGAAATTGGTTTTATTCCATTCTTTTGCCCTTTTTTTCAATAGTTTATGTTTAAACAGTAGTTGAAACATAGCCGAGCCAGGGCAGGATGCCCGCCAGGATTGCTTTACAATATTGCGAAAGTCTTTCCTCAAAAGCCAAACGTTCTCAAATTTAAAAGGCGGGGCTTTGAAGGAAGACCCGTCATCGATTGATATAGAAATTGGACAGTGATCCGAGGAAGAGAATGCACCGTTATGGGTTATCATATTTGGGAAAGACGTAAGAATCTGTTGGTGAACTAATACCCGATCGATTTTTTCGTGGGTGTTGAAGTTATCCTCCACAATCTTTCTCCATGTGAACTGGTTTCCAAACGTGGGTAGATCAAACAAGTTGCAATCGTTTTTGAAGGAGATTAACCGAGAGAATCTTGATGGTCGGGTAGTGGCTCTGCCTACTTTGTCAGCACTGCATAGTATCTCGTTCAGGTCCCCTAAGACCATGCACGGAATAGGGGAGTTGTTTACAATTGTTATTAATGTTTCCCAGAAGGCATCTTTATCATTTAGATTTGGTGGAGCATAAACAAAGAGCGCCAAAATCGGAAAACCCCACTGTACACTTTCTAGTCTAAGTCCAATAATACGGGGGGTGTGCACTGACACTGATATTGATACATTAAGCATCTGGTGAGTCTTCCAAACGACCCCAATGCCGCCCGATCTCCCAATGGACGACGACCAAACCCCTTCATCAAACCCAATATTTTCCACAACTTATCGTCCGGAATATTTTCCGATTTTGTTTCTGCTAGCGACAAGATTTGGATGTGTTCATTTTTACATAGTGAATCTATTTCTGTCCAGAATGTACGTTTACCTATTCCACGGCAGTTCCAGAAGCATATCTTCATAAAACATCATTGGTGATGAAAGGACAGGGAGGCGGAGTCCTTTCATCGACACAATTTTGATAATCTAGTTTGTAAATACTCCTAAGGAGTCTTATGTTGAGGACACAAAACCTGCCCGTTATTTTTTTTTGCCTACAAAGATTTATAATACAGGGAGCATTTACTAGATTTTCAATATACAAATTCCCAAAAGGAATTGAAACATCAAGTAAGCTAAGACCATAAAGGGTAGCCCTGTTTTTGCCAGGAGAAACAACACACATCACATGAGATGTAGCAGCCAAGTAGTTTGTTAGAGTTTGTTTTACTTTGAAATTAAAGACGTTTGGTTTATCAATAGACAGGGATTTGTTAGCCATCGAGTAATCTGTACTATATAGGAATAGTTGCCTTCCGCCCATTCGGTTTTTCAAAGAATTTCCACTTTGAGGGTTTGGAAAATAAAGATAATTAAGATCAGTTTCACAAATGAAACCCCAATTGTAGAATTGGGTAGTTGAGAGGACCTTAAGGCCGGGTTTACTAAGTCTCTTTCGCAGCAAAGTGGAAGGAGGAAAGATGTGTTTGTATATATGCATCCTTAAAGGATGGTTAATCGGTGCCATGGTGCCACAATGATATATATGGCAAGGAAAGTACAACAGCTGCATACTAGAATTATATAAAGGATGAAAAAACCAATAGAAATTCCATCCGGCATAATTCCAAGCAGGTCTCAGATAACACATATACACAAAACATGGTTCATTAACCCGGTAATACCTATAAAATACAATCAAGGAAAGATAATCCTCGACTATATACAAAAGGCGTAGGTTGTTAACATTGTTTTCCCCAGTAGATGGCAATGAACTCCTTTCCTCAGGCCGCTCCAACAAATGCGATGCACAAGGAGCAGCAAAGGACTGTTGATAGTTTGTAGATGTTTCAAAAAAGAAACAAACAGGAGGTAACAACACAAAGGAGAGAAGATGCTCAAAAAAGGACTTATCAAAATCATTTTCTAATGAAGCGTTCTTTAATCCCGCCGATACGTCAGCTAAGTAGTATGAGACCACCTGGGAATTGGAAATAGTCAGGTTCATTTTCACATCATAAAGGTTGATGAGGATCCCCGGAAACGCAATGCCAGCAAGGCAACCTGAGCGCTTGCCAGGCACCAAGATGGACGACTTCCCATCCCCCAGCTGCTCAAACCGTCGCACCCCCGAAAGTGATGCAACCAGAGCAACAAAGAGGAAAAAGAGGGGGTCCTCGATCGAGGGTTTCGGGCCCTTTCGGGATTTAGGGAGTGGAGATACGGGATCTACCACCGTTTGAGTGCCACCAAGAACATCGCTCAAAACCAATTCAGAGCGAGAGGAAGAAGAAGAAATATATTCATACCTTAGACCCAAATCCAAGCTTTGAAGGAGAACCAAAGCTCTCAATCTTCGGCAAAACAAATTTACACCATCCCATGGGGGAGTTTTGAAATGAATAGTGATTTGGCCTGTGAGTGACAATGTCAGTGGTTGATAGCAAAAATGATTTTCATTACCATAGATAATATTCAACACATTGTACAGTTGAATTGGAGACAGACCACCATAATTGATCAAAGTAGTTATAGCACGCATAGTTCTCCCAAGGCAACATCTAGATATAAAGGGTGGCATAAGAGTGGCCATGATAGGAGTACACAAATTCATACCAAAGGTGATAAGCCATAACCACCAGACAGGAGCAACAATAAAATAATTTGCATTACCATAGATAATATTCAACACATTGTACAATTGAATTGGATACAGACCACCGTAATTGATCAAAGTAATTATAGCACATATAGTTCTCCCAAGGCAACATCTAGATATAAAGGGTGGCATAAGAGTGGCCATGATAGGAGTACACAAATTCATACCAAAGGTGATAAACCATAACCACCAGACAGGATCAACAATAAAATCGATTTGAGGCAATACCATACGGAAACCTACCCGATCGGCACAAATGACAGTGTTAGCTCCATCCTTGGGGTATAGCAACCCCTTAGGGCAATTTTCCTCCATCAATAAAGAAAAGTTCTGCAAAGAATGAGCATCCATGGGGGAAAGGATGCCATCCAAAATATCCACACGAATTTTTGTCAGTAGGCCCTTTCGGGGGGGGGGGGGGGGTGGGCTGTGCAGAGAAGGGAACCTCCTCTACACAGGTTTTGTGTTCAATCGCTTTCACGATCAGATTCATACAAATTAGAGATGAAAGATTGCAATTAGGTAACCCATAACTGCAAACATAATTAAAGATGAATGATTGCAATTGGGGCAGCACAAGAGAACTCCATCCCGCCCAAGAACAGAAGAAGGAAAGACAGACCTGCAAAGGAAGCCCCGAGGAACCAGCTTCAAACCCCGAGACGCCCTCCCGACTGAGAGCACAAGCAACAGCTGCCCAGGCAGGAAATGCACGCCACCGACACCCCCGGAGACGAACTTGCTTCCTTCGTTTTCTAAAGTTCCTTCGCAAAGGATCGACTTTTCTCCCTCTAATAATCAATACCGTGATTTTCCGATCAGCCGCCCACCAAAACCAAGAGAGCCACAACAGCAAAGCACTTAGCCAGGGAGACCACCAGACAAGAGAGTTGACAGGAACACGGTCACCAGCAAATCTTGCCCCAAACGCAAGAGCAAGAAAGAAGAGACTCCACAACCCGCAAGCGAGAGGCACAGGGGAGTGAGAAAGGAGATTAGAGAAGAGGGATTGGAATCCATTGGCATGGAACAAGCCAATATCGACGAAGAGAGGTGGATTGAGGTGTGAACTAAGATTGGCGATCGCCAAAATTAGGGATTTGGGAAGCATTTTAGACGGGGAATTGGGGGCGCGTGGGTGGCGCGTTCTCCCGCCCTCGGGAGTCTCCTTCCAACAATTTACCACGGACTCTCGACACCGTATCGGTATTTTTAGTGGGAATCATCAAAATATTACTTTTTCCTTTTCCTTTTTCTTTTTATCTATATTATCTTAGTTTATGTAATACGTCAACCTAGGATGCATTTTAGGAGTCTTGATCAATTATATTTTTTTGTTATTTTTTTTATTTTCTTTAACTCTCCTTTTTTTTTTTTAATTTTACTAACTATTTGACTTAATTCAAAACATTGAATTCAATCTAATATAACTAATGAGCTTTAACTCAAATTTATTTACTAACTATTGGGCTTAATTCAAAATATTGAATATAATTATTGATTATGACACATCACATTTAAATAATTTTTTATATTAACATCTACTACGTATTAATATTTTATAATATTTTTATATATAATATTTTAGATTTAAAAAAAACGTGTCATGGCGCGGAAATCGTACTAGTTTTATTTTATTAGGAAAGAATTTGACATAAGACATACCTGAACTTCGAAGGCCGATAAGTTGGCAGACGGAACCGTCTAAACAAACATGAAAATACAAAGATGGTCCAAGATACATGCAAAAACACTACAAAAGCGAAACCCAACACAAGTAAACCGAACAAGACGAGGTCACTAAAGCAGCACCGTAGGCCACCAGCACATCAGGAGTCACCTGTGGGCAGTGAAGACGAACCTCCAAGGAACTATTTGACGATGTCATGGAAAATAGCCCTATTAATCAACAAGGATATCACGTCATAAGTAGGTCGCCCAACGCAAAAGACATTCAGTATCAATACATCGCAAGCATCGCGAGTATAGCCATCTTGCGTAGGGGTGTGCATAACGGGTATCCGACACGACACAGTTAACCGTGTCGGATACCCGAAACCGTTAACCCTAAAAATGTCGACCCGAACACGAACCGCTAAGTGACGGGTATCTGACACAGATACAAGAAACGGTTCCGTGTCGGATACATGGATACCCACCATGACACGGTTTGTAGATTTGGACAGAATGACAAGTCTATAATTTGAAGAGTTGAGATTTCCCCAAATCAAAATTGGAATTTCGATCAATGAATGCAAACAAAATAGGGAGGGGTTTTGGAGATGCCGGAGCCGCAAAGACGCCATGGAGGAAGAGGATGACATGCGGTTCCATTCGATCTGACTTCTAAAGTACAACAACGACAGACGGAGGGAGGAATGTCGGAGTTGTCAAAGTCGTGAAGGCCATAGGCAAGTTTATGAGAAATTGTGGAAGAAGAGGATGATAGGCGGGACTACCGAAGATGGTGAGCGGTGGCCAGATCTGGCGATTTGAAGAAGATTGAAAGCGAGAGAGATAGGAAAATAAGGTCAGCTATTACCGAAGATGGTGAACGACGGTCAGATCTAGAGAAGATTGGAAGCGAGAGAGATAGAAATAAGGTCGTGTCAGCTGTAGGTTTAGTTTATTAGTTTAGGGTTTCAATGGGAAAGATTGGATTTAAAAATAAAAAAAACCGCATCGTGAAATTATAATGAATCGATCCCCGGACCTATTGCGCAAGTTGGAGGTGGAACATTCAAGTCGACATCGAGTTAACTTACTCGATATCGAGTAAACATCAAGTCGGCAAGCATCCTGGGGCCGAGATTGAGTCAAGAGGCTGAAGACGGAGAAAACCTTGGTCGATATCGAGGAAGCTACTCGATATCGAGTTGATCCACAGAAGCCGAAATCGAGTAGTCCGGATCTTGTTAAGTTTCTATCCCGAATCCGATGGAGATATTTTCGAGAGCAAATTCCATCAAGATCTATCAAGTGCTATCAAGAGGAAGAGATATTTACCTACTTTAGATATAATTCCTTGGGAGATTTATTTCTTTATTTCCATTATTTAATCTTAATAATTTAGATAGATAGATAGATATAGATATAGATAGAATTTCCTTCCTTGATTAGCAAGGATTGGAAGGCTATAAATAAAGCCTATGGCTGGTTTTTATTCATTCAATCATACGATTCAATTCTAGAGAATGAGAAGAGGTAGTAAGTAGAGACAGAGAGAGCTTGTAGCCGAGAAGAGTTGGAGTTTGCGAAAGCGGTTTTGGCTTCGATCGGTTGTATGTTTTGGTTATTTTTAATGCAATTTATTTTCCTGAAATCTTTGATGAGTTTATTCATGATGAAGAGCGAGTAGTCCACCCACTTCTAAGGTCGGGGTGAGCCCGACGGTAGCCATGTGAGGTGATGCGGTAAAGGTTTAATCTTTTTATGTAATTCGTCTTCTATCCCTATGAGCATGATTCTTTTGCGAAAGTTGAAGGTGATCCTTGTTTGTGTTATTGAAGCGAAAGTAATCTTAATACAAATTGGGTTAATTATGTGAAAAGGGTTAGTAACAATTGGGGTTTATGCAAAAGCATCTATATTCCTATTTGTTAATAACGAAAGTTATTTGATGAAAAACATGATCTTTTATGCCTTTATGTGTTATTTTACATGGTTATCGTTGTGGTGTTGAAACCCTGATCTTGGAAGTCTTTAGTTTATTGAGTTAATTTCGTGTTTACATTCGTTTTCGTTCGAAAAGTTGCAATTTTAGTTTCTGAGTTACTCGATCTCAAGGAAATTTGGTCGACATCGAGGAAATTGGTCGATGTTGAGTTGAGTTTTGTCGAAATCGAGTTAATTTACTGGGTTTTGCTTTCTGTTAGTCAATATTGAGTGTCTATGGTCGATTTTCCTACTCGATATCGAGTAACAGTAGTCGATATCGACCAAAAATTGTTGCTTTGCTTTCTTTTTTGCTTTTCTCTGTTATTTCTGTCTGTCTATTTAATTTTCTTCCTGTGAGATTCCTCCGCTACCCGAGATCCGCTGACGTGCTTCCTCGAGGATCGATCCTGACTTCCCACTGCTACATCGGGAGGAAGTATTGTAATCATTTGCGTGGGCACGAATCTGGTTTGATTTATATTTTATATTTTGAACTCGATTTCCTTCCTACAACAAATTGGCGCCGTTGCCGGGGAAGCAACCATTCGCGCCTTAGGTAGTTAGATCTCACGTTTTCTTTAAGTTTTGATTTTGTAGGTGTATGTGCCGTTCTGGTCAACCACCTGAGTTTGACGCCTTAGACGATCCAGAACGTTTTATACACATCCATTCTAAACTAAAAAGGATCATGGAAACCGCCGAAACACAAGCTGAGATGATTGAGAGGCTTCAGAGGGAACTAGCCACCAAGGATACTGCTCTCATCACTGAGAGAGCACGCACTGCACAGGAAGCTGAGCGAAGGAGGCAAGCAGAAGCTGAGCTTGCCCAATACCCTACCACAGCAGAGGATTACATGCACCCGTCTCTCGTCGTGCCTGAATCGGCCATTCTAATCCCTGGAAATAATTTTGAAATTCGCACTCCTTTCCTGATTGAGATTAAAAAGAATGCCTTCTATGGAAGATTTAATGAATGCCCTCTTGAACATATTACCAATTTTTCTAACATGTGCCATACTCTTACTGAAGGTACTACTCTGGAATATGTCAAGATGAAAGCTTTTCGATGGTCTCTGGCCGGTCGAGCATTGAAGTGACTTGAAGGCCTTCCTCCACGATCCCTAACAACATGGGCTGATGTAAAGCGGGAATTTCTCAACAAATTCTTTCCTCCTGCCAAGACAGCATTCCTCCGCCAGAAGATTACAGCTTTCAAACAAAAACCTGGGGAGCCGCTAGCAAAAGCATGGGAACGATATAAGGATCTACTGCGATCATGCCCTACACATGGACATCCACCCTATGTCGTTCAGGAGATATTCTTCAATTCTCTTGATCTGGCCGCTAAAGATAGGATCAACAAGTATACTCATTATGAGTATCCGACGATGCCACCAGCTGACGCATGGGCTACCCTCGACAAGCTTACCAACTACGACAATAAGTATGGGACTCCGACAAACTATGATGAGAATGCCTATGCCATGCTAGCCCCATCCATGCCCCTCTATGAGCCTTCTAAGGAGATTGACCCAGATGTCAAGAAGCAGTATTACAGAGATCAGAATCGCAAGCTCCTCAAGCAAGTCAAGTATCTTTCTGTCAACCAGCCCTGCATCGAATGCGGCTCACAGTGGCACACCACTACTGAGTGCCCACACACGGAGCAAGTCAGGATGGCAGAAACCCACAAAGAGGTAGCTTACGCAGGGGTCCCAATCGCTAAATGGGGGACCAAAGGTTCTATCAACCACAATGGAACCAAGGTGCCCCTAGGAACCCCCCGCCATACCGAGCTCCAGGACATCCGGAAAGGGACCAGAAGAAGGATGACCTACAGACCATCCTCGAGGAAATGCGGAGGAACCATTCAGACACCAAGCAGTCCTTCAATTTCGTCTACACTCAGATACATGGTGTCAACGCTAGGCTTGGAGAAATCGATATCTGGAGGAAATCGATTGGCACACAGATTGGCCAGCTAGTAGCAGGCGTCCCCAGACAGTCAAGTACGCTCCCTGGATCTTCTGAGCCCAATCCCAAGGGGAAGACCGGACACGTCGCAGCCGTAAAGCTCAAGAGCGGGTACCAACTACGCGAGCCAGAGGTCGGAAAGCAGCAGGACGAAGCTGAGAAACAACTCGATATCGACCAACGGAAAGTTGATGTCGACCAAAATTTGGTCGATGTCGAGCAACATCAAGTCGAAATCGAGCAACAGCTTGGCCAAGATTCGTCTGCACAACACTCCAACTCGAAATCGACTACAGTGGTCGATGTCGAGCAACATCAAGTCGACGTCGAGGAGAACCAAGTCGACATCGAGGACACTGCAACACCTCGTGGCCCCTTAGGGCAAAAGACTAGTAGCTCGCTGTCTAAGCACCTCCCTGTGAACAACGCCACGTATGAATTCCTAGCCCCCTAGAATGAGGGCATGCATCACACGTGTCCCTTGTTAACCAACGAGGTCGCCAGCAACCTGCTCGCTTAACCTCCTTATAAATACCCCCCTTGAGCCTTCAAGAAGGGGATCCGATTCAAGAGAAAAGAAGAAGAGCTCTGCAGAAACTCCCTGACCTAAAACCCTTGGAGTTAAGTTCTTAAGGTCTTTGGTCGGATAAGAACGTATCTGGAATAAGAACATCATCTTACTTCCTCTAGAGACAACAATTGAACCATAACTACCTCTTCGCGAGCCGAGAGAATCACGAAGACCGCTTGGCCTGATAAGCGTATATCTTGAGCATCACCCCCCCCCTTAATTGGGCTTGCAAGTATATTAGGACATTTATCGTCACGTTGAGGTAATAAGTATTGGTGAAATTCCATGATCGCGTCACTATTCTTCCGGAGAAAGGAGATGTCTTGATACACACTATCACGACCTCAACCTATCCCGACTCCGACGGCCAAAGCTTCATCAAACGGCGAAGAAAGTCCAATCACGCCAAACGTAGAGCACACACCACCTGAACCGAAACGCATCAGAAACCCAAGCGGGATAAACGCAAACCCCACGGGGATTTATTTACTTTTAGTTATTTATTATAATTTACTACTTTTTATTTTGATTAAATAATTCCAAAATCCAATGGGTCAGCTTTGCTTTGGCCCAAAGAACAGAACATAGGCCCGAAGAGTAGAGAGGGATACACGTCTATGGTGCTTCTTGCACAACACACCACCGGCTGAAGCAGTCCCTAAGAAACCAGGATAACACTCCAGAGAGCCATGTCGAGCAAGGAGAGGCAACCGACAATAGCAGCATGCCAACACCGTCAACCGAACACCACCACGACGATAGAGAGTCACAGGGTGGGCGGGCTGAGGGAGAAGCATGGGGGTTCAAGAGGCGGGAGATGCCATGGGTTCACAACGAGGGCAAAACGACGAGCAGACGGCTGGTGGATAGGAGGTTGTAGGAGGCCGCAAGACCCAACACCAAGCCGGAGCAAATTGGGAGTCGGAGCACCACCCACCAAAGCAGCCGACGGGGAAAGCGATGAAAGAAAGAGCTCTTTCCACAACCCGGATTTGGCAACCGATGAAGTGAATGTGATGAAGCACGAAAACCTCAAACACAACTGAGACAAAGGATTGAAGAAATTGGGCTCAGTTGAACCGAATCAGATATGGAAGGAGGTGAGTTTGATGAAAAGGGGCGAAAATCAGCAAAGCCCCATCTTGATTTGACACCGAGCAGATCCGAAAGAGGGTAATCGGAAAGGGGTATGCAAACCAAATCAGCACCCAAGGGAACAGAAGAACTTCTTCGATTGGTCAGGGGGAATGGAGGCGAAAAGGGGGGGGGGGGGGGGGGGGGGGTCAGGCTGATAGGGTCTATTTTAGTCATATATTTGCATACTATTTTAGGTCATTTTCATGCATATTATACATATTTTATAGTTTAATTTATATTATTTGGTTTTCATAGTCTACACTAGTATTTTTTATATATTTCAGGTATCTTGGAGTAAGTTTGGAATAATTCACATTGGACAAATTATGCGAGATCGGAGCGAGTTGCATGCTTCAAATTACGGATCAACTAGCTAGATGGGCTGATGAATTTCATGCGATGGGAGACACGGCTTGCGAGTGCTTGCTTTAGTGATTTGTCGTTATTTCATTACAGATTAGGTTAAATAAATTAGATTAATATATTAATATTATATAGATTAGATTAGATAGATTAGATTTATCACACTATATATACATTCATACGGAAGACATAAGCCGTGTGCACCGAGACGGGCCGACTGACTTTCAACCCTAAACCCTAATTATGTTTTGTTTTAGTTTTATGGAGATCTAAACTCTCTCATTTCGTCTATGGATTGAAGCTTTAGTTTGGTAAAGATGTAAGATTTCTATTCTTGTTCTCTTCTTATTGATTCGTATTGATTCTTTTGCGAATATTGTTGATTTCTTCTAGTCCGTACAACTAGTTCAAATTATTGCTAGGATTTTGTAAATTCCTCATAGCGAAACTTAATCCATAGTAGCAATCATGCATTTTTAGGACTCGGATGACTAAATTGGTGTGTAGAGAATCAATTATATGTTAAATGCTGACTCATAGCTTGGTGTTGCATATATCATGGTTAATCTTTAATTTTAATGCTACTATTAGGTTAAATCTTGACCGTGTTAGGGTTATCTAATCAGTAAGAGTTACTATAACTCGTAGGACTCGTAATTTACACAAGATCATGACATCAACAATAATAGGATGAAAAGAGAACTTGAAAAAGAATCGAGGATTAACTAACCAAACTAAAGTGGATATTTGTAGATGAAACTATTCCTTTAATTGTTATCTCCATTGATTTGTTTATAATTTATTTTATTTTCTTTCTTATTTTCACCACTCAAAATGACCCATTTTCTACTAATTGGTAAATAGACACTACTTATGAATAACTTGATTCTCCGTGGGATCGACTCGTACTTACCACACTACATTAGTTAGGTAGTTTCGGATTTATTTTGATACGGTTTATGAGACTAAAAACCGTCCATCATAAGCCAAAGGCCATGGTCCGACGAGACAAACCTCGACCACCGAAGGGGAAGAGACAAGCCTCCAACGAGGGGCTTCTCAAATGAGAAGGACATTTGACCTCCAAAAGGAGTGAATTGCCTCCGAAGAGGGGTTCTCATGCCAGGAGAAGATCGGATGGAGGAACTCGTCCGAGGACTTTGACAAGGGTGTTCACTCCCTCTCTCTTCAACTGAGGAACAAAATCTATAAAATATAACACTTTTTCCGTATTCAAATAAAAAAATTACAAAAAATAGTAAAAAAATATATTACTGAAATTATAAAAATTATTGTGATATCTGGTGAATTATTCACCTTGTCACTCTTCATTTTTACAGTACGTATTGCGACTGTTTTGTATTACGGCTCTTATGGCCTTTGATTGATTTTGTAATATCAGACTGCTCTTGCATATAAAAAGCAATGTGCTCGTTCGTTAATTAGACACACTTCAGCAATATATGCAATCAATACAATTATAGAGCTTTTGATCAATCTTATAAGACGTTATCTACACGAGTGTTCTTTAGATCCAATTGAGTGAGACAATAGATACAAAGTAGAACATTCAAAATATACTAATTTGCTTAATTATTTTCATCAAGAAACCTTGAATTTTCTACAATATAAGAAGTATGCTCTGTAGTTGCGAGGGATTAAGGGATCTTCTACAATATAAACTCGTAAAACTTTGAATTTTCTTATGAAAATCAAAGGTTTCAACTCATAGAACACAAATCACCATTTATATAGTTCGGTTATGTTCTACGAAATAGTAGCAAGCAAGACTAAATTTTGCATACAAGATATGAGACGATTTCATAAATAAACTCGATATTTTATTAAGATCCAAACGAATTTACAACCAGATCGGTCTAAACTTTAAAACTAATACAAGTTTAAAACTAAAAAAAATGATTTCTTCATACCTCTTCATCAAATCTTCACCAAAATCGTTGGATCTGATTTCTTTCTAGAGCCCAATAAACCTCCACCAAAATAACCTAAAGAATAGAATCACATAGATTAATATTATGCTAATAAGTAACCCGAGATCGAATCGGTCGGAGGAGTTCATGGTGGTAGTAGGAGGCCGGAGGAGATGAGGCTCATGAGGATGAAGATAATGATGGAGATAGAGATGAGGATGACAGTAAAAGTAAAAGGAGTGATGGTAATTTAACAAGAAAAAGTGTGTAGAGATAGAGATGAGATTTTAGTAAAAATAAAAGGAGCGATGATAATTTAAAGAAGAAAGAGTGAGAAGGGAAATAAGAGGATGGATAGACAAAGATGGAAGATGTAAAATTTACAAGATATTTTTTCACTCGTAATTACCTCTTGAACTTGGAAATCAACACTTGATATACTCTTGTTCTTCACTTCTTTAATAATTTTCAAATATCTCATACTTGAAAAGATAAAGATTACTCACTGAAAATATTTTTTGAACTTTTAGTTTGGAGCTTTACAAAAAGAGGCTATTGTGTTTAAGTTTCGAGGGAGTGAACTTGCTTTCAAACATCAGATGATATACATCTCGCATGTATGATGGGTTACATGTATGTCTCTATACATCTTAGTTTATTACACGCATAATTGTTCAACCTATAGGTAACTATTCATACTCCTACTCTAGCTCACGTGTTCTGGTTTATAAAGCTAGACAATTAAAAAAATGAAAAAGACTATCACTGCAGTTTCGGTCTAATCAAGTAAGTAATTGCATACAAGATATGAGACGATTTCATAAATAAACTCGATATTTTATTAAGATCCAAACGGATTTACAACCAGATCGGTCTAAACTTTAAAACTAATACAAGTTTAAAACTAAAAAACGATTTCTTCATACCTCTTCATCAAATCTTCACCAAAATCGTTGGATCTGATTTCTTTCTAGAGCCCAATAAACCCCCACCAAAATAACCTAAAGAATAGAATCACATAGATTAATATTATGCTAATAAGTAACCCGAGATTGAATCGGTCGGAGGAGTTCATGGTGGTAGTAGGAGGCCGAAGGAGACGAGGCTCATGAGGATGAAGATAATGATGGAGATAGAGATGAGGATGACAATAAAAGTAAAAGGAGTGATGGTAATTTAACAAGAAAAAGTGTGTAGAGATAGAGATGAGATTTTAGTAAAAATAAAAGGAGCGATGATAATTTAAAGAAGAAAGAGTGAGAAGGGAAATAAGAGGATGGATAGACAAAGATGGAAGATGTAAAATTTACAAGATATTTTTCCACTGGTAATTACCTCTTGAACTTGGAAATCAACACTTGATATACTCTTGTTCTTCACTTCTTTAATAATTTTCAAATATCTCATACTTGAAAAGATGAAGATTACTCACTGAAAATATTTTTTAAACTTTTGGTTTGAAGCTTTACAAAAAGAGGCTATTGTGTTTAAGTTTCGAGGGAGTGAACTTGCTTTCAAACATCAGATGATATACATCTCGCATGTATGATGGGTTACGTGTATGTATCTATACATCTTAGCTTATTACACGCATAATTGTTCAACCTATAGGTAACTATTCATAATCCTACTCTAGCTCACGTGTTCTGGTTTATAAAGCTAGACAATTAAAAAATATGAAAAAGACTATCACTACAGTTTCGGTCTAATCAAGTAAGTAACTTGTAGTACTGGTAAAACAGTTAGCCTTATCTTTTCAATCCATACAAAACCAGCAAAAGTATATAATATAGTTTTATTTTAAAGCATGTACGTGTATGTAACGGCCCGGAATTATGATTTCTGGGTTACGTTTCAAGGGATGAGACCCCTTGTTTGGATCTTGCAATCCAGGTACAGGTCGAGGTTTCAAACTCATTTTAAGATTAGTAGAAAGAGGGATTTCAAACCCCAAAAACCACGAAGGGCCGTTGGGTACCCTTAACCTGTCCTAAGACTATGTCGCAGAATCCATTTCAAACAGAAGTAAAGCGGAAGCAAAGTAAAGATACAAGTGTCACGGCAGAGCCGGTCAAAACCAAATCATGAATGGGTAATTACCATTTTACTAAGTTAGGATATTAGCCAGATTCTTCGATTCGCCAAAAGGGAACCCGTCATATAGGCATCGAGCATTCAAAATCTGCAAAAAATACCTTAAAAAAAGAACGGGGAAAGGAGTCAGATCGAGTCACTCGTGCGGGACCGACAGTCCTCGCTGAGGCCACATAGTATGTGCTATACGTAATAAAGATGCTCTAATGTAGTACGAAAGTCAAACACACTAGCATGCTCCTGGTTCATAATAATGTGCAGAAATATTGTAAAGAGCCCAAGACAATGCCAAATGGCATATCCCTCTCCTACTTCTACACCCCTTCCCGTTAGTGCAGAGACTGGCCAGTTCGGGCTATAGCATAGCAATTTCCTCGTGGTGGTGCACAGACCACGACATCATCATATCATATCATCTCATCGATTGCCCGATGGTGCTGAGCTATCATATCATGCTCATATCGACTCGATTGACTCAGGGTACCCGATGAGGCTGGGCTACCCTATGACCCTAGCAAAGACTCTAGGACTATCACAGATAACGGTCATTCTATTTCAAACGCATAATGTAAGCAGATGCTCATTCAATTAGTGCAACCTAAACATGATACTACATGGCATGCTTTTATGCATATGCAACACCTAACATAAAACGCAACAACATGCATGAATGTCTAACCTGAGTAAGCCCCCTAGGGAACTTACCTGAAGATGCAGAACAACAAGATAACACAAGTAAGGGCCCAGATGCAAGTCCAAAGCAATCAATAAGCAATACACACCTATCATCAAGCCATTTTCATAAGCTACCGGTCCAACATTCATACATACGAAACCCAAGTTCTCAACATACTAAAAACCAACCGATAGTGAAACCATTTTTCCAAAACCTTTTCGATATGATCAACATCAACCAAAATCATTCTCCCAATTTCCTTTTCAAAACCAACATCATCAACCAAGACAAAGAATCCCGACATTAAACATTTAAACCTTAAAATCAATACCTCCAAGTCATATTATAGAATTTATTCCGGCATTTTGGTTTCAACACATCAAATCCTTTAAGAACATTTTTGGACGACTTAAAACTTTTCCTAAATAATTTGACAATAATGTTTATCTAAAATAAACATTAAAATAAATCCCTCTGATAACTCCCTCCCTTGATGAGAATCGGAATAGATGTTTCAAAGGCTTTGACAGGATATTAGTGTCAAAGGCCTTGGAGCGTTAACAATTGATGAAATACAAAACCTACCTTTATTATTCATATATTATTTTATCTTATTATATACTTCCATTATATTATACATATATGAATGACTAACCATTTCAGGAAGTATAAATCGAGATTACATCCTTCCTTACATGTTGAAGAGATCAGTTCAAAATAGATCATGGCGTTTCAAAGTATCCATATATAGAAGATTCCAAGATCGAACTGATTCCAAAGAGCCGTTGGAGATCTGGTGATGAAGATCCTCACGCTCCATGCTATCTCCATGCTAGTATATAAAGGAAAGGAAGGAGAAGACAGATATACAAGTGCTACACACGAGCTTCAATTCTTTCAAGCGATCTGTCTTCCAAGTGTCTCTCTGCAAAGCGCTCAAATAGTTTGTTGTTTATTTCAAAGCCTTTGAGAGTCACTGTGAGCTTATAGGATATATTTATTTCAAGTGTTACTCGAGAGTTTATAACTCGGGAAGTTGCACTAGGCTATTGATTTGCGAGAGTTAGAGGATTGTACTAGATAGCTGAGAGAGGTGGGGCTCTTCTAGATTGGTCTAGTACTCCAAGGGAACGTGAGTTGACTAGATTGCAATTGTATAGGAGAGAGGCTTCTCGGTGAGCTATTAGGATCCTAAGATAAGCAATCAATAAAGCCTTTGAATCCTAGGGTTGTGGAAGAACCATAGGCGGGGACGTAGGCCAGTTGTGCTGAACCTCGTAAACATTTACTCGTGTTCTTTACTTATTTGCTTTACCATTTTTCCGCACTTGGTTCGAATTGTTTAACTTTGTGATTCAGGTTCTTCTCAAAGGTTTTGGTACAAGCTCCAAAAGTCTTGAGACTTACTGCGAAAAACGGGCATGCTCTATTCAACCCCCCTTCTAGAGTATTTATATATTACTTTGTTTTACATTATCGAACCTTCAATTGGTATCAGAGCTTTACTCACTGCTTTTGATCTAACAATCTTGTGAGTTTTCGATCATGTCTGGTGAAGCAAGCGGAGGATTTGCACAGGGAAGGTCTACAAGCAGACCGCCACTCTTTGTAGGAAACAACTTTGTCCACTGGAGATCTTTGATGAAGATGTTCATCATAGACCAAGATCTAGAGCTTTGGAACATTATAGAGAATGGTCCGAAGATTCCAGAGAAGGAAGGACCAAACGATACCAAAGTGGCAAAGAAGGAGTCTGAATACAACCAAGCAGATCTTGAAACCATCTCCAAAAACTACAGGGCTATTAACTTACTTTATTGTGGTCTTAACACTGATGAGTTTAACCGTATTTCCTCTTGTAGGTCAGCTAAAGAGATTTGTGACAAGTTGGTCGTCACCTATGAAGGAACGAGCCAAGTGAAAGACACCAAGATCAGCATCTTCCTTCGAAAGTATGAGCTCTTCAAGATGAAATCCGATGAGTCAATCAAAGCCATGTTCACACGATTCACAGAAATCACCAACAACCTTGACTCTCTCGGCAAGAGCTTTACCAACGTTGAGAAAGTGAGGAAGATACTGAGGTGCCTTCCAAAGGAGAAATGGGGTCCAAAAGTAACAGCTATAGAGGAAGCCCAGGACCTCACCACTCTACCCCTTGATGATCTCCTTGGGAAGCTGATCACGCATGAGATGATCCTTAATGAAGACGATGGAGAACTTCCAGCTAGCACCAAGAAATTGGCACTAAAGTCTAAGAAGGATGAGTCCAAGGATGGATCTGATTCTGAAGATGAGGATGACGATGAGGATGACCCTTTTGCTCTCATCACAAGAGGCCTTGCTAGAATTCTCAAAATGAAGAAGCAATTCAACAACAAGGATGGATCAGAATCTTCAAAATTTCGAGGTAAGCCCCAATACAACAAGTTTGAAAACAAGACTAAACCGTTGTCTTGTTTTGAATGTGGTGAAACAGATCATCTTGTAAAGGACTGCCCTCAAAAGACAAAGAGCCAGCCCAAGAAAGGTGACAAATGGAAGAAGAAAGCTATGGTGGCTACTTGGAGTGATTCCGACTCTGATTCTGACGATGAGACGGCCAACATTTGTCTTATGGCCTCAGAAGATGAATCCCACGATAAACTGCTTGAAGCTACTGTAAGAGAACTTATGGAAAGTCCAAAAGAGGTATTATCGGAATTCCTTTCTAATATGATTGCCAATGAAGAGAAGCTTATTGCCCAAACTAACATTCTTATTAAGAGAACCGTGGACCAGGAAAAGACTATTGAGGATCTGTCTATGAGGGTCAAAGGTCTTGAAGCTTCTTATTCAGGTCTTGACATTAAAGTCAAGACTCTTGATTCGGAGAAATCTGAACTCAAGCAAGATCTCTCCTCTCTAAGAAATGTGCATCATGACTTAGAGAACGAGAAGATCTCCCTGAATAATAAGATTCTAGACCAACAGACAGCCCTCATAAGTTTTACCAAATCCAAAAGCACTCTCGATAAGATGTTAGGTGAGCAACAAAGATCTCTAAACAAAAGTGGTATTGGTTACAACCCAAAGTTTTTAAAGAAGCAACACATTACCACTTTTGTAAAGGCTAAAGGAAGCAGAACCTCTCTTATATGTCACCATTGTGCTAGAAAGGGACATGTAAAAGAGACCTGCCCCTACAGAAGAAAGGATCCTTATATTATTCGCAATACATTTCCTGTTCATTTGAGAAAAGAACGGATAACACAAGTTTGGGTCCCAAAAGGCACTATTTTACCAAATATGGTTTACCCCAACAATGGATCCAAATTTGCTTATTGGTCTAGCCACAAAGGTTGATGTTTGTTTTGCAGGAGATCACCAAGGTGAAAGAACACAAATGGATTATTGATAGTGGTTGCTCGAGGCATATGAGTGGGAAGAGTTCTCTCTTTCATGATCTAAAGGAGCAATCCACGGGAACAATCACTCTTGGTGACAAAGGGAAATGCGACATTGTTGGTATTGGTAGTGTTGGAAGTGATTCCAGCCATAGTATTAAAAATGTCTATCTTGTCAATGGTTTAAAGTATAATTTGCTTAGCGTTTCTCAATTATGTGATAGTGGTAACAATGTCAGATTTAACAAGAAAAGATGTATAGTGTGCAGAGATGATACAAGTGAAGTTATATTGACTGCATATCGTTACAACAACATATACGCTGTAAATGCTGATCAAGTGGCACAAGGAAGCTTAACCTGTTTAAAGACCTTGACGGATGATCCAAAGCTTTGGCACAGGAGACTCGGTCATGTGAGTCCACATACACTACAGAAGCTTGTGTCCAAAGGGCTTGTAAGAGGGCTACCTGAGATGGACTTCAAAGGTATTGACATGTGTAACGCTTGCACACGAGGTAAACAAACACGTAGCTCCTTCAAACCCAAAAAGGTTGTAAGTTCTTCTAGACCCCTTGAACTTTTACATATGGATTTATGTGGTCCTATCCGAGTCAAATCTCCCAATGGTAAAAAGTACATGCTAGTTGTTGTTGATGATTTTTTTAGATATACTTGGGTTGCATTTTTGAAAGAAAAATCAGAGGCCTTATTTGAGTTTTCAAAACTTTGTAAGGAGTTGCAAACTTTAAGAAATGAGCCCATAGTGTCTATCCGGAGTGATCATGGTAGGGAGTTTGATCAACTTCAATTTGATTTGTTTTGTGCTAAATATGGCATATCCCATAACTTTTCTCCTCCTAGGACACCTCAACAAAACGGGGTTGTGGAACGCAAGAACCGCACCTTAGAGGATATGGCCAGGACTATGCTTTTAGAAAATGCATTACCTAAAACCTATTGGGCTGAAGCTGTTAACACAACTAACTACATTTTAAATCGTTGTCTTATTCGTTCCATCTTAAGAAAACTCCTTATGAACTTTTCAAAGGCCGCAAACCACTTATATCTTATTTTAAACCCTTTGGCTGTACTTGTTTTGTTCATACAATGGAAAAGATAACCTTGGGAAATTTGATGCGCGTAGTGATGAAGGTATATTTCTTGGCTATTCCACGAGTAGCAAAGCTTATAGAATCTTCAATAAAAGGACCCAGGTAGTTGAAGAAAGTATACATGTTATTTTTGATGAATGCAATGATGGTGCTTTGAGTGAAAGTGTTGCAGATATAGATCTCAATATCCATGAAGAGAACGAGGAAGGTGATGATGCTGCTACCATGAACACAGAGAAAAGAAACATGCATGAACCGATTCTTAACACTGAAGAATTGGCCCAAGGTGTTGAAGATGCGTCCAAAGCCCTTGGTATCCAATCCAACAGTGTTGAGATGACAGAGACTGCTGTAACTGAACCTAACAGGACCACGGAGTCAGATGTACCACAAATCGATCCTGATGGTGTGACGAATCAAGGAGCTGAGACTAGCAAAAGGAAATTCAATACTCCTCATCACACTCATTAAAGGATATCATTTCTGACCCTACTTCTAGTGTTCAAACTCGTTCTAAACTTAAAGATCTTTGTGCTTTTAACGCGTTTGTTTCTCTTATTGAGCCAAAGAAGGTAAATGAGGCACTTCAGGATCCAGACTGGATTATAGCTATGCAAAGTGAACTTAATGAATTTGAGAGGAACAAAGTCTGGACTTTGAAGCTTAGACCAAAGCATAAATCAGTCATTGACACTCGATGGGTGTTTCGAAACAAGTTAGATGAGAATGGCAAGATTGTGAGGAACAAGGCACGACTTGTTGCTCAAGGCTACAATCAAGAGGAAGGTATTGACTACGAGGAGACCTTTGCTCCCGTAGCCAGGCTTGAAGCCATTCGCATTTTATTAGCATTTGCATCTTTTATGAGCATAAAGTTATATCAAATGGATGTCAAGTGTGCTTTTCTTAATGGTTTCTTAGAAGAAGAAGTTTATGTTGCTCAACCCCCAGGTTTTGAAAGCTCAGAATTCCCCAATCATGTTTACAAACTTGACAAAGCGCTTTATGGTTTGAAACAAGCCCCAAGAGCTTGGTACGAGCGCTTGTCAAAATATCTTTTAGAAAATGATTTTAAAAGAGGGTTGATCGACAAGACTCTTTTTATCAAGACCAAAGGAAAGGACATTTTGGTTATTCAAATTTATGTTGATGATATATTATTTGGTGCTACTAACACATCTTTGTGCAAGGAATTTTCTGACATTATGTGCAGTGAATTTGAGATGAGCTTGATGGGTGAACTCAACTTCTTTTTGGGGTTACAAGTTCATCAATCCAAGAAAGGGATCTTCGTCAACCAAAGCAAGTACACTAAGGATCTCTTGAAGAAGTTCAAGATGGATCAATCCAAAGCAGCCAAGACTCCCATGAGCTCAACGTTATCTCTAGATCAAGACAAGACTGGAACAAGTGTCAATCAAAAGGAGTATCGAGGAATGATTGGATCTTTATTATATCTCACAGCTAGTAGACCTGACATCATGTTTAGTGTTTGCATGTGTGCTAGGTTTCAAGCTGATCCAAAAGAATCTCACCTCGTGGATGTGAAGAGGATCTTTCGATATCTCAATGATTTTGCAGGCTACAAGGTGGATAGAAAGAGCACATCAGGATGTTGCCAATTCTTAGGAGCATCTTTGATCAGTTGGCACTCAAAGAAGCAAAACTCAGTTGCTCTATCCACTGCAGAAGCCGAATACATTGCAGCTGGAGCTTGCTGCTCCCAAATCCTTTGGATAGCTCAACAAATGCGAGATCTCGGCATCAACCTCAAGGGTATCCCAATTAAGTGTGACAATACAAGTGCCATATCCATCACTAAGAATCCTGTTCAGCATTCAAGGACCAAGCATATTGATGTAAGACATCATTTCATTAGAGATCATGTTGAAAAAGGTGATGTGTCCATATCTTTTATTTCTACTGATTATCAATGGGCTGACATTTTTACTAAGCCTTTGGCAGAAGACAGGTTCACCTTAATTAGACGAGAGATTGGGATGCTTGACAAGGATGCACTTTCGTAGGGGGAGCTTTCCCTTTACGAAAGATAAACTCCACTCAGTGTCAAGACCTTTGAGAGTTATGTCAAGGTTTGCAAACTGATCAGTGAAGTACATATATCGGATCATATATTTTTGGTTAATATCTTTTTAGATATTTAATCAATTATATTTGTTTTAATCGGATTTCAAAATAGCCTATTTCTATGATTTCCTTAACCGTTAAGATATTTTATTTTTTGGATATATATTTTTAGTTACCTTGTCCGATTTTAATGGGTATTTGAATTTGAATTTGAAATTGAAAACCTTTCAAATCTTAGCAATGTAATGATTTCTTTCCTTGGAACCCTAAACCCATCCCATCAATCCGTCACCCTCTCTCTCTACTTAAACTAATTATGTACTCGATTACAACCTACACTCAGAGTTTTCCAAACCCTTTCCACTCCTTCATCTTCAACCTCTCAAAGAAACCCTATCCGACTACTTCCATGGCACCCAAAACCAAGAAAGCTGTCACTCCCAAAAGACTTGGCGCCACCCCCAAGGGACGCCAGGCCACTGCTAGCTCTCCCACACCCGAACCTGCTACTCAAGCCATCGTCCCAGCAGTTGTCCAGAGCACCATTAAGGCGAGCACGGCCACGGCTCCCAAAGGCTCTCAGAAGTGCGCTGCTAAGAAACCCTTGAGTGCTAAACAAAAGGGGAAGAGAAAGATTCTGGCTGAGGAAGAGGACGAGGAAGAAGAGGAAGACGACCTTGATGCCGCCCTGGAGCGAGATGCTGCCAAGGAAGCTGAGGAAGAGGCCTTGAGACAAAAAAAGGCCGATGAGGAGGCCGAACTTGCTAAGAAAAAGGCTGAGGAAGAAGCTGAGCGGATTCGGAAGGAAGCCGAAGCCGAGGAGGTTCCATCCGAGGAGGAGCCTGAGGAAGAAGAAGAAGAAGAAGAGCACGAGGGATCCGGAGAGGACGAGGAACCTGAAGGTGATGAAGCGGGGTCCGGTGAGGACTCGGGGTCCGAGGAAGAGGAGGAAGAAACTCCTTCTCCTTCTCCTCCTCCTCCCCCGTCTCCGAAGAAGCGGAAAGCCCCTGCTCCAGTCAAGCCTCCATCCCCTAAGCGTACCAGGAAGGGCCCTGTCAAGAGTCTTGTAGCGCCTGTCAAGAGAGCTGCTCCAACTATTGCGCGCAGATAGAACGCAGACCCCTCGGCCTATATCCAGGTAAATCAATCCTTGCCCTCCTCTTGGTTTTTAGATGCTGAGACTGCTGGTAAGTGGGTAGATGAGTTTCGTACTCGTAAGCTTAGCTGTTCAGATTTTTTAGACTTTGAATTCTTTGAAGCTTTGAAGATGCCTTGCATTGAGCTCCTCAAAAATTCCCCAGCCTGGACTCTTCTTAACCGAGAAACTGTTTACTACCCTGAGCTTACCCGACTCTTCTACATCAACCTAAAAGCCAAGAACGACACTGATGGTTGGTCTTTGGAGACTGTTGTCAAAGGGGTTAGAATCTCTCTCAACCCCAATGATTTTGCAGATCTCCTAGGCTTACCTACCCCTGTTCCACCATCTGAAATCCACCCCTCAAAAGAAAATTGCATCATCCTAGCCCGAGCCAAATATCTCCTACCCGAAGCGTCCAACAGCACCTCAAAGCAACTCACCCACTCATCACTAACCCTTGAGGCAAAAATTATCTTTAACATCATTGTTAGATGCCTCTTACCCCGTCTCAACTCTGGCTCACTCCTAACCGACAATGCCATGGTCCTGCTCTACCGCATTATAAATGGCCTTGACCCAGATCTGGCCAACACTATCCTTGGTACCATGACCCATGCCAGAAAAGCTCGTAAAGGCTCTCCCCTCCCTTTTGCTACCCTTTTGACCCCTATCTTCAAAGCTTCTGGAATTGATGTCAAAAATGAAGAACAGCTGCGTCATACGGGTATGTTCGACTCTAAAGGCCTTGAAAAGATTGGCATCACTCGGTCTCCCCAAGGGACCTTGAGTCTTGCCACTCCTTCAAAAGCCTTTCCCACTGCTCCAGCTTTCGATGAACGCATGGACAACCTAGAGTTGGGCTTGGAGGAAGTGCGCCTGGATATTAAGGAGTTGTAGAAGGAGGTGATGACGACGATGAGCGGGATTTCAACGATGCTGGAAGGACTGTGGACGAGGCTCACTAATGATGCTCTGGATTGACTTAACCTAAACCTTATCCCACCCTATCCCACCCCTGAACTTGTTACTTTGCTGGTTTTTGGAAACGTTTTCAAAACTTTTGGCAACTTTTGGTGACTGTTTTACCTCCGCCCTTTGTTGAAAGACAAAAAGAGGGAGATGTTCGTTAGACTTTGAAAACCTTGTTTAAAGGTCGTGGAGGACCTTGGTCTTTGTTTTTATGGTTTTCAGTTGGATAGTTTTTGCATGCTTTAAAAATTTGATCCAACATTTGTCTAACCCTTGCAGGTACTAAGTCTGTGTTTGATTATGATATATCTGTTTTACTAAGTTGCAGGGATGCACAGGTTTTGTCTTTCATCAAGGGGGAGATTGATAACTCCCTCCCTTGATGAGAATCGGAATAGATGTTTCAAAGGCTTTGACAGGATATTAGTGTCAAAGGCCTTGGAGCGTTAACAGTTGATGAAATACAAAACCTACCTTTATTATTCGTATATTATTTTATCTTATTATATACTTCCATTATATTATACATATATGAATGACTAACCATTTCAGGAAGTATAAATCGAGATTACATTCTTCCTTACATGTTGAAGAGATCAGTTCAAAATAGATCATGGCGTTTCAAAGTATCCATATATAGAAGATTCCAAGATCGAACTGATTCCAAAGAGCCGTTGGAGATCTGGTGATGAAGATCCTCACGCTCCATGCTATCTCCATGCTAGTATATAAAGGAAAGGAAGGAGAAGACAGATATACAAGTGCTACACACGAGCTTCAATTCTTTCAAGCGATCTGTCTTCCAAGTGTCTCTCTGCAAAGCGCTCAAATAGTTTGTTGTTTATTTCAAAGCCTTTGAGAGTCACTGTGAGCTTATAGGATATATTTATTTCAAGTGTTACTCGAGAGTTTATAACTCGGGAAGTTGCACTAGGCTATTGATTTGCGAGAGTTAGAGGATTGTACTAGATAGCTGAGAGAGGTGGGGCTCTTCTAGATTGGTCTAGTACTCCAAGGGAACGTGAGTTGACTAGATTGCAATTGTATAGGAGAGAGGCTTCTCGGTGATCTATTAGGATCCTAAGCTAAGCAATCAATAAAGCCTTTGAATCCTAGGGTTGTGGAAGAACCCTAGGCGGGGACGTAGGCAAGTTGTGCTGAACCTCGTAAACATTTACTCGTGTTCTTTACTTATTTGCTTTACCATTTTTCCGCACTTGGTTCGAATTGTTTAACTTTGTGATTCAGGTTCTTCTCAAAGGTTTTGGTACAAGCTCCAAAAGTCTTGAGACTTACTGCGAAAAACGGGCATACTCTATTCAACCCCCCTTCTAGAGTATTTATATATTACTTTGTTTTACATTATCGAACCTTCACCCTCTTTATAATCCCCATTTATAAAACCTATTAAATAATTTACTTTATCAATTAACCTCAATTAATCACTTTAAAATTCCTAATCACATATTAAAACATCATAAAAATACATATTCCAATTAATGTCTCTTTAAACCATTTTATAATATATAATAATAATTTCAGAAATATATATCCTCAAAACTGAATATTATAGTAATACTAATAATTAAATAATCAAATAGACATCATATAAATAATATTACGCATAAAACCACACATAAAACATTATCCCAACACCACACAAGAAATGCTGGCCGGCCCACCCGAGGCAAAACAAGCCCAACCGAATCCATTTTACCCGAGCCCATGGAATAAGAAGAAGGAAGACCCAGTGCCACTCAGATCCATCCCAACCCGGAAAGAAAGGATTCGGATCCTGAAAATTAGGCCCAAGCCCAAGAAGAAAAGAAAGAACAATCCCCGTCTTCTTCCTCACAATTCGGACAGAACCCTCGCCCACACCGGACGGAAATGAAGAGGAGGAGACGAAGCCAGGGCCTCCGGCTGCATCTTTTCGACCCAAACGTTTCCCACCCTGATTGAAGACCAAATCCGACCGAGACCACACACACACAAAGAGAAGCGAGAACATGAGAGGAGGAGGAGGAAAGGAATTTACCGAGGCGTCTCCGAGGAATACTCCGGCTGCAATGGCGGTTCTCAACTGAATTGGCGAGGAGGAAGCCTGGCTCGAGCCTAAGAAGGGAGAGGAATGAGGACAAGCGAGACTGAGGGAGTCTTGAATCGAATCGACATGAAAGCGAGAACCCACCTTGAACGGAAACAGAGGAGGAAGCTCGCGCTCCAGCTCCGGCGGCGGCTCCTGCTTCTGTGACTGCTGCGCTGGTCGTCCGAGGAAGCGGCTGCTACTACTCACGGACACAGGAGGAGGATTTGCTCAGAAAGGCTCGGGACCTCGGCTCGGTCGCTGGGCTTCAACGAAAAGGATGAGCAAGGTGAGGCGGAGATGCTGCTGCTACTGCTCAGCTCAGAGGAAGGAGTTGTTGAGGTGCCCGGTGGTGCTAGGGTGGCTCAGCCGGTGGATAGGGGAGGTGTCGGAAGAAGGTGTGGTGGTGGAGGCAGCGGTTGCACAAGCGGCAATGGAGGAGGAGGGCTCTTCGGCAAAACCAAAGGAGAAGAGAAGATAAGGTGATTTTTGTGTTTTGTGTGGTTTGAAATGGGTCAATGGTGGTCTGATTTTTTAACAGATAAAAATGTTGTTTGGTTGTCAAAGTGTGTGGAATCAAAAAGAGAGGAAGAGAGGTTTAGGATAGAAATTTCCCCAAAACAAGAGGAATGAGTTGTTGTGTGTACAACTTAGTCAAACAGCAAACGAAGAGGGGGTCCTTTCCTACCAATTTCAGGTTAAGACAAGAAGAGCTATTAGCCTACTACTGCTGCTGCTCGAAAAGGGGGAAGAAATGAGACACACAAAATGGTGCCAAAAACTACATTTGAAATACCCGATAATAAAACGCGGAACCCTCTCTCTCAACCTCATCCCAACTCAAAATTTCAAATCGAATTTCCAAACTCGAATTAATTAATTCGATAAAATCTCGCTCATATTCCAAAATCTCAAGTCAAAATAGCGGAATTGAAATCCGTCGGAAAAATCCGTTAAAATCATGCCGGAATTCATTTTAAGAGATTTTAATTAACCCGATTTACATTCATTTTTAATTTTTTTTCTTCCGAAATTTAGGATTTAAAATCCGGGCCTTTACATCATCTCCCTCTAAAAACAAGTCTCGTCCCCGAGACTAAAACAAAAACAAAGTAGGGGATGAAGTTTGAAATTGATGAGTCTAGGGACCATGTCCAGGGATCTTGTAATCATCTCGGTTGCGTCTTCCGGGATTCTCACAACATCCTAGTCACGGTCGTGACATCTCCAATTGGCCTTGACAAGTATGCAATAAGCGCCCCTATCACATCCTCGCTTCGACTTTTCGGAAGTACCACAACTTTAAAAGTTCTACAATAGCATCACTAGGTCTTAGCAAACACCCTATAGGCGCCTCCATAAAGTGCATGTATCCACTTCGTGAAGTATCATAGAGTTGCCTGAGTTTGAAAAGTTTCCAAAGGGATTCCGCAATTGAAAATAAAGATTAGCCTCAAAATCGTTGAAATTCTTGGTATCGTTCATTCTTTCACAATCCAAGTTGGTCCTTTTTCAAAACCGTTCAAAATCTTCAAATCCAACGTCTAATCAAGCAACCTTACACCAAAACAAGTCAAATCCCTTCAAATCAAGATTTCATCAAAATCTTCCAACCACCAGATCAATTCCTCGCATACCAAACAATCAAATTCAGAAGCTGGGAGGTGGAATCATCCATTTCTAAGGGCTAATCCCATATTCTCTTCCTAGTTTCCATAATCAAATCAATCTATCGGTCTCAATGCAAGCAAGATTCACAAGCCATAAGCAATGCATAACCACATAACCAATCGATCCTCAACGAGTACATCATATGACAAGTCTCAAACATATGCCAGCACACTCCCACAAGATCACATCAATGTCTCCACATCATATCATAGTCACAAACCATCACATAACCGTCTAACATAAACATAAACATGCCAACAAGTCTCAAGTAACAAAGGAACAACAAGCCTCAACATACCACGAATCATTAGGTATATCTATATCATACTGAAGGCATCACAAGTGCATAATCGAATGCTCATCACTCATCACGTAAGCACACATGTCCTGAATCAACGGTTTAGGTGTTATGGGGTTAGTACGTCAATACACATCAAATCTCACAATCGCATATCAATATCGCAACACAAGTAGAGTAGATTAATCACGTTAACATATCAACACAACAAGGTCATGCCAATAAGATTCAGAAAAAAAAAAGATCAAGCAGTATATATAAATCATCAAAAAGTCAATATGCCTTAAAGACACCACCTTAACTCGTCACAAAACCATATAACGACCATTTAGAAATCATGCACCATTATCTCATATATACAAGTCATGTCCATACTTCAAGTCATATTCATCATTTACATAATCAATAATCATGCTAGTCAGCCGTATGCTACAACATCATGCTTACTACCACAAAATAAATATCATTCTTCCATATAGTAACACGTCATTATCTCATAGTTCATACTCATCATTATTTCTTACATCATATCACAACACGTCCTACCATGCTTCTAAAATACATAACAGGATAGCAAGGCATCAATATGTCATGATAGTATCGATTATTCCATATCAGGTTCGTCATGGTTGCTATCTAACATCATGCCAACAGATATAAATAAATCCCATAAGCAAGAAAATCCTCACATCATACCAGTCAAACTAAATGCAATCCCGCTCGCCCGATTCTAATTCCCAGCCAAGACCAATCTCCTTCTAGACTAACTAACCTCAACTCACTCAAAATTCCCGAAAGAAATCCAAATTCATTTCGATACCCCATTCTCGCCCCTCATTTCACCAAGCACTACCATACCTCATCCACCTCTAAGAATCCAACTCCTATCTCTAACTTCACACCCAAGTACCCTCTCATGCTATGTTTTCAATACTCTCAAAAGCCATTTCTCACACTTCTCATACTACTCAAGACATCACAAGCATCATACCCTGCCAACCACATCCCCTTTAGGAAATTACTCGATCACTGCCTAGCCGGCCTATCCCTAACCATACCCTCGCCCAATAGTTCAAAGAAGAAGCAATCATGGATATTATTACACATAAGGACTACATCATAATTAATTCATCATTAAATATTGCAACTACATCCATAAGTCTCGTTTTACCAACATGCTCAATAGTTATTGTGAAACATCATATATGCACATAATCAAGTCAAGCTAGAAAGTTCCATCATAACCTTATCTAATAACCACTTCATGTTTCTCAACATTTGCAGTTCATACTTTATAGGCAAAGGAATTTAGATCATGCTTGGCAACTCAGAGTAACAACTAATCAAGGTATCATGGCACATTAGAACTATAAGGCATCAAATCATATTATTATAAACAACAGACAATCAGGCAACAGTTATCACCAAGTGAGCACATCAGCACGTAAATCTCATCGGTAGGTCAGTGCAATATCACCATCAATAAATTCAGAAGGATTAGCAATTCGAACGGAGGACACTCGCTCGCAAGTCATATCGTACTCAGTAACCTCCATCCTCGAAACATGTTTATCCCGCCGACATCGTTGATCCCGAGGCCCATGGGTTATGGGCACACGCTTCCGCTGCGCTGCTCTTTCGCTATCTAACTTCCCGTTCCCTTTTCCATACGGTCGCTCATCCGATGTATCGCGTAAGAGTCCAAGTTAGCGGAGATAGGGGGTGACAATAGCGGACACCCAATGTTCCTTTCGGAATCAAACACGGACCAAGGCTAAGACGACAAGACTAGAGACAAGACTACGACCCGAGAATATAACGATGCCCTTATGAAAGTCTATTAGGTTACAATTGTGACGAGCAAAATGAATTCATCATGAAGCATATCAGTCACATTAATCCACACTAACATGTATTTATCTCAAGGAGAACGACATGCATATTCAATCCAAAAGACATAATCGAATTCTACACGGATGCATGTGAGATAAGTTAATATCCTTTTATTCCAGGGAAGCACATATGTCTAGCAATTTCAAGTAAGATATGCGGAGCCAGTAATGGTCATGCAGAGCGTAACGAGGATGATAAACATCATGTATATGAACAATGCACGAGCATGGAAACAAATGAGGCCAAATATAGCATGACGAGGTACACCATAAAAATCAAACTAAGCGTCATATGAGGGTACATAAGAGCGGCATGACAATTATCACATCTAGCAACAAGGATCATATAATAGGTTGAGAACGACATGTAATCATATGACGAGATACATTTAAAAGCATAAGTAATACATGGTACTAGCGATACATGATAGGACATTGACATAGTCAAGAGTGATTTAAATAAATTCAACATAATGTTCATGAAGGATGAGGCATCCTTACAAGGTAACAAATAGAACATCACCGTGATAGATTCTAAGCATGCTAGGAAGGAATAGTCATTGAGGCACATAAAGTAGTACAATAATTATCACATTACATGACAAGAATGTTCACGTAATAAACAAGAATGACAAGTCACCATTGAGCGGGTCATTTTAGAAATCATAAGCTCTATAGGATATTAACAACACATATCGAACATGAATACAATCAAGATATATACTTCGACTAGATCCATTCTAACATTCATGTGTCATGCGTATGTTAAATTATGATATAGCGTGGTGTGTGATCATGTGAGGTGTCAAGTCATACATTAATGCAAGTAGGAGAAGATGGCACAAAATAATAGGGAAATACCACCAAGCGATAACAGGTAAACATGATAGGATTAACCATCACATGAAGCAAGTCGATCATCAAGTTCAACATTAATCTAATCAGGATGGGCAAAACATCTTAAGAGGGTAGGAAGAGGGAGGAATCACACTATTAGGGACCTGACTCAAGGGAGAAATTCAGCGATAATGTCGGCAAGATATAAATGCGTACAAGTCACAACTAAGGGTCCTACATGATGCTAAAGGCTCGTTATGACGTACGATACATGCATGCAACTAATCATGATGAAGCATAAGAGATCACTCACTCACATTCCAACGATACAGAAGTATGAGAAAAGTTTAACACAAGTCCAAATAATGGGCAATATGACTAGAATGCGAGGACATGAGCTCAACCCAACACATAATAGGATAACATGCATTCATCAAGACTCAATTATACCACACATTCTCCATTCAACGCAAGCAATCACACAACATTATCAACTTACAAAATCATCAACAACAGTCAATTTGACGAATACAAAACAGATGAACATACTATAGATTATTGTCACAAAAGAAATAATAGTATCGACACATCATCATCCAGCATGCTAAGGCAATCATCTACAAGCATTCATACAAAGGGGAGTTGATCACCCTATCATGAACCTAATCCAGGAGGAAATAACGATCATGTAGGTTCATATCATGTGGTTCATGTTTCCAACCCATCATACGATCAATAGGCCAAATAAACATGCTATAACAACATATAATCATGATAGAAGGAAAGACACAACACGAGACTTGAGCAATGTAACTAACCACATTATGAGCTTAACAATAAAATCATGACAGAAAGCAAGGCATAACATGAGCAACTTTTACTAATGATCATTTGCAAGGTACATGCGGGAGATTACAAGATTATGTCATGCCATTCAGAGAGAGTCACCATTACAACCGGGAAGAGATTCCTAAGGGCATCCACTAACTTTTCCCAACCGACTCATCACCCCTCTTTCCCGTGGGACTCTAGTACAACTCTTTATAGCAAGAAGACACTGGTTGATCATCATAAGAATAAGGAAAGACAGCCACATAAGCACCTTACTTCTAACTCAAAGTGACATCAAGAACTTCCAACACTCACTCAGACAAACTTAATATCCAACCATGATTCCCGACACAATGTGTTTACCAACCAAATTCCCCGTGGAAGACACTGACATCCAGGAAAAGGCTAGATAGAACCGTCAAGGGGTTAATATAGTGGAAGGGGTTGTTCCACACAAGCTGGGTTTGACCACACAGAAACAAAGGTACTCCCACTATCCCGTTTGCACAGATCAGTCAATACACATATCATAGTTAAGGCATCCAAATCAGATCTCTAAAATAACAAGCATCCAGCACAAAATCAGTTAATAACACTCATAATGATCTCTTTGGAGTCTCCCACCCCATCTGTAAAGAACAAGCTGATATTTTGCCTACCGTTCCCAACTACACCCAATAGGGGTGGTCTAGCGCCTTTACTACCCACTCGCGTCCCCGTTTGGTAGGTTTGCCTCTTTTATTACAAGTCAAGTTCATTACTTAGTCCAATTTCGGTTAGGCATCTTAAGTTCATTTTTTTCCTTCTTAAAATCCTTTCAAATCCTTTGAAATTCATGGGCGGATTTCCAAAACATACACTCGACCCTTGCGTACCCGAATTGCACAACCTCAGCTCTGATACCATCTTTGTAACAACCCAGAATTATGATTTCCGGGTTACGTTTCAAGGGATGAGACCCCTTGTTCGGATCTTGCAATCTAGGTACAGGTCGAGGTTTCAAACTCATTTTAAGATTAGTAGAAAGAGGGATTTCAAAACCCAAAAACCTCGAAGGGCCGTTGGGTACCCTTAAGCTGTCCTAAGACTATGTCACGGAATCCATTTCAAACGGAAGTAAAGCGGAAGCAAAGTAAAGATACAAGTGTCACGACAGAACCGGTCAAAACCAAATCATGAGTGGGTAATTACCATTTTACTAAGTTATGATATTAGCCAGATTCTTCGATTCGCCAAAAGGAAACCCGTCATATAGGCATCGAGCATTCAAAATCTGCAGAAAATACCTTAAAAAAAGAACGGGGAAAGGAGTCAGATCGAGTCACTCATGCGGGACCGGCAGTCCTCGCTGAGACCACATAGTATGTGCTATATGTAATAAAGATGCTCTAATGTAGTACGAAAGTCAAACACACTAGCATGCTCCTGGTTCATAATAATGTGCAGAAATATTGTAAAGGGCCCAAGACAATGCCAAGTGGCATATCCCTCTCCTACCTCTACACCCCTTCCCGTTAGTGCAGAGACTGGCCAGTTCGGGCTATAACATATCAATTCCTCGTGGTGGTGCACAAACCACGACATCATCATATCATATCATCTCATCGATTGCCCGATGGTGCTGAGCTATCATATCATGCTCATATCGACTCGATTGACTCAGGGTACCCGATGAGGCTGGGCTACCCTATGACCCTAGCAAAGACTCTAGGACTATCACAAATAACGACCGTTCTGTTTCAAACGCATAAAGTAAGCTGATGCTCATTCCATTAGTGCAACCTAAACATGATACTACATGGCATGCTTTTATGCATATGCAACACCTAACATAAAATGCAACAACATGCATGAATGTCCAACCTGAGTAAGCCCCCTAGGGAACTTACCTGAAGATGCAGAACAGCAAGATAACACAAGTAAGGGCCCAGATGCAAGTCCAAAGCAATCAATAAGCAATACACACCTATCATCAAGCCATTGTCATAAGATACCGGTCCAACATTCTTACATACGAAACCCAAGTTCTCAACATACTCAAAACCAACCGATAGTGAAACCATTTTTCCAAAACCTTTTCAATATGATCAACATCAACCAAAATCATTCTCCCAATTTCCTTTTCAAAACCAACATCATCAACCAAGACAAAGAATCCCGACATTAAACATTTAAACCTTAAAATCAATACCTCCAAATCATATTATAGAATTTATTTTGGCATTTTGGTTTCAACACATCAAATCCTTTAAGAACATTTTTGGACGACTTAAAACTTTTCCTAAATAATTTGACAATAATGTTTATCTAAAATAAACATTAAAATAAATCCCTCTTTATAATCCCCATTTATAAAACCTATTAAATAATTTACTTTATCAATTAACCTCAATTAATCACATATTAAAACATCATAAAAATACATATTCCAATTAATGTCTCTTTAAACCATTTTATAATATATAATAATAATTTCAGAAATATATATCCTCAAAACTGAATATTATAGTAATACTAATAATTAAATAATCAAATAGCCATCATATAAATAATACTACGCATAAAACCACACATAAAACATTATCCCAACACCACACAAAAGAAATGTTGGCCGGCCCACCCGAGGCAAAACAAGCCCAACCGAATCCATTTTCCCCGAGCCCATGGAATAAGAAGAAGGAAGACCCAGTGCCACTCGGATCCATCCCAACCCGGAAAGAAAGGATTCGGATCCTGAAAATTAGGTCCAAGCCCAAGAAAAAAAGAAAGAACAATCCCCGTCTTCTTCCTCACAATTCGGACAGAACCCTCGCCCACACCGGACGGAAATGAAGAGGAGGAGACGAAGCCAGGGCCTCCGGCGGCACCTTTCCGACCTAAACGTTTCCCACCCTGATTGAAGACTAAATCCGACCGAGACCACACACACACAAAGAGAAGCGAGAACAAGAGAGGAGGAGGAGGAAAGGAATTTACCGAGGCGTCTCTGAGGAATACTCCGGCTGCAATGGCGGTTCCCGACTGAATCGGCGAGGAGGAAGCCTGGCTCGAGCCTAAGAAGGGAGAGGAATGAGGACAAGCGAGACTGAGGGAGTCTTGAATCGAATCGACATGAAAGCGAGAACCCACCTTGAACGGAAACAGAGGAGGAAGCTCGCGCTCCGGCTCCGGCGGCGGCTCCTGCTTCTGTGACTACTGCGCTGGTCGTCCGAGGAAGAGGCTGCTACTACTCACGGACACAGGAGGAGGAGCTGCTCAGAAGGGCTCGGGACCTCGTCTCGATCGCTGGGCTTCAACGAAAAGGAGGAGCAAAGTGAGGCGGATATGCTGCTGCTACTGCTCGGCTCGGAGGAAGGAGTTGTCGAGGTGCCCGGTGGTGCTAGGGTGGCTCAGCTGGTGGCTAGGGGAGGTGTCGGAAGGAGGTGTGGTGGTGGAGGCAACGGTTGCACAAGCGACAATGGAGGAGGAGGGCTCTTCGGCAAAACCAAAGGGGAAGAGAAGATAAGGTGATTTTTTGGTTTTGTGTGGTTTGAAATGGGTTAATGGTGGTCTGATTTTTGAACAGATGAAGATGTTGTTTGTTTGTCAAAGTGTGTGGAATCAAAAAGAGAGGAAGAGAGGTTTAGGATAGAATTTTTCCCAAAACAAGAGGAATGAGTTGTTGTGTGTACAACTTAGTCAAACGGCAAAGGGAGAAGGGGTCCTTTCCTACCAATTTCAGGTTAAGACAAGAAGAGCTATTAGCCTACTACTGCTGCTGCTCGAAAAGGGGGAAGAAACGAGACACACAAAATGGTACCAAAAACTACATTTGAAATACCCGATAATAAAACGCGAAACCCTCTCTCTCAACCTCATCCCAACTCAAAATTTCAAATCGAATTTTCAAACTCGAATTAATTAATTCGATAAAATCTCGCTCATATTCCAAAATCTAAAGCCAAAATAGCGAAATTGAAATCCGTCGGAAAAATCCGTTAAATCATGCCGGAATTCATTTTAAGAGATTTTAATTAACCCGATTTACATTCATTTTTATTTTATTTTTCCAAAATTTAGGATTTAAAATCCGGGCCTTTACAGTGTACACACTCCATATTACTTATGTTTGTATATATAGAGTATAAATCGCTTGTAATCAGCCCTTAAGATGTACCTTATACACAATTATATATGTTTGATCTTATTGCGATGGATGACCCAAATTAAAAGGAAATTTTCCCTTTTTTATAACTCTCCTATAGTGGGCGCGTGTGTAACGTGAAGGGGTGGAAAAACTGATGTGGAGGATGGGGGACCCGCTCAAAAATTAAAAAGGATGAAAGCGGCTAATTTGATTCGGAATTGGGAGGGGGACAAATTGTAGATGGTGATGTGGGACCCTAACAACAATAATAAAAGATATGAATCAAATCAAATAATTAATCCACTCCTATTTTTTTTTCTTTTAATTCGGAATTGGGAGGCGTCAATATAATCGATCGATTTAACGTGCACATTGAACGATAATTGGGAGATTATCAAGTGAAATTTTAATTTTATGAGGTACAAAAAAATGACGAATAATTGCATAATATCAGGGGGGAAGAGCAAAGAAATTACGTGGAATGCTTCATTATTATCTCATATTGATCCACATACTTATTTTTAATTGGGATATTATTCAGTGGAATAAAGCGAGAAGAGACAAATAAAACGAAGAATAATTGGGAGATTATTCAGTGTAATTCTTATCTTTAATTCGGAATTGGTTTTGAATCAGCATCGATAATTAAGTATCTTGAATTAACCAACAACAAGAGATTTATATATTTACAACAAGGTTTGTTGATTGTCATTTTCATGAAAATCTATTCCCAACTTTAGGTGTGAAACGAGCAAAGAAATTACGTGGAATGCTTCATTACTATCTCATATTGATCCACATACTCAAGTGTGTGAACAAGAAGTGGAGAAAATTATACATTTACAAAGTATAGTGAATCAATTGACAGATTTGTTTACATGCACAAAGAAAGTGACAAAGCCACATATGCTGGCTAGAAATGCCCCTAAAAGGATTACAATTCCTGAGAGAGAAAAGTTGGGCAAAAACCATTAAATGAGTCCATGATAGAATGAAAACGTGGCTGGTCTATTGGTTATAAAGATTTGAAACCAAGGAAAAGTAGACGTCAAGAAAATGTCATGAAAATTGCCCCACTAATAAGTTTAGGGGGGGGGGGGGGGGGGAGGCCAAAATACAAGAGGAAAGTGATAAAGACACCTCGAAAAATGTGGATGGCGCATTAGAAGACAAAAGTATTATGGATGAAGATAGAAACATTGATAATTATGAAATGTATGTGAATAGTATTTCTACCATAATACAATGGAATAGAAATGATATTACCCTTGATGAGATGTTTGCATACTCTGTTGCCACGAAAATAATTGTTGATGACAATGAAGTGAGCCACAAAGTGTCGACGAATGTCGTCGTAGAAATGACTGCCCAAAATGGAAAGAGGCAATCCAGGTCGAGTTAAAGTCACCAGGAAAGTGCGAAGTTTTTGGTCCTGTTAAACTTACATCAAGAGGTGTAAAGTCAGTAGGCTACAAATGGGTATTCGTACGAAAGCAAAATGAGGAAAATGAAATTGTGAGGTACAAAGCGAGGGTTGTAGCCCAAGATTCCCCAATAGTTTATGCAACTACCACTACTAAAATAGTTTGATATAGGGACGGATATTCGAGACGGATTTCACTTGTAGCTAATTATGTCCCTATTAGGGATGAATTTTGGAACAAAATGTCATAATTGACGCTAAATTTGAAACAAATTAGCATAGCGTCAGTAATTTTGTTACTAATTGCATTATCCCATAATAGGTCTCTAAATCCATACCTAATGGGAACATGGTGAAATGTCGTGTCTATCTTTAACTCTATATAGCAATAGATATAGCAATCAATTTATATTCCGTCTCTATATAGAGACGAATTGAAACGTGTGCCTAAATTCCTCTCTAATTACTGATGAATATAGGGATGAATGAGCGTTCGACGCAAACTCATTAACAAAATAAAAAAGTGTTACAATATTTGTTGGTGAATAGTCACGAGCTTAAGTTGGTTACAAAAGCCAATCCCGATTCCATCCCCGATTTTCTCCATGAATCTGCCTCCGAATCAGTTTCTGAGTTCGTCTCCAAATTCGTCTCTGAATCCATCCCCAAATTCGTCCTTGAATCTGTCCCTGAATTCATCTCCGAATTCGTCCCTGAGAATCCACCCCCGAATTTGTCCCCTAATCCGTCCTTGAATCTGCCCTCGAATTAATTATGGAAAAGAATCATGTTGAGGGATCGATATGCATAGATTACTCTCGTCAAGAGTCGTCTAATTTTTCTGTGCATTAATTTTCCATCTCATGTTCCATCTAAATTGAGGAAATCAATAAGAAATGATGCGTTTGAAGGCGTTTAAAATTCTATTTCTATTTTCAGTTATCCTGGTCAAAGTGGCAGCAAAGCGAGAACAAGGTGGATGACGATGGACAAAGAGCGGAATGCTACACAAAAGGTTATATTACTCATTTCGATAATTAAGTAAGAAGTTACAAAAGTTTAAATGAAGGGAAATGTTATATTTTCTATTTTTGCAAGATACTGGTGACGCACATTTCTAAGAAGATGACCGAAGTAAGAATTTTCACAAAGCTTTTGACTTGGTATATCATCACATTGAATTTTCACAAAACTATATAAAATATTAACATTTTTTTACCTTTATTTTTATAAATCCATACTCAATTGTAATAAGTATGAAATTATTAAAAAAATTATTAAAAATGTTAATATTTTATATAGTTTTTAACACCTAAAAAAACGTGCGTGAATAGTGAAACGTCAAGTTTTAATCAACGGATGGAGTATTTGTTATATATCAACAATATCACAAGTCACAACAGATGGACCCTTGTAATGGTTCCCCATTTACTTGGCGGAAGAATAACAATCCTATAAACAACACGCATGAGAGACTGGATAGGGTTCTTGCCCACCAAAACATTATGACAAAATTCAAGAATCTCAAAGTAGTACACCACCCTTTCACATCCTCCGACCATTGCCCTATAACTTTACAACTGGGAACTGCTGATACAAAAAAAGGTTCCCCCTTCAGGTTCGAAATGGCTTGGACAACCGATCAACAGCTTGAAAGCATAGTTAAAAAAGTGTGGAGCAATAAGTTACATGGTTCTTTTTGCTACCAACTTTGTCAAAAACAAAAATTGCTCAAGAAAAACACAAAGGATTGGTGAAAAAAACATCAAGATCATAGTCTACTTCAACTAACAACTTTGGATAATAAAATTCAAGCTCTTCAAGATTCTCTTCCTTGGGGTTCAATCCGCAAAACCCAAATTGAAAAATTAGCGAGGATAGAACAAACGAGAAATAAGATCCTATCCTTTAACCACACCTTCTGGAAACAAAGAGCTAAAATCAAACATATTAAACTAGCGGACAAGAATACAAAGTATTACCAATCCGTTGTCAAGATTCGAAATTTCAGAAACTCCTCTTCAACTTTTACAACTAAAGATGGAATTGTCCTAACAGAAGACCAAGAGATAAGAAACCAAATCACCAAGGAACTTTCCGATAGATTTGTTGCTCATCATCCGATGATGATTCATCCAAATATGATTACGAATATAAATTCAGAAATTACAGATGCTGAGAATAACACTCTTATAAGACAACCAACAAATTTTGGTCGATTTTTCAGAAATATAAATTCAGAAATTACAGAGGAGGTCGATTTCGACTAGACTTGGTCGATATCGACCTAATTTTGGTCGATTTTTCTCCTGGAGGCCAGAAATCGACCCAGGAAGCAGAAGGAGGAAAGAGGTGGTCGATATCGACCATGCCAGGTCGATATCGAGTTGGCCAAAATCGAGCAAAAACCCAGGAATCGACAAAGGAAGCTGAAGAGGAAAATTGCAGGTCAATATCGACTTAAGCTAGTCGATATCGAGTTGAAGCCAGTCGATTTTCATCCCCTGGAGCCGAGATCGAGTCAGGAAGAGAAGCTGAGAATTGCAGGTCGATATTGACTAGCCGAGGTCGATATCGAGTGACACCCAAAAGTGGCCGATTTCGAGCTAGTCCGAGTTCTAGTCAAAGTTCTATCCAAAGTCCAATGGAGATATCCACAAGATCAAATTCTATCAAGATCTATCAAGATGGAAGAGATATTTATCTACTTTAGATATAGTTCTTTTTTGATTTATTTCTTTATTTTCATAGTTTAATCTTTCAAGTAATAGATATATAGATTTAGATATAGATAGAGGTTCTTTCCTAGATTAGCTTGGAATGAAGCCTATAAATAAAGCCCTAGGGGGGCCGATTTTCATTCATTCCTAGATTAGCTTGGTCGATATTGGAAGGTTTTGTAAGTTTTAGTTTATTTTATGTTAAAGTTAATTTCTTTCATTATGGTTTGTTTCTAATTTCCTTCTTCTAGGGTTGGGGTGATCCCAACATAGATATGTGTGTTTGATTTATAAATCCATGAATTTATATGTCTTTATCATCATCTACATATGTGTTTAATCCTTTGTGAGAGTTGAGGAAATTCCTTATTCATGATATTGAAGCGAAAATGATCTTATTGTGATTTTGGATAGTAATTAGGGTTTATTTGCGAGAGCCGACTAATCCTAATTAAGAAAAGGTAGAAACAAATTAGGTTTTTATGCGAGAGCCTCTATCACCTAAATTGTTGGAATTTGCGAAAGTCGATTCTTTGATATAAAGCATGCATTTTTATGTGATTTATAATCTACACATATGTTTATTGTTGTGGTGATCCCTAACCTTGGAAGTTTGAATCTTTATTTGTTTTATTTTATTATTTTTATTTGGCACATATTCTACTCGATATCAAACCATCTTTTCCCGCTACCCCTGAACCCCAAAACACACTAAACCTAGAACCGCTGACTTCTCTCCTGAGGACGAACCTGATTCCACTATCCTCTATAGTGGGGTCTTGACTATAAATTTATTTGGTCGAGAAACCCTATCGTCAACGACATTTGTTGGGGGACATTTCCAAATTATTTTATCTGGGGGCCTACTACGTTTTGTTAATTTGGTTTTAACTTGTTCTTTACTCTAGCATGAAATCTTATCAATAGTATAAGTTAACACATTGATAATACCCTTATCAGAGCTGTTGCGAAAAATAATTCTATTTCGCAACTCCCAAATTGAATGCCATAAATGGCACAGGTCTGTAAAGTCTATATTAAGAGTCTTAGTATTTAGAATATTTTCCAAGACATCACTTGTTAAATTTGGTATAGCATAACTTTTTTCCAATCTAACACCCAGATTTTGAATGAGGGATATGGTAATCTGACAATCAAACAATAAATGATTTGTATCTTCTATATTAGAATTAAAAAGAGAACAAGTAGAAGAAACTCTATTTATATATCTATTTAGACGAACAGTAGTAGGTAAGATATCTAAAATAATTTTCCAAATAAAATTTTTAATTTTCGGAGCCATATTATGTTTCAAATCCAGTCCGCTGAGACTTTTGTTGCATTCCTTGTATTAAAGAGAGAAGATGTGGATTTAACCAAAAAAATCCCCGTTATTACTATAAATCCAAATTAACTTGTCAGGAATATCAGTTACTGGAATATGGATATTTGTAATCATATGAACAATATGGGAGAGAAATAAAGTGTTTAATTTATCAATATCCCAAGAATTCATATTTGTAATTAAATCACAGACTTTTAAATTAGGGTCACGGTCATTCTTACATCACTCTAGATATTATGCATTTACCCAAATATCAGACCACACATTGATAGTTTTCCCATTACCAACTAGCTATAGCAACCCTTTAGAGAATAGATCTCTGATGTTAAGAAGTCGATCAAATTGCCAGGAAGTTTTGAGCCCTCCTCTTTCCATTAATGATTCTTTTGACATATATTTATCCGTGATTTTTCTTCTCCACTGTTGTTTTCGATCTCAAAGCTTAGCTACTAATCAACTCAGATGGAGCCCCATCCAAAACAATCTAAACCTATCAAATAACCGAATTAAAGACACAATTCAACAATACATGTAGGATATATGACTAGTGTTGACCCAACATAGCTCAATTGGTCACTTGGGGTTCAGAAGGGCATTTTGGTAATTCCAGTTTGTCTTATTAGTAGTTGGATCTAGGCGGGAAGTTAGTTGAGAGAGTTGTAACAACATTTTGAGAGGTTTTGAGAGCTCCAAGAAGCTCTCTTCAGGTTTTCGATTATGTGATGAATGTGATGAATGTTGAATGAATTTGTGTTGGTTTTTGATTCCGCAAATGTTAAAATGGTATCAAAGCCTCGGTAAAAGGCTGATTTGAGATCGCTTTCTCGATCTTCGTTTGAAGAGGATTGTTTGTTGCTGATTTGTTCGTCGTCGTTGCTGTTCGTGGTTTTTCTCAGATGGTTGGGCGTGGTAATCCGGCGAATAGCGGTAGGGGTGGGCACGGGACGGGACGGGACGGGATTGGGCCGGGACGGGACTCGTCCCGCGAAATTTTTTCGGGACAGGATCGGGACGGGATTGACATTTTTTTTTCGGGACGGGATGGTGTCTGGACGGGATGGGATCGGGACGGGACGGGCCTTGTCCCGCATATAAAAATAATAAAATATTATATAAATTTGCAAAGTGAAAAATGCTTTCATAATTCATTATTTAGTATAATATGTTGAATACGGTATTATTCTCAACTATATTATTCAATAATAATAATAATAATATTAATATTATAATACTATTATTAATTCATACAATGATTGTATAATTAATTATAATGTTCAACATATTTGGCTACATTATCTTACTAGATTAGGACAGAAAGGAATTGAGACGAGATTCACCAATATTGTCTAATTATCGATTGATAGTTAGGAAGAATACCGTATTTAATTAGCTATTTGCCTCTTGTAACTCTAAATGGGCGGGATGTGTGTGTCGATCTGATGGGATCCTCTCCATTGACTTAGTCTGGAATTTCTGACTTTATGCCTGGTCGTGCTGTTGTTGATGCTGCTCGACGTAAGTGTGTCAAGTATCGAGATTTGTGTACGGCGGATGGTTATGGTTTCCTACCCTTCTCACTCTCTTCATTAGGAGAGTTGGATACAGATGCGGTTGCATTGCTGAAGCGGATTCAGAAATTCTCGGTATCTCAGGATGCTGGGGCTCGTGCTGCACGTTATATTTTTACTAGACTTGGCTTTGTTATCGCTAAAAGAGTGGGTGCCCAGATAGTATCTCGGTTGCCCACTAATTTCTTGTAATCTGTTTTTATAATAATAATAATAATAATAAATAATAATAATACTAATAATAATAATAAAATAATAATAATAATCCCACGTTATAATTAAAAATAAAATAAAATAATACTCCCTCCGTTAAGAAAAACATGTCGTTTTAGGAGTAAAATCTTGTTAAGAAAAACATGTCATTTTAGATATTTTGGTGTTCACTTTTCAAAATTACCGTTGTCATGATTAGATGTTTGTTAGTTGTAGTTTTCAATAAAGTGGAAAAATAAAGTAATAATTAGGGGTATAAGTGTATTTTTGTTTGCTTTTATTTGCTTTCTTAAAAAATGTGCAAATGTCTAAAACGACAAGTTTTAATTAACGGAGGGAGTATTACTTATTTTTATTGTTATTATTATAAAATAATTATACTTTGCAAGAAAAAAATATAATATGATATAATAATAATAATATAATAATAATAATAATAATAATAATTTTATTATAAATTAATATTATTATTATTAAATTATATTATAATATTATATATTATTATTATTATTATTATTATTATTATTATTATTATTATTATTATAAATTGAAAATTATTATTATAGTTATAAATAATATTTGCTCAAAATAATAATACTAATAATATATTATTGTTATTCCATTAGTGCAACCTAAACATGGGACCTGGGCGGTGATAAAGAGAAGTACAGAGAGAAAGATAAAGGGGCGCCGGAGGTGCCGCTGTCATGGAGGGACAAAGTAGTGCTGGGAGGAACTGCGCAACATAGGACTGGAATTCACAAGGATCTTATCAGGGATAGGATCTCAATCTCTTTCCCGCTGGGACGCGAGGGAGAACCCTCCATAGTCGTGCAACAGGAAGTCCTATCAGCCTTGGCAGGAGTCTGGGAGAACTCCGTGATAGTCAGGATGCTAGGGCAAAAGATTCCTTTCTATGTGATGGAAAGAAAATTGAAAGAATTGTGGAATGATTGTGGGAGATTTCAAGTGATTGACCTCCCTCAAGGGAATTTCATGGTTAAGATGGAGAGCAGAGAGGACTGTCTGAAAATTCTTACAGGCGGGCCATGGACAGTGTTTGGAAGATGCCTCATCACCAAATTGTGGTCTCCGGATTTTAAGCCGTCGAAAGCCATCCAGACTGCGCCTACCTGGATTAGAGTCCTTGATCTTCCCCTCATATTCTACCAAGAAGATGTTCCGATGAAGATTGCCGAGGCTTTGGGTAGACCGATCAGGGTGGATCACCGGACGATCTATACTAACAGGGGGAATTTCGCGAGGGTTTGTGTTGAAGTTAACCTCGAGGAACCGCTCAAAGGGACGATCAATATCAATGGGGCGAGGTATAGACTCGAGTATGAAGGCATCCCCAACATATGCTTCGGGTGCGGGCGCCATGGCCATCTGAAGGCGAACTGCCAGTTTGGGTCTCTGGAACCCAGGGTGGATACGAATTCCGGCGGGGAGACAGCAGTGGGTTCCCCTCCATCTCCGGAGACCCAGAAGGAGGCAGGAAAACCCGAGAGTGGGGATGAGAGCCACGGACCTTGGATGGTGGTGAACCGTCGGAAGAAGGGGGGAGTCGCCAAACAGAAACAGCAGATGCCGGCGCCGGCGGCCCAGGATCAGTCGAAGCGGAACCAGAACGCCTCTCCTGGGGCATGGAGGAAAACGCCTACCGTTGAGGTTGGAAAAAGCAAAGGGGGGCCTATGGATCTTAACCGCAGTAACGGCCAGGCTAAAGTTCCCGAGAAGAATTTCGGCCATGGGAATAATCTAAAGAAGTCTGACGCCAATCAGGAATTTAATGTCAAACCCTTTTCGGGCTCGGGTAGCGATACTAATGGTAAAAGGAATAGTAATGGGACTGCTGGGCCGGAAGGAAGCGGGTCAGGGGCTAAGAAGGCTGAGCCAGGCCCAACCGCTTTTACCATGGGTTATACCCAGGTTCAGAATGTCTCGCAAGACAATCCTAAGGTGGGGCCTAAGAAGCCCAAACGGGTTGGCAGGAAGGGACGAATAGGGAAGGGCTCGACCCAGATTAAAATGGACATTGAAGGCCCAAAGAAAAGGCCCAGGTCAGAGCCTGTTGTCTCGGAGAGTGCCATGGTGAATCCGGACCTCCTTGAGAGCGTTAGATGGGATGCAGATTGGCATAACAAGGATCATGCCGATCCCTCGGTGCCAATCTTCGGCAAGTTCTGGGCGATTGGGACGGGCGAGGATGGGGCGAAGGGAATCAAATCGAAGGCCGAAGCGCAACCCACCTGTGGGGTGGCGGAGGACCCAACTGCAAACCAATAAACCTTTCAGCATATCTGGGTTTTGTGTTTACTTTCTACTCTTATGGATAAATCGAAAACCATTAATATACTTTTTTGGAATTGCTTTGGAGAAGGGAAGAAGAGTTTTGGAAGAGCGATTAGGTATATCAAGAACCACTGCGCCATTGATGTCCTCGCGCTGTTTGAGACTAGAATTTCCGGAGAGGATGCCAGGAAGGCGTGCGATAAGTTGAATTATAAGGGCTGTTCTCGCATCGAAGCTACCGGATTTACTGGTGGAGTTTGGCTACTCTGGGATGCGGATAAGTGGGACATTACTATAGAGCAGAAAGCCGAGAACTACATTCATGCGTCCTAGGTGTCTGGTTTGAAGAAAACCCATCTTATAGCGGTGTATGTCCCTCCCACTGCGGATAGGCGAGAGGCGTTCTGGTCGTCGCTCCAATCTTCCTTAGAGAATATCTCGGGCCCGATTGTTGTGGGGGAGATTTTAATTGTATTCTAGGCGCGGACGAGTCCATGGGTGGCTCTGGTTCTGTGCACCGTGACTCGCCGAGATTCCGTGATCTGATCAGTAAAGCTGGGCTTATTGACATGGGTTACACTGGACAAGATTTCACTTGGAGTAAGCTGTATGCTGGGGATAAGATCATCTCGAGGAGACTGGACAGGGTCCTTATTAATTGCCAGGGGAGGCTCCAGTGGCCGGAGGCTAGGGTCCGCCACCTCCCTAGGTACTCTTCGGACCACTGCCCTTTACTGTTGGAGTTGAACCCCGTGATCCTCAAGGACAGAAAGCGGCGACCTTTTCGCTTTGAAGCTGCCTGGCTATCTCACGATGGTTTCCCGGCTTTCTTGGATTCCAAATGGGAGAGGCTCTGTCCTACTCCAGGAGCTCTCGAGAAACTGAGTATAGACCTGTCGAAGTGGAATAGAGAGGTTTTTGGAAACATTCAAGCGAGGAAAGCGGAGCTTATGAAGTCGCTGGACAACGCTCAGAAGAGGCTGGCTAGGGACCCTTCTCCTGGAGCGATCGCTTGGGAGGCCAATGTGAGAGCGTCGCTCGATATTACCCTCGAACAGGAAGAGATATTGTGGTTTCAGAAGTCCCGTGAGAAGTGGTTAGTGCTTGGGGATCGTAATACTAAATTCTTTCACACCACTACTTTGGTCAGGAGGAAGCGGAATAGAGTGGAAGGTCTCAGAGCGGAGGATAATCGCTGGATTGAGGATAAAAAAGAGATGGGGGACTTAGCTGTCAACTTCTTCAAAAACCTCTACAGATGGGAGCAGATTGAGAGGGATTTCGATTCGCTGGATGACTGCTTCCCCCCGATTCAGGATGTTGACTGGGACGAGCTGTGCAAGGAGGTGTCTGAGGACGAAATCCATAAAGCTTTTTGTGGTATGGGGGCGACGAAATCGCCAGGGATCGATGGATTTCAACCGGGTTTTTACCAAAAGTGCTGGAGTACGGTGGGTGAGTCTGCTACCAGGTTCGTGAAAGAGTTCTTTGAGTCCTCCTTTCTCCCGACGGGGGTTAACGATACTCTTTTAGTCTTACTGCCAAAGGTGGGTAAACCCGAGATGATGAATCAGTTCCGGCCTATAAGCCTTTGCAATGTTTTATATAAGGCTATCTCGAAGGTTATGACAACTAGATTGCAGCCACTCATGTCTAAACTGGTCGGACCTATGCAAGGAAACTTCATCCCGGGTAGGTTCATTTCGGACAATATCATAATTGCCCAGGAAGTGATCCACTCGATGAAGAGGAAAAGAGGCGGTAAGGGCTGGATGTGCCTCAAGTTGGACCTCAAGAAAGCATATGATAGACTCAGTTGGGATTTCATTGAGGAGACGCTCTTGAGCACAGGCATGCCGAAGTGCTGGATTGAGAGGATTATGGTGTGTATTCGATCACCTAGGATGCATGTGCTTTGGAACGGGGAGGTCTCGGAGTAGTTCATCCCTTCTCGTGGTATTCGCCAAGGGGATCCAATCTCTCCGTACATATTTATTTTATGTATGGAGAGACTGGGTCATATTATTGAGCAGGCCGTGGATGAAGAGGATTGGAAAGCTGTGAGTGTTGCTAGAGGAGGACCGAAACTGTCACACCTTTTTTTCGCCGACGATATCCTTCTTTTTACGGAAGCGTCTATGGAGCAGGTTGGTATGGTTAAGCGCTGTATTGAATTGTTCTGTGGGCATTCGGGACTTAAAATCAGCCATAGCAAGTCGAAGCTTTTCGTGTCTCGGAATGTCGACAATAGGTTGAAGGAGCGGATTGGACAGTTCAATGGCATAGAGGTGTCGGATGACCTTGGTAATTACCTAGGAGTGCCGTTGCTTCACAAGAGAGTGTCCTATTCGACGTTCTCTCCGATCGTTGACAAGTTCAATGTTAAGCTGTCGGGATGGAAGGCGAATTTGCTCAGTTTTGCTGGGAGACTTACTTTTGCCAGATCTGTGCTCAATTCGATTCCAGTTTATTCCATGTCGACCATGATTCTGCCGGACAAGGTGTGCAAAAGTTTAGACAAGAGCTGTCGCAACTTTATATGGGGTTCTACTCCGGAGAAGAGACGGATTCACAAGGTTGCGTGGGATATTGTGGCCCGACCTAAAGGTATGGGTGGCCTCGGTATCAAAAGGATGGCGGAGATGAACCTTGCGCTTGTGGCTAAGCTAGGGTGGAGACTGCTTTGTGGGGAAGAAGGTTTGTGGGTGGATGTGCTTGTGAATAAGTACGCGGCTAAACGGCTTGGGAACTCGCCCGGGGCTTCGGCAATTTGGAAGAGCATCACTAAAGCGACTAGCACTGTTATCAAGCCACATATCAAATGGCGGCTTGGAGATGGCGCCAACATCCGGTTCTGGGACGATGCTTGGGTCGAAGATGGCCCCCTTAGCGAGTTGACGGAAGCGGGAGGCCTGGGAAGCACGAGCAGCAGGATGGTGGAGGATTATTGGATTAGGGGGAAGGGCTGGGATTGGAACAACCTTGCTCAGCTCCTGGCCAACTCTACTATGATGAAGATGGCGGCCATAGCGGTTACGGATACTGAAGACCGGTACTGCTGGGCACCGAGCAATGATGGAGACTACTCGGTCAAGTCCGGGTACTCTACGATCTGTAGAGTTGAGGATTTTCGATCGGCGGATGCCTCCTTTGCGCCGAAAATCTGGAAGCTGAATGTCAGTGAGCGGATACGCCATTTCGTGTGGCTGATGGGCAATGGGGGGATCATAACTAATGCCGAAAGAGTCAGAAGACACTTAGGTAATTCTGACTTGTGCCCAATCTGTTATAATGGTAGCGAGTCTCTTATTCATCTTTTCAGAGATTGCGCGTCTGTGAGAAGTTTTTGGATGCAGGTTGAAGGCGCCGGAAGGGAGGATGAGTTCTTCTCCCTCCCTTTCGCTGCGTGGGTTAGGAGCAACATCTCGTCGGCGAACAAGGGACCTGAAGATACCTGCTGGAAGGAGTTCTTCGTGATTGCTCTATGGAAGATTTGGACAAGACGTAACGATGTTGTATTCAAGGATAGCTGTTGCAAGCCGCTCACCCAGGGAAGCTGCGGGGAAATTGCGATGAGCTACGCAGTGGCCAGAACTAACATCATGGGGGTTCCGAAAGCTAAGGAGAGGAACCCCATTCTGATCAGCTGGTGTGTGCCGCCCCCAGGTTGGATGAAGATTAATGTCGATGGAGCCGTGATGAGCACCGGGGCTGCGGCAGCGGGAGGATCCATCCGTAATGAGAAGGGTGACTGGATTGTGGGTTTCGGGCACAACTTAGGGGCCTGTTCGGTGGTCGAGGCTGAGCTTTGGGGTATAGTGAAAGGCGTCGAGCTAGCCTGGAGTTTGGGTATGAAGAAGGTAATCTGTGAGACTGATTCGATGCGGGCTGTTGAGCTCCCGACGAAACCAATTAGGGACTCTCACCCGTGTGCTAGCCTGGTGAATCTTTACTATGGCTTCCGTCGTAGGAGGTGGAACATCCAGCTCCGGCACGTCTTCCGGGAGGCTAATGGCCTCGCGGATGGTTTAGTTAAATTTGCTTTTTCCTTACAGCTTGGTTTTTCTCGTTTGAACAATTGCCCTGGATTTTTGTTACCTTGTGCTAGGAAGGATTCATTAGGAGTCTCCAAACTCCGATGGGTGCTTTCCTAGTCTCGCCTTTGTTTTGTCTTAATAAAAACTCCCCCGCGGAGTAGGGCTTTGCCCTGTTTGATCAAAAAAAAAAAACAAATAAGGAAATCAAAGATACAATTTTCAGCATGGCAGAAGATAAGACGTCAGGACCGGATGGTTTCCCCCCAGAGTTTTATAAAAAATATTGGCAAATTGTAGGTCCCCTGGTGTGCAAGGCCATCAAAGCCTTCTTCCATTCGGGTAGCATGTTATCTAATCTAAATCAAACCTTTATAGCCCTTATTCCCAAGATTGACAATCCGACTACCATTAATCATTTTAGACCGATTAGCCTTTGTAATACTATCTACAAAACAATTACGAAAATTCTAGCAAATCGCCTAAAACCTATTCTTCCAAGGATCATAAATCCTTTCCAAGGAGCCTTTGTGGAAGGAAGATCCATCCAGGACAATACTCTGATAGCACATGAAATTTTTCATACTTTTCATAAACAAAAAGGTAAAAAGGGATGGATGGCATTAAAACTTGATATGGAGAAAGCTTATGATAAAATCAACTAGAATTATATTGAAGCAATCCTAACCAAATTTGGATTCCATAAAACCTGGATTAACTGGGTTATGAAATGCATAACCACTCATACCTTTTCGGTCCTAGTAAACAATAACCCGGGCAAACAATTCAAACCTCAGAGGGGTATCCGTCAGGGAGACCCATTAGCCCCCTGCATTTTTGTCATAATTATGGAAAACTTTGCTAGACAACTCCATGAGGAAGCAAAAATGGATGATGCACTCATAGGAATGAAATTAACCGCCAATGGGACCCCCATTCCATTTCTCACATTTGCAGATGACATGCTAATATTTGCAAATGCTTCGCACAAAAGCCTTCACACAATTCGAAATATGCTAAATAATTTCTCTAATCAATCTGGCCTAATCATTAACTATCAGAAAAGCTCTATGCAACTCTCCACAAATGTGAATGCTAATCTGGCCCGTTCACTCTCCCAAGATATGAACATCCCTCTTTCCTCTGGGTTAGAAAAATATTTAGGTATCCCCATTATCAAAGGTAGAGTTAAAAACTGTGTCTTCGAAGAAGCAATCCAAAGCCTGAAAAAACAACTTCCGAAATGGAAGGCCTCAACTTTATCTCAAGCCGGGAGGGTTGTGCTCATCCGGGCTAATCTTAGTTCCAAACTCAACTATCTCATGCAAAATTTTCTTTTACCAAAGGGCATTCTTCAACAAATTGACCAGATTAACAAAAACTTTTTTTGGAATAAACTTAACTCGGAACGATATAACCCTCTTATTAGCTGGGAAAAAATTTGCACAAGTAAGGAAAATGGAGGTTTAGGTATTAAGACGGCGAAAGAAACCAACATCAGCCTTCAACTAAAATTGCTTTGGAAGATCATCTCGGAACCTCAAAATATATGGGTTAAAGTTATTCAAGAAAAATACCTGAAAAATGATAATATCTTTAATTTTAACAATAAACAAGCTACTTCTTGTCAATTTGGAAGGCTTCTTCATCTTCGAGATACCTTTAATAAAGGTCGTCTCTGGATTGTGGGAAATGGAAACTCCATAAACGTCTGGAAAGATCCATGGATAAATAACCTACCTCTCCAGACCTATCAAGGTAGGAACAACGCTAACATGAAGGTAGCAGACTTGTTCACGCACCAAAAAGAATGGAATTTACCTCTCTTAAGACAACTTTTCCCCCCTCAGGCGGTTAATCCCGTTATGGAGATCCCAATCCCAACTTGGAACACCCCTGACAAACTCGTTTGGAAAATGAATTCTAATGGTGAATTTTCAACAAAATCTACACACAAAATAAATTGTACTAATGCTCATAACAATAACGATTTAAAGTGGATTTGGAATCTCCGATTACCACCAAAAATTCAAAACTTTATTTGGAAAATTATGATTGACGGTTTACCCACCAAAGCCCGACTAAATAAGCATTTCAACAGAGTCCCAGCTCAATGCATTTTATGCCAAGGTTTTGATGAAGATGCACATCACCTTTTTCTAGAATGCCCAATCTTGAAATCCATTATTTCCACATATGAATATGCAACTAATAGAACCTTTATTAACTTATATTCAAACCAGTCAATTCAGACTGACCTTTGTATTATCAACCATGATAATCAAAATTTTGAGGACTTATGTTTTATTTGGCACGCCATATGGGAAATGAGGAATAAAATAATTTTTGACGGACGACAGCTAGAATCAAACACTTCCATTGTCCATAAAATACTCCAACAAGTGAACAACTGGAACGAAGCCACCCCACCCAAACCACAAACGATTAAAGGAAATAATAATAAAAGGTCGTCCGGGTGGTCAAAGCCACCACTTGCCATCTACAAAATAAATGTAAATGGTTCGGTTAGAGGTCCCTCAGATTGCAATTTGGGGGGTATTATTAGGGATAGTAGGGGACAAGTACTGGACATCTTTCAACAGAAAGCATGTTCGGGTTCTATTCTGCAGACAGAGGCGTCCGCATTCTGCTTAGATGTTCAAAAGGCTATGGAGAAAGGATTAAGGAAGGTCATTATTGAAGGAGATAACTTGAAGGTGGTTGAAGCAATAAATGACAGCACCAAGGTTGATTGGGAGATTTTCAGAACAATCGAGAAGATCAACATAATGAAGGCCAACTTCGATAAGATTGAATTTCAGCATTGCTTCAGAGAATCTAACGCAGCGGCAGATTATATTGCTAGACATAGAGGTACTTGTAATATGTCTAATCTCCCCTTGCATGGGGATTTATTTAGCATCATTTGTAAGGATGATCAAGAATGAACCTTGTCTCGGCAGGGCATTCTGATGTTTGCATACGGACAAAAAAAAAAAAAGTCACAACAGATGGACTACAAACAGAACAAGGATAGACTATCGATTGACTTCGACCAATTGAACAAACAAGAGATTGAAAAAAAAAAGTAAAATAGCTAAGTAGCTTTCATTATACACACACACACACACACACACACACACACACATGAGGGAAATGCACAATCTAACCCAAATATCCGGATTTATTGCGAGGTTAACCCGATCCGGGAAAAAATTGCATATCCGGTAACCCTTGTACCCGGTAGCCCGTTGCAAAGGAGAGAAAGGGAAGAGAGAAGGAATGGGATCGGAGACGGGGACAGGCGGAGGCATCTCCCTCAAGACGAGGCGCAGACGGCTAGAAGGGGATCGGAGGCGGATGAGAAAGGAGGGAGAAGGAGGGGGATCGAGGGAAGGCGCAGGCAGAAGCATCTCCCTCGACGGTAGATTGCTCGAGGCGAGGCGCATGCGGAGGCATCTCCTTCGATCTCTGCAGTTGATTGAAAGCAACGGGGTTAGTTCCTTCTGTTGTTGGCTATTATCGTCGGATATCCGTGGCTTGGAGGCGCAGGCGGCGAGTACTTCCACTCTCTCTTTCTTCAGGCGATTTCGAGCCTCGTCGAGGATAATCTCCATAATTGGCTTCGATTCTGCGATTCCAGGTACAATCCTTCACCCTTCTTCTTCTATGCTCTATCTTCCAAACCTTTAAATTGGAATTTTTTGTTTAGGGCTAGAGACTGAAATTTCGAATTTCGGAATGGTTTGGTTTGAAATTTCCCATTCGTTTAGGGTTGGGGTTTGTTGTATGTTATGTCTGAATAAACAGGTGACATGTTGATTGGTGTAGGTGTCATGTAGTAAGTGATGTTGCCAAATAAGGGGTTGAGTTTGTCCGTGGGATTTAGAGATGAATCGATCGACTATTTGTCCCTAAATATAGCGTTGGTAAATAGCAACGACATGTAGCGACAAATTTAGGGATGAGTTTTAAATTAATCCCCAAATCCTTCGCTATCACCAACAACTTCCGATACGACTTAGAATGTCCCCAATAGTAACCATAATTGTGACGTCTTATATTCGTCCTTATTTTTGTCCCTATATCCGCCCTTATAAAACCATCACAAAATATATACCTATTTTGGTCTTTAAGTTCGTCGCAACATTCATCTCTACTTTTGCCCTGAAATCACCCCAATTACTGCCTCTAAATTTCTCCCTGCTTGCCATCTTCATCCGGCCCTCCCTGCGATGCCGTCGTCCTTGGAACCAGTTCTCTGCTATTCGGAAGGCATCCCGAACGTCCCTATAACATCTTAATTTGGTGATGCACCCATATCCGAAATCGCAAGTCCGCCACCTCGTTCTCTTCGTCTTGATTTCAATTCATCTTTGGCTCCTCTCTGGTCATGGCTCGTCATATATTGCTCATTCATCCAGGTTTTGTTTGTGTTTATGCTTTGTTATTCAAGAAATTTTGAAATTTATGGCAATTTCTTAAAATTGATTGCATCAATTGATTTTAGCGTTCAATTTCATAAATTTATGTTGATCATATTTGTCGATCTAGTCACAAGATTTGTTTGATTTCTCTCAATTTTGCTTAGTGAAGTGCTGAAATTGCAACTTGAACTTATATAATTGAACGACCGTATTTTTTATTTCTCTCAAGATTTGTTTGATTTCTTATGACGTTGATTTAGATGGTAAACCACCGTATATAATTGAACGATCATATTTTTAATTTCACTAAAATTAAACTGAAATGTAATTTCTTTGAATTGCAACAATCAGACTTTCTTTCCTATTTGTTTAGCGTTATCTTTGAATTGCAACAATTAATAAGCGCTTTTTTATATGATTAATCACCCTGATTTATACTTGCTCAATGTTAATTTTTACATCTCACTTGTAATTTGAAAAGTGAGTAAGTAAATCTTATTATTTTTTGTTTCATAGGAAAATTATGAAACATTGCTCGAACAAGCAACACAAGAGGCTTCGGACAATGAGGTACCTCCCTTGATTGATAAGAATTAAATATGGTTGAAAGCAACTGGTGACTCAAGAAATGGACGAGTGAGAGGCATGGGATCTAAGTCTAAATCCATGTTGAAAAGGACTCACTATGTGCGTGTGCTACGTCCCTTGGTGAATGTGGATCATCTGAAGTATCTGAGTCTAGGAGAGGACATGAGGACTTAACTATCATCATTGCAGGCACAAATTACACAAGGAATGGCAAGCTTGAAGGAAAAAATGATAATTTTGCAGGAAAACCAAGAAGAAACAAGGAAAGATGTGACCAACTTGGCGGATACTGTGCAACGAAACCAAGATCAAGTAAGAGAAGATATAACGATCATGGAGGAGTATGTAGAGAAATTTGTTGAAGCTATCCTAACAGAGACAAGACTCAATAATGATGCAAGAGATCAAAGTCTTCAAGAAACCATTCTCAACTCGGCTAAGCAATTCGTTGCTAGTAAACAATCTTCTTAACATTTCTTTAGAAACATTCGTTATATATATACATTAGACATTAATTATTTGCTAAACAGTTTGATTAAGATTTGTCTAATGTTTTTACTAGTTCAACACTTTTTGTTACCAAGAATTATTTGATTGATTTAAATTCAATTTTCATTGACAATTGAATATTTATATACGAATGACAAAGATTTAGAACGGATGAATTTGGGACCAAATAGTGATGAATATAGAGATGACTTTAGGGATAAGTTTAGCAACCAATATAGAGATGAATTTGGGGACAAATATAGAGGCAAATATAGGAATGAATTTGTGGACAAGTATAGAGACAAATATAAGAATGAATTTAGGGACAAATATAGATGCAGATTTAGGGACGAACTTGGGGACAAGAATAGAGACAAATGTAGGAACAAATTTGGGGACAAATTTAGAGGTGGTAATTGGGGTGATTTCAGGGCAGAAGTAGAGATGAATGTTGCGACGAACTTAAAGACCAAAATAGGTATATATTTTGTGATGGTTATAAGGGCGGATATATGGACAAAAATAAGGACGAATATAAGACGTCACAATTATGGTTACTATTGGGGACATTCTAAGTCATATCGGAAGTTGTTGGTGATAGCGAAGGATTTGGGGATTAATTTAAAACGCATCCCTAAATTTGTCGCTACCTGTCGTTGCTATTTACCAACGCTATGTTTAGGGACAAATAGTCGATTCATCTCTAAATCCGTCCCTGATGTGATTAGGGACGACCATTTGTCCCTGAATCTATTCCTAATGGTCGTCCCTATATCAAACTATTTTAGTAGTATACATTAAGATTTTTAATTAGCCTAACTATCTTGGAAGGACTACATATGTGACTAATGGATTTGTAACTGCATATTTGTATAGATCACATGATAGTGGCATATACATTAAAGTCCCAGAAGGACTAATAATACCTTATATGCAGAATACAGAGAATAGAGAAATGTTCTCTATAAAGTTATAAAGATCATTATATGGTCTTAAGCAATCTAGAAGAATGCGGTACAATCAATTAAGTGAATATCTTATTAAAAAAGGATACCACAATAATACTATTTGTCCATGTGTTTTTATAAAGCGTTCCCAAAAATAGTTTTGCTATTATTAATGTAGTTTATGTTGATGATTTGAATATTATAGGTACACCATACGCCAGATGAGTTGGAAAGCACTGCAAAATATTTGATGAAAGAATTTGAAATGAACGACCTCAGTAGAACCAAGTTTTGTATCGGTTTACAAATTGAACTTTTAAAGGATGGAATATTTGTTCATCAAAGTACTTATACTGAGAAAATCTTAAAGAGCTTTTACATGGACAAGGCACACCCATTAACATCACCTATGGTAGTTCGTTCTATTGGTATAAGGATGATCACTTTCGACCTAGAGAAGAAGATGTGGAAATTCTTGGCCTAGGAATTCCTTATTTAAATGCATACAATTGTTGCACTGATGTATTTGGCAAATGATACTAGGCCATATATAGCTTTCTCTATAAGCTTATTGTCAAGTGGTATCGGATTTCAGGTTTATGCAAGCTCTTTACTCTTTTGATTATTTAATTGAGTGATTTATTTTCGTGCCTTATTTTTCACCATTCCCGCTTCATAAAATTTAATTCTTTATTATTCACCTTATAAAATTGGCACTTTATTTTAGTTTCTTCTTGTTTGGATCTTTAATTTGGAAGATATTAAGTTCTTGATTGCAAGTTTTGATCTTTTATTCATTGTTGCTACACATCATTCCTATGAATATGATTCTTGGATTTAAGCATTATATGAACTTGCACCACTAAAGAGCCCTAATTCCTCCAGTTTCTAGCCTATTTCGGTATTTCCCATATTTCTTTATTTTTGCTTACTTTTAGATCATCGTAGCGTAATTTTATTTTTTACTTTCGTCATTTCTTGGCATTTATGTCGCATTACAGCAACATTACAACAGCTATTTCGTAGCCAAAAAAAAAAACAGAAAAGCTGAGAGCAATTAAAAAAAAAAGAAAAAAAAAAGAAAAGAAAAAGAATAGCATACCTTTCTTGTTTGAGTTAGTAACTCATTGCATCTTGTTATTTCTTTTCCTTGCTACTTATTAGATGATCTATTTGGTTTAAAGCGTTACATAAGAACCCCTTTGTGTGATTTTGTGCTGTGCCAACACATGAGCCTTGGTCACACCCCTCTTTTTCTGAACCGTGTTGCAACCGTCAGATAATAGTTGACGGAGTGTGTGCACTTGCTTACCCTTGTGATTACATTGCTTATACCATCATCTTGATCGATTATTTTGCATCGCATTGTATTCTTTTTCTTATTCATTAGTCGCTTGTTTATACTTGTTATCCTTGATATCCAACTTGTGGCTGATTTAATTTGCAATTTTGATCTTTACTTGATGTCTTCAATAGTGCAAAATTCTGTTTCTAGGGGAATCGCTTGAATATAGTACCTTGTTTTTCTCGCCTCTTTGATTTCTAAAACTGACCCACTCTTAGGAATCAATAGGGCTTCCATTACTTGGTTTCTGGTCTTTGCTCCGTTTACTTGTTTCTCTTCTGATATTGTAGGAACATGTCGAACGACAATAACCCCAACCCTTCCCCTACCCCTCCTACGCCACTTATTATCACTGACGTTCGATCCCTCTTTCAAGCTGAAATAGCCCAATGGACCAATCGCTTAGCCATTGAAAGGGCGCAAGAACGTGCTGATTTCACTGCCTAGATCAACAAAGCCAAACGAAGTATACTACCATTTCAGGAAGCGTTGACGGCTGATCAAATAAAGCACACCTTTCACACCAAGTGTATGGTTCAGGAATCCACACTCTCAGTCATCGTCGATGAACGGAGCTCTTGTAACTTGATCAACGAAAAGGTGGTCGAGTACCTCCATCTAGCAACTGCACCTCGACTGCAACACGATGGTTATAACGGTATCACGGACGGTAACTCTAGCCCTCTTGTTACTAGCTAGACAATGCTTGGTTTCGTTTCAAATGGGTAATTATTGTGATCAAGTGTTGTGTGATGTCGTTAAAATGGATTGTTGTCGTATTCTTTTAGGCCAATCTTGGTTAAATGATCGACAAGTTCTTTATAATGGTCGCTTAAATACCTTTGTTTTTCACTTTTCTGGGAGGAGATTGATGCAGGAGCATTTTTATCTTTAGTTAGGATATTTATCTTTTAATTAGGATTATCTATTTTATAGGTTTTTAAGATAAATTAGGAATTTATCTATTTATTTCATATATTTCATATATTTTTATTGATAGAATTTTATTTTGCCTTAGGGGCAAAGTTGAGAATTAGGGTTTTCTTATGAGTATTTCCTATATAAACTCGTTGTAGTCTTTATTTTCAATGAATCTGAATAATGAATTTTTAGAGAGAGTTTCTCTTTTATCCCCTTGGTGGATTCCAAGACCCCTTTCTAGTGGATTCCAGACCTATCCTGTAGGGTTTCGACGCTTGCGAACCCTTTATCCGTGAGAACCCGCGCTAGCGTGTTTCTCGAAACTTCCGACTGCGTCAATTGGTATCAGAGCAGGATTCTCCTGTCTGTTTTCAACTTAATTGGAGCACGATGGGAGATCAACATCTGGCCTGGGCGGATCTTCATCAAGAGATGATCATGGATTGCCATGGTTTTCGAGGATCTGGCAGATCAGTTGAAGATGGTGTTCAACATCAGCAACGGAGGCGACTTTGGCAACAGCAGCGTTGGCAGCCAAGAACAGCGCCGATGTGATCCAACATCTAGAAGATAACTCGGGGTCGAGTTCTTCAGAGGTGGGGGAGACTGATGCAGGAGCATTTTTTATCTTTAGTTAGGATATTTATCTTTTAATTAGGATTATCTATTTTATAGGTTTTTAAGATAAATTAGGAATTTATCTATTTATTTCATATATTTTTATTGATAGAATTTTATTTTGCCTTAGGGGCCAAGTTGAGAATTAGGGTTTTCTTAGGAGTATTTCCTATATAAACTCGTTGTAGTCTTTATTTTCAATGAATCTGAATAATGAATTTTTAGAGAGAGTTTCTCTTTTATCCCCTTGGTGGATTCCAAGACCCCTTTCTGGTGGATTCCAGACCTATCTTGTAGGGTTTCGACGCTTGCGAAGCCTTTATCCGTGAGAACCCGCGCTAGCGTGTTTCTCGAAACTTCCGACTGCGTTAGAGATTCACCGTCCTACCCTTATCTCCTCAAGCTGTTTTGAATGAACAGGTACGACAACGCCAATACAAAGCCGAGAAGGAGACTGCTGCAAGACGGGAAGCGCACTGCGGCACAGACACCAATCACGCTGCACCCGCGGCCATACCATCTGGCACCCCTGATTTAGTCGCGCCCGCAGCCTAGGATGAGATCAAAATGGTGGCCCCAGATTCAGCACAGCGCGTCGAACTTGTTTCGCAGATTCCCGTTGACTCCGACCTTGGAATTGAGTCAACTCAGTCTTGTTGCAAAGCTAACTCGACGAGCTTTCCAACGGTGGGTCACACACTGCAGGACTTCTCCGTTAAGGCACTCGAAACTGCTCTGCAAGTGGACTGCAGTGCTGCGCATGATGTGTTGGTTGCTTCTGACGACAACGATGAGGACGTTGGGGACACTTCTCTTGAGTTAGCTATTGTACCTCTTGAGAATGTTCCTAATGTTGCGGATTCTGAAGTTCATAGGGTTATTGAGCCTTTTAATATTTTTCCTTTTGATTGCTCAATGATCGCTATGCCAGGTGTTGTTTTTGAGGCTCCTTTGCCTCAAATTCTGCTGGCGCCATATCAAGCTGAATCTCATGGAAGTTATTTTTTGATTGCTGATCATTCCCATTTGCTCCTCAATGACGCGATTCGAGGAAGAATCGAAGCTAAGAAGGGGAGTATAATGTGGATCAAGATGACCTTTTGTGGGTCAAACAATGATCTTGATCCAGGCGGGCTCTCAAGACCGATTCGAGGGCTATTGAAGGCCCCACCATGGAAGAAGGTCCAACAATGCAATGGGAGCCTAGGCACACGTTTTGGTTTGTTCATGTGGTTTGACAGCTTTTTTACGTCTCAGTAAAATAAGTCGTACGGAGTCAATATTTATCAGATTGGTTTGTGCCATACCTTGTTGGAACGAGGACGAAATTTTTCGTTGAAGGTTTTTCCAGAATCTAACTCGAAGTTGGCCGAAATTCATCATATTTGCAGTTGTCACTGTTTGGACGAATTTCCACAAGCTTTTTAAATTAATTTCGGATTTTATGTATTAAATTAGATTTAATTATTTTATGTAATTTAGAAAATATTGTGGAATAATTATATCTCCTGTAGATATAATTCATTTCCACCGAGTTTTATCTTTATTAGGAATAATATATCTTAGGATTATTTTATCTAGCTTTATCAACCAAAACTCTATCTTTTGCACAAGATAGAATTGGTCTATTGTCTATTTAAACTCATTTTTTACATTCAATAAAAATTAGATTGGAAAATTATATTGTGGAACCTTAATAGGATTTTAAGGTTTCTACAATTTCTCCAATCCAAAAGCTTAAACTCTATCTTATGTTCTTGGTTCCATCGGCATTCACAAGATCCCACATCCAACCAAACACAATCGGCCAACCCACAAAACAACACGCAAATCCAGAATTTATGTCGCTGATCATAATAAAACTATAGAATTCTTAATATATTAATAACTCCTTGCTGACGAGGCTCGATACCCTTCTTTTACGAGTGTTGAAATCCGTATCTTGATTGATCGGTTTTCGTGTGTTGTCGTCGGGTAGTTGTTGGCTTGTTCGACTTCGTTGGTGTTCCTGAGCGGGCTACAACTTGGTTGGGTGTGTTACGTCTGGAGTCGGGGCAGATTGGGGTCGTGGTTGTGTGCAAAGGGCGACTGACTCCGTATCCGGGAGATTGGTCATTGGAATTTCGTCTTCACTGCCCACCGGAGTTAGTGTTTTGTTGTACCGCTGACCCGCGGTGCTTCCCTTTGGTAGTGCTTGGTTTCATTCTTTGTCTGCATCCTCAACATTTCGGTTCTACTTCTGCTGAGGTTTTCATCTCAGAGCTTTTGTTACGCAGTGACTGTACCCTTTTCTTTTCTTGTATTTTCAGCTTTCTGTATGTTTGAGGGTCACCCGTATGCTAACTTGTCGATTTCTCAATTTTCAGGTATATCTGATCAAGAATTTTTACTTAATTAAAAAAAAAAACGAATCGATAATATTTTGTTGTGACGGATGGTGAGAAAGAAACACAAAATTTCATCGTAGTTCACTAAACTTTGGCCACACTCACTAAGAAGTTTTCCCAAAACCAGATAAATATTACAAGATGTGTCATCCGAATTGACCGTCCTCTTCCTTGGACCCCTGAACCCTTGGTGGTTACTGGTTAGCCATCAAAATTCAACACGATTTTGCTGAATACCTCTATAGTATGATTACAACTTACAAGAGATTATATGACCTTAATTAAACTTAATCCGAATTCTATCTAAATTTCAATAAAACTCAAACCTAAAAAACCAATTAGAGACATTTCAGCATATTTCAACCTTTTGGTTTATACTATTTCAAACTTCCGCGGTTATGTATTACATGTAGTTGGATGCAACATTTTCTACGTATATTCGACAGCAATTTTAGAAATTATTTCTTTTGGCCATTCCGCAGATTGCGAACAGTCATTACAAGCTGTTGCCTTTCTCCTTCAACCTCAGCAAATCGCAGGCTGACCCCTGAGTACTTCTCCTGCATTTCTTTTAGCTCGCTTTCCATTAATTTGTTCTTCTCCTTCAGTTCCGCAACTTCAGATAACAGTACTGTAAGGTCACCTTCATTAACTGAGTGGGCATCGGACACTTTCTGATTTTTCTCTGAACAAGCTTCCTTCCGGCTGTTTGGAGGTTGGAACAAGGAAAGGGAGAAAATCAATACTCTTTTTTTAGGAAAAAGGGTTGGCTCTAGCATTGCAATGGAATTTACAAGCAATCATCATCTCTTAATGAGTAATTTAGAACAGAGCGACCACAAGAGAACTCAAGTTCAAATGTGTTTCAGCTCTTTTACCTTTTGCTTGATCCTCTCGCGGTTCCATTCTGTGACGGTAAACTTTCTGGCTGCACCTTTCTCCCATTATGTCTCCTTTCCTCCACTTTGCTTCCAATTTCTGGAGGTGGTCCAGTGCTTCTTATAATCTATGGAAATGAGATTCAGATGTTAATATGCAAGTGACTTTATGAAGAAAGTCCTTTTTTTTTTACATGCTTCACATTGAAATCTATTATGATGTGTCTGCAAATTAGTTGCATGACAGCATGAAAGTGTACATGAGTGATCCTTTCTGTAAACTAACAATAACAATAATAATAATTATATCAATAATAATAATGATGAAAAATTATTTCAAATAATACTACATGATAAGCATATAAGACCAAGAATAATACTCTCTTTAAAAAACAGCAAACTCAGACAAACAACCGAAAATAGCATGGGCAAATTTTTCGGCAACAATTCTTCTAATGTCGTTATGTTGTTGTCAGAGGGATGATTGGAAGCCAAATTGGCGAAACAAAAACCCATGTCATCCAACTCTTTATGAATACAAATGTACATGTCATTGTGTCAGTAATTCAACTGGTTTTTGGAATCAGTAATCTAACCAATTTTTGTAAAATTTTTAATGGAAAAATTGCCTTGTATTTTTTGGTCAGCTTATCAATAAGTCACTCATCAGACAGCCAACATCACCACATTAGCTGGCACTGTTCCCATTTTTTTTCCCCCCTGAATTGTGTTTCACATATGTTGAAATACTTCATACATTAGTTTGTTATTTAGAAGATCCACCCTTTTTATCATGCATATGGGGCATAACTCGTTACGAAATCATATTAACAGTCATGATGATGATGATGATGAAGTCATATGACAGCAATAACACTGGGCACTTTGAATCATATAAAATCATAAAAAGGGGATGAATAATTTACCTTGCTCTGCTTCACTTTCTCGTTCAAGACATTGCCGTCCTTTCTATTCTTGTACTTCTCCTCCATGTGGGATATTTCCTGATCCTTCTTCTTCAGTTGTTCCTTTAGGTTCTCATTCTGCAGCTTTTCTACAGACAAGCGATCCTTCATTGCATCATGCTGCACTCTAAGCTGTTGAAGTTGAGCTTGGAAATTTTCAATCATGGCATTCTTCTTTTCAAACAAGGACCTTGTATTGTTCAAATTCTCTAGTGATTCTTGTGCTTCCCTACTCAGTGAAGCATACTTTTTCTCTACATCCTCCCTTTCTTTCTCTGCTATTTCGGCAAGTCTTTTGGATTGTTCCATTGATGTTCTCATGACTTCCAGCTCAGATCTCAAATTTACAGTCTCCTCAGACATTTTAGACAAATGATAATTCTCTTCCGTAAGCCTCTCCATCTCAACCCGAAGAGCTTCATTCTCTTTTGAGAGTGTGTTGGACTTCCATTCATGTTTCTGCTTTGCACTTTCAAGCACTGTGCATTCCTCTTGAAGTTTCACCAACAGCTGCTCTAATTGTGTGTCTTTCTCCATCAACTGTGCAGAGAGCTTTTCCACTTCAATGTCATAATCATCTTTCATCAACCGAAAGTCTTCATTAGCTATTCTGAGCTGTTCCTCTAGAGTTTTCACTTGAAGGTAAAGTTCATTGGCTTCAGTCTGAGCTTGCAAGGTTAATTTTTCATTCTCATCAAACTTGGATGCCAGTTCAGTGGATAGTGTTTGGAATTCCTCTTGGACGCGCTGGGCTGCAGCTGCATGGTTCATTTTAGTCTTTCTCAATTCTTCCTCCACCTGGAGGGCTCTTTCCTCCATCTCAATCTTCGCGTTAATAATCTCTCTGAGATTACATTCATTTTCTTGGGTCTTATCCTGCAACTCATTCTCCAAACTCTTCACTTGCGTTTCAAGCTTGTGAACAGTTTCAGTTGCTTCAGAGAATTCTTCTTCATGCTTTTCAATAACTTTCTCCAATTTTGTGATTTCGGACTCGAGTTCATCTATCGCACGCAAATAACAATTGCACTGGTTTTCTTTCTCAATCACCTGCCGATGTGCATCCTCCACCTGTGAGGAGATATCAAAGTTTTTTTGTTTTGAACTCTCATAATCCCGAAGAACCTGTGACATTTTCTCCTGCAGCTCTTTCTTTGCTTCCATCTGATTCTCCAATTCTTCCTCCAGGTCCAGAATCTTTTTTTTTAGGGATTTTACCTCTTCAATAAGATTCCCATTAGGGAATAAATCTTTACTGAAGCCTTGATTCTCCTCCATGCCATTTTTTTGACGAGAATCTATCTTTTGGAAATGAAGTTCCTCACTTTTCTTACTCTTTATAAGCTGAGCCAATTCCTTTTCTCTCTTATCTAGTCTATCCTCAAGATCTTTCACCAACAGAATCAGTTCAGAGTTTGAATCCTGTGTCTTTCCCAGTTGTCGCTTAAGCATTTTGTTTACGCTCTTTAAATGAGCAAGCTCTGCTTCCACTTCTCTTAGCCGATCGTTTGAATCTACACTATTTGTTTCCTTTACCCATGGAACTTCACCTCCGCGCCCCTTCTCATTTTTCCTTAAACTGCTCTTCTCGGATTCGATTATGAGCGCTTCATTTTCATCTTTCAGAGAACTGACCTGCCTCAACAGCTCTTGCCCCCTTTTGGTTTCCTTCACTAGTTGTTTTCTGAGGGTTTGTAGTTCAAGTTCCATCACCTCTGCCTGCCTCTCCAGTGGAAGAATTTCCTTTTTGAGTTGTTCAGTTGAAGCATCTGACAGGGTTCCGCGGTGCCTTGTAACTTTGTCATCTGAATTTCTTGCGAGGCTAGCCATATCGTCAGCTAGAGGCCAATCCATCTTCAGGGATCCTTCTCCTTGACTATTTTCCCTTGCAATATGTGGCATCTTTCTCTGAGAGACAGAGTTCCGGGTTGGAGATGGCTCCGAGCTGGAACTTTCCAGATACATCCTCATATCCTGCCTGGAATTGCTTGAGGAATTCCTTCTGGGGTCCAGGACTGATTTCTGGTCGGAGAGGGGGTTGAAGCTTGTCTGCTCATTGTAGTTTGTTCTGCTTTTCTCAACATCTTGAGAAAGTAGTGTATTCCAATAATCATCCTGTCATAGAAATCAACAATATTCAGTTTCGAGTACATTGTAGAGGGATATATTCCGCATAATTTGATTGTCATCAGAATCGTTGATAACATTTAGAGTGATGAAAAAAAAGAGAGTAGATGTGAAGGAGATGAAATCATCAAAATTTCTTTTCAGGGCAAAATCATGAGCATCTAAGTTGGGAAGAACAGAGTTTGCATTGAAGTTAAGGGCAATGTAGCATAATAGATGGGTTGATTCAGGCCAACAATCAAACACTAAACAAGACAAACTTGAATAGTTGAATTGAATAAGGATTCTGAAGCATGAAACCACAAAGGGCTTGTCTAGATTATGTTGCTGCATTTAAGGACCTTACTTCAACTGAATTGTGATCGCTATTTCTGTCTTCTGTTGTAGAGTTGCTTAGTTGACTCATCAAGGATCTGTCCTGAGACTCTACTGTCCATTCTCCTTTTTGTTCTGTCTCCCTGAAATGTCCCCCTCAATAAAAATCAAGTTAGAAGCCAACACCTCCCTGGTTGCAAGCCTGAAGATGAAAATAAATAAAAATTGCACATACAGAAAACCAGACGTCTAGAGTTTTTGTCATTACCTTGGATCGTCCCCTCCCTGAGTATTCTGAATGGTAACCTGCCACGAAAAGAGACTCCTATCAGGTAGATAATCAAAGAGGAAGTGCTTTGCATTTGTGAGTAGTGCTCTAAAATAATATCTTTTAACAGTAGACGAGTAATTAGGTTGATCTCCTTGGTCCTTACCTAATGCCTACTGGCTACCTTCTAGATGTTGAGCCAATTTGCTTTTGTATATAGGAATGCTTAATTAATACTAGTACAGAGAAAAATCAAAGCTGTTTCTGAGTAGCTGATTCTGCTATAAATGATTTTTTGGGGGGTGGTGAGGAAGCTTACATGCAATGCTGCATCTGAGTTGGATCCATGGATGGGCTGCCAAACTGTAACAGGTGCTGCAGCATCTAAAAAATCAGCAAAATTGAATAGAATCTCTCCAATAAAACCTTTCTTGGACGGTCCCTGAAACAAACAAGAACCGAAATAAGATGAGATGGTGATGATGGGGATAGGTATGTCATCAACGAAACATCCACCAAGTGAGAAGTGAGCTGATTCCTTACATACCGTAGCCACAACAAAATGGTAAAACTTGTCATGGACCTTTCCCGTTTTGGTCTCCCTCGAAAGTTTGACAGTCTCATACACAGGATCCTCCCATGTGCAGTTTCCGTCCTCTCCAACAACCACCTTTCCAAGTCGAACGGACGGGCGGCCAACATCTTCAGGGACCAAGGACACCATCAGGTTTGTACCTGGATTTCCGACCTAAAACAAACAAGGGAGCACCGCCTCCGAGATCCGGTCAATTGAATCACTCTCTTGGAAGCAGCTAGCTAGGGTTGAGATGATTACCTGCGTTGCTCGGAATTGCAATTTGAAAACCACCTTTAACTTGTCGATTCGACATTTTCCAACCTTGAACATCTCCGAGGGGAGGAAGGAAGAAGGTGCGATGAGGAGAGGAGAGGGATCCGGATCTTGATTTGTCCTTGTTCAGCTTCAAGCCGTAGTTGCTTTTCTCATCTGTGAAGCAATGAATTCAACGATTCAATTTGAAAACGAACAGCCAACGCTTTTCTTGGTTTAACTTTGTTTCTACAGTCGAGCTTAAGCAAGCAAGCAAACAAAACTTAGTACAGTAGAATGTAGAAGAAACAAAACACGGGATAAATTAGAGCTTGAGTCACACAGAGACAGACTCGTGTTGTGTGATAGATAACTTGATTGATTTCTTTATTATTCCGGTTTATTGTGAGTACGTACTAGTCCAGTAGAGAAAGGGAAAGGGTGTCATATCTTATTCTTAGGGATCTGGACCTTAATTTTCTTATGAGTCAGCAATCAGCAATTCAGCATCTACCTTGCAAAGTGGGCCAAATCCCCACAAATGAGCTGTCAGTGACAACCATATTTCCTCTTATTTAATTTAATTTGCCCAAGACTATAGTAATAAATTACTACTCCGTAATACGGAGGAGTAATATAAAGTATACTTGCTTATTATATGAATGTTACTACTGCCAAGTAATTTGTATGGGACCAATCACGAGTTGGTGTAGTGGTTATGGGGCTACATCCCATGCCTCGAGGTTCGAAGTTCGAATACCCGTGGAAACATGGAGACGCTTGTGAGTGGGAGGGTCAACCCCATGCCTCGAGGTTCGAAGTTCGAATACCCGTGGAAACATGGAGACGCTTGTGAGTGGGAGGGTCAACCCCTTGAATGGACCTACAGTAACCCGATCCAGATGTAGAGTGGGCTAAGCCCACTTGAACTGGAAAAGATCAAAAAAAAAAAAAAAAAAAAAAAAAAAAAAATAATTTGTATGGGAAAAATGAGTAGATTTTGTCGGAGAGGCCATGTGAAAATGTGCCCTACACCCACCACTTTTAATGCGCCTGGTTACCCTTCCACACTAGACACTAGTAGTATTAATCTAATCCACCATCACCATTTGAGGTACGGTCGAACCAATGGATAGTCACTAGTCAGGGTCTTAAGATAGGATTTATGCAAGCGTTTAGGATTGGTATCATAATAACATATAATTGGATCCTTTCAATTGAGACTTATGTGGTGAATTAAATGTGATAACTTGTATTGTAGTTTTTTTTTAATCAATGGTTTAATTCACCTCATATGAATTAAGACAGTTTGAATCCCCTATAACATTTTACATTTTATGTTGGTACACTTAATTATTTCAGATATACATTATAGTAGATTAAAAAATAATATTGTAAGAAATTTAAGAGTGTTTACTCACAATAAAGTGAAAATAGAAAAATAGTCCATTCTTAAAATTCGAATTCCGAGTCTCTTATTTAAGGTGAAGATATATTATAGAGCAAATTTCTATGAGTCCATCATCACAATTCACAACGATAAATGAAGAGGGCCTAGTACGGTGCACGGTAACACCTAATCAAACACAGATGATGTCTTTGGGTACTCATCAATGCAATCGGCCCATGGGCCCATCTTAGGCCCACTTGAAATGGGCCCAATGCATTCCCAAACAACACTTGAACTCTTAACACCACTCCCTATCCCCAACAGCCACACCTTGTCCCCAATCTTCACCCTCCCCTTAGCCTCCAAATAGGCCAACTCATACCACAACCCCGACGAAGATTGATTCCCAAATCTATGTAAAGTCGCCATGGCAGCCTCTGTGTCCCCGACATCGAGCCTTAGCCCCTTGGCTATCTCTTCGATCATTCGCCTCCCCGTCGTTGGGAAACAAAAATGGCCGATCACGCTCTTGAAGTTAGGAACATAGACTCCCTCTTTTCCTATTATTCCCTTGAACAAACGCGTCTTGATCAAAGACTTGACGTACTTGAGCTTCTCTGACATGGGTAGGATCGATAGCCCTAGATTAGTTATGTTTATCTTCAAGGCCTCATCCGCGAGTTGGAGGATGTCACTGCGTAAGCTCACCCCTGTTATACCGTGGTCATCTTCTTCGCGGAAGGCCGAGTGATAAGCCTTGTCTTTGGATGCTAGCTGAGTTCTTATGCTTCGGACGAGCTTGTACTTTGGTGTTGTCTTACCTTGCTTGCAGTTTGTAAGCAAGATCGCCGCGCTTCCCATTCGAAACACGCAATTCAGGACTAGCTTCATATGTTCCTTTCCTGGATACCATCCAGTGGTAAGGATCTCAGCGCTTAAAATCACTGCATTACTGTTTTTGTGAACCTGCATATGCAATTATGTAACGTATATAAGTAGAACAAGTTGAACCTTAACTGTCATGTATACACACATATGTGTGTGTGACACTGTGACAGTGTGTGTTTCATTGGAAAAATCCAGGTAGATGATTACGCAGTTGCCAGGAAAACTAATGAAAGGAACATGACTTGGGATTTATGAATGTGTAATAAATATCTGAGGGACCATCCCACAGGAAAACTAAAGCTAAAATACAATTTGTGAGAATAATACTTATACTCTATTACTCTGATCCAAATAAATAAATAAAAATACTGTATGGTTTATGACCAATATTTATATATATAAAGATATTTTAGGTAGTATTCTTTTTTATTTTTTTCATCTGATATACTATTAGGTAGTCTTAAATCAATCAATTGCAATAATAGAGTTGTATAGTTATAAACTGAGTTTTAATTTTAGGTGTACGTCTACAGTTATTCTATAGGATTAGAAGATAAGTTTTTTTTTTTAAATCAAGGTAATGATTCCAAATATCAAATAACACTATTGTTCGATAAATTGAGAGGACAAAACAATCGTCAGACGGGTAAACCAACAACGTACAACCGAGCAAAAATAAAAGTATCCAAGTCCTAATTGAACACTCATTATATATCATTGCAGTTTAAGATGTGAAGTTTTTTATTTTGACTAAAATGTATGCATTCCACCCATTTTTTTAGATCTTCTTCACGCCACCCTCATCAAAATTCAAATCTCTTTTTTTTGTTCTTTTAAAAAAATTTACTCCTCTGTCTCAAAATAATTATTATTTTAAAAATGATAAAAACTATATAAGTTTAAAAAAAAACAATATCTTAAAACAATGTTTAAAAAAAACAATTATGTATGAATTTTTTTTAAAATTGATATTTTATAGAATTTTTAGTTTTTTAAAATAATGTTTAAAAAGTCAAAAACATAAAATTTTTTTGAAACAAACGTGGTATTTTTTATGATGGGAAATTTACCAATTCTACCCCAATTTGGATCATATCCCATAGTTTCTTAGAAACTCCTAAAATTCGGTGTAGATCCTCTGTTACCCTCCATGTTACCCGTATATATAGTGCTACAATTAAATATTTGAGACATTTTTTTGTAATAAAAAGTAAGTAAATAATATTTACATTATAAATGTCCAATAACATATATATAATTGTATTACTTGCATATATTTTTCATATGAAATGATATTTTTAAAAATATTAAAAATGAAAGAGTGATAATTTTATAATATTAATTATATTTTGTAAATACCATTTTGGAATATACGTGTATATATTATTGAATATTTACAATTTAAATATTTTTTTTATTATTTTTACCATTAAAAAATAACATAAATAATTAAATGTAATAAAGTAGAAATTGAATTGGACCCATTGCCAAAACAGAAAAAATTGAATTCAGTTTCAATACAAAGAGGAAACATATTAAATGGGAGGTCTAGCTAGGTGTAGTGACTGTGGAGATCGACACAAATAGAGTGACATTAAATATAAAATAAAATTAAATGCGTACTCTGAGGAGGATGGCTGCCAAATCAACAGCAAGCAGGCTAGCACTGCAGCCCATGCCGGAGAGGTTGAAGGCCTTAACATCCTCCCTCAGTCGGAACCTGTTGACGACGACGGAGGAGAGCGAAGGTGAGGGACAGAGGCCGCTGCAGTTGACGATCAGAATGTCGACGTCTCGCGGGGAGAGCCTGGCTTTGGAGAGGAGGCTCTCCATCACCGGGAAGAGCACCATCTCGACCTCCTCCAGGCTCTCCCGGTGGCCGCCCCGCGGAGGTATGTAGAAGAGGGAGGGCGGGAGGGCAGCCCTCTCGCCCTGCCCTGACGTAGCCAGCACTCTCTCCATGAACTCCAGGCTCTCCTTCCCGAACACCCCCGCCGCCGACAGGTTCTCGATGAAGGTGGCGTGGGGCACTCGGAGCGAGTTTGGAGGGGCGTAGCAAGAGTAGTCCACCATGTAGACTTGGCTACTCGAGCGCCAGTGTTTCACTACTGCTACTACTGCTACTACTACTACGATGAGTGCGAGTACATGGGGTTGAGGGAGGAGGAAAGTGGGGAGGCTTATGATGCTGATCCAGATTGCCAACCTCTTCCAAAAGTTGTGGGTGGTGGGTGGTGGTGGGAGGTGTTGTTTGTGGAGCTTGGCTGATGACTCCATAGGTATAGCTAGGAATGACTGCTTGGTATTGGCCGTATATGAGGATGGGGCTATATATATATATATAAATTAATACACACTGTGTCTTTTCATAGTCTCATAAATTGGTATAGTTGATGCACTGCATTAGTGCATTCACTCTTTCCCTCTATTTTCCGTTTCATATGCCGGCCATGGAATATATATGTGTCAAATTTATTATACGGCAGAGTCGCCTTTTTTTTTTTTGAAAAAAAAAGGAAGGATAATTAGTAGAGATGAAATAACTCAGACGAGTCAAAATGATGTGCTACACGATTTACTTTTCTAAAGTGCTTGGAAACAATTGAACCTACATCCAAACTATTCCGAGATAATCATTTTGTAATTTCTCACGAGTGCGCACTTCCATATATATACGCCCTTAAATTGTGTTAATAATGCATATATTCACATTTCACATTTCTCAAGAGTGCGAGATCTGACCTCGAATTAAAGAAATGATGAGTAGATCTAGATGACAGTGGGCATGGCAACAACAAAAATGATGAACTGAGCAGAGAATGAGAGAAAATAGATCCACCGTCGGATGTACTACACCATTGTTGGTGTAGGGGAGTCGCAATTGCCAAGAACAAAAGTATAAACCTCCACTTCGAGATTCTCTTGGTGAGAGAAAGAGATTTCTGGCATTGATTCTCTTGTTTTGGCATCAATTTGGCTTTAAATCTCGAGAAATTTGACGCTCATGTCTCCTTTGACAAGAGCGAGAGAACTCATCGAGGGGTTTGGTGAGACGGGATGGGTGGTTAACTTTTTTTTTTTAATAATTATTTTACATGTCATTCCCGACGCAACAAGACGTCGAGAAAGGTGTCAATCCCGACATCCAGATCTGTCGCAAATTTTCGACATGGTAAGGTGTCGAAAATTAACGACGCATATAAAAAGCATCGCAAAACCTGCGTTTTTCTTGTAGTGAATGTTTATGATTGTTGAGTTTACCTTGATAACATATATGTGATATATTTTTATATGATGGAAGAAAAATAATATCAATCATTTTATATGTGCAGATATATTTGTTTTATTTGTTGAAAATATTAATTATTTATTTTCTTTAAAATATAGTTTCTTCTAGAAGTTTTTTTTATCTCTTAGGATTTAATTTCAAAATAATTGTTGGAGATTTTGTGCAGAATTTGATTGATTGTTGGAGATTTGAGGTTGCCTTTCTAGAAGCTTCTTTGGTGCAAATGAGCTCTTTAATTTGGTTGAGGATTTTATGGAGCCTTTTTGAATTATTTCAACGGCACAAATTCAACAATTAATGAGGTTATTTCAAGTAGCATTTTCAACCCTGCGCCTACATAAGGAGCAATTGCAGTAGAGAAGAATATCCGAGGAACTCTGTAAAGACCGAAAAATTTAATTATTATTTAATTAATTTCCGAGGAATAATCCGAGCAATTATCCTTCTTTTACGATTTTGAAAACCCGGGAAAATTTAAAATTTTTGGATGGCATATTTTATATGGAAAGAGGATTACAATTCCGATCTAATGGAATTCGTATGATAATGTTCCGAGAAATATTGGTGAGACAAATGCCTTGTCATCCATTTATTTCGGTAACTTTCATAACTTGTCGCGACTTTTTGAGACGTCTTTTAACCTCAAAATGCCGCCTCCCTTATGACCCATTTCAGCCCCATTTTGATGATCTTCATGAGCCATCATTTTGTTGATTAAAGAATAAAAACCCCCCATAGATTGACACCTTTGAATAACCAAGTCCTATTCCATTCACTATGCTACCTAATACACACCAACTCCTTGACCACCTTTCCCACCCTTTTGGCTCCATAAAGAAACCCAACTGGCTGCCATTCTCAGCCATCTACACCACCAAAATCGGAGAGAGAAGAGAGAAAGAAAGAAAAAGAAAGAGAAAGAAAAGAGGGAAGCCATTGTTGGCCTAGCAACACCTCAACTTCAAACCACCATAATTCCCTCCTCACTCAAGGTTTTTGGCTAATTCTTGAAGCCAAATATCCACAAAAGAGAGGCGTTTCCAACCATCATTCTTGCACGAAAATCCAGACTAGTCAAGCCAGCCGTTGAGCCCCATTTCCGAGCCAGTTGTGTCTAACCCTTTGTGTTCTTGAGGTTTTCAAGTGTGTTTGGATGAGTCTTGGTTTCCTCCCCTTCAAATCTGATTTTATACTTGTTGTATAACTAATTTTGAAGGTTTTTGTCTCAGACTTCCTTTTATGTTTTGATTTGGATTTGTAAAAAATGCTAGGTGTTTGGCGAAAGGTCTCGGGAAGCTTGGAGGGGTAATTTGCTCTTTTTCGAGAGAGGCTTCGAGGGTAATCTCTCATCCACCTTTCCCTCTGTAGATTAAGAGCCTTATGTGTAAATTAGGGCTTAGGAAGTGGAGCCTCTATGTGTTTTTGGTTGCGTTTTGTAGCAAACGTCACAACAAACAAAATGGATATATGTGTCTTTGTAATTTGGACATTAATTCCAATCCAACGGTCTGATTCGGCTGAAATCTTAATATGATGTTCATGGAAATTTTATTTACCTTCCCTTTAAAAATTACGGCAATCCAACTGTTGGATCAAGAGTTATTATAATTTTAGCAACCAATGTTTATGATGACTCGATTAAAAAACTTGGTTAAGGGAATGGTAAGAATATGGTTAAATATATGATGGCATAACCGAAACTTAGAGCATATAAAATACAGAAATGAAGTATACCCATAACTTGGCTTATGATCCGATAAGAAGAAAATCGATTATGTGATAATACGATATAGATTATAACTGGTTAAGTCCGGATCACTTAACCAAAGTGCGCAATCTATAGAATCGTGAACCTCATGTGGATGTATGTTGATTAATAGGTTGGGTACCATGCATTAGAATACCACCTAATGAAAGATTAATGAAATTAATAGGCTCTTGTTGATTGGATCCTTGGTTGTGCACTTTATTGCTTGCTTATTCTCCGGACTCCAGGTAAGTCCCCTAGACTTACTCATGATGGATTTATGTGATACTCTTTGTCTTATCGAGAGTCTTTATGCATCACGCGACCTAGTAACATGTTTAGGAATATAAACTGGTAATATGACATAGGATGAACTTAGTAAATCCAATAATTCATATGTATGCTATACAATGTTGTTAGGATCGAGATTCTAGATCGGATCTGTGGGGGTGCAGTAGAATCGGATCGTAGGATCGTAAGATCCTACTGCATGTTTAATTTTTTTTGATAAAGTAATTACAAAATATTGCATATCACTTATATGTAAAGTTAAATCAATGCTGAATAGCTATAACAACTTTATTTGTCTATCCATATATGAAAAATCCACACATGTGTATATAACAACCCAAAAAATTCGAGTAGTAAGTCATAATTCTAGAATTTTTATATCCTTAAATAGAGAGTGAATCAATACATTATTTAAAAAAAATCAAGATAACTATATCAATCAACATATTAATTCAAATTACCTAAAAAAAAAATTTTAAAAATCAAATTACCAAAAAAAATTATTAAAAAATCAACATATTAATTCATGCTGTAGGATGTAGATTCTAATTCCGATCTTGCTACGATTCTACGATCCTATACGATCCTGCTACGATCCTGTACGATTCTGCTGCGATCCTGCTGCATAAGACTCTGTATATGTGCGATCCAGATCGATTGGGCCACTTTGGATCGTAGAATCGTAAGATCCCACGATCTGGATCTAGATTTTAACAACCATGATGCTATGTGTCTATGGTAGGATGACCGTCAAAATCTAATGACTTATACTCGATGGAACACGAATGAAATGATGAAAGACTTATGATGAGAAAGAATGAGTGATGCCGTGCAATTATCGATGACTCCTGGTGACATTGAGGACAACATGAATGTTCCATTCGATGGTCCTGTCACTCGTGCAAGGGCCAAGAAGATTCAAAGTGAAACTAAAGCCTTTCTTGTCCGTCACCATGGAACTTTAGAGCAAGGGTTCAGGCCACCCTGGATCACTTGGCTCAAGGTTACACCACCAGCACAAGAAGTGAGCCTGCGTCCACACACGGAGCTCATGAAGACTCGTCTGCACCCACCATGACTCACCTTAACTCGGCATCTCCTTGGGTCACTCGGCCGAGTGGGCCAGAAGCCATGTCAAGAGAGTGGGCCGAGATACACTTGTGCTTGGGCCAGATTTATTTAATTTAATTATGTTATTATTTTATGCAAATTAGATAAATAAGGTGGAATTCATTATATCTCTTCTAGATATAATTCTTGGCCACCAAGTTATGAAACATTTATCTTATTAAGAAATATTTATCTTAGGGTTATTTTATTTATCTTTAGATAGAATTAATCTATCCAAACCCATTTCCTTTGCAAGGAAGGATTGATTAGATCTCCCATAGTTTTCTATAAATTCATGTTATGCACCTTTGAATTAATCAGATTGAATTAGAATTGAGAACCCCTTTATGGATTAAAGGGTTATTGGTTATCAATCCCAAAAGCTTTCATGTTCTTGAGATTTTCGGAAATCACACAACAACATCACCCTCACTGTTCTCGTCGAGATCGAGGAAACCCAACACAACCCTGCTCGACCTAGAATCCAGCGCACCCGAGAAGCCTGCACTTGGCGCCTCTCGTTACCAGCCTCGCTCCCAGCGAGCGCGGGCGCCTGGCGTCATCGCTCCCGCACTCCCTCTCGCCAGCGCTCGTGTCTTCCAGCCCCAGTTCCGCTACCGCGTCCCGCGCGCGCCCGGTCGTCGCTCCCAGCGAGAGACATCCCGCGCATCCACACCCGCACACCCTGAGGCCGAGTGCCTGTGTGCCCAGCAACCTCGCGCCAGTCCCTGACTTCTCTCTCGCTACCCTTGCTTTATTTCTGTCGTTAATCTGCTTATTGATTGCTGGAATTTTACTAAGTATAGAACTGTCGCCATATCAGAAATTTAATTACTTGTTTTAAATTGTTCCAATCAGGAGATATCAAAGAGCATTGCAAGATCTAAGCAAATATACGGCGTGGTTCTTGATCTTGGGCCCACAGGCGAAGGATCGGGTACCCAAACGTATCAAGTGGTATCGGATTTCAGGTTAATGCAAGTTCTTTACTCTCTGGATTTCTTATTTTGAGTGATTTATTTTTCGTGCCTATTTTTCACCATAACCGCTGCATAAAAATTACATCTTTATTATTTCACCCATCAAAATTGGCACTTTATTTTTGTTATTCTTTGTTTGGATCTTTAATTTCGAAGATATTGAGTTCTTGACTGCAAGTTGTGATCTTTTATTCCTAGTTGCTACATATCATGCCTATGACTGTGATTCTTGGATTAAAAGCATTATATGAACTTGCACCACTAAAGAACCCTAATTTCTCTAGTTTCTAGCCTATTTTCCCTATTTCCTTTATTTTTTTGCTTACTTTTAGATCATCGTAGCTTTGTTATTGTATTTTTCTTTTTCTTTTCTCTTTCTTTCGGGTACATTACAGCCCTTACAGTAGCTATTTCGTAGCCAAAAAAACAAAAACAAAAAACGAAAAAAAAAAGAAGAAAAGAATAGCATACCTTCTTGTTTGAGTTAGTAACTCTTGCATATTGTTCTTTCTTTTTGCTACTGGTTAGATGATCTATTTTGTTTTAAGCATAACAAAAGAACCCTACTTTGTGTGATTTTGTGTTGTGCCGACACTGGAGCCTTGGTCACACCCCTCTTTCTCTGAACCGTGTTGCAACCGTCAGATAATAGTTGACGGAGTGTGTGCACTTGATTGCCCTTGTGATTGCTATTGTCGATTATTACACATGCATTCTTATTATTCAAGCATCACATTGTAGATCTTATTCTTTCCACATTAAGCCGCTTGTTTATACTTCCTATCCTTGATATCCGACTTGTGGCTGATTTAAGTTGCAATTTTGATTATTACTTGCTGTCTTCAATATTGCAAAATTCTGTGTCCAGGGGAATTGCTTGAATATAGTGCCTTGTTTTCTCGCTCTTTGATTTCTAAAACTTGAATCACTCTTAGGAATCACTAGAGCTTGCATTACTTGGTTTCTGGTCTTTGCTTCGTTTACTTGTTGCTCTTCTGATATTGTAGGAACATGTCGAACGATAGCAACCCCAACCCGTCCCCCACCCCACCTGCTGCTCCTAGCCCTATTTCTGATGAGGCCTTGGAGCGTATTATTCAGGCCGCTACTAAAGCTTCTATGGCCGAACATAAAAAAGAACTCGAAGCTGCTGAGGAGCGTTGGAACAAGCGCTTCCACGATCAATTAGCCTAACAAGCTAGGTGGTATGCCGCCTCCTGCCGCCCCCAGGTGGTATGCCGCCTCCTGCCGCCCCTACACCTCCAATAGACCCTACTCCACCTACAGGTAATCCGCCCCTTGCAGGTAACACCTCTTATACTGATAAACCTCCCCCTTCTGGTCAATTAATTACATTATCAGCTTAAGTCTGCTACTCCTAACCCTTTCACTAGAGAGAATGACAACAATCATCTAGCGGGCTTCAATGGCAACCAAGATCGTCGTGAGTACACACCACCACGGCATCAACAACAAGGGAGGTTCAATCAGCGTCAACAGCAACCGCTGCATGGCCGTGTTAACTGGGATGACAGCCGCAGCAATAATGATCTTTATGAGACACCGCATTTGGAGGATGCTTACCATGAGGTAAATCCTAACTTTGATGATTTACCCCCTCCTAATTTTGGTCATCCTAGATTTTATAATGCTCAAGCTATACAGAGACGAGATGTTAAGCTTAAATTAGAAACCTTTGATGGTAACACTGATCCTGAAGCTTATCTTGTTTGGTAAAATCATACTGACTATCTGCTTGAACATTTACGCTATGAGGAAACGGAGAAGTTGAAGGTAAAGCTCGCACCTGGTGGTTCCGCACTCGTGAGATGCGCCGTCATCAGGACAAGCAACCTGTTGAAACTTGGCCACAACTTCGCTATCTCCTGAAAAAGAGACATGTGCCTGAGGAATACACGGAGTCCATGAGGATGCAGCTCGCTTCCTGCCGCCAAGGAACTCGCTCTCCTAATGACTACAGAGATGAGCTTGAACGGCTCTCCCATCAGGCTAATGTTTATCTTACTGAACGTGCTTTGTGTACTCAATTTCTTGCTGGTCTTAATATTTCTATTAAAAATCCTTTATCTATCCATTCCATTAGAGATATTAACACTTTGACTCATAAAGCACAGCTTCTATATGAGCAACAGCAGCAGCAGCTTCGGCAAAGGACTAGATTCGACCAGACCTCTCAAGGTCGCAGGTTTGTTCCCTTTAACCCTTCTAGTCAATCTAAACCTTCTACTTCTAACCCTTCTATGCAGCAAAACAGAGTTTCCAAGTCACCTCAACAGGGTTATCAGGTTGAAACTAGAAGAGTTGCTGCACCCTCTACATATCGTAACAAAGATATCCGCTGCTTCACTTGTGGTGGTTCTGGGCATGTCTCTCGCAATTGCCCGCAGAAAAAGAAGGTTCTTCTCAATGATTTAGGAGACCATTACTATGAGGAGGAGACTGTTGAGGACCATGTAATTTCGAGTGAAGTGGAGGAGGACCAACCGTCTGAGCCTATTGAGGAGATCGATACTTCAGAGTACGACAACTTGCTTTGCATTATCAACCGGCGGGTCCTACATATTCAGGAATCACCCATGGCTGATCAAAGGGAGAACATATTCCACGCTAGGTGTTTGGTTCGCGAGGCTACCTTAAGCCTTATCATCGACGGCGGGAGTTGCTGCAATCTCATCAGTGAAAAGGTAGTGGATTTCCTCCATTTAACTACTACTCCTAGAGCTACTCACTATGGATTAAATGGCATTACTAATGATGGATCTGATATAATGGTCACCAAACAATGTTTAGTTTCCCTTTCAATTGGATCATATCATGATGAAATATTATGTGATGTTGCTCTCATGGATTGTAGTCATATATTATTAGGTCATCCTTGGTTATATGATCGTTCTGTTCTTCATGATGGTCGTGCGAATACATATGCTTTCACTTTTGATGGGAGGAGAGTTACTCTCCTACCCCTTTCGCCACAAACTATTCTGAAGGACCAGGTTCGCAAGAAGCAACAACAGGACGCCTAGAGGGAAGCTCAAAGGAAGGAGAAGCTCAAGGAGAATTCGGCCCAACAGGCCGCACCCGCGGCCCAGCCTGCCGCGCCCGCGTCCACTCCAGCCGCACCTACATCCCCCTTGGCGCCTCCTCCTTCCCACTCGACGTCCACTCAACCCTCTTCTGCATCACTTAAGGGCTCTGTAGAACGTCGTTCATTGGTCTCTCAACCTCAGAAAGGGACCATCACATGGAATGCTCATCGACCTCATATTCTCCTGGTAATGAAAAGGTATTACTTAATGTTGAATTGAGTCATATTCCTGCACCTATTGCTGCTCTTCTGCAGGATTGTTTAGATGTGCTTCCAACTAAACTACCCCAAGGCTTGCCTCCTATTAGAGGTATTGAGCACCAGATTGACTTTATGCCTAGGGCAGCCTTGCCTAATCGCGCCGCTTATAGAGCTAGTCCTGAGGAAACAAAGGAGCTGTAACGCCAAGTCACAGAATTGATGGATAAAGGCTTTGTGCGAGAAAGCATGTCTCCCTGTGTCATGCCTGTCATTTTGGTTCCAAAGAAGGATGGCTCCTGGCGCATGTGTGTTGATTGTCGCGCAATCAACCAAATAACGGTTAAGTATCGCCACCCTATTCCTCGTTTAGATGATATGCTTGATGAACTTCATGGTGCTTCTATTTTTTCTAAAATTGACCTTAGAAGTGGATATCATCAAATTAGGATGAAGCAGGGTGATGAATGGAAAACGGCTTTTAAAACTAAGTATGGCTTATATGAATGGTTAGTAATGCCTTTTGGATTAACAAATGCACCTTCTACCTTTATGAGGCTTATGAACCATGTGCTTAGAAGACACTTAGGAAAATTTGTCATCGTCTATTTTGACGATATCTTAATCTATAGTAAGAATATGCATGATCATTTAAGTCACTTAAAATTGGTTTTTGATTGTCTTAGGAAAGAAAAATTATATGCCAATTTAAAGAAGTGTTCTTTTGCATCCGAGTCTACCATTGTTCTTGGTTTTGTAGTGACTGCATCTGGATTAAAGGTGGATGAGGAGAAGATTCGTGCTATTCGGGAGTGGGCCAGGCCGAATACACCCACTCATGTCCGCTCATTCTTGGGCCTTGCTGGTTTCTATCGGCGTTTTGTCAAAGACTTCAGCCTGATTGCCGCCCCCCTACATGAGCTGACAAATAAAGATGTGACATTTCGCTGGACAGACTCACATCAAAAGGCTTTCGACGCTCTCAAGGATCGCCTAACACACGCCCTAGTGCTGCAATTACCTGACTTCGCTCAACCTTTTGAGCTCGAGTGTGACGCTTCTGGCACTAGCATTGGAGGGGTCCTGCTACAGAACCCGCGTCTCATCGCCTACTTCAGCGAAAAGTTGGGCTCCGCTGAGCTCAACTATTCTACCTACGACAAGGAGCTATTTGCACTGGTTTGCTGCTTACAGACTTGGCAACATTATCTCTGGCCTAAGGAGTTTGTGATTCATTCGGATCATGAAGCTCTAAAGTACCTCAAAGGACAAGCAGTGCTCAGCATGCGACTTGCTCGATGGGTGGAGTTTATAGAGACCTTTTCCTATGTGGTTCACCACAAGAAAGGGAAGGATAATGTGGTAGCTGATGCGCTATCACGCAGGTATGTCCTCCTAAACCATATGGATGCACATGTTTTGGGTTTTGCTTTGATAAAGGAACTGTATGCTTCTGATGGTTTCTTTAAATCTATATATGCTCAATGTGTGTCTAAAGGTGAAGTTGATTCATTTTTTTCTTGATAATGGTTATTTGTTTAAGATGGGCAAGCTTTGTATCCCATCTTCTTCTATTCGCCGATTGTTAACTCAAGAAATTCATGAATCTAGAGGACATGGTGGTTTCGAAAAAACCTTAGCTGGACTTAAGGAACATTACTTTTGGCCTAAAATGTCTAATTATGTGCTGAGATTTGTCAAAAGTTGTGTTACATGTGCTAAAGCCAAATCGAAATCTAATGCTAATGGTCTATATCAACCTTTGCCTATTGCTAATGCACCCTGGGAAGATGTTTCTATGGATTTTATTGTAGGATTGCCTAGAACTTCTAAGGGTCATGATTCCATATTTGTTGTTGTAGACAGATTTTCCAAAATGGCTCATTTTATTCCATGTCACAAAACTGATGATGCTATTCATGTTGCTCATTTATTCTTCAAAGATGTTGTTCGCTTACATATATGGATTACCATTATCTATAGTTTCTGACCGTGATCCTAAATTTTTAAGTTCTTTTTGGAAAACTCTATGGTCTAAATTGGGTACAAAATTGCTATTTTCTACTTCTTGTCACCCACAAACTGATGGCCAAACTGAGGTCACAAATAGAACTCTTGGGGCTCTCCTTAGAGTCATGCTGCGAACTAACCTCCGGAGGTGGGAAGACTGCCTACCATTTGTAGAATTTTCATATAACAGGTCTAGGCACTCTGCAACAAAGCTTACCCCCTTCGAAGTGGTATATGGCCGAAATCCACTCACTCCTGTGGACATGCTGCCTCGGCCATACAAGGAAAAGGAGAGCGTGGATGCAGCTAAGCAAGTGGACTTCATTAAGCGCTTGCACGAGTGTACCAAAGCGCAGCTAGAGAGGAAGACTGTGCAATACAAGGCCGCGAAGGACAAGCATCACAAGGATGTACAATTCAACGTTGGTGATCTGGTCTGGCAGCATCTCAGGAAGGAAAGGTTTCCGCAACAACGGAAATCTAAGCTGGACCCCAGGGGAGATGGACCATTCAGAGTGGTTCAGAAGATGGGTCCTAATGCATACAAGCTGGATCTCCCTGCCGATAAGTACAGCGTCCATTCTACATTCAACGTCACCGATCTATCCTTGTTCGTGCCTGACGATGACTCTGACGACGATTTGAGGACAAATCGAAGTCAAGTGGAGGAGAATGATGCCGTGCAATTATCGATGACTCATGGTGACATTGAGGACAACATGAAGGTTCCATTCGATGGTCCTGTCACTCGTGCAAGGGCCAAGAAGATTCAAAGTGCAACTAAAGCCTTTCTTGTCCGTCACCATGGAACTTTAGAGCAAGGGTCGAGGCCACCCTGGATCACTTGGCTCAAGGTTACACCACCAGCACAAGAAGTGAGCCTGCGTCCACACACGGAGCTCATGAAGACTCGTCTGCACCCACCATGACTCACCTTAACTCGGCATCTCCTTGGGTCACTCGGCCGAGGGGGCCAGAAGCCTTGTCGAGAGAGTGGGCCGAGTTACACTTGTGCTTGGGCCAGATTTATTTAATTTAATTATGTTATTATTTTATGCAAATTAGATAAATAAGGTGGAATTCATTATATCTCTTCTAGATATAATTCTTGGCCACCAAGTTATGAAACATTTATCTTATTAGGAAATATTTATCTTAGGGTTATTTTATTTATCTTTAGATAGAATTAATCTATCCAAACCCCTTTCTTTTGCAAGGAAGGATTGGTTAGATCTCCCATAGTTTTCTATAAATTCATGTTATGCACCTTTGAATTAATCAGATTGAATTAGAATTGAGAACCCCTTTATGGATTAAAGGGTTCTTGGTTATCAATCCCAAAAGCTTTCATGTTCTTGATATTTTCGGAAATCACACAACAACATCACCCTCACTATTCTCATCGAGATCGAGGAAACCCAACACAACCCTGCTCGACCTAGAATCTAGCGCACCCGAGAAGCCTGCACTTGGCGACTCTCGCTACCAGCCTCGCTCCCAGCGAGCGCGGGCGCCTGGCATCATCGCTCCCGCACTCCCTCTCGCTAGCGCTCGCGTCTTCCAGCCCCAGTTCCGCTAGCGCGTCCCGTGCGCGCCTGATCGTCGCTCCCAGCGAGAGACATCCCGCGCATCCACACCCGCACACCCTGAGGCCGAGTGCCTGTGTGCCCAGCAACCTCGTTTTAAATTGTCGCCATATCAGAAATTTAATTACTTGTTTTAAATTGTTCCAATCAGGAGATATCAAAGAGCATTGCAAGATCTAAGCAAATATACGGCGTGGTTCTTGATCTTGAGCCCACAGGCGAAGGATCGGGTACCCAAACGTATCAAGTGGTATCAATGAGTATGTTTGAGAAGGATGACGTTTGAGAAGATATTATGACATGACGGTGATGGTGGTGGTGGTGATGATGATGATGATGATGATGATACGGGCCCTTGTGTTTTATTTCGCATTTATATATATCTATACACTTGCTTATCTGTTATATTTTAACATTCATTTAGTTTAAATACGTCTCTTTATATGGCATTGAGTGTGCATATTTTCGATGATTAGCCCTGATTTATTTCTTGTTTTTAGATTCATGTACCCTTACCCGATATAACTTACTTATGTGGATGGTTGTCGGGACAGACCTTTTGGATGATTAGAGTGAGGGAGGTGCTTGACATTCGTACTCTTTTGCACATACGTTTTATCGTTTTGACCCGGCGCGGCCGTGGCGTTTTGTTGTATTTATGATTTCCGCTTTTATTTCTGTTCGAAACGTTTTCGCGATAGTCTAGGACAGGTAAAGCCTCCAACGGGTTTATGATCTTTTCGGGGTTCGCAATCCGCATCTTTTGACAACTAAATCTTCCGCATAAATGAACCTAATAATAACTCGTACTCGTCGAAAGATCTGAAGCTCATGGGAGAAGATCAAACTTCTCCTATAGAAGCTCACGGGAGAAGATCAAACTTCTCCTATAACGTTCCCCGATAATCTAGTATTCCGAACCTTATTTACCTTCTAAGTAGGTTTATGGAGGTTAATTCGGGTACTTAAATTTTGGGTCGTTACAAAGTTGGTATCAGAACCAAGGTTGTTCGACCTGAGTACGCATGAGTTAAAAATTAATTTTCAAAACCTGCCCACCGGTTTGGAAATTTTCAAGGATTTCGAAGTGTTTAAAGGGAAAAGATGAAAACCCTTTGGAAAATGAAAATGGTTAGGATCTTTATAGACGAGAGATAGGATCGACGGGTAGAGACAAGGAGATAGGCATCCTTAGAGATGTAGAAGGGTTCGGGTAGACTGCCTAGCTTTTCCTTACAGACGGGCCTGGAAGACTCCAAGGGAGCAACCATGGTGGTTGGAGCAGGATAGGATTTAGAGTTGGGCTCGCCAAGCTATCCCTCGAAGGATAGCTATCTAGTTAGCTTCCGTGCGATATAAAACTGTGCCTGCGGGCCATCTCCTTGAAGGGATGTAATTATGTGAAATGAATGTGCATGAGGGTTGTCTTCCTTGAAGAAGACGTTTTATTTAGTTGTATAAATAATACACTTAAATGTCCAGTTGTCATCATGGTCGACACCGAGATTAGTAGAGGACGCGGGAGACCACGTGGATGAGGTCGTGGCCGCATTCCCAAGACAGAGACTGAGACCGAGACCGACGTTGAGGTCGACATCCCCGAACAACACGAGGGAGAGGCTGATAGGCAGCAGCAGGGATCATCGATAGAGAGGGCATTACTTGTGTTGCTGGAGCGAGAGAGATCAGCTGGCGTCACCGACTGGGTGAAGAGACTATCACAGAGTAGCCTGCCTATCTTCGAGGCCGAACCCGGAGAGGATATGGAGCAGTTCTTCAGAGGACTCGAGGGAGTTTTCAGCTTGATTGGAGTACCCGATGCGGAGAGACAAAGGCTTGCGGCTGGGCAGCTTCGAGGAGATGCTTTTGACAGATGGCTTGTCTAACGTGATGATCGTACTGCATCAACCTACGAGGAGTCAGGAATTTAATGTTGAGAGAGTATTGTCCATCTGGGACACAGACAGCACGAGAGGCTACGTTCTTCAGCACCCGCTACGACCCCAAACGGAATGGAGCCCAGATCAGCGCCGTTCGAGCAGCGAGACTTCTAGACCAGGGATGCACGAGCTACTGGTGTTACGCTTTAGAGGTGCATCACGAGCGACCCAACCTGACAGATGTACCCATTGTTAGTGAGTTTGCTGACGTTTTCCCAGACGAGCTACCAAGACTTCCGCCACAGCGAGATGTTGGTTTCGCTATACAGTTGGAGCCAGGCACTAGGCCGATTTCGAGGCTCCCGTACAGGATGGCGCCGACAGGGATGGCCGAGTTGAAGGCACAGTTGGAGGAGCTAGCCGGGAAGGGCTACATCAGGCCGAGTGCTTCGCCGTGGGGAGCACCAGTGTTGTTCGTGAAGAAGAAGGATGGGTCGTTGAGGCTATGCATAGATTACAGAGAGTTGAACCGGGCTACGATGAAGAACCGTTACCCGTTGCCGAGAGTAGACGACTTGATGGATCAGCTGCAGGGAGTTGTCGTCTTCTCGAAGATAGATTTGTGTTCGGGTTATCACCAACTGAGGGTGAAGGCAGAGGACATCCCGAAGACGGACTTCAGGACAAGATACGGACACTACGAGTTTGTGGTTATGTCGTTCGGGCTAACCAACGCGCCAGTCGCCTTCATGGAGTTGATGAACAGGGTGTTCATCGATTTACTTGACAGATTCATGGTGGTATTTATCGACGACATCTTGATCTACTCGAGGAGCAGAGAGGAGCATGCTGAGCACCCGAGGATTGTGCTGAGGATTCTGCAGAAGCATAAACTGTTCGGGAAGTTTAGCAAGTGTGAGTTCTGGCTCTCCGAGGTAATGTTTCTTGGTCATGTTATATTCGCAGGAGGGATATCAGTAGACGTATCGAAGGTTGATGCTATCGTTGCTTGGGAGGTCCCCAAGAACGTTAGAGACATCAAGTCTTTTCTAGCTTTGGCTAGCTATTACCGACGGTTCGTCGAGGGCTTCTCCAGCATAGCTAGGTCGATGACACAGCTGACGAAGAAGGGAGTACCCTTCGAGTGGAGCCCAGCGTGCTAGACCAGTTTTGATATGCTGAAGCAGAAGTTGACATCCGCGTCAGCGTTAGCACTACCAGAGGGGACGGAGGACTTCGTGGTCTACACGGATGCTTCGAGTTCAGGTTTAGGTTATGTGCTACAGCAGAGGGATCAGGTCATCGCTTACGCTTCACGCCAGCTGAAGCCAGGGGAGGAGTCATACCCCACGCACGATCTTGAGCTAGCCGCAGTGGTACATGCGCTCAAGATCTGGAGGCACTATCTCTATGGCACGTTAGTGAGGATCATGACCGATCACAAAAATATGAAGTACATTTTCACGCAGAAGGAGCTGAATATGCGTCAGAGGAGGTGGTCGGAGTTGATCAATGACTACGAGTTGGAGATTGAGTATCACCCGGGGAAGGCCAATGTAGTGGCCGACGCCTTGAGTCGGAAGACTCGTCAGGAGATTGTTTTGTCCAGATTGACGGCTTGACCCGAGTTGCAGCGGGATCTGATCAGTTGTGGGATAGAGGTCTGGTCACAGTGAGAGAGTGGACAACTGAGTTTCTTGGAGGTTCAGTCAGAGTTGATGGATGAGATCCGACGAGCGCAGGCAGAGTGTCCGCGGATTGCCATTATCCGACAGCGCATGGCCCAGGGCCACTGTAGGTCTTTTACCGTACGAGATGATGGGATGCTGATGTTGCAGGGACGAGTTGTTGTACCTGATGTGCACAACCTGAATCAGAAGATCATGATAGAGGCACATTCCACTCTTTATTCGGTCTATCCGGGATCGAATAAGATGTACCGGGACTTGAGGAGGACGTTCTGGTGGTGCATGATGAAGACTGACGTCGCTTTGTTTGTAGCGCGATGTCAGGTCTGTCAGCAGGTGCGGATAGAGCACCAGAAGCCCGGAGGGATGACACGATCACTTCCCGACCTTGTGTGGAAGTGGACGGATATCACGATGGACTTCATGACAGGATTGAGGAGAGATGTACGAGGCTTTGATGTGATTTGGGTGGTGGTCGACAGGTTGACCAAGACCGCCCATTTCATTTCGATTCAGGAGACATGGCCTTTGTCTGATTTAGTCCGATCTTTTAATACAGCATATAGTGAGGTTGCAGGGGGTTCCCGAGAGGATAGTATCTGATAGAGATGGCCGCTTCACTTCGATATTCTGGAGGCAGGTGCACGAGGCTTTGGGGAGCAAGTTGCATTTCAGCACGGCCTATCACCCGCAGACGGACGGGCAAAGCGAGAGGACAATTCAGACGCTGGAGGATATGCTGAGGGCTTGTGTTTTGGAGTGGGGGAACCTTTGGGTTTGTCATCTTGCCCTAGTAGAGTTCTCGTACAACAACAGTTGTCATTCATCGATCAGGATGGCTCCTTTTGAGGCGTTGTACGGGAGGCAATGCAAGTCGCCGATCTGCTGGGATGAGCCTGCAAACCGAGTGGGGACACTACCACAGTACTTGCAAGAGGCGACAGACCAGGTCAGACGGATCCGAGAGCATCTGATGGTTGCGCACGACCGACAGAAGATGTATGCTGATAGGCGCAGGACTGAGTTGGCCTTTGAGGTTGGAGATCATGTCTGGTTGCGAGTGTCACCGATGAGAGGGATCCGACGATTCGGGATGAAGGGCAAACTGAGCCCTAGATATGTGGGCCCCTTTGAGATCCTCGAGCGAGTAGGAGAGGTTGCTTACAGAGTTGCTTTACCGCCCCGTTTGGTTGGTATACACGATGTCTTCCATGTGTCACAGATGAGGAAGTACGAGCCAGATCCGAGTCACAGATTGGACTACTCCGGATTAGAGATAGCACCTGACCATACCTTCGTGGAGCATCCGATTGCTGTTCTTGACCGCCGGGTCAAGAAGCTGAGGCACAGAGAGGTACCGTTGGTACTTATACAATGGGCTAGGAGGAGCCCCAAGGAGGCTACTTGGGAGACAGAGGAGAGTATACGAGCGAGATATGGAGATGTATTAGATGAGTTGCTAGCGTCGTATGTACAACCACGGGCAGATATATTTTTTACTGCATGAGTGGCCGGTGAGTACCTGGGAGGGAGACCCTTAGCCGTACTATGTGTGATTTGGGTATTTACCTCTATGATTGAGTGTGCATTTTCTGTGATTGATATGCGTGGTGGGGCCCATGAGCGGTCCTACATGATGTGATTATCACTGATGTGTGATACTTTATGATATATGACTGATATGATATCGTTATGATTATGTGATTGTTGTGAGTATGGTTGATAAATGATGGTATGTCGGAATGGCTTAGCCTTAGAGGTGGATGTGAATCCACCCTATGTTTTGATTGAGTCGTAATGAGATCATATGTTTGATCCTTAGAGGTTGATTTTTGATCCACCCTCCCGTTGGGAGAATAGAATGTCGGGAATCGGGTTTGAACTTTAGAGGTGGATGACCACCTCCCGAGAGAGAAGTCGAGCAGAGTCTAGAGCAGTCTAGGCCAAGTCGTGTGGGACGCCAACGCCTTTAAATCGAAATTGATTGAGGAATGATTGAGTTTAAGCTTCCATGATCTGGGTGAGGTCATTGTGCTTCGCGAAGTGGATACAGACTTTCCGCGACGGCCATCGTGGGATTTTCGTTAAGAACTGGCGGTAGTGTGATGATTCTCTCGAGTTGTGATACTTTCGGGGTTGAGGCGAGATGTGACGGGGGCGCTCGTTCACATGCTCAGCGACGCCATTCGAGATTATTACGATCGTGACAAAGGCATCATGAGATTCTTGGACGACGCATCCGAGATGATCGCGTGCCTTTTGTTCCGATCCAAGGACTCAAAGTTTAACACCTTCTCCACCGGTTTAAATATTTTGGTCTCGGGGACGAGACTTGTTTTTAGAGGTAGATGATTGTAAAGACTAAAAAATTTAATTATTATTTAATTAATTTCCGAGAGATAATCCGAGCAATTATCCTCCTTTTACGATTTTGAAAACCCGGGAAAATTTAAAATTTTTGGATGACATATTTTATATGGAAAGAGGATTACAATTCCGATCTAATGGAATTCGTATGATAATTTTCCGAGAAATATTGGTGAGGCAAAGGCCTTGTCATCCATTTATTAAGGTAACTTTCATAACTTGTCACGACTTTTCGAGACAAAATGCCACCTCCCCTATGACCCATTTCAGCCCCATTTTGATGATCTTCATGAGCCATCATTTTGTTGATTAAAGAATAAACCCCCCCCCCCCCCCCCAATGGATTGACACATTTGAATGACCAAGTCCTGGCTCCATAAAGAACCCCAATTGGCTGCCATTCTCAGCCATCTACACCACCAAAATCGGAGAGAGAAGAGAGAAAGAAAGAAAAAGAAAGAGAAAGAAAGAAAAAGAAAGAGAAAGAAAAGAGGGAAGCCATTGTTGGCCTAGCAACACCTCAACTTCAAACCACCATAACTCCCTCCTCACTCAAGCTTTTTGGCTGATTCTTGAAGCCAAATATCCACAAAAGAGAGGTTTTCCAACCATAGTTCTTGCACAAAAATCCAGACCAGTCAAGCCAGCCGTTGAGCCCCATTTCCGAGCCAGCAGTGCCGAGCCCTTTGTGTTCTTGAGGTTTTCAAGTGTGTTTGGGTGAGTCTTGATTTCCTCCCCTTCAAATCTGATTTTATACTTGTTGTACAACTAATTCTGAAGGTTTTTGTCTAAGACTTTCTTTTATGTTTTGGTTTGGATTTGTCAAAAATGCTAGGTGTTTGGCGCAAGGTCCTGGGAAGCTTGGAGGGGTAATTTGCTCTTTTTCGAGAGAGGCTTCGAGGGTAATCTCTCATCCACCTTTCCCTTTGTAGATTGGGAGCCTTATGTGTAAATTAGGGCTTAGGAAGTGGAGCCTCTATGTGTTTTTGGTCGCGTTTTGTAGCAAACGTCACAACAAACAAAATGGATATATGTGTCTTTGTAATTTGGACTTTAATTCCAATCCAACGGTCTGATTCGGCTGAAATCGTAATATGATGTTCATGGAAATGTTATCTACCTTCCCTACAAATTTACGGCAATCCAACGGTTGGATCAAGAGTTAATATAATTTTAGAAACCAATGTTTATAATGACTCGATTAAAAAACTTGGTTAAGGGAATGCTAAGAATATGGTTAAATATATGATGGCATAACCAAAACTTAGAACATATAAAATACAGAAATGAAGTATACCCATAACTTGGCTTATGATCCGATAAGAAGAAAATTGATTATGTAATAATACGATATAGATTATAACTGGTTAAGTCCGGATCACCTAACCAAAGTGCGCAATCTATAGAATCGTGAACCTCATGTGGATGTATGTTGATTATTAGGTTGGGTACCATCCATTAGAATACCACCTAATGAAAGCTTAATGAAATTAATAGGCTCTTGTTGATTGGATCCTTGGTTGTGCACTTTATTGCTTGCTTATTCTCCGGACTCCAAGTAAGTCCCCTGGACTTACTCATGATGGATTTATGTGATACTCTTTGTCTTATCAAGGGTCTTCATGCATTACGCGACCTAGTAACATGTTTAGGAATATAAACTAGTAATATGACGTAGGATGAACTTAGTAAATCTAATAATTCATATGTATGCTATGTGTCTATGGTAGGACGACCGTCAAAATCTGAATAAATGACTTATACTCGATGGAACACGAATGAAATGATGAAAGACTTATGATGAGAAAGAATGAGTATGTTGGAGAAGGATGAGTACGTTTGAGAAGATATTATGACATGATGGTGATGATGATGATGATGATTATGATGATGATACGGGCCCTTGTGTGTTATTTGGCATTTATATATATCTATACACTTGCTTATGTATTACATTTTAACATTCATGTAGTTTAAGTATGCCTCTTTATATGACATTGAGTGTGCATATTTTCGATGATTGACCCCGATTTATTTCTTGTTTTTAGATTCAGGTACCCCTTACCCGATATGACTTACTTATGTGGATGGTTGTCGGGACAGACCTTTTGGACGATTAGAGTGAGGGAGGCGCTTGACATTCGCACTCTTTTGCTCATACGTTTTATCTTTTTGACCCAGCGCGGCCGTGGCGTTTTGTTGTATTTATGATTTCCGCTTTTATTTCTGTTCGAAACGTTTTCGCGATATTCTAGGATAGGTAAAGCCTCCAACGGGCTTATGATCTTTTCGGGGTTCGCAATCCCCATCTTTTGACAACTAAATCTTCCGCATAAATGAACCTAATAATAACTCGTACTCGGTCGTAAGATCCAAAGCTCACGGGAGAAGATCAAACTTCTCCTATAACGTTCCCCGATAATCTAGTATTCCAAACCTTATTTACCTTCTAAGTAGGTTTATGGAGGTTAATTCGGGTACTTAAATTTCGGGTCGTTACAAACTCCAAGCGCTTATCATCAACCAAGGTTTCTCCACTACAACCGATCTTCATCTTTGATTCTTTCTTTCTCCATTGTTGTTCTCGTTTATCTTTTGAGAGTTTGAGAGTTTCTAGAGCTTCATTGTACACGTCTAAAGTGAGTTATACTAAGAGCATACATCTTTTCAAACGTATTCACTAGGCTATTATTTCACAAGTGTTTTGGATTGACTAGATAGTAGTGGGTGAGGCTACGAGTTAAGAGAAGGGTTGTTCTTCTAAATTGTATCTAGGACTCTAAGGGATCTGATTTGACTAGATAGAAGCGGGTGAGGCTTCGAGTGTTTAGAAGAAGGAAAGATCTTCTCGGTTGTATCTAGGATCCATATAAGAAGTGAAATAATAGTGCTTTTGAATCCTACGGGTCGGATAACCCTAGGCGATGACGTAGACCAAGTTCGTGCTGAACCTCGTTAACAATTCATGTGTCCTTTGTTTTACTGTTATATTTAATTTTTGCATTCTACTTTAGTAAGTTTTATTTTCGTACGGGTTTCTGGAATCATTTCAAGACCTTGACATCCGTTTCAAAACTTTGAAATCTATTTCAAGTCCTTTAAGTTTCTTCTGCAGAAAGTTTGCGAAAAATGCCTATTCTATTCATCCCCTCTTCTAGAATATTTCTATTCTATTTATATCACCTATTGCGACTATTCAATGATATTTACTTATTTAGTTTGTGTGCTTCTTGGATTATAGACCAAGCAAAGGCCTCGGCTCCAACAACTGATCCCAAAGAGCAACGTTTTGCACTAGCTCGTGCTCAACATATTTGCCTCGTGACCCCAAATGATGAAATCGAATGATATTTCTCCATTTGCGGATAAAGAACCATCAAAATTGAGTTTATATATGTCAATTATAATTGGGTTTTACCCATATGATATTCTTCTTTTTTTCAGGGATGGATCTTGAATTGCTACTCTCACTTACATAACGATTTATTGTCTGTCTCATCATCACCTAATCCCTCCATTGTTTTTCTTGCTGGTTTCATAAAACTAAAGTTTATTATTTCATTTTTAAATATGGATTTATTTAGGGCTGGCAAATGGTACGGAAATTACTATACCAACCACGTGCCAACCACAAACCGACTATGTTGGTAACCACACTTGTGGTAACCAACATGTCGGTAACCATCTTGGCGGTAACCACATGAAGGTGGTACAGTAATGGTAATGAAATTTGAATACCATGGTTGCCAAGTATATATAGAATTTTTTTATTTAATTTTTTATTGTTATTACCTTTAAGTTATAAGTTTTTAATTTATATTTTGTGTTTTGATTTTGACCTAAATTGGTCCTTTCTATTTTTTTCTACTAGAAACAGTATGAACATTTTGAATGTTTGAAGACTTTGACCTTTTTTGTTTGAACTTGCACGAACATTTTGAATGTTTGAACAATTGAACTTGGTTTTGTTTCAAGACTTTGAACTTAATTGGTTTGTACTTTAGGCTGTGAACTTGGTTTATTGGAACTTTTAATAGGTGGTAACCATATTATTTTTGGTAACCATATTTTTTTCGTTCGATAACTTTGATTACTACCGGAAGTTATCCAAGGGGTTTCAAAAAAATACAAATAGAATTACAACTTGGTAACCATGGTAATGTACCGATGGTAACCACAAGTCGTGGTTACCACATATGCGGTAACCACGACTTGTGCTTGGTATGTGGTATGAAAATTTACTTACCATCAGTTTGTGGTTGGTACGTGATAATTATCATTTTTTGGTGGTTACCGTACCATGCCAACCCTAGATTTATTTCTATAGAACCAGACGAACCATCAATCCATCGCCTATCATCTATGAAACTAGCTCCTATTTATGTTTTGAACTCTTTGGATCTTGTTGAAGATCGATAGATTATTCCTTTTAATTATTTTCATGGATACAAGATTGCTAAAAAGTAAGCGGTGTAGATCTTCATGTGCATAATTGTAGAATGTGCAAGGGTACTGCAATTTTCCTTTCAAAGAGTTTGACTTTAGTGGGAAGACCATTTTTTTTATTTTCCAAAGGAAACTTTTCACTTTGGGTATCCAGCTCGCAAATCCAATTGCACTCAGAAACCCCTTGTTTTCTTTTATTATAATTAATTAATCATCTTCATCGTCGCTTTCGTCGAAAACCATCCATCAATACTTGGTCCCTGGTAAATGGTGGAACCTTTTATTTTGGAGAAAGCAATGCAGACTCACATTAATTTAGGTGTACAACAATGGGGATATTAATTTGGTAAACTGATTTACCTGATTGTTCTGCTAGCGAGGGCTTTCATAAGTGCCTAAGTACTAGGAAAAGTTTGGATTGTTCCCAAAAAAAGGCGTTTTTGTAATCTTAATGATTACTTCCAAACTAATGTGATTATTAATTTAGTTCCATCACAATCTTTGTTGTATTTCATTTTTTTCATCTGTTTTGAAATAGATAAGCAGGGTGTTCAAGTTATTTGAGTTTATATTTTTTGCCTAGCAAAAAAGAGGGGTTTCTTCCAACCATACATCTCTCCAAAAGTTAATTCCCTCTCAATTGTGAATCGACCATCTTAATCCTAATTTGAAATTATCCATCAAGGTCATAGATTTGCTCCATTGCCAGGAGTGTTGTCCTTTTCTCTTTTAATAGAGTAGCTAGGTGGATTTGCTTTAAGTATTTTTTAATGATAATCTTCAACCAAGGATTCTCGAGCTCGACAGGAAATTTCCAAAGAATCTTCATTTGTATGGTCGGCAATGTTTATGTCTTTGATATTTCTAATCCTAACACCGTACCCCCATTCTTTTTAGATTTATGTATTGATAACTCCACTCCATTTGATGAAAATCGGAATTAGTTTCAAAGGCTTTGATACACTGTTTGTGTCAAAGGTCTTGAAGCTACAGTTGTGTTGATGAAACACAAAACCTGGACTTTATTATATTATGTCCGAATATTATATATTATATGCTTCCAGATATTATTATATATTCACTAACATTTCATGAAACTTTTTGAATAATATCTCCTTCCTTAAGCGCTCAAAGCTGAGAAGAATAAAATCGTGATCATGGCTTCAGAGTTTTCAAAGATAGAAGATCTCAAAGAACCACCCGCAAGCCATAATCCAAGTTAGCCGTTGAAGAAGATTCCTTCCTCAAGTGGCGCCGATGATCTTCACTATATAGAGGAGATGAAGAAGAGAGAGAGGACGGACGTACATTCACGAATATCATTGCACAATCGGCCCTCAAGTTTACGATCTCTCTTCAGCGTGTTCTCACTGCTTGTTCTTAAGAGTCTTATATTTTATTTCAAAGCATTTGAGTGATACACAGTGAACTTATAGGATATATTTTGAGAGAGTGTTATACTCGAGAGTTTTGTAACTCAGGAAGTGAACACTAGGCGATTGATTCACTAAGTGTAAGAGGATTGTACTAGATAGCTGAGAGAGGTGGGGCTCTTCTAGATTGGTCTAGGACTCCAAGGGAACGTGAGTTGACTATATTGCAATTGTATAGGAGAGAGGCTTCTCGGTGAGCTATTAGGATCCTAAGTCTTGTGAATCAATAAAAGCCGGTTGAATCCTAGGGTTGTGGAAGAACCCTAGGCGGGGACGTAGGCCAAGTTCGTGCCGAACCTCGTTAACAATTCGTTGCGTCCTTTACATAGGAAATAAATATAAAGTTTCCTAAAATAACTTAAGTAAAACTAATACTAAAATAGGAAATAAATATAATGTTCCAAGGCGAGGATTAGTTTTACTTAAGTTATTTTAAGAAACTTTAGATGTTATTTTATTTAATTACTTTAAGTAATACTTTTATCTTCTTTTATCTAGAATTCGGCCCAACTCAGCCCCTAAGGCCTATTTAAGCCGAGTTCTTCCATTGTAATCAGTTGGAACTTTGATAATAGAAATTCTCTCATAAAGAGTGCTTATACACGTTTGAGTGATGTTGATCCAACTAGAGTTGTGCTCGTTGATCATCGAATTTGTATTGATCTAGCTTGGTTTGCTTTGTGTTCATCAACTTCGCAAGATTTGGTGATCCTAGTATCCACGAGCCCCCTCCTTGTGTCTCCAAGTTGTCCGCTTGGTTGTGTAGGGTTGTTGAGGCGGGTTATATAGTCATTGGTATTGGTTCCTACCCTCTAAGGAGGCCTGGGGTCTTTATCTTGTTCTATATAGATCGACTCAGTCCTTATCGGTCGTGTCTTTCAATTCTTGCATTCAATTTTGAGTCTTTATCAATCTTTATCGAGTCTTTATTGTTCTTATTGCTGTCGACATTGAGATCTCTTTAGTTCTTGATGTTCTTGTTTGAGTCTTGGTCGAATCTTGATCATCTTGATCGAGCTTCTTGAGTCTTGCTGCGTTCTTTGTTATTTCGTGAGTCTTTCTTTAGTTTTTTCCTTGATTGTCGAAGATCGGACCACCTCACGGCTAACCCCGTATCAATCCCTCTAGTCATATGCCTCATGATTTGGTTGATCATTCACCTTCTCATGATACTTATGTGGTGGGTGAGAATGGGGTTCAATCTGATCAGGATGTTGAGATTGATGTAGAAGAAATACAGGTTCTTGTGGCTCTCAGACGTTCTACAAGGCAGGTGGTTCAACCTGCTAGATTAGATGAATTTATTTGCTCTAAGTTACCTACCAGAGATTCCTCATATTTTTCTGCTTCCTTTACTGTGTTTGCTACACAGTTTCTGACACATTTGCCATCAAAATTTGTCATGTCTATAGAAAACATGTTGAGTGTTCCTGAGCCTCACAGTTTCAAGCAGGCTAAAGGGAATCCTGTTTGGGATGATGCTATGCAGAAGGAACTTTTAGCCCTTGATATCAACCACACATGGACCCTTACAATACTTCCACCAAGAAAGAGAGCTATTGGCTCTAAGTGGGTGTACAAGGTTAAGTTCAAACCTGATGGCACGGTTGAGAGATACAAAGCCAGGCTAGTCGTTAAGGGGTTCAATCAAGTTAAAGACAAGGACTACAAACACACATTTTCTCATGTGGCCAAGCTGCCTACAGTAAGGGTAGTTCCTGCTCTAGCTGCTGCTAAGGGTTGGAACCTCCACCAGTTGGACATCAATAATGCTTTTTTACATGGAACACTTGATGAAGATGTTTACATGCTGCCTCCAGAGGGGTATGATAAAGCACAACCTGGCCAAGTGTGCAAATTGGTGAAGTCCCTGTATGGGTTGAAGCAAGCCCGTCGACAGTGGAACATTACTTTGACCAATTTTTTTATTGGCAAAGGTTTTGCACAATCAAAACGTGATTACTCCTTGTTCACTCGAGGATCTGTTGGCAACCAGACCATTGCTTTGGTTTATGTCGATGACATGTTGATCATGGGTGATTCTGATCAGGAAATTTCCCTCCTTAAGCAAGCTTTACATATGGAATTCACTATCAAAGATCTTGGTAGTGCCCGATACTTCTTGGGAATGGAGATTTCTCGGTCTTCACAGGGCATATTACTCAATCAAAGGAAGTATATACTAGACATTTTGTCTAACTCTGGCTTAATGGATTGTAAACTCACCAGGTTCCCTATGCAATAAGGTCTGCTTCTGTCTCCTAGTTCTGGTGATCCTTATGAAGTCCCTGAGCGTTATAGATGATTGATTGGTCGCCTTCTTTACCTCACACTTACTCGTCCTGAAATCACTTATGTTGTCCAACAATTGAGTCAATTCGTGTCGATCCTCGTGTGCCTCGCATGAATTGTGCCTTGTATTTGTTGCACTATCTCAAGGGCACATTCAATTTCTCTTTGTTCTACCCTTCTTCCTTAGACCTTAATCTGTTGGCCTACAATGATGCTGATGGGGGAAGTTGTATCTTCACAGCTCGCTCTTTTACTGGCTATTGTGTGTTCCTGGGGGGTGCTTTGGTTTCATGGAAAACAAAGAAACAAAAAACAGTCTCTAAGTCCACTGCAGAGAGCGAATACAGGAGTATGTCTGTTGTGTCTAGTGAGTTGGTTTGGCTCCATGAGTTGCTAGACGACATGATGGTCCATCCTACTCTGCCTATTGACTTACGGTGCGTCAATAAGGCAGCTTTGCAGTTAGCTATCAATCCTGTCTTTCATGAACGAACTAAGCACATCCGGATTGATGGCCACTTCATTCGAGAGATGGTGGACAATGGGTTCATTTCGACTTCATATGTGCCCACCAATCTGCAACTTGCAGACATTTTCACGAAACCATTGGGTGCTGCCACTCATTTCTTTTTGTGTGGCAAGTTGGGACTTCAATTTCCCTCAGGCTCAGCTTGCAGGGGGGATGTAGAGAGTAGTCGACATGGTGTTGATGATGGTCGAGTTCGAGCAAAGACAGAGACCTGGTTGAGAGACGGGTTTAGAAGTAAGGATGGGAATGGGCTCTCGGCCCAACCCGGCTGTTCTTCTTTTTGTGGTAGAAATAGGCCCAAGGGTTAGTTCCTGGTATAGGCTTGTTAGAACCGGTTTAGAGTTGTTGATTGTTGTTAGGAGTTAGTTAGTCATTCTTAGTCCTCTAATCAGTTGTAAGTAATATAGAAAATTCCCAAAACCTCTCGTTTTCTATAAATATATTTGTATTAGAGGAGGTATAACATATTAGGGTCACAAGGGTTCGACATTTCATGTGTTTATATATGCACTTATGAAACCCTATATGAGACTACCATCGAGGGACTCAGCCCCCTGACCCCGTTGGTGTGTCGACGGTCAACGACTTATTCAAGGCATATTAACAGTTAATATTTAATTTATTGAACTTTATAGGAGCCCACACTATGGGGGTATCACAACACTGCAACAACTTCAATTCCAGGATCGTCTCTACAACTACCACGACACCAACAAGCCTGACCCGATAATGGATCCAACCCTACGCAAGAAGCTCATCAAGACCTGCCCTAGGGATGAAGATGGCAAAAAGACCGAAGCATTCCTCGATCAAACCCCAGGGAGCGGAGACGCTTCTGACACCAACTTCTACAAGGCCATCATTGCTCACAAAGGAGTGGTCGATTTCGATCAGAGGATTGCTTACCACTCGAGCACCAAAGGGCTCGTGAGACAGTTTGCGAATGACCCTCGTTACGGAGACAAGTTTGAAAAAGTCATGAGGGTCAGATCAGAAAGCACTGCGTTGGGTTAACAAACCCTGATCGAGAGATTGATGAATGAATGGATAACAAGAAAAATGAATCAACGCCTAATATATTAATGAATCCAACCTGCGATTTATCAAGGGAATTGATTAATCCTTTGCTATATTAACCTTTAAACCAATTTGAATTTGTTTTATTTTGTTTTGGTTCTTGTTTTTCACCCTTTTACGATGTATTAATCTTGCATCATGTATGTATGTGGATTATGGCTGTGTATGGCTGCCTCATTAAACCGGTTGAAATAAGGAACCTGTAGCTGCTTTAAAATTTTAACCGGTTTAATTGGTGTATGGCCACCAAGTTTAGTCAAAAACCGGTTAAAAGCAAAGGTTTAAAAAAAAGCTGAAGATACAAGCTTATTTTGGAGTGTTTTTTTTAATAATTACTATTTTATCCCTTCTCTTTTATCTTATTTGGTTTAAAAGTACCACAATACCCCTAATAAAAAACAAATAAACTCCACTTTTTACAAATAAACTGTTTTTCACCCCATACGGAGTTTATATTTTTTCATAAATTTTTAACTACTTTTACTAACAGTTTATAAATTTTACCCTGTTTATAATTTTAGTCAGTTTATTAACCCCGTCCCATACGAACCCTATATGTTGTAATAATCTACAGGCTTCTATAATTATCATTTTAATGTTGTAAATTTGAGATTAATTAGTACATTGATTATTTTTAATTAATCAATTTTCATGATAATTTTTTTACTACTAGGTCAGAAACCGCGCGCGAATGCGCGCGGTCTAGTCAAGATTCGCAAAGCGTTTATTGATTTTCTTAACTTTACATTACATTGCTGAATTTTGAATTTTGCACAAGCTATGAATGTAGATTGGAAACATGTGATAATGTTTTTAGTGTTTGACAATAAGCTGGGGAAATTAATATATTCCTTCATGATAAGATGGACCAAAGAACTATAATCTTTGCTACCGGAAAACAAAGAATTTGATTGAAAAGAAGAGACTTGAATCCTTGGACATCTGCAAACAAATTAGGATATGGTCACTCTCTGTTGAATGTTCAACCAGTCCATCTATAGCAGAACCAAAACAAGCCAAGAGGGTTCATCTACCTTTGCTGAAGAAACTTTGCCTGTTGAAGATCCTCGTCAGGCATACCAACAAGAAGTAAAAAGATGCCATCTTTTCTTGAAGAAATCCTTGTGCCCATCAATTCTATTCAAATAAAACTGATAAGGGCCAAGAGGTCAAGATTATCAAAAACCTGGTTAGAAAATGAAGAAAAACAAGAAGGCATTTTATCACTGCACTTCCACGAAAAGATGGCACTTTTAAAATTTCATCATGTTAGAAAAAATTATCAGTAACAATCTGAGCACAAAATTTGCTCTTCACGTGTATGACTTCTATTGGAAACTAACAAGACTCAATTGGGCATAAAGTGTAAAAAAAATTGCAAGGATCTAGCAAGTCTCACTCTCACCTGAAGCTTCATGGTATCAGCAGCGGTAGCATCAATAACTTCAACTTCTCCACTTATTGTAAACTGCCCCCAAATAACACAATGGTTGGCTTAGAGATGATGCAAGAGATGGAAATTTTCAAAATAACTCAAGTCTGACAAACAAAGAAAACCTGGGTTTCACCACTGATGTTAATACCTCAGCAAAAGAACAGTGCTTATGATCTTCAATCTGCAAATTTAGGTTCAACAGAGATCAACTCTAGGCAGTATATATCAATGAAATGATAAATGCAGAGTAGCAGATAATGCAAACCCTGCATCCGTCCATGATGCAAAGAACATATCCATCTGTAAAATTATTCAATCATTTTGATCATCCGGATCAGAAAGGCAGAAAGTGGATCCCATCCCTCAGACTCATAATGATCATAATATGGCAACTCTTGAGAGGCAATGACATTTTCTCTTACATATTTGACATATAAGCTTCACTGTTATATGAATATAAGCATGGGTCCAAAAAGAAATGGTAATTTGAATAGACAATAAGAACATACTTACATTCATCAAATTAATCAGCTTGATCTAAGGTCATTTATATGGGCTTTTAGGTTTCCATCAAGGCCTCGATGGCGATGCCCGTACTGTTGAAGAACGTCTTCCGCCACGGATGCAACAATGAAAGCGAGCGCTTCTTCTCTGGCTGCCATGGTTCCTCTTCCTACTGCTCAGTCCGAAAAATCAAAATCCTAATTCCCACGGAATAAACAACAAGCAAAACCCAAATTGATTTCTAAGATCAAATCGAACCAACATACCTATGAAAGAACCAAATCTCAATCCTCCTAATTCACCAGCGCAAACCCTAATTTTGGAGGCTGCAACGGAGCGGCGATTGGATTTCACAATCCTCGTCACCAGCGTATCCGGGGGGTCAGTGACTGGTGGCGAGAGAGGAGAGACGGAGGCGAAGATGGAGGACAGAGAGACATGAGGAGAAAAGTCGGAGGAAGAGAGATAAAAGAGGAGCAAAATCTGGAAATCAGAGGAGATCGCACGCGGATAGAACGACGAAATTGAACTCCTTCAATAAAACGACATCGTAATGTTTACTGTTCATTCGAGCCTTTCCCTCTTTTATAATACTATAGATATATTCTCTTTAATTTATTAATATGTTTTTGCATTCAACCCCGTCTAATTTATAAAGGCCTCCCGTTGACGTGATCTCACCGGTGAGAAAACCCTTCCTGAGTAAAAAGAACGCGCCTACACGCGCTGGTTACCTTTCCCCATCCACTCCTCTTGGTATTGTCTTCTCAAAGCAGCCCGCTCTTAGAAGATGAAGAAGCCACTGCCGGACTTCCTCCTTATCAAAACTCTGGGTCTCTCCCTTAGTCTTGTTGATTGGTCTATAATCCCCCAATTTTTCAGTTTCAATCTCTTCTTCAGACCCCGTGCTGGTGAAATCTCTTTGGTTGATCGTGTTATCCCTAACCTCTGGATAACGTCTCGGATTAGGCTAAGGTCTAATCCCCCTACTCAAAACCTCTGATGTTGTTGCCTGAGAGTGCAATTGATGAAGACTAGCCAGGGTTGGTCATATCGTCCCCCTCCATGGCCAAATCTGATATGTACGGTCGCCGAAAAATTAGGGTTATGGGAGATTTCAATTGGCTCCTTGATCTGTCCGATTATGATTGCTGGAGCGTGCTGTTGTATCGAGTCTGTCCGTTGGGGAACGGTTTTCTGCTCGGGAAGGGTTTGTACGCTCGGTACTCTTTTCTCTCCTCTTCTCTCTGATGAATTTCTCTATCTATGGGCAAGGAGGTGGCTCTGGTATTCTTACACCTCTTCTCCTACTCTCTTCAATTTCTGCTTAACGAAATCAATTCTCTTTGACAAGTGCTTTTCTTTTATGTTTTTCATGGCTCCGTTTGGAGTGGATATGGGGAAAAACCCTATGGTGGCAGAAGATCCTGCCCCTCAAATGACTAATACCCGAAAGGGGATGTCGGAGGGCCCTAAACTCACTAAGGAGACTCACCTCTCCAAGGATGAACAAGAAGATGCGAAAACATCCAAGTGTCGAACTTTCATCATGGAGAAACGCTTTGCTCTGCAAGGTCGTGTTTTGGAGAACTTCTGTGTTCTCAATCAATCCCGGTTTTGTGAAACAATCAATGGAGAACCTAAGGAAGCCAAAGAACTCGGGAAGTGTACAAGCTATTTTTGGAAATCTTTTTCCGGTGGTTTCTGTCGTTTTCTTGTGGAAAACCATTGGCTTGAATTGAAGTTTGATTTAGTAGAGGATCGTATGTTGGTGGTTGATCTGTCAAAATGGATTAGTTCTTGGAGAAGGTGGAATGGTAACTTATTTGATCACAACTACAAAGTGATGATTTTTTATAATCACATACTAAGAGTAATATGTTTAGTAATTGCCCAATGGCATTGTGATTAGGTATACTTGTGTACTTGGACCAAGAATTGGTCTCTTATTGGGGGAGTCGGTGAATTGAGGGAAGCTTTTATGCCCATTTTCGTGGGTTCATGGGCACCAAAATGGCAGCCGGAGGGCTATAAACTCTATGAGGAGATGTTTATCTCCTATGATGATCACGAGGAAACCCTGAAGTTGAAAACGGCGCTGCGAATTGAGTGTCCGTTGGCAGCCTTCATTGACAAACCCTTTGAGGCCAAGGTGTTTCGGTTTTGGATCAGGTATGAGTCTCAGTCTACCTCTGAATCAATTATGTGGTTCGTTTTACAATATGATTTTGAGAAGAATATCCGAAAGGGCAAACTAATTTGTGCCAAAAACAACGAGATTGAGGAGATCTCATTCTCCAGTGATGTCGGGTTAAGGAGAAAAAGTTTGAAGTGATCTCTTGGCTCTAATTTGGTGAAAGGAATTACCAATACAGATATGAAACTGGTCAGAAACCGCAGAGTACCTATTATGTACTATTTGATTTGGTATGTATTCTTGACTCAAGTTGGCCTATCATTCTTCCATGTGGGGCTATTGAATTTGATATCATTGTATATAAAGCTATGGAAGAATGCCTTCTGTATGGTGAAACTACCGGTTGGAATCCCTAATGATGTAAATAAGGGCCTTGCAGCAGTGGCTCTTCCGGTGGTTGTTCCACATTTTACCAAGGGTTTTGATGCCTTTTTGGAACAAAAAGCTAAGTCAAACCGGGATCTCTTCCCTACGAGTAATCCATTTGCTTCTCCTGGTACTTCTCTCTTAGAGTGTTATCAGTTGAGGTTGGCAAGGATGAAAGGATTTTTCAAATATGAACCCAGGTGGTGTGTGAATAGTTCAGGAAGAACTAGTGTGGTGTCGTCCTTGCTGAAGGGTAAAACTAACAAACATTATAGGTTTGCGCTGTGCTGGAAGAGTCTAAGTTCTGGTAAACATAGTTATGGTTGGTTGGGTAATTTTCTTATAGCCACGGTGTGTCATCGCATGTTACATGGGTGTAATGATGTATGGTCAAGAATATATGGAGTGTGCAGTTTTATCTCAACGCTTGATAAGATAGTATTCGTCGATGTAAAACCATCTATTGAGAGTGCAAAACAGGCATACTCAAGCTGTTGGAGTAACATTCAATTGAGTCTTAGGATTTTCAATCCGTTTGAGAATATGTGTGCAGAAAATTATAATTTCCCAATGGCCTGTTGGAGCTCCCGTGACTCCGATAATATTATCTTGAACCTGTCTTTGCTTTGGAATTACTGGTGGAGTAAGTGTTTGCATCTAGGAGATTATTGGCATTTTAATTATGTAGAAGTGAATATAGATGAGAATTGGAATGTAAGTCAAGAATGCAAAGTATGGTTAAGAATGATTATTAGATGTATATTCAGCATTACATATGTTCAAGGAATATCTATTAATGGCCATAATAACCGAGTCATTGTTAAGTTGCTAGGAGCACTACTTGGTGGTGGAACGAATATTCCCATTATCTATTTGCTTGGTTTGATGTCAAATTTTGTTTGCCTTTAAACTTTCGTTCAATTGCTCTTGGTTGAATATGAGTACGTGTATTTATACCAATATCGACTGGACTTTGGGGAGAGTCTTTACTTGTAACCTACTAATTGTGTACCAAACGCAATGGATATCGGTTTAAAAACTCGCTAGTGTATTCATAACTATCCTTGATAACCTCGACACGTTCAGCGATAATCATTTGCGGATACGGTTAGCGAGCGAAATTTGTTGGAATATATTACACTGGCACTTAAGTAGAAAAAGAGCTATTTATATTAGGACTTGCAAGACTGATATTGTGCTGTTACGGTTTGGTCCCGACTACCTAGGAGAGATCCTTTATGAATATAAGGCCGATTACGTTAATTGTAGGCTCCAATCTCAATTTTATTAAAAAAAAAAAAACCCCAATATCCTTGTTCCAAAATCCGTTTAATCACAAAATCACTACGAAAACAATTGTTGTGATAAATCACCTAACAGTCACAAAACCATTACTAAAGCATAGATATGTTAAGTCCCACAATAGACAACTTAAAAGGAATAAATTACTATGTATATCCTTGAGTCCCAAATTTGAACAAGGAAGAAGCAACTGGTGCCTCTACTCCTTCAAAGGGTCAATTGACATAAGTTCATCAAAGGAAAGAAAATTTTTGTATGGGCTAGGGTACTGTAGCTTCCATACAGAACAAGAAGGTGAATAAATAAAAGTCTGTTTCTGGAATGTGCGTGGGATTGGGAAGACAACTTTTTGGACCGATATTAATGCCATGAGAATCAACAATCACTTAAACCTTTTAATCATAGCAGAAACTAAGACCGAAACTATTCCGGAGGAATCAATATGGAGAAGTAGTGGTTTTACCAACGCAATTTGGTCCCCTAGGGTTGGACGTTTGGGAGGTCTTAGAGTATTATGGAATGAGAATCATACTCTCAACGAACACATCTCAATAAAAATCCATCTGCCTCGTATCATTGGGATGGAATATGTGAATCATGACTGTAATTTCAAAGGAATGATCTTCTCGGTGTATGGCCCCCCTCACGAGAAAGATAAAAATACTTTCTGGGAAATACTTACTGAAGAAATAACAAATGAACAACTCCCATGTCTAGTAATTGGTGACCTGAATGAAATTAGTCATAGTTGTGAAAAGGAGGTGGTGGGTACCCTCTCTTGCTAGGTTTAATAGACTAAACCAGTTTAAGAATACATGTTCACCAATAGAGATTCCGTGGTCAGGAAATAAATTTACATGGAAAAAGAAAAAGTTTGGAGAAGACAATATTCTAGAGAAGCTAGATAGAGTATTAGTTCATCAACAATTTCTAGACGTATTCCCTAATATAAGTACACTAAATGGTGCATTCTCGACGTCAGATCACTATCCAATTTTCGTTCAACTAATGTCGAAATCCATATTTAAACCCCCCCCCCCCCCCCCCCCCCCCCCCCCCCCCACATTCAAGATGGAGAACATTTGGTTTTCATAGACCAGACTTTAAGAACATAGTGAAACAGTCATGGAGAGCGAATTGCTCTGGTTCGACTATGTTTAGAATAATGCATAAAACTAAAATTCTAAAACAGAAGGCTAAAGTCTGGAACAAACACACATTTGGGAATATTTTCCGACAATTAGCGGAAGTGGAACAAGAATTGATTAGGATCCAAGCAGACATAAACGACCGAGAAAATAAGGGCACAATAACAAAGGAAAATAATCTAATTCAAAAGAAGGAGAAATTGTTGATGTTTCAGAAGGAATATTGGAGCCAACGGGCAAAATCTAAACATCTCCGACTATCAGATACGAATACAGCTTATTAGGAGTATCGCATCCTCTGAAGGAACCGTTATAACGGGGGATGAGAATGTAAGGGGATAAATAAAAAATGACTTTGCAAAACGGTTCTCTAAAGAACCAATCAATCTAAATCTTATGACAGACTGCATACAGTTACTACCAAGGTTTGTGACTGATGAGGATAATTGGATGCTAGTTTCCCCGCCTACAAACGGGGAGATAAAGAGTGTTCAGTTTAGGCTACAATAAATCACCAGGACCAGACGGCATAACAGCTGAGTTTTACAGAACCTACTGGAAAATAGTCGGTCCGGATATTATCCAGGCCGTTAAAGCATTTTTCATACAGGTAAAATTTTAAGACAAATTAATCATACCTTTATTTCCCTATTGCCAAAATGTGATAATCCGGTTAAAACAACGGATTACAGACCCATTAGTCTATGCACTACAATCTACAAGGTAATTTCAAAAGTATTAACTGAAAGACTGAAGAAAGTAATGGGCAAGCTAATTCACCCTCTACAAGGAGCGTTTGTGTCAGACAGAGCTATTCAAGACAATGTGCTAATTGCACATGAGATTTTTCACTCCTTCAAGAGTAGGAAAGGTGTTGATGGATGGTTGGCGATAAAATTAGACATGGAAAAGGCCTATGATAGAGTAGACTGGAGTTTCACTGAGCTAGTCCTTAAGCAATTTGGATTTCACCAAAAATTTACAGAGTTGGTGATGGAATGTGTAACTTCGGTTTCATTTTCTGTCCTAGTTAACAATGGTCCTACGGAGGTTTTTACTCCGTCTCGTGGGTTACGTCAAGGTGATCCCTTATCACCATTTCTATTTCTGCTCGGAGCAGAAGTCTTGGCTAGAAAATTAGCCTTTGAGGCAAGTAAACCGGGTAATGCTCTTGGCTTTTCTTTTGGTAGAAACTGCCCAAGAATCCCCTTCTTGGCATTTGCTGATGACATAATCATTTTTTCGAAAGGAAATCTTACGAAATGTGCTCATGTCAAAAGGATTATTGATGAATACTGTCAAATCTCAGGCCAGAAAATCAACTATCATAAATTGGCATTTCAAGTAACGAGCGGCATAACAAGGTCACGCATCCCGGAAATTGAAGGGTGCTTAGGCATATCCAAACAGACAAAATTGGATAAGTATCTAGGATGTCCGATTGTAAATGGAAGGGTAAACAAAACAACATTTGAAGAAATAATAACCAACACCTCAAATCAGCTATCAAAGTGGCGAGCTAACTCTCTGTCACAGCAAGGAAGAGCAACACTAATCAATACGAATCTGTCGTCTAAACCACTCTATGCTATGCAAAGCTTTATGTTACCACCACAAATACATAAACAATTAGACCAAATGAATAGGTCTTTTTTCTGGAACAAAGATAGACTGCATAAACCGCTTATTAGCTGGGACAGAGTATGTAGACCAAAAGTGGCAGGAGGAATGGGTATCCGGAAAACTCATGACATGAATGAGGCGTTACAATTAAAACTGTTATGGAAAATCATGGTGGAACCTGGAAACATTTGGGTCAGAATTATACAACACAAATATCTGAAAACAGATCACATCCTAAATTATGAGAAAATAGGCAACGCCTCGTGGCAATGGTCCCAGTTGCGAAAGTTACTGCCAACATTTAAGTCGGGACTAATGTGGACAATAGGCAACGGAAAAACCATTAAGTTCTGGCGAGACAAGTGGAATAATCTTCCTCCTCTATTACAATATTGTACTATGCCAAACAATATAGACATAAACGAAATAGTGGATAAGTATACGAGTAATGGAAACTGGAATATCCAAAAGCTAGGAAATGTCCTCCCGAGTAACGTGGTAGAGCAAGTAGCACATATTCATGTGCCATCTGTACCATTAGAAGATCGTCTATATTGGTGGCTGGACAAGAAAGGGTGGTTCTCGACTACCAGTGCGTATAAACTAGTTACGAACAACACTGAACTGCAACCGGATGACAGTAATTGGATTTGGAAATCTGACATCTCCCCAAAAGTGGAGAATTTCTTATGGAAAGTTGCTCAAGAAGGACTACCAACTGCGGCACTGCTATCTAAACGTGGAATCGCCATACCCCCTTATTGTCCAATATGTAATCACCATGAAGAAGACGCAACCCATATCTTCTTGGAATGTAAATATAGTACGTTTTTTTAGAAAGATTGACAAAAATATCCAAAAGCTAGTGACAGACACAATACATACATCAAGAAAGATTAAACCTATTATGAATATAATAGACGAACACTTGAATGAGAAACAGAAACAAGAAATGGCCTTTAGTTGGTGGGTGGCCTGGCTAACTAGGAACCAAGTGGTTTTCAGACAACAGAAACAGCTATCAATCGACAATTATGACCAAACTGTGAAAACACATATAATCAACTGGCTTAGGGACACTAAAGACTCTGTAGAAGGAAAGGAAAAAGGGTATGATAAGGAAATACGAACAAGGAATATAAAACGGAAAAGAACAAATCAGAAGTGGAAAAAACCCCACCGGGATTTCTAAAACTAAATTTTGATGGCTCGGCGCCGGATAGACGTAACAGCTCAGCTGGTTTCGTTATCCGAGATTGGGATGGTGCCCCAATCACAGCAGGGGTGGAGACGATTGGAATACAGTCGGCCCTGTCTTCGGAGGCCCTGGCATTACATTTAGGTATAAAGAAGGCAATCGAGTTGCGTTTCGATAGACTCATAATTGAAGGGGATTCCTTAATAATTATAAATTATCTTAAAAATGGGATGAAATGCCCGTGGGAAATCGAAATGATAATGTCAGAAATATCTTGCCTACTCCGAGGGTTTCGCGAAGTGAGATTCTTTCACATACTTCGCAAAGGTAATCAGGTGGCCGATTTTATTACACGAATGGCCCGTTCTACCAAAAACCCGGAAATACTCACTGATCCAGGTCTTCTCGACCTCATCCGAAAGGATGCTATCGGATAGCGCTTCGGCGTATCCGAATTCTTACCTAATCAAAAAATAAATAAAAAATAAAGGCCTCCCGTTGATTTATTGATTCAGCAACTTCTCTGATTCGAATTTTTGTATTCAAGAACATCTCATTGATATTATTCGGTTAAAACTCTTTTGAGGTGTGTTAAAGCCATCAAGTTATATATAATATATATTCACCTAATGCAAAATATACAAATTTTGTAGGATTATAAATGAAACAAACATGTAAATCAACTAGTTTGAGAGAGAGAAAAAATTTGGAGAGAAATTGTAGTGTGTGCCAAATCCAAGCAATGCAATATCACTTTCTTAGTTCCTCCGGTTGCTTGTCATTTTGTCAAGAGTTATTGTTGTCGTGATTCGTGAACCAACCGTGTCAAATGGTTCGCCAATAGAGTCGATCCTCAATGTCAGCTTGAAGTTTTAGTTCCTTTGTATGATAACATAAGGTAGTACATGGTAGGGTTGTTCATCGGTTCAAAACCGAGCATATCTGACCTAACCAAATCAAACCTAAAACCGAAATTTTAAAACATCAAATTGAAAACCAAACCTAAACCACCGTTTTTAACCGATTTTGGTTAAAATAATAAAAAGTGCAAAAAAGAAGTCATAAAACACTCCTAAAACACCAAAGTTGTAAACTTTCCTATCTTAGTTTGTCTGTAACTTGGGAATGAGATGCAAAATATATCAACATTCATAAAACAAAGTATATAACATGCTATAAGAATTGCAAAATACATCAACATTTAAATATACACTATAATAATTTCAAATTATATAACATGCTACAACATTGTAGAATGTGAAAAACGAAATTGAAAATGAAAGAATTGAACCATAACTAACTACTCAAAATAATATATATATATATATATAAAAAAAGAAATAATAGTTAAATTTAGATTTAACTGAACCATATACAAATCAAACCAAACTAAACCTGAAATCGAAAAAATAAAATTCATGAACTGAAAACCTAAACCAAACCCCTAGGTTCAATTCGGCCCAAAAATTCGGTTTAAACCGAATAATGAACAACCTTAGTATATGACTTAGTTTGTTAATTTTTTACTACTTATTTGGTCCTATATACATATCAACTCTTTTGTTCTTGTTCCTGCCAACCGTACAATTTAGTTGTAGTTCATCAATAAGTTTCGCTTCTCCATCCATACATCTTTCTAGAACTTTATTGTTTTCTCATTTCCAATTGGGCAAACGAGTCCATTAAGGAATTCATCTTTAATTTCATGAAGTTTTTCCATTATGATAATATTTGATGACATGTAGGGACTAATAGGTCATGAGTTTGAATTCCCATCCCCGTATTGTAATGACCTAAGTGTTTATCTATGGGGAAAAAAGAGTAACTAATACAAATTAGATGATGACAGAGGAGAAAAAATAGATTTGTGAATAAAAAAAATTATGAAAAACTTAAGGTGAATAACTATTGAAAATCTAAATCAAAAAACTACTTGCATTATGAAACGAATCCCTCGTTTGAATTTCCAACATATTTTTTTAAGAAATTAAAAATTCTATAAAATATTTAAAAAAAATATAAAGTTTTTAACTTAATAAAAAATGTGTAAAAAAAAGTCAAAATATAGATATGGAATAGTACTTTATTAGCTGCACAAACACGCGTTATAAAAAATTCCATAATCCATTGCCAAACAATTACAGAAAACAAATCAAACCCAACTCCAATCAGAGAACCCAATTTAAATCATCTTCCTACCATTACCAAACAAAGAGGTATCCAAGCAATGCAATGCACAACACATGAATCACACATGAGCTGATGAGCTTGAGGTAAAAAAAAAAATTTACAGAATCAAGATTTACCAAGGAGTGACTCTTAACGTTACACAGACAATAACAAACGCCCACAAACAGGTAAAGAGAGAGAAAGGCCAGAAATACTGGACTCAAGAGTAGGGAGAAAGGCTGAAATTACAGACAAATGCATCATATTTGGAGTTGCTAGCAACACAAGTAAATCAGAAGATATTGCTGTACTGGCTAGTAAGCGAATTTTTCAGATTTGAATAGAGACCAAAGAGAGAATATTGGCGAAGGTTGCTGACTTCGTACCAAGAGTTGAGAACTTGATAGTGCTTATCTGTCCCAGAAAATGCCATTTGTATACCCAGGCTGCAATCTACTTTACCCTGGTGGCTCTTACAATTGCTGAGGGGGATGGCACAATCTTGACCATTCAGGCAAACAAAGTTAGAGTTCCCCTTGCATGATGCGCACTTGTCTCTTTTCCAATATAAGTTATTTAGACGACCCTTCTTGAATTCCAAAACCTATATTCAGAACAATGTATCAGCACAGGAAACGATACAATAAAGCATGAAGGCTGATAGAAGTAAAAGATAACCGAGTCACCAGAGTGAAGCTGGTCACAATATGTGAACCATTTGCAATAAAAGCCAGAGGAGATCTTGCAGCGTATTTTGAGCCCGCAAATGCCACCATGTAGCCAGCACCGTAGGATTCCTGCAGAAACGACGTGATGTCAACAAGAATGAACAAACACCGGTTAGTGATTTCCTAACAATCCTTCAAGCATCAAAAAGTATACAGCTTGGTTCTCAAAAAAAAAGTATACAACTTAATTTCTTCTGCAACAAAGCCCATTGTCCTGCTGAGAGGGGTCAATAATAGTTTTCTTTTGGAGATCAGCATGGCTCAGTTGCATAAAGAAACTGTTGAAGCTCATGACCATGATCTTCCAAACTAGATCTTCTTACTGCTTTTATGTTGGATCTAAATCTGGGATTAGTTCCCCCGAAAAAATTTGGGACCGCGTCTAAAAAAGCACAAACACATACAAGCGCCACAAATGGAACACAGAGGGCAAAGTCCCTCATAAAATTATAAATCATCACGAGGGAACCCTCTTCGGCCAAGGCTTCCACCTTGCACTGTAATTTAAAGAAAATATCAATAACTAATTATGGTAAAAATGCACTTAATTGCACTAGTCTCTGTGTGTTCAAGTTAGTGTCAGTGATCTAGGTCACTCTAAGCTTCCCCATTTCACAAACTAATGGCCTAGGTCTTCCCTCATCACCACTTCATCCAGGACCCTCCTTCATATTCTTCCATGGAATACTCATACACAACATTCCAAATGTGTCAAGAATAATCCTTGTACTTGAGACTAAACAAAATTCCAAATTGTGCAAGCTTGGCAGCACACTTTCCACTAAGATCATAAGCATCTCCCTGCAGCATAACATGCTTGTCATCCAAGTACAATTCAATTAGAAACATGTCACAGTCCATGACAATGCTTCGTAAAGATGTCATCCATTCGCTCCCAAAATCTTGCAGGGAGACTGGGAGAGTGATAGTTAATACAAAACGAACAATAACCCAACAACATTAGAACAAACACTGCACACACCTGTCACACACAACAAAACAAGGGTTCACTCCACTGATTGTACTCTAGAAGTTGAAGGATCCCTGTTCAGAGTGAAAGCTTAGGACACTTTTTATTCCAAGATAGTGGTGTACTCTCTAAATCATAACCTTTTTCCAGTTAGCAGAAATGCGATGTAGCCATGTAGGACACCTATCTGATGGAACTCAGCAGCAAACTCTATGGGTCCGTTTGGATTACAAGCTTATGCTTTATAATAATGGCTCTATGTGTTATAAACAGCACTATTTTTTAGGGGAGTTTGGATATCCAAATTTATTATATTATGAAATTATAAGGATCAGAATATATCATGTTGCGTAATAGTCAATCCACACCCCCTTTATTTATTTTTTCCTGCCCCCCAGCTCCCTCCATCACATCATCTTCAACCTCAGTTATCTGCAATCTGCACCACTCCATCCATCGTAAGAGAGAAATCCAACCTTCACCCTTCTTTTCCATGCTTTGCTCTCATTGATAGACCAGAACTTAAGTTTGTTTCCATCCACCAAGTATTTCTATCATATTCAAATGGTTTTGAGCATGATCAAATGATTTTCAAGGTTGGTTGAGAGTTTGAAACCCAAATTCGACAATTGGATTAATAGATTGAATCTAGTTGAATTGAATGAAACTGATGGCTGGATTGTAGTACTTGTTCTCTGACTACAACCTGGTTTGCATGAAGTAAAAGAATAGTGTTCATTTTCTCATTTGGGAAAAATGCAAGAAACTTATATTGTGAAGAGTCCAATATGCTTGCACATTGCTTTGCAAGCTAGTGTTAGAAGGGACAAAGATTGAAGAGTTTAAGCAATGGCCTTTCAAAGCTGAAAGAATTTGGGTAATATGCTAGAGGATTATATGGGTAAGACTAGAGGAAGATTTGTACTCAATGATCCTATAAATAAATGTGAATGTGGCTGGCATCTTTTTTACTATATATTGACCATAATGGTTAGAGTGAAAACGAGACTAGCATACATTTGTAAGCATTTGAACAAGAATGCATCAACCATCATGAATAGAGATTTCAAGTTCTCATGAGACTATCCACAATGGTTTTGTCTATAATGTATACATTTGCACAAGGTGTGTAAAAATACACCTTACTTTTTGGTATTTTGCTCCAATGGTCAAATGTGTATTTTTTACACACCATTCAAATACAATTAATTTAAAAGAAAAAAGAAAACAAAAATCATAAAAAACACACCAATAAAATGGTCTTACTTTTTGAAAAAGTTTTTGCACATGGGGGATGTGATGTGCTCAAATTTGCACATTACATGCTCAAATGTGCACATTTGCACACTCCAAAAGCAACCAATGGAGCTCAAAAATGTCAAAAAAATGCACATTTTGACCTTTGCACACAACCATTGGAGTTAGTCTCACATAGTCATCTTAATTAGCTGAAAACTCCTTCATTTTTTCAGACCCCAAGCAAAAAAACCATCTGGAGAAAGGTAAGAGTTTAAAATCTCAAAATGATTCCTTGCATGTTCATATGAAGCCACGAATCGGATGTTTAAAGAAATTGCTGAAACTCATCAACTTGGTGCTCCAAAACTACCTAAGAGCTTCTCTGTGCTTTTCACAGCCTAACTTCATCATCAATTACTTAGAAATCATAATCATGGTCTAATAAATTGTAAAAACCTCTACCCCCGGGAACCTTTAGTATCTCCGTGAAGCCAGAATTATAACTTTCCTAGGTGACCCACCATTTCCATAAGGGCAAAAAGAAGAGGAGGTAGTAAAGAAATAATTGAGGGAAATCTTGTTTTTTTTTTGTCTAAGGAACATCAATGAGAGTTGGCCTGACATAGGATTTTACAAGTGAGATAACTTTGAATTTTCCTCAATTCAATAGGAAAGAACATTGTCCTAGCTAGCCCTACAACCTATTCAGAGATCCTAGTGTAGATAAGATAGAATACGGTCATATGGGGTAAAGGCGACATTCCTAACTCCTAAGTGTGCATTTGTTAGCTCGTTTGTGGCAAACAAGAAAGCACACAGCCATAATAGAGTTAAGGCATTCCAAATCATAGACGAGGGTGTTTGTTGCCTGTGTGAGCATAATGGAGACCCTGATTATCACCATCAAAAAGGATCATCTGTCTCTCTTATGCAGATTGTTACTGCCACCATTTACTTCATTTGGCATGCTAGAAATATCAAGACTGCTACGCTGAGTGAAGATTGTACCATGGTGATAATTGAAAAAACAAGATCAGGAGTGTATAGCAAGATACGAGGGTTCCAACAAAGAATCCAGATCCCGGCTTCATTTGATTTCATTTGTTTTTCACTGATTCTTTATTGATATTTGTACTATGCTATTACACTATTTTGAGGGGATGACATTGCTACCGTGATGTGTATTTGTACGTATATGTGGCGTTTGTGTGGAAATATATTCACCATTTCCAGAAAGAAAATCACTCTTAGATGCTATCTACACACATTCCTATTGTTATTTGAAGCCACTCAAACCAGCTACATCACTTGTTAGCAGAGAAATTATCAAGAACCAAACAACAATGAACGAAAGATGAAAAAAAAGGACTAGATCTAGTTCAACCACAAACAAGCTAACATCAAATTAACCTAGAATCAACTATTACCAAACATGAATCGCAACGCCTGAAAAATTGGGGGATAACAACAATTAAGATCCCAGAACAGAGAAGTATCGCATCGCACGGAAAGAAAACAGATCGATCTAGAGAGAAACGCACCGGATTGAGGGATGAGGAGTTGATGGTGAGGAGAGATATCTCGTCGACCTTGGGGCGGAAGACAGCAAACTGAGCATTGGAATTAGCGAGGGAGAGGCGCTTGTCGCAGGGAGAGAGCTGGACGGTGGTATTACTACTAGAGTAGAAGGAGCTCTTGCCGGCAAAAGCTATACCGAATGTGAAGCCGTCGTGCCTCTGTACTGTCGTGTCTTTGCAGGGAGAATAAGCGTGGTTATTGTCGCTGGCAAGGACGGTTATGGCCAATGCCGCCACAGTGATTGAAAGCACCGCCACCCTGACATCCGCCATTGATGAGATCTATGGAGTTGTGGACGGAAAGAGGGGGGGGGGGGGGGGGGGGGGGGGGGCGAAAACCTTCCAGCGAGGATTTTGTTGAGAAAAGATTAGATCCGGTCCGGCCGTCAAAACTCCGAAGACTAAGGTGTGTTTGGCTTCACTGCAAAATACACTATAAGTAGCCCCGGTCAGGGTGGCTCACTAGTGCGGACTGTGGAGCAAGGGGATGTCAGGAAGTCTCGGTTTCGATCCCTGCCTCCGCCCAATCCAAGATTTGCCTTGCTCCTTTCCAATGGGTCGAGCCGGTCGGCGCAAGCCGGTTTACCTGTGTGTGGCTCTTGCCGGCTGGGTCACGTGCCCGGGGTTTTTGCCACCAAAGGTGGGTTCCTCGTCATAAAAAAAATACAGTATAAGTCACATACAATGATATATCATACAAGTCACTTGCCCCTCAGCCGGTAGGCCAGTGGTGTGGAACAGGGGAGTAAGGAGATTCCGAATTCGATCCCGGTTCAGCCTCATTCTTTGGTGAATATGTGCTAAAAATTCTACAAAATATCAGCCTTTTTTCAAAAAATTTAAAATAATTTCAAATTATATTAAAAAGAGAAAATTTGTTGAAATATCACCCTTTCCTAATCTAATTAGGTTAATAGCATATTAACTTTTTATATTTGTCGTTGTAACACCCGGTTAATATTTTTTAGCCCCTTAGGAGTCTCTAGTTCTATATTCACTACTCGTAGAAGGGGAAGGGGGAAAAAACTCTGACACCGGCTGCCCTAGTAGAATTTGAATGGAACGCTCGCCGGTGAAGAATGCGAGGGATAGGTCCCGGAGCCCCGAGCGCCGTCATTTAATTCCGCCGGACAAACCTCCGGATTCGACCACAAATAATGCTGATCCACCGAGGGAAGAACCCTCAACTCACCAGGAGCCAAAAGGGAAGGAGACTGCGACGTCTGAGACGGTGGTATTTGGCGTTATTCAGACGCCAAGTGCCGCGGGGTTGCATGAGGGCTTTCCAACTTTGCAGGAGGGGACGTCGAATGGGCCAATAAACCTATCCTACAAGTCAAAGCTGATACAAGGGGCTGGGGATAGCTTTGCTGTCACTATGAATAACCCCATCTATCAAGCTGATGAAGGCGACCCTGGGTATGATACGGATGATGATATAATCCCAGAGGACGATGATCCAGAGTGCCCTACGATTGCTCTGAACAAAGCAGAGAAGCATGTGCTAAGGAGGCCATGGAGGGACACCCTTATTATCAAGCTATTTGATAAGGGTCCGGGCTATATGCAACTATTTTGACGTCTCAAACAGAAATGGGCGTTGTCCGCCCCCTTCTCCCTAATTGATCTAGGAAATGATTATTTCATTGCAAGGTTCTCGAACCCGGCTGACTACAACCATGTCGTGATGGAGGGTCCGTGGATGATTGGGGACAACTATCTAACCATCCGCAAATGGAGTCCAAGGTTTGATGCTAGCCTCGACAAGATTACAACGCTTACTGTTTGGGTTAGAATTCCCTGTCTTCATATTGAATATTTCGACAAAAGAGTATTGCGTCGGATAGGGGAGAAGATAGGAAAGGTGCTCCGAATTGATAACACAACGGTGGCGGCAGAGAGAGGCCAATTTGCACGTCTGAGTGTGGAGGTGGACCTCACAAAACCACTTTTGTCAAAATTTAAGTTGGATGGGAAAACATGGACAATTCAGTACGAGGGACTGCGAATGATGTGCTTTGGTTGTGGCAAGGTCGGACACACCCGAGATGAATGTGGCAGAGGAAACGAGCAGGCTCAGGCTACGTCTCCGTCTCATCCAGTTATTGATGTCAATGAGGAAAGATTTGGGGGCTGGATGCAAGCGAAGAAGATGACGAGGAGGCGTTCACAGGCAGGGGGAAGTAAAGCAGGGGCTTCAGGGTCGGCATCCGGTAACAACACAGCTCCGCCGGCGGCTGATTCAAACACAAACACCGGTCCAATTGGCTCGTCAATCCCGGAAACTGGAATCCCGGAAAAATCTGAGGAGACGCCAATCGGTCAACCCTCAATCTTTTCGGTGCTAGAAACAAGGGATGAGGATGGAGAGGTCAACGTAACAGAATCGGGAGAATCTTTGGATAGTGATAAAGATAAAGTTCCTTCTGCTCACACGGAGATCTCGGTGGATAACCCTGCCCAAAAGAAACAAAATAACAAAAACAATAAAACCCCACCCGCCACAAATTCCCGCCAGACGACCACCCCGAAACGCCAAACTAACAAAAAAAACCAACCTTTCACCCCTAATCTGAACCAGTCCAGGGCCACCCAAGGCTCATCGAACCCTTCTGGATCATCTATTCCCCCCAAATCCACAAAAAACGCCACCCCTAATCCACCGAAAGCAGCCTCCTATCCATCGAAATCACAAACCATCACACAGTCCACCCCGTCACGCAATGAACAACATAGCACCTCCACCAATCCCCAGGATCGAAGTGCTACATGTGGACAGGTAGGACAGTTTCCCCCTGACAGACCGCCGGATCAGTCTGGTGCAAGCAATACTTCCAAGGATAGCGAATACAATGGTGGTCGAGTTTCTGCCGATGATAACATTCAACCGCCCTCTACTCTGCAGGGTGGGGATCTCTCAAAAAATCTATAAGTCACTCGTTCGTTTCACGGACGCAGTGAATGCTTGGTTGTCAAGAAGCCCGGATAGCCATCCAACAATCCTTCGGAACATTGACAGAATAATGGTTGATATGATTAAGCTGAGTATTTTAGTATGGAATACTAGGGGGCAGCGAGCACCAACTTTCTGAATGCCCTCCGGGAGATGATTCGCATTCACGATCCGAAGATTATAGCTCTTGTGGAACCGAGGATTAGCGGGGCTGAAGCGGATATTGTATGTCGACGAATCGGATTTGATAGTTGGCGGAGAGTTGAGGCCCAAGGCTTTTCTGGTGGGATTTGGGTCTTGTGGAGATCAAGCGATGTCACGGTCAGCATGATTTCCCTTAATCCTCAGCATATAACTATGGAAGTTAACCGGGTTGGAGAAGAGCCATGGATACTCACCGCTGTTTATGGGGCCCCGGAAAGCACCCGTCGTCTGGAGTTGTGGAGAGCTTTGGAGGAATTTGCCCTCACAAACGGTAAGCCATGGCTGCTAGCGGGCGATTTTAACGCAACCCTGCTGCCACAAGAGAGGTCGGGATCATCGGTTGGCTCAAATCGGTCCACTTTAAGGTTCAGAAAATTTGTAGAGGACCTGCAGCTGCTAGACTTGGGTTTTGATGGGATTCCTTTTACCTATTGGCATGGAAATGATCCAGCCACAAGATACACGGCCAGACTCGATAGGGCTTTAGGATCGGCGGACTGGAAACTCATGTTCCCCGATGCCTACGTCAAGCACCTTGTTGCCCCGCACTCGGATCACTCGCCCCTCCTAATTAATCTCAGCCCAAGAGTCGACACTTCACACCCGGACCGCCCGTTTCGTTTTCTAGCTGCGTGGATGATGCATGAGGATTTCAAGGAATTTATGCACAACCAGTGGAAGGGAGATGTTCCAGTTTGTGTGGCCTTGGAAGACTTTAAGGGCGATCTAAGAGAGTGGAATAGAGAGGTCTTTGGGAATATTTTCAAACGCAAACGGCATCTTTGGGGCAGGCTCGAGGGTGTGAGACGCAATCTTGCAACCGGAGTCAGCTCGCACTACATTCAGCTGGAGAAACAAATATGTAGGGAGCTGTCTGAAGTTTTAAACCAGGAGCAAATTTTGTGGTTCCAAAAATCCCGGGCTTCCTTTCTAATTGATGGGGACCGGAACACAAAATATTATCACTTGTCCACCATATTCAGACGAAGACAAAATAAGGTGACAGCTCTTCAAAATGATGCTAATGTTTGGGTGAATGAACCGGCTGTTGTAAGGAGACTAGTGCTGGGTTTTTTCAAAACTATTTATACTGCAGAAATCTCAGCTGTTGGGGGATCTCTACAGCCCCTTTCATCGGCTTTTCCCCCTCTTCCAGCAGTCCAATTGGAGACACTTGCATCACCATTCACGGCTGCGGAGATTTGGGATGCGTTGAGGCTTATGGGACCGTACAAGGCGCCGGGGCCGGATGGCTTTCCTTCGATCTTTTACCAGAAGAATTGGGATACGGTGGGAGCTCAGGTCACAGAAACTGTACTAGGTATGCTGAATGAGGCTATATTCACGAACCAAATCTCAAACGCTCTCTTGGTGCTCATTCCTAAAATCAATAATCCGTCAAAGCCATCACAGTTTCGCCCCATTTCTTTGCTTAATGTCGTCTTCAAATTGGCTACTAAGTGCATCGTCAATCGCCTAAAACCACTGCTGGAGGGGCTGATCTCCCCGGCTCAAGCAAGTTTTGTCCCTGGGAGACAAATAATTGATAATGTGGTGATTGTTCAAGAAGTGCTACACTCGATGTCGGAGAGACGTCGGCGCAAGTGGATGATGGTGAAGGTGGATCTGGAGAAGGCGTACGACAGGATAAGGTGGGAGTTTCTGCAGGAGACTTTAGTACAAGCTGGTCTCCCCACCTCGCTTATTTCCATCATTATGAAGTGTCAAACCTTGGGACGTATGGAGCTTTTGTGGAATGGGGAGGATGCAGGCAATATCATTCCGTCAAGGGGGATTCGCCAAGGGGATCCCCTCTCTCCTTACCTCTTCGTATTCTGTATGGAGAGGCTCTCCCAAATCATCACAGAAGCGGTTTCTGAGGGCCGATGGAAGCCTGTGAACATCGACGGAGTAATGCTGTCACACTTATTCTTTGCCGATGACTTGGTTTTGATGGCGGAGGCCTCTGAAGACCAAGGAGTTGTTATCAAGGAATGTTTGGATCGGTTCTGTTGGTACTCAGGCGAGAAGGTGAATTTCGCAAAGAGTTCGGTGCTTTTCTCGAGAAATGTTCCAGCTAATGCGAAAGAAGGCATCAGCCAATCGCTGGGTATCCCGATTGCCTCTGATTTTGGGAACTACCTTGGAGTTCCAACAGCCACGGGTAGAATGACTAAAGAAAGGTACAATTTCTTGCTTGAGAAGGTCACTAATAGGCTTCAAGGATGGCGGGCTATGACCCTCTCGTTTGCCGGTAGAGTGACGCTTGCCAACTCTGTTCTGACGAGCCTCCCGCTATATAGTATGCAGTCCGCCTTTGTTCCGAGAAATATTTGTGATGCCATCGACCGGGAAGTAAGGGGGTTCATCTGGGGGTCTTCGATAGAAGCCAAGAAACCTCATTTGCTAAAATGGGACACTATCACGAGATCGAAAAAGGAAGGAGGGCTCGGGGTGCGAGCTATGCGGGTTACTAATCAAGCCACTCTTGCAAAATTGGGTTGGCGCTTGCTCAATCAACCGGAGGCTCTATGGAGTAGAGTCATACGTGCTAAATATTGTCATGGTAGGGCGGACGTGGATATCTTCCAAAGACGAACAGGGTCGTCCTCCACATGGAGAAGCATACTTCATGGGGCGGAAGTGTTGACCCCCAACTTGAGAGTGGCGGTTGGGGACGGTACTTCGACTCTGTTCTGGACCCACTTGTGGCTGCTGAATACACCGCTCGAAGACGTGGCCCTGCAACCCGTCCCAGAGGATATCTTGGGGGCTACTGTAGCAGAAATGAGGGGTCCTGGCGGGTGGGATTGGGCTGTTTTGAATCCACTCCTAGGACCGGATATCCTACTGAAATTGCAATCAATTTTCTTGAGCGATGGGGCAACGAGCGGAGATCGCCTCATATAGGGATTGACACCGTCGGGGGAGTTCTCCACTGGATCTGCAGCTCAAGCTATTCGTCGGGGCAACGGAGAGGTGGCAGAGGATGCGAGGTGGAGACACATTTGGCGAACCCCTGGACAACAACGAGCCCGGACATTCCTTTACTTGGCTGCGCAAGACGGTATACTGTCTAATGCTAATCGGCTAAAAAGACACATGACTACCTCGGCGGCTTGTCCTAGGTGTTCAGTGGCTGAGACGAGTTTACATCTATTGAGAGACTGCTCGAAGGTGCGTGATCAGTGGCTTAAGCTCCCGGGTTTGAACCACCGATCTTTCTTCTCCATCATGGACTTGAAGCTGTGGATTTTTGACAATACAAGGAAGGAGGATACTCTGGCGGCCCAGTTTGCATCCATGCTTTGGACAACTTGGAAATGCCGAAACAAGTTAGTCTTCGATGGAACCGATGAGATTGAAGGAATGGCGGAGAGAGCCATTCGTAATGCCCAAGACTACCTAGGGGCTGCCTTGAGGCTGACATCTGAAGCCAATAACCCACCTCCAGGGGCAACCAGCTGTACTGTTTGGTGGCCGCCTCCGACGGGCTGGGTTAAGCTCAACGTCGATGGATTCGCAAAAGGTACCCCGGGCAAGGCGGGGGGTGGAGGTGTGTTCAGGGATTCTGCTGGTGGGTTTCTATTCGCCTTTTGTTTTGGTTGTGGCATCTGCAATCCCCTAACGGCGGAACTGTGGGCTATCTACCATGGATTAAGAATTGCTAGGAGGCTCGGACATACAAATTTGCTGCTGGAATCGGACTCTCTTATAGCTTGCCAGCTGATTGCAAATAAAAAAAGAGAGGTAAGGGTGGAATACCACTTGGTTAATCAATGCAGGACTTGGGTAGAGGAAGAAAGCTGGGATGTTCGGATCTCTCATATCAAGCGGCAAGCCAACCGGGCGGCAGATGCTGTAGCTAAGGTTGCTCTCACAAGTCTAGACCCTTTTGTTGAATTTGATCTAGCTCCTAGTTCATTATGTGATGTATTAAACGTTGACCTGGGGCATTTGCCTCCAGCTCCTACTGCTATTATATAAAGGGCTTTAGCCCACATTTTGTCAAAAAAAAAAAAAAGGGGGGGAAGGGGAAGGGCTCTGTAATGGCGGATCTTGGTCGTGAAGGGGAAGGAGGGGGTTGCTGATGCGCCGGGGAGGGCGGTACGTGGCCAAGGAGGGCGGATCTGGTGAGGGAGCGCCGGATCTGGTGTGGAGGCGCCGGAGGACGACCGAGGACGAGCGAGGTGGAGCGAGCGAGTCCAGATCTGCTCCCCTTCTTCAGCTCTCTCACCCTCACTTTCGCATATTCTGCTACCGGCCGTTGAGGGCCAAATTAGACCTTCTGATGCCATCCCAATCTCTCGTTTCCCCCCTCTCAATCGGGCTTGAAGGAGCCATCGCCTCGTCCCGCTTCCTATCCCGCAGAGACATAATTGGACGCTTGAACTTCAGAAACTCGAGATCGAGAGAGAGAGGGAGAATCTAGTAACCTGTGTTGGTGGTACTGGCGCTGCTCTATGGAATTCCACTCGCGACTCGCTCCCTCTCCAGGTGATTTACTATTTTTGTCCTCGTTCGTTTTCACCACTGGCTTCTACGGGATTCTCTGTCAAATCTGTAAGAATATAGATTTATGAATCTTGAATGCTCGTTAGTGACGCTGTGATTAGTTGAGATAAGAAATCAGGTTCGAATTTTTATCTGCAATCAATCTAAACCTAACTTCAATTTGTCCTCAGGTCAATCTAATCCTAACTTCAATTTGTCCTCAGGTCATCCACCATTGATTTCTCAAACATTTTACTGTCTTTGTAGTGTAATGTGCTTAATATGTGTTCTTCAGCTCTCAATTTGATTGCAATTTGGAGAATTTTGCTTCATTTTTTTTTGGTAATTTGGAGATTTGATTGAGTTTACTAGGTCAATTCACTTTAAGAGCTCCAGCTAGGCTGAAATCTGTTTCCTGTTTCCTGAAGCTGTGTTTCCTGAAGCCTTTGCACGTAGCTGCAAGCAGTGGTGGCTCTGATGATATTTTGGATGCTTTACGAAAAGTCCCTGCAGTGGTAATTGATTCCTTCCTTAATAGTGGTATTGCTATAAACATTTTCCATGATTTTGGTACAGTTATGCAAAACTGATGAACTCTTTTCTTTTAATTGATGTTAAAAATTGAAGTTCTGAGGAAATCTTTCCATGGAAAAACATTTTGTAAGCTGAGTAAAGTTTGTTTGTCATTTTAGTTGCTTGTCAAGAAAGAAGTAAAAGGAAGTTGACTAGTCACATGCATTTAGTTGTTGTTTTCTTGTTTTGTGCTTACAGTTTGCATGCTTCGCCTGATGCAGCATGATAAATTGCATGCCACTATGCCAGCAATGTCTTATAATCTGTAATATCTCCAATTGTTAGAGAGGGTGACAGTTTCATAGGGACAGCTTTTGAGTAATCTCTTCTTACATGTGATTCATATATCACTTTTCCCTGTTTCAGGTGGGTATTGAAACGTGGAAGACTGCACCTCATTACTGATACATCAATCTAGGTCGGCGAAAAATCCAGAAGAAACCATATGTTGGGCTTGGGCAAGTTGTCGTCAACGTCAGATGAATCAGTCTGATGACAAACATAATCAAAACCACCGAACATAATAACCTCAAATCAGAAAAATTGCACAGCTTCAAACAGATGAGTCCAGTCACTGCCTAACAAAGATTGGGAATGCAGCAGGGATAGCACTAATTACAGGTGAGCTTTGCTCTCATTTTAGTGGTCAAAGCCGTGTGTGTCTGTGTGAATCTGATTTTCATGAAATCACCCATGGTCCAAAATTTCGAGTCCTTGTTGTTCAGGTTGGAATCTCTCAGGTGGGGATCTATGTAGGCAAGTGTTAGGAGTTTTATGCAGTGGACGCGGTGATTTGCTAATGATTTAACTGTAGAATAGTTGATGGTAATGGAGTTGATCTTGATGGACACACAATGCATGTGTATCTGTGAAACAAAAGACTTGATAGAGCAGTTTGCATTACAAGTAGAAGAGGGTATGTTTTGTTGATGTTGGAACACAACTGTGCTGTGCATCATATTGTTTGTCAGCTTTGCAACAAATTAGCTCTGTTGTTCATTGACGACCATTGGTGCTGGGCAAAAGGGGCTCTTAATCCTGATGTGTATAATTGGCTGTGAAATTGTATATGTAAAAATACGTGTAATTAACTTCGAGTTGATGTCATGTCATAATATGTATTTTTACGTATACAACTAATATTAATGTCATAGTTTCAAAGATCTTGTGTTTTTATACGTGTAATAGGGGACATTATTTTGATTCCACGTTTTAAGCTTCTATTTCATCAATTATTTAAAAATGTTATCATAAACAATTGACATCAATGAAGTACTGTAATAAAAAAAATGTCATCAATGAATAAAAATCATCATTAAAAAAAAGTTCTTGGATACAAATGTCATCAATAAAGTGTAATCACAAACGTGTCATCAGTAAATAAAAAGTAGAATCGATGACAATATATCAATATATAATTGATTAAATTAAAAAAAAAAAGTGGCAGCAAATGATTTGATTAAAAAAATGGCATCAAATAATTACATTAGAAAAATGGCACCAAAACACTGATTTGAAAAGGTTGCATCACATTAAAGAAAAAATTGTCATCAAAACATTACCTTGAAAAAATATGGCATCACGAAAACATTACCTTCAAAAAATATGGCATCATCAGCAAATAAAAAGTAGAATCGATGAAAATATATCGATATATAATTGATTAAATTAAAAAAAAATGGCATCAAACGATTTGATTAAAAAAATGGCATCAAATAATTACAGTAGAAAAATGGCATCAAACGCTGATTTGAAAAATATGGCATCACATTAAAGAAAAAATTGTCATCAAAACATTACATTGGAAAAATATGGCATCACGAAAACATTACCTTAAAAAAATATGGCATCACGGTAAAAAAAAAAGTAGAATCAAAAAATTGATATCAAAAAAGTGTCATCAGTAGTCAACGGTAAAAAAAAGGCATCAATGGTCAATGTGGCATCACAGTAAATAAAAAAATATCAGCAAGATTTGAAAAAAGTGATATTAAAAAAGTGTCATCAAACCATTTTATTAGAAAAGTGACATTAAAGCGAAAATAAAATGTAAAAAAATGGCATCAAAACGACAAAAAATGGCATCATTGGTAAAAAAAAAAAAAATGTTGACCGGTTAACGGTCAACGTTGACCTTAATAGTTAAATTGGGAAGGGTGCTAGGTTAGTTAATTAATTTTGTTTGGGTGCTAGTTAGCTAATTAGATATTTATAATCTGTTAATTGTCAAAATAACCCTATTAAAAACTGTGCCAAAAAGTAAAATAACTTACATTTTGAGACAGATGTAGTATAATTTTACGAGCAATGATAAATTTAACTTAAATAATTATCAACTTTAAAATAATTTCGAATTAAATTAAAAAGTGTTGCACAAAAAAAAACTTATATTTTGAGATAGAGGTAATATAATTTTACGGACAATGATAAATTTCACTTAAATTTTAAATTTAAATTTTACACTACAAATGAAAGGATGCCGACAGATATATTGTATACCGCAAATTCAAATTATGTTAGTTCACATCTGACTCGACATGGTAAGAGCATTCCCAAGAGATGCTCCATTTTGGAGAATTTCACAATTTTGGAGAATGTTTGGCTTATTTTTTGCCCAACAGATTCCCTAATCCATTCTCTAAAATAGGGATTGGAGGTGAAAAATATGATGCCTTCCCTATATTTGCAGTCATCCCTATTTTTTTTAGCGTGCTTTCTCCTTCAACGGTCAATGACGGTTAGCGTCAATTTCCTCTTTCAACAATCAGTTGCAGTGATAGTCCGGAGGCCTAGGGAGGAAGAAGAACCTCGCCGCAGTTCAGTTCGGAAGCGGGGTCGGAAGCGCGGGGTGAAATACCCCAAAGTATTTTTGTGTATTTCTGATTTAATTTAAATAAAAATAAGGTTAATTTTTTTTTTCATATAAAATAAGCTATAAGATTTTTTTGTGAAATATATATCTTATTATTCAATTCTTATTATCTAGAACATAAAATTTGGTTTGACATTGTTATTCTAACCGTGAAACTGATTTTAACTAAAATAGACCTTTAGTATTATCATTATTATTATTATTATTAGTAGTATTATTTCTAAAATAACTAATTTTATAAATGTAAATGTTGATTTGAATTCATTATTTTATTTGAAAAGTGTCTTAGTTAAAGTATTTCAATATTCCATGTGATATCACTTTTCACAAAATAAATATGACTTTTGATTAAACGGTTAGAGTGAAATTTTTATTCTAATGATATTTACTATAAAGTTTGGAAGTTATTCCTAGTAAATAATTATTTTATAAAATTTACTTTCAAATAATTATTTAAATAAAATGACATATTGTGATTTATTAAAAAAAGGTTATGTATATGAATTATCTCATATTGTATTTATGGATCTTTCTACTATGTTATATATATATTTAAACATATATAAAAGCCAAGCATTTTATAGTGTTGAACCGGTCGAACCGGACCAAACCGAAATAAATAAAATAAAATAAAAACCGGTTCGGGTGAACCCTTCTTCCTCCTCCCCTCTTATCTCCTGCGCACCCAACCTCACCTTCCATGGAGGTTTATTAAAATTTTGGCTTCAGTTTAACACGGTTTAAACCCGAATCTTATCCCAAACTAATCTAGACGTTATCCTGTATTGATTGAGAGCATTAAATTGGACCATAGCATTCAAATCGATCCGAAGAATATTCCGCCACACTTACTCCGTTCTCACCCAAATCCGGTCATGGCCACGTCAGTTTTGATCCAATTGATGGGTGTTATTGATTCCTGAAATGAATATGATGATAATGGTATATTCAATTGCAAGTATCGGTTACGAATTCGTCCGAATAGATAAAAAGGGTTTTTTCCATGTCGGAAGGATATCTCTCCATTCCTGAGAAATTAGAACTCGAAACCCATCTCATTGAGTTCTAAATTCATTTAGGAACATTTTCCCTCAATCATTTTATTCCAGATCAACCCCAATCGAAAACCCCCAATTTCACCTCAACTTTTCCGCCGTCGCCGGACCACCGTAACGCCGCCTGTGCTGCTCGGAGGTGCGCCGCTTGCTGTCGGATTCACCACCCACGGAAGTCGGAGCCACCGAGCCATATCGAGCCGCCCGCGTCAAGTCACCGGTGTCGCATTACAGTAGCAGGTGAGGCCCTGTGTGAGCATGTGTATTGCAGCCACGACTTGAGGAAGAAGAAGGATTAATTACACAAGCCATCCCCATATTTTCATTCCTACACAAGTTGCCCTTTTTTTCAATTGTAAGAATTACAGATTTTAACCCGTAATATTTATTTGGGTTTAAATCATTATCTAATACGTATATTCTCTCGAATCGCAGCCGTCTTAGGCAAGACCTACGCGCTCACATCGTCGCAAGAAACTCAAGAGGTTCGTGTTGGTATTGAATTCCGACTTTCTATTAATTCGATTTTCGGTTCGAATTAAATAAGTCGCTTACACGTCTAAAATACCAACTAACAACTTCTCTTATGTGTGGTGTGATTTGCGTGTAGAATTGTTCGTAGTCACCGCACTCAATCTTATATTTTTCTCGCGATTCAGGAACGTCAAAAGAGGCAAGTGATATTCCGAGCTTTCTACGCTCAATTGCGTGCTTTCGTGTCTAATTGTTTTCTACCGTTGAATGCCAAATTGCGTTAAATAAATTACAATCCATCCGTTTGTGTGATTTATTAAATTGATAATCTATTTTGGCATGTTAAATGGGTAATGTTATTTTTATAGGTTATTTAAGTTAGATAAATGACATTATGTGCCCATATTCCATGAAAGCATGATTTATTATTTTTTCTTCATGCTAAGTTTAATTATATGATATATCCGTTTTCATATCCACAATTGTCATTTATTCAATTCATTTCCGGACTTGGTTGCATACTAGTTCGGTGTGGACTTAGGTTATCTTTTGGACCTAATCCTTATAAAAATATATAAATAAGAATGCTTAAGTTATTAATTTTCGATTTGTGGTTTAGTGTGTTATAGAATGTGAATATATTAAATTAAAGTTAAGGAAGATGAGCGCTTCCTAGTAAAGTATATAAACGATAATGTAAATTAAATATGGAAGATGAGCGCTTCCAAGTTAAATAAAATATATATTATTATAAACCAGGAAGATGAGCGCTTCCTACCCAGTTTCATGAAGCTACGTTTCCGGACCCGGAAATGATCAACTGAGCGGACCCGTTCAGTGAGTTTGATCGATAATAAAATCCGAGCGGACCCGTTCGGTACACTTGACACCAAAAGAAAATCCGAGCGGACCCGTTCGGTACACTTGTAATTAAAATAAAATCTGAGCGGACCCGTTCAGTGCAGATTAAATATATACATCTTATTATTATAGTTCAGTACATATTAAATATACTAGTTGTAAGTTTAAAGTTATACAATTATTTATAAGACGGTGATCGTAAATAAGTTAGTCATAATTATATTCTAGTCTCATTTCGGAATATAATTTCCTAGAGTGATTTATCACTCACATCCATTATTCTTCGTAACTTAAACAATCTCCAAGTTGAGTCAAGTGTCTATTTTGTATTTCATAATTCATATTTACATAATCTGTATTACTCTCCTTTGGACTATTTGGTTCATACCGTTTTATAGTCAATGAATCTTTAGTGTAAAGTGGTCTTTTATTTCGTGCCGTCACTTGCTTGTTCTTAATTGAACTAACCGCCCTATGTACTGTGGCGGCTGGTGCCTCTCGTTTGTATACGATGCATCAGACCTAAGTTGCAGGTATAGAGATCGTAGTGAAGAAGTTCTGAAGGCGTTGGAGAACATCAAGGGTCGCTTTAAATGTTTGGAAATAAAAAGGGTAATTCCAAATGTGTTCAATTTGGTTAATTATTTATCCGGTGTATGTAAAAGTCTTCCGTTGTACCAGCTAAATGATTGTAAATATTATTTAAAAATATAATTTCATTTTGGTAAAAGTCTTCCGCTGTATTTATTTTAATGCATGTTATCGTCTTGTTTATGGGAGCATGGTTGCATGTCCCTATAAGCCTAAGGTGGTTACAAAGACATTAAAGTCCGAGTAATCACTGGCGCTGCAATATTCCCTCGTTTACAGAAGGGGGTGTTACACAGGGATGGTGGAGGGCAGTGGGGTGGCGGCGATCAAGGCTGACCAAAGTCGAATTTCCCTTTCTTTAAACGTTCCTTCCCTTTCGAGATCGAAGGGAGGAAGAAGAACCTCGCCGCAGTTCGGAAGCGGGGCCGGAAGCGCGGGGATGGTGAAGGGCACTGGGTGGCGGCGGCGGCAATCAAGGCTGACCAAGAAACCTCGCTTTAATTAGGTCTTCAAAAGACTTCTCAAATTAAACCTACTGTCTTCTAAATTATGATCAATTGAGATCTTCAATTGTGATCACGATCATCTTCAATTGTGATCACGCTTCAATTGACGAACGCCACAGCCCACAGACTTCCACTTTATAATTAGGTTTGATTATACACCCGTTCATCCTAAATTTCTAATTAATGCCATGAATTAGGGATCTTTTTTATGCTTATTATTCCATGACTTTGTGTTATATGTTTCTACTAGTTGTGATCACGTGGAAATGAAATTGTGAGATTCTTCTCTCTTTGAATTAAGCATTTATTTGGTTGGAAGCACAATTAGTTAGTTCATTGTTTTTGAGAGATTATGCATGCTTTGTACGAAATTGGGGTGACTTTATAATTGAGCTCTTTAAATTAAGAAACCCTAAATTGTCATCTTGAATCAAATTGATTAGTTTAATTTGATAAACACCTGCAGATATAAACCCTAAATTAAGGATGAAGGTGAGTTGTTGGAATTTTCATTAAAATTTTAATTAAAAATTAATTTATAATTCTCTAAAATGGAGAATCTGTTGGAATTAATGCACAAAATATTTGGAGAAGATGAGTTTTGATTCTCCATTTTCTAAAAAATTTGGGAAAACTGTTAGGCATGCTCTAAATGTCCAAAAGAACGTGGAATTGAATACCGTAATTAAATTAGGCACTTTCACTGCTACAAAAAAGGGAAAATAACCCGGACATTTGACCCTTTATAACCCGGATATGGTCCGGGTTAAAAGTCAGCGGGTTATATTCTCAGTACACTATATAACCCGGATCTAATATCCGGGTTATTTTATCCGGGTAATCCGGTTATTCATACGGTATATACACCATTCGGTCCGGGTTATTTAAGGATCCGGTCCGGGTTATTTAGGGTGTTAATATAACTCGGACATTAGAATATCCGGGTTATTTTATCCGTATAAGCCGGGTACCCATTGGGTTTATACACCATTCGGTCCGGGTTATTTGGGGACCGGTCCGGGTTATTTGGGGGTGTGAATATAACCCAGATATTACACTATCCGGGTTATTTCGGGGTGTGAATATAACCCGGATATTACACTATCCGGGTTATAAAGGGCTTATGAAATAACCCGGATATTTGAAATCTGGGGAGCATATACACTATCCGGGTTATTATATATTGTAATATTTTAAATTTGCTCGGAGCATATACACCGGATCGTGCATATCCGGGTTATAATCTCTCTTTTTTCACGGTCAAATCGAGAACAAATAACCCGGGGATTTTGAGGTCCGAGTTATATAATATGTTTTGTTTTAATATAATATATTCATATTTCATTCAATCCACCTGTATAAATGCATAATCCGTGCATGCATGTGCCTTAATACATACACCACTCAGAACATCTCAACGAATATAATTACAAAAGTGGAAATAGATTTACCAAAATATAATAATCCCGTCATAAAGAGTACTTTAACACCATCCAAAATATAAAAATCTCGTCATAAAGTGTATGAAACCATTATCTAAAGAGGAAAACATATAAGTTTGAAGACCATGGCTACTTCATCATTGATCAATCAACCTGAAAAGACAATTGTAGGCAAGTTAGTGATGGGGAAGAAATTTTCTCTATGTACAAGAACAAGACATTTTAGTTATTGAATCTTGCTAATATATGCATTCCATACCACCTAAAATAAGACACGGATCAAATACTCTAGGAACTCCTTTCGAACGTCATCAATATCCTGTTCTGAGAACGTTTGCTGTTTTCCATACCACTGAACATATTTGAATAAAATAAATTACATTTTTTTATTAGCAACAATAATATAATTTAATTTATTTAAAAGATTTAATGTCATACCACTTTAGGGACCATTGCGCTTCTTCGACAAACTATCTCTCGCATAAACTTCAACACGTAATATCCGGACTTGATTGGATTCAATTGTGAAGGACACTATAAAGAAAAAGACGAGCAATTTCAGAAATTAAACTTGGCATCATATAATTAATATGGATGTAAGAGAACACGCTCAAATCTAAAGACAATTAACCTGTACTCGAGTCACAGTGTTTGCTTTCGGGGCTTGTTCTTGTCCAAACTAGTAAATGTAAAAGCATAACTCCTATATATATATATATATTCAATAGAATGATATTTTAGTAAGAACATAAAATGCAACGCCTAATATCCACCAAAAGAAAGGTAAAGCAAAAAAATAAGGAGAACATCACATCAAACATGTACTTTGACAACAACAAAAGTTAAAGAATAAACCCTAAGCCAAAATCAAACAAATTTTATAGAAGACAAGAAATCAATACTTACAAGTCAATTAAAACTCTTGCATCATTTTGTATTGGCTCGGACAAGGAATCAATCCAATATGCATAACCCATTTCAGGCTGCAACACCAACAATACCCAACGATTCCTACATGCAAACAAATGTAAGTAAAAAATATGATTGTAAATATATGAGACAAGTACAAAAGGGATATAGTAGTTACTGGAAATTATAAGGTGCAAAATAGATTCGATCCTTGATATTCTCTTTCATGACATTGGATATATAAGTAGCCCGCTCTTGTAAGGTCCCTCTTTCATTTTGAGGGGAAACTAAACTTGGAGAAAGAAAGCCAAATCTGGCTTCAACCCCTTCACAACGGGTTTCAAACAAATAACTACAACACAAAAATATGAATTAGTTTGAATTAAAAAGATTTTATTCATAAACTAAAAACATTTAAACAAATAACTAACCTCATATATATAGACACATGGGCACTTTTTATCTCATTAAGGTCGAGCCATGTTTGAATTATTTCCTGCCCAACTGAGATATCAAGATGGTCCGATCCAAACAAATCTTTAGGAATTTTGACAACTTGCAACTCAGATAATTCGTCCAACAACCATCGAAAATCATCAACAATACTTGGAACGGAATCCACATCCATCACATCATTGTTAGATTCTTTGGTTGATGTCTTGACAATATTATTATCCTTGGATGACTTGTTGATCGAACTCCCATTTTCCTTCATAATTGAGTAAATACATAAACTCTTGAGGTTTTAAATAATTACTAGAAATAAATTATTAAAAGTCAACAACTTACCATAATGGGCAATACTAGATGAGCAGGCCATGCAATAAAGTGACCAACAGCCTCAGATACAAGAGAAACGTCATTAGTAGGAAATGACAATTTTACATCACCTTGCATAGGAGTAACTATCTCAACCTTCAATTGATTACTCTCCAACTCTTTATGGTGTAGTAGGACGGTTCCTGAAGATGAGTGATACACGCGCCCTTTTGCCACCTCCTTCTCGATGTTAGTCACAAATAAATTGCATCCACTCCATCCCTATATTTATATAAAACAATGTAATCAAACATTCAATATATGTTTTTTCCACCTCAATAACAAGTTTTAACATAATGACTTCAATCTATAAGAGTACTTACATCTTTTGGTGTACCAATTGAGTTACCTCCAATGATAGGACAAGATGCTTTACCACTTGGCTTAATAGTATCTTGAACCACGCTAATTGGGTTTAAAGGCATGTTTGGGAGTGGTTTATCAGGAACATATTGCTTTCTTTCATCCAATAATTGTTGAATGAACTGTTTCATTTCTTGTCTCTCTCGTCTCTCGGTCTCAAGCAATGAATCAATTTCAGCTTTCATGCTCACTTTTAATTTCTTGGTGGCCTCTTCAATCAAAGCCTCTTGAGCATCCCCTTGGGAAGATGACGCTTTACGAGAAGCATGACCAAAGTAGTCACTAACATTGACATTTTGCCCAACCCCTCTAACACGTCCTAGGTGATCTTCCTTTCCTAAGGCCGTTGACAAGACATCTTTCCGTGCACTGGAAACAAACTCCCCCGTGGATTCTTGTTCCAAATGAAGATCCTATACACCAACATTGTACATATAACACTTGAAAATAATAAACATACTTGCAAAGACAATTATATGTATTCTTCCCATTTTAAAGTGTTATTATACTTACAATCTTTTCAATCACTTCTCGTGCTTTTTCACAATACTTGCCATCTTTGGTTTTTCTTGCTTCCTTCCATGGAATTGCTCGAGATATAGTAGATGAGGCATCAATTCCATGTTTAACTTTCTAGAATAATCATTTGTACCAGATAAAAGAAAAAATGAGTGATAAAAATAAAGAAGGTCCACAAGTTATTGAAATTTACCTTAAATAAAATACTTACATAGTTATCTTCAATACCGGCATATCCTATCTTTGACCCTCTATAAGTATATTCATTCTTGAGTGAAAGGTCTCGAAACTTGTTACTTTTCTCCTATTTACACATGGAAACTATTAAACACCATGGACATATAACAAAAACTGCACACCCACTTAAAGATGAAGAGAACAAATCGCAAGAAAAGAATTAAGAATCAATTGAAATCGGACAATCTAAACATGCTAAGGCATCTATCAATAATCAATAATAGTGCTTGTGAAGATTGGGCTGAACGAAAAAGTACCTGAAATTCTTTAGATTGGGTTGTTTTCACAAATTGAGTCCATTGTTCTTGAGTGATGTATGAGTCATACATTTCAGGGGGAGTATTCACAACCGCCTTTGTTTTCTTGTCAAACAAATGGTATCGTCTCAAGTCTGTTTTGAAAGTCCTCCATAAATCCTTAGCTTTCTTCACTGTCCAATCTCTCAAATCGTCCGGAAGTTTGAAACCATCCTGCAAGATTTTTATATAATATTATACAATATAAATTTAAGAAGAAGACAATATACCATTTGTATAATTAGATCATATGCCCAACCAAACATCTTTCCAAATCTGATCTTTTTCATCATCAGAAACGAGCGTCCAATTATCTGTGGTGATTGGCACTATTTTCTTCGCTACAGTCTCGATGAAGGTGGACAATTTCGCCGCATTTTCCCCCACAGGTTGGCGACGAGGATTCAATCGTATTTCTAGTCGCTTTCCCTCAGCTATGGGCTTCGTGAAATCCTTTAGCAATGAAGCCCCTCTAGTCCTAGTAGTATTTTCTTGTGGCTTGGAGGGCGGAGCTGGATGCTCAACTTCGGTGGGTTGAGAGTCTTTTTCAGAAGGTCTATTTTTACGCTTTTTGCGACTCATCTGCATACATAAAAGTACAAGAAATAACAAACACATTGAGTTAAGATAATTATTTGAGATGAACAAACATGCATGGCTCGCCTTCAAGCTCCATAGTGGATGTGAAAGGGATATTCCTTTCGCGATAATGACATCTGATGACACGCATTTACGCCAATAGGCACTTTTAGAATCAAAATCTTAATTGGATTAAAAGTTAAAATCAGCAACAAAAGCAAAAATCAGTAGCAACAGTAGAAATCATATACATATGTAATTAATGTTTGTTCTTATATTTTCAAGTGGAGTTTTAGTGCATTTAAATGGTAAGTACAACAGCAACAAAAGTAAAAAAACAACAGCAATCAGTAGAAATCATATATTATACACATTAAAGTAATTAATGTTTTCAAAATAATACGACATAATAAAAAATCAAGATGTGCAAAACAATTTAATTGACTAACATTTATCTAAAAAAACTTGATTTACAAAGCATTAATTATAATATTTCAAATTATTTCCTCTTTTTTGTTTGATGTGTAGTAGTAGATGCATCGTTTTCTCCTAATATTTATTCATTAAGCCAAATGCCTTCACCATGATCATCTCGTACATAAATCTCCTCTTCAGTTCCACTTTCCTCGGAGGATAGCATTTGTTTAGAGCCACTACTCTCGACATATAAATCTTCCACTTCTTCAACATTATTTCTCTTAGGTGTGAACATCACGGTAGACCATCTCGAGTCAACAAGGTCCGGCACATAAAACACTTGAGTAGCTTGTGATGCCAATATGAATGGATCATTAGTAGGTACCGCCTTTTCCAGAGCAACCGAAATAAATCCCATCTCATCAACTCGGACTCCACTATTTATATCAACCCATTTACAACAAAACACCGGAATTTTCAACTCTTTTGAGTATATTAATACCCAAATGTGCTCAATGACACCGTAATAAGACATGCTAGCATATACAGGATTCTTGTCTTTTGCACCTGCAACATGCATTGCATGTGCTTCCAACGTCACCCCACTGTTTTGAGTTGCACTTTTATCATCTTGATTCTTGGTGTAGAAAGTGCAATTATTGATGACAAACCCGGAGTAGCTCATTGCTTGGAACCTGGGCCCACGATGCAAAGATCTCAAATTTGCTGAGACTTCCTCTCCAGACTTCAGCTGCATACTAACTCGGTCTTGAAACCACTGAATGAAAGTGTCATTATGTTCAGTCGTAATCCACTTCTCGCTTTTATTAGGATTTTTGCTGCGTACGTTGGCCATGTGCTCATCTACATATGGTTGAACTTCTTCTATGTTGTGTAGCACATATAGGTGTGCTATTTTCCACTGCATCTCACATTTAATAGTTACCATTTGGTATCCTAATGTACCCTTCCAATCCAATTCTCCCATCTGCGGACACTTTGGGAGACCAATGGATTAAACATTGGATAAGTAATCACCACAAAATTCAACGGCTTCTTCAACTATATATCGTTCAACAATGCAGCCTTCAGGATATTGTCGATTCATGACATACCCTTTCAAAATTTTCATATATCTTTCAAATGGATACATCCATCGCAGATACACCGGTCCACAAATCTCAACCTCTCTTACTAAGTGGATGGCTAAATGAACCATTATGTCAAAGAATGAAAATGGAAAGTACATCTCCATTCGACATAGGACATCACTGATCTCACTTTGAAGATATCCCAATTCATCACGATCTATGACCTTGCTACATAGTTTCTTGAAGAAGAAACAAAGCCTGATTATGGTGAATCTCACATGTTTAGGCAAGATTGAGCGGATAGCCACCGGTACCAACTGTTGCATTAGTACGTGACAATCATGAGTTTTCAGCCCTACTAACCTCAAGTCTTTCATTGACACAAGGTTGCTAATATTTGACGAGTACCCATCCGGAACTTTGATGCCACGAAGAAACTTACAAAAGATACTAATCTTCTTCTTTGAAAGAGTGTAGCATGCAGGTGGCAAATACGTACGAGACCCTCTCTTCTGCGGTTGTAATTCTGGTCTAACACCCATCACCTTATAATCTTCTCTAGCTTTGATGCCGTCTTTTGTCTTTCCAGGAACATTCAACAATGTACCAATGAGACTATCGCAAATATTTTTCTCAATGTGCATTACATCAAGACAATGTCGAACAGAGAGATCTTTCCAATAAGGAAGATCAAAAAAAATTGATTTCTTTTTCCACCCATCTTGTTGATCTTTATTCTCCGTGTTTTTCCCAAATCTCACATCTATTACATCCACAATAGCAAGCACTTCCTCTCCCGTTAATGGAATCGGGGCACTGCCTTCTTCGGTCGAACCATCAAAAGCCTTACGCAACCTCCTATAATGATGGTCCTTATCTATGAACCTTCTGTGCCCAAGATAAGCAATCTTATGACTTTTTTCCAAACGACATGCGTAGGTATTCTTTCCACAAATTGGGCATGCAATGTACCTTTTAGTTTGATGTCCCGAGAGATTGCCATAAGCAGGATAATCATTTATAGTGCAAAATAGCATGGCACGCAGACGAAAATTTTCTTTACGATGTGCATCGAACACATCAATTCCATCTTCCCACATGTCTTTCAAATCTTCAAGAAGGGGTGCTAAGTAAACATCAATCTCAAATCCAGGTTGTTTTGGCCCCGAAATAACCAAAGACAGCATCATATACTTGCGTTTCATACACAACCATGGAGGAAGATTGTAAATAACCAATACTACAGGCCATGTACTATGAATCGTACTGAGATTTCCAAAAGGATTCATCCCATCAGTTGACAGTGCAAGACGCAGGTTTCTTTCTTCACTCTTAAAATGAGGGTACTTGTTATCAATTGTCTCCCATTGCTTAGAATCTGCAGGATGACGAATTTTACCATCTTTTACTCTTCCATTCGCATGCCAAGTTAGTTTTTTTGCATCTTCTGGATTCGCAAACAAACGGCGAAACCGTGGCTTTATAGGAAAATACCATAGAACTTTCGCAGGGACATCTTTCTTCTTGTATCTAGGCTGAAGACAATCAGGATTTGGGCATTTATCCAAACAAGCATATTCATTTCGATACAAAACACAATCATTGGGACAAGCATGTATTCTCTCATACTTCATGCCCATGGAGCAAATAATCTTCTTGGCTTCATATGTACTAATAGGAAGACAGTTACCCTCTGGAAGCATTTCCTTGAGTAGCTCAAGTATCGCAGTGAAGCTTGCATCACTCCATTCGTGTCTCGCTTTCAAGTGATATAGTTTCAATAAGGCAGACATCTTCGTAAATCTAATGCAACCATCATATAATGGCAATCGTGCATCATTTAATAAGTCTTGTAACCTATCAGGATCTTCAGCAAAATTGTCCTCCACATCATGTATCATATCATCTAATCGATCATCTTCCTCTATACCATAAGTGTCAAATGGAGTGTCACAACTACTATCGTGCCTAGCCGTTTTCTCTCCGTGCCATATCCACCGTGTGTAATCCGGAATAATTCCGTATATAACAAGATGGTCTCTTATATCATCAACTTTAATCCTCCTTGAATAATAGCAATCTTTGCAAGGACATATCATTTTATCAGCATCAGCACCATTCTCGAGGGCAAATGTAATGAACTGTTCAATTCCTTCTTCATATTCTTTCGATAAACGACTTTTTGACATCCATGACCGATCCATCGTTCTAGAGAAGACACATACACAAAGTATGACAAAGTTCTTTCGCCATGCACTACGTGTACTTCACTAAAGAATATACGGAATAAAGAAAAATACATGATGAATTAACCAAAAAGGGGGGGCCATAGTTAACCAAGGAAAGAAAACAAAAGTTGTTTAGTGTGGGCTAAGTGAGAATACCACAAGAAAGATGAAACAAAAATGTGAGAACACCACAAGACAGTTGAAAGGGTTCCATAAGGCCATTGAGGCTTTCTAGAACTACTAGAAGAAGAGTTGCGAAGGAAACCTGGATCAATGGAATGTGCTAGAGAATCCCGTAGTCACTAGGAAGTACCAACAAAGGAAGGAAAAGACCGTGATATAGTTTGGTTGGCAATGGTTGTGGTTTTGTGGTTAAGAGTTCAAGACTTGATGAAGGTGGAGAATCGGCCTCTGAACATCTCGAGATAGAGAGCAAGGTATAGCTTCTTATATAGTTATATGTATGTCTTTATATTTTTTTTTTCTTCTCATCTGAGAACACATTGGTGCTTGTTTCATTATTATTATAGTTATGAACTTAGAGTTATTATTATTTCTTTTCGTGAGTTATTATTATTTCTTTTCGTGATTTTTAGGGGACTGAGGCACAATCAAACTCCTAAACTGATTGGATAAACAAACTTTACCTAAATTGGACTTGAACCAAAACCTTTCCTAGGTTTAGCAACTACATAAACTCATTAGATGAAAAATATCAAAGACCATCTACCTTTGAAAGATCAAGGCTAACCCTAAAATCCGAACTCATCACAATCAAACCACATCAACACATATAACCTTAATCAACCATTATTTCAACATAATTTTAGCACAAGTTAATCACAAATACACTTATATCACCACAAATTCACTAATTTCAGCACAAAATCATCCCCAAATTGACCAAATTTTCAACTAAATATGAACACAATAGAGTAAGAAAAGCATTAAAAAAAACATACCTTGTAACTTTTGTATTCTCGATTCAACAAAGATGGGGATGCAGTTTGTCCAGGCAGCAATAGATCTGAAGACTGAGAGTTTGATAAACATCAGAGCGGGATGACAACAGCAATTGAGAAACAGATAGAAAAGTTTAATCACCCACCCCAATTCAACACCAACCTACTTACTAATTACTATACTTTACAGAAATTAAGATCATAAAAAAGACAACAACCCCCCAGAAAATGCAAATCACAACAACAACAACCAATAAAAAATGAACAACAATTCCTTCAACTTTTTATTCTCAAAAAGTACCATTTAAGAAGGATGTTGCTTTACTCTTACCGGGCATATAGATTCCTTTTTATAAATTTTTTTCTTTAAAAAAATTGAATACTAAGTCAATTTCTAAACCATGACTCACTTATTTGGTACAACAATTAAGTTAGTCATTTACAATAGTTCATCTCTATCATTCTTACAGCTATTTCCATAGTTAGATGATCATATAGTATGGGATAACCATAAAACATCAATACAATGTTCAGATACAAGGTTTGCACATCAATACCATTGATATCAAAATTTTACTTTATCATACACTTAATGATAATTTACTAAATTCAAATTTGCACTAGCCAATTGTTTAAGAAGCTAGATACAGACTTCGGTTTTAAAGAAAATAAGGAACACTGAAACTCAAATAGTAGAAGATTTTTCTTCGTAGGTGTGTTCCTCAAGTGATAGCCATCTAAAAAATGGAATACTAAATCAAAGATAGATACATGGAGCTTCACATGCAAAATTCAGCTTCGAGTTCAAGTTAAACATACATAAGTTATTCTTAAATTCAAATTATCAGCTGCCTGCCACCTTAATACTTTATCAATGACAACTGTACGTTTTTAACTCGGACAAACTTTTAGATGAGTCTTTTTGTTTTTCATGATAAAGTGATCATTTGCATTGAAACATAAGAATCCAAAACATAGCTAACAATTTCATCAGTAAGGTTAGGAAGGGCCACAAAATGATACTACCTCCGTTTGGAAAAATAAGTCAATTGACTTTTTGACACGTTTTTTTAAGGAGTGAAATACTATATAAAATAATATGTTTTTTTATTATTTTTGTACATAATTATATACTTATTAGTAATATATATATATATGACTGTGTAAAAAAATATTATTTTATATATAGTTTTTAACTCTTTAAAAAATGTGTCAAAAAATCAATTGACTTATATTTCCAAACGGAGGGAGTATTAAACCACTAGTTCCTTGACACTGATAGCAATTTCTTCCTAAAAATAGAATATTGACCAAAAAGATTCACACCCCTAGATCAAGGACGAGATCAAGGGCAGAAAACTGGACTCGGCTTTGGCTAAGGCAACCCTTAAGCTAATCACAGTACACATCATTTAATAAAAGCAATAGCCATAAAAGAGACACTACATGATAATATGCATCTTATAGGAAAGGGGAAAAAAAATGCCCCCTAGCTGCATTAATCTTTCCCCTAGCTGCATTATTCTTTTCTTTCTATACATGGATTTTTTTCTTGATCGTGGATCTTATTGCCTAAACAACCTAAAGTTAAAAACAAAAATTGTTCCTACTTAGCTATCAAGAGGGACTTTCAGATCCAACCATAAACAAATTATATCTCACCTCCACCACATAAGTATTACCAGATCCACATTATGTAAGAACTCAGACTCTTGCTAACATTGTGCCACTACAGAATTGTCTGATTCCATGATCATACCATATGCAACTTGGTGACATTTTATAATATGCATTTATATATTACAGGAGGTGCTTGTTTATGTAACTTATATTACTTCCTTCACTACAATTAACATGTGAGAACATGCAAGTTTCATTCTCTTCTGTCAAGGGCTAGATACAATCCTTGCATTAAGTCCCATATTTATAGCCTAGTTATCAAAAAATTGCAATTGAGAACTTAAAAAACACTAGTTAGCATTATTCATCTAGATAGAATATAGTATCCCATGGCTAGTACTCAATTCAGCTTATGAAGTCTAAACCCTCAACTTCAAACTGTATTATATATATCCAATGGATAACAAAGTAAACGTCTAACAGTGCGCAGGCCACTTCAGGGGGTGTAAAGTACTTAGCTTCATTCTATGGCTACACCAACTTTAATTTTGATGTAGAGGTTATGCTCTTGGAGTTTGATCAAGGTAAAACTAAGGCTAATAATTGGAGTTTGTTGGATTATGAACACTATTCAGAAACCAGAATATCAGGAAAAGAATGGAAAAGATGGTCATAATTGGTTTAAACTCATAATAACCGGGAATTCAAATGCAGCATAAGACAAAGTTGTAAGTTGTACAGTAAGCAAATGCATTATATTATAAATTATTGTTCATCTTTAATCACTAAGGGGACAAGAATGTTCCAACAAATCCCACTTTATAGGCATAAAATATGCATTTCCGTGCTCATGACCATCATAAGCAACTTTGATTTGTCCAGTTAGATAAAGACCATCATAAGCAACTTTGTCTGGATTCTTTTGATTTGTCCACTCTTCGGCTAGGTCTTTGGCCATTCTTGTCCAGTTAGATCAAAAGCATTAACCCTAATTTCAACTAAACTTTGATTTGAAAAAAAAATTCACAAAACTTTGATTTGAAAAACAAATGCTAACATCTACACATATTCAGCCCGAATTAACCCTAATTTCAACTAAATCTGAACAAAAGAGTAGGAAAAACTTAAAAAAAATACCTTTTGTATTCTCAATGCTTCAATTGAGGCAACAACAAAGAGAAATCGAGTCACTTCATGGTGGCAGTTCCAAACCGAAGAAGACTCAATTCGTGGTGGCAGCAACAAGGAGAGAGTGACTTCGTAGGAAAGTGAACAGAGGGGGCAACGACGAGCAGAAAGGCCGAACGGGTTGAGAAGGGAGGAGGGGGCAACGACGCAGAGACGGAGAAGATTGAGAAGGGATGACCGGCAACGATGCAGAGAACAGTTAGCAGTTCGCGAAAGGGTTTGAGAGAAGAGGGAGGCAGCGGGTTAGTCTATGACTCTATTCGATCTTCAGATTAAAATACGGGTCAAATAACCCGGATATAGGGAGATTTTTTTAAAGCAATATAACCCGGGCGTTTCACAATAGGGTTATTTGATAAAAAAATTCACTTTTATATACCGGACATTACAATATCCGATATATAAAGGTAATCCGAATCTATTTTTTTCGGTTTTACCCCTTTATACACCGTATATGGCACGCCCGGGTTATATTCTATGGGTTATTTTCCCAATTTTGTAGTAGTGTTTGAGATACAATGGTGTAAGGCCCACGTGGGCCACGTTCAAGTGTGCGTGAAAAATAGGGTTGAGACAGGCTTTCGACGTTGAATCAGATGTGAAATACTCCCTCCGTCCAAAAATACATGGGCTTTTACTATTTATGCACGTTTTTTTAGAAGTTAAAAACTATACTACCTCCGATCCAAAAAGGTTGTCGTTTGGCTTTTTAACACGTATTTTAAGGAGCTAAAAACTATATAATATATTAACTTTTTTATTATTATTTTTTTATAATTTAATACTTATTACCAACAAATATTAAGTTGTAAAAAATAATTTTAAAAAAGTTGATATTTTATATAGTTTTTAGCTCCTTAAAATACGTGTTAAAAAGTCAAACGTCATTCATTTTGGATCGGAGGGAGTATAAAATATTAACTTTTTATTAATTTTTTTTTAATAATTACAAACTTATTATCACTTTTTTATTAATTTTTTTTAATAATTACAAACTTATTATCAATAAGTTTATAATTATTAAAAAAAATAATAAAAAAGTTAATATTTTATATAGTTTTTACCTCCTCAAAAAAGGTGCGTAAATAGTAAAGTCCATGTATTTTTGGACGGAGGTAGTAGTTTAATTATTTTCTTTTTCTTATTCATTAGGTTAGAGCAGATTTTTGGTTTTAGGGTTTGTTGGACCTTATGCCATAACATGATTTATGATTTGGTATATGTTTTTAATCGATTTTCTCTTTCTTATTCATTAGGTTAGAGCAGATTTTTGGTTTTATGCTATAACATGATTTATGATTTGGTATATGTTTTTAATCGAACTCTGCTTTCGTATATGTTTTGAACAAAAGAACTTAACCCAAATCTAGGCAAATCTATTTAAGGAGTCTTTAGGGCAACAACGTAAAGTGGATGCAATTATGATTGAGAGTTCTATTAATAAACGATAGGTATTTTGTGAAAATAGTTGTTGAATTATATTTTGACTTATTTGAAATACTCGTTCAATTGATGAAGGAATTTACATGGGACATATTTTTTCCTATAATTTACACTTCGTATTATACTTGTGAAGATCATATCATTTTTATGTCATTGAAATCATTATGATGACAACGTTGTGGGGATCCCGATCTCTATAATCTTTGTTCTCGTATTCTTTGTTTTATATTGTTATTTGCATCAATTATTAGGTTACATTAGTTCTTCATTCTTAGTTTGCATCTTGACATACTATTTTAACCTATGATTCGGTTTACTATTTTGACCCGAAAACACACGTGTCAAAAGACGATAAGGATAATCAAGGGCACGAATGTGAAGTTTGTTACAGAAGAGACTACAAGTGATCCATTCATTTTGGGAAGCAATGGAGGACAACGATCCACATGAGAATGACCTTGGTTGAAAGGATTAATTTGGTATGAGAAATGGAAAAGACAAGATCTTCTACATTTTGATCAATGGCCAAGATGATGAGTATGTTGAGTGGGATGTCAATGAAGAAGAAGAAGAAGAAGAAGAAGAAGAGTTCAATGAGGAGTTCGTTGTGGCCGTGGGAGAGGACAATATGGAAGTCAAAGTCACGATCAAGGCTTTGTTCATCTCAAAGGCCCAACTTATCATAGTCATCGTTTTGAAGACATCTGTGCATCTTTTTTTTTTGGATAGCTGAAGGTTGAGTTCTGAAGAGATATGGAGAAGGTTTGAATAAGCAAGGAGATGCATTGATGAGACACAGGCGGACCAAGACTCGATTCATAACAAGGTCTACAAGATGCATTTGATGCAACGACAACGTTGACAACACATAGTAATATTGTTGTTAATGGACTCAGTGGCCAACTCTTTCTTTTAGGCTAAGAAAAGGGTTGTAATAGGGCATGCTAATCAGAAAAATGACTATTAGCAAACAAAGTGTGCAAAGATCAATACATCTCAAGTCTTAACATCACTTTGGAACACATATATATGTTCTTACACAATCGCAATTGCAAAGCTGTTCACGCCATAACTGAAGTCAAAACATACCAAATATATGTGTGTAGGAAAACAAACAAGACTGCAATGTCAATATCCCACACAACACTCTTCGTATCTATGCGCAGAAGAGACACCCTGACAAAATGCAAAACCATATACACTGAAAAAACTTGTAATCATCGGACTCAAATTCCTTCGGTGACCCTGATCTCATCCACTGCAATAGCATCCTGAAAAGAAAGGTAAACCACAATGGTTATGAATGCATACAATGTAACTAATCATCCCCGAAAATTGTCAGATTTTCATTTGCTATATTTGTTCCTACGTCAAAGAGTTTCTTCAACTCCTAATAGATGTTTAAAGCTGAAGGATTGACTATGGAACATCTATCTATAAAGATGAAGAAGCAACTATCATACCATGTTTTCCTTATTTTCGTATGATATCTCCTCTCGTTCTGGAGGCTTAGCTGGATCTGAAACCAATTTAAAAAGTTGCAGATTAGAAACTTTTTACTGCTAAAAACAAGGAAGATCCTTTACAATTATGAGATGAAAATATACCTTCACTTGCTGTTTTCCTCTCTTGCTTGATCTTATCCTTCCCATTGCTACAAAACTGCTTACCCACCTTTCTAGTTCTTCTCAAGGTCTGAGTGCCATTTTCATTAGCCAGTTTTGGGGTAGCTGACTTCCTACTTAATGATCTATGGAGCCTTGAAGCAGCAGTAATTTTGGAAGCAGAAACGTTAGGAAATGATTCTTTGCCTGATGAAACTTCGCAAGCCTCTGTGTTAAGAGATTTAGACTTCAGGCTTCTAGCCCCAGGTGGCAAGTCAGACCCCTGAACAACCTCAACAGATGATAATGTTTCTTCAGGCACATGAGAACAGGTCTCAGAGACTTGCAACTGCTCCAAGGTTTCTGTAATGCCATAGATTTCAAACACAGTTTTCACAGTTTCTTCCAGTTGGATGACATTGTGTTTAAGGACATAGGACTTGAGCTCATCACAAAGGCGCTGGAGAGGCTGTCCGTTAAGAAAAAAGCAAAATACACATGAGTGAGATGTCTCTATTAGATCATGTCACAACCAGCAAAGAAAGAGGTTTATCTGCTGGCAAGTGTTCAAAACAAATATACTGAAACAAGAAATGCAAATGTCAATCAGTAGCTTTAAATCCAACAAATTGAAGGATAGCTGAACTTCCCACATAATTCATCCTCTAACCAATAGATCACCAAGGATCATATCAGACTAAATTCAAACGATAAGAGAATATGACATAATAGTCAAAATCATTCTTTGTATCATAAGTAATGTTCCTAGTGTAACCAAACAGTCCATACCCCAGTTGTCTTGATTTAAAAATAAGCAGCGAAGATATAACTAGCGTAAGACCACAGGTATCCACTGCATTAAGAATGCATTTTCAGTAAAATTGACTAAGCCTTGGATACTTTACCTCACATCCTGCTTCCACGGCAAGCTTGAAGAAACCAAGTGAAACAGCATGATTAGGCACAGATTCTGAGAGCTTAATTTGTGAAAGCCAATATGAGGCTGATGATAGAACATTAAACTTTCGACGAGCAGATGATTTGGAAATGGAAACATCAGAAATAGGAGTATCACTCTTTCTTGCCCTAGTCTCAGATATTGGAGTAAAGTTGCCACTAGGTTTTGGGCGAGGTGCAGCAGTGGGTTTGGCAGGTATGGAAAGCCTTCGTCGGGGCTTGGCAGACTTTTCATCTACAGATTCAGAAAGATTCAGCACATTGACACTCTTGCTGACACCAGAAGTAGCTCGTGCCCTGGATCAACAACAAACATTTAATACACCATCAAAGAAATGAGGGATCACTTGGAAGTAAGCCAAGATTTTATCAGTTGCATAACTAGTGCACATTGATTTAATCAGGCAACTGCTTTTCCTCTGTAAAGGATTTGAAACAACCTTCTTACTGTTCTTTTCTCCCCTAATGACAGGCAATCCCATTTAACCCAGACCATAGGAAATTTAACCATGTTTGGCCAGATCAATTTTTTCTAAACAACTGGTTTGATAAACAGCTCAATAACAAATTCAATCGATATGGCGTTCATATTACCTCTAAGCACAAAATTTAGACTGTAAAAAGATGAAACACCGACCACAAACCATTTCTCAGAAGAAACAGACGTGTTCACCGAGACAATTAGGAATTCAAAAGAAATTCTGAAAATAGAACCAACAAATTAGTAAGCGTCCGTATTTGTGTTGGCGAAGGCGCGCCTCAACTGAAATCAAGTACCAATTATTCAACCGATCACTCCCGGTGACATAATTATTGTAAAAATAAAAATAAATAAATGCACGACTCATCAAATTTGCAGTGGGTGGGAATAAAACCTCTTATAAGCAGAAACAGATTTGTCAGTAGGAGGAGATTTTTCCGGCTTGAGTTTTGTATTTGTAGTAGATGAACGCAGAGGGTACCTCAGCTTCGTCCTCCCGTCATTTGCTTAAGAAACAAAAACGCAAATACAATTACGAGACAAAATCGAAAACCTAAACCAGGGAGACAGAAATTGGGAGATCATCAGTACCTGTAACTAGAGAAGATTGTTGTTGCCCTTTGACAGGAGCCTCCATTTTTCTTGTTTCAGATCACAGAGGAGGGAGGCGGTTTCACTTCGAGATGGCCGATGCGGAACAAAAACTGAATGGAGCGTTACTTGATTGACTGGGAATTTAATAGGCGGGAATTTTCCTCTAAAAATAAATTAAAAAAATCTCCCTGTTATTTGAATTTTAAGTTTTAAATTTTAAATTTCCCCAAAATACCGGCTTTTCTTCTTATCACTTTTTCAAGTTCTCCATTTCTTTTCGTTTCTTTTTTTTGAAAGGGGTTGGGATTTCCGAAAGATAATTTCAAAATCGAAAATGATTTTCGACCTTGTTAAAATTTGAAATCTCCGACGGGGCAGTAATGGAAGGTAAATATATGTCGGGTTGTATCGATTTATTATTATTACTTTTGCAATTATACTAACTTAACTCAAACGTTTAAGCTATTGTGTAATGTTTCACCCTTTCTTATAACCCATTATTTTTAGTTTTTTACAATAAATGTAAAATAGACTGTAACATGGTTAATCCATTGCAGTATTTTACATATTGCATTTCAGTATCTATATCTATATCTATATAAACTCTTAATTTAGAAGAGTTTAGTATGATATGTCAATCTTAGAGCCATTTTAGAAGTTTTGGCCAATCTTTTTTTTTCCATTTTTCTTTGTTTTTCTGTAAACCTCTTTTTTTTTTCTTCTTCTTTTCCTTTAATTCTCTTTTTTCTTTAATTTTACTAACTACTCTGATATTATTATGACCAGGTAATTTAAAATTTATTTACTAACTATTGAATATAACTATTGATTATGACACGTCACATTTAAACAATGTTATAATGATACTGATATTATTATGACCGGGTAATTTAAAATATCTATATTTATGTATTATCCTTCACATAATATTTTAAAAAAATAATTTTCTGAGATAATTGTAAGATACATTTGTTGTAAAGTTTTTTTTATGATTTTTATCTTAACATTTTAAAATATTTTATAAATATATATATAGAGAGAGAGGACGGATCAAATGTTTACAAGTCTTAACATGTTTTGTGTTAACAAATAATGACCGTTGGATTAATGAAGATGGAAGACCAGGATTAAACAATGATTTTCTGGATTTATTTTTAATTAAAAAGGGGGACCCACATGAATTTACACCCCACTCTCACAAGGCTAGAGCGTGTGATGCACAGCTAGAAGCCAGTAACTGATGTGTGGAGTGGTAGACGTTTTTTTTATTTTTTTTTCCAATTTACACAAATTTCCTTTTTGAAAATATATTTGGAAGATCGTGATCAAATATTCTGGTATACAAAATCTTTGAAATATTCAATACCCAATATTCATCTTCTTATCACAGATATTCATCTCCTTATCACAAATATTCAAGTCATTCAATTCATTGAAATGTTCATCACAGTTTCCATCGCAATATCATAATATTCGTATCAAGATCACACTGATTCATCAATATTCATCAAAATTACAGAAATATTCATCAAAGTATTTCAATTATTCATCAAATACAAGAATTCGTCAATATTCATCAAAGCTATTTGGTTGGTCTTCAAAGTCATCACTGCTATCTTCCGGATACAGTGCACTTTTCCCAGTCCCCTTGTCTGAGATTGCTTCTTTCCCTGCCTCAATGTTTTTCTGTCCACCTCTCCTAGCCATAATCTTCTGACCTGACGGGCCACAATATTACCCAAAGATTAAACACAATAGTCACAGTACTTCATAAATCTTCTACAAGTTGAAATAACTATTCGTCAAAGCTACTCAATTATTCATCAATGACAATACTATTTGAACTCAATTATTCATCAACATGCAAGGCATTCAATACCCAATATTCATCTCCTTATCACAAATATTCAAGTCATTCAATTCATCGAAATGTTCATCACAGTTTCCATCTCAATATCATAATATTCGTATCAAGATCACACTAATTCATCAGTATTCATCAAAATTACAGAAATATTCAACAAAATATTTCAATTATTCATCAAATACAAGAATTCATCAATATTCGACAAGATTGTATAACTATTCGTCAAAGTAACTCAATTATTCACCAACGACAAGAATCCTTTCACCAATATTCATATCAATCTAACAAATATTCATCAAAATCACCCTTTTAACTCAATTAGTCATCTCAATAGCACAATAATTCACTAATATTCAGCAAAATTAAACAAATATTCATCGTAGGAACTCAAAATTCCGTTTCACATCCACGCTTCTGAAATTTAGCGTTGTAACCCAAACCCCACCCATTCAAGACAAGCAATACACAATATTCATCTACACAACACAAATATGCATCAACATCCCATTTCTTATACCCTTTCCTCAACGCCTTTCTTCAAACCCTAACCCAACTAAATCAACGAATTAAATACTCAACAAGCAAGAGGAGAACTTACCCATGTCGATTAGCAACGGAAGTATTCAATTGAAGCGTCAGATCTACTTTCGAAGTCGATGGTTGCTTGAACCCCCGCTCTATTCCCCGTTCGAGAGCCTGGAAGCGCCGGAAATAGGGACGCCGCCGCCGCCGGATTTTCTCCCTCCAGCCACGCCGCCGCCTGGTGCCGGAAACAGGACCACAATGCCGCCGCCTCTTAGATGGTTACAGATCGCCGCAACCGCCAATTGGAGAGCCGGAGAAGAAGTTGTGGAAGATCGCTTTCTCCCCGTGTGGTAGGGCCGATCCGTCTTTATCCTTTCCCAGAAAAAGAGATTTGGTGTTGTGGACACACGCGCTAATGAGACTAGTTAGTGGGGGGTTTTGTTATTTTAATAATAAATGTAATTAAAAGGTCGAATAATCTCATCCATCCATTTTATACAAATCTACGGTTGTGATTTGTTAACACAAAACACATTAAGGGTTGTTAACACTAGACCTAACCCCTCTCTCTCTCTCTCTCTCTCTCTCTCTCTCTCTCTCTCTCTCTCTCTCTCTCTCTCTCTCTCTCTCTCTCTCTCTCTCTCTCTCTCTCTCTCTCTCTCTCTCTCTCTCTCTCTCTCTATATATATATATATATATATATATATATATATATATATATATATATATATAGAGAGAGAGAGAGAGAGAGAGAGAGAGTATGGATCGGATGAGAACATCCCTTAGGGTGAGAACCTAGGAACGATTCTGGGCCGTCGGATTTGATAAAATCAAGGGTTGAAATTAAATCTCTAATTTCTGATTTTACTTCAAGAAAAAACGTGGGACCCACCATACAATTTTCCCACTCTCGCTTATAGGCGTTTGTTTCACACCCCTTACTGCTTTGCGGGGCCCACTCCCATCTTCTTTGTTTTTTAACAATCTGTAGTTTTGCTCCAAGGTGATCGAAAATGGGTAGGCGTACACAGTACGGAAGTGGGTTCTAGTTTTTTTTTCCCTTTTTTTCCATGATAATTATTTTTATTATTCAAATAATAATTCTATATATATGAATAATGATTTTCAATTTATCGAATAATGATTCAAATGGTAAACTCTCTAATTTAACCGAACAATATATCAAATTTAAATGAATAATACATCACATTTAACCAAATAACCGTCCTCTTAAATATGAATAATCTTTCTAATTTAACCGAATAACATAATTATTAAAGTCAAATGAATTCGTGTTACATATACGAATAACCTTTTGAATATCGATGAATAATATAATACGAATTCGTTCGACTTTAATAATTATGTTATTCAAACAATTATCATAATCTAAAATGTTTAAAACTATTAAAATTATAAATAATGAATCGCCCGCTTAAATACGAATAATATCTATAACTTAAATGAATAATCTCAGAACTTTAATGGAATAATCTCTAAAATTTAATTGAATAATCACCCTTTAAATATGAATAATCTTTCTAATTTAACCGAATAATTTATTTTCAACTAAATTATCTTGATACCAATTGTAAAAAAAAAAAAGCAAAACAAAACAATAACTATGTAAACAATCGTCTTTTTTTACACGAATAATCTATATAATTTAACCGAATAATCTATTAAATTTAACTGAATAGTTATCTCTTAAAAATGAATTCTTGCGGTTGGGCTGTATAAAAAAATGCTACAGGGGTTGGTTGGTGTAAGGAGACTAGGTGATGCGCGTGAGACGTACAAAATACGGGGTCCACCTATTTTTCTTTAAATTAAAAAAGGAAATCAGGATTAATCTAGACCATTAATTTCTTTTTATTCTATGGGCAGGATTTATTCCTAGGTTCCCATCTTAAGGGGTGTTCCCACAGGAGCCACCCCCCATATATATATATATATATATATATATATATATATATATGGAGGATGGTTCAAGGGTAATCAAGCCTTATTGTGTATAATGAGAACACATCTGGGCCGTTGATTAGATAAAATGGATGGATGAGATTAAAAGGCAATTTTAGCTTTTTTTTTATTAAAAATCAGTGGGGCCCACATTTTTTTCTAGCCCACTTGCTGAATTGGGGGCGTGTGTGATGCACTCTCTTGAAATTATTCGATATTATATCTGGATTATTCAATCGTATCGACGGATTATGTGATCGTATCGACGGATTATGCGATCGTATCCACTTGTCACATGATGGGTGATTATTTTTTGCTCTGAATTATTCGATAATATCACTGGATTATTCGATCGTATTAATGGATTATGCAATAGTATCGATGGATTATTCTGATCGGCTAGCAACATGAAAACGCCATAAACTACTTACCAAAAATTATTCGATGGTATCGTTTGATTATTCGATGGTATCGCTTGATTATTCGATTATATCGCATGATTATTCGGTTACTTTATGTCATTGTAACAAATAACTAAAAATTATTCAATGATATCACTGGATTATTCGATTATATCCCGTGATTATACGATCGTATCGATACATTGGATATGTCCTAAACAAAATTTATACATCCCTAGTGCAACAATCCAATTGTAAAATCAAGAACAGAGCAAGCAGAACTTGACTGAGAAATCACAACTAAAAATCCTAAATCCAACAAACAAAATCTGTAAAATCAAGAACAAAACCTAATTCGAGATCTTCCACAAACCCTAACCACCGGATACCAATTAAAGATCCGTCATAGCCAGAGATACTTGGGTTTTTTGAAATCAATTTCAATTGATTTCGCAATTTAAACGAACCTGGTCGGCGACTCGGAGTGCTGCGTCATGGGCTCGGTTAGGCTGCTAGAGGGCCGCTGATTGAAGTCAGGGAGAGAAATCAGGGAGCCATTGCCGATGCACCGCAACAGGGAGAGAAATCAAGGAGCCGTCGACCGCCATATCGCACATCACCGTCTTCTTCGACAAGCCCTTCCAATCGCCACCGCCGGGTTGTCCGATCGCCATCACCGCAACTGGCGCCTCTGTTTTTCCGTCGCCATCACCGCAACCGGCGCCTCTTCCACCACCGCAATTGGTATCCGGTGGTTAGGGTTGTCCGAACACCGCCTCTGTGGGACGTCGCGAGAACCGGCGGCGAAGAGCGGCGGCGTAGAAGGAATAGCGAGGGATGAAGAGTGGCGGCGTAGAAGGAGGGGAGGAGGATCGAGAACCTTCGATCGCCGCGAGAACCTTCCAAGACGAAATCCGGCCAGCGAGAACCTTCGCAGGAGGAGATCACCGGGGGAGATGGCCGGTTCACTGTCGCCTGATCGCCGGAGTCCCGAATGCTCATTCGATGGCCGCTCGCCGCTCCCGATCGCCGCTCCTTCAATCTCTCTGTATCCTTTATAGCAGAATGACAACAATGTGGATTAGGGTTGGAGTTGGTGGTTACACGCGCTTTAATGATCAGTGGTGTTGTTTTTTTTCTATTTTAATTTTCAATTAATTAATATTACGGAATAATCTCAGCCATCCAATTTTACTAAATCAATGCATGAGATTTGTTCTCATTATACATTTTAAGGGGTGTTCTCATATGATCTATCCTCTCTCTCTCTCTCTATATATATATATAGATTAAAAAAAACCTGTCGTGGCGCGGGAATCGTACTAGTTTTTTTTATTGTGGTTCATGTGAACCCGGTTCAACTTTTTGTAGTTGCTTGAACCCATCTTCTATATGTAAACGACAGTGGCCTCAGTTGCTAATTAATCAAATACAAAACCAATTTTTCAATCCCTAACTCTTCTATCTCTATAGTTGATTTCTAGGGTTGGTCGCCCTCACCTTCGAACTCGAATCTGAGTTTCTAGGTTGAGAACTATCCTCAGTTTGCTTGTAAATCGTTCCCATTGTGTCAATGGTTTCGATCGTCGGAAATCTCGTCTCATAGACACTCCCATATATATCAAACCTCTTAACAAAATTGATACCTCTGTTTAGTTGAGAGATGTTTTTGATCCATTCAAGTTATCTTGGTTGAAACATTTGAGAGATGTTTTTGTTAAATTCACGGTGGGTCATACGACGTGTGTGGGGGTCACGCCCAAGCGCATACGCGCACCAACCAAGCCGAGCACACAAGCCGAGTGGGGTTCCATACTAAAACCAATTGGTGTTAGGTGGGGTAGACCACCAGCTTATATGCAAGGTTTGGATTCAATTTTTATTCAATGTGAGATCTATCCCACACAACTTATATTCTCCACATTCCCCCCTCAAGCGCAACTGTCTGGCCACGCAATATCTGCCAGTTGCGCTTGACGACATAAGCCTTAAGGTTGGCTAACCAACTGAGACCAGGAATCCAAACCACACTGCACCTAGCCGAACCTCGACTCTGATACCATGTTAAATTCACGGTGGGTCATACGACGTGTGGGGGGTCACACGCCCAAGCGCATTTGCGCACCAACCAAGCCGAGCACACAAGCCGAATGGGGTTCCATCCTAAAACCAATTGGTGTTAGGTGGGGTAGCCCACCAACTTATATTCAAGGCTTGGATTCAATTTTTATTCAACGTGGGATCTATCCCACATGATGTCTCCAAAGTAGCCATGTCTGTATGCATATTTTAGTTCCATATTCTTTACATTTTGCATATTTCGGGTTGGGAATATGTCAGATTTATGTAGTATATGCTTATTTGTCAAAAATAGAGATCTACACAAGTTTCTGTTTAATATCACAGAATATGGAACCATTCCGGGAGAAAACCAAGAGGCAAGAACCGGAGCACAAAGCTACTCGACATCGACTACCTTTAGTCGATCTCGACAAGCCGTGTCTAGACACCTGCCAGGATCGAGGAGGATCACGTCGAGAAGCTGAAGACGAAGAATCCGACTCCACACCGTCCTCGAGATCGAGTAGGATCTACTCGATGTCGACAAGACTCTGAACACCCACCCAGAGTCGAGAAGAAGTTACCCGACCTGACCAGGAAGCCGGACACCCTACTCGACCTCGACAAGAGTTAGTCGAGATCGATGAGCCCGGAGCCCAGATCCAAACCTGTCAAGCAGAGCCACCCGAGAAGACCTAGTCGACAAGGTCACCCAACTCGACATCGACAAGGGGTACTCGAGATCGAGTACACTTGTGAGCCATTCCGAGCCTGTCGAGGACCAGCTAGCCGAGACGACAAAGCCGAGCCAGTCGACCAACTTTCCTACTCGAGATCGACAAGACCCTTGTCGAGATCGACGACGATTCTAGAAGCCGCGTTACTCGGTTTGACGAATCCTACTCGGTGTGGGATTACTTGAGCCCGAAGATTGCCGATTCTATCCGAAATCATCAAGACACATCATGGAAGAGAAGATCTATCCATTAAAGACATTTAGATATATTTAGATTTAATTTTCTTGTTGCTTTTATTTATCCTTAAGCATTTTAGATATAATTTTAGATATAGATAGAGATTTCTATCCTTGAGTATCAAGGATTAGAAGGCTATAAATAAAGCTCATGAGGCTGATTTTAGATTAATTCAAATTCAGAGAGAAGTAAGTAGAAGTAGAGAGAGAGAGAGAGTGAGCGGCCGATTGGAGTTGTGAAGCGAGAGCGGAATTGGCTTCAAGCGGTTGTAAACTTTGGTTTATTTTAATGCAATTAGTTTCCTTTCAATCGATGATGTCTGAGTTTGCGATGAAGCGCGAGTAGTCCACCCACTTCTAGGGTTGGGACAAGCCCGACGATAGCCATGCACGCCTGAGGTAAAGATCCGACTTTTATCATGTTTTGAGCATCTACTACTTGTTTATGTGTTTATTGCCCATCTAATGGAGATCCATGCTAACAACTTGGATTATAAACATAAAATCAGTAGAGACAATTAGGGTTTCTTGAAAGAGTTGTCTAATTGTTGGAAAAGGCGAAAGCTTATCCTTGATGCAATTTACATGATTATCTGTTTATCTCTGCCTTATGCATGCTTGGTTATCGTTGTTGCAAACCCCAATCTTGGAAGCTTTTACATTAAGTTTATTTCGAAGTCCCAAAGCATTTGCCTTTACTTTATTTCTTTGTTTCGTTTTATTCTCTGTCTACTCGATCTCGACCAAGCCTGGTCGATCTCGAGTTACTAATTCTCGATCTAGCATCGATGTAGCTTCTGTGTGCAGGTACTCGACAAGATGAGCCGAAGTCGACGAGGACTCTACTCGATATCGAGTAGCCTCTAGTCGATATCGACGAGACCCTGTGCTTGCTGCTGCGCTGTGTTCGACTGTCCGATCTTCTGTCGACTACCCTAGTCGAGATCGAGGACCCTGTTGTCGACTTCTGACCGTGAGATTCTTCTGCTGCCTAGGATCCGCTGACACACTTCCTCGTGGATCGATCCTGACTTCCCGCTGCTGCATCAGGAGGAGGTCTTGTAATTATTTGCGTGGGCAGAATCTGGTTTGATTTATTTTGTTATATTTCATACTCGATTTCCTCCTACTAACACCACACAACTTATATTCTCCACAGTTTTTGACCCATTCAAGTTATTTAGGTTGAAATATTTGTTAACCTATCCGGTATATGTCTGGTCGGAAAAATAAACCGATTTGCGTGCCTATCAATCTAAATGGCATTTTTTGCCTGCAAAATATAAGTTGCGTCTTATGCTTGAGTTGGTTAAAATTTATCAATTTAATTTCAACAATATAGATTTATTGGTTGTAATTTTAACTCCATATATATATATATATATATATATATATATTATAGGTAGTTGAATTCACATTTTTTATTACAAAATAATCTCGAAGCCAAAGCAAATCTATACAAATATCTATACAAATACAAATATAAAAGCAGAAGTATCTCACTCCTAGGTGGCTTCACCAAAACTCTTAATTCCAAATGTCTGATTATAAGAGCCTCCACATCATTTTCTTTTTAATTCATTTTCCACATCTCTTCCACTTGAACTCCGCTCTATCTACGCGTACTTCAATTCCCACCGCCTTCATCTTTACGGTTTGTCAACTCCCACTAATCCCACTTGCACGTCCCCACTGAGCCACTATACATTTGTAACCTCCATCTTTACAGGTTTGCAGTTTCAAACATTAACCTCCACCATGCATAGCCAATCTATTTAAAGCTCAATTTCAATCAACCAGTTCGATAAACAAGGCAAACTCTTGCTCATGGTTGGCGTTCATACCTTGACAGTACAATTCAGGCTTCAAAGAATGTCTCATATCGATTGTAAATGCTTATTAGGCAACCATTTTCTTCTATATATTGTGTAAAGATTGCGATTTTCTAAGTCAAGGTTATTTTTTGAGTTAAAAGTTGAGCACATTTACTTTCTTTGATTCTGAGTTAAGAATCATGTTTTGGGTGAGATGCTAAAAACAAAACCCTTTAGTGAGATACCGAGACAGACATCCTAGCGAGAGAGGAAGATATTGAAGGGTCAAGATTTTCGAAGTGTGATTCAGAGATAATTGAAATCGAGTGTGAGTGAGAGATTCAAAAGTGAGAGGTCTGCAAATTTCGCCATACATATCCGGTTACTAGTAGAAAAGTTTATCTCTTCAAATAATCAAAGAACCTCGCCGGTCCTAATAGTTATGATACCACTTGATATGCAGATTACCCATTTTAATGCACATTTTTAGGTTGACTATGTTACTGAGAGGAGTTAGATCAACCAAAAGAGGTGAAGCATTTGGCCCAACTGAGCCAAACCCTCAACCTGGGAGGCAAAATAAAGCAAACCAAACCAAACCCGGATATTCGTACGTCTATGTAGAAAAAAAAATACAAAATCATCAAAAAAAATTAAGGCGCATGTCTTCATACGTGATGTTTCATATATCCTATTGATTTGTTAGCCTAGTAGGAAGGTATTTCTCTTGGTCATAGATTATGTTTGGTGAAAGGGTAGCAGATGGGGTAGCTGGAGCTGATGGATTATTTGTGTCAAATGTATGTTAATAAGCTTGTATGGTGTTTGAAAAATCTAGTTGTTAGGGTAGCTGATGGAAATTTGTAAATAGAAAACCAAATGCTTTGAAAATCTTGGTGAATAAATGTTGAAAAGCTCTTTTTTTTATTAGAAAAGAATTTGTGCAAACAAGCTCTACTCGGCGGCATCCTTTCGGATGAGGTCTAAAAGATCAAAATCGTTGTAGATATCGACTCCCCAGACATAGTGACAAAGATGTGCAACCTTATCAACCATTCTATTGCCTAACCGGAGAACATGAAAGAAAGAAAGTTATTTCATAGTCGATAATAAAAGTTGGATGTCAGACAAGATCATCGCAATATCCCAAGGGCATTAACTGATTTATTTAGATGATTTATTATTATAATAGAACACCCTTCTATATGAATTTTATCAATATGGAGTTGTTGAGCATGTTGTATTCCCATCTTAAAAGCAAGTGCTTTCTGAGGGCTCTGTTTATATAGCTTTTTATAACTTATGTGTATCGAATGTCCATCCTAACTCCGGATAATGGATCCAACAGAGCTTACACCGTTTGTAAGAGTGGAACCATCGAAGTTTAGCTTGAAAGTTCCTGTAGGTGGTTTTCGCCATGTCGTCTTACCAAGCGACCTTTTCTTCTTTAATTGTTTAAAATTTTGTGAAAAATGTGAGAGATCCTCATCCAGACAATACTCAAAGCGAGATGTTTTACTCAAACTCTCCTTATGAGTTTTAATGATGTGTATCGAGTTGTCACAATGTGGGATGGGGGCTAGCCTAAAAAAATATGTTGGTTACGAATATACCAAGTCGTCCACTAGGCAAAGGCAAGCTCAACTTTGGTCGATGCAGAAAGGTTGTTTCTGATAAATGAGATTATAGATTTTATATCTCGAGAATGATTTATTATACTGGATATAGTGGTGTGTATGCGTGTCGGGAAACAAAAGAGAGAACGTACAATTAAAGATGTTGAAAAACTCTTAATGTAAAATAAACCAAAATTTTATATTTATTTCATTTAAAACTATATAATATCAAAATCATAAGCTCTAAAAAGTGAGCTAATTGTGTAGTTTTATACCAAACATAGCCAAAACTCGCTTGTATCATTTATTTTAAACTAAGAAGTTGTCTCTACACGATCCAACAAGTAAGGTCATACTACATAGGAGGTACTAGCATTGGTTATCAACCCTCTAAAAGCGGAAGCCATCACACTCTTCATGGGATCCAATAAGCAAAACAACTCGTCAACTCCATATCACAAGCATCGAGATCGAAAGCAATTCCCTTACATATGATGTATCGAAGGGGTATGAAAATCACCCTAGAAAATTGAGATGCTAATCACTGATTTACTGATGCATCTAACGACTTTCACGTAGTTACATGTACTTCACGTTGAGATGCTCATCACGGATATACTGATGCATCTAACGGCTTTCACGCAGTTACATGTTCTTCACGTGGCTAGGACGAGTAATTGTGTGGTAGATAAGGTTGCACATCTGTGTCACACAATCCAATGTCACAAATCACAATCTTGAGAATGCTCCATATCTACGAGACCTCTTTCGTAAAGATGCTCTCGGATAACACTAACCACACTACATCCGAATTCTTTCCCACCCAAAAAAAAAAAGAAAAAAAAAACTCTTCTCTCCACCTCATACCAAGAGCTTTGACTTCACCTATTCAAATCCACCGCCACTCTTCTCTCAACTACATCACTCAACGCCCAATTTCATGAGATGCAACCAAGTTACTTTCAGCCAACAAATCTTATCTGGGCTATGATTTTGAAGAATAAATTTGAGGCATTTTCACCAAAAATATCTAAATAAAGAGGAAATAACAAAATTAGAAGCTTGACCACCAATAGGCACGACCCAAAAATATCTAAATTTGGGGCATCTGGTGAAGGACAACACCAGATGTCGAGGTGATCTTGACCACCAAATGGATCTTGTCTTTTTTTTGAGGGGGTCCTATAGAAGCTTCATCCTCAGCAAGGCGAGGAATTGAAGACAGACACAGAATGAAAGAGAAGACGAATAAGCACGACTCAATACCTTGTTCTAGAATAGAATTTCAAAACCAAAAACATATCAACGCCACCTAACAAGTTCATCCATCAAGACAGTTAATCTATATGTGGTAACCATCTGGATCTCAGTGACTCAGTGAGAAGAATCGGCCATGTAGCAATATAATAATTCAAATAGCTTGGCCATGTGCTCAAACAAAATGCGCAATCTATGAAATAGTTAGGTGTGTATACCATTAAGCATGCTGATAATAGTAAACAAAAAAAAGATGCAACTGTTTGCTAAATATTCCTTGTTTCTCTACCAGGGATAGGATTAGGAGGCGCTTTACAAACGATGCAAAATCAAAAACTGGAGAGAAGCAAATGAACCAGGCCGCACAACTGCTAAAGTTGATAGCTTATTCATCTCCATCCTCACCATCTTCGTCGTCATCCTCTTCACCACTTTCACCATCCTGTGCCTGTCATATGTAAGATCCAATAATGTTTACCGAACGAAACAACATAGCAACATTTGCCATTCAGCAGGTTTTAAGAGAGCAAGATAGAGCAAGTCCCATAAAGAGAGGCTCCAACACAGAAGAGTGGCTTTTCCATCCTTGCAACCATGTATCAGCAATCACTCAAGAAAAACAGAATCTTTTAAACAGGCTGCACTAAAACAAATCACCACATGCTGAAAGTGAAAGGTCAAACAGGCGAAATCGATTTATCAAAACAAGAATCAACAACTTTGGTGGCCACATTTTATGGTCTACAAATGTCCTGTGTCCACCAATAGAGAGAACAGGCAATAAGCCAAAGTCAAATATAAGGCTACAGTAAGCCTGAGTAAAAACTAATAGGTGAAAAGGATTATCACAGCAAGAATCAACAGCATTGTTGGCCACATTTAATTGTCTAAATATGGCCAGCGATGTAAATTACATGATCAGGTAACAAATATTTCAAGGAGTTGAAACAAATCAGCTAACACAAATTACACGAACACCTAGGAAGGGGAGTTGAAAAGAAGGAAGATGCAAAAAAGAACTGAGCCTAATGCTCCACACTGATCTACAAAACAAAAACACTTTTGAGATATCTTTTAATTTCATTTTGTATAGCACTATAGCATCAACTAGGGAAAATTGTTAGCATCGATCAAATAATAACTTAATTGGCAAGATTACAGGAACATAAAATCAGTCCTGAGTGCTGACAATGTTTATCTACCTCATCGTCATCACCCTCGGCTTCAAAATCTTCCTCATCATCAGCTTCCTACATAAAAAAATGGTTCACTTAACAGTCAAAACAACCCTAAAAGTAAAAACAATAAATTGATGGAATCAATTCAAGATGTATTACATTGTTGAAATATGTAAGTGGGTTAGGCCACAAGTCTTCCTTGATTATCTCAGCAACCTGAAAGATTTCTCAGCACATAAGGGAAATCAAAAGAAAAAACCAAGCACAAACTTGATGCTAATATATTTGACATAAAAAATCCACACACCATAATACATAAGGGGAAAAAATTTACCTCATCATTCAAGTCCTCCAGGTTTTCTTTTACCTGCGTGTCACTGAACCAGGTGAAGAAGCTGTATCCACATCATTTCAAAAACAGAGAGCTTAGAAATACAGAAAATGATTTCCAAAGGAATTCTAAGAACAGTGCAACTTTGAATATTCTCCTAACAAAGTAACCTTCTAAAAAGATACGAAGGCGAGTTGACAAAATACACGTTAACTGATCATTCATTCACTGCAATAGTTATCACAGTGACCCTCGTGAACTGATCAAATGAACATTTAGTGAACCGGTTTGGATCCGGTGGAGTTTAATAGAGTTTCTCATTCCTCTCCCAAAAATAAAAGAAGAAAAAAAAAAGAAAAGAGAAAAATTTGGGGTTGGTGGGGTTTGAGGAAAAGGAGAGGGGATAAACCCAAATCAACGATTGAGATTTTACCAACTCTACCCATAGAGCTTTTTTAAAACTCTATGGGATCCAAGGTGTTAGTGAACATCATATATGTTGCATGGAAATGGAAACAAAACTAAATACAGGGAAGCCAAAACCCCCTAAAGAAAGATACTCCCTCCGTCCAACAATACATGGGTTTTTAGAGGTAAAATTTTGTCCAACAATAGATGGCCTTTTATGTTTTCTAGGTAGGAAATTGTAATGATTTGTATTGGTTTGTGTGATGTTGACTTTTTAAAATATTTTGATTGGTTAAAATGTGTAGTGGATGTTAAAAAATTATAAAATTTATGAAAAAGTTAGTGTAATGATGATGTTTTTTTAGAAGTAAAGTGTTTTATTAAAACTTGTGCAAAATGCTAAAAGGCAATGTATTTTAGGACGGAGGGAGTAATAGAGAAGAGATGGATAAGGAACAAAAGTATGATTTACATGTTGTTTACTACATCAAAGAATAAAAATACACGATTAAAAGACAATCCTAGGACATTAAAATAGATGGCAACAACAAACAGAGTTTGATTCAATTAATTCCAGTTGCAACACTGGTTATAGCCAGCCTGAGAAAGAGGAAGGGCGAAGTTCGTCACTCCCAATGGGCAATGGCTTTATCCCACCTTTGTTTTTCCAGAGTGAGATGGGGTGGTGTTGTGTAACAAAAATTTAAGTAAGCAGGAGAGGGCAAAGCAAGGAAGAAGACCTGTGTTGGAGGACGGCAAGTGAAGATGTAAATGTCAAAAGATGTTTAAAAAAAAAAAACTATTTTGATTCCCAAACTAAGTTTTAACCAAACAAGGAGTATAATGAAGGGTTTAAATTGTACCAAATAGATCCTTGATTCCACACAAACCCTTAGCAGTGACAGAAAAAGGTAAGGCAAACTCTTGGACTGCAGGAACACACCGGTAGTAATGGAAAGCTATTTGGTGGCTCAGTGGTGATATACTAGAGATATTGAAGGCCAATTTAGCTTAGACCCCCTACCAAAGATTGCATAGTTCCTACTAAATCCCCACCCTGGCAGTTCATTCAAAACTGAACAAACCGAGCCTAAACCCATGCTAGTCACACCACTGTTATCACCAGCCAATCCACTTCCCTCACATGTCAGATTCAGTTCATGAAACTGAACTGTTTCCATCCATTTCCACATCATTTCCCACCATTCCTAACCACTTCTTGCGCATGTGTGAATCAGCTGGAGGACAAGGAGACCAATCCACATAGAAGTATATAGAACATCATAAACTGACAACAGCAAATAGAGCATGACAAATTAGCACACTGACCTCTCTTCAGGAAGAGCCCGTTTATTTCCTTTCTTATCATTTGTACCATTCGAAAGAATCCCCTTCAAAGATATAAGCAAAAGACGAGATAATCAAAACATAGCTTTTATGGATTGAACACCAAAAAAAAATAAAAAAAATAATTGAAAAGAATCATACCGAACCCTCTTTCCACTTAATTGATGTTGCTGTAACCTTTGTTGTTCCTTCATCAAGGAAGGTGAACGCCTTCGTAAGTTTTGTGTCTTCAAAGTAAGGATTGGTTTGAAAGTTCTGCATTTAGCAGAAGAGTAAGGCAAATAAGAGAGATTGAGATAATAATGTGGATATTAGACAAGTATCAGCAAGATGTTGCATGGACCCACTACACACTTACAAATGTAATGGAGTAACCAGATTTGACATCTTTTGAATCCTCAACCTCAAGAGAGCTTAGATACTTGAAGATCTACAGATCAACGAATTTGAGCAAATTAGATACATACAAAGCAATTCAACCAGACATCCCATACTAATGCAGTTAATGGAGCATATCATCAGAATCAGTTCAAATGTACTCATATAGCTCTAGGAAATGTGTTCATACCTTTTGGTCTTCTTCAGTTAGCAGTTCACCCAGAACAGGATGGCTCAAAACCTTCAAATGGTTATTAGGACATTAGCTTAGTACTAAAAAGCACAAATGTATAATCTGAATGATAATAAATGGTTTGTATAAAGCACGTACAGCAGTTAACCAGAAGTCCGGAATGGCTTTGATTATGTCATTTCGTTTGTCGTATACTGGTTTCCTTATCTCATTATACTTCTGTTCCACCTCCAAGACTTCATCGCTTGCTTTCTCATTGATCTATGGCAGGAAACAACCAACCAAACAAGCAAGCAAAAAGGTTCAACGTTTCAATACATGTTATTCAACATCAAAACATACATTTTACATTTAAACCAAAACAAAGATCATGTGCTCTCTATTTTAGAATAGATATGGCAACAAACAATAAAGCAATGCAAATTTACAATAAAAAAGATTTGAGAATGACTGAGGAGTACAGCAGTAAAATAAAAGGGGGAAAAGTGAATATACATTTAAAAGGCAGTATTTTAACGAAAAAAATAATCAGCTGGAGCTGGACTTCTTCATTTTAAAAAGAAAACGCCTAGAAAATAAAATTGCTTTATCTCCAGCAGATAAAAAAACACCAAATGTAAAGAGCTCAACAAATCAACAATAAACATCTCACAACGAGAAGAAAACTAGAGACGGAAAACAGGGTTCAGATGAGGGAAATCAACAAACATGCATATTAAATAAATAAATTGGTTCACGCGAAAGCCCTAAACACGATAAATCGTGGTCAGAATAAGGGAGCGCTACGCCTGGGAACAGGATAAACAGCAGAAGCTCAACTAAAATCAGTCCATTCCAATCCAGGATAATTAAAAAAAAAAGGGAACTTTGTTTGGCAGAGATGAAAGAAGGGGGTAAAAACCTTCTCGAGTTCGTCCTGGATCTCCTGGAGCTTCTCAATGGAGACTACGAGCTCGCCGTCAATCTCCTCGGCGTTCTCTTCGTCATTCTTGTCGGCGACTTTCAGTTTCTTGCCCTTGTCCGCTCCCATCCCCAACGTTTGCGGAGGCCACCAAAAACCCTAGATTTTCACTCCTTGAAACAGAGAGAGACTGGCTAAAACCCTAGCTTTTTTTTTTCCTTTTTACAACACACTTCCTCTCTACTCGTCTTTTTATCGAGGGAGAGGGGGAAAAGGAGCTACGGCTTCACATAGAAAAGAGCATTAAATAGGGTTACATAAAACCACCCTCAAAAATCAAAATAGTCTAGTTTTTACAAAAAAAATCGCCTTAAAATAACAGTTTATAAAGAACTACCCATAAATGTATTTTTCTTTTAAATAAACACTCATGATCAATTAAATATGTAAAAAAATCTTTAACATGGTAAATTATCACTTTTGTATTTAATATAATCTAACTACAATAAATTAACCAAAATATTTAAGAAATTATGAATACTTAACATTTGTTTTATAACTTTTTACACATAAAATTGACAATGGGTGATCTTTTGCCAAAAAAAAAAAAACTAAATTTATGGGTGGTTTTCTGATTTATTTATTTATTTATTTTGAGGGCAGGGGCGGATCTGCTTGCATTGGTGGGGATGCTCAAGCATCCAAAAAAAAATAGTGTTAATTTCTTAATATTTTCTGTCAAGCATCTCCAACCCGGGAAAAAATTACAAAAGAAAAAAAAATTTACCCTTAAATATTATCGGAATGATAAAAAATTTATCTTCAAGTATACCCGGGATAACGGTCCAGGATCCGCCCCTGTTTGAGGGTAATTTTTTTCAAAACTCATCTACTTTGAAGGGTGGTTTTTTGTAATTTACCATGTTAAATAAATAAAGAGTAAAACTACATGTAAGAGGATAAAATGGTTATTGACAAGATAAATTTCACTAAATTGTTCAATAAGTAATTTTTCATTTCGGAACCCTAGTGATTTCAATCAGCGTTTGCGCCTCATCGTACTCCTCTTCTTCAATACCTCTCCTCAACAACAACCACTCACCATCACAAAGGGCAACACTAACCCGGTTTTTTCGACGGAGGTCATGCTAGACGGGAAAGCGACGACAGCCTAGTCCACCATCGAGCCACCAACAATCGACGTCGCCATAATTGTTGCCCTTGCAAGCCCCATCGTTGGCGATCGACGTCGTTGTAATCGTAGTCGAAGGTGTTGGCGCAATTGCACTATCAACCTTCACAACCACCATTGAACCCTCAACGACCTAATTTACCATCGAGCCACCAACAATTCCTCCCGACACGAGAACCACACCATCAATGCCTACTTTTTCATGCCATTCACAGCGGTCATGATCAATGGATGGTCAAGCCAAAACCACACAATCGCATCTTGTGCAAATCAACGCTACAATGATCACCGACTTTAGATCTTCAAAAAATCCCACCGAATTCCAATATATTTCAACCAACTCGGCAAAAATCCAATATAATTCAACCAGATCGGTAGAAGTCAATTGAAATTAAATCCAAGAGCATGCGGGAAGACGGGGGGCGGGACTTGAATCATACTAGGATTTTGGGGCAGAGGTTCAATTGAGTAAAAAGGACAAATGAGTAATTTAGTTAGAAATATCTTGTCAATAACCCCTTTTCATCTTAATAATAGCCCTTATGATAAATAAATATCAAATTATATATATTTTTTATAATTTTCGTCGGTTAGCTGGTTCTGTATTAGACCCAAGTAAATGCGGAGAAGCTTGGGATAGGTTTTACCAAAATATTGTCTCGGTGGTGTATGTGAGTAAGGCTAAGCCCGCTTCACTAGTTGGATTTCTTGTTCAATCCTAACTAATATTGTGGGTGCAGGCTACCTATAGTACTCACAAAACTTGTCTTATTATAGCATTCACACTAATATATAAATAAACAGGTACATTGACAAAAAAAAAACAATGAACATCGGCTTATATATAACCCTTAAGGGCACGAACTATTGAGGTGAGTTCAAACTTATTCATATACACATTCAGATATACATTGAAGGAGAGTTGAGCCGAATTAGGGTTTATAGAAATGCTTAGCCGAGTTACAAATTCATGTTTATTCTTATGCTTATGTCGATTATAGATACGTTTGAGTAGTTTGATTGGTTCAAGATAAGAGATTCGATGTTTGAGCATGATCAATGATTTGTTATCTGTGCTTAATAAGCTTTTTATGAAGAGTTGCAAAGTCTAACAGTATATGTTATGAACAAGAACAATTAATTCAAATGGGGAACCCATTGATAGTCATGAAAGACAATAAAAAGTGGGTTTCAATCATTTGAGTTTTGGAAAATTGAGCGTCTCAATAACATTAGAGATGGATTTAGTTAAACGAAAGTTGAATTTTGAACTATCGGATTATTTCCAATTGAACGAGCATGAGTAAAGAATCCATGGATGAAGATATAAATTTGAATTTTTCATCGTAACTAAATCTTCTATTTTTGATTTGTCGAAAGGACATTGAAGGAAAAAAATGGCTAAAAAACGATGACTTTAGTTTACTAAAGTCATCGATTGACATATTCTATTCTTTTAGCTAAGTAGAAACAAAATGTTTTTCCTCAAGATTCTCTAAAATAAAATTAGAGAACGAAGTAACTAGAAAAACTTATAGAATACACATCTTTTAGAGGGATTATCTATAAAGCGAGTACTTTTTAATGATATCTTTTACATGATATTGTTTTTTCCTCTGGTTGACAAAAAGTGATTTGTGATTGCAGTTTATGTACTTGGTTGATCATTAAACTCTGAATTGACATAACATTCTTAGACTGGTATGCCTATGTTTACATGTATGCAGACACAATTACAATGTTTCTTATAAACTGCGTTCAACGAGCTTCTCTACAATTTTTCATACGTGATGCCTATGTTTATGTTGTATTCAGGCACAATTACAGCATTTGTCTTGCGAACTAGTGATAATTTAGGGAATTTATATCTCATATTTCGTAAGAAGAAAATATAAAGTTCATATTTACTTGAGTTTATAAAGAAAACTATTTTTTGATTGTCAACAAGATCACGCTAGGAAGACATTGGTAACCTAAAGCTCTAGAATCTGCGTGTCTATTGCTAATATTTGAATTGAGTTTATAAATAAATAATGTCTTATTTTCAATCCTTTCCATATACTTAAATACGTGCGTGTTTGGAGAATTATATAAATTTCATTTGATATACATTTTAGGGGGTTGCTAATAGATATTTTTACATCTTATGAACAACAATTGTGATTGACTAAATATAAATGGATTTTTATCTTTATAGGGGCCACTATATACATGGTGATTTTTTCGCCGAATGCAAGGTCCTAACACAATTTCAAAGTCGGTAAATATTTTTATCTGAAAACAGCTTACCAACTGACTTTCCGCGTCAACAAACATTTTAGCAACCGACACCGACTTTCCAACTTGACAAACATTTTACCAAACTCGAAAAGTATGTATCGACAAGTTGTTTTCAAGCAAAAACGCTTATCGAAGTTAGTGCCAAACCGTGCATTTGACGGAAATTTCACCATGCAAACACCAAACCAATATCTTTTCAATGTTTTAAACCAACATATACAAATGCAATGAAAACTCATTCATTGCTTGTTTTCCCAAGTTTTGTGCGCTATTTTGAATGCATCAAAGGGGCAAAGAGATTAAAGATAAGGAAACGCCCGCATGAACTTAGCTCAACCGGCGCATGAACTTAGCTCAACCGGCGACAGAGGTGGTATTTGGAGCATGAACTAAGGATCGAGTCTGTCTCACCAGCGACAATGTGGAGCAACCTCTCAAATGAGGGGAGCTCCTTGTGCGCAGACTGCGCAGTAAGCATTGGTCCAAGATCATTGTTACCGGTTGAGTCACCATGATTTTACCTCCTCTTACCATCTTCGTCGGGCCGAAGGGTGAGGGGCGTACGGGGTGAGCGATTTCACCTTTTGGAGCAGGAAAACGAAACTAAATTGGGTGAGTTTAGATATCAGAACAAGTCATTAATGGGACTATCCCGACCCAAACAATAAATAAAAGACACAGATTGAATTAAAGCACAGGGTTGGATTTGGATGTCAAATAAAGCAGGTGAAAATAGATGCTTAGATAACTAGCACAATCCCCTACCTAGATGCCCTATCTGCCACAAGGGGTTGTCAGTACAAATACTCCTTTCAGACCAATCACCGATTTTCGACACACACATACGGGTATCAGCCCCAACACAAACATCATCTACATTTCACCTTTCCCATTCGAGATCCAAGGCCTTGACTGCATTTGCTCCCGTCTCCTCAACCTTGTCGACACTCTCTTTCAACCCTTTTGTCTGGTTGTTGGTGCACAAGTCCCATGCCATAATGTGCGGTAAAGCGTACTACACAAACAAATAAACAAACCATTACACAGTGAGCAGCATCATAATTTTGTTCAAGCAGTGAAAACTGCAGCTTATTAATGAGATCAAACCATTACACAGTGATAAGCTGGTGATAAATTTGGCTAGGAGACATATGTGCAGGCCATGTAAGTCATGCTAGCATAATGCCCAATCTAATGATTCTCAGCCACTGATACCAAATATCTTTATTCTTAATCAAAGCAAGTCTCCAAAAGTTTGATAGTCCAATCATTCTATGAATAATAACAGAAGCCTATTAATTAGCCAAGTCCACATGACAAGCTTTTAAACATGTAACACTTCCCTCACCCACGAACAATCACCGTTGTTAATTGATCAATTGATAAGAGGAATGCATGGAAAGTATACTGTATTACATCATACGTACAGTGAAAGAAGTGCGTATAACAGCAAATTCAGCAGTTGTGACAGGAACCGTGAAACGCTCATTGGTCTGTGTGATGTTATTTACAACATCTGCAAAGAGAGTGAAATAGCTGACATATTCACAGATAAAAGGAGTGATCATGAAATTTTTGCAATGAATTGGAGAACAATACAAGTAACAAACTGCAGTACAACATCTGTAAAATTTGCATAGATAGGACAAAAGCCCCAACTAGCACAATTGAGGTAAAAAATGAAAAAACAGCTTCGCGTTTTCTGGTTCTCATTCACAAAAATTTGTCCTAATTTTCCTTCCCTCTTATTCACATTTTTTAAAAGTCACCATATGTAAGTTTTAATTTTCAAAACTTTACTTTTACTATTAAATTTAATTAACGTGTCCATTGCGTGTCCAAGTCCGATACTTTTTAATTTGGCGTAGTACTATGTCCAAAGCGACACATGCTCATTGGTCTGCATGGTGTTACTTACAACATCTGCAAAAAGAGTGAAATAGCTGACATATTCTCATATAAAAAGAGAGATGTAGCTTAGACTCCATCTCCCCCTTAAACTATTCATTTGCATATTCTGTTAATTTTGTAAGACTGCCTCTGATTCACCGTTTATGAAACAGGTCAACGGTTAACTCTGATTTTACCCTATAAAGAGCATATCTCCTACACATGAAACAATAATCTGTATTGCTTTACAACCAATACATTCCGCACTAAAAGAACAGAAAAATCATTGTACCTTCTCTTCATGATCTATTTTTTTTGCTAATGTTTGGGGAAACAACAAAGTATTTTGGACAGATGAAGAAATTTAACCTGAATGAGAAAAAAGAAGAATTAGATAGTGTTCTTACTCAGAGAAAAGAAAAAGCCACTACCACCTGGACTGGGTTTGATTGATAAGCTTTTTCTTACTTGACCAGCAGAACTGCAATGTAAACAAATTAGTAGGTATTCTCAACCAGTGGAAACAACAGTTCCATGAAGAAAGCAACCTTGTTTTCATGGAAGGGTCATGGAAGAATTCACAAGACTCATTAAGACCCATACTAATTAAAGATCCAGCTTCTGTGGGCGACAAAGCAAAGAACTGCAACAGGCAAATAAAATTTGATCAATTAGCTAAAGGAAAGGGATCAGATTATCAGAAACAAAAAAAAAAAGGATTAACAATCTCAGAGTTCTGTAAGTGCGCTGCTTGTAGTTTAGGAGTATAGTAGGCAAGCATCAAAGATAAGATGGGGTCATGTTTGGAAGTAAATTTGCAGGGCAATGGAGGAGAGTTGTGTTTTTGCAGGGCAGTGGAGTGGAGGAGCCATTTTTGGAAGTAAATTTTTGCACACATCAGCAACAAACAAGGCTACAAATTATAATCATCAAAGGAGAATCATTGAAAACCAAGAAGTCCGGCCTCAAAACTAGATCCAACTGAATTATACTAGGCTTCAACAACTAAAAACTCACATCTAAAATAACAACCAAAATCTGAGATGACTGTGAATCCAGATTATAACCCACAGATTAGACTGATCACTGTAAAAGCATTAGGGATACACTCATCGCTTTCGACCTGGAATATGAAATCAGTTCAGTAGAGGACCTACTAGAAGGTTATCATTGCTAAACATGGCATGCCCAATCCAAGTCTTTTTGTCAGTTCCAAAGGGAACATATTGAATCAGCATTATCAAGTAATGATAGGTATTGCGGCAAAATCTAACTGTACTAATCATACCTGTTTCCTGTCCCAATCATACTTGCGCTCCCCAATGGATGGTGTAAATGTTAACATCATGACACCATTGCGATCAACTTTGAGGCTCCCAGACTATTAACAAAGACCGAAAATAATTTTATCATCCACCTTCTGGAAATAATGGTTTTAAGGCAAGAAAACATCCTAAACCTTAAATGTTAGGAAATTTAAAAATAACTATATTTAAGAGATAAAGACAAAAGAAGAAGCATACATTCAATCTGCTCAAAGTTGGTGCAACAGGCTGAATAGAGAGAGCGGCTTTGCCTTTGTAGATACAATAGGTAGCATGTATCTTTTCTGTGGCATTCACAAATTACAATGACCATTAAGTCTTGCAAGGATTTAACACAAGGCAAATGACAATAATGAGATCAAGATATAATTTAAAACCTACTTCGCCATTACTACATTGTTAAAAATGCAAAAAATGTCCAAGATATCCTATATTCAACATCTAATGGTTGTCTTTGTCTAAAGGGTATTTTGGAGACTCTATACATTTATTTTTGAAGTGTAAATAATGTTAAAATATATAGTACATATATACGGGTTTTGAATGTGCTAATACATTAGGGATGTTGGGTGGATAAATGTAATTTTGTTAATAGTGCCGGGTTTTGTACTAAATATTAGGCGCAATTGTGTTTAGTTTACCCTGCAATTGAACTAAACATCTAGCAAAATGGATACATAGAATGAATATCAAGCAATGAAGCAAAAACTTGTTTAGTACCATTGAGTCTAAACTTTGGTTCAAAAGTTGAGATCCCAGCCTTTGAGAAGACATTCCTCCCCAGTAGCCTTTGAGATGTCTTCCACCTAAACAAATAAATAAAAATAAAGACAAAATTTGAATCCAAAATCGACAGGATTTGAACCAAAAGAACAGTAGCTTATACATCAATTGATAACCATTCGAATCGACCAAATATTTAGCAGTTCGTCAAAAGAAAAATGAAAGAGTTCAAAGAGGTGTAAAAATTGCTCCAATGGTAGTACGCATAGTCAATAGAAGAACAATCTTTGCTTATTTGGTTTTGCTTTTCTTTTCAAATATCACCGCATGTAAGGATTTTGGGTTGGTGTTGGGAAGATTGTTATGGGTGCTTGAAGGAGTTAATGGATTTCAGCAAGCAGCGAGTACAGTAACAACGAACAACCTCAACCAGTAACAAAATTGGGGAAAACAAAAGGAAACAAGAACAGAAGAGATTTAGGGATACCTTAGAATGCTCGCCATCTTCATCATATTGGCCTGAAATTTGCAGCCGCTTGCCTCTCCCCTTCGCCGTGCAGACAACCAGAGTGACTGCTGCTGTGCTGCACACACAAAGGAAGGGTTTCACTTCAGGTGACGCTTTCAAATCTTAAGCACCCCATTTCTGTAAATTTACAAATTGCCCCTCTCATTTCGATTTTTGTAAAGAAAAATAGATTTTTTTTCTTGGGCAAATTGCATAAAATAGCACGAACTTTAGAAATAGTTGCACTCAGTGGTACGAACTTAAAAAAATACAAAAATAATCATCAACTTTGGGGTTTAGTTGCGGTCGGTGGCACATACCCCTATCTCGCTAATGTGGACTAGTGGAGGTGTTTACATGGATTTTTTTTTTAATTAAAAAGGCATATAGCGAGATATGGATTAGTGAGAATGCTTACATGATTTTTTTAAAAAAAATTAAAAGACATAAAAGATGTGTCCAAATTATGAAACTAGCAAGGTCCAATTTTTTTTTTTTTTATTTCATGTAATTCCAAATCAAAAATAATTGCGACAATTATAACATTTGGAAATTAAAATTTGGTACTAGTTATTTTAAGGGAAATTTACAGAAAACCACCCCTCAAATATGAGTGTTTTCACTTAACCACCCCTTAAATTCAAAATTACAGAAAACCACTCTTTAAATGGTTTTTTTTTAATACAAGGAAAGGAATTAGGATACAGCTATCATTTGCGAAAATAACTATATCCTAGAGCGTCCTTTCGGACGAGAACGCGAAGTTCGTGATCAGCCAGCAAATCCTCGTCGGCAGGGATGTCGTACGCCGGGTGCGCAACCCGATCGGCGACAACATTAGATTCCCTGAAAATATGACGAATATAAACAGAATTAAAAAACATAAAAAGGGACCTAGTATCTGATTGCAGAAGTTCGATACTCCAAGGTCAACGATAATCTCCCAAAAGGGAGTTAACCACAAGTAGGTTGTCACCCTCGTTAAGCAGGTTAGCGATACCCAACTCCTTTGCCCGAAGAACCCCATTCCGTAGCGCAAGTGCCTCGGCGTAGACGGCAGAAGTGGTGTTACAGCGGCCCGAGCCAGCCGAAATCACAGAAGCATTCGAGTCTCTAATGATGAATCCATAAGCGCCGTCGCTAGATTGTCGATACGAGCCGTCAAAGTTAAGTTTCAAAGCCAATGGTGGTGGCCTATGCCAATGGTGATTGATATCATGGCTCTGTACTCGGCGTTTACCCGAGCCGATGGTGGTTGTCGGGTGGGCCCTAGTAAGGAGAAAGTTGTCAGAATCGAGATCGAGACGAGAAGCCTCAGCCCAACTTTGTTTGGTAGAATGCAGTTGAATCTGAATCTGAGGTAATGTAACTGTAGTGGCTGAACCAAAGACCAATTTATTCCGATAGAACCAAATAGCCCACCAACAATAAAAAAGATCGATCAGGGTTGATTTGTTAGTTGCAGAGAAGAGGTACTGTAACACCTGAGTATGCTGATGGTCATCAAAATTGGCTAGGCCCCCATTGGGTATTGTACAGTTGATAGTCTTAAGTACCTGCTTGGTCATAGGGCAGTCAAAAAGTAGATGTTGAGTCGACTCATATGTGCAATCACAGAAAACACAATGCATAGGGACACTAACATGTGACCTTTGTAGGCGTCCTTTGGATGGTAGAGAGTCAGTAGCAATTTTCCATAAGAAGTGCTTTAACTTAGGCGGAATGTTTAAATTCCAAATCCACTGGCACTGAAATTGGGTATTTTGAGCACCATTAGGCACCAAAGATACCGCAGATTTGGTGGTAAACCATCCTGAAGGGTCCGGGCCCCAGTACAGTCGCTCCGAAAGATTGGTAACAGTAAGAGGGAGTGTACTGATATGTGAGATAATATGAGTGGGTAATAGCCCTGTCAGATCAGAATGTAAGAGAGGGAGATTCCAAGATTTATTGCTAGTAATGAACCTACTAACCTTCCAAGAAAGTTGTTCAACATTCAAAAGGTTGTTCGAGCGAGAGACAAGGCCATCCTCAAATGCCCAATGATCAGACCAAAAAAGGATGTCATCTCCATTGCCGACACTCCATCGAAGTCCCTTTTCAAACAAAGGGCGTAGTTGTATCAGCTTGGACCACTGCCAAGAAGACACTCCTTTCTTCTCGTATGTCTTAATCGATGTATTTTTAAGATACTTAGCCTGGATAACCTGTACCCAGGGATTAGTGGGTTCTGCAAGTATTTTCCATAAGAGTTTGAGTTGTAGAGCTATGTTCATTGTTTCTGCTTTGTAAATGCCCAGACCACCGTTTAACGTGTCGGAGCAAATTTTATCCCAACTGATAAGCGAAGTATACCGCTCTTCCTTATTCCAGAAGAATCGTCTATAGACTTTATCTAATTCGGTAAGAGTAGAAGCAGGCAGCATAAAAGATTGCATTAAGAAAATGGGTTGAGCACTTAGGTTTGCCTTGATAAGGACCTTCCGACCCTCAGTCGACAGAGAAGAAGCCTTCCACCGGGTGAGTTGACGTTTAGTCTTAATAACGACATCCGCAAATGTATCCTTATTGACTCTGCCATTGATAATCGGACATCCCAAATATTTTTCCAACACAGTTGAGCATGAAAAACCTAAATAGGATGTAATATTTGCTTTTGAAGCAGTAGTGGTGTTATTCGAAACCTGGAAGGAGGACTTATGGTAATTAATTTTCTGGCCAGAAAGCCTACAATAGTTATTTAGAATAGAGTTAACAGTTTGGCAGGCAGAAGCATAAGCTTTAGTAAAGATCATCATGTCATCGGCAAAAGCGAGAAATGGGTCAGTAGGTCCATTTTTGGTGATAGGAAAACCAATGTCAGAATTCCTAGTAGCTTCATGTTGTAGTGTTTGAGCAAGAAGCTCTGAGGCAATAATAAATAGTAACGGGGAGAGAGGGTCCCCTTGCCGAAGGCCCCTTCCTGGGAAGAATTGTTGTGTCGGAGCATCATTAATCAATATTGAATAGGAGACAGTGGAGACACATTCCATAATCCAGTTGACAAACTTACTCTGAAAGCCTAGCTTCTGTAAAACGGCTTGAAGATATGACCATTCAATTTGGTCGTAAGCCTTTTCCATATCAAGTTTAAGGGCTACCCACCCGACCTTACCCTTTTTTGTTTTAAAAGAATGGAAAATTTCATGAGCAATGAGAACATTATCATGAATGGAACGTCCTTTTGTGAAGGCCCCTTGTAAAGGGTGAATGAATTTTGTAAGTGATGGGGCTAGTCTTGCCGTAAGAATTTTTGCAATGATTTTGTAAACGGTCGAACAAAGACTAATTGGGCGGAAATGATTAATACATTGAGGGTCATCAATTTTAGGAATCAACGCAATAAACGTATGGTTGGTTTGTTTGAGAAGTTTACCTGAAAAGAAGAAGCTCTTAACAACTTTAATGACTGTTGGGCCTACAATACGCCAATACTTCTGATAAAAACCGGCTGGCATACCATCAGGCCCAGGCGATTTATCAGCATCAATAGAGAAGACTTTATTCTTAATTTCTGCATTTGAAACAAGAGTTGTAAGGCGGTCGTTATCTTGTTGAGAAACAACAGGACGTAATATACCAAGGTTGTTAGCCAGAACAATCGACGGATCAAGAGTGGAGCGAAATCGGCGAGCATACTCGCGTTCAAACTCTATTCGAATAGAGGTAGGATCAGATGTACATATGTCATCATGGAGGGTAATGGACTTAATAAGCTTATGGTTACGTTTGCATGTTGCAACTCGATGGAAGTACCCGGAGTTAGAGTCAATAAGCTTAGTATGCTTTGCCTTAGCTCGCTGACGCCAATAAGAGCGTTGGAAGTCAAGGAGTCTCTCTCGTTTAGCGAGAAGTCGTTTCTGTAGTAGACACTTCATGTCGTCAAAGGAGACAAGGAGTGCAGCTTGTATTGCTAGAAGATCTTTTTCAGATTTGTCTAGTTGGGCACGTATATTACCGTATGTTGGTTTGTGCCATTTCTTGGCTAGAGTTTTTAGAAGTTTGGTCTTCTGAACAAGCTTAAACATATAGGATCCGGCTTTATCCAGACGCCAAGCCTGCCGGACAATGTTTTCAAAATCCTTTCGTTTGGTCCATGCTAGCTCGAATTTGAATGGTCGAGCAACAAACTTAGCGGTGTGACGAAAATCAACTGTAATTGGGCAATGGTCGGATGAGGTAAATGCGTGGTTACGAATCTGAAGCCTATCGAAGGCTATTAGCACTGTATTCTGGACCAAGCATCGGCCGAGCTTTGCAAAGGAGTTGTTAGGCCCACCTTGGCGCTTACGCCAAGTAAACTGTCCCCCCACAGAAGGGACATCACAAAGATGTAGGTTGTCTTTGATTCTGAAGAGGCGCTGAAAGCGCGCTTGTCGAGGAGCTGAGCCGCCCATTTTTTCATCTGGGGATTGAATGTCATTAAGATCACCCATAACACATATAGGGTGAATAATAGCATTAGCATAAGGGATAAGGAGATCCCAAAAGAGATCTTTGTCTTTGTTATCTGGTGGGGCATAAACGATAAGCATTGTCGTGGTTGTACGGGTAGCAGAGTCATAGTAATTGAAATGAATAAATCTGTCTTCGATTAGAACCAGATCAATAGATCCTTGTGAAAGGGGGAGATTTTTCCAAATGAGACAAATGCCACCAGCAAAACCTGAGGCTGGAGCAAAAGCAATATTTGTAAATCCATTTTTTTTCCAAACCCTTTCGTCTGGTTGGATATTCGTTTTGGTTTCTAATAGCGCTATTGCATTGATAGAATTTGTTTTACAAAACATATCGACCGAGGTCCAAAGGTTTCTTTTACGTAACCCACAACAGTTCCAGCTGCAAATATTCATAAAAAACTGATTTTATAATAAGATAATTGGTATAAAAATGAAAATGTAGTATGAAACGACAGTAAGGTGTAAATCTCAATGAGCACGATATACCCAAGAAGTATGTATATGAACCAGTATAAATAGGTGTTGCCCCTATCATAGCTTGCAACAACAATGGTGAGTTTAGTAGTCCGATTGGACAATGAATGTGCCTGGTTAGGCAAATGATATTTATAACTTTGTAAGAGGCACATAACAACGACATGTAATTTGGAAATACTAACAGAGTTGGTACTAAACAAACAACTTTGTAAGAGGCAGTATTGTGCCTTAAGTAGCTGCTGATAGCCAGGTTGTGGCTTTAGAGAGAATCCATATAAGGATGAGATATTATCCCCAAGACGGAATAGAAGAAGACAGTAGTATGCCCAGGTGTTCGAGCGTACGAAGGAGAACCTGCAAATACAACAACAAGAGCACAGGAGCCAACGACAACCAAGCAGAAACGGAGTTTGTGTAAACTCGGATAGAAGTAGACCGAACCAATTCAAAAGCACAATTAGAAGCTCGCTAACGAAAAAGTGTGATAAATAAGAGCATTGGGCGAGCCAAGCCAGAACCGAGCTTGACAGAACGACACATAGTGTAATCGGATAATCAGTAATAGGATCAGAGATGCAACTCCAAGCTAAAAGAGTAAACTCAAAAGCAGTGGTGCACAAAAGGGAAAAAAGGTGAGAACTAACCCATTTCAAAAGCACAAGCCTTGTAAGCATACTATTCAACCGTATAAAGCAAATATAGGTGTAACTCAGAAGCTCAAAACAGGAATTCACCAAGTAGAGACCAAGATTAAAAAGCCTCAAAGACTTAATAATGGTAGGAAAGTAAATTACCAACAACCAAGGTTCAAGACCCATCGGCAAACCCCGGGAGTACTTCCGGAAAACATTACTAAAATACATAGAACGAGTAAAATCATGATAGAGGTGGTAGAACAAGCCACGAAAAGATACCAATATACCAACCAGTAACAATTTGGGACAAGAATTATAATCATTAGAAAATAAACTCCAAAAATTGGTATGAAAGGCAAAGGCACAGAGTAGTAATGGGTAGAAATTGTAGGAGTATAGATCAAGTGGAACGAATAGTACCAGGAAGCAAAGGAAATTGCATCCGAGCGAACGAAGACGGAAACCAACGACAGCCTCGAAGAAGAACAGCCGCCCGCACCCGCAAGCTCCGCCCGAGATAAACTCGTTAACCCTAGCTCGCCAGAAAACAAGCCAAATCAACCTCTGAAATCGCTTATAGAGAGTTACGCGGCCCTGAAGGAAGCTTCGATTCACTGAATCAGGCTTCCATGTACTTTGAATTGAGGGTTTTTTGCTGAGACCTCTTTGGATTAAGGCCGACGACGCTTTATAGGTCGAAATAACCCAGGGGGGAGCTACCCCCTGAGAATTATTGCAGCATTGAGGGGGAACAGGCACCGCTGGTGACGATCGAAGGAAGTGGTGCGTATTAACACCAGATTTAGGGTGGCGATTTGGGCAGATCTTTGTGAGACAAGGGCCGGCGGGGCTGAAGGGGCCAAGGGAAAGCGGGCGGCGCGTCAAGCGCGTAGTTAGTAGAAGGGATTTCATTTTTTGCACTCTTTAAATGGTTTTTACTTACAACTCACCACCCCTTCGTCTATTTTCATTAATTTATCATTAAATATAATATATTTTAATATCTTTAAACTCAAATTTGATTATAAATATATTCAAAATTTGAATTTAAGGACTCGATTATATTTTAGTGATCATTTTATTTATTTTTAAAAAAGAATAATAAATAGTTAATAATTTTCAACTTAAAATTTGAGTTTGATCCATTTTATTTGTTATATGTAACATTTTTCTTTAAATTTACCTAAATTTAAAAAAATTAGGTTATCAATTAATCATATAACTTAAATATAATTATTAAGATAATAATTGTAGGCTATATTTATTATTGTTTTTTAAAAATAAATAAAAATATCCCTAAAATATAATCGAGCCCTTAAATTAAAAATTTGAATATATTTATAATTAAATTTAAGTTTAAAAATATTGAAATATAATATATTTAATGATAAATTAATGAAAATAGATGAAGGGGTGGTGAGTTGTAAGTAAAAACCATTTAAAGGGTGGTTTTCTGTAATTTTGAATTTAAGGGGTGGTTAAGTGAAAACACCCATATTTAAAGGGTGGTTTTCTGTAAATTTCCCTTATTTTAATTTGCAAATGTTATATTTGTCACAATTATCTTTGATTTGAAATTACGTGAAATAAAAAATAAAAATGGAACCTAGCTAGTTTCATAATTTGGGCACATCTTTTATGTCTTATAATTTTAAACAAAAAAATCTATGTAAGCATTCCCACTAATTCATATCTCGCTATATGCTTTTTTAATTAAAAAAATTTCAATTTCAAGTAAGCACCCTCACTAGTCACATTAGCGAGATATGAGATATGTGCCACTGACCGCAACTAAACCCCAAAATTGGTGATTATTTTTGTATTTTTTTAAGTTTGTGTCACTAAGTGCAACCACCCCTAAAGTTCGTGCTATTTTATGCAATTTGCCTTTTTTTCTTCTTTAGATTAACCAAAAAAGAAGGGAATTTATTTTAATAGAAAACTGGCCAAGATCCCAAACTATTTTGAAATTTATCAAAAATGAAACTAGTCCAGCTTCAAAGAATATATATATATATATATATATATATATATATATATATATATATATATATAATACTATTGTTGGGTAACACGTAGCTAATGGGATAGATGAAGTTGATAGGGTAGCTGAAATTGATAGATCAATTGTGTTAAATATTTGTTAAATTATAGTGTTTATAACTAGTAAGATGTTTGGTAACACAGTTGATAGAGTAGCTGATCCAAACTAGCTCATGTGATACGAAGAAATGGATAGAGTTTTGAAAAGCTTGGAATGAATAACTTTTGAAAATCCAAATTCAAGAGCTAATTAAACTAAAATCTTATATTTAACTTATTTAAAACTATAGAATATTAAAACTAAAAGCTCCGAAAATCTACCTGCATTGTCAAACAGACCCTAAACTCACTCCTTCAAACAATGACTTAGTATTTTTTTTTTAAATTCAGTTTAAATGGAATAAGGTCGAAAAACAAAAAAAATAAAATACGTGGAAGAGTCATTTCCTTTTTTATCATTTCCTTGAAATACGTGGAAGAGCAATCATTACCTATAAAAATAATAATTATAGCTAAAACAACAAGTTTTTTGATACAACTTTACCACTCTAAAACTACAAGTATTGCGAGACGGAAGGAGTAACAAACAACCCCCCTCTCATGTAGCCACCCCTATCTCTTTCTCTCTCCCTTTCTCCCCTCCTTGCAAAAGCATTCTCCCACGACCAAAGCACTCTCCCACATGCTCCACTCACTGCCCCTATTTCTTTGTTGTTTCAAAGTTTTTTTTTTAAAATAAAATAAAAAAGAGAGACTCGTTGTTTTAAACAACGACTATCTCGTGTATATTTTTTTCTTCGTTTTTCAGTCTTTTTTCCATTTAAACTGATTTTTTTTCCAAAAATACTTTTTTTTTTAAAATCCGAAAGGGTTAGAGTAAATCCCGTAAGGATTTGACAATATTTTTGTAGGTGAAGAAATTTCGAATTGGATCCGTAGTGTTTGGCAGGTTGCCGAATTGCTTGGTGGTGCGATGGTGGGGCTTTCGAGGCTAGCAGTTCTTGAGCGGTGTTTTCTTCTTATTTGTCGACGTGCGAGAGGTCGTGGACGTGATCGAGACCTGATGACTCATTAACAGAGTTCAAATCTGAGGTTTCCACTTAGTTCCACGGGGATCCCCTGCGTTGCCTCTACCAACTGATGGATGAGTTGTCTCACACTGCTTCAGTTCTTTCATCATTAGCTAGTCTTGGTCTTTATTTGCACTCTTGTAATTTGCCGGTTCTGCCTTATCGTTGGTTTATGTCTTTAGCTTATTTTGACGGTTTATCCGTCGCCGAGTTCTTCGGCCTATCGACTCCCGGGCCTGTCCGGACGTCGAATTCTTACTTAATCAAAAAAAAAAAAAAGTAGTTGTTTGAAACAACGACTTTAGTATTATATTTTTTTTAAGCTAGCCTAAAGTCACTGTTTCAAACAATGATTTAGCCATACTTTGGCTAAATCTCAAAATAGTTTAATCTTGGCTATTTCTCTAAAAAAAAAAAATCGTATTTTGGCTAATGTGGAAAAAATAAATAAATCAGAAACTTACTTATCAAACAATACCATTTTTCTACTAGCAAGCTTTTTCTATCTATTTAAACGATAGAGTTAGACACGTGTGTACTATACAAATTACAAAGTCGGTAACATTATACTCCGTATTGTTATTAACTATTAAAAATATTCTAAGGGCCAATAACTTGCTAAAGTTAGTAGTATAATATTATTAATAAATAATAGTATTATTATACTCTTACTGATGGTAACTAGTACTATATTATTTTCAAGGATTGATAATATCATATTTCTTAGGCTAATTTGCTAAAATGACTCATTTGGGTGAAACCCTTGCACACATAATCCCATCCGGAAAAAAATTGTAGAAATCCGGTTATCCGGATTTTTGGCTCAATCGGTAGCAGGTAAGTGGGGGGGACTGGACAATGTGAGTATGACAGTTGGACAATTGAGAGAGGGAGAGAGAGAGAGACGGAAAAGCAAAGAAAAGACAGAGAGAGAGTCTGTGTGAGAGAGAGAGGGTGAAAATCCTGATCAATATTGAAAAGACAGGTAGAGAGAGGGAGAGAGAAGGAGCAGCTAGGTACAGTAAAAAGGAGGGAGCCAATTGTTCCCGCCCAGGAATGGCGCCAAAAAAAAAAGGGAAAAGGGAGAGAGGAGGGGGAGGGTATATAAGCTTTGAAGAATGTCTGAGGGAAATCATTAGTTTCCATTAATGAATTGCAGGGGAAATGGAACTTGAAGAAGGGGAATGGCCGGCGTTGGATTTGACGAAAGAGGGTAGGTGTCAAATGATGTGTGGTCTATATAAAGAGATCAGAGAAATTCTGGGCGTCACTTTTATTCACAAAATATGAAGAAAGAGAGAGAATCCATTGAAGAAGAAACAAGTGGGTCTGGGTTCAGTAAACAGTTTACTTGTACGAAGCCACTTTTCACTGGACGGTTAAATCGTACCCACTGGACAGGTGTTGGAATTTACTGGACAGTCCTCTGATCGGACATAAAATGGGTAAGTGTTCTCTCTATGTTTGGTAAGTGTTGTTCATATGTAAATTCCGTCGATACAAAATAATTTGTGTCTCCAGTCTCCCTATGAAATGCAACAGGGGAAAAATCATCAGTTTGTATCACTGTATTGTTTGGAGGATGGTGGGCGTGTGAAGGCGGCACTTGGGTCTTCACGGGAACAAAGAGCCAGAAAGCCATGGTGGTGGACGAAAGGATTGACTATGTAAAGCTGAAGAAACAGGTGATGGACAAGTTTAATGTCGATGGGAGGAGGAATGATGCGGAGCCCACATATGTAAAGCCAAAGAAGGAAGGGTCCAGACCGTTTGCTATCGGGGATGACGAAGACTTGGAGGCCTACAAGTTTGTAAACGGGCTGTCTGGAGAACGAAATTGGCCTATCGACCTCAATGTCTCCCTGCGACGCAAGGTTGGTGGAGACGTGCCCAAAGCACAAGGATCGACAACGGATGACTCAGACGGTGGTGGTTTGTCTCCTGCAGGCTTGGAGGATGTTGTAGTGACGTTAACTGGTCTGCCCGTGACCCAAGAAGATCCCCCAAATATAGATCTCCCCGTGGGGCTTGACGGAGAAGACGAAGATTTGGGAGAAAAAAATGTCGAGGTAAACCAAAAGGATGTCCAGTTGGAATCATTGGATGTCCATTTAACACAAACAACCGTCCAGTTAAAAGAGACTTCTGACCAGTTAGGGATAAGTGAGGAGTTGGAGTTGGAGTTTGCGAAGAGGGAAAAGAATGCCGACGCAGTGAATAAAGGGAAGCAGGTCATATATGTCAGCAGTGACATGGAAGATGGAGCCATTGACCTTGGTAGCTCCTCCGACGAGGATGATGCAATCCCAAAAGTGGTTAAACCCAAACACGGTAGTTCTGGTCCGACGAAGTCTTGGTCATGGGATTATGAGGCGGAGCGAGCGGTGAGGGAAGTCGAGGAAGCATACGAAAGACGAAAATGGAAGTCGACCACTTCTCCGAAGCCTGCTGAAAGTGAACCAATGGTGGCAGGGAACCCATTGGATACCAGCCAGTGTGGTATTAAGCTCCAGGATGGACAAACGTTTCGAAGGAAGGAGGATGTGCAGGAACTCGTAGCGTGGGCGGGTTTGACTCGCTACTTCATGACGAAGGTGAAGAAGTCAACGACGACCTTGTATGTTGTAGGGTGCGCTGCTCCCAAGTGCAAGTGGTCATGTCGGGCTTCGACTTACAAGGGAACGGGGTTATGGAAGATCCGAAAGCTTGTGGACGAGCACACGTGCTCACTGAACGAGGCGGTCAACCATAAACGCAATGCGTCATACACGCAGTTGGGGCGGCGCATTGTCGAAAGGTATGTGACCCAATACGTAAAACTTAACTGGACTCTTGCCTAAATTCCACTGGACATATAGATATATACACTGGACACACAACACTAGTAACTGGACACACAACTATATTAACTGGACACACAACTATCTTAACTGGACACACAACTATCTTAACTGGACACACAACTAACTTAACTGGACACATGTGTGTGTGAATGGGCATGTTCAGTTTCGGACGGTCGAAGAAGCCCCTCGATCCGGATCAAGTGCAGAGGATGATGAAGTCGCAGCTGGAGGTCACATGCAACTATTGGAAGGCGCGCCGAGCTTGGTTGAGTGCGAGGGACAACGTGTACGGAACGGATGAGGAAAGCTATCGGAGCATGTACTCGTACATGTACATGCTGGAGCAGGCCAACCCTGGGACGTACACGAGGATAGAACGCGACACGGAGGGGCGATTCAAGTATGCGTTTGTGAGTCTTGGAGCATGGCGGAGGGCTATCCCCCACCTACAGAAGGTCAGTCCTTCCTTAAATAGAACATGACGCTCAATTACTATAAACATAACGCCCATACGAATAACACATGACGTATGTTTGACTAGACATGACACCTCTAAGTCCTCAAGATGTTTATTCTCCAGGTTATATCGGTGGACGGGAGCTTCTTGAAGGGGAAATTTCGAGGGTGCTTGCTATTTGCTACTGCACAAGACGCTGACCACCACATTTACCCCGTAGGCTTCGCCATGGTTAACGGCGAGAATGATGGGTCTTGGGGGTTCTTCTTCAGGCAGATGTTGCGTGTCGTTGAAGACACGACTAATCTAGTGTGGGTATCTGACCGCCACATGAGCATCCTGAAGGGCATACGGGATAGCTACATATTCGCGAAGCATGGCCTATGCACATATCACTTATTTCAAAACGTCCGTTTCCGGTTCAAGTGCGGGGGCTTGCAAGAAGAGTTCATGACGATGTGTAAAGCTTACACGTACGATGAGTTACAGGTGTTGTACGCGGAGTTCTGTGCACGGGTTCCCGGAGCGGACCAGTATCTGAAGGAGGCCGGGTTCAGCAACTTAGCAAGGGCTTTCTACACTGGGAATAGGTACAACATCACAACCACTAATAACTCCGATTGCTTGAACTCGGTGTTCAAATATCCTAGAGATTTGCCGCTAACAACCCTTGTAGATGCCATCCTTGAGACCGTCGGCACGTGGTTCGTCAAACATAGGAAGACAAGCGGCGAGAAGGGGAAAGTCGTAAGCGACTGGGTTGGTAACGCCATCAGAGCAAACTTCGTGCATTCCCTTTCCATGGTCGTCAGACAGCTGAGTGCACATGAGTTCGAGGTACGCAAGGGAACCTCCACCTGGCTTGTAAACCTTACAAGACGTTTATGCAGCTGCAGACGCTTCAACGTCGACCAGTACCCATGCGCGCACGCAATGGCAGCATCCCAATTGCACGGGATGGATGTGTACTCGCTCGTCAACGACTTGTACAAGGTAGACGCGTGGCGTGTGTGCTACAAGGACGTGATCTACCCAGTCCTGCCGCGAGAGAATTGGAGGATACCCGAGGTAATCGCCAAGGAGACTTGCCTCCCCCCAATTATCAAGGTACTCCCTGGCAGACCGAAGACATCTAGGTACCCGTCTCAGTGGGAAAGGAAGTTCCCGAAAAGGCGCCGCACATAGTAACTTGCCAGGTGGTATTTTGGCATGACATCTAATGGGTTAGACATGACAGATAGCTATTTTGACATGACATATAATGGGTAAGACATGACAGTAGGTATTTCACGCGTTTTGTAATCAGGGCTCACTTATTCGGAAACGTTATCGCTCCCCCTTTTACATTGAAGTATGAACGTCGCCCGTGTTTTGTTATTAAGGCTTGTTGGGCCTGGGTGCAGCTATTACTTTTTGTACATGACATGCAGTTATATAAACTTGGCAGGTGATATTTTGGACATGACATGTTTTAATTGTGCATTTTCAATGGAAATGTGGACGACGTAAATATATAAGTGTCAACCATCGTACGACCTACATGATAACATAGTTTCAAAAACAACAAGACATCATAGTTTCAAAACCTGAGCCCTAGGTTTCCCAAAACGACATACCGTCGATACCAAAGTCAACCAAATTAAATCATACGAAAGCACAACTGTTCAAGCCACCAACAACATGTCCAAACAACAGTATAAACAACAATGTTCTTGTAAAAAAAGGACGAAGCCAATGACTACTGAGGATCGGGGCTGGGTCGGAAGGCACCGTGGTAGATGGCGACACATAGGACTAGGCGGTAAGCATCGATAAAGGCGTCGTCCACCCCTTTGAATACGCGGTCCCTTGATGCGAGCATCTGCATGAAACGGAGAGCGCAGGGGCCGGAGTCTCATCTGCGTTGCAAAGAGTATATGTCAAACCTATTGCGCACCAATTACACTATAAATCAGAAGATGGACTACGACGACTTACGATTGCTTGTTCTTAGGGATCCCCTTCACACGGTTGTACTTGAACGGTTGGGGCAGTTTCCCTGCATGCTTGGCGTGCAGCTCTTGGTGGCCATCCATCATTGGGGGAAGGGTTTGCGTGATGGGCTTCAGAAGGCCGGGCAAATGTCGCTCAGGAGTCAGACGAGTGTCCGGATCATACACACGGATAGTGCACTCGGCCAGACCGATCTCAACTGCTACCCAATGGTTGTCCTTCAGATTCCATGGGGCCAACACACGGTCGACGCTGGCCCAAGGCTTCAGACACCTCTCCGGCAACATACCGCTGAAGTAGTACTCCAACTCCTCGTCGACAGGCATGCCGGTTTGTCTCTGCAGCAGTACCCCGAATTAGGGGTCGACGACTGCGATGCCTGCGTACTTCGACTCGCTGGCTACCTCCTTTCGGAGGATGCCGCATGCTTCGTCGATATGCTGCAAACAAGGAACACGTGTCCAGTCAACCACAAAAATGTCAAGTTATCGGAGCACGGGTGGCCGGACTTTACCTCTTTGCCCACCACTTTCATTGGCGTTTTTATGTCCCCGAAGAAATCCCTCTCAAGGCGGGTGCCCAGCATTGTACGTGCGGGTTCAGTCCCTTGGGCGTCGTCGGTGGTCAACCACTCGGTGAATGCGTCCACGTCAGCCATGGTCATCAGGCCCAAGGCCACGACGTCAACCCCCACAATCACCTTCTTCCCCTTGGCGGCCCGCGACTTCTTCTGCCCCTTCGTCACGTCCTCAACCACCTCCTTTTCCTTGTTCCCCTTGTCGAAACGCGACTTCTTCACCTGCTGAGTAACTTCGTGGCCCTCTAACGTCGCAGGCACTCGCCTCACCCTTCAGCCCTTACGCTGAAGGGGAAGTACGACCTCCTCATGTGCCTCCTATGGTTGATTACATGACACAAAGTTAAAATAACATGACACATAAGTGTTTTTGACATGACAGTATCATTAACACGACCTACCTCAGGGGTTGTCTTTGTCGTGGGTGCTTCTGGCTCGGAGATGGTTGACTTGGCCCCAGGCCCTTTGGCCACAATCTTAGCCCCCTCAGCTAACACCTCATCCTCATTAGCCCGGTCCTCCTACATGACAACAAAAGATTTTTGACATGACAACTAACAATCTTCACATGACACTGGGCGGCAGATGGCTTACCACAGTGGTTGTGACTTTGGTAGTGGCTGCTACTGCCTCAAGCTCGGCAGCCCCTACCATTTCAGTTGGCCCTGTGCTATCAGTCTCACCCTTGTCCTTCAACACTTCATCACCCTGCGCAAATATGCGAAGGAACTTAGACTCGACACCATTATCAACAGTCACATCGCAGTACGACAGGGATGACTTACATATGTGGTGGGTGTTTCTTTTGGGGGGTTCTTGTGGATCAACATCCTTCTCCATTTCGGTCTCCCCATGGACTGGTCCCTTACTCTTACCCATCTCCTACAGATTATGAGTTGGTGTCACCTTCATTCACAAAACTTACATCACGGTTTCAGTTAGGTTACTTACCTCAGAGGTTGTCTTGGTGGTTTCATCTTCACCTGCATCATTACCCGATTTCTGGCCCATTTCCTTAACAGTTTCCTCAGCCTACGCAATTATGGGAAAGGTATGTTACCATGACGCCTATATTGTTATACATGACGCCTATATTGTTATACATGACGGTTAAGGATACTGACATGACAAATTGAACATCTTACCTCCTTCGACTACAACTCAACATCTTCGGTTTCCTCACCGTAAGTTCCATGCCTATCCTGCGAGTGTGTCACCTCGTCCTCACCTCGCTTTTTCACCCTCACCTCCCTTACCTCCCTTCTCATCTCCTGCATCGCCCCCTCAACCCTTTCCATCCTCTCGTTAAACGTTGCCAATAAGCTCGTCCCCAGCTCATCTATCTTAGACAAAATCCTTGACACATCCACTTGGGTAGCCGTCGTACTTCCCTCACCCTGCGTGCCTGACCCGGATGCTTCCGTCGTGCTCGGCGCATGCTTCGCTTTATACTCCACCACGAGGTCGTCGAAGAACTTATCCGGCTTCTCTGTCGCGAACATGGCGCCAAGGATAACCCCCTTCCTGACCTCCATGGCATCCGGGAGAAGGACTGTCCGAACAACGTCCACCTCGTTGAACATGCCCAACTCGTCCTTCGAATGTTGGATGCGGGAGGCAAGAGAATCGTACATGATATTGTGCTCTTTCGACTTATATCTCAGACACCGAGGGTAGGTTGTGCTTGTGCTTGTGCTGGTGTCAGCAAATTGTCTTGCAACTGGCCGCATAGCCTCGTACACCCACAACTACAAACAAATAAAACAAACCAGGGGATGACATGTCGACACTTTGCATTTAATCGTGTTCAGTTTGCATTTTTCAATGCATAGTGCCTATGTCCAGTTACCAGGAGGCAGTGTCCAGTTTAAATCACTATTTGTCATGTGAGATTTATGTCCATACCTGGAATGCAAGGGGGAAGCCGCCTAACAAGTATGACGGGCGAGAGCTACTGACCTCGTGCTGGAGCTTGCGCTCAACACACCGGTAGTGGAACTCGTGGGTTCGTTCATAGCACAGTCGCCCCCACGGCTAATGCAAGAACGCCTCAGTGTCAGACACCATGTTTACAACCCACCCGTGAATAAAGTTGTGGGGTTCCTTCGCAAAGAGCACCGCCTCCACCAGCAATATGAGTGCGAACTTAAAGCGCCTTGCGGCCGAACGCTCTGACTTCATCGCCACTTTGTACTCCGTCTCGAAGACCTCCATCCTCATCTTTTCCGCCCCTAAGAACTCTAAGCAGGTAGCCTTGTCCGCCTTAGTGTCCACGGTCCGCAACACGTTTGTCGAGCACTTTAGTCCGGTCACTAGCGCGAACTCCGCGATGGAGAACCGGACTATGGAGCCCTGGATCATGTACCACGTTTCTTTTTCCTTTTTCGACCGCAGCTGCCGCTGCAAGACGTAGTGGACTAGCTGGGCTGAGAACTCAACTTTGGCACCGAGCCTCGCAATGCCGCCAAACTGGCTTTCACAAAGACGCTTCTAGTCTGACGCGCTCAGGTACTGGTCTAGCTTTGCAAGGACATTGGGCCTGGCGTATTGGTTGCACCTACACTTGAAATGCTGGTCCTCGGGGACAGCATATATCGCCTGCACAGTGGGGTGGAATGTTAGACCGACTCATCTGTAAAACACTCTACCCTTGATCGACACTAGCCAACCTATACCTCGCCTGTTGTCGGCGTCTGCGTTACCCTTCTTTCTCCTGAATCACCCATGTTGTTGTTTGATACCCTGCAGGTTGGGGAGCAATACTTTAGCATTCTTCAAACATTTGCAGATTTTCATCACACAAGTCACAATGCACATGACGTTAAGTTCATATAACATGTCATGTGACCATTTTAATATGACAAACACCATATCTTTCCTGCACTTATCCCAAATGACAGTAAATTTCTCGCCTCACCATATCTTACCCTATACTTATCACCTGAGCATTGTAACCATTTTATAGCTTCCACAAAATATAAGCAGCGCAATTTTCCAATTAAACATGACAGGAAACATATTAAACATGACAACTAAATATTAACAACATGACAGTTTACAATGTAACAGCATTTACATTCAATAACTTGTTCCTGAAATTTTTTTAACCACATATAGGTTCCCCGATTTCCCTCTATCTATCCTATTTCCCCAATCTCACCAATTTCCCCAATTCCCACATTTTCCCCAATTTCACCAATTTCCTAAATATTCACACAATACATGTATCGATTTCCCCTAATTTGCTTCCTCCTTCAAGGCCTTTACCATATCATCACCACAATGGTACTTCCATTCTCTCCCCAACTCGAACACCCCCGTTCCCACATTTCCACCCATTGTTTTCATACTAGACGCCTGTTACATTCCACATGACAGGGGCGGATATTCCACCCGTTCTTTCATCCAATTGCAAACCATGACAAACAAATTAGGTTCTTCAAATGGTCCCTCATCCTTTCAATTTCTGCAATCAGTACAAAATCGGTAGGGTTAGGGTTTACTTACTTCAAATCGGTCGGTCTCTCTCTTCTAAACGCCCACAGGGTCGTCTTCTACACGCCGTGTTTACTGGCTTGAAATCTGGCGCCGTCTTCTCCTCCGCACTCCCAGGTTCGTCTTCTTCCTTTGTCTTCTTCTTCTCCTCTCTCGTTTTCGTTTCAAAAATGGCGGTTTCGTGCCTTCTCCCCTCCCTCCTCTCTCTCTCTCTGTTTTACACAGTTGGAAGAAGTGACAGGTTTTTAAAACTGCCCTCTCTCTCCTCCTCCCTCCCACACTCTCTCCCTTCTTTAATGACTCCCAACAACCGGTTTCCACACCCCTTTCCCAACCGGCTACCTTGCCATTTTTTTAAGGGGGGGTCTAACCCTTGCAATTAGAAACGGTTAGTGGGTTAGGCTAGCAAACCAAACCGGGGCAAGGGTTACTTCCTTTAATTCCCTCTATTTCTTATATTATAATATTATTATTTATGTGGACGAAGACAACCTCAATTCATTGTAGTTTTCTTTATAAAGGTTCTTAACCGTAAAAAAGACATTCTTTCTTCTCCTCTCATCTTACAATGAGGTTGAAATATTCTACGATCAATTAACTTTAGTCGGTATATAATGAATTGATTTTGTTCTTTTTATTAGTGTTTTAGCCATCTTAATCTCATCCATATATACATAATCTATCATATGTAGGCATGGTTACAAGTTTTTTCCGTTGGATGGATTGACGGGTTTCATCATTCGAGTCTCCTGTTAGAATTACTTTTTTTTTTTAAAAAACTTGTTTTAAACAAAATATGAGTTTTAAAGTGTTTTAAATCTGATGAAAAACATTATTGAATTATGAAATGTTGTTGGAAACAAAAAAAAAAAGAAGGGTTTTTGGACCAGTCTCCCAATTACCTACGTTGTAACAACCCGAGTTATAGAACCCAGGATACGTTTCAAAGGGATGAATATCTTCGTTCGAATCTTGCAATTCAAGTGCGGATTGAGTAAAAAACAAATGATTAGTGTTTTAAAAGTAGGGATTTCGATCCCTAAACCCGCGATAGGTCCATTGGGGACCCGATGTTTACGCATCGAACATGTCCTAATTTTTACTTTGCACAAAAGAATTTCAGTTTAAGCGAGCAAACAACATAAATCCAAATACAAGGTTGCCACGGCAAGGCCGGGTCAAAACGAGAATACGAATACGAAATCTCAAAACCATAAAGTATAAGTGGTCAACTCAAGCTCTCCAAAACGCCAAGGTAATTAATCCCTGCCAAATCAAGCAATCAACATAGCCAAAAGGGTTAGGTACTTGAAACTATACAACAAGTCAAAGTGAGTCACTCATGCGTATCCAGAAGACATCGCTGAGGCCATACAAAATGTATCCTATACCTAAATAAAGATGCTCTAATGCAGTGCGGAAAATTTAAACATACAAACCCATTTTCTACCTACTCCCTTTCCCCTGCTCCTTGGAGCAAAACCCAACACAAGAAATCCTTATCCTAATTTTACCACCTACAACCTTTCCTCTCATATTGGTTTCGAAAATCATGCTGCACCCCTCCCCTTGTCCTCTCTCTCTCTGCTCGTTCTCAACCTCGGAGCTAACAACTTGAGATCCTATCGCGATCGTCGACGCCTCCTATGTTTCACCCATTCCCTCACTTTCCAATGGCCGACTGTTTACCCCTCTCGTGCGCTCTCACGTTCGTCTCCCAAAGTCCAAGTCGCTAACACCCAATAACAACCGATGCCAGAAGAATGCGAGGTTGATTCTTGCAACAACTCGCTGCTCGTGCACCGGTGCTCTTGCGGAGGGGTCAGCAGATCCGAAGTCGGTGTTGGGCTCGGTCTCTCTACTGCTCTCTCTCTAAACTCCGACGGAGCAGGAATCTGGTGAGCCTGGTGTTCAATCCAGCACTACGAAACCGAAGATGGTCAAGACGAGTCCTTGCAGCTCTGACAGCAAAACTCGAGCCCTTGTCCAATTGAACTCTGGGATGGGTGATTTGTGACCTGATTGGATTTCCTTGCTTGATTCCTTTTGGATTCTTCTTCTTCTAGGTAAGTTCTCCGGGACTTACTCAAGATACAGACCTCATGCTTGGGTGTCATGTAGTATGTTAGGTGTATGCATCTTGCATCTCATTATCTCATATGGTAACATGCTTAAGCTTTGCACAAATGATTTGGCATATGATTTCTCTATGTGATTGGTAGAACGACCGTTAATTGTGAGTCTAGAGTTGTTGCTAGGGTCATTGAGGGCATTCATGTTCCAGATCGTTTAGGTTCCCCACTCGAGTCATATGAGAGAGCATGGTTATGTTTATATTTGACTGCGGCGGTGACCGAGTGTCTAACCCCGGTTGAGGTATGACTGAGATATGAGATCTAACTGCGACACCGACCAGGTCTTCAACCCCGGTAGAGGCATGGACATGAGAGAGATATCCAGCCCCGACTGAGGAGTGTATATAAGAGAGGGATATGCCACTTAACATTCTTTGATGGATCCCATTTACTAGACTTCTGCATTTATATATTCCTGTCAACATAGTTGCGTGTTTAAATTCCCAGCACTGCATTAGAGCATCTTTATTTAGGTATAGGATATGTTCTATATGGCCCCAGCGATGTCTTCCTTGAATTGGTAAAATAAAGAGCGGCCATTCTGAGGTTGGAACCGGGGACCTATGGGTACTACCCACGAGTCCTTTCCAGTGAGCCATTCCGAAATGGTTTCAGCGATGTCTTCCGGACACGCATGAGTGACTCACATTGATTTGTTGTATAGTTTCAGGTACCCGACGCCTTTGGCTATGCTGATTGCTTCATTTGGCAGGGATTGCCTTGGCGTTTTGGAGAGCCTGACAGTTGACCACTTATACTTTATGGTTTGGAGATTTTGGATTCCCATTTTGACCTGGACCTGTCATGGCAACCTTGTATTTGGATTTATGTTGTTTGCTCGCTTAGTCTGAAATTGTTTTGCGCAAAGTAGAAATTAGGACATGTTCTGTGTGTAAACACCGGGCCCCCAATGGACTTATCACGAGTTTAGGGTTTGGAATCCCTACTTTTAAAACACTAATCCTTTGTTTTATACTCAACCCATACTTGAACTGCAATATTCGAATGAAGGTATCCATTCCTTTGAAACATAACCCGAGTTCTATAACCCGAGTTGTTACATACGTAACTTCTCAAAGAAGTTGAATAAAAAATCGCATAGTTCTTTTACATTTGTTCTAATCCGCTTACTTTATGGTGTTAATCAAGTCCAAACTGCCTAATTTTCCGGTTTCACCATCTGAACTCCCCACCGAAGTAGCATTGTCATCGAATCCCTTGTCCGGGTCTGACTTGGTTGATAGAGAGGTTGTTCTTATGAATTCTCATCTCTGACCGCTTCCAATTGATGAGGCAAACTTAAGTATTGAGTTTCTCATGTAGCAACATTGATCTCTTTTCTATAAGGATTTGACCACCTCAACTAAAAAGGTGACAACCACTACGGTAGAACAATGAGCTATGAGCGTTGAATGTGTGATTAGTCGATTACTTATTTTATTTTTAGAGAGTGTTTGAATTTAAATAGAGCATAGGAGGCAACCTCTTTGACACTTGCTTCCTTCTTACTTGATATCCCCGTTTTATACCATGTTTTCATGTTTAATTCTGCTCCTCATTCTATTATTTTGGGATGTAATTATTAGGAATTTGTGTAGTTATGCTTAATATTGTCAGATATGGAGTCTACACAAGTTTGATGTGGTTTTCAGGAGTTTAGAGCTTATTTGGAGAAGTTTGGACACACTTTGGAGCTTAAAGGAAAGTCATGAAGACATTGGAGAAGCTAAGGAAGAGCACAAGATGGTGCAGCTGGAGAAAGCGCAACTTTTCACCATTCATCATTTTGAATAAAGTTCTGGTTTCTTCATGAGAGTTGTATCACTCAAAAAGATCTTTCCAATGCATATTCATATGTGTCAATCGAACGAACGAGGACTCGGGAAAGTGCGTTTCAAAACAGAGCATAATGCTGAAAGCTGACATAATTTACTCGACATCGATCACATCTACTCGACGTCGACTACAGACAGGAGCAAAATCCTTGGGAAGACTTCAAGCCACTCGAGTTCGAACAAGTACTCGACATCGACCAGAGCTGAAGACCTACTCAAGTCCGACTAGGAGAAGTACTCGAGATGCACTGAAGAAGCCGCGATCGACCACATTCTACTCGACGTCGACCAGTCTACTCGACGTCGACTAGAATTTCTGCTGGACCGAGACGAATAAGGCCGATCCGAGACGAGGAGAAGACTTGACCACTAAGGAATGACGAATCTATCTGGATTTATCAATATCTATCAACATGGGAGAAGACTTATTTTACCATAAGGAGATCTATTATTTACCTTTTATGATTTATTATTTATTTATCAAGTTTTATATCTTTAGGACTCGATATAACTTGGTTTACTTGATTAGAAAGGATTAAACCCTATAAATAAAGCCCTAGGGGCTAATTTTTATTCATTCAATTTCAGAGATACAATTCCAATAGCCTGTAGAGAGTTTGGGAGTTTAAGGCTTTTAGGGTTTTGGTGCTTTTACGAAATTTGGAGTATCGGGATTGTAAAGGTCGAGAATTTAGTTTGATGCAAGTTTCTTTTCTTTCAATGATGTCATCGATTGTGATGAGGCGTGGGTAGTCTACCTACTTCTAGGGTCGGGGTGAGCCCGACGATAGTCACGCGTGCTTGAGGTAAATATTCGATATTTATTATGTTTTGATTATCCACTATCTTTATTATGTTTATTCTCTAGTTAATAGAGATTCAGGTTAATCACTTGGATTGTAAACATAAACTTGGTAGATACGATTAGGATTACTTGAAAGAGTTGTCTAATTGTTGGAAAAGGTGAAAGCTTGCTCCTTTGATGTGATTGCATAATTAATTATATTTATCTTGTCTTATGCATGTTTGGTTATTGTTGTTGCAAACCCCGGTCCTGGAAGTTTTATTTCATATTTGTTTATCTCGAATCATCAACCTTGGTTTATTTCTATCCACGATTCTTTGACATCCTCACACTCTTCGACCACCTTCGCTGACACAACCAACGTCATTGCAAGACTACTCGACATCGACTAAACTGGTCGACGTCGACTGTTGACTACTCTAGATCGAGTATCCCACTCGAGATTGATTGCGGTTTTCGTTTTGCAGGTACTCGAGACGACAAGTTTTACTCGACGTCGAGGACACTGGTCGATGTCGACTACTCCCAATACCTGTTGTTGCTACTTTCTGCTCGAAATCGACTGCACTAATCCTCGTCGACTACAACCTCGTCGAGATCTAGTACTTCTGAGTTGATTTCTGAACATGATTCACCCGCTACCTGAGATCCGCTAGCCAACTTCCTCGTGGATCAATCTTGACTACCTTCTACTACAACAGGAGGGTGTCTTGAAATTTATTTGCTCGGAAAGGAATTGGTTTGCTTATTTTATTTATATTCTATTTGCAATCTAGATTTCCTCCTACAACAATACTCTCTAGTATAATGTACTTTTTCTAAAAGAGAATATTTTCCCATTTATAGTGGAATTATTGAAGAGGTTGAATACGCGAACTCAAATCTATATTTCATACCCAACATGTGTTCTAAATGGAAACAAGCAAATAAAAACTAATAGAAACTATGTGTTTGTTGTTTGACTTTAAATAAGAAGTTGAAACAAAATAAACAAAAAATATAGATCTTGGTGTTAAGGGTGATAAAATTTATTTTTAGTTTGGAGTCGACTCTGCAGAAGTCATGGCTTCATTGGCTCCAACTAGAGCATCAACCATATTAAAGTTAAGGTTCCCTCTTCCATTCCATCCTCCATTCACAGAGTTACCCTTCATCATTGCAGCAAACTCTTGATAATCTATGCGTCCATCCTATACAATGTCAAAGTAATAAAAGAATATCATAAATTATGATAGATGAAAGTTTGTTAACAAAAAATTAAATTGATTTTTGTATTAAAAAAGACTATCACATTATCTTGATCAATTTCATTGATGGTCTCATCAAGATGAACTTCATCTAGACCAAACTCTTTGCATGCCTGTTGAAGCTCCTCAATTGTTATAAAACCACTATTGTCTTTGTCAAAGAACGAGAAGGCTGCCGTTAAGTTGTCTTCTTTGTCAATTTTATTCATATGCAAGGTGGCCGCGAGAAATTCACCATAGTCAATGCTTCCATTTTTGTTAATGTCAGCCTAATGGAATGATAAACAATAACATACATATTAATGAACTAGAACAACCTGAAGAATTTATTAGATGGTAAGCTAAAAAATCTTCTTCGTCAATATCTCTAAATTATATCAAGACAATTAAAATTTCCATATTACCGCATCTAGTAGAGCCTTAATCTCAGACTCGCCTAGTTCAGATCCAACCTTGTTCAGACCATCTTTGAGTTCTTCCAATGAAATCGTCCCACTATTATCAGTATCAATCATTTTAAACAACTCCTTCAAACCACCAATTTCTTCCTCAGAAAGCCTTTCAGCTATGACCTGCATAAACATTAATAGAAAAGAAATTATCTAATATAAGAGATGTTATAGGATACTATTACAACACCAAAACAACAAGCCTTGGATTTTACCATCAAATTCTCATTTGGGGTTATGTTAAAACAGACAAGTTGCTAAAACCGCGAGTTTCTTAACTAAAATGATGATGATTGAAAAATGCAATAATACATATCTAGAACTAAATGGTAAAGGTTGCTGCCTGAACATAACAATTTGATAGGTGTAAATAAGTGTAAGTGTTGGATGTAGAAGTGCACAAACTTTGCTTGATAATAGTTGTACCTGTAGTGACAATATCATTTGTATTCATTAATATCAACCATAATACATTTAAAGAAAATATTTACGAGCATGTTTTGTTAAGGTTTCCCCCTCTCTCTCTCTCTCTCTCTTTTAATTGAGATATTGACATACTAGAGATTAAATCGGAATAAAAACAAGGTACATACACGCAGAGCCATCTTCTTAAGCTTATTCATTGCTGAGAATTGCTTCAAGCGTGTTATAACAGCTGAATCAAGAGGTTTATCTGGAGCAACTTTATCATCCACAATCCAAGAATGGCCTAAAAGATTGCAAAGTTTACTAGTTGAAAATGTTTTAATTGCAATGAAGCCATATTAATTAGAAAAACTGAATGGTAATAAGACTAACAAAGAACTTGATATGCTGTGAATCGTTTCATGGGATCTCTCTCAAGCATATTGCGAATCAAATCCTTGGCACTATCTGAAATACTTGGCCAAGGATCAGATTCAAAGTCCAACTTGCCACGCAAAATTTGTTTAAAGATCCCTGTCTCCGTCTCTGTGCATATGCAATCAAGTAGATTGAGAAAAAATGTGGATCAACAAGTGAACCAATTCAAGGAAGAACAAATGAAGGGTAAATTAGGGAGATGACATACCGGCCCAAAATGGGGGACTTCCACTTAACAAGATGTACAAAATAACACCAGCACTCCACACATCGACTTGAGGCCCGTAGCGCTTGCATAACACCTCAGGTGCAACATAATATGGACTACCAACAACATCTCCAAAATATTGACCTGTCAAATACGAGGACTTCCACAAATAAATCAGCTTAATTTATTAATGTTTTGAACATTTAATAAAACTAGCAAGGGCGGGAATGAAAAGTAAAACAGCTCGATCTTGGAGGAACAAACCGGGTTTGTAGAATACAGACAAGCCAAAATCAGTAGCCTTGAGTTTAGCATCATCATCGGTGCTATCAAAGAGGAAATTCTCAGGCTTGAGATCCCTGTGCATAACACCAAGGGAATGACAAGCTTCAACCACACCCACAATCGTCTTGATGAGTTGTGCAGCCTGACGCTCACTGTAATGCCCCTTGGCAACGATCCTGTCGAAGAGCTCTCCTCCAGCACATACATCCATTATCAAGTGCACGAATATTGAATCCTCGTACGTTCCTTGTATCCTTACCACATTTGGATGCTCCGACAAATGATGCATTATTTGTATCTCGCGCCACACGTCATCATAATCCTCTTTGCATATCAGCTTTCTCTTCGGGATCGACTTGCTTGCATAATCCTTTCCTGTTGCCTTGTTAGTGCACAAATATGTCGTCCCGAATTGGCCTTGTCCTAATTTCTTCCCTACCAAATAATGATCTCGCAACTTTGGGGTTTGGTGTGGGAGCACACTCCTCGTCGGTTTCCCTCGCCTCCCAGCCTGATTTCCTTCCTCACCCATCCGTTATCTTCCTCTATCTTGATCTTGCTCTTGACTTTCTTCTTTTTCGATCTTAATATGGGATATATGTTATCAAAGACATGCACGTTATGTGTAACCCTCTATTTTTTTTAGATAATACACATATTTAAATATATTATATGCCTTTGTGAATTGAATTCTTGAGTAATTTGAGTTCTTCTAATCCCAAAAACTTAAAATTTTAAGATGTTCTTCCCAGAATGTAAGCATTGTTTACATTTTTTTGATTTGCATGCCGAAAACCAATCCCTTATTTCTCTCAAACATTGTACGGTGTTCGTTCTATTTCTCTATTACCTATTGAAATGAGAGGATAAGGCAACAAAGGGTTTCAACTTTTAGTTGCGATTTATGTCAAATACTTTTATTGCCAAAGATCGTGGACAAAGCAATTCATTTTCTAATTTATGCATGTCTTGATTTTTTTTATATAAACATTGAAAATCCAATGTGACGTCTTTTTTTTTTGTATATGTTTTATTTGTAAATATTAAAACTAACAAACTTCAGTGATGAAATAATTATGAAGCTCTCTCTCTCTTGCTAGCCTTAGTTTTAACCTGTATGGATGATGAAACAATTATGAAGCTCTCTCTCTCTTGCTAACATCCAAATCTTACACCTAAAATAAAACCTACCTTAATTGATCTATTCATTTTTCTTCTTGATGGATCCAATATTCTAAAAATTACACGTAGACATTAAGCGGAGGAGCACGTACATACCAATTTTAAGAGTTGGGCGAGTCTATAGATGGTGCCAACATCTAGAAGAAGCCAGTCCCTAGATGTCAACTAGGAGAACTTAGGCATCATTTTTTTACATCTCTCTCTCTCTCTCTCTCTCTCTCTAAAGAGTGAAGAGACAAGATCAAATTCCGATTTCTACTCTTCTCCTTGTGCTCTATGTCACACTCTAGCTTGTTGATTCAATCTTACTCATTCATAAGAGAAAACTATCATTGTTCTTATTAAAATAAAACTCAAACAAACAAATTAATAGGTCAAACCTATAAAGAAATCTTATCGATTTGAGTGTGAACTTAATCTCAACTTAGTAAAGTAGGGGTTTTTAGTGTGAACACCACTAGAAAAACGCAATTAGACATCTGTTGTCAACAAATGTCTTTCAAAAAAAATTCCGATCTCTATCTGCGTGTAGTAAAAGATCAAAACTTTTCACATCAGTTTTAAGCAGATGTCTTTTCTTAGTTAAAACATCTATTTTATTTTGAATATAAATATAAATCAACCCCTCAACTTTGTTTATTACATGTTCAATTGTTATTAAACCCTTGTTATTTTTCATTTTGAAGCTTTTGAAGATGTTCGCACCAAGCCGAAATTGGATGTTTGCCTTTTGTGAAAGCAGAAAGGTGTTATAACGAGAATGAAAATAGCGAAGAAAGACACGAAGATTTACGTGGTTCGGCAACGATGTGTTACCTACGTCTACCGGCAGAGAACCATACCAGTTTTTTGTATTAGAGGAGACGAAAACATATTAGGGTTACAAAATTGGATGCCTCTAGGGTAGGCCTGGAGAAGATTATATAGCCTTACCTAATTCTAATCCTACTATGATAAATATATAAATAAGGCCTAAAGGGATAAATCTAAATCTACATAAATATATCTTTATCTATATCTTATCATAGATAACTCTACCTATAATAAATATATCCCTAAAGATAAACTCTATTACATAGATTTAAGTTATTCCAATAAATCACCACCTTGACTTGAAACCTCTCAGATGTACCAACCACATTGTAGCGCCAGACGTACCACATGCAATGCCATGCCAGATGTACCAGATGCGCTTCAATGATGGATGTACCAGAATCTCCTCTTAGAAACAGATGCATCATGACAAGTGCTAGACGTTCTTCTGCCTCAGATTTGTCCTCGTGGGAGGACCCAGATTGCCTCGCAGGTTGCATTTAGCTTAATTAAGATGCATTTCATGCATGGATTAAGAACAATTTGCATATTTGCTCTCTATGTTGGCGGAGTCGGAATCTACACATTTTTATTGATTATTTCAGGTAACTGTGGATCCGAGGATGAGACATGGGTTTGCGAAGCATTATATGAGGATGTATAGTTGATCGAAGAAGCTTATATGAAGATCTTAAGAGGTCCTGAGAAGAAGAAGCAAGCCTAAACGAAGAACAAGTCTGCAGAAGTTGTCGCCATACATGCTTAACTTGTTTTGCACTTTCTGGAGGTCTCATTTGTCCGATCGACTATTATGACCATGCGTTGGAAAGCTCTTTCAGAGAGCTACAACTTTCCCGTTGACAACAAGATCAAATTCGAAACATATTTTTCGTGAAAGACAATATGCCACGGCCTCAACATGCTTGACGCGGCCGCCGCCTGAACCGATGCTGCGAGTTTGGAAGATGCTGTGGCCGCAGCATATGCCGCAGCCGCAGCACGGGTCGTCAGCAACGCCATTTCGGTTTTAAAAACCCTGGTTTATGTTATTGTTTCTTGTGGCTGACATAGATTGTTTAAAAGGCCAATTTATGTTATTTTTACACAACTTCTATTCTATTCCACGTTCTATCAGACAATTAGAGAAAGAGAGAGAGCGATGTTCGCCATGGGCGACTAAACTCTCTTCGTTTTACTTGCAAGTTGAAGTTTTATTTGGATTGAGTTGTGAGTTTCTGAATCTTGTTTCTTGTTTCCTATATTTGAATGTTTCAACTTCTTTGTGCTTGATTGTTTATTGTTTTGTTCTATCTTGTCTGGCCAACTTGTTAGATCAAATCAATTGCTAGGGTTTTATAGATTCCTGATTGTGAACCTTAACCCAAGTAGCAAACTTATCCCTTTAGGGCTGATTGAACTAATTGGATATGTATGAAGTTGGATGTGTTGTTAAATCCCTCTTTAGGGACTGCAAATACCTTGGTTAATCTCTGAACTTAAAGCTATCAATTGGGTTAAATCCTTCTTTAGGGACTGTTCGATTGATAAGAGTTTCTAGGACTGATTGGACTAGTAACTATATTAGGTCGGGACAAGGGCATTCATAGGAAACCTAAAAGAACAAGAGAAAGTTACAATATTAAATCAACCAAATAAAGTGGATAGTTGTAGGTAGATCGATCTTCTCTAAATTGTTTTTGCATAAATCTGTTTATAGTTTATTTTGTTTTCTTTCTTGTTTCAATCATCCAAAGAACCCCCTTTCACTAATTGGTAAATACACTTTGCAAAGGAATACTTGATTTTATGTGGGATCGACTTCTTACTTGCTTGCTATACTAGTTTGTAGGTTTGAGTTTTATTTTGATACGGTTTATGCGACTAAAAATCGTCCATCAAATTGGCTCCGTTGCCGGGGAATCAAAGTTTATTTCTTTGTTTTGTGTGTTTATCAATTTTTGTATATATCTAACTTTTTTGTGAACCTATCTTACGGTTCACGACACCCTTATTACTAACATTGTAAGATGAGATTAATGCAGAGTCAAGGGGAAAATTTTCACCATTATTTCACAAGAGTGCATAATTTATTGGATGTCCATTATGCAAGGGGTTACCAAGATAGTTTGCAAGATATGATTGTTTGTGTACTTGAGGGCATGGCTCCTGAGACCAAAGAACGTGCCGAGTCTATGAGTAACGGAGGCTTGACAAGTTTCAACTTATCAGAGATGTGGTTTTTTTTTCTGCTACATGGGTAACCAGGTGGAGCAGGAAGAAGCTTTCACATGCCAGGTTATGTTGGAGCAGGTGCTTAAAAGGATGGAGCGAATTGAGGAACAATTGAACTAACTTAATCAACCGGTGAGTGAGTTGGTAGTAGAGCAATGCTTTATTCCTCAAGTTGATGAAAGCCAATACACAAACAATGACGGTTTGATGGATGAGAGCCCGATGCTCCCTGACATGGAGTCTCATGAGTGCACGCATGAGGATCCATGTGTTTTGGCTCCGAGCCGATTTCTGTGGCTCCCGAAGAAGGTATTGATATTTCTTACACTTTTGTGAATTTTGGTGAATATACAGACCCTTGGGAACATTACTTTGAAAAGCCACCAGCGGAACTGTGTTGGTGGTATTATATACCCTCTACAAAGAGTCATACTTGCTTATTTGATAGGTTGAAACAGGTCTTATCTCCAATATTATTAAGTTTCAGTTTATCATTATATTATATATGCTTAATTGATATGTGTGCACAAGAGTTTGACAAATTGACGAGGGCGTTAACAATGTCCGATTTTAGAGAGGTTGGGAAGAACCAAGGTATGTTTTTTTTCTTTATTTTCTTTATTTTAAGTTATGATTAATTTTTATAGATTTTCTTTTAATTTATTTCCGTAAGAAAAAAAAAGAGAAAAAAAAAGAGAAACCCTGTTCCCGTTCCTCTCCCTCGTTCTTTCCCTTCTCAAACCCAGCGCCGCCCTTCCCCGCCGTTTGCCACCCCTGGACCATCCTCTCCTCCGTTCGCTTTCTCTCCCCCAGACCTTCCCTGCCGGCACCCTCGCCACCTGACCACCGGCAATCAAACTCCCACCGCCTTTCCTCCTCTGTCGCCGCAGATGTCCAGACCGTCTACGACCATCTGAAGCCGCCGGCCGGCCGGCCACCACCACTGCCTGGTTCTCTCTCTCATGGTCGCATCTTCAACCCGCCCCTTCACCATTCAGTGCCGCGGTCACCACCAGAAACATCATAACCCTTGCCTCCCACACCAAAGCCACCGGCGAGGCTTATTCCGCCACCGCTACTCGTTACTCCGCCATCGCTGATGCTGCTCCGTGTGGCCGTGATTCCTCTCGACCATGCCTGTGATTCCCTGGACTTCAATATCGGCAGGTAAGTGAAGGTACCATCGAATTTCCACTTCACGATTTCTGAATTTGATTGGTTATGATTTGATTCCTTGGTTATTATTGTCTTGGCTTGGATTTGATTGGTTATGACTGAGATTATGATTGCTTATTAGTTGAATTGGTGCTCAAATTGGCTAGTGCAACTAAATTGCTTAAATTTGAAATAAAGTTCCTGATGCCTTGATTCTACACTGCTGAATTTTGATGCAGCTGAATTTTGTGTGGTTTCATTGGAATTTAAAGGGAAATTATTTTAATGTGTTGGAATTTTGATATTCCTTTACTATTGAGTTGAATCTGCTGCTGATTACTATCTAGTTGTGCTTGTTTTTGCCGTTGGTTGTGGTGTTTGATAGGTCCTATAACTATGAGAAATGCTGAATTTTATGGTATGTTCAGAGAAAACACCACCTCCTCTTCTTGAGCTAAATGATTTGTCTCGAATGCCTGATTACTTTGTGAGTTTCCTCTACCTTTCTTTCATTCTTTTTATTTACTTTGAGGACAAAGTAAGATTTTAAGCATGGGGTGGAGAATTCAAGTGTAGCTCCGTCTTTATATATATGTTAGCTTTTCGTTTTTTGTTTTTTTTCAATTTTTTTATGCATTTCATTGCATTTAGATGTTATTAACGATACCCGTCTTGGTTTAGTTTGTCGTCTAATTCATTTTATGATCTTATTGCATAAATCCCATGATTTGATTGAATTGCTTGAAAATGATTTTTGGAGCATGATTTGTGAATATAATTGAGCAAGTATGGTTCATAGCCGAGGTTAAATTGAAATCTAGCAAAAACCTAACCCTTTGTGAGATTTTGGCCTTATAGGGACTATTCATAATTATTTCCCTTTTGCTTTTATTGTGTGATTATACTCTCCATATGCTTCTTATTTCAATACCGTATTGCACATGTTTGTTGCTTGTGAATTTCAAATGATTGAGGCATGTTTTCTTTAGCCATATTATACCCTATCTACCTTACATATTATCCTTTGCTTGAAGCCCATCTGAGTCATAAAACCTATTCTTTTTTATAGCTCCACAAAAATATATCATAGCCAATGATTAGCCTGACCCCTTCCGGGAATTAGGAGGAGAATTGGTGAAAATCCTTTATATTGGAGTTGCTTTGAGTGGAGATGATGGATGTATGGTTGTGCATTGTGAGAGGCATAGCCAAAATAAGGTAACCTTTCTTGCATAATAGAGATGACTTATAACTAGGGGCCTAAGGAGGATAAAATTCACTTAGGAGTAAAAGTCTAGTAAGCTTGGACCTAGGGAGGATAAAATTCACCTAGGGGCAAAAGTAAGCATAAAAGAAAAGAAAAGAAGTCATCATAATGAAAAAAAATGCATGAGTTGTATGGCTATTGAAATCAAAGAGTGTTTATTGATGTGTATTGAAGTTTATGTTATTGGAATGGTTTGTGAAGTATGGAAGTTTTGGTATTGTTCTGGTTGGTTGTTGTTCCTTTTTCCCGGATTTTTAGCACCACAAGCTTAAATATTTCTCATGTCTTATGTTCCTACCAAAGCCTCGTTACAACCCTATAAAAGTCCTCATGATGTTGTTTGCAAGTGATAACTTTCACGGTGTATAGAGCATTTTGGATTGAGTTGCGAGTTGGACTTTAAAGACTAAACACATGAGAGCTTGAGTGAAACACATTATCCCGGTGAGGTTGGATAAAATTTTCCTTTACTATTGGATCACTCACATATTTGCTAGGATATTTGTTCTTTTATTCTTGTTTCCTATTGTTTGATGTTGCTTTTATAAAATTATAGCATGAAAATCTTATTTGTGGGATGATTAATTCTATATTTATTTTTCATTGCTTGAGGACAAGCAACAACTTAAGTGTGGGGGAGTTTGATAGCATGCATTTAGGTAGACATAAAAGGTTGCATTTAGCTTAATTAAGATGCATTTCATGCATGGATTAAGAACAATTTGCATATTTGCTCTCCATGTTGGCGGAGTCGGAATCTACACATTTTTATTGATTATTTCAGGTAACTGTGGATCCGAGGATGAGACATGGGTTTGGGACACATTATTTGAGGATGTATAGTTGATCGAAGAAGCTTACATGAAGATCTCAAGAGGTCCTGAGAAGAAGAAGCAAGCCTAAACGAAGAACAAGTCTGCAGAAGTTGTCGCCATACATGCTTAACTTGTTTTGCAATTTCTGGAGGCCTCAGTTGTCCGATCGACTATTATGACCATGAGTTGGAAAGCTCTTTCAGAGAGCAACAATTTTCTTGTTGACAACAAGATCAAATTCGAAACATATTTTTCGTGAAAGACAGTATGCCGCGGCCGCAGCATGCTTGCCGCGGCCGCCACCTGAACCGATGCTGCGAGTTTGGAAGATGCTGCAACGGGTCGTCAGCGACGCCGTTTCGGTTTTAAAAACCCTAGTTTATGTTATTGTTTCTTGTGGCTGACATAGATTATTTAAAAGGCCAATTTATGTTATTCTTACACAACTTCTATTCTATTCCACGTTCTATCAGACAATTAGAGAGAGAGCGATGTTCGCCACGGGTGACTAAACTCTCTTCGTTCTACTTGCAATTTGAAGCTTTATTTGGATTGAGTTGTGAGTTTCTGAATCTTGTTTCTTGTTTCCTATATTTGAATGTTTCAACTTCTTTGTGCTTGATTGTTTATTGTTTTGTTCTATCTTGTCTGGCCAACTTGTTAGATCAAATCAATTTCTAGGGTTTTGTAGATTCCTGATTATGAACCTTAACCCAAGTAGCAAACTTATCCCTTTAGGGCTGATTGAACTAATTGGATAGGTAGGAAGTTGGATGTGTTGTTAAATCCCTCTTTAGGGACTGCAAATACCTTGGTTAATCTCTGAACTTAAAGCTATCAATTGGGTTAAATCCTTCTTTAGAGACTGTTCGATTGATAAGGGTTTCTAAGACTGATTGGACTAGTAACTATATTAGGTCGGGACAAGGGCATTCATAGGAAACCTAAAAGAACAAGAGAAAGTTACAATATTAAATCAACCAAATAAAGTGGATAGTTGTAGGTAGATCGATCTTCTCTAAATTGTTTTTGCATCAATCTGTTTATAGTTTATTTTGTTTTCTTTCTTGTTTCAATCATCCAAAAACCCCCTTTCACTAATTGGTAAATACACTTTGCAAAGGAATACTTGATTTTCTGTGGGATCGACCTCTTACTTGCTTGCTATACTAGTTTGTAGGTTTGAGTTTTATTTTGATACGGTTTATGCGACTAAAAATCGTCCATCAGCAGGGCAACTCAACAGTTGGTGATGTTAAGCAAGTCCAAACAATGTTGGAAATTGCTCTTCGGAACTAGCTTGGTGAACATATCAGCGGGATTATCAGATGTTCCCACCTTCTTCACCCTGATTCTCTTCTCAGCTTGCCAGTGTATTGACTCACCTCCAGAAACAGCAACCTTGTATTTGGATGGAATGCCATCCCCCCTCCTTGGCCACATGCAAAGCATATCCCACCAGATCGTCAGACCTGGATCTCGCAGCCCCCTGATGTCAACCTTTCTTGGTCGATCTAGAGCAATACTTTGATATACAGCTCCACGATACCTGTTCATGTGTCTAGTTTTATATTCTTTGTCACACCAGTATCTGACTTAGTAGTACATGTCTGTGATGATTGGTCAGTGACCAACTCAAGTGCTTGAGTCTCTGTTGGAGTGAAGTTCAACTCCACCTCCTCAACAACAATCTTTTTAGCCTTAAATGAAACAACATCTATAACACATGTGTCTGCTGAACCTTGTAAGGTATACAAAGTTCCCTTTCCCTGCTTGACTCACTGCAAAACCACATTAGAGCCTTTAAACACGCGCAACTTTCCACCATAACCTGTGTAATTGAAACCCCTTTTCGTCTAACACCGTCAGGGATATCAGATTCTTCATCATAGTTGACACATGTTTGACATCCTCCAATGTGTGAAACTTCCCATCATCTGTTTGAAGCATGGCTGAGCCGATCCTAACAGCCTTACAGATGACATCGTTTCCCATAGAAACATTGCCCTTTTCTACACATCTATATTTTGTAAACAACTCTCTTCTAGGACATATGTGACAGGACGCACCCGAGTCAAGAAACCACACATCATGATCTGTGCAATTACTTGCTAGTAGAACAATATCTTCCTCAAAAGTATTTCCACCATGAACTGCTACTACAGATCCAGATTTCTCCTCCTTTTGCTTCTTCTTGTTAGGACAATCATTCTTCCCATGCCTTTTCTCCTTATAGTAGTTACATACGTCATCTGGTTTAGGGTTTAATTTACGACTTTGCTTCTTGCCCCTTCTACCATTAGAATTGCCTCTGTTGGCCATAAGCCCGGAAGCCTGATTGTTTGTAATTGATGTGGTTGCCTTCAGACGCAACTCTCTGCTGTGAAGCGATGATATAACCTCTTCCAGCGTGATGATATCCTTCCCAACGAGTGAACAAAGTTCTCATATGTGTGGGGGGGGGGGGGGGGTAGGGATACCGGTAGAATTAGGGTAGCATCTTCGTCCTCCACCTTAACATCAATATTATGCAGTTCATGTAATAGCGTGTTAAGTTGATTAAGATGATCTTTGAGTTGTGTACCTTCCTTCATACGCAGCCCGAACAACCGTTGTTTCATAAGCAACTTGTTCGTCAGAGACTTTGTCATTTACAAACTCTCCAAGTTTAGCCATAAGCCACATGCGATTTCTTGATCAGCAGCCTCTATTATGACATCTTTTGCGAGACACAACATGATCGTTGAATGAGCCTTCTCCTCCAGAAGGTCGTACTCAGTGGTGGTTGATCTGCCCCCTTCCTGTCGGTGGTTAACGGTGCCCATAAACTTGTTGCTTCAGCAAAGCCCGCATCTTTATCTGCCACAGACTGAAAGATTTTCTTCTAGTAAACTTGTCAATCTTCACCACAGATCCAGACATCATTCTTGACGAAAATCACAACCAAACTCTGATACAAGTTTGTTATAACGAGAATGAAAATAGCGAAGAAAGACACAAAGATTTACATGGTTTGACAACGGTGTGTTACCTATGTCCATGAGCAGAGAACCAGTTTTTTGTATTAGAGGAGACGAAAACAGATTAGGGTTACAAAATTGGATGCCTCTAGGGTAGGTCTGTAAGAGATTATATAGCCTTACCTAATTCTAATCCTATCCTACTAGGATAAATATCTAAATAAGGCCTAAAGGGATAAATCTAAATCTACATAAATATATCTTTATCTATATCTTATTATAGATAAATCTACCTATAATAAATATATCCCTAAAGATAAACTCTATTAGATAGATTCAAGTTATTCCAACAAAAGAAAACAAATTAACAATGTAGAGTGAGTAGTATAATGCAATGGAGAGAAACAGTTTCACTTAGGTCCCATTTGGTATGGGTACTGAAATTAGAATGGAATAAAAAAATCATAATGACCCATTGCATTAAACAACTCACCATGGTCGTAGCACACCTCCCACGGCCACAGAACAACTTCGATAATCATTCATTGCTTTAGCTTTTTACCCTTTCACTTGACCTTTCTCTAGATCTCAAATAAGCATTTCTCCTAGCATATCTTTCCTTCTTGCCTCACATCGTATTCATAAGTCCTTGAAATCATCACTAAACAACGTAAAATTTGAGTCCACAACAACAAAAGTATGAATGCAAATCCTTACTAGCTAGAATAAATGTAGTATGCAACTAAACTAAACTAAATATGATCTATTACTACCATCTAAATACGGGCTATCACTCCTCTCAATTTCCCTCTCTCTTCCTCTTAATGTTTGCCAATTTGACGACTTTCTCGAATCCCCCAATCGCTCCAAGCACCGAATTATATAATTTATTCAATTATGAGTTTATTTATGACATTATGAATTATTATCACACTATATGAATTATTTTTATGTAGTAGAGGTTAAATATAAGAATACAATCAAATTTGTTCAAAGTCTGTCTAGATGCCCGCCAAGCTAACCTTTAGGTAGCCACTCATCGCCTAACGCCTTTTAGAATGCTAGTTGCATCTAAACTACATAAAACAAAACATAGGCAACCACCTGCATATAGAAATTTATTAGCATAATTCTTAATAATGATGGGTAGCAATCCTCTTGAAATCTAGATGATCCATTGGGATCCCTATACCCTTTCCAATTTCAAAACAAAAACCTAGAAAATAACTCACAAAAATAAGGCCAATAACATTCACTTTATCAATTATTTGATTGGGTAGTCCTTTGGGCCTCTCAATTTCATTGATAATCTTCATCTATTAGGATATATCTACTTCATTAGATCTATAGTTTCTCAAGACAAAATGATTTTTTTACAACCAATCAATGAAGTCAACTATCAAGGCTCTTCCCTCAAATCACTGTTTTGGATCTTCGAGTGATGGAGGTCTTTTCCCATGGCCTTTTATTCTGATTAGATATTCTTTAAAAAAAAATCTATATCATTAAATAATCTAAGAAAAATTCACCTCGACCAATATTGATATCAATCATCACCAACCTTTCAAAGCAAAAAAATATAGGAAGCTTAGCTTTCGTAAAAATTCAAAGTTTTAGTTTCATTCTTCTATGTGTAAATCAAGTTGGGAATTTCCTATACTCTAAATCGTATTACTAAAATTTCTTCTCTAATCTCTATAAATATTTATTGTATGTGTGCGTATTAGGCATCTTTTCTTATTTTATGCTAACTTTGGTTGATATTTTATTTTATTTTAATATAAATCTCTTATATTATTAAGTTTTTTTTATAAAAAAAATCTCGTCATGACGCGAGAGCTATACTATTCACATTTTAACTATGCAATTTTAAAATGTGTATTTTTTTCCTTTTAATTAAAAAATGGTAAATAACTTGGAAAATAAAGGATGCTCGGGCTAGAATAGGGTAAAATGATTGATCTTTGATGTCCACTAAAATAGCCATGTTGAAATGCACATTTTAGCTCCGTATTCTATATACTTTGCATATTTTGAGCTGGAAATATGTTGAATTTATGTAATATATGCTTATTTGCAAAAAATAGAGGTCTACATAAGTTTTGGTTTAAAATTACAGAATTTGGAGCTATTCCGGTACAAAGCCAAGAAGCAAAGACGGGAGCCAAGTTTTACTCGATGTCGAGAAGAACTCCTTGATATCGACAAGAATGCAAAGCCAAGCCTGCCCGAGGAGAAGCCTGATCGAGGAACTGAAGACGAAGCCAACTCGAGTTCAGGGCATTACTCGATATCGAGTAAACTAATCGATATCGACCAAGACTTGAAGCCACACCTGGACTCGAGGAAGGAAATCCGACCGAGAAGCTGAAGAGCAAGACACATCGAGCAACATTTACTCGATATCGACAAAATTACTCGATGTCGAGTAAACCAGAAACACATGTCCGAGCCAGTTCCGAGGAAGAATTACTCGAGAAGCCCAGTGAAGCCCAGTCGACGAACAAAGTTCCTCGATGTCGAGGAAATTCCTCGATATCGAGCAGAAAGTTCCTTGGCCGCGTGACGCTGTTGGACTGCCCGAGTCGAGTTGGGCTTGTTTGGATTGCGAGTAGTCCACCTACTTCTAGGGTTGGGGTGAGCCCGACGATAGCCCTGCGTGTTTGAAGTAAAAGATCCGACTTTTATCATGTTTTGAGCATCTACTACCTTTTATGTGTTTATTACCCATTCAATGGAGATCCATGCTAACAACATAGATTATAAACCTAAAATCAGTAGATACAATTAGGGTTTCTTGAAAGAGTTGTCTAATTGTTGGAAAAGGCAAAAGCTTGATCATTCGATGCAATTTGCATGATTATTGTTACTTATCTTGCCTTATGCATGCTTGGTTATTGTTGTTGCAAACCCCAATCTTGGAAGTTTTCTTTCACATAGTTTATTTCGAGTTTCGCAAAGCCTTGTTCTTTATTTTTTTTTCGTTTAAAGTTTATGTCTTTCTCGATTTCGACCAAAACTGGTCGACATCGACTACTGACATTCGATCAACAAGGATCGTCGTAGCTTCTGAACTGCAGGAACTCGACGTCGACAAAAGGTTTACTCGATATCGAATAAATTCTCCTCGATATCGACCAAAACTCGGGAGCTGCTGCTTGCTTGTTTCGACTTGCCTGACCTTCTGTCGAGTAACCTTACTCGAGGTGGAGCATCTGTAGTTGACTTCTGCCGTGAGATTCATCCGCTGCCTAGGATCCGCTGACACGCTTCCTCATGGATCGATCCTGACTTCCCACTGCTACATCAGGAGGATGTCTTGTAATCATTTGCATGGGACGGAATCTGGTTTGCTTTGCTTTATTCGTATTTTATTTGCATTTTCGATTTCCTCCTACAACAATCCTACCCTTATCAAATCACTCGGATCTCAAAAATCCATTATGTACTTTTTATAGTACGGGCATGTGATGTGTGTCTCAACCCATATAACTTTGGGCTATTACAAAACAAAACCACAAACATTTCAAATAACCTATTTGTATTTACTCCAGGTTATTTACTACACATAATTCTAATTTAAAAAATAAAGTCATCAAAGTTTACAAGAAAGAGGGAGGCAAATTTAATTGCGTAGATCTTCACCCTTTCACCTCACTTTTAATCGCCTCTTCCTCCCAAAAGCTCATGTACATACCTAGCATTGAAATATTGTCATCATTTTGAAATCAATCATAGAAAGAGCTTCGTGATCTTATCAAAGTCCATTGACGAGATCGTCATCTCGCTGATGCAAGTTATGGTGTCAGTGATAAGATCGAGGATGTATTGTATTATTTTGGAGGAGGAGGAGGAGGTAAGGAGATGGTCGAGTAATATGGTGATACTAGACTATATATCTATGGAAAACAACAAGTTTGCGATGTTTGACAATGACCGAAAAGAATAAGTGGATAATAACAAAACACAAACTTTTAAAAAATGATCGTACGAACCTATTCAGTTGGTCGTTGTCAAACATCGCCGACTTGAAAGACCCGAGGGTTAGAGAAAAAGGGAAATAATCGTACGAACCTATTACCCTATGGCCACAGATGAAGTATAATTTTTTTTGAAGATGGAGCATAATTTTTAAGTCTTTAAAAATGTGCTAAAAAAGAATTTATATTTTTGAATGGATAAAATATTAAAAGAAGCAAGAGCAAATTTATATTTAACTTAGTTGTTAATGGAAACAAAATAATGATTAATCGATTGCTAATAGGTGCTTTATAATGGATGATTTTTAATAATTATGCATATAAGGAATGATTATGGACAATGTTGTCTATTTGATTGGAGGCTTTATTAAGTTTACCCTATGATTTGAAGAATAACAAAACATTAGCTTTAAAAAAAAAAGGTAACTACGAAAAGTTTCTCCATGTTGATTGTGTCCAAATGGCAAATGATCGTACACATGACACATGTATAACTAATACCGTATTATTCGGGCCCATTCATTTCTTCGATATTTTCTTTTTTCCTTCTTGTTCGCAGCTACACAAACAGGGCAATTTTGTTGAACAAGAAAGGGAAAAAAAAAAAATCCAATCCCTAAACAACTTGTTCCAATTCTCAACAATTCTCTTTTAGTTCTCTCTCCCCCATCCCCCTTTCATGATTCCAAATTTCATTACACAATTTGTCTACCACTTTCCGATGCCAAAAAACCGCAATGCAATGCCACATTCGCATTGTGGAAGAACGTACATTCATCAAATGTGATTTTGTTTTCGGTTTTGATTTTAGAGGTGTTGAATAATTAATGTTGATTGCGAGTTTGATCCGATTTGGCTATAATAATGTTTTCTTGTCCCCGGTAGTCTGAGGAAGAATAATAAGTAGAAGTAAAGGGGAGGAGAAGACAAAAATGTCCAAAATCCCCGAGTTGTCATCCATGGTAATTGATATCATTATCTTCTCATTTGGTTATTTTGATATTTTCATTTCATCGACAATTTGTCCGTCTTTTGCTTGATTTGGATTGGACTAAAATGTATATATACGTGTGTGTGTGATGTATGAATGTATGATTTTTTTGGTTTTAGACGCAACAAGGAGAGAGCCCTCCTCAACTAACGCTTCAGGACAACCAGCAACACCCTCGAACTGGAAATACGGTAATTTTTCTTTGATTGTGCATTAATTTCTTTATTATCCCTTTTATAATAATAAAATTATTTGTTTTTATCATCTTCCGTTCCTAGATTTGCAATCAATCAATAATTCTTGTGTGCTAAATTGTAAAGGGGATCCTTTCATTTTTTTTTACAGGTAAAGAGTGGGCCGCTCTTTATATCATCCAAAGGTAAGCTTTTTACCATTCTTGATGATGATCCAACAATTCAAGCTTTAGGAAAGTTATATGATTCCACAATAAACTATTCTTACCTAATGTGAATTTGGGGCACTTTGTTGGTTGTTTTGTCTAGGAATTGGATGGACTTCTTGGAAGAAGAGATGGTTTATCCTCACAACCAACTCTCTTATCTTCTACAGAAATGATCCAGTAAGTGCCAACATAAAAATACTAATTTGACTTAATTTTTGCCATGAAGTTTGTTTAAATATATTTTTATGTTATATTATGGATTAGTGCATGCAAGAGATGTGGACAATCTTTTTCATTCAACAACCATACATTATTGTATACTCTCCATTCTAATTTGCATGGTTTGAGTGACCATAAATTTGATAAACTAGGCACCAACTTGTTGCCTTTTCTTTTTATATATTTATATAAAGAAATACTCCAGAGAAATAGTGGGAAAATTACTTAGGATGAAAGGACAGAATGTATATATATACAAGTAGTTCAAAATAGGAATCTAGTTGGCAAACTAGTATCATCTTCTTCTTCTTTTTCTTATTTTTTATATCGCGTTTAGCTTTATGATTTTCTTTTATTCATATCCAACTTTTATTTCTTGAAATAAGTACAAATTGTAAAAGTGTGAAACAAATTTAATATCGCGTTTAGCTTTATGTTGTAGAGGGTTGAGGTGAGTATTCACTTAGAGAAAGTGTTGTTAATGCTTGTTTATTATGTAGAATGCTGTTGTTCAAAGAAGCGGCGAAATAAATTTAATACTTGGTGGAATTGACCTCAACAACTCAGGCAGGTTAGCTAATGCATATATATACCCATTTTATCTCCTCTTTCATGTTAAGTCTCTTCCAATATTAACAAGACACTATTTTTTGGATAGCGTGGAAGTCAAACCAGACAAGAAACTACTGACTGTTCTTTTTTCAGATGCTCGTGATGGGCGTGCCTTTACGCTTAAGGTTTTGCTAAACTCTGAAGTTTCATTTTTTGTTAACAAATTATGAGTTTTCTAATTCATGGTTCATTTAACGGATTTTTTTTTACTTTCAAGCTATTCCATTTAACATAAGGCTACTAGTATCTGGATGTTAGGGCATGTTTGACATGTATTAGCTTATTAAAAAAACTATAATTAGTAAGCTATTATCTATTACAATAACTTCATTATGAAAGTTAACTAGATGTAGCTTATAATCTACCAACAAAATAACTAGATATATAAATGATTGTCTATAGAGCATATAAGCTACAAGTTATCATTTAGGCACGACCTTAGTGTGCTTCCCTATACTAAAAAATTAGTTGTTCGTCTTTCAAGAGTCATGAATAATAACTTAAATAGGGTGTATTGTCAATTAATACTCCATCTGTTAAGAAATATAAGTCATTTGAAATTTCAACATTTTTTCTAAGAAACTAAAACTATTTTCCCACCTATATTGAGAGAATATCCTAAAGCCAAATAGAAACCAAACACAAGTATTCATAAAGGCAAAAGGGGTTATATATATATACACTTTAATAATTAAGTAGAAATAATTTAATATTGTGTTATATATATATATATATATATATATATATATATATATATATATATATATATATATATATATATATCCTTCAATCTATAGTATTGATTATTGTTGTTGTTCAGTTAAAAATAACATAGAATAAAATCATCAATCAATTAATTCAATACTCGATCTTAATCCTCTTAGAATCGCACTACCCTTTAACATGCATCTTCATCTCTCACTAGAGAGTTACCCTTGGGCTCTCACAAAACGATTTGCTCTTAGCCTCTCACCAAAAACTTAATCCTTAACCCAAAATCAAATTAAGTAGTGGCTCAAACTTTACCTCAACTCAAATTTATTAAAAAAACAAAAGTGTTATATCCAACACTTTTGTGATTCATGAATGTTATATCCAACAACTTTCCAACAAGTGCTCATGGGATTCAGTCTGAATTTTATACAACTCAAAAGAGTCAAAATACTGAGGTGTTGCGAAGCAAATTTCTCAAACGAGAGTTTGTGTTCAGCCTCGTCAACAAAGTTTTGTAGGCAAAATTTGTTGTGATCATAAAGGATCAACATCATATCTTATTGTGTACACATAAGATATTTTCCGTACTTAAGCAAGGTCTGAGGGTCAAGATGTAAGCACCCTTATGGAAGTTACGGTGTACACAAACCTTATTGTGTACACGTAAATTATTTGTTACTTTTCTCATGAATATTTGTCTATAACAATGTAATTATTTGTCTATATAAAAAGTGTAACAAAATTAAAATTTCATTTTAATGAATAATTGCTCGTACCACCGAATAATTTCATTCCAACGAATAATCACCCAACATTACTAAATAATTAGAAACTTTTAATCCCATCCGTTGATTTTTTAGTTCAATGACCCAAGTTTGTTAATACGATACACCATAAGGGCCAAATCTATTGAAGGATTAATTTATTTAACATTTTAATTAAGATAATGGGTGTTGAATGACACATCTATTGAAGGATTAATTTATTTAAATAAATATAAATGACCAATATATATGGCCATCTAAATAACCCTATATTATTGTATATATTGAGGTTAAATCTTATAGTTTACAACTTTAATAAATTGTGATACTTGTAATACTTTTATTTTTATTACTCTATTGATCTATCACCATTTATCATCATCATCATCATCATCAAAATGTTTTAATTTTTAGATTTCATAATAGGTTGTTCAAGAGCACCGATTGTATAAACTAGTAAACTACGTCAACATGCACCTCTCCATTGCGCCAACTAGTCCTTTTAAACTCTAATAGCCAAGGTAATTAGTATCGGGATTCTAGGATTGAATCACAACAGGGTATGTGGATCGGATCGTAAGATCCCATTTGAAGATCGTAAGAACCTCAAAATAAAAAAAAATATATAAAAAATATATAACAAAGTGGCTTAATTTAAAGTTATAGAATGAGGAAAAAAAATGTTAGTCACACAATATATTTTGGTTTCAAGAGATAAAAAGCTACATTTATGACCTTAGACATTATCATATTGATTAAAAGACTCGAAAACAATTGTGTCTAAGCCATTTTTCGCGTTTTATACATGAATATGTATACATTTAAACTCCCTAAAGTCAACCAAGGAAACAAAACAAATGTTTAAAAACTACATATTGTTAATAAAAATAGGATCGTAAGATCCTATCGATCCATCTAGATTCAATTGTAGATCCTACACAAAAAAGATTCTATGTATATATAGATCTGGATCAGACTCCTGAGTACGATCGTAGGGTCTTAGGATTCTAAAGATCTGGATCGAGATTCTAATACCAATGTTAATAGCACCGAAACCTCAACTCACGCAGTTTATCCTCTGCATGTGTCTCTCAAACATGGCAACATGCAATATGCATTTAAAATAGCTTAATTATATGATTTAAAGATTTTAAAAAGAAGTTGTAATGCACTTTTCTCTACAGGACGTACTTACATGAATATTATTCTAATTTCTCACTGTAGGCTGAAACTTCGGAGGATCTTCATGAGTGGAAGAATGCACTTGAGACTGCTTTGGCACAGGCACCATCTGCTTCAGCTACCACCGGCCAAACTTCCATTCTTAATCCAGAACAAGTTGAGCCTGTCAATAAATCTTCTGAGCAACGTATCTCTCTCTCTCTCCCCCTAACCTATCTCAGATTTTTTTCCTTTCAATTCAATATTTCTTTATTTTAAATATTTTTTCGTTTATTTGAACCTTTTTTAGAGAAGGATGGGACGCCTGTAAAATATTTGGTCATTGGGAGGCCAATTTTGCTTGCTTTGGAAGAATCTGATGGAGATCCTTCTTTCCTGGAAAAAGCTCTTAAATTTATTGAAGATCACGGTGAGACATATATGTGTGTGTGTTCTATATTTGCTATAAGAATTTGTTATTAATTAGTATCTCGACTTTCTTATTTTTCATATATTGACTTAGATAATGTAAATTTTCTAATTCAAAATAATCATTTCAAAAGAGGTCTTAGTATTTGCACTTTTAGTCCACAAAGCTTCCGTTTCAATTTTTTTTTGTCAAAAACTTTTCCAAAGTATTTTTTTCATGGATCGATTTAATCATTATCTTCTTGTTTCGCCACATGCATTAACATGAAAAATTATCCTAGATACAAAAGGTGTACTACATTTTCTCCATACAAATATATGCGATCATGCCATCTTTTGTTTTGTCTTTTTTTTTTAACACTCTTGGCTATATTGGATCAGGTGTCAAAACTGAGGGCATTTTGCGACAAGCTGCAGATGTTGATGATGTTAATCGTCGAGTTCATGAATATGAGCAGGGTTTGCATCATTTCCTTTATATTTACTATTCCTTAGAACTTGCAAGCACATGTTTCTTGGATCCGAGTACAAAATTTTAAGTGGAAGAAGGAAATGTTTTATGAATTATTCAAGTTAAAAGATCAAGAGTCATTTTTTTTTTTTTTTGCAAAAACTTAAAATCTAACAATAATTGGATAATAAATGACACATCAGTCTAGAGTTAGAAGGTTGTTTTAAATTGGTAAGAAAGATGAGTTCAAAGGGATGAAAGTGTTTGGAGAACTAACCATACTAGTAAGAGTTAATGAGTTGTTCCTTTACGGTATAAGACCATGTGCAACCATGAGTTTTACTTACCTTATAGGTCTTAAAAGGTAAACTCATGGTTGCAAGCCAAACCTTAAGGGAAGATGTTGAAAGGGGTTACCTCTTTCTACTAAGATAACATCTTCCCTTTTATTTTCCCTTTATTTTTTAACACACAAGTGGATCACTACATGTTATTTATATTTTTTAAACACACAAGTGGGGAACAAGGTAACCTCATGGTTGCAAGGGTTACCTCTAAAAAAGAGGTAGAAAAAGTAGAAAATAATTTAGAGAAAAAAATATATGAGGTGACAAATTATAATAAGGGGGTAAAAATTTTAAAAAGGGAAGAGGTAACCCCATGGTTGCACATGCTTTAAGAAAGGAAAAATGACCAAGTTAATACTAGTGCATGATCTAGCAACTTGTTAGCTCAGAGCCTTATGAATAATGGTTCTTTCTTCTTCTTCTTCTTCTTTTTTAAGAAAATCTTTTTTGCCGGTTGTAATTCGATTTAGTTGCATTGTTGATTCTTTTAATAAATCAGGGAAAACTGATTTTTCACCAGAAGACGATGCACACGTTATTGGTGATTGTGTGAAGGTATTCCGTCTAACAACACAATTATTGTGGTGGTCATCTTGTATTACAATCAATAGTTGATATTAATGGAACCTTGTTTAGTTTATAAATAAATTAACGTATCTAAGTTGAATATATAACTGTTAATAATGAATTGCAATTTAACCAAATCTACAGCATGTATTGCGTGAATTGCCCTCTTCTCCAGTTCCTGCATCTTGCTGCACTGCACTACTTCAAGCATTTCGTAAGTTTACATTGAAATTCATGGTTTCCTTTATTATTGACTTCCGCAATGCAAAATATCTTAGAAAATATGACATCCTACGAAACATCCAAGAAGATTCTAACAAAATCCCTGACAATATTATGGTATTATATGAAGCTTATACAATGGCGGAACAATTTTAAAAATTGCATCTATGTTATTCACTAACAAACTGCACTCAATTCATATTTTATGAACTAACAAAGGATTGACTTAGCTATTTAACATGGTGTTTAATTCTTTATAAGGCTATATGAGCCTCTTAATTCTCAAAGTTGTAGATTTATGTTACTTTACTTGATTCTCCCCCTTGGTATAAAATTTGACAATCTTAATGATGTATAGGAACCGACCGTAGCAAAAGGACTAACGCTATGCGTACAGCAATATTGGAAACATTTCCAGAACCAAATAGGAAGTTATTGCAAAGGTAATTTATGTAGATGGTAGTTTTTCTAATGTCTGCCATTGGATTATCTTCAATGGTATGATTCAAATGATTAAATGTATTACATTATGATACAAATTCTGCTTAAATGATTATCTTTTGGTCTTCAAAATGTGCACATTGCACATAAGGTGCTCAAATATAAACACAACACCTCCTCGATCAATGTGTTAAAAAAACTTTTATCACTTTGCAATAAAACGTTCCCTCTATTAGTTGTTTTTAGTTTTTCTTTTTAATTCACTAATCCGTATTATTTATTTAGGAATGTGAGAGTATAAAGTACATATTTAATTTTAATAGACCAAAATACTAAAAAGTGATGTGCATTTTGCATACCTTGTACAAATATGTACTCAATCGTTGGAGTTACTTTTGCTGTCAAGTAATATTGTATACATCAGTTTTAGTATTGATATATAAGATATAAGACAAGTATAGTCTCCTTGCAAGACAAGGTGTATAATTGAAAAATAATATGTTAATTTGTTATTCTATTGCATATTCTAAAATATTTTAATAATTGATTAATATTTCATTTATAAATTTTATTTGAAATTAGTATTTAATTAATTATCATTTACCATCATTAAAATTAGTGATTTTTGTAAATTTATTATTATAGCAATATATACATGTATTATATATTACTCCCTCCGTTAAGAAAAACATGTCGTTTTAGGGGTAAAATTTTGTTAAGAAAAACATGTCGTTTTAGGTATTTTGGTGTTCACTTTCCAAAATTACCCTTGTCATGATTAGATGTTTTTTAGTTGTAGTTTTCAATAAAGTGGAAAAGTAAAGTAATAATTAGGGGTATAAGTGTATTTTTGTTTGCTTTTATTTGATTTCTTAAAAAATGTGCAAATGTCTAAAATGACAAGTTTTAATTAGCGGAGGGAGTATATATTTCCATGATTTTCTTTTTATATAAATAGAATATTGTATAAAATGATATATTTTTAGAAAAGAAACTTTCACAATAAAATAAATATATTTATATGATATATATATAATTTTACATAAAATGATACAATATTTGTTATGACAAAAAAAAGTAATGATTTAACAAATTACACAATAGCATAGAAAACACCTAAAAATTCAAAATAACCAATTTGTTGTTGTTAGTGAGGTTAAATAAAAATGAATTTTCTAACCTATGTCATAAGTTAGTATGTCAAGTTGGAAAAGATTTCACTAGATTCACCAATTTGCCCATTTTCGTTAAGATTTTTTCCATACTTAGCCTATGCCAACTGGATATATGTTCAACAAATCGAGAAGAGAGAGAGAGATCATGAGTGTTAAAATTCAAACATATATATATTAATACCTCAAAAGTTGAAAAAGTAAAAGAATCCTCAATTATCATAAACACACATTAGAAAATCATTTTAACACATTATTATGCCTTTCTTGCATCCCTGCATAAGTTGGCGCTACCATAGAGATATTACATCAAGTTGTCCTTATATGCTCTTTCATTTTAATTGTAGCAATAGTAGTCAAATATTGATTCTAATCTCTATCTTCTTAAAGAAAGCTTTGCAGAAGCGGAGTGGTATATTGCTTATCCCTCATTAGTTCAGTAACCGTTTTTATCGCTGCATATTAACCAACGTCCAGTTTATATATTGCCCTCATATATGTTTCCTCCATTTGTGTTGGGTAGAACTGAAAATTTTGCCTTATTTTTGAAAATTTGCCCTTCTGGTTCAGACTTCTAGTGATGATGCAAGCTGTAGTTGCTCATAAAGAAGTGAATCTAATGAGCACGTCAGCTGTAGCAGCTTGTATGGCTCCTTTGCTTCTTCGTCCTCTTCTTGCTGGTGAATGCGAAGTAGAAAACCAACACATTGAAATGGCCGGTGACAGTTCACTTCAACTGTTGCAAGCAGCTGCTGCTGCAAACCATGCTCAAGCCATAATTATAATGTTGCTGGATGAGTACGATAAAATCTTTGGTGTAAGCTCTGGTTGCTTCTTCCCACCTTTTCTTATGTACACTTTCGTTTTAGCTTTTCAAGTTGCAGGCTTCAAGATTGGTAATCGAATTCTTCCATGTATGCAAATTTGGTTTCACAAACCCATTACGTAGGAGCCATAACTATTGAATACAAATGCGACATTTATACACGTGCTTTTGTTCCTATTTCCTAATACATGGTGTGACAAAGCCTTCACCTTTAGAGTTTAGACTCAAGGCAACATGATGTGTGAACAGTGAATAAATTGATTATTTATAGGTAACATCTTAATTATTTATTTTGTGACGTAATATAATTATTGATATGTGGTAATAACAAAGTTTTCTTTTTAATCCAATGCTTTAGATTTGTTCATAGATTATATTGTAAGATGTGTTCATGATTCATTGTCTATATGTGTGTGTATGATTTCTTACTGCTTTAAACTTATTATCCGTGAGTTTTATGATTGCTTGTCACTCCGTCAAATGCAATTCAGGAAATTTCACTGTCCTCTGAGTTGTTCTCGGAAGAGGAAGGAGAGTATAGTGGGACTGAGGAGGAAACTGAATATGAGGATGATGATATGTACGAAGATGAGGATGAAGACAATGAAGATGGCTCAGATGAAGAGGATGAAGATCATGATATTGGATCTGATGAAGAGGAAGGTGAAACTGAGGATGATGATAATGATGAACATTCAGGAAGTGAAATCTACAATGGCAGTGATCGTTCTACAGATGGTGATTCAGGTCATCGAAAGGTAAGTACTGAACAACTCTCTTAACAAAAATGATTTACAAATGTAAAAGGCTTGCTATTTACATCTATCTCCCCTTTGGCCAATTCCAACGCTATAAAATTTGTTAGCAATTCGCCACCCTAATACTTTTTTTACACCAACCCTCAACCTCGATTAAAATGATATTAAAAAACATGGAATATCCAACCTATCTCATTTGAAAAAAAAAATCCCCATCAAATATGTCTATAGGAACTAGGAAGGGCACTTGAGCAATACATGTTTTTCATAACACTTTATATATTAAGCAAAAAAAAAAAACGCATGTCGTGAATTGCTCTGTCAATATGCAAATATTGTAAACTTTGATATGTTGATGGGGAAGTGTACAAGTAGGAGCATATCTCTTCCTTTGTAAAACTATGATTCTTGAACTTTACTGAAATCACTCATCGTCTAGTTAGTAGTTTCATGAGTAGTTGTGTCATCACAAACTTCTCTCATGTGCTCCCTTTATATATAACTGTATTTCAATCATATCTGGTATTTATAATAGTCAACTAACAAATGAACTATTTTCTATTTTAGGCCAAGGTGAAAAAGAATCTTCCGGTGGAGTCTATCAGTTATTCATCTGATGATGAGTAAGTCATTTACCTCATCCAGTCATCCCCACACCCCCCACAATTGAAAGAAAGAAAACAACACAATATGAAAATCTTATGCAGGAAGGAAGTCAAAAGGCTTGAAGCTGACAAGAAGGACTTGGAAATGCAAATTGCAGAAGTGGTACATAAATTATTATCCTTTTTTCGCAGCAGTCGTTTACTGCACTGCTTGGAAAAAAGTTTTATTCCGGAGATTCTCACTTGTTCGATTTATTTCTTTAGGCCAATGGCAAAGGAAGTCTGTTGTCGATTCTTGGAAAACAAAGGAAATCTATACATGAGCGCCATTTAGCTCTTGAAAGAGAAGTATGGCCTTTAAAGCATAAACTTTTCTATTACATTGTTTCTATTTGTGAGGGTGTACAAGTATTCAAGTATAAGGTGCTACAATCAAAGGAAAAGAACTGGATTTATTTATTTATGATCTCATGTTAACTATGAATACTAGAAGAATTTCATCAAGAGCATTGGCCTTTATTTTTTCGTAAAAAATGTATCCATTATTATTATTTACCGTTTCTACCACCACTCGACTGAGTTCTTTTTCCTTGGACAAAACCACTTAGTTTTCCGTTGTATATAATAATTCTGTTGAACTTTCAGCTTGATTCTGTTTTAAATCTTTCTCCTCCATGGATGTTTGTTTTGAATGAATGTTAACAATTTTATGCATTTCAATTTATTTATTAGATAACTAAAGCAACATCAGTTGTCACACAGGTGGTGAGAATGCAAGAACAACTGCAAAATGAGAAAGATTTAAAGGAAGCTTTGGATGCTGGACTTGGCATATCCCAAACCCAAACCTCAGAAAATGTTGATGAAAAGGTGAGGCCAATGGTATATCCCGCTAATGCCATATTTCGAGCTTTCATCGTATCTCTATATACATCAGGTTCATAAGCTTGGATATTTTTATTATGTACGTTATAGATTAAGACAGAGCTGAAGGAGACAGATGTAGTAGAAGATAATACAAATAGTCAAAAGCAGAGAGCAGATGATCCAGGAATGCATCATAATCGACAATCTGAAGAGAACATTTCAGCTACATTTGATAAAAGCATTCAGCCACAAGAAGCTCCCAGTCAAGAGACGAAATCGTAGGCTTTTGAACCTCCTTGCCCTTTACTATTTAACCTTGGGAGCCATACATATCCGTTTGCTACAATATCTTTTATTTTTCCTTCTTGGTTGCAGGACAAATAAGCCAAAGGCCAATGAAGCTGGACCTTCTTCACATAGTTTTGATAAGCTAGCTAAAAACAAGGTATGTTTGATTATATCGTTGGACCTTGCTCATCGGATCAAAGAAACAATAAAAAAATATTTGTTGCTCGTGTCAGCAGAGTTTTGTATCTAGTTTAGTATGCAAATTGAAGCAGCTTTTGGAACCAGGTAGTTAACAAACTATGACATTGTGAAGTAAAAAGGTACTGCCATTTTATGAATGCATCTGGGCTAGAACGAGCCATAAATTGGTTTTTAACTCTTCAAATTACGATGTTGACTGGAAAGATTGCTCTTAGATTTCACATTCATTCATGTAATCATGTCGTTGATTGTTTTTCTATTAGTAGGTCATTTTCTTTTCAATTAGAATCTAATCACATATGATGGTATTGTTTGAATATATGTCATTTGGATTTCACTTAATTTTAGGGACATATGAGCATGAAAGCCGATGGATCATTTTCTGTTAACGAAAGAAAGCACGAATCGTCTTCTTCGTCAAACAAAATCCACAACCAACATGGTAGTATCAGCATGAAAATTCCCAGCCATTCATCTGCAGATGGTGCTTTACCAAAGCCTATGAGCTCATCTACATCTAGGAAGTTTAACCCCAAGGCCGAGGTTATTTGTCTTATCGCATAATCATTCATCAAAAAATAAATTTCTTTTTCTTGTTTTTTGCATATTCGCAATTCTATGTCTAAGACTCTAAGAGTATGAATTCAAAATGTCCAAATATTCCATATGAGGTTCAGATTGATGGTTTAAAGAGTACTTGTGGTTGTGTGCAACAGGTACCCTCTAATAGTTTTACTCTGTCCAAATTGACAACCAGACTGAACTTCTTGAAGGAAAAACGTAACATGATTGCGGATGAGCTCCAAAATATGGACAAAGGCACAGAGTCAGCATCAAGCCATTCTCCTCGAAAGGCTGAGAAGGGCAAAGGAGCAGAAGGTGGGCAGAAACAGGAAGGGAATGGGTCCCAATCACAACAAAATTCAGAGAAGAAGATGACAACAGAAGCTAGTTCACCGCCCTCTAACCATGATGGAGTGAAGAAGAGCCATGTTACAAAATCAGCTACTGTTTCATTCTATGATTCTGATAGAGGCAAGGCAGTAGGAGGACATCCAGAGAAAGCAAAACCATCAGAGAGTAAATCCATGCGGAAACGTATCATCTAAATCATCAAGAAAGACAATATAAAAAACATTTTTATAGTATCCTTCAAGCTAGCTGTGTCAGCATCACATGATCGAGTTTTAGCTTACCCTTCTTCAACTATTTATTCTACCATAACTGAAATGCCGTTGGGATGGCAAGTAAAGAGTTTAACAGTAACCATATATACCAAAGGTAAGATATCACAAGTGTAGAGCAGATAAGACTGATGGTCCTGCTATGTTACCCAACTTTTGATTTTTGATGAATGTTAACTATGCATAGTAGTACCTCATAAATACATATTCCTGATTCTAATTTCTAGCTATTTCTTGTTCTGCCCCGTCTCGATCCCTTAGATAACCGAATTATTCACAAGTTCATTGACCGCACCCTTACTATGATTATGCTTTCTTGTATTTTTTTCCCGTTTAATTAGTACCTTCTTACAAGTACCACTTGAATCTATAATATCCAAAACACTTAACATGACTCAACAAATTAACTATGTATATGTTAGCTAATTACCTAGGTTCTTCATGGATAAGAATGGGTTATTAGGAAGTGACACGCTCAGTTACAAGCATCACAACTAGCTAGTTTTATTCACCCTTAATAAGTACATGTATATGTAAGTGTTTGGATAACTGATTCCTTGCCGGATCTCAGAGGCCCACTCCTGTATATATATCAATTGGTGAAAACCCTAAGGGTACAACCGTCACTGTACATGATATGGAAAAGTATAAAATAATATATGCTAACATCCCCCCTCAGTCACAACTAGAGGTGAGCGAATAGCAAGACTGGAACGAAAAGAAGTAAAAAGAGGAGTAGGTAATCCTTTTGTGAAAATGTCAGCATATTGATGTGCAGAAGGGACATGTAGTACCCGGACCTGACCTAGGGCGACCTTCTCTCTTACGAAATGGATATCAATCTCGCCCAGTCAGCGTCAGAGTAGGCAGTGAGGGTGTCGAAACGACCGCGACAAAGATGCAAACTCATGTCACTGGTGCCCTTGATGTACCGGATTATCCGCTTGGCCTAGTGAATGTCAGATATTGAAGGGCACCTACCAAACTACGGTAGGATTTAGGATCCTTAACCTTAGGACCGGAGGCAGCATCAAGCTTGGACTTGCAGTCAACAGGAGTGGTGGCGGGCTTGCAGGACGTCATCCGGGCTTTGTCGATGATCTCAAGAGCATATTTCTTTTGATGAAGAAACAACGCATCACGAGTGCGAGTCACAGAAATGCCAAGGAAGTAACTCAACGAACCAAGATGAGTCATGGCAAACTCCGAACGTAGCAAAGCCATAAGCCTAGACAGTAACAAAGAAGAGGATGCTGTGAGCACAATGTCATCGACGCTGATCAGACCCCGAATGGAACACAAAGAGGGAGTGATCAGAATGACTGCCCTGAAAGCCAATCCTAGTGAGGTACGTGTCGAAACGCTGATACCATAGAGAGACTTCCGGAGAAGACAGACATGGGAGGGGCGCGAGCGATCAAAGTTGCTTGGAGGCTGATGCATATACACAGTCTCCTGAAGGTTGTCGTGGAGGAAGACATTCTTGACGTTCAAGCTGGTGAATAGGCAAGTCCTTGGTAAGGGCGATGCTCAAAACTGTGCATATGGTAGCGCGTTTGATGACATGGTTGAATGTCTCGTCACAGTGCACTCCAACCTCCTGAGACTTGCCATTGACAACTAGGCAAGCCTTGTGACGCTCAAGAGTCCCATCAGACCTGTACTTATGTTTGAACAATCACATGCAGTTAATGATATTAGAGTCCCGAGGCGTTGTAACGAGGTCCCACATGCCGTTCTTAATCAAAGCACTAAACTCATCGACCATGGCGGCGTGCCAGTTTGGGTCCTGTAAGGCCTTTTGTGGTGATTTAGGGAGAGGTGATATGTCTGTGGAGGGGGTGAGGAGGTTGTATTTGAGGTGGGGTTTGAAGATCCCGGATTGAGACCGGGTCTTCATGGTTGATGCGGGGGGGGGGGGGGGGCAGCCTGAGGCGGTGGAGGCAGGACAAAGCCAAGCAAGGGGGCTGGGGGTGCTGCGGCCGCGACATGGGGGGTACACGGGGGTTGGGCACAACATCTAGCTGCGGCCGCGACACAGGTTGCGTGGTTGGGGCCTGACGGAGTAAATGGCGGAGGAGGAGTGGGAACCCGTCGGTGTCGGGTGGTGTAAGGGGGGTGGGGACAGGTGTAGGGGTGGGTTGGGAGGCGAAGGGGAAGGTTTGTTCGTCAAAAATCACATGGCGCGATGTTACAACTCGATTGGTATCCAAGCAAAGACAACGATATCCTCGATGGTGTGGGGAGATACCTAAGAAGACACATTTGGTGGATCATGGGGAGAGCTTGTGAGGAGCAGTGACACTCATGTTGGGAAAACAAAGGCATCCAAATACTCGAATGTGATTATAGGAAGGGTAGCGACGGTAGAGTGCCAGAGTTGGGATTGAGTTGTTAATGGCTTTGGAGGGAAGTATATTGTGGAGGTAGATGGCCATGTGAAGCGCCTCAACCCAAAAAGAAAGAGGGAGAGAGGCGTGATGGAGGAGGGTCCGAGTGTTGTCATTGAGAGTGCGGAGGATGCCTTCCGCTTTGCCATTTTGTGGGGAGGTTTGTGGACAAGAGAAGCGGAGGGCTATCCCATGTTGTTGACAAAAGGAGCAGACGAAGGTGTTGTCAAACTCGCCTCCCGTGTCACACTGAATAGACTTGGAAATTAGCAATATGACTTTGTGTTTCTAATTTGTGGCGTAGAGGAAAGACCCAAACCAAATTGGTAAAATCATCAAGAATAACCAAATAATATCTAAAACCACTAGCAATCGGAATAGGAGATGTCCACAAGTAGCAATGTATAATATCAAAAGGTGCAAATGTAAGGGAATGAGAAATTCTAAAAGGAAGTCGCTTGCTCTTGACGATTTCACATGAAGTGCAAATGCCCGAGGCTTTATTACATGAAATGAAATTGCTAGAGTGAAAACATTGAAGAACGTGATCGCTAGGGTGCCCAAGACGAGCGTGCCACAAGTCGGAACCAAGGGTGACGAGGGCGGTGGGGGTGGTGGGGGGCGAATGGCAGACTGCGTGAATGGATAGAGGTAGCCGGAACTATTGCACCGCATAATTGGGGTCCCCGTACGAAGATCCTTCACAAGAAAACCAAAAGGGTCAAATTGGACAACCACGTGATTATCGATGGTAAATTGACGAACATATATGAGGTTTTTGACAAGGTCAAGGGCAAATAGGACGTTGTTAAGGCGAAGTGGTGGGCCATTGGGGAGGGTTGTTTGACCCGAACCAACAATTGAAAGGGGTGCGCCGTTTCCGACATAGACAGACGGTAAAGTGCTAGAATTAAAAACAGTGTGTAGGTTACCTGGTGCGTTCTTCATGTGATAGGAGGCCCCGATATCCATATACCAGTTATCATTCGGCTGCTGAAGTCCCATGGAGGAGAAGGCAGCGGAGAGATTGGCGTGCATGAGGGTCGATGGCTGCGGCTGAGAGGCGTACAACGTCGGGGAAGGGGTCGGTTGTGGTGGTTGGCGTTGCGGAAAGACCATACCCGATGGAGGGTAGCCCACCCAGGTTGGATAGGGGCAGGGCGGCGGGTTGGCGTTCCACTGCTGCGGGTACCAAGGGTGCTGCGGCCGCGACCGCAGCGGTTGCTGCTGCCGCCTCCTCTCTTGCGGCCTCCGCATTGTTGGATTGACCTGGGCTGATTGACCTGAGCATGCTGTGAGCCACCATGAAAGTCGGCAGGGGCGAGGTGTTGCTGATCATACTGCCGACAACGTCGAATTTGGTAGAGAGGCCATTGATGAGTTGAAGAACGAGTCGCTCTTCACTGACCTTGTGTCCGACGTCGCCAAGTTGATCGAAGATGGCCTTGATGGCAAGGAAATGGTCGGAGACGGTTGAGAAACTCTCCTGACGGGTGTTGATGAACTTGCCCTCAAGATCCATAGCCCTAGTGGATTGGTTGTCGTGAAAAGGCCCTTGATGTGGAGCCAAACATCACGAGCGGTGGAGCCGGGTTGGAGGACGGTGATCAGCACATCCTCAGATATGGTAGCATAGATCCATCCTAGAACAGTGGAATCAAGGCAGTTCCAGAGAGGCTCGGGGACGTCATTCGGACGGCCAGAATCGTCGATGTGGGCGATGACATCAAGACCCTTACAGGCGGTATTGAAGAGTTCCGCCCAGGTCTGGTATTGAACCTTCTTGAGGCCTAGGGTTAGGGGAATTTGGTTTTTGATGTTGGTAACGGATTGGGCGGAGTGGAAGGGGTTTTGTGGCGGCGATGGGAGGTTAGGCTTAGTTGGGGGTATAGAGTTGTCATCAACGATAGACATCGTGTGGCGGTGGCAATTGGGTGCGGCGGCTAGATAGCGGCGGCGGCTACAAGTCGGCGGCGACGGCAAGAGGAGCAGCGACAGCGACAGATCGATTTTGTGAAACGGGAAGTTTGGGGTTTCATAAACAAGTTTGATACCATGTAAGTGTTTGGATAACTGAGTCCTTGCCGGATCTCAGAGGCCTACTCATATATATATATATCAATGGGTGAAAACCCTGAGGGTACAATCGTCACTATACATGATATGGACAAGTATAAAATAATATCTGCTAATAGTATACACATTGTAAGTATCCAAACATTCACTCTTAGATTTGAACTGCGCGCTTACAAGTGTATTGGTAATCTATATAACTTATTGAGCGACATCAACTACTATATATATGTTTCTTATAATTAGTGAGGGATGGACCATCTACCAAGTATGCATGCATAATAAAATAATAAAAATGATTTTATCAACTAACTTGTTATCATCTAATAAAACGAGTGATTGACCATCAACTACTATGTTTGCTATAATTAATGGGAAGGGAACATGGGCGAAACTAGGAAGACAAACCGGGGTAGGCTGAATTAGCTTTGTGATAGGGCAAACATATTTTTCAAAAATGAGGTTGAAGGCTCAAACCCAACATCAACTGGTGATGATATTAAGAGAAGCTAGTTAGGCTACCGTGCTTTTATGTGCTAGTTTAGCCTCAATATACTTAAATTTTGATTTTTCTTTATGGGGTGGGCTGGAATTTTTATTTTTGGGGTGGGCTACAGCAAAGCCCAACTCACCCTGGATTCGTGCTTGGAAGGGAAGATATTGCTTGGATCATAAGAAGATCGATCTTAATATGCGCGCATTATCATTTCATCTAAGAAAGTATGTGTTAGGAGTTTCATTTTCCGTTATTTCCTTAGAGAATATAGTAGGGTTTATATATTGCTCCATGAAACCAATAGAGGGTGTGAGCAATAGGAACAGGGTGATCTTGTGTATGCTTGGTTGCTTGTGTGCTCGTGAGCTAGTTGTCATAGGTCGGTGTTGAGTAAGTTTATTTTGGGTTTATCATTTGTAAAGTTATAGTCAGTAAGCTTTTTTTTTAATCTTAATCCAGTTCGATCGACGTAGTCGCTCTACATCTGGATTGGGTACTGTATAACTCATTTAAGGGGTTAACCATCCCACTCACAAGCAACTCCATGTTTTTAAGGGAATTTGTTAGGAGGAAAATCAAGTATGAAATATAAATTCCAAATTCGCCTCCCTGTTCTCCGCAAATTAATTACAAGACTTCCTCCCGCTGTAGTAGAAGGTAGTCAGGATCGATCCACGAGAAAGCATGTTAGCGCCCGCCTTTTCAGTTCCAAATCTCAGCAGAAAATCAACCAGACAAAGAGGAAACACAGAGAAAAGCATAAAAAGAACAAAAGAAGCAATTTTGGTCAATATCGACCTGAATGAACTCGATATCGAGTAGGAAAATCGACTTAAAAGAACTCAATATCGACTCCATCAGAAACTTAAAACTCGAAACTTTTGAAATAAATCAATAAAATAAAGGACTTCCAAGATCAGTGTTTCAACACCACAACGATAACTGAGTCCTTGTCGGATCTCAGAGGCCTACTCCTATATATATATATATATATAGGGTTTACTTCAAATGTAAAAAGTCCTTAAAGTGTAAAATAGGCTTATCGTGTAAAATGTTGGGTTTAGTGCAAAACCGGACACGCGGGTGGTATTTAAAAAGAAAAAAAAAACTGAACCGGTTTCTCGGATTAACCCCTAAACCGTTCCTCTCTCATTCCCTCTTTTTTCCGTCCTCAACTCATCCAAATCCAAGAGCTCCCTGAGAGATTGCCGTCCGCCAGTGGAGAAGGAGCGGCGAGGGCTGGGCGAAGGGAGGATTCGACTCCGAAGAAGGCAGCCTCGTGGAGGAGCGAAAGGAGTAGGATGGAGAAGATGTCGGGGTCGCGGTGCCGGTCGATGAAGATGGGGTTGTGATGAGGGGCGGATGTGGAGAGGGCGGCGAGGAGGGAGTCGGTGTCGGCGGAACAGACTCAAATCATCAACCGCGTTCGCCGACCAGCAGCATTCCACCAGGTATTTGTCCTCTTCCCTCTCCTTCCACTTTTGTTAGAATAGGGTTTTTGCGAGTGTACCCGTGGTTCCCGGGTCCGAATTTGTTCTCGTATCTGCTGTGTTTGTGAATTTTTTGTTAAAATTTCCTTGAATTTGTTGCCATGTGATGTGAAATTAGGGATTATGTTATGTGATTGTGCCGCTTGTGCGTGTTGGAGTTCACATAACCGAATTTCGTTGGATTTGGAAGGGTTCATTGAAGGTCCTGGGTGATAAAGACTAGAGCCTGGGTATTGGATGGATTTCAAACTGCAAATCTTGATTCAAAAGTTCATAATTTGGTATTGATTTTATTTGCTTGATTTTGCCTGAACTGAAGAGGAATCGATTTTGTTTGCTTGATTTTGCCTGAACTGAAGAGGAATCGATTTTTTTGGCACTTATAAGAATGTCCTCTACTATGTTTAATAATTAAAAAAAATCTTCTGCAGAAGAAAAGCAAAAGGTGGGAAATGTAACAGGAATCCGTTAGAAGTGGTTGGGTGTCAAATTTATTAATCACATTCAAGGTTGAGTTGTCAAATAACGAGCACAAGTGAAGTGGAACATGGAGGCCCCTCCTGAATGTAGATGAGAGCGGGTGACCATTTAAAATTTAGTCTTACCAAACAGGATGAATGAATTGGGTTTTCATGGAATCTCTCCATATGGTACTAAATCAAGAATCACACTGTGACCTTACCTATTCTCAGGCCAAACAGCAACTGGGCCAGAGAATTGGACCATCTTGTCTTCCCATCAGTACTCAGTACTCACCACCACATTAAATTTCCCCTTTCAAATTTCTTACTCTTTTTTTTCCGTGTTGGTAAGTAACACATTAAATTCCCTGCCTTTAGGTCTGATTGATATCACATTAAGTCATTCATATGGGCACATACATTTTCACTTTACCGTTACCAAAAAGACCCTTTTCTTGTTTTCTCTCTTTTGCCATCTAATGCAAGTTTAAACATTAGATTAGAAATGGTAAAAAGCTAGAGCTACTAATAAACACTAATTTCTCAATTCAAATCAACAGCAGATAAAAGAGAGAGGAAAAAAAATCACTTCTTGGATTGCCTTTGATGCTTCCTCATGGGATTGGGGATGCATTTGCTTTTGCCACCACAAGCAGATGCAACTTTCTCTACTTTCTGATCTTGGTCACCTGTTTCTGCAGCTGCATCTCCCAATCTTGTCTTGGAGCTCCTGACCAATTTTTTTACAAGTCCCATCAGTTGCTGATTCACAGTGGTCGTAGTCGGAAATATGGCATAAAAAGTTGACTTTTCATGGGTGTTTTATATACTACTGTATTTTACTTCAGTAGTTTGATTAGGGTATCTACTGGTGGGTCAGTTTAGGCCTATTGACCAAAATGTTTAGCATCAAGTAAAATTCACTGGTTGCAAAACTTGCTGTAATTGGAAAACAGTCTAATCAAATCAATGCAAGTTTTCACAATCCATCTTATGGATAGTGAAAACATCCAAATTTATGAACTTGCTTGCCCACTTGTAGTTTTCTGATTTTGGATATGCATAGTGTATCACATGTATGATATATCTTGTCAGTTTTTAGCTATTTGGATATGTTTAAATGTTAATTTTAGCCAGCCAATGGAGATGTTTTTACTTTTTATTGTTCAAAGTATCCAGAAAAGAAGAAATGATCAAAACTGGAAATCACTAACCTTTCTTCTTTGTAAGAAGATGACTTCTTGAGAACAGGCTCAATCTGACCTCTCCTCTGATCATCCATGGCCTCCAAGATGCTCCCACTGAAGTACTCTTTCTCCTCCGACTGCAGATTCCCAAACCTCGGATTCTCTGACATGTACTTTATCATCTCCGCCTCCTCCGCCACCACAACCACCTTCCCCGTCACGGAAGCCGCCGCCTTACAGACCACCCCCCTGTGCAAGCCACCACCAATTCTCCCTTCCACTCTGCTCATTTGCTGCTTCAAATAGGGGATGCTCTTCCCCTTAGCCGCCACAGAACCACCACAGGCGATCAACTGGAGCAAAACAGAGCTCCTCCCTTGCACCATTTCCGCTCCAGGGTCGCCATTATGGACAGTCAAAGATTTCTCTTCGTGGAATGCCTAATGTAAGTTTCCATACATCTTTGAATATTGTCAGTAGTTCCATTACTAACTTCTATGTCCTATTTAAATAATTTATGACATTGTGGTTGTTTCACGTGAGTAAAGAAGAAGGTACCTATTACAAATTTGCTATGTTTTGTCAACCATGTTTTCTTGTGGACAACATGCTACTTCACCAAACTTCTGTTTATATTTTCCTTTCTAGAGTGATGCTAAATTAGGGAGAAGAAACATGCCTTCAGATGCATTACTACAGAACGATGATTTTTATTTTTATTTTCTTTTGCTTTACAAATCAGTGGCTGAAGACCAAAAAAGTGAAGATGTAACTTAGCAGAAGTCTGTTCCAGGACTTGCAAACATGAGCCTGAAAAGGTTTTACAACCCTCGGAAACTGGAGTGTGAACTTGAGTGAAACTATTTAGCGTCTTTTCTGTCCTTTGTCATGCTTTCTTTCATAAGGACTTTCCTTTCTTGCAGTTTCATGGTCAAGATTATACTTTTTATTGGCCTGCTGAGCTTTACTCAGCTGTTCCTAGCCGATCCTATTTCCCAAGAGGCTTTTTGTGGGATGAAGGTTTTCATCAGCTTCTCATTTGGTTAGCTTTAACCCACATATTTCCTTAAGAGTTTGATCTACTATTAGTTGCTCATAATTGTGCAACAGGTGGTCTTAAAAAATGTGCATGCCAAACATGCCCTTAGTTGTTTTTGCACTAAAGCCTATTAGCTCAAAATGGTAGAGCATTGTGCCTACGCACAAAGACGCGGGTTCAAACCCCGCATAGGCTATATATGTTTATCGCTTAGAAGTACGATGTTTCTCTTCATGAATAAGAGTATAAAGTGCAAAAATAAAATCGTAATGTGCAAATATAAGAACATAAAGTGGAACTGCGAAGTGCATTTGTGTGCGCAACTGCGAAGTGCATTTGTGTGCGCAACTGCGAAGTGCATTTGTGCAACTGTGAAGTGCATTTGTGCAACTGTGAAGTGCATTTGTGCAACTATATATGTTTATCGCTTAGAAGTTCGATGTTTCTCTTCATGAATAAGAGTATAAAGTGCAAAAATAAAATCGTAATGTGCAAATACAAGAACATAAAGTGCAACTGTGTAGTGCATTTGTGCAACTGTCAAGTGCATTTGTGCAACTTTAAAGTGCATTTGTGCAAATTTAAAGTGCTTTTGTGCAACTTTCAAGTGCAAATATAAGAACATAAAATGTGAAAATAAAATTGTACTGTGCACATTTAGAATACAAGTGTGCAAAAGTAGGATACAATTGTGCAAATTTAAACTACAATTGTGTAAAGGTAAGATACAATTGTGCAAAAGTAAGATAGAATTGTGCAAAAGTAGGATACAATTGTGCATAACTAAGATTATAATGTGCATGATTAACAATTTGCGATTGTTGCGCTCTTATCTATTATGTAACCTATGTGGGATTTGAACCCACATCTTTGTGCAAATGCACATTGCTCTACCAATTGAGCTAATAGGCTAAATTATGATTTTTGTGCTAAAATAGAAGAACCTAATCGACCTAAAGCATATTGCAATAAAATTCTAAAATTCAATTAGCTCATGATTCACAAACAATTTGACAATGCTATAAACATGAAATTAGCTCAAAATCAACCCAACAACACAACCATATCATCAATTTCAATCAATTTGGCTTTTGGCAAAAAGCCCCAAATTCCGCTCCTAAATCAAACCCTAGATTTTCAATCTCAACCTAAATCATTCAAACAATGGCTAATCCTTGCAAATTAATCATCGATTAGTTGATCTCCTCCCTCGGCTCTAAGTCTACAAACAATGGCTAATCCTTGCAAATTGGAAATAGATATAAATCATCTAGCTCTGTTCAACAATAATACATGCTCTGTTCAATTTCTCTTCCAGCTACAAATGTATATAGCAGCAAATGCATTTACATCAAGCTGAAAACCTAAAATTAATTTAGGGGGAAAAGGGAAAGATGTGTAAAAGCCTTCACGACGAGCTTAGGATCCAAGATTTCATCAAACACACGAGAATCAATGGAGGAGCGAAGCTTGCGAATGGCCAAATCGAGAGCGAGAGAGCGCTGGCGAAGAGAAGGGGATTGCGAGCAGAGAGGGAAGCAAGGGGAAGACAACATCAACGTCGGCGCTTGGGTCTAATTCGATTTCAGATCTCAGATCTAGGAAGCAAGCGAGTGAGATTGCGAGTAGAGAGGGAAGCGAGAGTGCGATTGCGAGCGAATGAAGGCGAGTGCGGGCTCGAGCAGCAGTGGACGGCGATGGGATGCGATGTCGGAACCCCGCGAGTTTGGGCTCGAACAGCCCTGGACGGCGATGGGTGAAAACCCCGAGGGTACAACCGTCACTGTACATGATATGGACAAGTATAAAATAATATCTGCTAATAGTATACACATTGTAAGTATCCAAACATTCACTCTTAGATTTGAACTGCGCTCACAAGTGTATTGGTAATCTATATAACTATATGAGCGACATCAACTACTATATATATGTTTCTTATAATTAGTGAGGGATGGACCATCTACAAAGTATGCATGCATAATAAAATAATAAAAATGATTTTATCAACTAACTTTTTATCATCTACAAAAACGAGTGATTGACCATCAACTACTATGTTTGCTATAATTAATGGGAAGGGAACATGGGTGAAACTAGGAAGACAAATCGGGGTAGGCTGAATTAGCTTTGTGATAGGGCAAACATATTTTTCAAAAATGAGGTTAAGGGCTCAAACCCAACATCAACTGGTGATGATATTAAGAGAAACTAGTTAGGCTACCGTGCTTTTATGTGCTGGTTTAGCCTTAATATACTTAAATTCTGATTTTTCTTTATGGGGTGGGCTGGAATTTTTATTTTTGGGGTGGGCTACAGCAAAGCCCAACTCACCCTGGATTCGTGCTTGGAAGGGAAGATATTGCTTGGATCATAAGAAGATCGATCTTAATATGCGCGCATTATCATTTCATCTAAGAAAGTATGTGTTAGGAGTTTCATTTTCCGTTATTTCCTTAGAGAATATAGTAGGGTTTATATATTGCTCCATGAAACCAATAGAGGGTGTGAGCAATGGGAACAGGGTGATCTTGTGTATGCTTGGTTGCTTGTGTGCTCGTGAGCTAGTTGTCATAGGTCGGTGTTGAGTAAGTTTATTTTGGGTTTATCATTTGTAAAGTTATAATCAGTAAGCTTTTTTTTTTTAATCTTAGTCCAGTTCGATCGACTTAGTCGCTCTACATTTGGATTGGGTACTGTATAACTCATTTAAGGGGTTAACTCTCCCACTCACAAGCGACTCCATGTTTTTAAGGGAATTTGTTAGGAGGAAAATCAAGTATGAAATATAAATTCCAAATTCGCCTCCCTGTTCTCTGCAAATTAATTATAAGACTTCCTCCCGCTGTAGTAGAAGGTGGTGTCATTTGTCTATAGCATACATTATAGCTAGCCAACAATATTCCTTCTCGTAGGTTGATAGCAGCATATAATTCCCATGGAGAGCCTTGCTGATGAATGCTAGAGGGCGCCTCTGACCCTCTGTTGCATTAAAACTGCTCATATTCCCTCTTTACATATGTCGGCTTCTACCTGAAATTGGAGGGAAAATCCGACAAGGCTAATACAGGAGGAGTAGCTAACAGAGCCCTAATAGGCTAATATGAGTAACTGCAATGTCACTCTCAGCAGACCATTGAAATGCATCTCTCTTAAGCAGTTCTGTCAAGGGCCGGCAAATTGTGCCAAATTTTCGAATGAAACGTCGATAATAACCCGCTAAACCCATAAAGCTTCTCAATTCTTTGTTATATCTGGGTGTTGGCCACTTCACAATTGCCTCAATCTTAGTGTGGTCAGTAGCCACTCCTTCACTTGAGATCACATGACCCAAGTACTCCACCTTTGGGACGACAAAACTGCACTTGGGAAGCTTGGAAAACAACTGGTGTTTCCTTATAGTATCTAACACTAATTCCAAATAACTCAAATGCTCTTCCAAGATTCGGCTATATACTAGAATATCATCAAAGAAGACCAAGACAAACATTCTTAAGAATTATGCAAAAACCATGTTCATTAACAATTGGAAGGTTGTTGGAGCGTTTGTCAAGCCAAAGGGCATGACATTGAACTCGTAATGCCCATTGTGAGTTTGAAAAGCCGTCTTAGGTATATCACTTTCTGCTACTCGCACCGGGTGATATCCTACTCGGAGATCCAATTTCGAGAACACTGCAGCTCCATGAAGCTCATCCAATAGTTCTTCAATGTTGGGGATGGGGAAATTTTCCTTGATTGTAGCCTCGTTCAACTTCCTATAGTCCACGCAAAACCTCCATGGTCCCATCCTTCTTTTTCACTAGCAATGTCACAGACGCAAACGGACTCTGAATATGTTTGATCAACCCAGTTTACAACATCTCTGTAACACGTCTCTCAATCTCGTCTTTCTAGCCATGGGGGTATCTATAGGGCTTAGAACATAAAGATTGTATACCCGGTGTCAAGGGGATATTGTGTTCGCAACCCCTCTCTGGTGGCAATTGCTTGGGTTCCTCAAATACATCCTTGAACTTTTCTAACAACAGTCGTACTGCAGGCACTGTGTCATCTACTTTGGCACACAACTGAAACACTTGTGCCACTTGAACAACGGACTCGTGCTCATTTTCCTAGACTAACAAGTGCAATTCCCTCCCTGCGAGATGCCTTATATATAGTTGCTTCTTTCCTCTTCTCTGCTATCCCTTGCATCGCAACCCTCCTTCCATCTTTCGAAAATGCAATAGTCATCTTGTTGTAATCGACTTGCACAGGACTGAACTTCCTCATTCAGTTCACTCCCAACAAAAGTTCAAATTCTCCAATCTTTAGTGCCCGTATATCAAACACATAATCTCATCCCTGCATGTTCCACTTGAACCCTTGATAATGCATATTTAGATAGGCATTATAGAGTAGTTTTAGGGTCATTTAGATGTATATATTGCATTTTAAGGGTTTAGTTTACTTGTTTGCTCATTTGGTACTTAAGTGCGGAATCTACACGAGTTTAGCGAGTAATTGCAGATTTTGGATTCGAAGAAGGGATGAGGTCATTCATGAGAGTCATATGGATCATATGGAGGCAAGAACGAGCTAGAGAAGCCAAGTTGGAATGCACAAGGAAGAGGCAAAGGGCATACAAGAGAGAAAATGGCACCCGCGGCCAGAGGAACAAGGAAAGACAGAAAACCGCACCCGCCTGGTCCCTTCGGGATCATTACAGATCACTAGAGTTTGAGGCAATTACTCGATCAACAAGTGACCACGCATTTGCAGAAGAAAGCAATTAGGAAGCTGCTCGGCCTATCGTATTCAATTCAATATAGGATGGGGAAGAGCAATGTGGTAGTTGATGCTCTGTCAAGACGAGGACTGTCAAATGACCATATAGTGGAAGGGTAATGCCATTCTTTGGTGGAGATCAAATCAGCCTGGATACAAGAAGTGGTGAGTAGCTATGCAAGGGACCCTGAAATTGATAAACTGAGGGCAAGTGCAGCTGTTGACCCTCGTTCAATGTTTAAATGGAATGGTGATATACTAAGGTATAAAGAGAGAATGGTAATTGGTAATAAGAAGGAGCTACAACTTCACATTATCAAAGCATTTCATACAGAAGCAACTGGTGGGCACTTGGTGATAAGAGCTACTTATCAAAGGATTAAATCTCTATTCTTTTGGCCTCAAATGAAAACATCCATTGATGAGTACATCCGGGAGTGTGATGTGTGTCAACGACACAAGCATGAGACAATAGCTTATCCTGGGTTGTTGCAGCCTTTACCCGTTTCAGATGCTCCATGGGTTTCAATTGGCATGGACTTTGTTGAAGGGCTACCTATTGAGATATCATATCTTGTAGATATCGATTTGATTCTGTCTTGTACGCTAAGTAGCATATCTTGTATGTTAGGATAGTTTTCCTCTAGTTTACCCTAATTCTTTTGTATAAATACATATCTTACTCTAATGGAAAAGGCACGCTTTACACCATACGGTATTCTACATGGTATCAGCCTTTCCGATCCACAAACCCTAAACACCTAAACCGCCGACCCTACCCTACCCATGGATGCCGCCACCTCTGCTGTTTTTACCCCGGCCTCGCCCTAATACCTTCACTCTTCCAATCACCCTGGCCTGGCTATTTGCCCCGTGATCTTGCGTGGTGAAAATTTTCCTGAATGGAAGACCGCCATGATGAACGCCTTCTCTGCCAAATTCAAGGATGGGTTCCTTGATGGTTCTCTCAAAGAGCCAGACGTTGGCTCCCCTGATGTCGTTTATTGGAAGCGGGTCAACTCGATGCTTATCGGTTGGATTGCTCAATCTCTTGAGCCGTCTGTTCGATCTAGCAACACCTACTTTGCCATGGCCAAGGAGCTTTGGGACGATCTTGATCAGCGCTTTTCTGTCGGCAATGGTCCTCGCATTCTCCAGATTCGTTCTGAGATTGCCCGATGCCGTCAGGAGGGTTAGTCGGTCTCTACCTATTTCGGACGCCTCAAGAAATTGTGGGATGAACTCGCGACATACACCAAAGCCACGGCTTGTACTTGCGGGAATGCTGCCAAGAAGCGGGAGATGGAGCGTGCTCATCAATTTCTGATGGGCCTCGACGACACTTCGTACTCCACCATCTGGTCTACGATTGTCGCCCAGGATCCGCTTCCCCTGTTCAACAGAATTTACGCGCTTGCTGTCCAGGAGGAGCGGCTTCAGACGATTTCCAAGGACCGCGAGGTGCGCTTTGACTCGTTTGCTATGGTTGTCCGCCCTCCGTCTCGCCCTACTTCTCGCAAGTCGGACAAGCCAGACAAAAGCAGCCTTCACTGCACTCATTGTGGTCGCTCTGGCCACGACGTCTCCTCCTGCTTCAAGGTGATCGGGTTTCCGGACTGGTGGAATCACGGCAAGGGAGTTGTCGATCCTACCACTAGCGCCCCTCTCGGTCGTGGTCGCACAGCCCCTGTTTCCCAGCCCTCCAAAGGTCCGACTCATGGCTCTGCGATGCACACGGTCGTCACTAATTCGGCCTTCTTCCCAGGCGCCTCCAACCTGACTATAGCAGATAACGACGCCTTTGGTTCTGTCGTCTTTGAGACTGATTGGGCAATGTTGTTCGAGAAATTTAAGGACTTTCACACCAAGTCCTTCAATGATCGGATGCCAGGTATTATTTATGTCCCTTGGATTCTCGACTCCGGTGCCTCCTCTCATATGGCGGGCGACGCTCGGTTGCTTCATGATATAATTGATGTTCATCCTTGCCACATCAAGCTTCCGAATGCTTCGAGCTCTACTGCTACTCGAGCCGGCTGCCTTGCCTTATGCCATGGCGTTACTCTCTCTAATGTTTTGCTTGTTCTAGGCCTTGATTGCCACTTATTATCTTCTGCTTGTTTGTCTGCTGAGCTCGCTTGCCTGGTTATATCTTCTGACAAACTTTTCATCATACCGGACCGCACTTCGAGGATGCTGATTGGAGTGGGTGAAGTTCAGGATACGGTGTCTTGGCTCTGATGGCTCACTCCACCTCCGTCACCTCTCCATCTGTCATGTCATGTTCCTGTCGTCACTCCCTCTACCTTGTGGCATCGCCGCCTGGGGCATCCATCTCGTTTGTTCGTCTCGTCGTCATCTAGCTCTTCCGTTTCCACAAATAGCTCTAATAATATTGACCCTTGTGACATTTGTCCTAGGGCCAAACAAACTCGGCTTTCGTTTCCTATTAGCACTTCTCGTGCTCCTGCTTGTTTTGATTTGATTCATTGTGACATTTGGGGTCCTTACTGAACTCCGTCTATATGTGGATCTTCCTATTTCTTAACTTTGGTTGATGATTATTCACGCACTACATGGATTTTTCTTATGATTCACAAATCCGAAGTTGCAACTTTAGTTCGCAATTTTTGATCTATGATACAAACACAATTTCAAAAGACAATCAAATGCTTCCGCAGTGACAATGGGTCCGAGTTTATTGGTCTCAAGCCCTTCTTTCGGGTCCTGGGTATCCTCTTCGAATCCTCATGTGTTAGCACCCCTCAACAAAACGGTAGGGTTGAGCGAAAGCACCGTCACATCCTCAATGTCTCTCGAGCCCTTATGTTTCAAGCCTATCTTCCCATCAAATTTTGGAGCGAATGTGTGCTCACTGCATGCTACCTTATAAACCGCACCCCTTCGGCTCTTGTCCACAACAAAACCCCCTACGAACTTCTCTTTCAGAAGCCCCCAGATTACTCTCCTCTCCGCGTCTTTAGGTGTCTGTGTTACTCCACCCAAATCCCTCGTAGCACCGACAAGTTTGTTGCCCGTGGTTGCAAGGGCTTGTTCCTCGGGTATCCCTTTGGTAAAAAAGGTTGGCGCCTATATGATTTGGACCGCCATGTTCTATTTACTTCCCGTGACGTAGCCTTCCATGAACAAGTTTTCCCTTATGCCGACTCCTCTATCGAGTTGCCATCTCCACAGCCCACGCCAAGCCCTCCGTCCCCGATTACCCACGACGATGAGGAGCTGTCCACTCCTCCCACTTCAGACCTCGGGAGGAGTCCTCCTCTGCCTCCTCCGCTTCCTCCACCTCGTCTTAGTAATCGTCCAGTCCAGACCAGCACCCGCCTTCGGGACTTTGTCTCCACCACTGTCCGCCAGCACCATCCTATCCCGTCGGATCACTCTTCCAGCTCATCGTCAGGTACGGTGCATCCTTTGGATAAGTTTTTGGCCTATGACAATTTTTCTGCAGCCCATTACCACTACCTCGATGCAGTAACTGCGACTCCAGAACCCACTACCTTTCGTGATGCAGTTCGACATCATCCCTGGCGGGATGCAATGTGTCTTGAGATCGATGCTTTGCATCGCAACGGGACATGGAACATCGTGGATCCGCCTGCCGGTAAGACCCCTATCGGTTGCAAGTGGGTCTTCCGAATTAAGTATAAGGCGGATGTGAGTATCGAACAATACAAGGCGCGCTTGGTTGCTCTTAGTAACAGACAGGTTGAAGGTATTGATTATTCTGAGACCTTTGCTCCGGTAGCTAAGATGGTCTCTGTCAAAGTGTTCCTCGTAGTGGATGCTATTCGAGGTTGGGAGCTTCATCAGATGGACGTCCACAACGCCTTCCTTCACGGTGACTTACATGAAGATGTTTATATGACGATGCCGCCTGGTTTTTCTATTCCCGGATCTTCCAAGGTTTGTCACCTTCGTAAGTTGTTGTATGGTCTCCGTCAGGCTCCTCGGAATTGGTTTTTCAAACTGGCTTCTGCTCTGAAGTACTTCGGCTTCCGCCAATCCTATGCCGATTAATCCTTGTTTTCTTATATAAGGTCTCGTATCGTCATTTATGTGCTGATTTACGTGGATGATCTGATTATCGCTGGGAATGATTTTGTTGCTATTGTTCGCTTCAAGACTTTTATGAACACCCACTTTCACATGAAGGACCTTGGGCCCCTGAAGTACTTCCTCGGGATCGAGATTACTCGTTCCTCGGATGGCATCTTCCTGTCCCAATGCAAATATGTGCTAGACATCCTCGCCGAGGCTGGTCTTTTGGGTTCTAAGCGGGTTGCTTTCCCTATTGAGCAGAACCACAAGCTCGCCTTGGATACGAGTCCTCCGTGCGCTGATCCGGAACAATATCATAGACTAGTTGGCCGACTCATATACATCACCATCACTCGTCCGGAACTCAGCTATTCCGTGCACATTCTTGCTCAGTTCATGGCAGCTCCTACGACAAATCATTGGCAGGCTGCCCTACGAGTTGTTCGTTATCGAAAGGGTTGTCCAGGTCAGGGCATCTTTCTCTCTCGATCCAGCGACCTCCGCCTCAACGCCTATTGTGACTCCGACTATGCTACATGTCCTCTAACTCGTCGGTCTCTCACTGGTTTCTTTATTATGATCGGCGAATCACCCATCTCCTGGAAGACTAAGAAGTAGTCCATTGTTTCTCGGTCGTCTGTTGAGGCCGAGTACTGTGCTATGGCCACTACAACTTGTGAACTAGTCTGGCTGAAGTCGCTCTTGGCTTCTTTTGGCATATTTCATCGGCAACCAATGCGCTTATGGTGTGACAATCAAGTTTCCCTTCACATTGCCTCTAATCCGGTCTTTCACGAACATACGAAGCATATTGAGGTTGACTGTCACCTCATCCGAGATCATGTCCGAGCTGGCACCATCGTTACTGTCCATGTTCGCTCTCCTCAACAACTGGCGGATATTCTAACAAACGTGCTTGGGCAGTCCCAGTTTCACGCTCTTCTTCGCAAGTTGGGCATTCGGGATCTTCACGCTCCAACTTGAGGGGGGGGTATTGAGATATCATATCTTGTAGATATCGATTTGATTCTGGCTTGTACGCTAAGTAGCATATCTTTTATGTTAGGATAGTTTTCCTCTAGTTTAACCTAATTCTTTTGTATAAATACATATCTTACTCTAATGGAAAAGGCACGCTTTACACCATACGGTATTCTACACTACCCAAGTCTGGGGGATTTGATGTGATATTGGTAGTGGTTGACAGGTTAATTAAGTATGGCCATTTTCTTTTACTAAGTCACTCGTTCACTGCCAGTCAAGTTGCTAAGTTGTTTCTGGACAATGTCTACAACCTTCACGGACTTCCTTGAGATATTGTGTCTGACCGGGACAAGGTGTTCATAAGCCATCTATGGAGAGAGTTGTTCAGTGCCCTGGGAACCACACTCAAGTTGTCGACAACCTATCACCCTCAAACTGATGGACAAACAGAGATGGTGAACCAACGTCTAGAGGCTTACATGTGTTGTATGCCGTCTGCGATGCCAAAGCAATGGGCTAAGTGGGTGTCTTTAGCCGAGTGGTGGTACAATACCACCTACTAAACCGCTCTGAAAACCTCACCCTTTCATGCTTTGTATGGATATCCACCTCCACAATTGGGTGTTAGATCAAGTAGTGTCACTACGGCATCAGTGGAGGACTGGTTTCAGGAGAGGGATCAAGCTCTGATAGTGCTAAAATCCGGATTGAGCATGGCCCAAGAGCGAATGAATTTTTTTGCTGATGTTAAGCGTTCGAAGAGGACACTGCAGGTGAGGGATATGGTATACTTGAAGCTTCAACCATACAGACAAACGTCCATGGCTCTTTGGAAATGTCTCAAGCTTAGTGCTACGTTCTACGGGTCGTTTGAAGTGATAAGCCGGATTGGGGAGACAGCTTACAAATTGGCCATGCCCACAACGTCAAATCTTCACCCAGTTTTTCATATTTTCCAATTGAAGAAGAGAGTAGGGCCGTTTGAAGTGATAAGTCGGATCGGGCACTATGGTTACAGCTCCAGAAGCAGTCTTGGATTCACGAGTCAAGCACATGGCCAACGACGATCCCGTGGTGGAATGGCTGATTAAGTAGGTCAATTTGCCCAGAGATGAAGCAACTTGGGAGCCTGCAAGCCACATCCTCCATCAATTTCCTGAATTTTCTTCTTCTTAAAACCTTGGGGTCAAGGTTTTTCTTAAGGAGGGGAGATTTGTTAGGGAATTGAGTAGTAAGCCGGAATTGAGTAGTAAGCCAGAGCACGTGTTTATCACGTGAGGCTTAGAGACTATAAATGATTGAAGATGTAATCAGTTGGGCATTCATGTGAAATATAATTTATTAATAAAACGCGCGCGACCGCGTGAGTAACGAATACTAGTTAGTTAAAAATACTACTCCGTATATATATATGATCAAAGAGAAATCTGGTGCAAGTCCCGTCCCTTGTTCTTTATAATAGATAGATAGATTCCTTGCAAAAAATAATACGTAGTAATAGATAGATAGATAATAATAGGTGGGTGCTCCTTTGGATTCCCTTCTTTTGAAGCTTTCCTTTTCCGACCAGAACCTTCTCATTAGTGTGTTAAAGTTGAATTTTGTTCAGTGGGATCATCAAGAAACCATTTTAATTAGGGAAAAAAAAAAGGAAGGGAAAAATGGTAGCCCTTTGGATACCAAACGTATCTAAATCAACTATACAACATCTTCTGAAAAGGCAATTCAATTCACCCAATCGAAATCAGGTAAAAGTGTTGACGAAAAAAGAAAATGGGCGTTGGAGAGAACATCAAATTCTTCACACAGGTAAAGCATACCAGTAGCTAGGAGGATGATGATGGTGAAAGAAGATGAAAAAAAGAAAAGAGTCAAACGAAGATGGCCATCTTCAATTTCTTACATTTATATATTCATTATATTATTAATAATGATGATTAATGGATGAATAGAAAACAAAACAAGCATATAATTAATATAATAGGCTAAAGCTATCCAAGCCTTGCCCTTTTTCCTCTATTAATATTATGATAATTGAATGGTCTACAAATTGATAACAAATTAATCTGATGGCAGATTAAAAATCATGGAGGATATTGCTTAAGACACCAATGTCAAGCAATCAATCCCTTTGCTTCTTCAGATTCTACACTAAAAACTAAAGAGGTTACAAGACCAAATTTCAACCATGCCCTTGTATACCCGACGCTACCTTCTCTATTTACCTTATCCATAAGGAAAATTAACGAACGAATACACGGTTCAAAAGACATAAAACAAGATCTCTTGAACCGAATTGGCGGAGAATGAGATGCTATGAACAAGAGTGTATATATATGCCATTAGATGCTTTGTGCACCCTTGGGTCATATATACGTGACAAGTTGTTTGTCGTAGCGGATGGTGAGAAACCCCAAACCCCAATATTTGAGTTTCTCACCTCCTCAAAAGTTACAAATGGAAATGAATTAAATGGTTGGCTTCTTCAGCATGATTTTTGATCCTAAATGCTCCTTAATTATGACTCCTAAATTGATGACTTCTATATCCCTAATCATAATTTGTAAGACGACGACGACGACGATGATGATGATGATGCAGATGGCGGGAAGCTATTGAGAGTACAGGTCTTCATTATCCAACTGTCAATCTCAAATTTTGTTATTTCTATCTGAGCGAAAAAAAACTCGCCTGAGAGGAGTGCCTCATCTCCCTTTTTCTGATCTCTTTCAAGGGCAGATGCAAGGTGTTCTTTGGTGCCGATGTATGTGCCTGCTCTTCGAACCCACTCTATTAGCTAGGTGGATGACGAGTTGTTCTCTGGGATAGATCCGCTAGCCCCAGCTGCTTGATGAGGAGGATGAACCTGCCCTAGTCCTGCACCGGTTTGCGTCGACCCAGCTGTTGGTGTCAAACCTAAAACACTTTGCTAAACTTAGCCACAAAAATTTAAAAGCAGTACATATATAGGAAAGAATAAGCACCTTTAAAGTTATTCCTAGTGTAAAGAAACTTTGCAGTTTTTTGATGGGATTAGTCCCGGCCTAGAACAGTACGTACCTAGCAAGTGAATATTAATTTGGTTGCTAAACAATTCAAGAGATCGAAGTGCATGCAAGTGAATGATATTGTAAATAAGTGAAAAATAGAGGGATCCAGTGGATGAGAGAGATAGAAAAGGAAATGAAGAACCAACCTAAGGAGATGGCTGCAGCAGCAGGAAAGGCGAGGGAAGTGGCCGGGAGAGACAAGATGCCAGAGGTGGATCCGGAGGGGAAATAATGATGTTGCTGCTGCTGCTGCTGGGCCAAGTATGAGTATTGGAGCATGTGGGCTGCAGCAGGGTGGTTGTAGTGGACCCCATATCCACCGTGGTGCTGCTGGGTTTGGCTTCCCTGTCCCGCCGCGTATGAACCACCATAGTATGGGTACATATACCCTCCTGTTCCGCCTCCGCCTCCACCTGTGTAGTATGGTGAATATTGTTGACTTCCATACACTCCATAGTAGCTCTGTCAATTCATACCATACCATAATTTAAAATATGATGTTATCTCAGTAATTAATACGTACATTATTTATTTTGTGGAGTATATATGCTATATGCATGCATACATACATAATAATACTGTAATATATATAGTGCTGGTAATTTATATATATATATATAGGCCATACATGAATTAAATGTAGTACGTGGTCAATAGATTCATAAATTAAACTAAGCACTTACCACGGGGTACATTGCATCATGTGAAAACCCTAACCCAGTGTATCTGTCAATTAACAAAAGGGGAAAATATTAATTTTGCAATGGGGACAGAGAAAATGAAAGGTAGAAATTAAATTACTCAGAAATTCACAGATGGGAGTGTGTTGATGGGGGGAAATTGAGTTGCAGTACGTAGTACCCATAAGCTGAATAATTAGGAAAAGTTAGGTGTGCAGATTGTTGAAGCTGAAAATAGGTTGAGGCTGCTGCTGCAGGGAATGCTGGTGGAGCCACCAAGCCTGCCGCTGATCTCATCCATCCTATTCCTCCTCCTGGGCCTCCCACTGGACCACCCATAATTTTACTTATTTAATCAGTACTTAATTAATCCCACTTCTAGCTATTACAGTAGTAAAACCTCGATCTATTTAATTATGCATAAAATTAAATAGAACGAGCTGAGAAGAATTAAATTATATAAGCACTTGAGACTTGAGAGGGTATGATTTTGAATGAAGAAATTATAAGTAAAGTTGCAATTTATTCAATTAGAGGTAGATGCAGCTGCAGGTAGAGACTAGAGTAGAGTTGGCCAGTTGGGGGAACAAATTAATTAATAATATAAATAAATAAAACCTTGGGGATAGGAAGGTGGAGGAGGGGGACGGTTCTTGTGAGCACCAAGAGAAGCTAGATTGCAGTTGGCCTTCCTTCCATCAATTACTGGAGCTGGATTTTGACATGCCCTTACTGCTGCTTCTGGATCCTTAAATGTTACCTATAAACAAACCCTTACACTGGTTTAATCATCTCATCCAAACTCCATCTCAATATTCATTATTAATCCATCCATCTCATTCTCATGCACTGGCTGGTATAGCTAGTGCCTAGTGGTATCACATGACATTACATTGAACCATTGAACTATTGAACTATTGAAATTCAAGTAAGCTGATATATATACATTTATAAAAAAAAAATATTAAGTTGAGATTTTGGTAAACTTACAAAACCATAGCCTTTGGATCTTCCAGTTGCTTTATCAGTGATGACAACAGCTTCCAAGATCTCGCCAAAATCTTCAAAATACTTCCTCATAGTGTCCCTTTGAGTCTCCCAAGCCAAACCTCCAACAAAGATCTTGGTAAAGGTTGTATCGTTGAACTGGCCTCCACCGCCTCCGCCGCCCATCATGTGCTGCTGCTGGTGGTGCTGAATTTGTCTAGCGGCCGCCTGAGACGACATCAGCATATATATATATATATATATATATAGACTGTACACTAGTACAATGAAAATATCCTAATTAAAGCACTGGATCTCCCAAAACCCTTACTCCCTTAATGGGAAAATTAAACACAAAAGTAGATCAGAAATCCAAAACCCCCATAGAAAAGAGAGACCTAGCTAGCTTGGACGACCAATTCAAGACCACCTACACAAAACAAAACAAAGTAAAAGGCCTTTTTAGGAGGTTTTAACGGGTTTGAAAACCTCATAATTATAACCAAAGAAAATGGAAGATCCAGCTGAAACTATATCCCAACCACCGAAACACATATAGGCTAATATAAATCTCTCTCTCTCTCTCTCTCTCTCTAAGACGGGAACGTGGGGTCTTCCTCAACAGTCAACACTACTGTGCTGAGTTTTATTTTATTGATTTATATATAACTGTTGTTCCGCCTTTGCAGAGCCCACCACCTCATGATGCCCCAACCAGCTATATATATTTAACAAGGTGGTGGAGTGGAAGAAAAGAGAGAGAGAAAGCAAGCACAGGAATCGAAGAATGAAAGAAATTATAAACGGAGTTTGTTAGTTAGCTAGTTATACTCCGTATGTAATGTAAATTGTAAATTGTAAATTGTAAATTGTAATGTAATGTGTGTACTGCATCTGCTGCATGTGTAGACTGTAGAGTTAAGAGTGTACTGTGTAGGTTAGATGTTTGTTAAAATGTGGGAGTAGCTGGAAAGACAGCGAAATATTGACGCCAGAGATTGGTAGACAATAAAGCTGATAATTGGAGCCCACGACAACAACAATCATATTCATTATTCATAGCTGTGGCCTGTGTCTACACAGACCATACAATTATACTTTAGGGCGTGTTTGCCCATCCATTACCCATTAAACTACATTCTCATTCTGTAACCATATACTTGAATTATGAATTATTAATAACCGTTAATTAAATTGGGTTTTTTTCTTAATTACTCCGGTCCGGAATGAGTACCGCAGTTGAATTGAGAAGACATAATTTCAACAGAATTAATGGGTACGTACGTTGTTTGTTGGTGGAGGAGGAAGAATTAATGTGATTTTAGATATTCAAGTGGGTCTCGCTCTCTCTCTCGGAGAAGTCAGATCCGTGATTCGTTGTATTCAACCATCTCTCTCAGGCTGTCATGATCTGTCACTTGCATTCTCTGTGGGCCTTTTTCTTTCTTTCTTTCTTTCTTTCTTCATTTTATTATATTTTATTTTAATGTTTTGGGGTATAGGAATTGGGAATTCCCACTTAAAGATCCCTTGACTTGACCGGCCTCCGTTGAACCAACGCCCTTCTTTGTTCCAGATGTTCTGTTAACGCCAAAAGTACACACACAAATAGGGAAATGGAATGGGGCTTCTACTTGGTCGTGGGCCCACAACTCCTCAAATCATGCACGTCCCACGACCTTGGTTAAAAGGGATTAATTAATTTTTTTAAAATGCTAATTAGTCTGAAGGGTTGCACATGCATTTTTTTATCTTTGGATTTACGGTGTATCTATTAACACCCATTTTTTTTCTTTTTCTTTTTATTTGGTCAAAATTTCATCAAATACTCTTTATTACGAGTATTACGGAGTTACTCCATCCGTTCGCGAAAACTTTTCATTTTAGACTTTTGATTTTGTTCAACAAAACATGTCATTTTAGATTTTTACTACATTTATTTCCCAATTTACCCCCAGTTTAAATTTGAGTTAGTTCATTTAAATTTTGGCTCTAATGTGAAGATGTGAAATGTGTCATTGTACTTTGTTTTTGGGATAATAAATACAAAATTTAAATAAGGGCAAATTAGGTAGTGTAATATATTCCTTAATAATTGTGTCGAAGGCTAAAACGACAAGTTTTTGCGAACGGAGGGAGTATCATTTTTTGTAATCAGAGGTTGTGAAAATAACCCTTAGTATCATTTTTTTTTATCGTATGTCCAAAGTGTATAGGATAAGATTTCTATTTTAGAAATAATATATCTTTAATTAAAATGTATTAGCCAAATTTTAAATTAGATTACTAAGGTCCCTGTCTTTGGTAGGATATCTTTCTCAATTAGGATCTTATCATATGTTCTTATAGCACATGATAGAAAGAACGTATTATAAGTTACTAATTTTTTTTTTATACAAGTAGGGGATTTGGATGGGGCTAGTCCCTACTAGACCACCACCAAAGAGCATCCTTACGGATGAAAATACAAAGATGTCTATCTATCAGAACATCTGGACAGGCAGCATACTGGATGAGGCGAGAGGTCAACATGGTTGAAGGATCGGAGAAGCAAGAGAATGTCTGTCGTGAGCATCTCAATTTCTCATGGGCAGCAGGACCATCACCCCTTGATTTTTTTTAATTAGAAAATAATTCGAGACCAGACAAACCCGGAACCTCGAGAGGCCGATATAGTCGGCAGATGACTAACCGTCTAAACATACAACATAGAACCAGAAAAATACAACATAGAAATAGAAAAAAGGTGCAGTACAAACAAAGGGAGACACACAAATGCAGTCGTACAAGCGAACCAAGCCCAACCATGCTGGAGACAATGTAGACTAAGAGTCGCCACCAAGCAGTGGCATCGCTGGCCAGTGGTACATGCAAAAGTCTCTGTGGGCAGTGAAGACGATCCTCCAAGGAAATATCCGTAATGTGGAGTCGCCTCGATACACACTGTCTCGACCCCAGCCAGACCCGACATCGGACGCCAGAGCTCCAGCTCATACGAAGAATGCCATGAACAACCAGACTCGTTGCCGAGAACCACCCTAGCTTGTACGACACACCAAGAGACCCTTTCGGGATTTAATAGAAGCCCTTTCGGGATTTAATGAAGCCATTTCAAGATTTATATATAATGAACAACTGGGATTTAATTATTTGTATTTATTTATGGCCGATTTGCAGAAATACACCAAATCGGTGTTCGGTTTGCAAAAGTATACCTGTTTTCTGATAATAGCAAAAATAGAATAGGTGGGTCATATGTGCTAAAAAATAGGCTATTTGTGCTAAAAAATTATGACTGATTTTACTTTTAAATTTAAATATAAAAATCATTAAAATGAGTACTATGAATTTAAAGAAGATTAAAAAATATTTAAATATATATATATATATATATATATATATATATATATATTAAAATAATGTTTTTAATATATTTTTCTCGGAAATTAAGAATAATAAAACTAGTCGGATGAAAATCATTGCCTTATTAAAAGAATCAATTATTGACAAGGATATATTTGTTATTGACAGGATATATGTTTTTTATGACAAAACAGATATCTAATAATGACAGGATGGGGTTTATAATAGGGAAGAGAATAAGGATACGATTTTATCCATATCATAACTAGAAATTAAAAGGTCTGCCCAAGGTGACAAAGTTATTTGTTCCAAATGACAGGAAAAATGTTTATAGTGACAGGCTTCATGTTTATTCTGACAGGATTAAACCTATAATCGGGGAGAGAATCAATGAAGATACGGTAAATCATATCTTCAGGATTATTAACCATATTTACAAAACGATTGTCAACATATATCTTCAGAATTATTATCCATAGTGACAGGATAAATGGGGTTCTTGACAATCTTAAATATGAATACTGACAGGATATGATAAAAAATCGGCGGGAGATTGTGTAAAGATTGCGCCGGATTGCTCGCACAACGACGGAGGGTATGGGCGGCGACGGTCGGAGCGCTTGTTTGTTCTGGTTCGCAATTGGGATTGGGTCGGTCGGGGGCGCGGAAGTGTAGGCGCAGGCGAGGAAGCCGGAGACGCGAGCTATGGTTCGAGCGCCGAATACTTGGCGTTGGGGCTGAGCGCCGGAGATCTGGGGTTGGGTGTTTTTGGTTAGGGTTTGGATTGGAATTTGGGGGTCGGGTCTATCCGTCTGGATGAAGGGGATTGAGATTTTAATATATTTTTTTACTTTCAGATTTTTATTATTATTTGCTTATTTAATATAATTTAAAAATATCATAAAATTGAAAAATACTTAAAATATTTAACTTTTTTTTCCCTGATTTTTTGGGGTGGTGGGTAGTTTTGATAATAAAATAAGGTATTTTTGCAAATTTTCATATATTGATGCAATTGTTTTCAAACCTAGGTATTTTTGCAAACCAAATATCAAAATGGGGTATTTACTAATAATTCCCCTTTATTTATTATACTTTATTATTTTTATTTCAACTTTATTTAATCCATAACCCTTAGGGCCAGCTTTGGGCCCAAGGCCCAAAGAACAATGCACGAGCCCAAGACTCAATTCTGGACAACAGAGCACCACTGCTTAAAGGGAACCTTAACCCTAAGCAGAGGGGAATATGCCAAGCAGCAGTGAAAGGCCACTGGCGGCATCCAGACAAACAACCGGGGAGGCAAGGGGGTCGAGGACCAAAGTGGCGTCGGAACCAGGCCAAGCAGCACCAAACATCCAGGCTAGAGCAACTAGACCTAGTACCCACCACCCACCGCAGACGACGAGAGAGGCGAGGGAAGAGGCTTTCCACCGACCCGGCCACGATGACCGGTGGAGCGAGCGCAGAGAGATTCGAGGGCCACTTGCTCAGACGAGATAAACAATTGAAGAAATTGGGTCTGGTTGAAAACAAATTAAACCAAGAAGGGGAAGACAGAGGCTAAAGGGAAAAAAACCACAAAAGCCCACAAACCCCAACTTGACATTGGCAATACACAGATCCGGGGGTGAGCAAACGAAAGAGGGGATGTAGCTAGCCTAGATCAGCACCAGGGGGTGAAACTTTGCCATACCTGAAGGAGGGAGGAAGGAGGTGAAGTGAGAGACCAGCCTGTCGGCCAAAGACGGGCGAGAATGGACCGACCTCCGAAGAATGGACTGACGAGGAGCACCTCTGTCGAGAAGGAGATTTGACCTCCGAAGATGGGTTGATTGTCTCCAAAGAGGGGTTTATTGCCCCCGAAGAGGGGTTCTCAAGTCCAGCGATGGTCGGAAACTCTGTCAAGAGAGATGGCCACCTCTCTCTAAAAAACTAGAGAGAGAAGAGAGCTACCTTGAGATGTTCTCATATTTGTGTAAAGACCGGGAAATTTTAGAATATTAAATTATTAAAATAGTGATTTATGATCATCCCGATTTCTAAGATTTAGGAGGTTTGGAATTTCCGTCCTTGAGTTATTGGTTTTATTCTAAATATTTTAAAACGAGTTCCGGCATTATTTAGTTGAAAATTTAAAATATGTTTTATCCCGCTTGTTTATGTGAAAATTTAACATAATATCTGGTGTTCATTATTTATTTCGGAATTGAAATTTTGAAAATCTTTTTGAGTCGCGTCGGGATACGGTCGAGTAAGCGGATATCAAGTTTATATTCCGGGTATTTGAAATTGGAGTTTTAGGACCATTTTAAATTGTATTCTTTTCTTTTCCTTTTTCTCCCTTTCTTTAACACACCCTCTCTCTCTCTCTCTGAGCACAGACCTTCACGAGATGCCCACCCTCTCTCCTGCAATTTCCCTTTACATTGTACAGTTATACCAAATTGTCCTTTTGTAGGTCAATTCTCCAACAATTCTCACACCACAATCTCATATTTTCAAAGGAAACAACCAAACCCATTGCTCTCTCTCTCTCCCATTTTGTACTCTGCAATCCTCTCTCTCCCATTTGTTCTCTGTACAACCCAGAAACCCCCCTAAAATGAATCACCATCAGGCCACTGTAAACCACACCTTGCTAGCCCTATTTTCCGATTGCAAAGCCCAGGCGCCGAGCCCTCTGAGCCACCACCTCCGGTCAGCATCCGCCACTGGGCCCTCACCAGCTCCTCCTCCACGTCGCCGAGAATCTCCCCTGTCCTTCATCAATGAGAGCGAGCGCCTTCATCCGAGTTTCCCCGGTTCCGAGCAGTAGCAATGGTGGCCAGGAGCGCCGTCGGATCCCGGAGCCGTCAACGTCGTTTCCGCCTCTCCTTCCTCTGCTTCCCGTTCGCAAGCCGCGGTAAGGTCCTCTTCCTCCTTTTCCACCCGAAAACCCCGTAAAGCCACACCTTTATGACCAAGCATACTCGATCTAGGTCCGAGGAATGCAGCGCCGCCTCCGACGAACCCCGAAGGAACCCTGGCGAACCCCGACGAACCTCCCCGGTCGTCAAAGGCGCGTCTCGGTAAGCATCCTTCTTTCCTCCTCCCTTTCTTGTTCAAACTCTGGGTCTTGGTGTCGGATCGAGTGGTCTGATGCTCAGTTTTCGCCGGCGAAGCTCTGTCTTCCTCCCTTCTTCCTCCGGGTTCCTTCCGTTTTTCCCCGTCTGATCCGTTCCTCTACTGGATGATAGAGATGAGCCTCTTTCCTCCTTTCTTTGTGTGTGGGCTGGGCTGGGTCCGAATCACTACCGGGTTATATCATTTTGAAACGGGTTGGGGATCTCTCTTTTCCTAAATATTCCGGGTTGGGCTAGCTCTGGGCTCGGGTCTCTTTCAATTGGGTTTTCTGCTTTGGTGTTTCGGTTGGGCCTAAATTCTGGGCTTTGGTTATTGTTGTTGTTACCGTATTTATTCTATTGTTATGTTATGCTATATGATTATTGTCATGATTATTTCGAATATATTATTATTTTGTGATAAATACGTATATATTTCTGGAATTTATTATATGTTATGAAATTATTGTAAAAGTAATAATATTTGAAATATGTATTTTGACGATGACTTAAATGTGCAAATTTGGGAATTGTGAAATGATTCGTGGATTTTGATTTATAAATAAGGTTGTGAAGATGGATTTATTTTGGAAGTGTTTATCATTGTCTTAAATTACTTGAAACATTAAAGTCGGGATTTTGAAAATAAAATGCCGGAATCATTTCTATAATAGGATTTTGAGAAATTGGTTTTATGTTTAAATGTTAAAGTCGGGATTTGACTAAGTATGATTTTAAAAGAATTGTTGATTTTCTGAGTTGGCTTAACTTGAGATTTAAGAGTTGGGAAGCTTTGAGAAATGATTTTGAAATATTATTTTAATATTCAATATCAAAGAAGGGATTTTATGGAACTTGAACTATTTGATGTTGAGCTTGAAATTGTGTTAAAAGTGTCATTTCTAATGTCGGAATTTTGTCTTGCCTTGATGATGTTGCTTTTGAGAAGGAAATTGGAAAAAAATGATTTTGGTTGATATTGATCATATCGAAAAGGTTTGGAAAACGGTTTTACTATCGGTTGATTTTTTTAGTATGTTAAGAACTTGGGTTTCGTGCGTATGAATGTTGGTCCGGTAGCTTATGGCAATGGCTTGATGATAGGTGTGTATTGCTTTTGGATTGCTTCGGACTTGCATTTGGGCCCTTGCTTGTGTTATCCTATTGTTCTGCATCTTCAGGTAAGTTCCCTAGGGGGCTTACTCAGGTTGGACATTCATGCCTGTTGTTGCATTTTATGTTAGGTGTTGCATATGCATAAAAGCATGCCATGTAGTATCCTGTTTAGGTTGCACTAATTGAATGAGCATCTGCTTACTTATTGCGTTTGAAACAGAACGGTCGTTATCTGTGATAGTCCTAGAGTCTTTCCTAGGGTCATAGGGTAGCCCAGCCTCATCGGGTACCCTAAGTCAATCGAGTCATGAACTTCCTTATATTATGCATGCGGGCTTTATTGTGGAGCGGGTTAGGCATGCGTGCCGCCCGATTATGATGGAATGCATTCACGAGCTGGCCAGTCTCCGCCCTATCGGAAGGGGGTGGAGGTAGGAGAGGGATATGCCACTTGGCACTGTCTTGGGCCCTTTACAGTATTTTTACACATTATTGTAACTAGGAGCATGCTAGTGTGTTTGACTTTCGTACTGCATTAGAGCATCTTTATTAGGTATAGCACATACTATGTGGCCTCAGCGAGGACTGCCGGTCCCGCATGAGTGGCTCGATCTGACTCCTTTCCCCGTTCTTTTTTTAAAGGCATTTCTGCAGATTTTGAGTGATCGATGTCTATATGACGGGTTCCCTTTTGGCGAATTGAAGAATCTGGCTAATATCCTAACTTAGTAAAATGGTAATTACCCACTCTTAATTTGGTTTTGATCGGCTCTGCCGTGGCACTTGTATCTGTACTTTACTTCCGCTTTACTTTCGTTTGAAATGGATTCCGCGACATAGTCTTAGGACAGGTTAAGGGTACCCAACAGCCCTTCGAGGTTTTTAGGGTTTGAAATCCCTCTTTCTACTAATCTTAAAATGAGTTTGAAACCTCGACCCGTACCTCGATTGCAAGATCCGAACAAGGGGTTCTATCCCTTGAAACGTAACCCGGAAATTATAATTCTGGGTCGTTACAAAGATGGTATCAGAGCTGAGGTTGTGCAATTCGGGTACACAAGGGTCGAGTGTATGTTTTGAAAATCGCCCACAAATTTCAAGGACTTTTGAAAAGGATTTAAAGGGGCAAAATGAACTTAAGATGCCTAACCCAAATTGGACTAAGTAATGAACTTGACTTGTAATAAAAGAGGAAAACCGACCAAACGGGTACGCGAGTGGGTAGTAAAGGCGCTAGACCACCCCTATTGGGTGTAGTTGGGAACGGTAGGCAAAATATCAGCTTGTTCTTTACAAATGGGTTGGGATCTGATTTGGATGCCTTAACTATTGAGTGTTACTAACTGATTCTGTGCTCAGTGCTTGCTATGCTAGAGATCTGATTTGGTATGCTTAACAATGAGTTGTGTATTGATTGATCTGTATAAACGGGATTGTGGGAGTACTATTGTTTCTGTATGACCAACCCAGTTGTTGTGTTATATTTACATGTGTGACTAGTTACATTGCTTAAGTCTCGTGTTATGTATTGTCTTCTATCATGATTGTATGTTGTTCATAGCATGCCTACTTGACATATTGTATTAATTGCGCTAATGATTAATTGAAAGCATGAACCACATGATATGAATCTATATGCTTGTTGTTTTGCCTGGGTTAGGTGCATGATAATGTGATCAACTCTTCTCTGTACAAATGCCTATAAATGATCTCCTTAGCATGCTGGATGATGATGTGTCGATACTATTATTTCTTTTGTGACAAGAATCTATAGCATACCCATCTGATTTGTATTCGTCAAATTGATCGTTGTTGATTTTGCAAGTTGATACTGTTGTGTGATTGCTTGCGTTGAATGGAGAATATGTGGAATAATATATTGAGTCTTGATGAATGCATGTTATCCGAGTATGTGTTGGGTTGAGCTCATGTCCTCGTATTCTAGTTATATTGCCCATTATTGGGACTTGTGTTAAACTTTTCTCATACTTCTATATCGTTGGAATGTGAGTGAGTGATCTCTTATGCGTCGTCATGATTAATTGCATGCATATATCGTATGTTATGTTGAGCCTTAGTATCATGTAGCACCCTTGGTTGCGACCTATGTGGATCATATATGCTTTGCCTACCTTACTGGTGATTCTCTCTTGAGATAGGTCCCTGATAGTGTGACTCCCCTCTTTCACTTTTCTCTTAAAAGGTTGAGTTCATCCTGATTAGATTGATGTTAGATCCGATGATTTACTTGCTTTCCATAATGGTTAGTCCTAGCATGCTTATAATATAGTCGCTCGGTAGTGTTTCCTCTTACTCTACAATATCCTCTCGCGCTTGCATAGATGTATGACTTGGCACCTCGCATGACTACACACCACGCTATATCATGATTTCGCATACGCATGGCACATGAATGTTAGAATGAATCTAGTCGAAGTATCTTGATTGTATTCATGTTCGATATGTGTTGATAATATCCTATAGAGCTCATGATTTCTAATACGACTCGCTAAATAATCACGTGTTGTACTTGTCCTATGATGACTATTGTACCATATATGTGCTCTATGATGGTTTGTTCATAGCATGACTATAATCTATCACCCATGATGTCCTTCTTGTTACTTTTGAGATGTCTGGTGCTTCGTGAATATTATGATGAACATCTTTTAACAACTCATGATTATGCTTGTATCACGCCAAGTTTCGCTAGTATCATGTAGGACCTGTGCTTTCTAAATGTACTGCGATGTATGATTACGTGTCATGCTTGACCTATTATATGATCATTGTGTCAGATGAGTTAATTACTATGTTGCTCCTACATGTTCTCGTATGATGCATACACCAAGCTCGTGCATTGTTCATATATGTGATAATTGTGATGCCCATTAAATCTCGCATATCTTGCTTAAGTTGCTAGGCATACCTATTTCACGGGATAATAGACTACTAGCTTGTCTCCCATGCATCAGTGTAGGGCTCGATTATGTCTTTTGGAATGAATACATATGCCCTTGAGGTAGGTACATGCTAGTGTGGATTAATGTGCTTGATATGCCCAATGATAAATTCTTGTTTGCTTGTCACAATTGTAACCTAATAGACTTCCATAAGGGCAGGGCCGGACCTGAGATTTTGAATGCCTGAGGCGAGATTTCAAAACGGGACCCTTTACTATTTTCAACCCTAACAAAACAAACATCAAAGTATTGAAAAAAACAAATAGCAGCAATATACACTGTCTTTGATGTTTATTTAAAAAAAAAAATACAAATAGCACTGTAGCAGCAAGATATTTTTAAAAATAAAACAAAAAAAGGCCAAAAAATGTTTGAAAAAAAATATTAGCAACATACACTACTGTCTTTGATGCTTTATAAAAAAACAAAACAAAATACAAATAGCACTTTAGAGGTTTTTAAAAACAAAACAAAAAAAACATGCTGATGTTTTTAAAAACAAAATAAAAACAAACATACAATGTCTTTGATGCTTTTTAAAAAAACAAAACAAAATACAAATACACTTTAGATGTTTTTAAAAACAAAAGAAAAAAAGGCAAAAAAACATGCATGTTTTTAAAAACAAAACAAAAACAAAAAAAGGCCAAAAAGTGGAAGTTTAGGATTCGAACCCGCGTTTCCTTCCAATCCCTTGCGTCTCCATCCGTTGAGCCATGCTTTCCATGTTGTCACTAGTTGTATTCAATTTCTATATATATATATATATACTATATACATACATACGAAAATTGGGCCCTTTAGCGAAAGTGGGCCTGAGGCGACGGCCTGTTGGGCCTCGCCTCAGGTCCGGGCCTGCATAAGGGCATCGTTGCTATTCTCGGGTCAGAGTCTTGTCTCCAGTCTTGACGTCCTTTAGCCTTGGTCTGTATTTGTTTCCGAAGTGAACATTGGGTTGTCCGTCCTTGTCACTCCCTTATCTCTGCTAACTTAGACTCATTTGCGATACTTGGACGAGCGACGGCATGGAAAAGGAAAGGAAGTTGGATAGCGATAGAACATCATAGCAGAAGCGTGGACCCATAACCCATGGGCCTCAGGATCAATGATGTCGGCGGAACGGGCACGCATCGAGAATTACGGTTACTTTGTACGATATGACTTGCAAGCGGGATTGTTCTCCGTTCGAATTGCTAATCCTTTTGAATTTGTTAACGACGATATTGCACTGACCTAGCGATGAGATTTATGTGTTGACGTGCTGACTTGATAACGACTGTTGCCTGATTGCATGTTGTCTATGATGATATGATTTGATGCTTTATAGTTCTAATGTGCCATGATGTCTTGATGTGTTGATACTCTAAGTTGCTAAGCATGATCTAAATTCCATTACTTGTAAATGTGAACTACAAATGCTGAGAAACTTGAATTGTTTATTTTATAAGGTTTTGATGAAACTTGCTAGCCTAATTTGATGATGTTCATATATGATGTTTCATATAGATATTGAGCATGATAGTAAATTGAGACTTCTTGATAAGATTGTAATGTTTGAGGATGTATTAACGATGCTATTATAAGTGCTAGCTAAAAATGATGCATGCCTTAGGTGTTATAATTTTTATAACTGCTTTCTTTTTTTTTAACATGTGGGTGAGATTCTCTTGTAGAGTGGTCGAAGGGTAGTGAAAGGGTTTGAGTCATTAGGATGTTCGAGGATGGTGTGAGGTAGAGTTGATGTGAGGATTGTTGGCTTAGGTAAGACTGAGTGAGCTTTGAGATTTATGAGAGGCAATGTTGGTGGTTCTGATGAGTTTCTAAGGGATGCTTGTGATGCTCCGGGTGGTACGAGGAGTGTAAGAGAGGGCTCGTGGATATTGAGGACATGGTGTTAGAGGGTACTTGGGTGTGCAGTTAGAGATAGGAATTGGGTTCTTAGAGGTGGATGGTGTGGTATTGATTGATGGAATGAGGGGTGAGATTGGAGTATCGAAATGAATTGGGATTTCTTCAGGGGATTTTGTCGGAATTAGTGTTGATGAGTCTAGAAGAGGATTAATCTTGGCTTGAGAGTGGAGATGGGTGAGTGGGAATTGTGTTTTATTTTGACTGGTATGATGTGAGGAATTTTCTTGATTTTGTGATTTATTTATATCTGTTGGCATGATGTTAGATAACAACCATGCTAACTTGATATGGAATTACATGTTGATATGCAATATTAAAATCTAGTTGGTAGTGACAAGTGTTACCATGATATATTAATACTTTGATATCTTGTTATATTGGTTTAGAAGCATGTTAGGATGTGCTGTGATATGATATATGAAGTAATGATGAGTATGAACTATGGGATAATGATGTGCTATTATGTGGAAGCATGATGTTTTATTATGTGGTAGTAAGCATGATGTGTACTATATGGTTGACAAGCATGATTATTGGTTATGTAAATGATGAATATGACTTTCAGTATGATCATGATTAGTATATATGAGATAATGGTGCATGATTTCTAACTGATTGTCATTCGATATTGTGATGAGTTAAGGTGATGTCTTTCAGAGCATGCTGACATTTTGGTGATTTATATGTTGTTTGATTTAATAGCATGACTTTGTTGTGTTGATATGTTAACGTGATGAATCTGTTCTACTTGTGTTGCAATATCGATATGCGATAGTGAGATTTGATGTGTACTGACGTACTAACCCCATAACATCTAACCCGTTGATTTCTGGACATGTGTGCTTACGTGATGAGCATTCGATTATGCACTTGTGATGCCTTGAGTATAATGTAGATATACCTTATGATTTGTAGTATGTTGAGGTTTGTTGTTCCTTTGTTACTTGAGACTTGTTGGCATGTTTATGTTTATGTTAAACGGTTATGTGATGGTTCGTGACTATGATATGATGTGGGACTTGCCATGTGTGAGATGGCTTATGGTATTATGCTTATATAAGAGTTGATGAAACTTTTGGTTATGGTACTTATTGAGTTGTGAATGATGTTGCATGATTTGGAAACTAGGAAGAGAATATGAGATTAGCCCTTAGAGGTGGATGATTCCACCTCCTGATTTCTGAATTTGATTGATTGATATGCGGGAAACTGATTTGGTTTTGGAAGATTTTGACGAAATCTTGAGTTGAAGGGATTTGACTTGTTTGGTGCAAAGTTCTTGGTTAAACGTCGGATTTGAATATTTTGAACGATATAGAAAGGAAATAACTGGTTTTTAAAGAATAAACGCTATCGAGGGTTTCAACGATTTCGAGGCTAATCTTTTTTCAATTGCGGAATTCCTTTTGAAACTTTTCAAACCTGGTTTTATATTATAACGACTCACGAAGTGGATACAAGCATTTTATAGGGGCGCATATATAATGCTTGCTAAGACCTAGTAGACACGTTATGATTGCTTTTCGAGTGATGATATAACCGAAAAGTCGGAGTAAGAATGTGATAAGGGCCCATATCGCATACTTGCTACGACCAATTGGGAATATTATGATCACGTCAAGGGTACTGTAGGGATCTCATACGGGCCCTATGAGATGCTTACAGAATCAATGGCATGATCTTTGGACTCACCAATTTAAAACTTCATCCCCATGTTTTAGAGTGATTTTAGTCTCGGGGACGAGACTTGTTTTTAGAGGTGGATGATGTAAAGACCGAGAAATTTTAGAATATTAAATTATTAAAATAGTGATTTATGATCATCCCGATTTCTAAGATTTAGGAGGTTTGGAATTTCCGTCCTTGAGTTATTGGTTTTATTCTAAATATTTTAAAACGAGTTCCGGCATCAATTAATTCAAGGCTAGCAATAGTAGAAGAAGTTTCATCATCAATGATCATATTAGAAACTTTGCCTTTTTCTAATCATGTAATATGACATAAATCTTCTCTTTGAATATCATCACAAGACATAGGTTGAACATTTAAATCAATCAAAGAAACATCATGCCCATATTCAATGCAATCATCTTTACAGGCAAGTAAATTATCATCTTGATCATTATTATCAACATGCTCTTTAATTTCAGCAATAAGAGAATTATCTATACTAGAAGGAACAGTATGTTGAATAGCATTATTGAGAGTAATAGGATGAGTTTCTGCCCTTTCATTATATGGCACTTCAGCTTTAGGTGGGACTCCTTGTCCGAACACCGTGTTAGAGCGAAGACGTTGAAGCTCTGGCGCCATCATTCCTTCATTTATCTTAGCCATGCTTGCATTTATCTTAGCTAAGTTCTCCATGACAGTACTGAACCAGTCATTGCCCTGGCTATGAGACATTGCAAATAAAGACAAACAAAGAACTATGTGAAAGGTTAGAAAAATATAAACAATCTCACAATTGTGTTTCGTTCACACTCCCTCTCTAATTGGTATGTCACGCTTGTTGGGGCAATTCGCTTTGGGTGAATCAACACTCAAGCAAAGAACCTAGCAATCAAAGTATGCAATCAAGAGAATGAATGAAACAAACAGCAAGAAGTACTCGACAAGGGGCCTGAGTACTCGACAAACTCAAAGAGAACACTTGATGAAAGAAATCAGTGCTCGACAAGCTCAAAGCAACTCGATCAATGAAGGAGAGAACTCGACAACAGGCTGAAATCTCCTCGACATAAACAATAACAACTCGACACAGCAGCACAAGTACTCGATCAAAGGAGAAAAGTACTCGACGCTAACAACTAAGCACTCAAACATAGCTAGAAGTGCTCGACAGAACCAACACAAAGCAACAAGTACTCGACAGTGCTGGAAACAAAAGAAAAATTGAAGAAACACAAGGAAAGCTGGAAAATTTACCTCTTTTTGATTGAAAACCTTAAGTTAGGATGTTGTAGTTGCAGGGCAGGGTTTCAATTTTGTGGAGGTAATGTGTTTGGGATAGGTAATGTCGATTAGGGCTGGAGAGGTTCACCAAAAGAATGTCCTTGAGAGCTTTCTTGCACTAGATCAACAATACTTCTCTTTTTTTTTTTTTTTGACTTTCTTTTGCCCCTAGTGAATTTTGATCCTCCTAGGTCCAAGTTCAATCTTTTTTTTTTTTTTAAGATTTTCGAAACTGTATATATATTATCTAATGCAAGAAAGAACAGCTAATGAAAGAAGGACTCGAAATTCTGATAAAATAAAGGTGAATGGATGAAATTTGTAGCCCTAAAGATATATTTATAAACAACATTGGATAAATTTGGTAAGAATATCTATCTAAGCCTTAAAGATATATGTGACAGATAAAAGCATCTAACTACCACAAAATCTGGATTTTAATTAAAGCAAAATAAAATAGATAAAGCAAATATTCCAAAGATAAAAAAAATAGAACAACTAGGGTTTCTCTTGTGTGTGAGTATGGGCTGTCGACCAAGCTTTGCTCGACTATGGGGACAGATTCTCCCGTCGGCTATGGGTGATCACAAAGGAATGTGCGCACCACTATGATCGACTCCATGGTCTCGGCTAGGCTTTGTGTTTGGGCTAAGCAACCACAACAATCACAACAAACAAGGTTAGTGCAATAATCAATTCAAGAATGCAAGAAGCAAAAGACCAAAACAAGAAAAGGACTCTATTTTTGTGTTTTTGTGTTGAGGAAAAGAAAAAGACTCAATCTTGATGTCGGAAACCAAAGCTCTGATGCCAATTTGATACGGGGTTAGCCGTAGATGGTCCGATCTTCGACAACAAGCAAGAAACTCAAGAAAGACTCAAGAACTCAAACTGACGTAGCAAAGAAACTTAAGGAATCGATCAAGAAACAAGCAAGATCGATCAAGACTCAACAAGAACGCAGCAAGACTTCAAGAACTCAACCAAGAATTGATCAAGAACTCCAAGACTCAATGTTGACTAAAAGAAAGAATGCAAGACTCGAACAAACAGTAGTAAAGACTCGAAATTTAATAAGACCAAAGACCGATAAGGACTGAGTCGATCTATATAGAACAAGATAAAGACCCATGCCTCCTAAAGGGGTAGGAACCAATACCAATGACTATATAACCCGCCTCTACAACCCCTACACAACCAAGCGGACAACTTGGAGGCACAAGGAGGGGGGCTTGTGGATACTAGGATCACCAAGTCTTGCGAAGTTGATGAACACAAAGCAAACCAAGCTAGATCAATACCAATATTTGCAATTGAAGAGCACAACTCTATTCAATCGACAATCACTCATTGTGTTTCACACAAACTGAAATTTCATTCATAATGGAAGACGTCTTATGTTTTACAAGGAGATCAACCTCTATTTATAACCCTAAGGGCTGATTTTAGATAGAAATAATAATTAAAGAGAAATTAAAATAAATCCCTAAATTACCTAAAATAACTTAAATAAAGAAGGTTACTAAAAATAACAAAAGAAAGTTCTTTATTCCCGTCAAAACAGTGACAACTTGCAAAGATGTTGATTTTCGGCCAAGCTTTATGTCGAATCTGGAAAATCCTTCAACAGCAAAGTTGTAGATCTCTTCGTCCTAGTTCCGACAAGGTATGACACGCCTCAATCCGATAAATACAGAGTCCGAATGACCCATTTTACTGAGACGTCAAAAAGCTGTCATAAGTCTGAACGAGTATAAAACGCCAAGCTTCCACCTTTGGACCTTCTCCCATGGTGGAGCCTTCTTCTTCCTCTTGAGAAGGACATAATCCGAAGGTGTCTTGGATGGTCCCGCATCAGTTAAGTTGTCACCTTTAGTGTGAATATTGGACAGACCCAACTCTTTTGCCTTCTGGATGCCCAAAAGAAGTCTCATAGCCTCAGTCATAAGTAGCGAGCTGAGAGTAGGTTGTCTACCACCGCATGCAATCAGCGATCTTGTGCGGTCGCGGATGATGAAACCTGCACCAAAAGAGCCAGAGTAGTTGTAACTACCGTCAACGAATTTTATTTTGAATGTACCTTCAGGTGGTTTATTCCACCGCAGATGTCGTTTCTTTCTAGTTTCTGTTCTTTTGGTGGAAGAATTAATATTTGGTTCATCCAAATGTTTTGTTTTTTCCCCTCAATTTGTGATTGTTTTGGCTTGTCATATTTTCCATGTTTTGGACTATATGACGGTGTTTACATTGTCAAAGATTTTCTTATTTCTAGATGTCCAAAGACACCACCAAGCAATTGCCAATTTTTTCTTTTATTCTGGAGTTATTGTTTCAAATATTGTTGACATAGTTCTTTTTATGTCTTGTTCATTTCTGTCTAATTTTTCTATTCGTTTTTCTATCACGATGTCAATTTTCCGTATGAGGTTTCTACTAATGTAGCACTGAGTGAATAAATGAGTTGGAGATTCATCGCTCGCATCACATAGTTCGCATGCGGATGGAAGGGTCACTCCTTTGGCGATTAGGCTAGTCTTTGTTAGGATCCCATTGTTATACAATTTCCATAGGAAATTCCTAATTTTGGGGGCTATGCATGTCTATTTCCCGGATCCATGTCGTTTTGGGTGGTGTTATTCTATTGTTTTATGTTATGTGTCGGAGTGCACTAGTTGTGCACTTGTCCTGAACCAGGCAGAATTATCTTTTCTCTAGTATAGTCTGTCCTATCTATTTGGCTTTCTGGGATGAATGTTGTTTCGATCTCCCTGATGATCGGTGTTGGTAGCATTTGTTTGAGGTGGATAGTGTTCCATCTTCTATTTTTGTTTATATATTTTTCTACTTTGTCGCTTTTGTTGATTCTATTTGGCATTAGGCATCTATTTTCTAGCGTGTCATCGTCCAACCATCTATCAGTCCAAAAGTTGATCATTTTTCCATTTCCTATTTGCCATGTAAGGCCTTTACAGAATTCCTCTTTTATCTCCCTTAGTTTTGTCCATTGCCAAGATGTTTTTCCTTTTATTTCGTAGCTTAGAATGTGTTCATCTTTCAAGTACTTATGTGAGATGGTTTGGACCCATAGATTTTCTGGCTTCGCAAGTATTTTCCATAACAGTTTCATTTGTAAAGATGAGTTCATATCTTTTGTTTTATGGATTCCTACCCTACAATTTTCTTTTCTTTTGCATACTTTGTCCCATCCGATTAACGGTTTATATGACAGATCTTTATTCCATAAAAAATGTTCTATTTATCTGATCAATATATTCTTTGTGCATCGAGTTTGGGAGCATGAAGTTTTGCATGAAAAAACTTGGTTTTGCCACTAGGTTCATTCTGATAAGAATGGCTCTCCTTTATTGGGATAGTGTGTTTGCTCGTCATTTTGATAATTATGATTTTGTCTTGCATATCGTTTTTTCGAAGGTTGTTTTATTGACTTTACCATTTATTATTGGACAACCAAGATATTTGTCCAATTTGTTATGGGTTGTGATATTTATTAGACGTTGGATTTCTTGTTTTAGAGATTCTGGTACCTTTGTTGTCGTTTGGAAAGCCCACTTGTGGAAGTTAACAATCTGATTCGAGATCGAGCATTATTCATCAATAGTTCCTTTAATTTTAATCGCAGATGAACAACTAGCTTTGGTAAAGATCATCATGTCATCCGTGAAGGATAGAAATGTAATACGAAGGCCTAGTCTGGTAACAAGGGTGATCATTGAAGTCTGGAAAAAATCTGCAACCACTGATCTCGTCCAATCCGAATCCTGTGGTTATGCCCAACCCCACTGTTGAGGTTGTTCGATAACAGGTAGTTGCACTGACGTCAACTTAAATGTCTTGTGCCGGCTGGAAACCATCACTCCTCATGGATCCAACGTCAACTTCCGCATCTGAGTCGGAAAGAGGCAGGACCCCAACAAGCTCGCCCTGTGATATACTAACCCAAGCAGGAGGATCTGTGCTTTCCGCACCGCTTGGAGGCTGTAAAGCGAAGGTAGAGGCTCGAGCGGGCTGAATATCTTGTTGTCTATCTCTATCGCCCATTCGCGCTGAAGTAGTTGGGCGAACCCTCTCTCTTTGCGAAACTGTCCGTCTCAGTGTCTGTTTCAAATTCGCATCCTGGTATCAACTATTCGCTTTAAACTAATATATATGCATGACATTGCACTTAAAATTTATATTCGAGTTACAAATTTAATTTCTTTCAACTTTTAGTTCCATTTAATTATGTTAACAACCTTTTGTTTCCCTTCACATTTGCACCTTAAGGTTTAAGATCCACCTACAATTTTGAGTTTCATAAAATTAAAATTCCACATAAAATTTCATTTCAACTCATAAAATTTTCTTCACTATTTTTTCCAACTAACATTTACAATTCAACAAATTTCATTTCAACTCGTAAAATTTTCTTTTCTTAAACTAATACTACAATTGGTAACAACATACAAAATTTATTTGAACTCATCAAGACTACTACTAATACTAAAATTTTGAATTCAACTACCCTCGCTCATCAACAATAAAATTTTCATTTCTTAAACTAATTCTAAAATTTTCATTTCTTCTACACTAATACTAAAATTTATAACCATATAAAATTTTCTTTTGTTAAACTAATATTCAAATTGGTAACAACATAAAATTTTGATTTCAACTCATCTAGACTAAAATTTTCTTTTCTTCTACACTAATATTCAAATTGATAACAACTTAAAATTGGCACATAAATTACACATAATTTACACTAAAATTTGCACATAAAATAGATTTCACCTAAAATTTGCAAATAAATTTGCACAAAAAAACAGTTCCCACGGTTTACAGAACTGCAGCAGCCGAAAATTGGGCCCTTTTTGGGCTTTATTTTTTGGGCCTTTTTTGTGATTTGCCAAACTGTGACCGTATCTAATCCCACTATTTTCAACTCTGTGACCGTGAATATTTCTGTTGTTTTTAAAACTGAAACCACCAGATTTTTCTAATGTTTTCAATTTCATAATCGGCACCGTGTGATTGGCGATATTTTGGTCGTGCAGATTGTCTCCACCTATCATTATTATTATTATAAGGGAAAACTAATTAAAATACCCCCACCTTTGGGGGTATGGTAAAAATATATCCCCAACTTTCAAATGTAATAAATATATCCCGACCTTTGAGGGTAGTGGTAATATATTACCACGAGTTTTTTCACGAGTAAAAAATGATGACATAAGGGAGCCTAAGTGGAATTTTTTTTTAACAAGTGTTTTTTTTTTAAACCATTTTCTTAGAAAAAATTAAAAAATTGGACCGGATTCATACACAACGCCTTTTCCTCCCTCCTATTTTCTCATGTGATCGCTTCTTGAAGTGTCTTCTAGGTCTTCCCGGTAGCTCATTCACTCTTCAATGACAGTCTTCCTCCCTCGTGGTCGCTTATCTTAAGCCGTCTCTCTCACTTCTTCTTTCTCTTTGATTCGTTCACGGATTTGACTGAGTAAGTTTTTTTCTCCTCTTCGTTGTTGTTGTTGGTTTAGTTTTGTTGTCGGGTTGGTGTTCGGAATAGTCATGTTGTGTTGATTTGAGGCAATTTTAACCGGATTAGTTGCTTTGTTGAATCAATTTCGTTTTTCGGGTTTAATTTTGTTGTTGGTTTATTTTTTTCCTAAGAAAACCGTTCAAGAAAACCCATTTTTAGTGCTATATAATTTGTAAAAAAAGCTTCCACGCATGCTACCTTGTTAAAAAAAATCCGTGTAGGCTGTCTTGTCAGCATTTTTGACCCATGAGAAAACTCGTGGTAATACATTACCACTACCCTCAAAGGTCGGGATATTTTTATTACATTTGAAAGGTGAGGATATAGTTTTACCATACCCCCAAAGGCGGGGATATTTTAATTAGTTTTCCCTTATTATAAATATAGATAGATTATAGATATAAATATAGATATGTTAGAATATCATAAAGAAGAGAGCAAAATAAGGTAGAGAGAAGAGAGAAATCAATTGTCTGTATGTTCTATTAGGGTTCTAAAGACCCATATATATAGGGGATTACAAGGTAAGGGTAAAATGGGTATATCCATTTATATTACAAACTGTCTCGTTAAAAACCTCGCCTAGAAAACCCAATGGGACAAAAACTAGGACTAAGGGAAAAAGAGTACAGATGTCGTTTGATACGCTTTGGTGATACTGCCTCGTTAAAAACCTTGTCAGGAAAACCCAATGGGACAAAACCTTATCAAAAGGAAAAATAGTACAGTGCGTATATTCTCCCCTTCAAATCAATAGCTTTCTCATTCTGATAAGCACTTCAAACTTCTTGATAATGCCGACTTCATGAGTTGTAAGGTCGAGTATGAAAGTTGTCATCGATGTGTGAAAGTTAAAATGTCTTCTTGTATTACACTCGGCTTTGATGCAATAGAATTCCTCGTCTTTGGTGATGAGCTGCTTTCAATTCACAAATATAAGGTACTTTAGAACCTAGTGTGCTTTTCATCTTTTGATGCGGGGGATCTGATGTATAGGTGGTGTATAAGTTGTCTCGTTAAAAACCTTACCTTGGAAAAACCATATGGGATAAAAACCAAGATTAAGGAAAAGAGTACAACGTTGTGTATAGTACTTCAGGACTCAATACACTATGTTACCACTTACATAAATATATGATACTTCAAGTATTATAAGCACCTTTTGGCTTAATCGTGTACATATGACGAGGCTTTCATATTGATGCTTCAGGCATTTCAAAATAATCAATCATTTTCAACTATATATGTTCTTTTAATCATGATCAATTTGGGTATATAACTACTATGCTCGTCAATTACATATGGAGTCAGTTCATCGACAACCAAATATTATATGCACTAGCTTCTGATGAATATATTTTCATATCATCCACTCTAGACTTTTATGCAATATATCTTGCTATAGCGCTTCATTTCGCTTATTGTGGTTTGTATAAACACCCACTTAAACCCAATGGTGTTATACATTCCGATGTTGGAACTACGGGTCCAATAACATCATGCTTAAATAATTCATCTTTGCATGAATTTCTTCTTCATATCTCTTTTACCATCATTTCGATGTCGACATCAATGATTTGATTGATGATCATCAGATTTCCACGAGCTCTTTTCACTTCCGGGGAATCCTAAAGTGAGAGTGATGGAGGACCATCCCAAGAACCACCAAATGCACCTTGTTTCAGAGATGGACATGGACCTATCACAAGGTCACGACCTAAGAAGATAAGTGTAACGGCCCGGGATTATGATTCCCGAGTTACGTTTCGAGGGATGAAACCCCTCGTTAGGATCTTGCGCCCCGAGTACAGGTTGAAGGTTTGAAATTCTACTATAACGTTTTCAAGTGGGATTTCACACCCAAAATTCGAAGGGATCGTTGGAATCCCCGGGGAAGTCCCCTGTACCTGTCGTAAGTCTAAGCGTGGAAATCAGAAATAGCGCGACTAGCGGAAATAAGTGTAATACAAGGGGGTCCCACGGCGGAGCCGGGTCAAAACGGAGTCAAAAGTATAAATCCAAAACAATAAAATCAGAGCCTGGTGAAGTCTATAACTCTAGCGCTCACTCTCCGCCGACAAAATGACCCGCGCAATAAGCAAACAGCACCGATAGGATGAACATAAATAATTCCTAAAAAAATTGATTTGGGGCGGGATCAGATCGATGCCCACTTAACTCTGCATCCCAACCATAAGCACACATATACGCTATACCTAATAAAGATGCTCTAATGCAGTACGAAATTCAAACACACTAGCATGCTCCTAGTTCATAATAATGTGCAGAAATACTGTAAAGGGCCCAAGACAATGCCAAGTGGCATATCCCTCTCCTACCTCCACCCCTTCCGATAGGCGGAGACTGGCCAGCTCGTGAATGCATTCATTCATAATCGGGGGGCGCGCATGCCTAACCCGCTCCACAATAAAGCCCGCAGGCATATGATAATATAAGGAAGTACTCGATTGACTCAGGGTACCCGATGAGGCTGGGCTACCCTATGACCCTAGCAAAGACTTCTAGGACTATCACAGATAACGGCCGTTCTGTTTACATACGCACAAAGAAATAGAATGCTCAACGATCGATGCAACCTAGCATGGTACTACATGGCATGCTGATCATGAATGCAAGCACCTAGTATATCATGCACCTAAAGCAGGGAATAGCTCTATTCAATCTGAATAAGCTCCAAAGAGACTTACCTGGAGATGCAGAACGAGAACGAGAACGAAGGAAGGGGAAGAACCGTCCCGGCCTGCCGACGGCTCTCTCTCTCCGACCTAATCTACCCCGGACTGATCGGAATCCCTCCCCGACCACGCTCCACCCAGAATCAAAGAAACGAGTGGCAAAGAGAAAGAAGAACGAATCTCACCGAGTGGGGGTTTTCGAAGCTTCACCGGACTGCGCCGAGGTCGGAATCGTACTCCTCAGCCTAGGAAGGAAGAAGAGTGGGTAAAGGTGTGGCTTTGCGGGGTTTCGGAGCAAAAGAGGGAAAACAAATTCCTTACCGAGCCTTGCACGCGAAACCAGAGGAAGAGGAGGAGGAATGGGCTCGGCGACGGCGGTGGAGGCTCCTCGGCGGCTCGGCGACAATGGAGGAGAATCTGTAGGCGTTCCGGTGGTAGATACGACGGACGACAAGGAGGAGCTGGTGGCGGAGACGATAGGAAACCGAATGGGGCAAATAAGGATGTGGAATGGTGAGACGATGGTGTTCACTGGGTTTGAAATTGGAAGCTTGGGTAGGGCTTCTGCAGAGAGGGGAAATGGGAAAGAGAAAGAGAATGCCTCATTTGGGGGCTTGGATTCCAATTTGAAGAGGAAGGGGAGGTTTCCTAGCTGTAATTGCAGGGGGAGTTTGGCATTTTGCCTGCAACAGAGAAGCGTGGTGAGAGAGTCCGAGGGAGCATCACGGGAGAGAAAGAGAGAGAGGAAAGAGAGAGGAAAAGAAAAAAAAAGGAAAAAAAAATAGGAATGACCCTCACAATAGAATTCAAAATAGCGGAATAGACTCAAAACCCACTCGCTCGACTTTATCCCGACGCGTTTAAAATACTTCTCAATTTTCCAAATCCGAATTTAATAAGTGGAATCTGAACCTTATTTTCCATTTTTTAGTATATAAAAGCAGAGTATAACATATTTTAAATTTCTAATTAAATAATGCCGGAACTCGTTTAGAATAAAACCAGTAGCTCAAGGAGGGAAATTCCAAACTTTCCAAATCTTACAAATCGAAATGATTATGAATCACTATTTTAATAATTTAATATTCTAAAATTTTCCGGTCTTTACATCATCCACCTCTAAAAACAAGTCTCGTCCCCGAGACTAAAAGAGCTCTAAAACAAGGGGGTGAAGTTTTAAATTGGTGAGTCCAAGGATCACATCATTGATTCTGTAAGCATCTCATAGGGGCCCGTATGAGATCCTCACAGCACCCTTGACGTGACCATAACATTCCCGATTGGTCGTAGCAAGTATGTAATATGGGCCCCTATCACACTCTTACCTCGACCTTTCGGTCACATTATAACTCGAAAAGCAATCATAGCGTCTCTACTGGGTCTTAGCAAGCAAAGGACATCAAGGGGGAGGTGTGCAGTGGTCAGGAGGGTGTGATTTCGGGCTTCTGAATCGAAACTAAAGGAGAGATAGAGGGGAGTGGAATTGTGGGTCTCTTTTATGGGTTTTGTATCTGCAGAAATGAAGAATGCCAAGAGGGGAAGGTGCTCTGGGCAATTGGGGATGAAACAAAATAGTGAGCTGTAGGATTGTACAGTCTAAGGCAGGGGAATCTTTTTTTTTTTCCAACAGCAAGCACAAGAGAGGGAGAGAGAAGAAAGAAAAAGGAAATGAAAATAAATGGAATAGAAAATAGTCTCAAAAGATATTTTGAATACCCAAATAAAATATCTCGAAACCCGTTCTCTCGACCTTATCTAACCCAACTCAAAACGATTTTCAAATTTCCAAGTCCGAGTTTAACAATGAACTCCAAATATTATTTTCAGTTTCCGCATATGAGAGCGGGATAAAACATAATTTAAATTTCAAACTAAATAATGTCATAACTCGTTTCGAAAGATTTAGAATAAATCCAATAGCTCACGGACAGAAATTTCAAATTCCCTGAATCTTAGAAATCGGAATGATTATAAATCACTATTTTAATAGTTTAATATTCTAAAATTTCCCGGTCTTTACACCATCCACCTCTAAAAACAAGTCTCGTCCCCGAGACTAAAATCACTCTAAAACGTGGGGATGAAGTTTTAAATTGGTGAGTCCAAGGATCATGCCATTGATTCTGTAAGCATCTCATAGGGCCCGTATGAGATCCGTACAGTATCCTTGACGTGATCATAATATTCCCAATTGGTCGTAGCAAGTATGCGATACTGGCCCTTATCACACCCTTACCCCGACCTTTCGATCACATTATATCTCGAAAAGCAATCATAGCGTCTCTACTGGGTCTTAGCAAGCATTCTATATGCGCCCCTATAAAATGCTTGTATCCACTTCGTGAGGCGTTATAATATAAGCCCGGGTGTGAAAATTCTCTAAAAGGGATTTCCGCAATTGGAAAAGATTGGTCTCAAAATCGTTGAAATTCTCGGTAACGTTTATTCTTTAAATTTTCAAGTAATTCCTTTTCAAACCGCTCGAAATCTTCAAATAAGACGTTTAACCAAACAACTTTACACCAAACAAGTCAAATCCTTTCAAATCAAGATTTCCTCAAAATCCACAAAAAAAAAACCCAATCAGTTTCCCGCATATCAATCAATCAAATTCAAAAATCAGGAGGTGGAATCATCCACCTCTAAGGGCTAATCGCATATCCTCTTCCTAGTTTCCATAATCAAATCAATCCATCAATCTCCATTCAAACAAGATTCATACGCCATAACAAATGCATAACAGCTTAAACCCATCAATCTCCAACCAACACATCATACGACAAGTCTCAACCATGTACCCACACAGTGCCACAAAGTCACATCAAGCATCTCCAAATCATACTAAAGGTTATAATGTGCATCTCAACAACATATCAAAATCATAACAACGTCTTGACATCACACCATAAATCATAAAAGCTATCTCACTATCGCATACCAACACCGCAATCGTAGTAGGGTCAGTCACAACAAGGGATCTCATTCAGCGCATAAATTCACATAATCATCCTATCCAATTTCTATCCAGCATTATCATAACAGATTTATCACATCAAACATTTGTATTTGCAAGGTTAGCCACATCGGAATGTCATCATAAGTCAATGAAACAAAACTAATTATAACCACATCAATACAAACAAGGTCATGCTAGTAAGATTCAACAAAAGGGAAGATCAAGCAGTATATCAACATCAAAATGTTAACATGCTCTCCAGATATCATCTCAACTCGTCACAACACCATATAATGATCATTTAGTCATTAGGCAGACATGCACTATTACCTCATATATATATACAAGTCATATTCATGCTCTAAGTCATATTCATCATTTAATATATCAATAATCATGCTTGCCAACCATATGATAACCCAGTATTATCTCATGTATCATATCACAACACATCATATCATGCTTCTAAAACAGCATAGCAGAGCAGCAATATATCATGATAACATTTGTCACTATCAACTAGATTCCAATATTGCATAACATGTAATATCATTCTGGATCAGATTCATCATGGTTGCTATCTAACATCATACCAGCAATTTAAATCACACAATCAAGAAATTTCTCACGCCATACTAGTCAAAATAAAATACAATCCTCACTCGCCCATCTCCACTCCCAAGCCAAGACTAATCCTCTTCTAGACTCGCCAACGTCAACTCAGACAAAAATTCTCCAACAAATCCCAATTCATCTCGAGGCTTAAATCTCGCCCATCCTTCCGCCAAGCACTACCACACCATCCACCTCTAAGAACCCAACTCCTATTCTCTAACTTCACACCTGAGCACCCTCTCATACTATGTCCTCAATACTCTTAAAAGCCATTCCCCACACTTCTCATACTACTCAAGACATCACAAGCATCCTACCCTGCCAACATTTCTCTCTCGTGATTTGCCTAATACACCATCGGTCATCCTAATCGCTCAAATTCTTTCACCACCCTCCAACCACGCTACCAAATGACCTCACTCACAGGTTTAAGGAATAAGCAATCATGAAAATCATCAAACATAAGGTCTCCAGCATATCAACTAGCATTTATAACATAACATCATGGGTTCAACAAGTCTCAGTTTACCATCATACTCAATAATCATTGCAAACATCTTATATGAACATAATGAACTCAAGCTAACATGTTGCATTATAACCTTATCCGATACAATTCATGCTTCTTAACATATATAGTTCACATTTTACAGGCAAAGGAATTCAAATCATGCTTAGCAACTTGGAGTAGCAACACATCAAGACATCATGGTCCATGAGATCTATAAGTCATCAAATCATATCATCATACACAACAGATAATCAGGCAACGGTCATTTTCAATTCAGCACATCAACACATAAATCTCATCGCTATGTCAGTGCAATATCGTCGTCAACAAATTCAAAAGGGTTAGCAATTCGAATGAAGAACACTCCCGCTTGCAAGTCATATCATACTTAGTAACTGTAATTCTCGATGCGTGCTTGTTTCGTCGACATCATTGATCCTGAGGCCCGTGGGTTATGGGCCCACGCTTCCGCCACACTGCTCTATCGCTATCTAACTTTTCGTTCCCTCTTCCATGCAGTCGCTCGTCGAATGTATCGCATAGGGTACAAGTTAGCGGAGATAGGGGAGTGACAAGAGAAGACAACCCGATTTCCTTCCGGGGACAAACACGTACCACAACTAAAGACGACAATACTAGAGGCAAGACTCTGACCCGAGGATAGCAACAACGCCCTTATGGAGGTCCATTAGGTTGCAATTGTGACAAACATACACAAATTCATCATGGGGCATATCAATCATATTAATCCACACTAACACGTACCTATCTCAAGAAGCACGACATACGTATTCATTCCTAGAAGACACATTCGAGTGCTACACGGGTGCATGCGAGACAAGATAGTAGTCTATTATCCCATGAAGGCAAATATGCCTAGTAACTTGAGCAAGATATGCAGGATTAAATAGGCATCACAATTATCACATATATGAACAATGCACGAGCGTAGTGTATGCACCATAAAAGGACATGTAAGAGCAACATAGTAACTATCTTATCTGACACAATGATCGTATAATAGGTCAAGCATGGCACGTAATCATATGACGAGATACATTTAGAAAGCATGGGTCCTACATGGTACTAGTGATACATGATGTGACACAAGCATAGTCAAGAGTCATCAAGAGGAGTTCAGCATAATATTTACGAAACATGAGACATCGTCAAAAGTAACAAGAAATACACCATGGGCGATACATTATAATCATACTAAGAACGAACCATCATAGAGCATATTCACGATACAATAATCATCACATCATAGAACGAGTACAACACGTGATCACTTGGCGAGTCATGTTGGGAATCATAAGCCCTACATGACACTACTGGCACATATCGAACATGCACGCAATCCAGATAACTCGACTAGATTCATTCTAACATTCAGGTGTCATGCGTATGCGGAATCATGGTATAGCGTGGTGTGTGATCATGCGAGGTGTCAAGTCATACATCTATGCAAGCACGAGAGGATGTCATAGAACAATAGGGTAACACTACCGAGCGATAACATGTAAGCATGCTAGGATTACCCAATTACGAAGAGCAAGTCAATCATCGAGCTCAACATTAATCTAATCAGGGTGAGTAAAACAATCTGAGATGATAGGAAAAGAGAAGGATCACACTATCAGGGACCTAGCTCAGAGAAAATCAAAAGTAATGTAGGCAAGATGTAAATTCGCACAAGTTACAATCAAGGGTCCTACATGACGCTAATGGCTCAACACAACATTTGATACATACATGCGCTTGATTGACTAACACAACGATACAAACGAGACCATATTAACGTAGTCCAGCGATACAAGGCGTGGGAGGAATGTAGCAGTGCACAATATAAGCCTACGTAACATGGCAATATAAGTAGAATACAGGGGCATGTGTTCCAGTTTAATAATACTAAATGAGACACGCATATATCAAGATATTACTTCGATAACATTGTCACAGATGGAACTACTAATTTAATCAAGCAAGGCCAAGGGCAACACTAACTAAAATGTCGAGGAGATCATCTTACGGGGCATTCGTACAAGGAAGGGCTTACCACACTATCATGGACCTAATTCAGGAAAAGCTACATCCATATAGACTCATATCATGCCATTTATGTTTCTAACCAATCAGTAGTACGATCATTACAATAGGTCAATTGGACACGCGGGACCAAATATAATCATGACAGAAAGCGAGATGCTACACGAGACCTCTAAACAATGTGACTAGCATGGATACGGAATGTTATACAATCACGAATTTACATTAAGGATCATCATAATAACATGTATGGGAAATTACATATCATATAAGGCAAGTTGACATCAGGTTGTAGCACGTATCAAATGAGGAACTTGCTTCTTCAGAGTGTCAAAATCTAACGATCGCACTATCATGAATCTATTTATAGGGAGAACATTACTCGTGCAGCTTTCTAACATATGACATTTGTTCATGCACTAGTATGACGATGCAACATACTGAGTAAGGCATGCTGGAATGATAGGGGCGTAACATGTGTAACTTGGAATCACATAATGGTCATCATGAACATCAAATCATGCATTCATCAAGACTCAATCATACAACATATTATAAGGTAAGACACAACACGAGACGTGAGCAAGATAATTAACCACAACATGAGCTTAAACAATAAAACCAGGACAGAAGGCAAGGCATAACATAAGCAGCTTCTTACTAATGATCAATTGCAAAGTACATGCGGAAGATTACAAAATCATGTCAGGCAATTCAGAGAGTGTCACCATTACAACCGGACAGAGATCCCTAAGGGCAACCATTGACCTTCCCCAACTGACTCATCACCCCTCTTTCCCGTGGGACTTTGGTACGACTCTTTGTGGTAAGAAAACACTGATTGATCATCATAAGAATCAAGAAAGACAGCCCCAGAAAAACCTTACCTTCTAACTCAGAGTGACGTCAAGAACCATCTTCCAACACTCAAACGACCCTCATGTCCATACCTAATTCCCGACACCACGTGTTTACCAACCCGATTTTCGTGAGAGACATTGACATCCAAAAGAAAGAATCGATAGAATTGTCAAGGGGTTAACATAGTGGTAGGGGTTGTCCCACACAAATTGGGCTTGACCATATAGAATTAAAGGTACTCCCGCTATCTCGTTTGCACAGGTAAGTCACTACACATTTCATAGTTAGGGCATCCAAATCAGATCTCTAGCATAGCAAGTACTCAGCATAGAATCAGTTGATACACTCATAATGATCTCCTTGGAGTCTCCCAACCCATCTGTAAAAAAAAACAAGCTGATATTCTGCCTACCCATTATCAACTACATCCAAAAGGGATGGTCTAACGTCTTTCTACCCCTTCGTTTCCCTTTGTTTGATTACCAGATTTATTAAGTCAAGTTCATATTTAGTCCATTTGAGTTAGCCATATTAAATACATTTGCCCTTTCTAAAACATTTTGGAAAACCATTTGAAAACCGTGGGCCACTTTCAAAACCACTTCAACCTATCATACTCGGTTTGCACAACCTGAGCTCTGATACCATCTTTGTAACGGCCCGGGATTATGATTCCCGAGTTACGTTTCGAGGGATGAAACCCCTCGTTAGGATCTTGCGCCCCGAGTACAGGTTGAAGGTTTGAAATTCTACTATAACGTTTTCAAGTGGGATTTCACACCCAAAATTCGAAGGGATCGTTGGAATCCCCGGGGAAGTCCCCTGTACCTGTCGTAAGTCTAAGCGTGGAAATCAGAAATAGCGCGACTAGCGGAAATAAGTGTAATACAAGGGGGTGCCACGGCGGAGCCGGGTCAAAACGGAGTTAAAAGTATAAATCCAAAACAATAAAATCAGAGCATGGTGAAGTCTATAACTCTAGCGCTCACTCTCCGCCGACAAAATGACCCGCGCAATAAGCAAACAACACCGATAGGATGAACATAAATAATTCCTAAAAAAATTGATTTGGGGCGGGATCAGATCGATGCCCACTTAACTCTGCATCCCAACCATAAGCACAGATATACGCTATACCTAATAAAGATGCTCTAATGCAGTACGAAATTCAAACACACTAGCATGCTCCTAGTTCATAATAATGTGCAGAAATACTGTAAAGGGCCCAAGACAATGCCAAGTGGCATATCCCTCTCCTACCTCCACCCTTCCGATAGGCGGAGACTGGCCAGCTCGTGAATGCATTCATTCATAATCAGGGGGCACACATGCCTAACCCGCTCCACAATAAAGCCCGCAGGCATATCATAATATAAGGAAGTACTCGATTGACTCAGGGTACCCGATGAGGCTGGGCTACCCTATGACCCTAGCAAAGACTTCTAGGACTATCACAGATAACGGCCGTTCTGTTTACATACGCACAAAGAAATAGAATGCTCAACGATCGATGCAACCTAGCATGGTACTACATGGCATGCTGATCATGAATGCAAGCACCTAGTATATCATGCACCTAAAGCAGGGAATAGCTCTATTCAATCTGAGTAAGCTCCGAAGAGACTTACTTGGAGATGCAGAACAGCAAGATAACACAAGCAAGGCCCAAATGCAAGTCCAAAGCAATCCAAAAGTAATACACACCTATCATCAAGTCATTTCCATAAGCTACTGAACCAACAGTCATACACACGAACCCCAAGTTCTCAACGAACTCAAAACCAAATGATAGTAAAATCGTTTCCCAAAACCTCTCAGGTACTATTAACATCAACCAAAATCATCCTTCCCGTTTCCTTTTCAAAACCAACATCATTTAACCAAGATAAAGAATCCCGATATTAAACATTTAAACCTTAAAATCAATACCTCAAAATCATATTGTAGAATTAATTCCGACATTTTGGTTTCAACACATTAAATCCTTTAAGAAACATTTTCGGATGATCTAAAACATTTTCTAAATAGTTTAACAACAATATTTAAATAAAATAAAACACCAACCAATCAATCCATTTTAATTAAATATTTCATTCCCAAAAACCCCAAGATCACCATGTAATCATGAAACAATACTTTGTCTCAAGGTAATACTTTTTAAAATACGTTCATAATATATATAACAGTTTCATAATTATAATATTTCGAAAGGATAACCGAACTATATAGTAGCATAACAAAATAAGACCCGTAACATATTTGCATCTTCATAATAAATAACAACAACAGTAACAAAATAGTCCAGTCGAACCCAAAAGCCCACAACCCGGAAGACTGACCCGGATCCAAGCCCACAACCCACTCAACACTAATCTCCCAACCCAGAAGCCCAAACCCAAGTGAAAGAAAGAAAAGAAGGGATGGGGCCCACCGGCTCGTCTTCCTCCTCCAACTAAAGAACAGAACAATCTATTCGACGAAGAACGAGAACGAAGGAAGGGGAAGAACCGTCCCGGCCTGCCGACGGCTCTCTCTCTCCGACCCAATCTACCCCGGACTGATCGGAATCCCTCCCCGACCATGCTCCACCCAGAATCAAAGAAACGAGTGGCAAAGAGAAAGAAGAACGAATCTCACCGAGTGGGGGTTTTCGAAGCTTCACCGGACTGCGCCGAGGTCGGAATCGTACTCCTCAGCCTAGGAAGGAAGAAGAGTGGGTAAAGGTGTGGCTTTGCGGGGTTTCGGAGCAAAAGAGGGAAAACAAATTCCTTACCGAGCCTTGCACGCGAAACCAGGGGAAGAGGAGGAGGAATGGGCTCGGCGACGGCGGTGGAGTGATATGCGATATATTCCATAGCGCATTTAGTAGTTTTTGTCATCATTTACCTGACATTATGAGAGATATTAGTGTGAACTTGGTGATTCGGAGCATATTAAAGAAGTTGAAGAAATCATGCAAGTTACAGAAGCTAAGAAGATCGGAAGCAGCTGGAGGACTGAAGACCTTGGCGCGGCCGCGCTGCACTTGGTGCGCCCGCGCTGCTACCCGACGCGGCCACTCTGCTAGGAGGAAGTGGCCGCGCTGCTGACGAAGACAGAAGAGGCAAGCTACAAGTGGCGCGCCCGCGCTGCACTTGGCGCGCCCGCGTCGGTCCTGGAGTCGGATTCTTATCCGATTCTGTTATCTTATTAATTTTAATATTATATTATTATAATTGTACGGGATGTTAAACCCGATTTTATTAGGTTATATAGGCCGAGAAGGCAGTAGAGAATCATGAGGTTATTTTCCAGAGACATATTTTCCTTTTGCATTATCTCACAAACCCTATGGAGAACTAACTCTCCTTTGTTGCACTTGGTTCTTTGAAGCCTTCAATTGATTTGGTTGTGAGTATTCTACTCTTGTTCGTCCTTTGTTAATTGTTTCGATCTCCTGAGCTTATTGCTTGATTGCTTATTATTGATTTATCTAGATTGATCACCTAGGTTTATCGATACTAGTCATACTGCTAGGGTTTCCAATTCCAGGTCTTGGGTTGTAGATTCATTGTAGCAAACACAATCTCCATACGCGGTCGCTTGTGGTAGATTGTGAGGGAGATTCAATTACAGGCTATTTTAACGGGTTGTTAGAATCGCTTGTATCTCATTATAATTCATGTTTGAATGCTATTGCTTTATTATTTGGTGAAGGTTTTCCCTTGTAATTTGGTGATAAGTGCTTTTAGGACTGGTAGGACTAAAAGCTATTACACGATCTGAATTGAGAACAATTACTGGACATTAGAACTTGAGACTCATAGAATGCGATGATGAACCATCTTAATTGTTGTGCGGATAATTACCTGGTGTGATACCTTTCCATCATATATTCACAACCTTTTTACTTGCAACTTGTTCTGTTACTATTTCTCACACACAAAACTCCCCCTTTAATCAGTTACTTTTGGTAATAATACTTGCTCTTACAACTGATTCTGTTTCCCTGTGGGTTCGACCCTAACTTACCTACTATACTTGTTATAGTTTGCATCTTAGGAATTTACTTTGATTTGGCATAACGACTTTAGGCCTGTCAAATTTGGCGCCGTTGCCGGGGAAACGGTTAATCTTTGTTCTTGTTTGTTTTATTACCTGTTTGGGTGTGAACCTCTTGCATGGTTCGCACTCGTGCTACTGATCCCCATCTTTTTGCTTTTGATTGGGAAATTGACAGGACATACCACCGCCGTCTTAGAGAACAACACCACCAACCCGATCCAATGGCTGCTAACCAGACGCTGCGAGAGCTGACAGCATCAAACATCACACAGCAGGCACCTGCTGTGACAATCCCTGCTATAGGGGATGACAACCATTTTGAGCTTAAGTCTGGGCTGATTCACCAAGTGCCAAAATTCCATGGATCGGCTGGAGAGGACCCCATCAAGCACATGGGGAAGTTTCATAATGTGTGCATGAGCATGAAACCAGCCAATATAACTGAAGCACAGATAAAGATGAGAGCTTTTGGGTTCACGCTGGTCGATGCTGCGGATGACTGGTACTACAGCCTTCCTACTGGGAGCATCGATACTTGGCCTAAGCTCCACAAGGCCTTCCTGGAGAAATTCTTCCCTGCTAAGAAGGAGAACACCTTGAAGAAGACAATCAGCAATATAGAGCAGGAGGAGGATGAGACCCTCTATGATTACAATGAAAGGTTCAAGAAGCTGTGTGCTAATTGCCCTTTCCATGGCTACAGCACGAAGGACCTAGTCTTATACATCTATGGGGGATTGCTGGAATCTGATAGAAGGATGATCGATGCCGCCTGCGGAGGAAATATTCTGAATGCCACGCCAGAGGGAGCTATGGAAAAGATTCAGGAAATGGCTGAGGGGACTAGGAATTTTGGGAAGTCCACCAGAAAGAAAGGAGTCAACTCGGTAGACTCTAACCAAGCCAATGATATTGCTGAATTGAAGGATATGGTTAGGAGACTCACTCTGAAAGGGACTCCTCAACAACTCAAGGCTTGTGAATTCTGTGGTGATGACTTCCACCCAACTGATGCGTGTCCTACACTCCAGAGAGACACCGCTGAAGTGAGTGCTATAGGTGGAAATGGACCTCAGAGACCCAGACATGACCCCTACTCAAACTCCTACAACCCAGGTTGGAAAGATCACCCGAATTTCAGATGGAGGGATCCACCAAACCAACCACATCAGCAGCAGCCACCTCCCTACAATCAGAGACAGCAGGGTAACGCTCCATCCACTGAGTCCATGCTCAATACCCTGACACAGCACTTTACTGCGCATGTTCAGACAACTGAATCGAGCATAAAGGATATACAGAAGCAAATGGGGCAAATGGCTGAAGCAATCACTAGAATAGAGGCGAAGACGTCAGGGGGTCTACCATCTCAAACAGTGGTCAATCCAAAGGAAAACGTCAGTGCTATAACTCTTCGGAATGGAAAGGAGCTGAGAAGTCAGGAATCCGAGGAGGAAAACACGACGGAGGCCAACGCGGCCACGCCCACCACTAGCGCGCCCGCGCCGGCCAGCAGCGCGCCCGCGCCGGAAAGTGACGCGCCCGCGCCTGATGCTAACGCGCCCACGCCTACCTCTGGCGCCCCCGCACCTGGTCTAATCCCGCCTGAATCTGAACCTTATGTCGATACTTATGTTCGACCGAATTTTCCCCCTCTCGGGTCTGAGAAACCAAAACCTCCGTTCCCTGAGGCACTTAAGGAGAGGAGGATAATCGACGATTCAGAGTTGTTTGAGACATTTAGCAAGTGTCAGGTGAACATTCCTCTGCTGAGAATGATAAAAACTGTGCCCAAGTACGCCAAGTTCTTGAAGGAGCTTTGCACAGTAAAGAGGAATCAGAAGCTGAAAGGGAAAAAGAAGGTGAAAGTAAGTGAGCAGGTCTCCGCTATGTTTCAGAGGAGAATGCCGAAAAAGTGCGCTGATCCAGGTATGGTTACTATCCCTTGTGTCATTGGAGATGTAAAATTTGATAGAGCTATGCTTGATTTGGGTGCTTCCATAAATGTGCTTCCCTACTCACTTTACAAATCACTAGATTTAGGACCTTTGCATGAAACTGGAGTAGTTGTGCAACTAGCTGATAGGTCTAATAAGTACCCTAAAGGAGTAGTTGAAGACGTTTTGGTTATGGTCGATAAACTGATTTTTCCTGCAGATTTCTTTGTCCTGGATATGGAACACGATAAGCATGATGCACCTATTCTGTTAGGTAGACCTTTTATTAAAACTGCTAGGACAAAAATCGATTGTGTCTCTGAGACACTAACAATGGAATTTGATGGAGAAAAGGTTGAATTCGATCTCTATAAGGCTATGAAACATCCTGTTGATGACCAGTCTCTGTGCTCTATTGATGTGATTGAACCATTAGCTCAAGATCTATTTGATATTTCTAGGGAAGATGAGTTGCAGTCAATTATTGAGAATGATATTGATGAGTCCTATACAGATTTTTCAATCTCATCTAACATGCAGGAATTAGTAGCCCATATGAATATGGAAGGTGAGTCCCCTACTCTTTTGGGCGTTGGCCCCAATCTACTGACTCCAAGCGAAGTGCTTGTTCCATCTGTTGTGCAGGCACCTAAAATTGAACTCAAGCAACTCCCTAGTCATCTCAAGTATGCTTTCCTAGGAGTTGATGACACTTTACCAGTTATTGTGTCAAGTAAGCTCTCAGAGGAGCAGGAGGAAAAGTTAGTAGAGGTTCTAAAGGAGTACAAAACTGCATTGGGGTGGACCATCGCTGACATCAAGGGAATCAGTCCATCTACATGCATGCACAGGATCCTGCTGGAGGAAGGAGCTAAGCCATCACGCCAACCACAGAGAAGGCTCAATCCTCCCATGATGGATGTGGTGAAGAAGGAAGTGCTGAAATTGCTATCAGCTAACATGATTTTCCCAATTTCTGACAGTCAGTGGGTGAGTCCTACCCAAGTTGTCCCTAAGAAAGGAGGGATTACTGTTGTGGAGAATCAACAAGGCGAGTTGGTCCCTACCAGGACACAAACAGGTTGGAGGGTGTGCATCGACTATCGCAAGTTGAACACAGTAACCAGGAAGGATCACTTCCCTCTCCCCTTTATTGATCAGATGCTAGAACGCCTTGCTGGGCGCCCCTATTATTGCTTTCTTGATGGATATTCTGGTTATTTTCAGGTGGCTATAGCGCCAGAGGACCAGGAGAAGACTACTTTTACATGTCCTTTCGGTACTTTTGCATATCGCAGGATGCCATTTGGACTATGTAACGCACCCGGGACATTTCAACGATGTATGGTTAGTATCTTCTCTGAGTACATTGAAAATTTCATTGAAGTATTCATGGATGATTTCACAGTACATGGGGATAGCTTTGATACTTGTTTGAGCCATTTGGCACTAGTATTAAAAAGATGTGTTGAAACTAATTTGGTTTTGAACTCTGAAAAGTGTCATTTTATGGTAGAACAAGGAATTGTTTTAGGTCATATAGTCTCTGCAAAGGGTATTGAGGTCGATAAGGCAAAGATTGATGTAATTCAATCTCTGCCTTATCCTACTAATGTGCGCGAAGTTCGTTCTTTTCTAGGCCATGCAGGTTTTTATCGCAGGTTTATCAAAGACTTTTCAAAGATATCCTTACCCTTATGCGAGCTTCTGAAGAAAGATGTGACCTTTGCACTCACACAAGAGTGCAAAGAGGCGTTCGACCAGTTGAAAGGACGCCTCACTAGTGCACCAATCATCCAGGCACCAGACTGGTCTCGCCCATTTGAGATCATGTGTGATGCGAGCGACTATGCAGTGGGAGCAGTGCTAGGCCAAAAAGAGGGAAGAGCCTCTCATGTGATCCATTACGCTTCCATGACTCTGAATGGAGCACAGCGCAACTACTCCACCACTGAGAAGAAAATGCTAGCTGTGGTGTTTGCACTAGAGAAGTTTCGACAATATCTGCTTGGGGTTAAAGTGATTATCTACACAGATCACGCAGCCCTCCGCTACTTGATGACAAAGAAGGAGACAAAGCCACGATTGATTCGATGGGTCCTGTTGCTCAGCGAATTTGACGTGGAGATTAAGGACAAGAAAGGAGCGGAGAATCTGGTGGCTGACCACTTGAGCAGATTGGTGAATGAGGAGGACAAGCCGGAGTCACAAAAACCCATCTTAGGAACGTTTCCGGACGACACCTTATGCAGACTCGAGAGCACAGAAACACACTGGAGGCTTGACGCGCCCGCGCTGCAATCTGACGCGCCCGCGCTGCAATCTGACGCGCCCGCGCTGCTTCAAGGCGCGCCCGCGCTGACCTCCGACGCGGCCACGTCTCCCTCTGACGCGCCCACGTCATTGTTTCTCCGATCTCCTCAGTCCGTTCTAGGACTTCACTCCGTCAGTCCTTGGTACCGGGACATTGTGAACTACTTAGTATGTGGAGAATTTCCTCCGGGTCATACCAAGGCCCAGACAGAGAAGGTTCGAAGAGAAGCCAACCACTATATTTGGGATGACCCATACCTTTGGAAACATTGCGCAGATCAGGTCATTCGTCGTTGTCTTCCAGATAATGAGGTACGATCTGTTCTTGAATTTTGTCATTCTGAAGCATGTGGGGGACATTTTGGTGCTAATAAAACTGCTAGAAAGGTACTTGAATCTGGATTTTATTGGCCACATATCTTTAAAGATGCTTATTCTTTCTGCAAGGCATGTGATAGGTGTCAAAGAATGGGGAATATCTCCCAAAGGAATGAAATGCAACAATCACCAATGATTTTTTGCGAAATCTTTGATGTTTGGGGTATCGACTTTATGGGACCTTTTCCTAGTTCTTGTGGGAATTTATATATTTTACTTGCGGTGGACTACGTTTCCAAGTGGGTGGAAGCGAAGGCCACCAGGACTGATGATTCTAAAGTTGTGGCAGGGTTCTTGAAAAGCAATATTTTTGCCAGGCATGGTATTCCTAGAGCGCTGATTAGTGACAGGGGTACCCATTTCTGCAACAAAACTGTGACTGCCTTGCTTAAGAAATATCATGTCACACACAGAGTTTCCACCGCATATCATCCACAGACGAATGGCCAAGCTGAGGTGTCCAATAGAGAGGTCAAAGCCATTCTTGAGAAGACCGTGAATCCTAACAGGAAGGATTGGAGTTTGAGACTTGATGATGCTTTATGGGCTTATCGCACTGCTTACAAAACTCCAATTGGGATGTCTCCTTTCAGACTTGTCTATGGGAAGGCATGTCATCTTCCTGTTGAGCTGGAGCACAAGGCTTGGTGGGCTGTGAAACAATGCAATATGCAGAGTGACGAAGTTGGAGACCACAGGAAGCTACAGTTGGGTGAGCTCGAGGAGCTACGGTTGGACGCCTATGATAATGCGGCTATCTACAAGGCAAAGACCAAGGCATGGCATGACAAGCACATCAATAGGAAGGACTTTAAAGCTGGTGACAAAGTCCTACTTTTTCAGTCTCGCCTGAAACTCTTCGCTGGGAAGCTCAGGTCAAAGTGGGGGGGACCATACATTGTTGCTGAAGTTTTCCCACATGGAGCGGTAGAGCTATATGACCCGGATAGCCAAAAGAAGTTCAAAGTAAATGGTCATAGGCTTAAGACATACTATGAAGGGTTCACAAAGGAGGTTATGGATGAGTTAGCTTTGGAGGAGCCACATGCGGAGTTAGAATAGCCAAAACGGCTTGGTCGAGCCAGCGACATGAAACAAAGGCGCTGCTTGGGAGGCAACCCAAGGAACTGCATTATTTTCTTTAACTCTATTTTTATTTTATTTTGTAGGTACTAAAGACGGAGTTCTGGTGACGAATTGCACCCGCATTTCGGACCCACTGCACCCGCAGTGTTAATTTTCGTCAAAAAAAAAAAAAACCAGTTTCAAGCCCATCAGCCCCACCAAAACCCTACACCCCACACATCAGCCCCCACATCACCCTCACCACACATCCCTCTCAAACTTTCCTCACCAAACACTCCCTTCTCTCTCCTCACCACAACCGCCGCCCCCACCTTGGACCACCACATCTCGGTCCTCCCTGAAGCACACAGCCGCCGGCGGCAGCCCCCACCAGGCCAAGTACAAGCCGGCACCGGAGAAATCTCGGCGAGCCTCACATCGACGAAGCCGTCTTCGCCGACGTTCAGATCTGAAGAGAGCTCCGACGCGGCCACGCCAACCCTAACGCAGCCACGCTGCTCTCAACGTGCCCGCGCTGCTACTCCCGACGCGCCCACGCCATCCCTAGCGTACCCGCGCTGTTAGAGAAGACCCACCAGGAAGCATACAGTCTCGACGCGGCCACGCTGTTCCCACCGCGCCCACGCTGATTTCGACGCGCCCACGCCACCTTCAGCGTGCCCGCGTCTGCCCCCTGCGCCGAGCTGTTCTTCGTGAGTTCTTTCCGCTGTTCTTCTTTCGATTCCGATTTCTTCGTATTATATATCAAGTATGAGTTCATCGGAGGAGGAGACGAGTAGATCTGATCATGGGCTAGATTTGTCTAATGAGGAATTGGCGATTTACAATAAGGTCAGCTGTGTCAGTTCTACCAAATACTTGCATAGACCTACCCTTCAAAAGCTTCAGATGCTAGAATGTATGGAGCAATGTCTAGAGCATGCCGGTATTAGTGGTTTTCTGGATTTGGGAGCTGTAGGGTATCCGGAACTGAGCAAGCAATTCCTCGCCACTTATCAGGTTCACCTGAGAGATCACAACATTAGAGGGGTTTCGTTCAGATATAATGGCACCACCTACAGGGCTTCACACAGAGCCCATATCAGGAGACGCCTGCTTATCAGCACGGTTGGGATTCTCAACCAGCATATCAGAGCCAGCAGGACGCGCACCAGTGGACCCCTTGGCCTGCACAAGCTTCTCAGGATACTTATCAGCAGCCCCAGCAGTGGGGCTACCTGGTTGATCAGATTGGCCTTTTGCGCCAAGACGTGGGGAGTCTGACGACAGTGACAAACCAGATTCTCCACCAGCAGGCCGACATCTTACAGGGCTTCGGCGAGTTCAAAGAGATGAGGGAGGAGCTGCGCCGCATGCGAGAGGACTACTCTCGCCACTATCCACCACCTCAGTGAGTCCTTCTGTTTCCTTTCTCCCTACTTAATTCTGTCTTCTTTCACATTGAGGACAATGCTTCATTCAAGTATGGGGGAGGGAAAGGATTCACACATCATGTACATATTTTATTTCAGCATTATTTGTGTACAGATTCTGCATTTGTTATTTAGAAAAAAAAAAATGAAAAAAAAAGAAAAAAAAAAAAGAAAGCAATCAAAATCCTGGGATGAGTTGAAAACCTGGAAGGGCGACTCAGGCAAAAAGCAGGTAGTCTGGCGAGCCTTAGGCTTGGCAATATGAGGCTTGAGGGAAGTGAGATTGTTATGTGAGTACCATCCCTGGAAAAAAAATGAGTGGCTTGGTGAAAACCCGAAAGGGCGCCTTGGCAAGATGAGCGTTTACTTTGAGTGATTAGGATTGATCTCTTGGCGAAGGCGACATAAGAAGAGGAGTTATAAGGAGGTTTTCGGGTAGGCCACTGGGAGCTATAAGGTGTAGATGGTTGAGATACCATTGTAATTCTTATTTCCTATTTTGATTGTCTTTTGAGCTGATTGGTGAGATGGTGAAAACTACTAGTACTTAGTGTTCATTTTCCTTGTACTGTCTGTGAACCTTTGAGATTTATAGTGAGAGTAGGCTAGCTTCTATGCTTACTCGGGACGAGTAAAGGTTTAAGTATGGGGGAATTTGATATGCGATATATTCCATAGCGCATTTAGTAGTTTTTGTCATCATTTACCTGACATTATGAGAGATATTAGTGTGAACTTGGTGATTCGGAGCATATTAAAGAAGTTGAAGAAATCATGCAAGTTACAGAAGCTAAGAAGATCGGAAGCAGCTGGAGGACGGAAGACCTTGGCGCGGCCGCGGTGCACTTGGCGCGCCCGCGCTGCTACCCGACGCGGCCACTCTGCTAGGAGGAAGTGGCCGCGCTGCTGACGAAGACAGAAGAGGCAAGCTACAAGTGGCGCGCCCGCGCTGCACTTGGCGCGCCCGCGTCGGTCCTGGAGTCGGATTCTTATCCGATTCTGTTATCTTATTAGTTTTAATATTATATTATTATAATTGTACGGGATGTTAAACCCGATTTTATTAGGTTATATAGGCCGAGAAGGCAGTAGAGAATCATGAGGTTATTTTCCAGAGACATATTTTCCTTTTGCATTATCTCACAAACCCTATGGAGAACTAACTCTCCTTTGTTGCACTTGGTTCTTTGAAGCCTTCAATTGATTTGGTTGTGAGTATTCTACTCTTGTTCGTCCTTTGTTAATTGTTTCGATCTCCTGAGCTTATTGCTTGATTGCTTATTATTGATTTATCTAGATTGATCACCTAGGTTTATCGATACTAGTCATACTGCTAGGGTTTCCAATTCCAGGTCTTGGGTTGTAGATTCATTGTAGCAAACACAATCTCCATACGCGGTCGCTTGTGGTAGATTGTGAGGGAGATTCGATTACAGGCTATTTTAACGGGTTGTTAGAATCGCTTGTATCTCATTATAATTCATGTTTGAATGCTATTGCTTTATTATTTGGTGAAGGTTTTCCCTTGTAATTTGGTGATAAGTGCTTTTAGGACTGGTAGGACTAAAAGCTATTACACGGTCTGAATTGAGAACAATTACTGGACATTAGAACTTGAGACTCATAGAATGCGATGATGAACCATCTTAATTGTTGTGCGGATAATTACCTGGTGTGATACCTTTCCATCATATATTCACAACCTTTTTACTTGCAACTTGTTCTGTTACTATTTCTCACACACAAAACTCCCCCTTTAATCAGTTACTTTTGGTAATAATACTTGCTCTTACAACTGATTCTGTTTCCCTGTGGGTTCGACCCTAACTTACCTACTATACTTGTTATAGTTTGCATCTTAGGAATTTACTTTGATTTGGCATAACGACTTTAGGCCTGTCATGGAGGCTCCTCGGCGGCTCGGCGACAATGGAGGAGAATCTATAGGCGTTCCGGTGGTAGATACGACGGACGACAAGGAGGAGCTGGTGGTGGAGACGATAGGAAACCGAATGGGGCAAATAAGGAGGTGGAATGGTGAGACGATGGTGTTCACTGGGTTTGAAATTGGAAGCTTGGGTAGGGCTTCTGCAGAGAGGGGAAATGGGAAAGAGAAAGAGAATGCCTCATTTGGGGGCTTGGATTCCAATTTGAAGAGGAAGGGGAGGTTTCCTAGCTGTAATTGCAGGGGGAGTTTGGCATTTTGCCTGCAACAGAGAAGCGTGGTGAGAGAGTCTGAGGGAGCATCACGGGAGAGAAAGAGAGAGAGGAAAGAGAGAGGAAAAGAAAAAAAAAAGGAAAAAAAAATAGGAATGACCCTCACAATAGAATTCAAAATAGCGGAATAGACTCAAAACCCACTCGCTCGACTTTATCCCGACGCGTTTAAAATACTTCTCAATTTTCCAAATCCGAATTTAATAAGTGGAATCTGAACCTTATTTTCCATTTTTTAGTATATAAAAGCAGAGTATAACATATTTTAAATTTCTAATTAAATAATGCCGGAACTCGTTTAGAATAAAACCAGTAGCTCAAGGAGGGAAATTCCAAACTTTCCAAATCTTACAAATCGAAATGATTATGAATCACTGTTTTAATAATTTAATATTCTAAAATTTCTCAGTCTTTACAATAAGAGAGGAGCTTATCGCTTTCATCATCAACCATATGAAGTTGGTGCTACCAAAGGAGTCCGAGGGTGACATCATCACATTGCTTGAAACCGCACCATTCTCGGGTTCGACTAAGGGCGATTCAGCCACCACCCATACTTAGCATTTCATTTGCTTGCTTGTTTTGGACTTAGAGTTTTGGGCCTTTGTTTGGGTTTAGTAGGACTTGTTGAGACCTTGTGTTTTGGGCCCTTGCTTTTGGGCTGATTTTCTCTCCTATTTAAGGCTTGTAAACTCTCATTTGAAGGGACTTTTTGAATCTTGTTAATGAAAACCTAGTTGGTTTCACTCTCCAAAGGTGAGAGCTTCATGCCTTGTGTGCATGTGTGTTGCATCTAGTTCGGTTGTACTTGGTTTTGTCAATTTACCGAAGATTGGTGATTCCGAGATGAGCACGAACCTCCTCTTTGTGCTTCCATGACCAGCCATGGTTGTGTAAGGTTGTATAGGGTTGGTTTTGGTGTCATTCAAGTTGGTTCTTGGTGCATTGTCCCAATGGGTCTTCTTGTTGTTCATCAAGGTTGGTTCCTCCTATCTTTCCCTTTCATTTCCCTTTATTTTATTTTGTTTTCATTTTTCACTTGGTCAAGCCTTGCTCCCAAGGTTTAACCTTCCTTGCTGCGTTTTTCTTGTCTCACTTTTCCACTTCTTTGTGTTCTTGTGAGTCCGAGTCCACAACGTCAAGAAGGTCGGGAAATCAGCGGCTAACCCCGCATAAGAGAGCCTAGTGATCTTCAACACTTATGGTGTATTTGAGACTCACTTGATTTTGTTGGTTTTCAGAGTTACTTCTGGAACCTCCAAATGAGCTAGCTAGTGCAATATATGTGACTTAGTCACTTTCTTGGCCTTAGTAAATGCATTTGGTGGCTTTTTGCTAAACCATATAATTATCATTTGGTGTACATAAGTGCTGAACTTCTGGTTCCCTTTCATTCATCCGCGGATCCCAAATGATATATAGAAACGTTGCTTTCATGCAATCTCTTTCTTAATATAGTCTCATTTCCTCTCCCCCTAAATACCGAGCATTTGATCACCTTTATAAAGCTCGAGGTATTTGATATCATTAGGGACTCAAACCCCATGTATCATTCAACTTCTTTGTGGTCTTTTAGTTAATTATGGAGGAGGCCTCATAACATATATTCTCTTTTAGAGATAATATGGGAGAAGTTATTGTGTCAAATTTGAAATGCAAAATTGCATGGGCCCATTTGACTAACGACTCTTCTAGGTCGTTATGAGCTACTTAATGCTCAACGATGTGATTGATAACATTCTCTACCTTTTCATATGACCAATGTGTTAAGACATCTATATTGGAATAACATTGGTCAATATGCCAATGTTTTATGTTCGTAGTTGTCTCATTGAAACTCGGTTCAAGAGACATAAAAGACTTTGCATTTACTCTTTATCATAGACGGTCTTGTTATTAATTATTTTGCCAAGAGAACAAGCCGTACATGTATGGTCACTCTTATTGAGGATCTTCCGGTTCTAGGATCTTCTAGTCATTTTGGTGGGTATTCATGTGAATTTCAATGATCTTACAAGTCATCGTTTCACTTGAGCGACCAAATGCCACAAAGAATAAGATTTTATCATCAACTAACTTCAGGTTAGTGACATCATAAGTTTCAATGGTAAAACATTCTAACCATTGAACTTTGTATATACATGGTGATCCATTTATTTGACCCGATGCCGTTAACTGGGTATTTTCAGAACTTCTGTTGGAGTTATACTACAAGTATGAAACTAACGACCATTATTCATAATATTCTTCAAGACATTAGAAATTAACCATACAAAGACGACCTAGTTATAAGCCACGACAATAAACATTGGTTGCGCGCTTAACCATTACCTCTTTTACACCTTCTACGGGAGGGGCATGATTTGAGTCATGCTTAGAGGAGTGTCAGGAAGTGGCCTTGTAAACCGGATAATGCTTTGTGGTTATTTATATTGGTTGTACTTAACCAAATAAAAATAGTCTAAATATGTCATAACCCATATTCCATGTACTTCTTCAAGAGTACAAAAGTTTAAAATAAGATCTTATATACTACTACTCTTCTTGAGTTTATTAGAATATGAAATTAGAGTCTTCAAGCTCTTATATATACTTTGATGAAAACTCACAATCTGCTGGATTGTTTACAAATGGTATCGAGACTTTGAGCTCTTAGCGAGATAAGTGTCACAATCTACCGGATTGTTTTACCATTGAGTTTAGGGACAACCCAAAAAAATAGGTGTTGAAAAACTCACAAGTCACAATATAATGGATTAAGGTAATAATAATCATAATAAAACTATGTAAAAGATAATCCTAAATAGTAACGTATATCAACAACAAATAATCTTAAATAAGTAAGTAAAATTCATGTCAACTTCGAGTGACAAGAAAATTTAACATAGATCTTTGAGACCTTTTTATCACCTACGTCAGGATGTGGTATTCTTATATGCAATTTTATCATTTACTTCGGGAAACTGATGGAGAAACATTAAGGCTCAGATTTAAATGGTTTCTCTTGCTATACAAAACATCACTATAAGGATGATGTTTCCCGGTTCATCTTTATGAGGGTGTGGTTTATCACTCATCTACTTCAGGAGATGTCCACTAATCTATTTCAAAAGATGTTCTTTTTTTCTATCTACTTCAGGAGATATGTCTATTCATTTACTTCGATAAGAAGATGAAGAATAAAAATATAATATACAAATAAAAAAATAAATAAAACAGAACGAAAGGACACTACAGGGATAAGAATATTTGGTTCATCGTTGAAGGGATGAAATTAATCGGTCTATCTCAAAGATACGACTTGTTCATTCACCTACTTCGAGAGATGAGAACGCAAAGATACGACTTGTTCATTCACCTACTTCGAGAGATGAGAACGTTAATCTCTTTCGAGAGATGTACCCGTTCATCTACTTCGGGAGATGAGGAAAAACAAATATAGTTTAAATAAAATAAAATAAGACACATATGAATTACACAAACATAAATAATAAATATAATTTCGTCACTACGAGGATGATCCTCGATCATCTCTGCGATGATGAGATTTATTAATCACATCGAATGATTTATAATATCAACTCCTCAAATTTATCCACTTCGGAGATGAGATTAGTAATTAATTTATTCGCGTCAGGAAATATAATTACATAAGATTAGTTTATATCCACTTCAAGGGATAAAACTCACCACTTCGGGGGTGATATATTTTATATCTACCCATCATCTTCGGGATGTGATTTGTCTATTTCACGAGCTTAATCTCATCGCTTTGGGGATGGAGATCGGAACCTTCACGAGGGACAAACACTTTTCACCCTAGAAGTTTTGAGTCTTTTATGTAATTATCAGAAAGATACAAGTCAAACCGCAATTTTTTGGAAATTCTAGAGCTTGTTTTGTAATTAACCCAAATTCTCCAAAAATTGCTTCGTCTCCTTCAATTGATTTGCAGGGGCGGTTACGATGCTTCGTCTTCTTCGATCAGGAGCGCAGTAGCCTTCGATCACAATCAATCAAATATATAATATAATAAATATGATTTCAATCTGCAACAAATTGCTTCTTCTTCTTTTTGATTTTTGCAGAGCGACGCCGGACAGGAATCGACAACTCTTCCGAATGCTTCGTCTTCAATCAGGGGCGGAGGCAGGGGGCATGCGGTGGCTCGAGCCCCCCCTGGAAATTTAAAAAAAGGGTAAATTGCATCTATCATCCCTAACCTTTTACCAATGTTTCATTTAAATCCCTAAGCTTTAGTTTGTGCTAATATGATCCTCAAGCTTGGGTTTTACTTTCAAATATGGTCCTTCCGTCAAATTGGAAGTTAATTGCCCGTTAACTTGCGTGTGTGACTGTGATGTGGCCATTATTTGTCCAATGTGAATGCCACATCACTAACATCATTTTCATTCTTTTATTAAAATTAATAAAACAAGTAGTTTCCTACTTTTGAGAGATTCACCAATTATATTATTATTATTATTATTATTACTATTACTATTACTATTATTACTACTACTATTATTATTATTATTATTATTATTATTATTATTATTATTATTATTATTATTATTATCTCACTTTATATTTATCTAAACTACCCTCTTTGTTATCTTAATAGCATTTTCAAAAGAATATTATTACTTACATTTTCTTCGAATGGTTAACAATGACGGTCACACGAGTGTCTAATTTTATTGTTAGAGGGTGAACAATTAATGCAAGAGATCATGAGTTTAAACCTTATTGTTTTTGTTTTTACAATAATTTTCATTTCTGTCAATTGTTTTTTTAATGGTTTTTGTTCATACTTTTTTTTTCTTAAAAATGTCATAAATAAACAATAATTTATGGTTTTCTTTCAATATTTATTAAAAAAAATTTCTTGATGATGTACATACCTAAAACAAATTCTCCAAAATAAAGGCATTCATCCCCCATCTAAGAAATCATGTAGCCACTGCTGACTTTTATTGTTGTTGTTATTATTATTATGAAAAACTAGCAGTTACAATTAGGGAAAACTAATTAAAATACCCCCACATTTGGAGTATGGTAAAAATATATCATCAACTTTCAAAAGTAATAAAAATATCCTGACCTTTGATAGTAGTGGTAATATATTACCACAGGTTTTCTCACTGGTCAAAAATACTGACAAGACATCTTAGTTACATTGATTTTTTACAAGAGTTTTTTTGAACGGTTTCCTTAGAAAAAAAATAAAGAGTTTGACCGGCTTCATACACCACGCCTTTTCCTCCCTCCTATCTTCTTTCGTGACCGCCTCTTGAGTTGTCTTCCGATCTTCCAGGCAACTCATAGTTCCTCTTCAATGACAGTCTTCCTCCCTTGTGGTCGGCTATCTTGAGTTGTCTCTATCACATCTTCTTCCTCTTTGATTCGTTCACGGACTTAGCTGAATAAGTTTTTTTCCCTCTTTGTTGTTGCTGTTGTTTTCGGTTTAGTTTTTTGTTGTCGGTTTGGTGTTAGGAATAGTCATGTTGTGTTAATTTGAGGCAATTTTGACCGGATTAGTTGCTTGGTTGAATCAATTTCATTTTTTCGGGTTTAATTTTGGTGTCGGTGCATTTTTTTCCCTAAGGAAACCGTTTATGAAAATCCGATTTTAGTACTAATTTGTAAAAAGGCTTCCACGCAGGCTGTCTTGTCAAAAACAAAATCAAAGTAGGCTGCCCTGTTAGCATTTTTTACCCATGAGGAAACTCATGTTACCACTACCCTCAAAGGTCGGGATATTTTAATTACATTTAAAAGTTGAGGATATATTTTTACCATACCCCCAAAGGCGTGAGTATTTTAATTAGTTTATTATATATTATCGTTTATTATATTTTTAGTTATTTTTTTTAATTTTTTTTATTAGATAAAAATTCGGGTGGACTCGTCCTACCCGATATTTTTACTTATTTTATTGTCTTTGTTCTTTCTCCCTTTTGTATTTTTTTTATATTTTTTCCCCACTTTATATTTCTTGTTGGCCAAATTTTTTATTGCCGCTTGGCTTACCCGGCTCGAGTGCTTTGCAGGCAAGTGCTCGGCATGTGGAGGACTAGTCGATAACCTCGGAACCTCCACATCATAAAAAAAATAAATTATTATTATTTATCATCCTATTTTTGTATTTAATGAATAATAATCATATAATTATAATGGGGTTTACTACATTTGTTAATCACCAACCTAGCTTTATAGTTAGTATAAATTTTGTTTTTTAAATTTTAATAAAGTGATAAAATCATGTTAGCGATGCTACCTCAGTTGAGATCTCTTTTTATACCGGGTGTATAACATTTAATTATTTTGGGCATATATTATCATTAAAAATTAAAAAATATATGTATACCCTTTAGACTTATATTGACATGTTTATAAACTTTTATTATTCAAATTTATGTTTTAGAAAAATAGAAAAAATATTTATTTTCTAAAATAAACAATTTGTTTTATTATCGATAATTTTTAAAATATAATTTTTCTTAATAAAAGTTTATAAATATCTCAATATCAGTTTAAAGAGTAAAATTACAAATATTATTATTAATTTTTGCTATAAGTAATTAAGTGTTATAGTCACACATGTTAACACTTAACAGACAATTAACGCCGAATTTGACTGAAGGACTATGTTTGAAATCAAAACCCAAGTTTGAGGACCATATTAACACAAACTAAAGCTTAAGGACTTAAATGAAACATTGGTGAAAGGTTAGGGATGATAGATGCAATTTACCCTTAAAAAAAATATGTTTCATATATATGTATTAAAGAGGGTATTAAAGAGACAAGATGACATTATAACATAAGTGGTTGGAGGGTGGAGTGGGTTAAATAAAGGTCATGAGTTCGAATCTCCCACGAGCAGCGGTGGCCTCCACAATCCAGTCAATCAACGCCTTTGAAAAGCGTAATCAACGGTGCAGTCAGGGGCGCCTTTCCGTCGAGTCGTTGGGGGAGATCGACGAAGTTTGAATTGACACTGATTTAGCAAGGCAATCGATTTAGGTATATTGGGCAGAGAAGAGAGCAAAAGAAGGCAGAGGAGGTATATTGGGCAGAGAAGAGAGCAAAAGAAGGCAGAGAGAATAGAGAAATCAATTCTAAAAAAAAAACACACACACATATATATGGGATTACAAGGTAGGGGGAAAATGAGTATATCCATAATACATCTAATATTCTAATATATACAATATTATAACATTCAATTTGTTCGACTTACTACATCGGCACCGTGTGATTGGCGATATTTTGGTCGTGCAGATTGTCTCCACCTATCGTTATTATTATTATTATTATTATAATTATAAATATAGATAAATTATAGATATAAATATAGATATAGATTATAGATAATCTTTATTCCTCAAAATTAATTGCCGGCCAAACACGCCATAATCTCGTACCTACTACTACTAACTACTAACCACTGTTTTCACTCCTCCCTAGAATAAAATCTCACGGGTCTCTCTTTCTCTACTCCATCCGCCAATCCGCCATTAAAGCAAAGGAAAGAAAAGGGGGCAAAGGGAAGGATACAATGTCATATAAAGCCTTGGATGAAGTCACAGTCGCCGACATTGAAGCTCAAGGTATCCCTTCCCAATCCGCCGAGGAGATTTACAAGAAACTCTCCCGAATCATCCGAAATCACGGACCTGGATCTCCGCTAACATGGAAAACCATTTCCAAGGACGTCCTTACTCCGGTGCTCCCCTTCTCCTTTCACCAGATGTTGTACTATGGCTGCTACAAGGACTACGGCCCTCATCCCCCTGCTTGGCTTCCGGACTCGTAAGCAATCCCTCCTATCTCCCTCCACCGACCTTTTTCCTTCCTCAAAACATTCAATTTGTTCGACTTGCTACATCTCCATGTACCTAATTGCTAATTGACTTCCCTGCTTTTGGTTGGTAATTGTTTGAAAAACCGAGCTGGTATTGTTGCTATTCTAGGTCATAGTTATTCATAAATCATGGTTTGACGACGTTGAAGGTGATTTCTGGATATCTCTCTCAAGGCTTTGCCGCTGTTTTTATATTTATTATCAGATCACAGTATCCTTTTTTGTTTTTCTTGTTCTAGTTTTTGCATGATCCTGCTTAACTATGGTAAATTGAAATTATTAAAAACTAGATGACATTGGTAAATTGCAATTTGAAATCGTTTTGTTTGTGTTAAATTGTCAAGAATTTCATAAACAAGGTAGGCTTGCTTTGCAAATTCATTTCATCTTCTTGTATAAAGGACATTATCCCATTCGATGGAACCTCCATACATGAGATACGCTCTGCATGAGTTAGTTTAGGCATGATTTCCTGGAGGGATTTTGGCTTATTGTCACCTGATTGTTTGAACATAATCACTAGTCCCTGTACTCCAATATTTATCAATTGCTTGGTTGGATGCCTAATTTAGTGATATATAATAGCATTGACATATAAAAATAAAACTTTTCATGATACGTTGAATTGATTGATCCATCCTTTTGATGATTTTCTGCCATATTGCAAATGTCCATGATTTTCTAACATGTTGGGGTTGTTAATAATTTTCTCCCATGCCACATAGGTTCTTAAATTCATCAGGCTTCTTACATCCTATATGGATGAGTGTGTGAAAAAGTTGGTGGCTTATGAGTCTGCTCATTGACATCCTGACTAGAAGGTGCATACTAGCACACCTTCAAGGGCTATTCTCTGTCCATGATAGATTATACCCCCTAGA